>CM077115.1:592647376-594021126 GCA_039619475.1 Icerya purchasi
ACATTTCTCTTCGTTTTTCCTACATTTTAATACTTTTACACCGTTTTAGTCAATTTTTGCTATTTAATGCCATTTTTTCCAGTGTTTTTACCACCTTTCTCACAATTTTCATCATTCTTTCATCATCTTTGTTAGGTTTTTCTTACAACTCTTTAACATTTCGATCGTTGCTAGTGATAACCATCATTATTTATGCTTTCAATCCTTCCACTTCAGCAATGCACACATACAGCTTAGCAATCGCCGCAGCCATTGAACGTTGTAGGACTGCAATCGTGATCTCCATTTGATTATTGGGATTTAAAAGTCACATCTTTGAATGCTTGATCTAATGCATCACCATGATTTTTTGTATTCGCCCACCCGCTGCTGGAGGTTCCACTTAATATTCTCAACAGACTATCATACATCGATTAATAAGAGAATCTGTAAGACCCGAGACATTTACTTAACGTTTTCTCAACACATTTACAGACCTACCCTGTACACTAAGGAAATCTTTAAACATCTCTGTAACCATTCCTTTTAAGCTGGCGGGAGCAAGGAACTCCTATAAACGTTTATCAATCAGCACTTCATCGTTCATCGCCCTGGTTTCACTCGCCGTTGCACAGACATGTAATAAACATTTCCTTTTTTTACAATTTTCTTATGCTATAACACTATTACATCATTTTTCCTCGTTTTTAACTAATTGTAACCAGTTTTCCATTATTTCTTAGCATGTTCTTCTATTTAGGACCTTTTGCGCTATTTTTTCATCAATTTATGTTATTTCACATCGTTTTTCTGGTGATTTTAGTGCCTTTCACACAATTTTACTAATTATTTTCGACTATTTCTTAACATGTTCTTCTATTTTAGGTCCTTTTTGCACTATTTTTTCATCAATTTATGTTATTTCACATCGTTTTTCTAGTGTTTTACTACCTTTCACACAATTTTACTCATTTTTTCCCATCTTTGAAGATTTTTTTTTCATTTATCTCATACATTATATCTCCGAATGTGACGATTAGCTATCCTTTTAAGTACATTTTTTTAATTCGATATAAGTGAGGAGTACTTTTCAGGTCGACATGTATACTTCGTGATATGTCATTCAATTCATTATTAATCTATGTTTCAACAGGTTTGTGGTCGGTTGTTGGAGGTTTATAGAACTTTCTGTTGCATTGCTTATAGTATAATGGTTCTTGTGTGCTAGTGAGATGATGGTGTTTTGTGGGGAATAAAAAACATGGGAAAGAGAAGGAGCGCGCCCCATCAAGCAGGGGGGAGTGATGCTTCGTAATTAACTTGGGTATTGCGCGCATTGCATGGCAGTTATAATATGCTCGAGCAAAAATTAGTCGCTGTACTCGCATGGTGTTCATGTTATTCATTAAATGTTCACACTGAGAGATGCAATGGGCTCATCAACAGACGGATCCATGCTATCATTTCGATTTTTATAATTGTAATCTGCACTGAGCATGTATGTATTACAACGAACCCATCAACTCTGTTACAGATGGTAATGTTTGAGGATAGATAGTGAAACGTTCATTAGAACATGAATGTGTATACAAAGTGTTGTTACATCACATGTATGTCATCAAATTAACTAAAATGTTGCGTCTATAGTAAAAAAAAAAGAAATAAGGGTTTTTCCCTAAGAGGGCGACTATAATAAAATTGATGCGATTTTAGATGGAAATGGGGGTATTTTACAGTAAAAATTCCTTTTTTGCACCTAAATGGTGAATATTCTGGAGGTTAAACGGCATTTTTCACACAAAATTTGATGTTTTTTTATAAATGTGGCTATTTTACTCCTACATGGAGTAATTTCTGCATGAGGAGTACTTTTTGGACTGACATGTATACTTCTTGATGTGGTATTCAATTCATTCTGAAGCTATGTTTGAACAGCTTTGTAAATGGTTGGGGGGGGGGGGGAGTTTACAGATCTTTTCTGCTGCATCAGTTATAGTATAATAGTCTTTATATGCTAGTGAGATGAAGGTATTTGGTTAGGAATAATAAATATGGGTAAGAGGTGGAATGCATCCCCATCAAGCATGGAAGAGTATTGTTTGGGAATTAACTCCATTATTTGCACACATTGCAATATAATTATAATCAGTTTGGTCAAAATTACTTGTATATCGTTCATGTTATACATTAAACATTCACACTGAGAAACAGACTGGACTCTTCGACATCAAGGTCCATGCGATCATTACACTCTTTTTCAACAATTTTTGACGTTTCATACTATTTTTTAATGCCTTGAACGGCTATTATGATGTATTTCAGCACATTTTCACAGGTACAAAGTTCGTAATGCGAAATAATTTGAATTATTTCGACAGTCTTTACACACAAATAAAATACTATACCATTAACACACTCAACATGAAACAAATCATTACAAATAGAAATAAACAACGAAATTGCTCAGAAATTTTAATGAAATTCAAGAAGCATAGTGTATATGAAAATGAATATATTCTTTAAATCAACACTCCAAACTTGCAGTTTCAGAATTATATTAGACCCTGACTAAGAACCCCGTTGTTCCTTTTGCTGCATATATATATGTGTATATATGTAGATATATATGTATATATGTAGATATATATGTGTATATATGTAGATATATATGTGTATATATGTAGATATATATATGTATATATTTAGATATATATATATGTATATATTTAGATATATATATGTACATATGTAGGTATATGTATAATTTAATATTATATGATTATATACATATGTATATATGCAGCAAAAGGAACAACGGGGTTCTTAGTCAGGGTCTGATATAATTCTGAAACTGCAAGTTTGGAGTGTTGATTTAAAGAATATATTCATTTTCATATACACTATGCTTCTTGAATTTCATTAAAATTTCTGAGCAATTTCGTTGTTTATTTCTATTTGTAATGATTTGTTTCATGTTGAGTGTGTTAATGGTATAGTATTTTATTTGTGTGTAAAGACTGTCGAAATAATTCAAATTATTTCGCATTACGAACTTTGTACCTGTGAAAATGTGCTGAAATACATCATAATAGCCGTTCAAAGCATTAAAAAATAGTATGAAACGTCAAAAATTGTTGAAAAAGAGTGTAATGATCGCATGGACCTTGATGTCGAAGAGTCCAGTCTGTTTCTCAGTGTGAATGTTTAATGTATAACATGAACGATATACAAGTAATTTTGACCAAACTGATTATAATTATATTGCAATGTGTGCAAATAATGGAGTTAATTCCCAAACAATACTCTTCCATGCTTGATGGGGATGCATTCCACCTCTTACCCATATTTATTATTCCTAACCAAATACCTTCATCTCACTAGCATATAAAAACTATTATACTATAACTGATGCAGCAGAAAAGATCTGTAAACTCCCCCCCCCCCCCCAACCATTTACAAAGCTGTTCAAACATAGCTTCAGAATGAATTGAATACCACATCAAGAAGTATACATGTCAGTCCAAAAAGTACTCCTCATGCAGAAATTACTCCATGTAGGAGTAAAATAGCCACATTTATAAAAAAACATCAAATTTTGTGTGAAAAATGCCGTTTAACCTCCAGAATATTCACCATTTAGGTGCAAAAAAGGAATTTTTACTGTAAAATACCCCCATTTCCATCTAAAATCGCATCAATTTTATTATAGTCGCCCTCTTAGGGAAAAACCCTTATTTCTTTTTTTTTTACTATAGACGCAACATTTTAGTTAATTTGATGACATACATGTGATGTAACAACACTTTGTATACACATTCATGTTCTAATGAACGTTTCACTATCTATCCTCAAACATTACCATCTGTAACAGAGTTGATGGGTTCGTTGTAATACATACATGCTCAGTGCAGATTACAATTATAAAAATCGAAATGATAGCATGGATCCGTCTGTTGATGAGCCCATTGCATCTCTCAGTGTGAACATTTAATGAATAACATGAACACCATGCGAGTACAGCGACTAATTTTTGCTCGAGCATATTATAACTGCCATGCAATGCGCGCAATACCCAAGTTAATTACGAAGCATCACTCCCCCCTGCTTGATGGGGCGCGCTCCTTCTCTTTCCCATGTTTTTTATTCCCCACAAAACACCATCATCTCACTAGCACACAAGAACCATTATACTATAAGCAATGCAACAGAAAGTTCTATAAACCTCCAACAACCGACCACAAACCTGTTGAAACATAGATTAATAATGAATTGAATGACATATCACGAAGTATACATGTCGACCTGAAAAGTACTCCTCACTTATATCGAATTAAAAAAATGTACTTAAAAGGATAGCTAATCGTCACATTCGGAGATATAATGTATGAGATAAATGAAAAAAAAATCTTCAAAGATGGGAAAAAATGAGTAAAATTGTGTGAAAGGTAGTAAAACACTAGAAAAACGATGTGAAATAACATAAATTGATGAAAAAATAGTGCAAAAAGGACCTAAAACAGAAGAACATGTTAAGAAATAGTCGAAAATAATTAGTAAAATTGTGTGAAAGGCACTAAAATCACCAGAAAAACGATGTGAAATAACATAAATTGATGAAAAAATAGCGCAAAAGGTCCTAAATAGAAGAACATGCTAAGAAATAATGGAAAACTGGTTACAATTAGTTAAAAACGAGGAAAAATGATGTAATAGTGTTATAGCATAAGAAAATTGTAAAAAAAGGAAATGTTTATTACATGTCTGTGCAACGGCGAGTGAAACCAGGGCGATGAACGATGAAGTGCTGATTGATAAACGTTTATAGGAGTTCCTTGCTCCCGCCAGCTTAAAAGGAATGGTTACAGAGATGTTTAAAGATTTCCTTAGTGTACAGGGTAGGTCTGTAAATGTGTTGAGAAAACGTTAAGTAAATGTCTCGGGTCTTACAGATTCTCTTATTAATCGATGTATGATAGTCTGTTGAGAATATTAAGTGGAACCTCCAGCAGCGGGTGGGCGAATACAAAAAATCATGGTGATGCATTAGATCAAGCATTCAAAGATGTGACTTTTAAATCCCAATAATCAAATGGAGATCACGATTGCAGTCCTACAACGTTCAATGGCTGCGGCGATTGCTAAGCTGTATGTGTGCATTGCTGAAGTGGAAGGATTGAAAGCATAAATAATGATGGTTATCACTAGCAACGATCGAAATGTTAAAGAGTTGTAAGAAAAACCTAACAAAGATGATGAAAGAATGATGAAAATTGTGAGAAAGGTGGTAAAAACACTGGAAAAAATGGCATTAAATAGCAAAAATTGACTAAAACGGTGTAAAAGTATTAAAATGTAGGAAAAACGAAGAGAAATGTTGGAAAATTGGTTATAATTAGTCAAAAGTGATGAAAACGTTTACCACATGTCAATGTCACTGCTTTTACATCTAAAATATTGCAAAGGTAAAACTCAATGTCTAAGTTGTGAGGGTAATGTGATTATTCTTTGTTAACCTCTTTATCATGCACATATCAAACATAACAAAATATATATTTTTACCTCTCTCATTCTATAACTGTATATGTACCTGTGTTCACGCATGAACGGATGTTTTCTACTAACACACTCATATATTTTACATGCATCCATACTCACCCACAAACACACATCATCTCGCATATAATGACAATACAATTTCACCATGCATCTCTCTCTTCATAATCATGAATTCTAATCATAGTCATCATCCTACATTTCAAAAATAATAGTATGAGGGAAATTTAAAGAAAAAATGTCAAATAAATCATCTTGGAACAATGCAAAGGGTGAGATAAGCATGAATGTATATTTAGACTAATTTCATAACGTTGAATTGAATGATAATGGTATATAGCATGAACGGAATGGAATGAAGGATTCATTATGATTAAAAATGTGTTGTTGTTTTGTATGACTTTGTAATAATGACAATACAGAAAAAACATTATGGATGATTGGAAAAAACTGTATGAGAGAATAATTGATTTTAGGTAATAAAATAGTATACTTCGATTAATTTTAAAACATGTTGTAGGATTTTTTCAGAAATGTACAAAAGGAATGTAAAGATTGATATATTAATTTTAATAGCATGAACAGATATTTAGATTAATTTCGTGTTATATTATTAAATTTTGAAGTTTGTTAGCATGAGGAAAAAGGAGTGGTTGCTACAGTATGAGTAAAACGAATCAAGTGTTTTCATAGATTAGTGATTATATAGAAGAAAAAATTATGTATGATCGGCTTTGTTATTGAAAAAATAGTATGCTTGGACTAATTTAAAAAAATGCATGATAGGTTATTGGAAGCATATGGTGTGTATTCATAGATGTCGTGATTTTATTGCTTTTGTCGTGTATGGAAAATAAAAAAATTAAAAACACTACTACAATTTCATGATGGTAAAAAAAAAAAAATGAAAAAAATTTAATTCATGATGTAATTATGAGGAGTGACTTCGTCATGTATGTTTACAATAATATGTTTTCTATAGGTTAACTATTTGTGAATTCAGAAAAAAATTTGAATGATAAAAATTATATGTACGATAGATTAAAAAAATAATATGTTTGTTTTGAAAAATGAGTTAATGGCTTGTACAGAGATGATTAATTTTTTGGAAATGATAAAATATACTTAATTTGATTCTTAAATAATTATGCATGATTTGAAATTTGGAAAATTTGGAAGAATGGAACAAAGAGAACTTTTTTTACAATTTCAGGAAAAACTATGTTACGATAAGTGACCATGAAAGAGATGTATTCGTGGTAATGAAGCAAGTAGTGTCTGTGGGCTATAAATGTGTGTACGATATATTACAAAAGATTTGAACAAATGTTTGTGTAACAAATGAATAAAAATATACTTGGGTTAATTTAGTAACACAGAGAAAAAATATTATAGTGTTGGCGAGGTTAGTAATGTATGTTTAGAGGTCTTGACAGTGGGGGCGCGAGTGGTAATAGTGGCGAGAATGAACGAAAAAAGAAAATAATAATCTTTTAGTCAACCTTTTTATGTTTGATGTGATAATTGTTCACAGATAGATACATGTATCTTCGACGTTTTTTATAATCAAGCTGTTGTTCTCGAGAATATATCTCTCACTCGTATGTTGCAACTCTGATCTGCTTGTGCTAGTTCGTTTTTTTTCTTTGAACATGCTGTGTCTCGTAAACTACTAGGTTTTCTACCTGTTGCTCTATTGATCAACACACCTCATAGACGAATTCTTCATCATGCTCATGCTCGTAACATGGTAGAAGTGATTTTATCATATCATCCGGTTTTAATCTATCTGGTAGAAATGCATAAATGTCTCCAACACAACTTGGAAATAATGTAATTTTTATTTCTTTGGTGGCTGTAATGAACAACTGACTTAAATCATTTATATTGAGATTATTCATAAGCTTCAGCGGATTGATAACATGATCGTACCAGGCCTTCATTACCATAACGTTTTTCGCTGCACAATGAAAACTATCATTCTCATTATGATGTTTACAGGTTATCAAATTGCTTATATCAAAATACTCTTCATGTAGATTCTCAATACTATGTAGTCGAAAGACTTTATCCATATTAACGATTTCATAGTCTAAATCACTCAACAAATCAGACTTTTCGTTAAGTTCCATTAGTGTAAGTTTAGCATATACCGTTAAAATATATATGCGAGCTCTCGGTTTTTGAGATATTATCGTGAATATATCGCGTGCCATAAATGTTTCTTCCCGACAGGGAAATAATGAAGGATTTTTCAAGTGATGACTCATCGAAGAACATTGTAAATGTGGCGTTTTTGATGAATGCCATGCTCTGCTTGGCTTATACAGTGTATGCAAACACTTTCCGCCAGACATATCAATCATTGCTAGTTCGGTTACTCGAAAACCATAATCACAATCTATATGGATGCTGATATCTACAAAATATTCCGCTATATCTGCTTGTTCTGATAATAATACAGGACCAATGATATTATGTACAGAAGATATTGATCCTTCTGCTGTATAACCATCATCTGATTGCTGTGATTGAGGTGATGAAGTTGTATGCGAGACACTATCACTCGAAAATGAATTCTGAATAAATTCGTCGACTTTAATATCAATCGAATCGGTATTGTTATTCATGTTTGAATAATATTTTTAACTTTTTACTAAGAATGTAGAAAATTATTACTTTTAATGTTAGAGCAAACTTTTATTAATGCGTGAAGAACACAGCTTCAACAAATTCTACACGTTTAATGTAACACTAATACTGACTGCCTGAACAGATCCTTTCGAGATTCTAGCTCGCTGCATGTCTTTGAAGAGGGCGGGTTGCACCAGAAAAACCACATTCCTTTGGTGAAAGCTGGTTGCATACGCAAATGAACGAAATTTACAGGTGATCTTTAGGTTATGGGTGTTTGTGTGTAGGTGTGTACATGTCAACCGGTTTTTCTACAAAAGATATGAAGGAGAAGATCCGGGCAGACTCGATGACCTTGACACAAGATTGAAATCAACGACATAGCAACATTCATGCAAGGAAATAAGCAAAGTACCTTTGAATTATGAGCGTATGCGGACATATTGGGGGAAAATATGGAAGATATTGAAAAAAAAAAAAAAATATTTAGAGTTTGAAAAAAATGAAATAATCTTAAACTAACAGATTCGAAAAAAATTATTATGAATGATGAGAAAATCATTGTTAGCAGATGGATGCGTGGGAATGAATGGTATGGTTTCACTGTAGTTTCAGGGGGGGGGGGATGTACTCATGAAAATCAATAGAAAAGAATTTAAATTTGTGTAGGGTGGTTAGGGGAGAGGGAAAATATGAAACAGCGTTAAATAAAAATATACTCGAATTAATTTTTGAATACTTACGATTGGAAAAAGACTTTAGAGGGGAAAAAATATATTTTAGACTAATTCCATAATACATAGACATGAAAAATTATTATGAACAATATGAGGAATACCGTTAGAAGATGTTTACGCAATCATACTAGTGAAGATATCAATGGATTTATTTTTAGAACCTGAGAAAAAATAAAATAAGAAAATTATCAACGGACGGAGGAAATGATTGGAAGCGAAAAAAATATAATTAGGCTGATTCTATAATATTAGACTTGAAAAAGTTATTATGTACGACAAGAGAACTACTGGTAGCAGATGAGTGCGAGGGAACATTATGTGCGAATGAAAGAGTGGCTAATACATTGACAGATTAATTTTTAGAATCGGAGAAACAAAACAGAAGAAATAAACAGAAGCGTAAAAGAAAAATATAGTTAGGCTAATTCTATAATATTTTGACTCGAAAATAAAATATGTACGAAGTGGTGGTGTGTATGTGTGTGTGTGTGTGTGTGTGTGTGATATCGCGGTGTTTATTTCGGTGGCGACGGAGCGTGCATGGAATAGTACAGTGTACCTTTGTACAGGTTAACTCAATGCTTGATATGTGTGCATGAATGGACGGTGTGCTTTTGCAATGAACAGAGAATATGTAAAAATAAAAATAAAAAAATATCAACGGATTAAGTATAAGATCGGAAGCGGAAAAAGACGAAAAATATATATCAGGTGGCGGTGTATATGTGTGCGTGTGTGAACGTATAGCGATCGTGAACAGGTTTCTATCGGTGGCGTATGAGAGTGAGCATAGATGATCGGCTAGTTAATTTCAAAACGAACGACTGGAATTCACCTCACCTGGTGACAGTTTCAACTAGTTGCTGGAACATTTAAATATTTCCATTACAGCCGCGCTCGCGCTTACATAATACATCTCGTAGCAGCACACTCGCCCGCTCTCATTCGACTGATGGAACGATCAAATATTTTCTTTAAAAATAAAATTTTTAAAAAAAAAATGTCGGAACGGAGCACGACTCGGAAAATTCCTTTAAAATTTGGATTCTAAGTGTTGAGATTCAAACGTTTTTATCACTCCGGCAAAATTTTACCTCTCCCAACCTCGAAAAATTAAAATTAAAAATTATGTTGTATACATTACACGCAGAGTCATGTATAATACATACACATGATGATAGAAGGCGCGGGTATGGGAAAGCGAGTACACTTTCATAGCGGCTAAGGCTATGTTGAATATATGTGTGGAAACGGTGTGAGCGCTTTTACAGATAACAGTATGAACGGGGAATCGGGAAAATTTGAAGAAATTTTGGGGAAACTGGGGTGAATTTTGTCTACCTTGAAGGAATTAGGGATCGAATTAGTGGAACTGTCCAGGAAAATTGGGGGGGGGGACTTGGGTTAAATTTGATCGCATGGACATAAATTGGGGTAACTTTGGGCTCTAAAAGAGAAATTGGGGTGAATTTTGAGCATCTGGAGATAAATTGGGGTGAATTTTGAGCATCTGGACATAAATTGGGGTGAATTTTGAGCATCTGGACATAAATTGGGGTGAATTTTGAGCACCGGGGGACAAATTGGGGTGAGTTTTGAGCACCAGGGGACAAATAGGGGTTGGTGACGTCAGACGTGCCAGTCCCCGCTTTTTTAAGCTACTGCAGCATCTAATGATAATACCGTAAAACATTAGTGCTACTTATTGACCCGTTCAGGGACAGATTGTACGCAAAAATAAAAAAAAAAAAAAAAAAAAAAAAAAAAAATATTGATAAAAAACATGATTCTTTTAACATTACATTTGATTATCGTTTTATATAGAAAAAAGTAACATAAGTACAAGAATACATAAGTACATGATAGAATGAATAACAATAATATATATATATATACTAACCCGATCACGATATATCGATATAATAATTGATACTAAATAATATGTTACATAATAAAATGAAAATACATAACAACTAATATTATTTTCATAAAAATTTTAATAAAGCCAATAAGGAAGAAGCTTTTCTTGTTTTGTTTAATAATGAAGCGAGCGGCTCATAAAAAAATAATAATAATTAGAAAAATCGACTCGACAATACTTGATGGGTGTTTTGTAGTGGACAAGAAAAAGTAAAGAAGTAAGTTGAAAAACAGAAGCGATTAATTAATTTTCTAATGTGAAATAGTTTTTAATAAAAAAAGGAAAAGAACCATCAACGGCTACAACCACTTTGTAATTAACATGTTTATTAGTCACAAAACGCGTTTTATCCGAAATTAAATTGATGGAATTGATTTCCTGCTGTTCCCCATTGCAATCACAATTGTAATGGTCGTATCCAATCTCTTCCCATAATTGCTGCTCGATTATTCTCATTTGTGATATAAAAGATTCCCTGTATAGAGCGGTTTTTGAATCGTACTTGAACTGAACATTCACCACAACATTCAAAAATTTCTTGTATATATGTATAGAATGATCTAATTTTTGATTTAAATTTTTTCTGCAAATTTAGTGTATCGAATAATTTACAGGGTAATATTGATATTGCAGCCCCACAGTCAACTTGTAATTTAACTGGCTGGCCATCTAAATAAACAGTTGCATAATAGCGATCAGAATTAGAATTACAATTTTTAATATTATAAATATCAGATATAGGTATAGGTTCTACAAAATTAGATTCACTATTATGTTTTTTCTGGTTAGATTTCGATTTCATGAGTGTTGAGATGCATACTTTCTCAACATGGCCTTTCTTATTACAGCTTTTACATGAAAGTGTATTTTTATCACGTTTGCAGTCTTTTGCAAGATGATTATCATATCCGCAATACATACACAATCTATCAATTCCAAGGTGTTGATAATTAATTTTTCGCTTAAACGAGTTCGATCGCGCACGATTTTGATAATTTTGATTTAATCGAGTTTGGCTTTGGTGCCTCTGGTAGTTAAAATTACGATTTTTCGAACGAGGTTTATGTGTTGATATTTTATTAACTTCAGTAGGTGATGATACTGGTCGATTATTAGCTATTTCTTTTGATACATTAATAGCAACCTCATATGTTAACGCTACTTCTTTAATATCTTTGAAGGTTTTTTTATTTGATTGTATAGCTTTTTGTCGCATATTTTCATCTCTTAATCCTCGTATAAATTGTGATAGCAAAAATATGTCAGAAATATCAGCCTCACATTTTGGACAATATAATTCACATTTAGTTATATACTTCTGTAACTCGCCGATGTAGTCTGTTACTGATTCGTGGCTTTTTTGTAATGCTGATAAAAATTTATGTCGTTGTAGTAATGCATTTTTTTGGTGGACATCGCTCTGCAGTATATCGTTTAACAATTTCACTATATGATGTATCCGTCACTTTATCTGGTGCTAACATATTTACAATTTTAGAATAATGTTCAGGACCTATCGAATTGAGTAATGTTTGCTGTTTATCTATATCAGATGCGATATCAGCTACATTGAAATATATCTCTAATCGTTCTATATATTGTTTGAAATTCTCTCTTGATTCGTCAAATGTTTCAAATTTGTAATCTTTTGTTTCTCGCGTTTTAGATATAGAAGACGAAGGTTTGTTTATTAACTGTTTAACTAAATTCATATATTCCATTTGCATTTTCATTTGCTTCTCTAATATTGATTCTAAATCTTTAACATCGACAACTGCCATGTTGGTTTCCGGGTTTGAATCTGTCATTTTATATGTTTAATATGAATATATAAACAGGAGCCGTTTACGTGTAATAATAATAATTTTTGTACTCACAGATAATAAGTCCGCTTAAAATTATTTGATCGTAAATGGTATTGATAATCGTCTTCTGCGCACAAAAAAAAGTTATCACTGTATACTTAGAAAAAACAGTAAACCAACCATTCTCGTCGCCACTTTTATGTCTTGAATTTGATACTTGATTATATAATTAAGATATGTGAGTTCATATTGATAAAAAACATGATTCTTTTAACATTACATTTGATTATCGTTTTATATAGAAAAAAGTAACATAAGTACAAGAATACATAAGTACATGATACATGATAGAATGAATAACAATAATATATATATATATACTAACCCGATCACGATATATCGATATAATAATTGATACTAAATAATATGTTACATAATAAAATGAAAATACATAACAACTAATATTATTTTCATAAAAATTTTAATAAAGCCAATAAGGAAGAAGCTTTTCTTGTTTTGTTTAATAATGAAGCGAGCGGCTCATAAAAAAATAATAATAATTAGAAAAATCGACTCGACAATACTTGATGGGTGTTTTGTAGAGGACAAGAAAAAGTAATGAAGTAAGTTGAAAAACAGAAGCGATTAATTAATTTTCTACTGTGAAATAGTTTTTAATAAAAAAAGGAAAAGAACCATCAACGGCTACAACCACTTTGTAATTAACATGTTTATTAGTCACAAAACGCATTTTAACCGAAATTAAATTGATGGAATTGATTTCCTGCTGTTCCCCATCGCAATCACAATCGTAATGGTCGTATCCAATCTCTTCCCATAATTGCTGCTCGATTATTCTCATTTGTGATATAAAAGATTCCCTGTATAGAGCGGTTTTTGAATCATACTTGAACTGAACATTCACCACAACATTCAAAAATTTCTTGTATATATGTATAGAATGATCTAATTTTTGATTTAAATTTTTTCTGCAAATTTAGTGTATCGAATAAATTACAGGGTAATATTGATATTGCAGCCCCACAGTCAACTTGTAATTTAACTGGCTGGCCATCTAAATAAACAGTTGCATAATAGCGATCAGAATTAGAATTACAATTTTTAATATTATAAATATCAGATATAGGTATAGGTTCTACAAAATTAGATTCACTATTATGTTTTTTCTGGTTAGATTTCGATTTCATGAGTGTTGAGATGCATACTTTCTCAACATGGCCTTTCTTATTACAGCTTTTACATGAAAGTGTATTTTTATCACGTTTGCAGTCTTTTGCAAGATGATTATCATATCCGCAATACATACACAATCTATCAATTCCAAGGTGTTGATAATTAATTTTTCGCTTAAACGAGTTCGATCGCGCACGATTTTGATAATTTTGATTTAATCGAGTTTGGCTTTGGTGCCTCTGGTAGTTAAAATTACGATTTTTCGAACGAGGTTTATGTGTTGATATTTTATTAACTTCAGTAGGTGATGATACTGGTCGATTATTAGCTATTTCTTTTGATACATTAATAGCAACCTCATGTGTTAACGCTACTTCTTTAATATCTTTGAAGGTTTTTTTATTTGATTGTATAGCTTTTTGTCGCATATTTTCATCTCTTAATCCTAGTATAAATTGTGATAGCAAAAATATGTCAGAAATATCAGCCTCACATTTTGGACAATATAATTCACATTTAGTTATATACTTCTGTAACTCGCCGATGTAGTCTGTTACTGATTCGTGGCTTTTTTGTAATGCTGATAAAAATTTATGTCGTTGTAGTAATGCATTTTTTTGGTGGACATCGCTCTGCAGTATATCGTTTAACAATTTCACTATATGATGTATCCGTCACTTTTTCTGGTGCTAACATATTTACAATTTTAGAATAATGTTCAGGACCTATCGAATTGAGTAATGTTTGCTGTTTATCTATATCAGATGCGATATCAGCTACATTGAAATATATCTCTAATCGTTCTATATATTGTTTGAAATTCTCTCTTGATTCGTCAAATGTTTCAAATTTGTAATCTTTTGTTTCTCGCGTTTTAGATATAGAAGACGAAGGTTTGTTTATTAACTGTTTAACTAAATTCATATATTCCATTTGCATTTTCATTTGCTTCTCTAATATTGATTCTAAATCTTTAACATCGACAACTGCCGTGTTGGTTTCCGGGTTTGAATCTGTCATTTTATATGTTTAATATGAATATATAAACAGGAGCCGTTTACGTGTAATAATAATAATTTTTGTACTCACAGATAATAAGTCCGCTTAAAATTATTTGATCGTAAATGGTATTGATAATCGACTTCCGCGCACAAAAAAAAGTTATCACTGTATACTTAGAAAAAACAGTAAACCAACCATTCTCGTCGCCACTTTTATGTCTTGAATTTGATACTTGATTATATAATTAAGATACGTGAGTTCATATTGATAAAAAACATGATTCTTTTAACATTACATTTGATTATCGTTTTATATAGAAAAAAGTAACATAAGTACAAGAATACATAAGTACATGATACATGATAGAATGAATAACAATAATATATATATATATACTAACCCGATCACGATATATCGATATAATAATTGATACTAAATAATATGTTACATAATAAAATGAAAATACATAACAACTAATATTATTTTCATAAAAATTTTAATAAAGCCAATAAGGAAGAAGCTTTTCTTGTTTTGTTTAATAATGAAGCGAGCGGCTCATAAAAAAATAATAATAATTAGAAAAATCGACTCGACAATACTTGATGGGTGTTTTGTAGAGGACAAGAAAAAGTAAAGAAGTAAGTTGAAAAACAGAAGCGATTAATTAATTTTCTACTGTGAAATAGTTTTTAATAAAAAAAGGAAAAGAACCATCAACGGCTACAACCACTTTGTAATTAACATGTTTATTAGTCACAAAACGCATTTTAACCGAAATTAAATTGATGGAATTGATTTCCTGCTGTTCCCCATCGCAATCACAATCGTAATGGTCGTATCCAATCTCTTCCCATAATTGCTGCTCGATTATTCTCATTTGTGATATAAAAGATTCCCTGTATAGAGCGGTTTTTGAATCATACTTGAACTGAACATTCACCACAACATTCAAAAATTTCTTGTATATATGTATAGAATGATCTAATTTTTGATTTAAATTTTTTCTGCAAATTTAGTGTATCGAATAAATTACAGGGTAATATTGATATTGCAGCCCCACAGTCAACTTGTAATTTAACTGGCTGGCCATCTAAATAAACAGTTGCATAATAGCGATCAGAATTAGAATTACAATTTTTAATATTATAAATATCAGATATAGGTATAGGTTCTACAAAATTAGATTCACTATTATGTTTTTTCTGGTTAGATTTCGATTTCATGAGTGTTGAGATGCATACTTTCTCAACATGGCCTTTCTTATTACAGCTTTTACATGAAAGTGTATTTTTATCACGTTTGCAGTCTTTTGCAAGATGATTATCATATCCGCAATACATACATAATCTATCAATTCCAAGGTGTTGATAATTAATTTTTCGCTTAAACGAGTTCGATCGCGCACGATTTTGATAATTTTGATTTAATCGAGTTTGGCTTTGGTGCCTCTGGTAGTTAAAATTAGGATTTTTCGAACGAGGTTTATGTGTTGATATTTTATTAATTTCAGTAGGTGATGATACTGGTCGATTATTAGCTATTTCTTTTGATACATTAATAGCAACCTCATGTGTTAACGCTACTTCTTTAATATCTTTGAAGGTTTTTTTATTTGATTGTATAGCTTTTTGTCGCATATTTTCATCTCTTAATCCTCGTATAAATTGTGATAGCAAAATTATGTCAGAAATATCAGCCTCACATTTTGGACAATATAATTCACATTTAGTTATATACTTCTGTAACTCGCCGATGTAGTCTGTTACTGATTCGTGGCTTTTTTGTAATGCTGATAAAAATTTATGTCGTTGTAGTAATGCATTTTTTTGGTGGACATCGCTCTGCAGTATATCGTTTAACAATTTCACTATATGATGTATCCGTCACTTTATCTGGTGCTAACATATTTACAATTTTAGAATAATGTTCAGGACCTATCGAATTGAGTAATGTTTGCTGTTTATCTATATCAGATGCGATATCAGCTACATTGAAATATATCTCTAATCGTTCTATATATTGTTTGAAATTCTCTCTTGATTCGTCAAATGTTTCAAATTTGTAATCTTTTGTTTCTCGCGTTTTAGATATAGAAGACGAAGGTTTGTTTATTAACTGTTTAACTAAATTCATATATTCCATTTGCATTTTCATTTGCTTCTATAATATTGATTCTAAATCTTTAACATCGACAACTGCCGTGTTGGTTTCCAGGTTTGAATCTGTCATTTTATATGTTTAATATGAATATATAAACAGGAGCCGTTTACGTGTAATAATAATAATTTTTGTACTCACAGATAATAAGTCCGCTTAAAATTATTTGATCGTAAATGGTATTGATAATCGTCTTCTGCGCACAAAAAAAAGTTATCACTGTATACTTAGAAAAAACAGTAAACCAACCATTCTCGTCGCCACTTTTATGTCTTGAATTTGATACTTGATTATATAATTAAGATATGTGAGTTCATATTGATAAAAAACATGATTCTTTTAACATTACATTTGATTATCGTTTTATATGGAAAAAAGTAACATAAGTAAAAGAATACATATGTATCATGATACATGATAGAATGAATAACAATAATATATATATATATACTAACCCGATCACGATATATCGATATAATAATTGATACTAAATAATATGTTACATAATAAAATGAAAATACATAACAACTAATATTATTTTCATAAAAATTTTAATAAAGCCAATAAGGAAGAAGCTTTTCTTGTTTTGTTTAATAATGAAGCGAGCGGCTCATAAAAAAATAATAATAATTAGAAAAATCGACTCGACAATACTTGATGGGTGTTTTGTAGAGGACAAGAAAAAGTAAAGAAGTAAGTTGAAAAACAGAAGCGATTAATTAATTTTCTACTGTGAAATAGTATTTAATAAAAAAAGGAAAAGAACCATCAACGGCTACAACCACTTTGTAATTAACATGTTTATTAGTCACAAAACGCATTTTAACCGAAATTAAATTGATGGAATTGATTTCCTGCTGTTCCCCATCGCAATCACAATCGTAATGGTCGTATCCAATCTCTTCCCATAATTGCTGCTCGATTATTCTCATTTGTGATATAAAAGATTCCCTGTATAGAGCGGTTTTTGAATCATACTTGAACTGAACATTCACCACAACATTCAAAAATTTCTTGTATATATGTATAGAATGATCTAATTTTTGATTTAAATTTTTTCTGCAAATTTAGTGTATCGAATAAATTACAGGGTAATATTGATATTGCAGCCCCACAGTCAACTTGTAATTTAACTGGCTGGCCATCTAAATAAACAGTTGCATAATAGCGATCAGAATTAGAATTACAATTTTTAATATTATAAATATCAGATATAGGTATAGGTTCTACAAAATTAGATTCACTATTATGTTTTTTCTGGTTAGATTTCGATTTCATGAGTGTTGAGATGCATACTTTCTCAACATGGCCTTTCTTATTACAGCTTTTACATGAAAGTGTATTTTTATCACGTTTGCAGTCTTTTGCAAGATGATTATCATATCCGCAATACATACATAATCTATCAATTCCAAGGTGTTGATAATTAATTTTTCGCTTAAACGAGTTCGATCGCGCACGATTTTGATAATTTTGATTTAATCGAGTTTGGCTTTGGTGCCTCTGGTAGTTAAAATTACGATTTTTCGAACGAGGTTTATGTGTTGATATTTTATTAACTTCAGTAGGTGATGATACTGGTCGATTATTAGCTATTTCTTTTGATACATTAATAGCAACCTCATGTGTTAACGCTACTTCTTTAATATCTTTGAAGGTTTTTTTATTTGATTGTATAGCTTTTTGTCGCATATTTTCATCTCTTAATCCTAGTATAAATTGTGATAGCAAAAATATGTCAGAAATATCAGCCTCACATTTTGGACAATATAATTCACATTTAGTTATATACTTCTGTAACTCGCCGATGTAGTCTGTTACTGATTCGTGGCTTTTTTGTAATGCTGATAAAAATTTATGTCGTTGTAGTAATGCATTTTTTTGGTGGACATCGCTCTGCAGTATATCGTTTAACAATTTCACTATATGATGTATCCGTCACTTTTTCTGGTGCTAACATATTAACAATTTTAGAATAATGTTCAGGACCTATCGAATTGAGTAATGTTTGCTGTTTATCTATATCAGATGCGATATCAGCTACATTGAAATATATCTCTAATCGTTCTATATATTGTTTGAAATTCTCTCTTGATGCGTCAAATGTTTCAAATTTGTAATCTTTTGTTTCTCGCGTTTTAGATATAGAAGACGAAGGTTTGTTTATTAACTGTTTAACTAAATTCATATATTCCATTTGCATTTTCATTTGCTTCTCTAATATTGATTCTAAATCTTTAACATCGACAACTGCCGTGTTGGTTTCCGGGTTTGAATCTGTCATTTTATATGTTTAATATGAATATATAAACAGGAGCCGTTTACGTGTAATAATAATAATTTTTGTACTCACAGATAATAAGTCCGCTTAAAATTATTTGATCGTAAATGGTATTGATAATCGACTTCCGCGCACAAAAAAAAGTTATCACTGTATACTTAGAAAAAACAGTAAACCAACCATTCTCGTCGCCACTTTTATGTCTTGAATTTGATACTTGATTATATAATTAAGATACGTGAGTTCATATTGATAAAAAACATGATTCTTTTAACATTACATTTGATTATCGTTTTATATAGAAAAAAGTAACATAAGTACAAGAATACATAAGTACATGATACATGATAGAATGAATAACAATAATATATATATATATACTAACCCGATCACGATATATCGATATAATAATTGATACTAAATAATATGTTACATAATAAAATGAAAATACATAACAACTAATATTATTTTCATAAAAATTTTAATAAAGCCAATAAGGAAGAAGCTTTTCTTGTTTTGTTTAATAATGAAGCGAGCGGCTCATAAAAAAATAATAATAATTAGAAAAATCGACTCGACAATACTTGATGGGTGTTTTGTAGAGGACAAGAAAAAGTAAAGAAGTAAGTTGAAAAACAGAAGCGATTAATTAATTTTCTACTGTGAAATAGTTTTTAATAAAAAAAGGAAAAGAACCATCAACGGCTACAACCACTTTGTAATTAACATGTTTATTAGTCACAAAACGCGTTTTAACCAAAATTAAATTGATGGAATTGATTTCCTGCTGTTCCCCATCGCAATCACAATCGTAATGGTCGTATCCAATCTCTTCCCATAATTGCTGCTCGATTATTCTCATTTGTGATATAAAAGATTCCCTGTATAGAGCGGTTTTTGAAACATACTTGAACTGAACATTCACCACAACATTCAAAAATTTCTTGTATATATGTATAGAATGATCTAATTTTTGATTTAAATTTTTTCTGCAAATTTAGTGTATCGAATAAATTACAGGGTAATATTGATATTGCAGCCCCACAGTCAACTTGTAATTTAACTGGCTGGCCATCTAAATAAACAGTTGCATAATAGCGATCAGAATTAGAATTACAATTTTTAATATTATAAATATCAGATATAGGTATAGGTTCTACAAAATTAGATTCACTATTATGTTTTTTCTGGTTAGATTTCGATTTCATGAGTGTTGAGATGCATACTTTCTCAACATGGCCTTTCTTATTACAGCTTTTACATGAAAGTGTATTTTTATCACGTTTGCAGTCTTTTGCAAGATGATTATCATATCCGCAATACATACATAATCTATCAATTCCAAGGTGTTGATAATTAATTTTTCGCTTAAACGAGTTCGATCGCGCACGATTTTGATAATTTTGATTTAATCGAGTTTGGCTTTGGTGCCTCTGGTAGTTAAAATTACGATTTTTCGAACGAGGTTTATGTGTTGATATTTTATTAACTTCAGTAGGTGATGATACTGGTCGATTATTAGCTATTTCTTTTGATACATTAATAGCAACCTCATGTGTTAACGCTACTTCTTTAATATCTTTGAAGGTTTTTTTATTTGATTGTATAGCTTTTTGTCGCATATTTTCATCTCTTAATCCTAGTATAAATTGTGATAGCAAAAATATGTCAGAAATATCAGCCTCACATTTTGGACAATATAATTCACATTTAGTTATATACTTCTGTAACTCGCCGATGTAGTCTGTTACTGATTCGTGGCTTTTTTGTAATGCTGATAAAAATTTATGTCGTTGTAGTAATGCATTTTTTTGGTGGACATCGCTCTGCAGTATATCGTTTAACAATTTCACTATATGATGTATCCGTCACTTTTTCTGGTGCTAACATATTAACAATTTTAGAATAATGTTCAGGACCTATCGAATTGAGTAATGTTTGCTGTTTATCTATATCAGATGCGATATCAGCTACATTGAAATATATCTCTAATCGTTCTATATATTGTTTGAAATTCTCTCTTGATTCGTCAAATGTTTCAAATTTGTAATCTTTTGTTTCTCGCGTTTTAGATATAGAAGACGAAGGTTTGTTTATTAACTGTTTAACTAAATTCATATATTCCATTTGCATTTTCATTTGCTTCTCTAATATTGATTCTAAATCTTTAACATCGACAACTGCCGTGTTGGTTTCCGGGTTTGAATCTGTCATTTTATATGTTTAATATGAATATATAAACAGGAGCCGTTTACGTGTAATAATAATAATTTTTGTACTCACAGATAATAAGTCCGCTTAAAATTATTTGATCGTAAATGGTATTGATAATCGACTTCCGCGCACAAAAAAAAGTTATCACTGTATACTTAGAAAAAACAGTAAACCAACCATTCTCGTCGCCACTTTTATGTCTTGAATTTGATACTTGATTATATAATTAAGATACGTGAGTTCATATTGATAAAAAACATGATTCTTTTAACATTACATTTGATTATCGTTTTATATAGAAAAAAGTAACATAAGTACAAGAATACATAAGTACATGATACATGATAGAATGAATAACAATAATATATATATATATACTAACCCGATCACGATATATCGATATAATAATTGATACTAAATAATATGTTACATAATAAAATGAAAATACATAACAACTAATATTATTTTCATAAAAATTTTAATAAAGCCAATAAGGAAGAAGCTTTTCTTGTTTTGTTTAATAATGAAGCGAGCGGCTCATAAAAAAATAATAATAATTAGAAAAATCGACTCGACAATACTTGATGGGTGTTTTGTAGAGGACAAGAAAAAGTAAAGAAGTAAGTTGAAAAACAGAAGCGATTAATTAATTTTCTACTGTGAAATAGTATTTAATAAAAAAAGGAAAAGAACCATCAACGGCTACAACCACTTTGTAATTAACATGTTTATTAGTCACAAAACGCATTTTAACCGAAATTAAATTGATGGAATTGATTTCCTGCTGTTCCCCATCGCAATCACAATCGTAATGGTCGTATCCAATCTCTTCCCATAATTGCTGCTCGATTATTCTCATTTGTGATATAAAAGATTCCCTGTATAGAGCGGTTTTTGAATCATACTTGAACTGAACATTCACCACAACATTCAAAAATTTCTTGTATATATGTATAGAATGATCTAATTTTTGATTTAAATTTTTTCTGCAAATTTAGTGTATCGAATAAATTACAGGGTAATATTGATATTGCAGCCCCACAGTCAACTTGTAATTTAACTGGCTGGCCATCTAAATAAACAGTTGCATAATAGCGATCAGAATTAGAATTACAATTTTTAATATTATAAATATCAGATATAGGTATAGGTTCTACAAAATTAGATTCACTATTATGTTTTTTCTGGTTAGATTTCGATTTCATGAGTGTTGAGATGCATACTTTCTCAACATGGCCTTTCTTATTACAGCTTTTACATGAAAGTGTATTTTTATCACGTTTGCAGTCTTTTGCAAGATGATTATCATATCCGCAATACATACATAATCTATCAATTCCAAGGTGTTGATAATTAATTTTTCGCTTAAACGAGTTCGATCGCGCACGATTTTGATAATTTTGATTTAATCGAGTTTGGCTTTGGTGCCTCTGGTAGTTAAAATTAGGATTTTTCGAACGAGGTTTATGTGTTGATATTTTATTAACTTCAGTAGGTGATGATACTGGTCGATTATTAGCTATTTCTTTTGATACATTAATAGCAACCTCATGTGTTAACGCTACTTCTTTAATATCTTTGAAGGTTTTTTTATTTGATTGTATAGCTTTTTGTCGCATATTTTCATCTCTTAATCCTCGTATAAATTGTGATAGCAAAATTATGTCAGAAATATCAGCCTCACATTTTGGACAATATAATTCACATTTAGTTATATACTTCTGTAACTCGCCGATGTAGTCTGTTACTGATTCGTGGCTTTTTTGTAATGCTGATAAAAATTTATGTCGTTGTAGTAATGCATTTTTTTGGTGGACATCGCTCTGCAGTATATCGTTTAACAATTTCACTATATGATGTATCCGTCACTTTATCTGGTGCTAACATATTTACAATTTTAGAATAATGTTCAGGACCTATCGAATTGAGTAATGTTTGCTGTTTATATATATCAGATGTGATATCAGCTACATTGAAATATATCTCTAATCGTTCTATATATTGTTTGAAATTCTCTCTTGATTCGTCAAATGTTTCAAATTTGTAATCTTTTGTTTCTCGCGTTTTAGATATAGAAGACGAAGGTTTGTTTATTAACTGTTTAACTAAATTCATATATTCCATTTGCATTTTCATTTGCTTCTCTAATATTGATTCTAAATCTTTAACATCGACAACTGCCGTGTTGGTTTCCGGGTTTGAATCTGTCATTTTATATGTTTAATATGAATATATAAACAGGAGCCGTTTACGTGTAATAATAATAATTTTTGTACTCACAGATAATAAGTCCGCTTAAAATTATTTGATCGTAAATGGTATTGATAATCGTCTTCCGCGCACAAAAAAAAGTTATCACTGTATACTTAGAAAAAACAGTAAACCAACCATTCTCGTCGCCACTTTTATGTCTTGAATTTGATACTTGATTATGTAATTAAGATACGTGAGTTCATATTGATAAAAAACATGATTTTTTTAACATTACATTTGATTATCGTTTTATATGGAAAAAAGTAACATAAGTACAAGAATACATAAGTACATGATACATGATAGAATGAATAACAATAATATATATATATATATACTAACCCGATCACGATATATCGATATAATAATTGATACTAAATAATATGTTACATAATAAAATGAAAATACATAACAACTAATATTATTTTCATAAAAATTTTAATAAAGCCAATAAGGAAGAAGCTTTTCTTGTTTTGTTTAATAATGAAGCGAGCGGCTCATAAAAAAATAATAATAATTAGAAAAATCGACTCGACAATACTTGATGGGTGTTTTGTAGAGGACAAGAAAAAGTAAAGAAGTAAGTTGAAAAACAGAAGCGATTAATTAATTTTCTACTGTGAAATAGTTTTTAATAAAAAAAGGAAAAGAACCATCAACGGCTACAACCACTTTGTAATTAACATGTTTATTAGTCACAAAACGCGTTTTAACCGAAATTAAATTGATGGAATTGATTTCCTGCTGTTCCCCATCGCAATCACAATCGTAATGGTCGTATCCAATCTCTTCCCATAACTGCTGCTCGATTATTCTCATTTGTGATATAAAAGATTCCCTGTATAGAGCGGTTTTTGAATCGTACTTGAACTGAACATTCACCACAACATTCAAAAATTTCTTGTATATATGTATAGAATGATCTAATTTTTGATTTAAATTTTTTCTGCAAATTTAGTGTATCGAATAAATTACAGGGTAATATTGATATTGCAGCCCCACAGTCAACTTGTAATTTAACTGGCTGGCCATCTAAATAAACAGTTGCATAATAGCGATCAGAATTAGAATTACAATTTTTAATATTATAAATATCAGATATAGGTATAGGTTCTACAAAATTAGATTCACTATTATGTTTTTTCTGGTTAGATTTCGATTTCATGAGTGTTGAGATGCATACTTTCTCAACATGGCCTTTCTTATTACAGCTTTTACATGAAAGTGTATTTTTATCACGTTTGCAGTCTTTTGCAAGATGATTATCATATCCGCAATACATACATAATCTATCAATTCCAAGGTGTTGATAATTAATTTTTCGCCTAAACGAGTTCGATCGCGCACGATTTTGATAATTTTGATTTAATCGAGTTTGGCTTTGGTGCCTCTGGTAGTTAAAATTACGATTTTTCGAACGAGGTTTATGTGTTGATATTTTATTAACTTCAGTAGGTGATGATACTGGTCGATTATTAGCTATTTCTTTTGATACATTAATAGCAACCTCATGTGTTAACGCTACTTCTTTAATATCTTTGAAGGTTTTTTTATTTGATTGTATAGCTTTTTGTCGCATATTTTCATCTCTTAATCCTCGTATAAATTGTGATAGCAAAAATATGTCAGAAATATCAGCCTCACATTTTGGACAATATAATTCACATTTAGTTATATACTTCTGTAACTCGCCGATGTAGTCTGTTACTGATTCGTGGCTTTTTTGTAATGCTGATAAAAATTTATGTCGTTGTAGTAATGCATTTTTTTGGTGGACATCGCTCTGCAGTATATCGTTTAACAATTTCACTATATGATGTATCCGTCACTTTATCTGGTGCTAACATATTTACAATTTTAGAATAATGTTCAGGACCTATCGAATTGAGTAATGTTTGCTGTTTATCTATTTCAGATGCGATATCAGCTACATTGAAATATATCTCTAATCGTTCTATATATTGTTTGAAATTCTCTCTTGATTCGTCAAATGTTTCAAATTTGTAATCTTTTGTTTCTCGCGTTTTAGATATAGAAGACGAAGGTTTGTTTATTAACTGTTTAACTAAATTCATATATTCCATTTGCATTTTCATTTGCTTCTCTAATATTGATTCTAAATCTTTAACATCGACAACTGCCGTGTTGGTTTCCGGGTTTGAATCTGTCATTTTATATGTTTAATATGAATATATAAACAGGAGCCGTTTACATGTAATAATAATAATTTTTGTACTCACAGATAATAAGTCCGCTTAAAATTATTTGATCGTAAATGGTATTGATAATCGTCTTCCGCGCACAAAAAAAAGTTATCACTGTATACTTAGAAAAAACAGTAAACCAACCATTCTCGTCGCCACTTTTATGTCTTGAATTTGATACTTGATTATGTAATTAAGATACGTGAGTTCATATTGATAAAAAACATGATTCTTTTAACATTACATTTGATTATCGTTTTATATAGAAAAAAGTAACATAAGTACATGATACATGATAGAATGAATAACAATAATATATATATATATACTAACCCGATCACGATATATCGATATAATAATTGATACTAAATAATATGTTACATAATAAAATGAAAATACATAACAACTAATATTATTTTCATAAAAATTTTAATAAAGCCAATAAGGAAGAAGCTTTTCTTGTTTTGTTTAATAATGAAGCGAGCGGCTCATAAAAAAATAATAATAATTAGAAAAATCGACTCGACAACACTTTTTTTTTTTTTTTTTATATTTATTATAACAAATTACAACTAGTCCTCATGGACTATCCAGTAATTATGATAAAAGGAGAAATATATATAACGTGAAGAGGCTATCCATCCGGTGACAGAAACCTCAAAAGAATATAAATAAAATGATAACTAAATAATATCGTTCAGATTATTTCGTTTCAGCCTTCTTGTGTTGTGTACGTTATCTAATATCGCCATTGCTTCTGTATTTGGATGCCTATGTAATCTATCTATATGGCGGAGTGCATATCGTCTGATTTCTGCTATTACGGTAGGAACGCATAGGTCCTTATGCAAGTCATCATTTTTTACGAACCAGGGCGCATTCGTTATTAGACGAAGTATTTTATTCTGGCATTTTTGAATAATTTTTATGTGAGAAGTTTTTGCACAACCCCATAACTGAGCTCCATAGCTCCAGGTTGGTTTGATAATTGCATTGTAGATTAATAATTTGTTATCTATTGTTAATGCCGAGTTTCTTCCAATAAGCCAATACATGGAAGCTATTAAACGATTGATCTCTTTCTTTTTAGAGATGATGTGCTGTTTCCATGTTAGTCTCTGATCAAGTAACATGCCCAAATATTTGGTCCCACTCAGAGTTGGTATTTGCTTATGATTTATTGCGACTGGGGCACTGATCATTTTTCGATTTGTGAATACTACGTGGGCTGATTTGTTTTCATTTATACTTATTTTCCACTTTTTTGTCCAGTTATATATTTGATCTAGAGAATTCTGCAAATTTCTTGTAGCAAGGTTTACAGAAGTATCCGAAGCTAATACAGCGGTATCATCTGCGAATGTTGCAGTTAGTGTGTTACTGGTAATCGGAAGGTCAGCTGTATAAAGTATGTAAAACAGCGGACCCAGAACACTGCCCTGCGGGACTCCAGCGCACACCGGGTGTAGTTTAGATTCTTCTTGCTGAACTTTTACTATGAAAAATCGTTCGTTTAAATAAGATGAAATTAGTTTATACATATTATAAGGGAGAATCTTTTTGATTTTGAAAAGCAATCCATCATGCCAGACCTTGTCAAAGGCCTGAGAAATATCCAAAAATACTGTAGAGCAAATTCGTTTATCTTCAAGGTCGTCTTCAATTTTGTTGACAATTCTGTGGACTTGATCTAGGGTGGAATGTTTGGTTCTAAAGCCAAATTGGTGATCCGGTATAGCTTTCAGTTGATCAACAATCCCCATTATTCTTTTCATAAATAATTTTTCGAAGACTTTGGATAGCACAGGCATTAGCGATATTGGTCTGTATGACGAGACGACATTAGCAGGCTTACCAGGTTTAAGCACCATAATTATTTGAGCCATTTTCCATTGTATTGGCATATGCTTTAGTCTGAAGATAGCATTAAAGATGTATGTAATGAGCAATATACCATTCTTCGGAAGCTCTTTTAAAATCTTGGCTGTTATTAAATCATGTCCTGGAGCTTTGTTTGTTTTTAAGGCCGTAATTTCGTGCCACACTTCTTTTGGGGATGCAGGTTTAATGCACTGTTGGTCATCAGGGATATGTGCCAAGAACTCTGAGATCTCTTGCTCATGCTTACTATTTGTATCGGATGAGTGTGGTTGGAACACGTCTGCTAGGTGTTGTGCAAAAATGTTAGCTTTCTCGGTATCGCTTCTTGCCCATTGCCCTGCTTCATTTTTGATAGGCGGGTTGTGCTGTTTTGCACATTTAACTTTCTTAGTTACTTTCCAAAGGGAGTAGTGCTTGTCGTGGGAAGGACTAAGACTCTGCAGAAAACTCTGCAATTTCTTATTTCTTTCATTTTGCAATAGCCTTCTTAATTGCCCACTTATTCTGTTATATAGAGTTTTATCACTGGGAAGCCTGGTGTTGTGCCATTTTCTGCGGGCTCTACGTTTTTCAGCTATTTTCTCCCTAATTTTTACAGGGTAGCTGGTATTAACATCAGCATTTAATGTTTCAGCTGGCGTAGAATTCCATGCTGCATTTTGAATGGTTTTTGTGAGAGAATCGACAGTTTCTTCCAATTCGTTAATAGTTTTAAGCTGAATTCTAAGATTTATGTTGTTTGCAACTAGCATTCGGAAGTTCTCCCAGCACGTTTGCTTGTTAGTAAGGAATGGCGGCGTTTCTTTCCTTATAATATTCGTACTTATTGTAAGGATAACTGGTGAGTGATCGGATGCTATATCAGCACTATCTTCAACTTCGGTGTAATGTAGCGATACCCCCTTAACTACAAAAAAGTCAAGTAAGTCAGGTACTCTATTAGGATCAGTCGGCCAGTAGGTTGGTTTACCAGATGAGAGATGGTTAAGCTGCAAGGAATCCATAGCTTTTTTTAGCTCACGTCCCCTAGGATTGATTAATCTCGATCCCCATAGCGTATGTTTCGCATTGTAATCACCTCCAGCAATAAATCTTTTTCCCAGATAATGGAAGCAGTCAGCAAATAAATCATTTTTTATTAAATGTCGGGGTGGACAGTACACTGCTGCCAAAATGAGAGAAGAGTTTAGCTCTTTCACAACAATGCTAGTAATCTGAGCATAATCTTGTTGGTAAGAATTGTACTGGTGGTGTTGAATACCTTTACGTATTAGTATAGCACTCCCACCACGTGCAGTTCCATCGGGATGCTGAGTATGATACATACTGTAGCCATTTATGTTAAAGAACGATTTGTTAGTAAAATGCGTTTCCGACACAAGAAGCACATCAATCTTCTGTGACCGTAGGAACGATTCTGTTTCTAGACGCCACTGCGCTAGACCATTGGCATTCCAGAGTGCAATTCGTAGTGATTTCATTGTTTATGGAATTATTTTAGTGATGAGCTTAGTCAGAAGCTCCATCATAATCTGATTTTGCTTGTTCATTTGTTCAAGCAATGATTCAAAGCGAGTTAAGATAGCCAGTAGACAATCGTAGTTAGGATCATTTGGTTGCTGCTGCACTACTGCTGGTGGATGTCCTTTCAAAGCTTGAGAGTACGATTTATCTTGCGTTTTCAACTGCTGGTTAGGTGACTGAGTCTTCATTATAGGGTTGTTTGCAGTTGCAGCGTCTGGCGCTAGTCTGAGTATCGGAGGATTTGGTTCTTCCAGCATCTTAACCATGACGTTGGATTTTTCAAGTAAGCTGTTATTTCGCTTGGTACGCATTTTTTGTAGTTCTTTATAGACTGTGCAACCCTTGTAATTCGCAGGGTGATTACCTCCACATAGTGCACATTCGGGAAGAGTTTCTTTAGTTTTTGAGCATTTGTTTGTCGGATGTGTGGCAGCGCATTTAACACACGTAAACGGCCGATTACAGAAGCGTTGTGTATGTCTGTACTGCTGACATCGTTTACATTGAGGTATTTCAAAATTTTTACGCGGTGGCTCAACTTTGATTTTAACATTGAGTAAATATTTAAGTTGATAAATATCTTTGTTAATATCCCTCGGTTCAAGATCAATGAAAAATAATGGTAGAGGTTTTTTAGTAAGGTGGTGTCGGATGTTTGTCACTTGTCGCACCTGGAATCCTTTCTCATTTAACGCGACCATAATATCGTTTGCGTCTACTGACGGATGTAGATGCCTGAGTACAACTCTGTACGATCTTTCGCTTTTTGTTTGGTAAGTATAAAAACTAATTTTCTGATTAGTGAGATAGCTTGTTAAGTTACGATAGCTGGATGCGTCTTTCACATTAACTTTAACTCTGTTGTTTGCCAGCGTACGGCAGATGTAGTCATCATTTTCTATAGCTTTTTCAATAGCATTTTTCATGCGTTGGAAGTGTGTGACATTGTCTATGAATATTGGCGGCGGTTTTTCTGTTTTGCTATTAAGAGATCTGCTTCCTTGATTATCATCAGCTGTTTCTTTATTTGCGTCTTCCTTCTGCAGTACGGAAAAACGATTAGTAGTTCCGATGGTATGCACCACATTCTCATTTGCAGGCTTTACTCGCTTAGCACCTTTCGGAACTTGTTGCCACGTATTGTCGTTACCCTCTTGCTTTTGATTGTTACAGTTTTCACTATCAGAGCTGGATTTAGAAAGCTGCCGTTTAATGCAGTATGATTTCCCAGATTTTTGTAACACTAGCAGGGTTACAGAGAAATCAGCAATATTTGCTTCGTCTAATGTTTCGACTTCAATTGATTCGATATTGTCATGTTGTTTGTGACATGTATTAACATTACTAGTTAGTAATGGCGAAGTAGGTCTAGACGACACCGGAGTACGTAACATAATGTTCTAGATAAACAATTATATTTGTATTCCATGCGTGTTCGCCCACACACATATGTACACTGGTGCGCAAGACACCTCGGAATAAAAATATTTCCACCACCGAAGGTTAGACGAATTGTATATAAAAATGGAATAATCTCACCGAATTTCTGTATGTAGAGATGTATTAAATGTAGAAACGCGGACCGATTTTACACGCTGATAAGAGAATTGAGCGATAAGAACCGAAACTGAACGCGCGAACAAAGAACAATCAACACAAACAGATTCTAACTGACAATACTTGATGGGTGTTTTGTAGAGGACAAGAAAAAGTAAAGAAGTAAGTTGAAAAACAGAAGCGATTAATTAATTTTCTACTGTGAAATAGTTTTTAATAAAAAAAGGAAAAGAACCATCAACGGCTACAACCACTTTGTAATTAACATGTTTATTAGTCACAAAACGCGTTTTAACTGAAATTAAATTGATGGAATTGATTTCCTGCTGTTCCCCATCGCAATCACAATCGTAATGGTCGTATCCAATCTCTTCCCATAATTGCTGCTCGATTATTCTCATTTGTGATATAAAAGATTCCCTGTATAGAGCGGTTTTTGAATCATACTTGAACTGAACATTCACCACAACATTCAAAAATTTCTTGTATATATGTATAGAATGATCTAATTTTTGATTTAAATTTTTTCTGCAAATTTAGTGTATCGAATAAATTACAGGGTAATATTCATATTGCAGCCCCACAGTCAACTTGTAATTTAACTGGCTGGCCATCTAAATAAACAGTTGCATAATAGCGATCAGAATTAGAATTACAATTTTTAATATTATAAATATCAGATATAGGTATAGGTTCTACAAAATTAGATTCACTATTATGTTTTTTCTGGTTAGATTTCGATTTCATGAGTGTTGAGATGCATACTTTCTCAACATGGCCTTTCTTATTACAGCTTTTACATGAAAGTGTATTTTTATCACGTTTGCAGTCTTTTGCATGATGATTATCATATCTGCAATACATACACAATCTATCAATTCCAAGGTGTTGATAATTAATTTTTCGCTTAAACGAGTTCGATCGCGCACGATTTTGATAATTTTGATTTAATCGAGTTTGGCTTTGGTGCCTCTGGTAGTTAAAATTACGATTTTTCGAACGAGGTTTATGTGTTGATATTTTATTAACTTCAGTAGGTGATGATACTGGTCGATTATTAGCTATTTCTTTTGATACATTAATAGCAACCTCATGTGTTAACGCTACTTCTTTAATATCTTTGAAGGTTTTTTTATTTGATTGTATAGCTTTTTGTCGCATATTTTCATCTCTTAATCCTCGTATAAATTGTGATAGCAAAAATATGTCAGAAATATCAGCCTCACATTTTGGACAATATAATTCACATTTAGTTATATACTTCTGTAACTCGCCGATGTAGTCTGTTACTGATTCGTGGCTTTTTTGTAATGCTGATAAAAATTTATGTCGTTGTAGTAATGCATTTTTTTGGTGGACATCGCTCTGCAGTATATCGTTTAACAATTTCACTATATGATGTATCCGTCACTTTATCTGGTGCTAACATATTTACAATTTTAGAATAATGTTCAGGACCTATCGAATTGAGTAATGTTTGCTGTTTATCTATTTCAGATGCGATATCAGCTACATTGAAATATATCTCTAATCGTTCTATATATTGTTTGAAATTCTCTCTTGATTCGTCAAATGTTTCAAATTTGTAATCTTTTGTTTCTCGCGTTTTAGATATAGAAGACGAAGGTTTGTTTATTAACTGTTTAACTAAATTCATATATTCCATTTGCATTTTCATTTGCTTCTCTAATATTGATTCTAAATCTTTAACATCGACAACTGCCGTGTTGGTTTCCGGGTTTGAATCTGTCATTTTATATGTTTAATATGAATATATAAACAGGAGCCGTTTACATGTAATAATAATAATTTTTGTACTCACAGATAATAAGTCCGCTTAAAATTATTTGATCGTAAATGGTATTGATAATCGTCTTCGGCGCACAAAAAAAAGTTATCACTGTATACTTAGAAAAAACAGTAAACCAACCATTCTCGTCGCCACTTTTATGTCTTGAATTTGATACTTGATTATGTAATTAAGATATGTGAGTTCATATTGATAAAAAACATGATTTTTTTAACATTACATTTGATTATCGTTTTATATGGAAAAAAGTAACATAAGTACAAGAATACATAAGTACATGATACATGATAGAATGAATAACAATAATATATATATATATACTAACCCGATCACGATATATCGATATAATAATTGATACTAAATAATATGTTACATAATAAAATGAAAATACATAACAACTAATATTATTTTCATAAAAATTTTAATAAAGCCAATAAGGAAGAAGCTTTTCTTGTTTTGTTTAATAATGAAGCGAGCGGCTCATAAAAAAATAATAATAATTAGAAAAATCGACTCGACAATACTTGATGGGTGTTTTGTAGAGGACAAGAAAAAGTAAAGAAGTAAGTTGAAAAACAGAAGCGATTAATTAATTTTCTACTGTGAAATAGTTTTTAATAAAAAAAGGAAAAGAACCATCAACGGCTACAACCACTTTGTAATTAACATGTTTATTAGTCACAAAACGCATTTTAACCGAAATTAAATTGATGGAATTGATTTCCTGCTGTTCCCCATCGCAATCACAATCGTAATGGTCGTATCCAATCTCTTCCCATAATTGCTGCTCGATTATTCTCATTTGTGATATAAAAGATTCCCTGTATAGAGCGGTTTTTGAATCATACTTGAACTGAACATTCACCACAACATTCAAAAATTTCTTGTATATATGTATAGAATGATCTAATTTTTGATTTAAATTTTTTCTGCAAATTTAGTGTATCGAATAAATTACAGGGTAATATTGATATTGCAGCCCCACAGTCAACTTGTAATTTAACTGGCTGGCCATCTAAATAAACAGTTGCATAATAGCGATCAGAATTAGAATTACAATTTTTAATATTATAAATATCAGATATAGGTATAGGTTCTACAAAATTAGATTCACTATTATGTTTTTTCTGGTTAGATTTCGATTTCATGAGTGTTGAGATGCATACTTTCTCAACATGGCCTTTCTTATTACAGCTTTTACATGGAAGTGTATTTTTATCACGTTTGCAGTCTTTTGCATGATGATTATCATATCTGCAATACATACACAATCTATCAATTCCAAGGTGTTGATAATTAATTTTTCGCTTAAACGAGTTCGATCGCGCACGATTTTGATAATTTTGATTTAATCGAGTTTGGCTTTGGTGCCTCTGGTAGTTAAAATTACGATTTTTCGAACGAGGTTTATGTGTTGATATTTTATTAACTTCAGTAGGTGATGATACTGGTCGATTATTAGCTATTTCTTTTGTTACATTAATAGCAACCTCATGTGTTAACGCTACTTCTTTAATATCTTTGAAGGTTTTTTTATTTGATTGTATAGCTTTTTGTCGCATATTTTCATCTCTTAATCCTCGTATAAATTGTGATAGCAAAAATATGTCAGAAATATCAGCCTCACATTTTGGACGATATAATTCACATTTAGTTATATACTTCTGTAACTCGCCGATGTAGTCTGTTACTGATTCGTGGCTTTTTTGTAATGCTGATAAAAATTTATGTCGTTGTAGTAATGCATTTTTTTGGTGGACATCGCTCTGCAGTATATCGTTTAACAATTTCACTATATGATGTATCCGTCACTTTATCTGGTGCTAACATATTTACAATTTTAGAATAATGTTCAGGACCTATCGAATTGAGTAATGTTTGCTGTTTATCTATTTCAGATGCGATATCAGCTACATTGAAATATATCTCTAATCGTTCTATATATTGTTTGAAATTCTCTCTTGATTCGTCAAATGTTTCAAATTTGTAATCTTTTGTTTCTCGCGTTTTAGATATAGAAGACGAAGGTTTGTTTATTAACTGTTTAACTAAATTCATATATTCCATTTGCATTTTCATTTGCTTCTCTAATATTGATTCTAAATCTTTAACATCGACAACTGCCGTGTTGGTTTCCGGGTTTGAATCTGTCATTTTATATGTTTAATATGAATATATAAACAGGAGCCGTTTACATGTAATAATAATAATTTTTGTACTCACAGATAATAAGTCCGCTTAAAATTATTTGATCGTAAATGGTATTGATAATCGTCTTCGGCGCACAAAAAAAAGTTATCACTGTATACTTAGAAAAAACAGTAAACCAACCATTCTCGTCGCCACTTTTATGTCTTGAATTTGATACTTGATTATGTAATTAAGATATGTGAGTTCATATTGATAAAAAACATGATTTTTTTAACATTACATTTGATTATCGTTTTATATGGAAAAAAGTAACATAAGTACAAGAATACATAAGTACATGATACATGATAGAATGAATAACAATAATATATATATATATACTAACCCGATCACGATATATCGATATAATAATTGATACTAAATAATATGTTACATAATAAAATGAAAATACATAACAACTAATATTATTTTCATAAAAATTTTAATAAAGCCAATAAGGAAGAAGCTTTTCTTGTTTTGTTTAATAATGAAGCGAGCGGCTCATAAAAAAATAATAATAATTAGAAAAATCGACTCGACAATACTTGATGGGTGTTTTGTAGAGGACAAGAAAAAGTAAAGAAGTAAGTTGAAAAACAGAAGCGATTAATTAATTTTCTACTGTGAAATAGTTTTTAATAAAAAAAGGAAAAGAACCATCAACGGCTACAACCACTTTGTAATTAACATGTTTATTAGTCACAAAACGCATTTTAACCGAAATTAAATTGATGGAATTGATTTCCTGCTGTTCCCCATCGCAATCACAATCGTAATGGTCGTATCCAATCTCTTCCCATAATTGCTGCTCGATTATTCTCATTTGTGATATAAAAGATTCCCTGTATAGAGCGGTTTTTGAATCATACTTGAACTGAACATTCACCACAACATTCAAAAATTTCTTGTATATATGTATAGAATGATCTAATTTTTGATTTAAATTTTTTCTGCAAATTTAGTGTATCGAATAAATTACAGGGTAATATTGATATTGCAGCCCCACAGTCAACTTGTAATTTAACTGGCTGGCCATCTAAATAAACAGTTGCATAATAGCGATCAGAATTAGAATTACAATTTTTAATATTATAAATATCAGATATAGGTATAGGTTCTACAAAATTAGATTCACTATTATGTTTTTTCTGGTTAGATTTCGATTTCATGAGTGTTGAGATGCATACTTTCTCAACATGGCCTTTCTTATTACAGCTTTTACATGGAAGTGTATTTTTATCACGTTTGCAGTCTTTTGCATGATGATTATCATATCTGCAATACATACACAATCTATCAATTCCAAGGTGTTGATAATTAATTTTTCGCTTAAACGAGTTCGATCGCGCACGATTTTGATAATTTTGATTTAATCGAGTTTGGCTTTGGTGCCTCTGGTAGTTAAAATTACGATTTTTCGAACGAGGTTTATGTGTTGATATTTTATTAACTTCAGTAGGTGATGATACTGGTCGATTATTAGCTATTTCTTTTGTTACATTAATAGCAACCTCATGTGTTAACGCTACTTCTTTAATATCTTTGAAGGTTTTTTTATTTGATTGTATAGCTTTTTGTCGCATATTTTCATCTCTTAATCCTCGTATAAATTGTGATAGCAAAAATATGTCAGAAATATCAGCCTCACATTTTGGACAATATAATTCACATTTAGTTATATACTTCTGTAACTCGCCGATGTAGTCTGTTACTGATTCGTGGCTTTTTTGTAATGCTGATAAAAATTTATGTCGTTGTAGTAATGCATTTTTTTGGTGGACATCGCTCTGCAGTATATCGTTTAACAATTTCACTATATGATGTATCCGTCACTTTATCTGGTGCTAACATATTTACAATTTTAGAATAATGTTCAGGACCTATCGAATTGAGTAATGTTTGCTGTTTATCTATTTCAGATGCGATATCAGCTACATTGAAATATATCTCTAATCGTTCTATATATTGTTTGAAATTCTCTCTTGATTCGTCAAATGTTTCAAATTTGTAATCTTTTGTTTCTCGCATTTTAGATATAGAAGACGAAGGTTTGTTTATTAACTGTTTAACTAAATTCATATATTCCATTTGCATTTTCATTTGCTTCTCTAATATTGATTCTAAATCTTTAACATCGACAACTGCCGTGTTGGTTTCCGGGTTTGAATCTGTCATTTTATATGTTTAATATGAATATATAAACAGGAGCCGTTTACATGTAATAATAATAATTTTTGTACTCACAGATAATAAGTCCGCTTAAAATTATTTGATCGTAAATGGTATTGATAATCGTCTTCGGCGCACAAAAAAAAGTTATCACTGTATACTTAGAAAAAACAGTAAACCAACCATTCTCGTCGCCACTTTTATGTCTTGAATTTGATACTTGATTATGTAATTAAGATATGTGAGTTCATATTGATAAAAAACATGATTTTTTTAACATTACATTTGATTATCGTTTTATATGGAAAAAAGTAACATAAGTACAAGAATACATAAGTACATGATACATGATAGAATGAATAACAATAATATATATATATATACTAACCCGATCACGATATATCGATATAATAATTGATACTAAATAATATGTTACATAATAAAATGAAAATACATAACAACTAATATTATTTTCATAAAAATTTTAATAAAGCCAATAAGGAAGAAGCTTTTCTTGTTTTGTTTAATAATGAAGCGAGCGGCTCATAAAAAAATAATAATAATTAGAAAAATCGACTCGACAATACTTGATGGGTGTTTTGTAGAGGACAAGAAAAAGTAAAGAAGTAAGTTGAAAAACAGAAGCGATTAATTAATTTTCTACTGTGAAATAGTTTTTAATAAAAAAAGGAAAAGAACCATCAACGGCTACAACCACTTTGTAATTAACATGTTTATTAGTCACAAAACGCGTTTTAACCGAAATTAAATTGATGGAATTGATTTCCTGCTGTTCCCCATCGCAATCACAATCGTAATGGTCGTATCCAATCTCTTCCCATAATTGCTGCTCGATTATTCTCATTTGTGATATAAAAGATTCCCTGTATAGAGCGGTTTTTGAATCATACTTGAACTGAACATTCACCACAACATTCAAAAATTTCTTGTATATATGTATAGAATGATCTAATTTTTGATTTAAATTTTTTCTGCAAATTTAGTGTATCGAATAAATTACAGGGTAATATTGATATTGCAGCCCCACAGTCAACTTGTAATTTAACTGGCTGGCCATCTAAATAAACAGTTGCATAATAGCGATCAGAATTAGAATTACAATTTTTAATATTATAAATATCAGATATAGGTATAGGTTCTACAAAATTAGATTCACTATTATGTTTTTTCTGGTTAGATTTCGATTTCATGAGTGTTGAGATGCATACATTCTCAACATGGCCTTTCTTATTACAGCTTTTACATGGAAGTGTATTTTTATCACGTTTGCAGTCTTTTGCATGATGATTATCATATCTGCAATACATACACAATCTATCAATTCCAAGGTGTTGATAATTAATTTTTCGCTTAAACGAGTTCGATCGCGCACGATTTTGATAATTTTGATTTAATCGAGTTTGGCTTTGGTGCCTCTGGTAGTTAAAATTACGATTTTTCGAACGAGGTTTATGTGTTGATATTTTATTATCTTCAGTAGGTGATGATACTGGTCGATTATTAGCTATTTCTTTTGATACATTAATAGCAACCTCATGTGTTAACGCTACTTCTTTAATATCTTTGAAGGTTTTTTTATTTGATTGTATAGCTTTTTGTCGCATATTTTCATCTCTTAATCCTCGTATAAATTGTGATAGCAAAAATATGTCAGAAATATCAGCCTCACATTTTGGACAATATAATTCACATTTAGTTATATACTTCTGTAACTCGCCGATGTAGTCTGTTACTGATTCGTGGCTTTTTTGTAATGCTGATAAAAATTTATGTCATTGTAGTAATGCATTTTTTTGGTGGACATCGCTCTGCAGTATATCGTTTAACAATTTCACTATATGATGTATCCGTCACTTTATCTGGTGCTAACATATTTACAATTTTAGAATAATGTTCAGGACCTATCGAATTGAGTAATGTTTGCTGTTTATCTATATCAGATGCGATATCAGCTACATTGAAATATATCTCTAATCGTTCTATATATTGTTTGAAATTCTCTCTTGATTCGTCAAATGTTTCAAATTTGTAATCTTTTGTTTCTCGCGTTTTAGATATAGAAGACGAAGGTTTGTTTATTAACTGTTTAACTAAATTCATATATTCCATTTGCATTTTCATTTGCTTCTATAATATTGATTCTAAATCTTTAACATCGACAACTGCCGTGTTGGTTTCCAGGTTTGAATCTGTCATTTTATATGTTTAATATGAATATATAAACAGGAGCCGTTTACGTGTAATAATAATAATTTTTGTACTCACAGATAATAAGTCCGCTTAAAATTATTTGATCGTAAATGGTATTGATAATCGTCTTCGGCGCACAAAAAAAAGTTATCACTGTATACTTAGAAAAAACAGTAAACCAACCATTCTCGTCGCCACTTTTATGTCTTGAATTTGATACTTGATTATATAATTAAGATACGTGAGTTCATATTGATAAAAAACATGATTCTTTTAACATTACATTTGATTATCGTTTTATATAGAAAAAAGTAACATAAGTACAAGAATACATAAGTACATGATACATGATAGAATGAATAACAATAATATATATATATATACTAACCCGATCACGATATATCGATATAATAATTGATACTAAATAATATGTTACATAATAAAATGAAAATACATAACAACTAATATTATTTTCATAAAAATTTTAATAAAGCCAATAAGGAAGAAGCTTTTCTTGTTTTGTTTAATAATGAAGCGAGCGGCTCATAAAAAAATAATAATAATTAGAAAAATCGACTCGACAATACTTGATGGGTGTTTTGTAGAGGACAAGAAAAAGTAAAGAAGTAAGTTGAAAAACAGAAGCGATTAATTAATTTTCTACTGTGAAATAGTTTTTAATAAAAAAAGGAAAAGAACCATCAACGGCTACAACCACTTTGTAATTAACATGTTTATTAGTCACAAAACGCATTTTAACCGAAATTAAATTGATGGAATTGATTTCCTGCTGTTCCCCATCGCAATCACAATCGTAATGGTCGTATCCAATCTCTTCCCATAATTGCTGCTCGATTATTCTCATTTGTGATATAAAAGATTCCCTGTATAGAGCGGTTTTTGAATCATACTTGAACTGAACATTCACCACAACATTCAAAAATTTCTTGTATATATGTATAGAATGATCTAATTTTTGATTTAAATTTTTTCTGCAAATTTAGTGTATCGAATAAATTACAGGGTAATATTGATATTGCAGCCCCACAGTCAACTTGTAATTTAACTGGCTGGCCATCTAAATAAACAGTTGCATAATAGCGATCAGAATTAGAATTACAATTTTTAATATTATAAATATCAGATATAGGTATAGGTTCTACAAAATTAGATTCACTATTATGTTTTTTCTGGTTAGATTTCGATTTCATGAGTGTTGAGATGCATACTTTCTCAACATGGCCTTTCTTATTACAGCTTTTACATGGAAGTGTATTTTTATCACGTTTGCAGTCTTTTGCATGATGATTATCATATCTGCAATACATACACAATCTATCAATTCCAAGGTGTTGATAATTAATTTTTCGCTTAAACGAGTTCGATCGCGCACGATTTTGATAATTTTGATTTAATCGAGTTTGGCTTTGGTGCCTCTGGTAGTTAAAATTACGATTTTTCGAACGAGGTTTATGTGTTGATATTTTATTAACTTCAGTAGGTGATGATACTGGTCGATTATTAGCTATTTCTTTTGTTACATTAATAGCAACCTCATGTGTTAACGCTACTTCTTTAATATCTTTGAAGGTTTTTTTATTTGATTGTATAGCTTTTTGTCGCATATTTTCATCTCTTAATCCTCGTATAAATTGTGATAGCAAAAATATGTCAGAAATATCAGCCTCACATTTTGGACAATATAATTCACATTTAGTTATATACTTCTGTAACTCGCCGATGTAGTCTGTTACTGATTCGTGGCTTTTTTGTAATGCTGATAAAAATTTATGTCGTTGTAGTAATGCATTTTTTTGGTGGACATCGCTCTGCAGTATATCGTTTAACAATTTCACTATATGATGTATCCGTCACTTTATCTGGTGCTAACATATTTACAATTTTAGAATAATGTTCAGGACCTATCGAATTGAGTAATGTTTGCTGTTTATCTATTTCAGATGCGATATCAGCTACATTGAAATATATCTCTAATCGTTCTATATATTGTTTGAAATTCTCTCTTGATTCGTCAAATGTTTCAAATTTGTAATCTTTTGTTTCTCGCGTTTTAGATATAGAAGACGAAGGTTTGTTTATTAACTGTTTAACTAAATTCATATATTCCATTTGCATTTTCATTTGCTTCTCTAATATTGATTCTAAATCTTTAACATCGACAACTGCCGTGTTGGTTTCCGGGTTTGAATCTGTTATTTTATATGTTTAATATGAATATATAAACAGGAGCCGTTTACATGTAATAATAATAATTTTTGTACTCACAGATAATAAGTCCGCTTAAAATTATTTGATCGTAAATGGTATTGATAATCGTCTTCGGCGCACAAAAAAAAGTTATCACTGTATACTTAGAAAAAACAGTAAACCAACCATTCTCGTCGCCACTTTTATGTCTTGAATTTGATACTTGATTATGTAATTAAGATATGTGAGTTCATATTGATAAAAAACATGATTTTTTTAACATTACATTTGATTATCGTTTTATATGGAAAAAAGTAACATAAGTACAAGAATACATAAGTACATGATACATGATAGAATGAATAACAATAATATATATATATATACTAACCCGATCACGATATATCGATATAATAATTGATACTAAATAATATGTTACATAATAAAATGAAAATACATAACAACTAATATTATTTTCATAAAAATTTTAATAAAGCCAATAAGGAAGAAGCTTTTCTTGTTTTGTTTAATAATGAAGCGAGCGGCTCATAAAAAAATAATAATAATTAGAAAAATCGACTCGACAATACTTGATGGGTGTTTTGTAGAGGACAAGAAAAAGTAAAGAAGTAAGTTGAAAAACAGAAGCGATTAATTAATTTTCTACTGTGAAATAGTTTTTAATAAAAAAAGGAAAAGAACCATCAACGGCTACAACCACTTTGTAATTAACATGTTTATTAGTCACAAAACGCATTTTAACCGAAATTAAATTGATGGAATTGATTTCCTGCTGTTCCCCATCGCAATCACAATCGTAATGGTCGTATCCAATCTCTTCCCATAATTGCTGCTCGATTATTCTCATTTGTGATATAAAAGATTCCCTGTATAGAGCGGTTTTTGAATCATACTTGAACTGAACATTCACCACAACATTCAAAAATTTCTTGTATATATGTATAGAATGATCTAATTTTTGATTTAAATTTTTTCTGCAAATTTAGTGTATCGAATAAATTACAGGGTAATATTGATATTGCAGCCCCACAGTCAACTTGTAATTTAACTGGCTGGCCATCTAAATAAACAGTTGCATAATAGCGATCAGAATTAGAATTACAATTTTTAATATTATAAATATCAGATATAGGTATAGGTTCTACAAAATTAGATTCACTATTATGTTTTTTCTGGTTAGATTTCGATTTCATGAGTGTTGAGATGCATACTTTCTCAACATGGCCTTTCTTATTACAGCTTTTACATGGAAGTGTATTTTTATCACGTTTGCAGTCTTTTGCATGATGATTATCATATCTGCAATACATACACAATCTATCAATTCCAAGGTGTTGATAATTAATTTTTCGCTTAAACGAGTTCGATCGCGCACGATTTTGATAATTTTGATTTAATCGAGTTTGGCTTTGGTGCCTCTGGTAGTTAAAATTACGATTTTTCGAACGAGGTTTATGTGTTGATATTTTATTAACTTCAGTAGGTGATGATACTGGTCGATTATTAGCTATTTCTTTTGTTACATTAATAGCAACCTCATGTGTTAACGCTACTTCTTTAATATCTTTGAAGGTTTTTTTATTTGATTGTATAGCTTTTTGTCGCATATTTTCATCTCTTAATCCTCGTATAAATTGTGATAGCAAAAATATGTCAGAAATATCAGCCTCACATTTTGGACAATATAATTCACATTTAGTTATATACTTCTGTAACTCGCCGATGTAGTCTGTTACTGATTCGTGGCTTTTTTGTAATGCTGATAAAAATTTATGTCGTTGTAGTAATGCATTTTTTTGGTGGACATCGCTCTGCAGTATATCGTTTAACAATTTCACTATATGATGTATCCGTCACTTTATCTGGTGCTAACATATTTACAATTTTAGAATAATGTTCAGGACCTATCGAATTGAGTAATGTTTGCTGTTTATCTATATCAGATGCGATATCAGCTACATTGAAATATATCTCTAATCGTTCTATATATTGTTTGAAATTCTCTCTTGATTCGTCAAATGTTTCAAATTTGTAATCTTTTGTTTCTCGCGTTTTAGATATAGAAGACGAAGGTTTGTTTATTAACTGTTTAACTAAATTCATATATTCCATTTGCATTTTCATTTGCTTCTATAATATTGATTCTAAATCTTTAACATCGACAACTGCCGTGTTGGTTTCCAGGTTTGAATCTGTCATTTTATATGTTTAATATGAATATATAAACAGGAGCCGTTTACGTGTAATAATAATAATTTTTGTACTCACAGATAATAAGTCCGCTTAAAATTATTTGATCGTAAATGGTATTGATAATCGTCTTCGGCGCACAAAAAAAAGTTATCACTGTATACTTAGAAAAAACAGTAAACCAACCATTCTCGTCGCCACTTTTATGTCTTGAATTTGATACTTGATTATATAATTAAGATACGTGAGTTCATATTGATAAAAAACATGATTCTTTTAACATTACATTTGATTATCGTTTTATATAGAAAAAAGTAACATAAGTACAAGAATACATAAGTACATGATACATGATAGAATGAATAACAATAATATATATATATATACTAACCCGATCACGATATATCGATATAATAATTGATACTAAATAATATGTTACATAATAAAATGAAAATACATAACAACTAATATTATTTTCATAAAAATTTTAATAAAGCCAATAAGGAAGAAGCTTTTCTTGTTTTGTTTAATAATGAAGCGAGCGGCTCATAAAAAAATAATAATAATTAGAAAAATCGACTCGACAATACTTGATGGGTGTTTTGTAGAGGACAAGAAAAAGTAAAGAAGTAAGTTGAAAAACAGAAGCGATTAATTAATTTTCTACTGTGAAATAGTTTTTAATAAAAAAAGGAAAAGAACCATCAACGGCTACAACCACTTTGTAATTAACATGTTTATTAGTCACAAAACGCGTTTTAACCGAAATTAAATTGATGGAATTGATTTCCTGCTGTTCCCCATCGCAATCACAATCGTAATGGTCGTATCCAATCTCTTCCCATAATTGCTGCTCGATTATTCTCATTTGTGATATAAAAGATTCCCTGTATAGAGCGGTTTTTGAATCATACTTGAACTGAACATTCACCACAACATTCAAAAATTTCTTGTATATATGTATAGAATGATCTAATTTTTGATTTAAATTTTTTCTGCAAATTTAGTGTATCGAATAAATTACAGGGTAATATTGATATTGCAGCCCCACAGTCAACTTGTAATTTAACTGGCTGGCCATCTAAATAAACAGTTGCATAATAGCGATCAGAATTAGAATTACAATTTTTAATATTATAAATATCAGATATAGGTATAGGTTCTACAAAATTAGATTCACTATTATGTTTTTTCTGGTTAGATTTCGATTTCATGAGTGTTGAGATGCATACATTCTCAACATGGCCTTTCTTATTACAGCTTTTACATGGAAGTGTATTTTTATCACGTTTGCAGTCTTTTGCATGATGATTATCATATCTGCAATACATACACAATCTATCAATTCCAAGGTGTTGATAATTAATTTTTCGCTTAAACGAGTTCGATCGCGCACGATTTTGATAATTTTGATTTAATCGAGTTTGGCTTTGGTGCCTCTGGTAGTTAAAATTACGATTTTTCGAACGAGGTTTATGTGTTGATATTTTATTATCTTCAGTAGGTGATGATACTGGTCGATTATTAGCTATTTCTTTTGATACATTAATAGCAACCTCATGTGTTAACGCTACTTCTTTAATATCTTTGAAGGTTTTTTTATTTGATTGTATAGCTTTTTGTCGCATATTTTCATCTCTTAATCCTCGTATAAATTGTGATAGCAAAAATATGTCAGAAATATCAGCCTCACATTTTGGACAATATAATTCACATTTAGTTATATACTTCTGTAACTCGCCGATGTAGTCTGTTACTGATTCGTGGCTTTTTTGTAATGCTGATAAAAATTTATGTCGTTGTAGTAATGCATTTTTTTGGTGGACATCGCTCTGCAGTATATCGTTTAACAATTTCACTATATGATGTATCCGTCACTTTATCTGGTGCTAACATATTTACAATTTTAGAATAATGTTCAGGACCTATCGAATTGAGTAATGTTTGCTGTTTATCTATATCAGATGCGATATCAGCTACATTGAAATATATCTCTAATCGTTCTATATATTGTTTGAAATTCTCTCTTGATTCGTCAAATGTTTCAAATTTGTAATCTTTTGTTTCTCGCGTTTTAGATATAGAAGACGAAGGTTTGTTTATTAACTGTTTAACTAAATTCATATATTCCATTTGCATTTTCATTTGCTTCTATAATATTGATTCTAAATCTTTAACATCGACAACTGCCGTGTTGGTTTCCAGGTTTGAATCTGTCATTTTATATGTTTAATATGAATATATAAACAGGAGCCGTTTACGTGTAATAATAATAATTTTTGTACTCACAGATAATAAGTCCGCTTAAAATTATTTGATCGTAAATGGTATTGATAATCGTCTTCGGCGCACAAAAAAAAGTTATCACTGTATACTTAGAAAAAACAGTAAACCAACCATTCTCGTCGCCACTTTTATGTCTTGAATTTGATACTTGATTATATAATTAAGATACGTGAGTTCATATTGATAAAAAACATGATTCTTTTAACATTACATTTGATTATCGTTTTATATAGAAAAAAGTAACATAAGTACAAGAATACATAAGTACATGATACATGATAGAATGAATAACAATAATATATATATATATACTAACCCGATCACGATATATCGATATAATAATTGATACTAAATAATATGTTACATAATAAAATGAAAATACATAACAACTAATATTATTTTCATAAAAATTTTAATAAAGCCAATAAGGAAGAAGCTTTTCTTGTTTTGTTTAATAATGAAGCGAGCGGCTCATAAAAAAATAATAATAATTAGAAAAATCGACTCGACAATACTTGATGGGTGTTTTGTAGAGGACAAGAAAAAGTAAAGAAGTAAGTTGAAAAACAGAAGCGATTAATTAATTTTCTACTGTGAAATAGTTTTTAATAAAAAAAGGAAAAGAACCATCAACGGCTACAACCACTTTGTAATTAACATGTTTATTAGTCACAAAACGCGTTTTAACCGAAATTAAATTGATGGAATTGATTTCCTGCTGTTCCCCATCGCAATCACAATCGTAATGGTCGTATCCAATCTCTTCCCATAATTGCTGCTCGATTATTCTCATTTGTGATATAAAAGATTCCCTGTATAGAGCGGTTTTTGAATCATACTTGAACTGAACATTCACCACAACATTCAAAAATTTCTTGTATATATGTATAGAATGATCTAATTTTTGATTTAAATTTTTTCTGCAAATTTAGTGTATCGAATAAATTACAGGGTAATATTCATATTGCAGCCCCACAGTCAACTTGTAATTTAACTGGCTGGCCATCTAAATAAACAGTTGCATAATAGCGATCAGAATTAGAATTACAATTTTTAATATTATAAATATCAGATATAGGTATAGGTTCTACAAAATTAGATTCACTATTATGTTTTTTCTGGTTAGATTTCGATTTCATGAGTGTTGAGATGCATACTTTCTCAACATGGCCTTTCTTATTACAGCTTTTACATGGAAGTGTATTTTTATCACGTTTGCAGTCTTTTGCATGATGATTATCATATCTGCAATACATACACAATCTATCAATTCCAAGGTGTTGATAATTAATTTTTCGCTTAAACGAGTTCGATCGCGCACGATTTTGATAATTTTGATTTAATCGAGTTTGGCTTTGGTGCCTCTGGTAGTTAAAATTACGATTTTTCGAACGAGGTTTATGTGTTGATATTTTATTAACTTCAGTAGGTGATGATACTGGTCGATTATTAGCTATTTCTTTTGTTACATTAATAGCAACCTCATGTGTTAACGCTACTTCTTTAATATCTTTGAAGGTTTTTTTATTTGATTGTATAGCTTTTTGTCGCATATTTTCATCTCTTAATCCTCGTATAAATTGTGATAGCAAAAATATGTCAGAAATATCAGCCTCACATTTTGGACAATATAATTCACATTTAGTTATATACTTCTGTAACTCGCCGATGTAGTCTGTTACTGATTCGTGGCTTTTTTGTAATGCTGATAAAAATTTATGTCGTTGTAGTAATGCATTTTTTTGGTGGACATCGCTCTGCAGTATATCGTTTAACAATTTCACTATATGATGTATCCGTCACTTTATCTGGTGCTAACATATTTACAATTTTAGAATAATGTTCAGGACCTATCGAATTGAGTAATGTTTGCTGTTTATCTATTTCAGATGCGATATCAGCTACATTGAAATATATCTCTAATCGTTCTATATATTGTTTGAAATTCTCTCTTGATTCGTCAAATGTTTCAAATTTGTAATCTTTTGTTTCTCGCGTTTTAGATATAGAAGACGAAGGTTTGTTTATTAACTGTTTAACTAAATTCATATATTCCATTTGCATTTTCATTTGCTTCTCTAATATTGATTCTAAATCTTTAACATCGACAACTGCCGTGTTGGTTTCCGGGTTTGAATCTGTTATTTTATATGTTTAATATGAATATATAAACAGGAGCCGTTTACATGTAATAATAATAATTTTTGTACTCACAGATAATAAGTCCGCTTAAAATTATTTGATCGTAAATGGTATTGATAATCGTCTTCGGCGCACAAAAAAAAGTTATCACTGTATACTTAGAAAAAACAGTAAACCAACCATTCTCGTCGCCACTTTTATGTCTTGAATTTGATACTTGATTATGTAATTAAGATATGTGAGTTCATATTGATAAAAAACATGATTTTTTTAACATTACATTTGATTATCGTTTTATATGGAAAAAAGTAACATAAGTACAAGAATACATAAGTACATGATACATGATAGAATGAATAACAATAATATATATATATATACTAACCCGATCACGATATATCGATATAATAATTGATACTAAATAATATGTTACATAATAAAATGAAAATACATAACAACTAATATTATTTTCATAAAAATTTTAATAAAGCCAATAAGGAAGAAGCTTTTCTTGTTTTGTTTAATAATGAAGCGAGCGGCTCATAAAAAAATAATAATAATTAGAAAAATCGACTCGACAATACTTGATGGGTGTTTTGTAGAGGACAAGAAAAAGTAAAGAAGTAAGTTGAAAAACAGAAGCGATTAATTAATTTTCTACTGTGAAATAGTTTTTAATAAAAAAAGGAAAAGAACCATCAACGGCTACAACCACTTTGTAATTAACATGTTTATTAGTCACAAAACGCATTTTAACCGAAATTAAATTGATGGAATTGATTTCCTGCTGTTCCCCATCGCAATCACAATCGTAATGGTCGTATCCAATCTCTTCCCATAATTGCTGCTCGATTATTCTCATTTGTGATATAAAAGATTCCCTGTATAGAGCGGTTTTTGAATCATACTTGAACTGAACATTCACCTCAACATTCAAAAATTTCTTGTATATATGTATAGAATGATCTAATTTTTGATTTAAATTTTTTCTGCAAATTTAGTGTATCGAATAAATTACAGGGTAATATTGATATTGCAGCCCCACAGTCAACTTGTAATTTAACTGGCTGGCCATCTAAATAAACAGTTGCATAATAGCGATCAGAATTAGAATTACAATTTTTAATATTATAAATATCAGATATAGGTATAGGTTCTACAAAATTAGATTCACTATTATGTTTTTTCTGGTTAGATTTCGATTTCATGAGTGTTGAGATGCATACTTTCTCAACATGGCCTTTCTTATTACAGCTTTTACATGGAAGTGTATTTTTATCACGTTTGCAGTCTTTTGCATGATGATTATCATATCTGCAATACATACACAATCTATCAATTCCAAGGTGTTGATAATTAATTTTTCGCTTAAACGAGTTCGATCGCGCACGATTTTGATAATTTTGATTTAATCGAGTTTGGCTTTGGTGCCTCTGGTAGTTAAAATTACGATTTTTCGAACGAGGTTTATGTGTTGATATTTTATTAACTTCAGTAGGTGATGATACTGGTCGATTATTAGCTATTTCTTTTGTTACATTAATAGCAACCTCATGTGTTAACGCTACTTCTTTAATATCTTTGAAGGTTTTTTTATTTGATTGTATAGCTTTTTGTCGCATATTTTCATCTCTTAATCCTCGTATAAATTGTGATAGCAAAAATATGTCAGAAATATCAGCCTCACATTTTGGACAATATAATTCACATTTAGTTATATACTTCTGTAACTCGCCGATGTAGTCTGTTACTGATTCGTGGCTTTTTTGTAATGCTGATAAAAATTTATGTCGTTGTAGTAATGCATTTTTTTGGTGGACATCGCTCTGCAGTATATCGTTTAACAATTTCACTATATGATGTATCCGTCACTTTATCTGGTGCTAACATATTTACAATTTTAGAATAATGTTCAGGACCTATCGAATTGAGTAATGTTTGCTGTTTATCTATTTCAGATGCGATATCAGCTACATTGAAATATATCTCTAATCGTTCTATATATTGTTTGAAATTCTCTCTTGATTCGTCAAATGTTTCAAATTTGTAATCTTTTGTTTCTCGCATTTTAGATATAGAAGACGAAGGTTTGTTTATTAACTGTTTAACTAAATTCATATATTCCATTTGCATTTTCATTTGCTTCTCTAATATTGATTCTAAATCTTTAACATCGACAACTGCCGTGTTGGTTTCCGGGTTTGAATCTGTCATTTTATATGTTTAATATGAATATATAAACAGGAGCCGTTTACATGTAATAATAATAATTTTTGTACTCACAGATAATAAGTCCGCTTAAAATTATTTGATCGTAAATGGTATTGATAATCGTCTTCGGCGCACAAAAAAAAGTTATCACTGTATACTTAGAAAAAACAGTAAACCAACCATTCTCGTCGCCACTTTTATGTCTTGAATTTGATACTTGATTATGTAATTAAGATATGTGAGTTCATATTGATAAAAAACATGATTTTTTTAACATTACATTTGATTATCGTTTTATATGGAAAAAAGTAACATAAGTACAAGAATACATAAGTACATGATACATGATAGAATGAATAACAATAATATATATATATATACTAACCCGATCACGATATATCGATATAATAATTGATACTAAATAATATGTTACATAATAAAATGAAAATACATAACAACTAATATTATTTTCATAAAAATTTTAATAAAGCCAATAAGGAAGAAGCTTTTCTTGTTTTGTTTAATAATGAAGCGAGCGGCTCATAAAAAAATAATAATAATTAGAAAAATCGACTCGACAATACTTGATGGGTGTTTTGTAGAGGACAAGAAAAAGTAAAGAAGTAAGTTGAAAAACAGAAGCGATTAATTAATTTTCTACTGTGAAATAGTTTTTAATAAAAAAAGGAAAAGAACCATCAACGGCTACAACCACTTTGTAATTAACATGTTTATTAGTCACAAAACGCGTTTTAACCGAAATTAAATTGATGGAATTGATTTCCTGCTGTTCCCCATCGCAATCACAATCGTAATGGTCGTATCCAATCTCTTCCCATAATTGCTGCTCGATTATTCTCATTTGTGATATAAAAGATTCCCTGTATAGAGCGGTTTTTGAATCATACTTGAACTGAACATTCACCACAACATTCAAAAATTTCTTGTATATATGTATAGAATGATCTAATTTTTGATTTAAATTTTTTCTGCAAATTTAGTGTATCGAATAAATTACAGGGTAATATTCATATTGCAGCCCCACAGTCAACTTGTAATTTAACTGGCTGGCCATCTAAATAAACAGTTGCATAATAGCGATCAGAATTAGAATTACAATTTTTAATATTATAAATATCAGATATAGGTATAGGTTCTACAAAATTAGATTCACTATTATGTTTTTTCTGGTTAGATTTCGATTTCATGAGTGTTGAGATGCATACTTTCTCAACATGGCCTTTCTTATTACAGCTTTTACATGGAAGTGTATTTTTATCACGTTTGCAGTCTTTTGCATGATGATTATCATATCTGCAATACATACACAATCTATCAATTCCAAGGTGTTGATAATTAATTTTTCGCTTAAACGAGTTCGATCGCGCACGATTTTGATAATTTTGATTTAATCGAGTTTGGCTTTGGTGCCTCTGGTAGTTAAAATTACGATTTTTCGAACGAGGTTTATGTGTTGATATTTTATTAACTTCAGTAGGTGATGATACTGGTCGATTATTAGCTATTTCTTTTGTTACATTAATAGCAACCTCATGTGTTAACGCTACTTCTTTAATATCTTTGAAGGTTTTTTTATTTGATTGTATAGCTTTTTGTCGCATATTTTCATCTCTTAATCCTCGTATAAATTGTGATAGCAAAAATATGTCAGAAATATCAGCCTCACATTTTGGACAATATAATTCACATTTAGTTATATACTTCTATAACTCGCCGATGTAGTCTGTTACTGATTCGTGGCTTTTTTGTAATGCTGATAAAAATTTATGTCGTTGTAGTAATGCATTTTTTTGGTGGACATCGCTCTGCAGTATATCGTTTAACAATTTCACTATATGATGTATCCGTCACTTTATCTGGTGCTAACATATTTACAATTTTAGAATAATGTTCAGGACCTATCGAATTGAGTAATGTTTGCTGTTTATCTATTTCAGATGCGATATCAGCTACATTGAAATATATCTCTAATCGTTCTATATATTGTTTGAAATTCTCTCTTGATTCGTCAATTGTTTCAAATTTGTAATCTTTTGTTTCTCGCATTTTAGATATAGAAGACGAAGGTTTGTTTATTAACTGTTTAACTAAATTCATATATTCCATTTGCATTTTCATTTGCTTCTCTAATATTGATTCTAAATCTTTAACATCGACAACTGCCGTGTTGGTTTCCGGGTTTGAATCTGTCATTTTATATGTTTAATATGAATATATAAACAGGAGCCGTTTACGTGTAATAATAATAATTTTTGTACTCACAGATAATAAGTCCGCTTAAAATTATTTGATCGTAAATGGTATTGATAATCGTCTTCGGCGCACAAAAAAAAGTTATCACTGTATACTTAGAAAAAACAGTAAACCAACCATTCTCGTCGCCACTTTTATGTCTTGAATTTGATACTTGATTATATAATTAAGATACGTGAGTTCATATTGATAAAAAACATGATTCTTTTAACATTACATTTGATTATCGTTTTATATAGAAAAAAGTAACATAAGTACAAGAATACATAAGTACATGATACATGATAGAATGAATAACAATAATATATATATATATACTAACCCGATCACGATATATCGATATAATAATTGATACTAAATAATATGTTACATAATAAAATGAAAATACATAACAACTAATATTATTTTCATAAAAATTTTAATAAAGCCAATAAGGAAGAAGCTTTTCTTGTTTTGTTTAATAATGAAGCGAGCGGCTCATAAAAAAATAATAATAATTAGAAAAATCGACTCGACAATACTTGATGGGTGTTTTGTAGAGGACAAGAAAAAGTAAAGAAGTAAGTTGAAAAACAGAAGCGATTAATTAATTTTCTACTGTGAAATAGTTTTTAATAAAAAAAGGAAAAGAACCATCAACGGCTACAACCACTTTGTAATTAACATGTTTATTAGTCACAAAACGCGTTTTAACCGAAATTAAATTGATGGAATTGATTTCCTGCTGTTCCCCATCGCAATCACAATCGTAATGGTCGTATCCAATCTCTTCCCATAATTGCTGCTCGATTATTCTCATTTGTGATATAAAAGATTCGCTGTATAGAGCGGTTTTTGAATCATACTTGAACTGAACATTCACCACAACATTCAAAAATTTCTTGTATATATGTATAGAATGATCTAATTTTTGATTTAAATTTTTTCTGCAAATTTAGTGTATCGAATAAATTACAGGGTAATATTCATATTGCAGCCCCACAGTCAACTTGTAATTTAACTGGCTGGCCATCTAAATAAACAGTTGCATAATAGCGATCAGAATTAGAATTACAATTTTTAATATTATAAATATCAGATATAGGTATAGGTTCTACAAAATTAGATTCACTATTATGTTTTTTCTGGTTAGATTTCGATTTCATGAGTGTTGAGATGCATACTTTCTCAACATGGCCTTTCTTATTACAGCTTTTACATGGAAGTGTATTTTTATCACGTTTGCAGTCTTTTGCATGATGATTATCATATCTGCAATACATACACAATCTATCAATTCCAAGGTGTTGATAATTAATTTTTCGCTTAAACGAGTTCGATCGCGCACGATTTTGATAATTTTGATTTAATCGAGTTTGGCTTTGGTGCCTCTGGTAGTTAAAATTACGATTTTTCGAACGAGGTTTATGTGTTGATATTTTATTAACTTCAGTAGGTGATGATACTGGTCGATTATTAGCTATTTCTTTTGTTACATTAATAGCAACCTCATGTGTTAACGCTACTTCTTTAATATCTTTGAAGGTTTTTTTATTTGATTGTATAGCTTTTTGTCGCATATTTTCATCTCTTAATCCTCGTATAAATTGTGATAGCAAAAATATGTCAGAAATATCAGCCTCACATTTTGGACAATATAATTCACATTTAGTTATATACTTCTGTAACTCGCCGATGTAGTCTGTTACTGATTCGTGGCTTTTTTGTAATGCTGATAAAAATTTATGTCGTTGTAGTAATGCATTTTTTTGGTGGACATCGCTCTGCAGTATATCGTTTAACAATTTCACTATATGATGTATCCGTCACTTTATCTGGTGCTAACATATTTACAATTTTAGAATAATGTTCAGGACCTATCGAATTGAGTAATGTTTGCTGTTTATCTATTTCAGATGCGATATCAGCTACATTGAAATATATCTCTAATCGTTCTATATATTGTTTGAAATTCTCTCTTGATTCGTCAAATGTTTCAAATTTGTAATCTTTTGTTTCTCGCGTTTTAGATATAGAAGACGAAGGTTTGTTTATTAACTGTTTAACTAAATTCATATATTCCATTTGCATTTTCATTTGCTTCTCTAATATTGATTCTAAATCTTTAACATCGACAACTGCCGTGTTGGTTTCCGGGTTTGAATCTGTCATTTTATATGTTTAATATGAATATATAAACAGGAGCCGTTTACATGTAATAATAATAATTTTTGTACTCACAGATAATAAGTCCGCTTAAAATTATTTGATCGTAAATGGTATTGATAATCGTCTTCGGCGCACAAAAAAAAGTTATCACTGTATACTTAGAAAAAACAGTAAACCAACCATTCTCGTCGCCACTTTTATGTCTTGAATTTGATACTTGATTATGTAATTAAGATATGTGAGTTCATATTGATAAAAAACATGATTTTTTTAACATTACATTTGATTATCGTTTTATATGGAAAAAAGTAACATAAGTACAAGAATACATAAGTACATGATACATGATAGAATGAATAACAATAATATATATATATATACTAACCCGATCACGATATATCGATATAATAATTGATACTAAATAATATGTTACATAATAAAATGAAAATACATAACAACTAATATTATTTTCATAAAAATTTTAATAAAGCCAATAAGGAAGAAGCTTTTCTTGTTTTGTTTAATAATGAAGCGAGCGGCTCATAAAAAAATAATAATAATTAGAAAAATCGACTCGACAATACTTGATGGGTGTTTTGTAGAGGACAAGAAAAAGTAAAGAAGTAAGTTGAAAAACAGAAGCGATTAATTAATTTTCTACTGTGAAATAGTTTTTAATAAAAAAAGGAAAAGAACCATCAACGGCTACAACCACTTTGTAATTAACATGTTTATTAGTCACAAAACGCATTTTAACCGAAATTAAATTGATGGAATTGATTTCCTGCTGTTCCCCATCGCAATCACAATCGTAATGGTCGTATCCAATCTCTTCCCATAATTGCTGCTCGATTATTCTCATTTGTGATATAAAAGATTCCCTGTATAGAGCGGTTTTTGAATCATACTTGAACTGAACATTCACCACAACATTCAAAAATTTCTTGTATATATGTATAGAATGATCTAATTTTTGATTTAAATTTTTTCTGCAAATTTAGTGTATCGAATAAATTACAGGGTAATATTGATATTGCAGCCCCACAGTCAACTTGTAATTTAACTGGCTGGCCATCTAAATAAACAGTTGCATAATAGCGATCAAAATTAGAATTACAATTTTTAATATTATAAATATCAGATATAGGTATAGGTTCTACAAAATTAGATTCACTATTATGTTTTTTCTGGTTAGATTTCGATTTCATGAGTGTTGAGATGCATACTTTCTCAACATGGCCTTTCTTATTACAGCTTTTACATGGAAGTGTATTTTTATCACGTTTGCAGTCTTTTGCATGATGATTATCATATCTGCAATACATACACAATCTATCAATTCCAAGGTGTTGATAATTAATTTTTCGCTTAAACGAGTTCGATCGCGCACGATTTTGATAATTTTGATTTAATCGAGTTTGGCTTTGGTGCCTCTGGTAGTTAAAATTACGATTTTTCGAACGAGGTTTATGTGTTGATATTTTATTAACTTCAGTAGGTGATGATACTGGTCGATTATTAGCTATTTCTTTTGTTACATTAATAGCAACCTCATGTGTTAACGCTACTTCTTTAATATCTTTGAAGGTTTTTTTATTTGATTGTATAGCTTTTTGTCGCATATTTTCATCTCTTAATCCTCGTATAAATTGTGATAGCAAAAATATGTCAGAAATATCAGCCTCACATTTTGGACAATATAATTCACATTTAGTTATATACTTCTGTAACTCGCCGATGTAGTCTGTTACTGATTCGTGGCTTTTTTGTAATGCTGATAAAAATTTATGTCGTTGTAGTAATGCATTTTTTTGGTGGACATCGCTCTGCAGTATATCGTTTAACAATTTCACTATATGATGTATCCGTCACTTTATCTGGTGCTAACATATTTACAATTTTAGAATAATGTTCAGGACCTATCGAATTGAGTAATGTTTGCTGTTTATCTATTTCAGATGCGATATCAGCTACATTGAAATATATCTCTAATCGTTCTATATATTGTTTGAAATTCTCTCTTGATTCGTCAAATGTTTCAAATTTGTAATCTTTTGTTTCTCGCATTTTAGATATAGAAGACGAAGGTTTGTTTATTAACTGTTTAACTAAATTCATATATTCCATTTGCATTTTCATTTGCTTCTCTAATATTGATTCTAAATCTTTAACATCGACAACTGCCGTGTTGGTTTCCGGGTTTGAATCTGTCATTTTATATGTTTAATATGAATATATAAACAGGAGCCGTTTACATGTAATAATAATAATTTTTGTACTCACAGATAATAAGTCCGCTTAAAATTATTTGATCGTAAATGGTATTGATAATCGTCTTCGGCGCACAAAAAAAAGTTATCACTGTATACTTAGAAAAAACAGTAAACCAACCATTCTCGTCGCCACTTTTATGTCTTGAATTTGATACTTGATTATGTAATTAAGATATGTGAGTTCATATTGATAAAAAACATGATTTTTTTAACATTACATTTGATTATCGTTTTATATGGAAAAAAGTAACATAAGTACAAGAATACATAAGTACATGATACATGATAGAATGAATAACAATAATATATATATATATACTAACCCGATCACGATATATCGATATAATAATTGATACTAAATAATATGTTACATAATAAAATGAAAATACATAACAACTAATATTATTTTCATAAAAATTTTAATAAAGCCAATAAGGAAGAAGCTTTTCTTGTTTTGTTTAATAATGAAGCGAGCGGCTCATAAAAAAATAATAATAATTAGAAAAATCGACTCGACAATACTTGATGGGTGTTTTGTAGAGGACAAGAAAAAGTAAAGAAGTAAGTTGAAAAACAGAAGCGATTAATTAATTTTCTACTGTGAAATAGTTTTTAATAAAAAAAGGAAAAGAACCATCAACGGCTACAACCACTTTGTAATTAACATGTTTATTAGTCACAAAACGCGTTTTAACCGAAATTAAATTGATGGAATTGATTTCCTGCTGTTCCCCATCGCAATCACAATCGTAATGGTCGTATCCAATCTCTTCCCATAATTGCTGCTCGATTATTCTCATTTGTGATATAAAAGATTCGCTGTATAGAGCGGTTTTTGAATCATACTTGAACTGAACATTCACCACAACATTCAAAAATTTCTTGTATATATGTATAGAATGATCTAATTTTTGATTTAAATTTTTTCTGCAAATTTAGTGTATCGAATAAATTACAGGGTAATATTCATATTGCAGCCCCACAGTCAACTTGTAATTTAACTGGCTGGCCATCTAAATAAACAGTTGCATAATAGCGATCAGAATTAGAATTACAATTTTTAATATTATAAATATCAGATATAGGTATAGGTTCTACAAAATTAGATTCACTATTATGTTTTTTCTGGTTAGATTTCGATTTCATGAGTGTTGAGATGCATACTTTCTCAACATGGCCTTTCTTATTACAGCTTTTACATGGAAGTGTATTTTTATCACGTTTGCAGTCTTTTGCATGATGATTATCATATCTGCAATACATACACAATCTATCAATTCCAAGGTGTTGATAATTAATTTTTCGCTTAAACGAGTTCGATCGCGCACGATTTTGATAATTTTGATTTAATCGAGTTTGGCTTTGGTGCCTCTGGTAGTTAAAATTACGATTTTTCGAACGAGGTTTATGTGTTGATATTTTATTAACTTCAGTAGGTGATGATACTGGTCGATTATTAGCTATTTCTTTTGTTACATTAATAGCAACCTCATGTGTTAACGCTACTTCTTTAATATCTTTGAAGGTTTTTTTATTTGATTGTATAGCTTTTTGTCGCATATTTTCATCTCTTAATCCTCGTATAAATTGTGATAGCAAAAATATGTCAGAAATATCAGCCTCACATTTTGGACAATATAATTCACATTTAGTTATATACTTCTGTAACTCGCCGATGTAGTCTGTTACTGATTCGTGGCTTTTTTGTAATGCTGATAAAAATTTATGTCGTTGTAGTAATGCATTTTTTTGGTGGACATCGCTCTGCAGTATATCGTTTAACAATTTCACTATATGATGTATCCGTCACTTTATCTGGTGCTAACATATTTACAATTTTAGAATAATGTTCAGGACCTATCGAATTGAGTAATGTTTGCTGTTTATCTATTTCAGATGCGATATCAGCTACATTGAAATATATCTCTAATCGTTCTATATATTGTTTGAAATTCTCTCTTGATTCGTCAAATGTTTCAAATTTGTAATCTTTTGTTTCTCGCGTTTTAGATATAGAAGACGAAGGTTTGTTTATTAACTGTTTAACTAAATTCATATATTCCATTTGCATTTTCATTTGCTTCTCTAATATTGATTCTAAATCTTTAACATCGACAACTGCCGTGTTGGTTTCCGGGTTTGAATCTGTCATTTTATATGTTTAATATGAATATATAAACAGGAGCCGTTTACATGTAATAATAATAATTTTTGTACTCACAGATAATAAGTCCGCTTAAAATTATTTGATCGTAAATGGTATTGATAATCGTCTTCGGCGCACAAAAAAAAGTTATCACTGTATACTTAGAAAAAACAGTAAACCAACCATTCTCGTCGCCACTTTTATGTCTTGAATTTGATACTTGATTATGTAATTAAGATATGTGAGTTCATATTGATAAAAAACATGATTTTTTTAACATTACATTTGATTATCGTTTTATATGGAAAAAAGTAACATAAGTACAAGAATACATAAGTACATGATACATGATAGAATGAATAACAATAATATATATATATATACTAACCCGATCACGATATATCGATATAATAATTGATACTAAATAATATGTTACATAATAAAATGAAAATACATAACAACTAATATTATTTTCATAAAAATTTTAATAAAGCCAATAAGGAAGAAGCTTTTCTTGTTTTGTTTAATAATGAAGCGAGCGGCTCATAAAAAAATAATAATAATTAGAAAAATCGACTCGACAATACTTGATGGGTGTTTTGTAGAGGACAAGAAAAAGTAAAGAAGTAAGTTGAAAAACAGAAGCGATTAATTAATTTTCTACTGTGAAATAGTTTTTAATAAAAAAAGGAAAAGAACCATCAACGGCTACAACCACTTTGTAATTAACATGTTTATTAGTCACAAAACGCATTTTAACCGAAATTAAATTGATGGAATTGATTTCCTGCTGTTCCCCATCGCAATCACAATCGTAATGGTCGTATCCAATCTCTTCCCATAATTGCTGCTCGATTATTCTCATTTGTGATATAAAAGATTCCCTGTATAGAGCGGTTTTTGAATCATACTTGAACTGAACATTCACCACAACATTCAAAAATTTCTTGTATATATGTATAGAATGATCTAATTTTTGATTTAAATTTTTTCTGCAAATTTAGTGTATCGAATAAATTACAGGGTAATATTGATATTGCAGCCCCACAGTCAACTTGTAATTTAACTGGCTGGCCATCTAAATAAACAGTTGCATAATAGCGATCAAAATTAGAATTACAATTTTTAATATTATAAATATCAGATATAGGTATAGGTTCTACAAAATTAGATTCACTATTATGTTTTTTCTGGTTAGATTTCGATTTCATGAGTGTTGAGATGCATACTTTCTCAACATGGCCTTTCTTATTACAGCTTTTACATGGAAGTGTATTTTTATCACGTTTGCAGTCTTTTGCATGATGATTATCATATCTGCAATACATACACAATCTATCAATTCCAAGGTGTTGATAATTAATTTTTCGCTTAAACGAGTTCGATCGCGCACGATTTTGATAATTTTGATTTAATCGAGTTTGGCTTTGGTGCCTCTGGTAGTTAAAATTACGATTTTTCGAACGAGGTTTATGTGTTGATATTTTATTAACTTCAGTAGGTGATGATACTGGTCGATTATTAGCTATTTCTTTTGTTACATTAATAGCAACCTCATGTGTTAACGCTACTTCTTTAATATCTTTGAAGGTTTTTTTATTTGATTGTATAGCTTTTTGTCGCATATTTTCATCTCTTAATCCTCGTATAAATTGTGATAGCAAAAATATGTCAGAAATATCAGCCTCACATTTTGGACAATATAATTCACATTTAGTTATATACTTCTGTAACTCGCCGATGTAGTCTGTTACTGATTCGTGGCTTTTTTGTAATGCTGATAAAAATTTATGTCGTTGTAGTAATGCATTTTTTTGGTGGACATCGCTCTGCAGTATATCGTTTAACAATTTCACTATATGATGTATCCGTCACTTTATCTGGTGCTAACATATTTACAATTTTAGAATAATGTTCAGGACCTATCGAATTGAGTAATGTTTGCTGTTTATCTATTTCAGATGCGATATCAGCTACATTGAAATATATCTCTAATCGTTCTATATATTGTTTGAAATTCTCTCTTGATTCGTCAAATGTTTCAAATTTGTAATCTTTTGTTTCTCGCATTTTAGATATAGAAGACGAAGGTTTGTTTATTAACTGTTTAACTAAATTCATATATTCCATTTGCATTTTCATTTGCTTCTCTAATATTGATTCTAAATCTTTAACATCGACAACTGCCGTGTTGGTTTCCGGGTTTGAATCTGTCATTTTATATGTTTAATATGAATATATAAACAGGAGCCGTTTACATGTAATAATAATAATTTTTGTACTCACAGATAATAAGTCCGCTTAAAATTATTTGATCGTAAATGGTATTGATAATCGTCTTCGGCGCACAAAAAAAAGTTATCACTGTATACTTAGAAAAAACAGTAAACCAACCATTCTCGTCGCCACTTTTATGTCTTGAATTTGATACTTGATTATGTAATTAAGATATGTGAGTTCATATTGATAAAAAACATGATTTTTTTAACATTACATTTGATTATCGTTTTATATGGAAAAAAGTAACATAAGTACAAGAATACATAAGTACATGATACATGATAGAATGAATAACAATAATATATATATATATACTAACCCGATCACGATATATCGATATAATAATTGATACTAAATAATATGTTACATAATAAAATGAAAATACATAACAACTAATATTATTTTCATAAAAATTTTAATAAAGCCAATAAGGAAGAAGCTTTTCTTGTTTTGTTTAATAATGAAGCGAGCGGCTCATAAAAAAATAATAATAATTAGAAAAATCGACTCGACAATACTTGATGGGTGTTTTGTAGAGGACAAGAAAAAGTAAAGAAGTAAGTTGAAAAACAGAAGCGATTAATTAATTTTCTACTGTGAAATAGTTTTTAATAAAAAAAGGAAAAGAACCATCAACGGCTACAACCACTTTGTAATTAACATGTTTATTAGTCACAAAACGCATTTTAACCGAAATTAAATTGATGGAATTGATTTCCTGCTGTTCCCCATCGCAATCACAATCGTAATGGTCGTATCCAATCTCTTCCCATAATTGCTGCTCGATTATTCTCATTTGTGATATAAAAGATTCCCTGTATAGAGCGGTTTTTGAATCATACTTGAACTGAACATTCACCACAACATTCAAAAATTTCTTGTATATATGTATAGAATGATCTAATTTTTGATTTAAATTTTTTCTGCAAATTTAGTGTATCGAATAAATTACAGGGTAATATTGATATTGCAGCCCCACAGTCAACTTGTAATTTAACTGGCTGGCCATCTAAATAAACAGTTGCATAATAGCGATCAGAATTAGAATTACAATTTTTAATATTATAAATATCAGATATAGGTATAGGTTCTACAAAATTAGATTCACTATTATGTTTTTTCTGGTTAGATTTCGATTTCATGAGTGTTGAGATGCATACTTTCTCAACATGGCCTTTCTTATTACAGCTTTTACATGGAAGTGTATTTTTATCACGTTTGCAGTCTTTTGCATGATGATTATCATATCTGCAATACATACACAATCTATCAATTCCAAGGTGTTGATAATTAATTTTTCGCTTAAACGAGTTCGATCGCGCACGATTTTGATAATTTTGATTTAATCGAGTTTGGCTTTGGTGCCTCTGGTAGTTAAAATTACGATTTTTCGAACGAGGTTTATGTGTTGATATTTTATTAACTTCAGTAGGTGATGATACTGGTCGATTATTAGCTATTTCTTTTGTTACATTAATAGCAACCTCATGTGTTAACGCTACTTCTTTAATATCTTTGAAGGTTTTTTTATTTGATTGTATAGCTTTTTGTCGCATATTTTCATCTCTTAATCCTCGTATAAATTGTGATAGCAAAAATATGTCAGAAATATCAGCCTCACATTTTGGACAATATAATTCACATTTAGTTATATACTTCTGTAACTCGCCGATGTAGTCTGTTACTGATTCGTGGCTTTTTTGTAATGCTGATAAAAATTTATGTCGTTGTAGTAATGCATTTTTTTGGTGGACATCGCTCTGCAGTATATCGTTTAACAATTTCACTATATGATGTATCCGTCACTTTATCTGGTGCTAACATATTTACAATTTTAGAATAATGTTCAGGACCTATCGAATTGAGTAATGTTTGCTGTTTATCTATTTCAGATGCGATATCAGCTACATTGAAATATATCTCTAATCGTTCTATATATTGTTTGAAATTCTCTCTTGATTCGTCAAATGTTTCAAATTTGTAATCTTTTGTTTCTCGCATTTTAGATATAGAAGACGAAGGTTTGTTTATTAACTGTTTAACTAAATTCATATATTCCATTTGCATTTTCATTTGCTTCTCTAATATTGATTCTAAATCTTTAACATCGACAACTGCCGTGTTGGTTTCCGGGTTTGAATCTGTCATTTTATATGTTTAATATGAATATATAAACAGGAGCCGTTTACATGTAATAATAATAATTTTTGTACTCACAGATAATAAGTCCGCTTAAAATTATTTGATCGTAAATGGTATTGATAATCGTCTTCGGCGCACAAAAAAAAGTTATCACTGTATACTTAGAAAAAACAGTAAACCAACCATTCTCGTCGCCACTTTTATGTCTTGAATTTGATACTTGATTATGTAATTAAGATATGTGAGTTCATATTGATAAAAAACATGATTTTTTTAACATTACATTTGATTATCGTTTTATATGGAAAAAAGTAACATAAGTACAAGAATACATAAGTACATGATACATGATAGAATGAATAACAATAATATATATATATATACTAACCCGATCACGATATATCGATATAATAATTGATACTAAATAATATGTTACATAATAAAATGAAAATACATAACAACTAATATTATTTTCATAAAAATTTTAATAAAGCCAATAAGGAAGAAGCTTTTCTTGTTTTGTTTAATAATGAAGCGAGCGGCTCATAAAAAAATAATAATAATTAGAAAAATCGACTCGACAATACTTGATGGGTGTTTTGTAGAGGACAAGAAAAAGTAAAGAAGTAAGTTGAAAAACAGAAGCGATTAATTAATTTTCTACTGTGAAATAGTTTTTAATAAAAAAAGGAAAAGAACCATCAACGGCTACAACCACTTTGTAATTAACATGTTTATTAGTCACAAAACGCGTTTTAACCGAAATTAAATTGATGGAATTGATTTCCTGCTGTTCCCCATCGCAATCACAATCGTAATGGTCGTATCCAATCTCTTCCCATAATTGCTGCTCGATTATTCTCATTTGTGATATAAAAGATTCCCTGTATAGAGCGGTTTTTGAATCATACTTGAACTGAACATTCACCACAACATTCAAAAATTTCTTGTATATATGTATAGAATGATCTAATTTTTGATTTAAATTTTTTCTGCAAATTTAGTGTATCGAATAAATTACAGGGTAATATTGATATTGCAGCCCCACAGTCAACTTGTAATTTAACTGGCTGGCCATCTAAATAAACAGTTGCATAATAGCGATCAGAATTAGAATTACAATTTTTAATATTATAAATATCAGATATAGGTATAGGTTCTACAAAATTAGATTCACTATTATGTTTTTTCTGGTTAGATTTCGATTTCATGAGTGTTGAGATGCATACTTTCTCAACATGGCCTTTCTTATTACAGCTTTTACATGGAAGTGTATTTTTATCACGTTTGCAGTCTTTTGCATGATGATTATCATATCTGCAATACATACACAATCTATCAATTCCAAGGTGTTGATAATTAATTTTTCGCTTAAACGAGTTCGATCGCGCACGATTTTGATAATTTTGATTTAATCGAGTTTGGCTTTGGTGCCTCTGGTAGTTAAAATTACGATTTTTCGAACGAGGTTTATGTGTTGATATTTTATTATCTTCAGTAGGTGATGATACTGGTCGATTATTAGCTATTTCTTTTGATACATTAATAGCAACCTCATGTGTTAACGCTACTTCTTTAATATCTTTGAAGGTTTTTTTATTTGATTGTATAGCTTTTTGTCGCATATTTTCATCTCTTAATCCTCGTATAAATTGTGATAGCAAAAATATGTCAGAAATATCAGCCTCACATTTTGGACAATATAATTCACATTTAGTTATATACTTCTGTAACTCGCCGATGTAGTCTGTTACTGATTCGTGGCTTTTTTGTAATGCTGATAAAAATTTATGTCGTTGTAGTAATGCATTTTTTTGGTGGACATCGCTCTGCAGTATATCGTTTAACAATTTCACTATATGATGTATCCGTCACTTTATCTGGTGCTAACATATTTACAATTTTAGAATAATGTTCAGGACCTATCGAATTGAGTAATGTTTGCTGTTTATCTATATCAGATGCGATATCAGCTACATTGAAATATATCTCTAATCGTTCTATATATTGTTTGAAATTCTCTCTTGATTCGTCAAATGTTTCAAATTTGTAATCTTTTGTTTCTCGCGTTTTAGATATAGAAGACGAAGGTTTGTTTATTAACTGTTTAACTAAATTCATATATTCCATTTGCATTTTCATTTGCTTCTATAATATTGATTCTAAATCTTTAACATCGACAACTGCCGTGTTGGTTTCCAGGTTTGAATCTGTCATTTTATATGTTTAATATGAATATATAAACAGGAGCCGTTTACGTGTAATAATAATAATTTTTGTACTCACAGATAATAAGTCCGCTTAAAATTATTTGATCGTAAATGGTATTGATAATCGTCTTCGGCGCACAAAAAAAAGTTATCACTGTATACTTAGAAAAAACAGTAAACCAACCATTCTCGTCGCCACTTTTATGTCTTGAATTTGATACTTGATTATATAATTAAGATACGTGAGTTCATATTGATAAAAAACATGATTCTTTTAACATTACATTTGATTATCGTTTTATATAGAAAAAAGTAACATAAGTACAAGAATACATAAGTACATGATACATGATAGAATGAATAACAATAATATATATATATATACTAACCCGATCACGATATATCGATATAATAATTGATACTAAATAATATGTTACATAATAAAATGAAAATACATAACAACTAATATTATTTTCATAAAAATTTTAATAAAGCCAATAAGGAAGAAGCTTTTCTTGTTTTGTTTAATAATGAAGCGAGCGGCTCATAAAAAAATAATAATAATTAGAAAAATCGACTCGACAATACTTGATGGGTGTTTTGTAGAGGACAAGAAAAAGTAAAGAAGTAAGTTGAAAAACAGAAGCGATTAATTAATTTTCTACTGTGAAATAGTTTTTAATAAAAAAAGGAAAAGAACCATCAACGGCTACAACCACTTTGTAATTAACATGTTTATTAGTCACAAAACGCGTTTTAACCGAAATTAAATTGATGGAATTGATTTCCTGCTGTTCCCCATCGCAATCACAATCGTAATGGTCGTATCCAATCTCTTCCCATAATTGCTGCTCGATTATTCTCATTTGTGATATAAAAGATTCCCTGTATAGAGCGGTTTTTGAATCATACTTGAACTGAACATTCACCACAACATTCAAAAATTTCTTGTATATATGTATAGAATGATCTAATTTTTGATTTAAATTTTTTCTGCAAATTTAGTGTATCGAATAAATTACAGGGTAATATTCATATTGCAGCCCCACAGTCAACTTGTAATTTAACTGGCTGGCCATCTAAATAAACAGTTGCATAATAGCGATCAGAATTAGAATTACAATTTTTAATATTATAAATATCAGATATAGGTATAGGTTCTACAAAATTAGATTCACTATTATGTTTTTTCTGGTTAGATTTCGATTTCATGAGTGTTGAGATGCATACTTTCTCAACATGGCCTTTCTTATTACAGCTTTTACATGGAAGTGTATTTTTATCACGTTTGCAGTCTTTTGCATGATGATTATCATATCTGCAATACATACACAATCTATCAATTCCAAGGTGTTGATAATTAATTTTTCGCTTAAACGAGTTCGATCGCGCACGATTTTGATAATTTTGATTTAATCGAGTTTGGCTTTGGTGCCTCTGGTAGTTAAAATTACGATTTTTCGAACGAGGTTTATGTGTTGATATTTTATTAACTTCAGTAGGTGATGATACTGGTCGATTATTAGCTATTTCTTTTGTTACATTAATAGCAACCTCATGTGTTAACGCTACTTCTTTAATATCTTTGAAGGTTTTTTTATTTGATTGTATAGCTTTTTGTCGCATATTTTCATCTCTTAATCCTCGTATAAATTGTGATAGCAAAAATATGTCAGAAATATCAGCCTCACATTTTGGACAATATAATTCACATTTAGTTATATACTTCTGTAACTCGCCGATGTAGTCTGTTACTGATTCGTGGCTTTTTTGTAATGCTGATAAAAATTTATGTCGTTGTAGTAATGCATTTTTTTGGTGGACATCGCTCTGCAGTATATCGTTTAACAATTTCACTATATGATGTATCCGTCACTTTATCTGGTGCTAACATATTTACAATTTTAGAATAATGTTCAGGACCTATCGAATTGAGTAATGTTTGCTGTTTATCTATTTCAGATGCGATATCAGCTACATTGAAATATATCTCTAATCGTTCTATATATTGTTTGAAATTCTCTCTTGATTCGTCAATTGTTTCAAATTTGTAATCTTTTGTTTCTCGCATTTTAGATATAGAAGACGAAGGTTTGTTTATTAACTGTTTAACTAAATTCATATATTCCATTTGCATTTTCATTTGCTTCTCTAATATTGATTCTAAATCTTTAACATCGACAACTGCCGTGTTGGTTTCCGGGTTTGAATCTGTCATTTTATATGTTTAATATGAATATATAAACAGGAGCCGTTTACGTGTAATAATAATAATTTTTGTACTCACAGATAATAAGTCCGCTTAAAATTATTTGATCGTAAATGGTATTGATAATCGTCTTCGGCGCACAAAAAAAAGTTATCACTGTATACTTAGAAAAAACAGTAAACCAACCATTCTCGTCGCCACTTTTATGTCTTGAATTTGATACTTGATTATATAATTAAGATACGTGAGTTCATATTGATAAAAAACATGATTCTTTTAACATTACATTTGATTATCGTTTTATATAGAAAAAAGTAACATAAGTACAAGAATACATAAGTACATGATACATGATAGAATGAATAACAATAATATATATATATATACTAACCCGATCACGATATATCGATATAATAATTGATACTAAATAATATGTTACATAATAAAATGAAAATACATAACAACTAATATTATTTTCATAAAAATTTTAATAAAGCCAATAAGGAAGAAGCTTTTCTTGTTTTGTTTAATAATGAAGCGAGCGGCTCATAAAAAAATAATAATAATTAGAAAAATCGACTCGACAATACTTGATGGGTGTTTTGTAGAGGACAAGAAAAAGTAAAGAAGTAAGTTGAAAAACAGAAGCGATTAATTAATTTTCTACTGTGAAATAGTTTTTAATAAAAAAAGGAAAAGAACCATCAACGGCTACAACCACTTTGTAATTAACATGTTTATTAGTCACAAAACGCGTTTTAACCGAAATTAAATTGATGGAATTGATTTCCTGCTGTTCCCCATCGCAATCACAATCGTAATGGTCGTATCCAATCTCTTCCCATAATTGCTGCTCGATTATTCTCATTTGTGATATAAAAGATTCGCTGTATAGAGCGGTTTTTGAATCATACTTGAACTGAACATTCACCACAACATTCAAAAATTTCTTGTATATATGTATAGAATGATCTAATTTTTGATTTAAATTTTTTCTGCAAATTTAGTGTATCGAATAAATTACAGGGTAATATTCATATTGCAGCCCCACAGTCAACTTGTAATTTAACTGGCTGGCCATCTAAATAAACAGTTGCATAATAGCGATCAGAATTAGAATTACAATTTTTAATATTATAAATATCAGATATAGGTATAGGTTCTACAAAATTAGATTCACTATTATGTTTTTTCTGGTTAGATTTCGATTTCATGAGTGTTGAGATGCATACTTTCTCAACATGGCCTTTCTTATTACAGCTTTTACATGGAAGTGTATTTTTATCACGTTTGCAGTCTTTTGCATGATGATTATCATATCTGCAATACATACACAATCTATCAATTCCAAGGTGTTGATAATTAATTTTTCGCTTAAACGAGTTCGATCGCGCACGATTTTGATAATTTTGATTTAATCGAGTTTGGCTTTGGTGCCTCTGGTAGTTAAAATTACGATTTTTCGAACGAGGTTTATGTGTTGATATTTTATTAACTTCAGTAGGTGATGATACTGGTCGATTATTAGCTATTTCTTTTGATACATTAATAGCAACCTCATGTGTTAACGCTAATTCTTTAATATCTTTGAAGGTTTTTTTATTTGATTGTATAGCTTTTTGTCGCATATTTTCATCTCTTAATCCTTGTATAAATTGTGATAGCAAAAATATGTCAGAAATATCAGTCTCACATTTTGGACAATATAATTCACATTTAGTTATATACTTCTGTAACTCGCCGATGTAGTCTGTTACTGATTCGTGGCTTTTTTGTAATGCTGATAAAAATTTATGTCGTTGTAGTAATGCATTTTTTTGGTGGACATCGCTCTGCAGTATATCGTTTAACAATTTCACTATATGATGTATCCGTCACTTTATCTGGTGCTAACATATTTACAATTTTAGAATAATGTTCAGGACCTATCGAATTGAGTAATGTTTGCTGTTTATCTATTTCAGATGCGATATCAGCTACATTGAAATATATCTCTAATCGTTCTATATATTGTTTGAAATTCTCTCTTGATTCGTCAAATGTTTCAAATTTGTAATCTTTTGTTTCTCGCGTTTTAGATATAGAAGACGAAGGTTTGTTTATTAACTGTTTAACTAAATTCATATATTCCATTTGCATTTTCATTTGCTTCTCTAATATTGATTCTAAATCTTTAACATCGACAACTGCCGTGTTGGTTTCCGGGTTTGAATCTGTCATTTTATATGTTTAATATGAATATATAAACAGGAGCCGTTTACATGTAATAATAATAATTTTTGTACTCACAGATAATAAGTCCGCTTAAAATTATTTGATCGTAAATGGTATTGATAATCGTCTTCGGCGCACAAAAAAAAGTTATCACTGTATACTTAGAAAAAACAGTAAACCAACCATTCTCGTCGCCACTTTTATGTCTTGAATTTGATACTTGATTATATAATTAAGATACGTGAGTTCATATTGATAAAAAACATGATTCTTTTAACATTACATTTGATTATCGTTTTATATAGAAAAAAGTAACATAAGTACAAGAATACATAAGTACATGATACATGATAGAATGAATAACAATAATATATATATATATACTAACCCGATCACGATATATCGATATAATAATTGATACTAAATAATATGTTACATAATAAAATGAAAATACATAACAACTAATATTATTTTCATAAAAATTTTAATAAAGCCAATAAGGAAGAAGCTTTTCTTGTTTTGTTTAATAATGAAGCGAGCGGCTCATAAAAAAATAATAATAATTAGAAAAATCGACTCGACAATACTTGATGGGTGTTTTGTAGAGGACAAGAAAAAGTAAAGAAGTAAGTTGAAAAACAGAAGCGATTAATTAATTTTCTACTGTGAAATAGTTTTTAATAAAAAAAGGAAAAGAACCATCAACGGCTACAACCACTTTGTAATTAACATGTTTATTAGTCACAAAACGCGTTTTAACCGAAATTAAATTGATGGAATTGATTTCCTGCTGTTCCCCATCGCAATCACAATCGTAATGGTCGTATCCAATCTCTTCCCATAACTGCTGCTCGATTATTCTCATTTGTGATATAAAAGATTCCCTGTATAGAGCGGTTTTTGAATCGTACTTGAACTGAACATTCACCACAACATTCAAAAATTTCTTGTATATATGTATAGAATGATCTAATTTTTGATTTAAATTTTTTCTGCAAATTTAGTGTATCGAATAAATTACAGGGTAATATTGATATTGCAGCCCCACAGTCAACTTGTAATTTAACTGGCTGGCCATCTAAATAAACAGTTGCATAATAGCGATCAGAATTAGAATTACAATTTTTAATATTATAAATATCAGATATAGGTATAGGTTCTACAAAATTAGATTCACTATTATGTTTTTTCTGGTTAGATTTCGATTTCATGAGTGTTGAGATTCATACTTTCTCAACATGGCCTTTCTTATTACAGCTTTTACATGAAAGTGTATTTTTATCACGTTTGCAGTCTTTTGCAAGATGATTATCATATCCGCAATACATACACAATCTATCAATTCCAAGGTGTTGATAATTAATTTTTCGCTTAAACGAGTTCGATCGCGCACGATTTTGATAATTTTGATTTAATCGAGTTTGGCTTTGGTGCCTCTGGTATTTAAAATTACGATTTTTCGAACGAGGTTTATGTGTTGATATTTTATTAACTTCAGTAGGTGATGATACTGGTCGATTATTAGCTATTTCTTTTGATACATTAATAGCAACCTCATGTGTTAACGCTACTTCTTTAATATCTTTGAAGGTTTTTTTATTTGATTGTATAGCTTTTTGTCGCATATTTTCATCTCTTAATCCTCGTATAAATTGTGATAGCAAAAATATGTCAGAAATATCAGCCTCACATTTTGGACAATATAATTCACATTTAGTTATATACTTCTGTAACTCGCCGATGTAGTCTGTTACTGATTCGTGGCTTTTTTGTAATGCTGATAAAAATTTATGTCGTTGTAGTAATGCATTTTTTTGGTGGACATCGCTCTGCAGTATATCGTTTAACAATTTCACTATATGATGTATCCGTCACTTTATCTGGTGCTAACATATTTACAATTTTAGAATAATGTTCAGGACCTATCGAATTGAGTAATGTTTGCTGTTTATCTATTTCAGATGCGATATCAGCTACATTGAAATATATCTCTAATCGTTCTATATATTGTTTGAAATTCTCTCTTGATTCGTCAAATGTTTCAAATTTGTAATCTTTTGTTTCTCGCGTTTTAGATATAGAAGACGAAGGTTTGTTTATTAACTGTTTAACTAAATTCATATATTCCATTTGCATTTTCATTTGCTTCTCTAATATTGATTCTAAATCTTTAACATCGACAACTGCCGTGTTGGTTTCCGGGTTTGAATCTGTCATTTTATATGTTTAATATGAATATATAAACAGGAGCCGTTTACATGTAATAATAATAATTTTTGTACTCACAGATAATAAGTCCGCTTAAAATTATTTGATCGTAAATGGTATTGATAATCGTCTTCGGCGCACAAAAAAAAGTTATCACTGTATACTTAGAAAAAACAGTAAACCAACCATTCTCGTCGCCACTTTTATGTCTTGAATTTGATACTTGATTATATAATTAAGATACGTGAGTTCATATTGATAAAAAACATGATTCTTTTAACATTACATTTGATTATCGTTTTATATAGAAAAAAGTAACATAAGTACAAGAATACATAAGTACATGATACATGATAGAATGAATAACAATAATATATATATATATACTAACCCGATCACGATATATCGATATAATAATTGATACTAAATAATATGTTACATAATAAAATGAAAATACATAACAACTAATATTATTTTCATAAAAATTTTAATAAAGCCAATAAGGAAGAAGCTTTTCTTGTTTTGTTTAATAATGAAGCGAGCGGCTCATAAAAAAATAATAATAATTAGAAAAATCGACTCGACAATACTTGATGGGTGTTTTGTAGAGGACAAGAAAAAGTAAAGAAGTAAGTTGAAAAACAGAAGCGATTAATTAATTTTCTACTGTGAAATAGTTTTTAATAAAAAAAGGAAAAGAACCATCAACGGCTACAACCACTTTGTAATTAACATGTTTATTAGTCACAAAACGCGTTTTAACCGAAATTAAATTGATGGAATTGATTTCCTGCTGTTCCCCATCGCAATCACAATCGTAATGGTCGTATCCAATCTCTTCCCATAACTGCTGCTCGATTATTCTCATTTGTGATATAAAAGATTCCCTGTATAGAGCGGTTTTTGAATCGTACTTGAACTGAACATTCACCACAACATTCAAAAATTTCTTGTATATATGTATAGAATGATCTAATTTTTGATTTAAATTTTTTCTGCAAATTTAGTGTATCGAATAAATTACAGGGTAATATTGATATTGCAGCCCCACAGTCAACTTGTAATTTAACTGGCTGGCCATCTAAATAAACAGTTGCATAATAGCGATCAGAATTAGAATTACAATTTTTAATATTATAAATATCAGATATAGGTATAGGTTCTACAAAATTAGATTCACTATTATGTTTTTTCTGGTTAGATTTCGATTTCATGAGTGTTGAGATGCATACTTTCTCAACATGGCCTTTCTTATTACAGCTTTTACATGAAAGTGTATTTTTATCACGTTTGCAGTCTTTTGCAAGATGATTATCATATCCGCAATACATACACAATCTATCAATTCCAAGGTGTTGATAATTAATTTTTCGCTTAAACGAGTTCGATCGCGCACGATTTTGATAATTTTGATTTAATCGAGTTTGGCTTTGGTGCCTCTGGTAGTTAAAATTACGATTTTTCGAACGAGGTTTATGTGTTGATATTTTATTAACTTCAGTAGGTGATGATACTGGTCGATTATTAGCTATTTCTTTTGATACATTAATAGCAACCTCATGTGTTAACGCTACTTCTTTAATATCTTTGAAGGTTTTTTTATTTGATTGTATAGCTTTTTGTCGCATATTTTCATCTCTTAATCCTCGTATAAATTGTGATAGCAAAAATATGTCAGAAATATCAGCCTCACATTTTGGACAATATAATTCACATTTAGTTATATACTTCTGTAACTCGCCGATGTAGTCTGTTACTGATTCGTGGCTTTTTTGTAATGCTGATAAAAATTTATGTCGTTGTAGTAATGCATTTTTTTGGTGGACATCGCTCTGCAGTATATCGTTTAACAATTTCACTATATGATGTATCCGTCACTTTATCTGGTGCTAACATATTTACAATTTTAGAATAATGTTCAGGACCTATCGAATTGAGTAATGTTTGCTGTTTATCTATTTCAGATGCGATATCAGCTACATTGAAATATATCTCTAATCGTTCTATATATTGTTTGAAATTCTCTCTTGATTCGTCAAATGTTTCAAATTTGTAATCTTTTGTTTCTCGCGTTTTAGATATAGAAGACGAAGGTTTGTTTATTAACTGTTTAACTAAATTCATATATTCCATTTGCATTTTCATTTGCTTCTCTAATATTGATTCTAAATCTTTAACATCGACAACTGCCGTGTTGGTTTCCGGGTTTGAATCTGTCATTTTATATGTTTAATATGAATATATAAACAGGAGCCGTTTACATGTAATAATAATAATTTTTGTACTCACAGATAATAAGTCCGCTTAAAATTATTTGATCGTAAATGGTATTGATAATCGTCTTCCGCGCACAAAAAAAAGTTATCACTGTATACTTAGAAAAAACAGTAAACCAACCATTCTCGTCGCCACTTTTATGTCTTGAATTTGATACTTGATTATGTAATTAAGATACGTGAGTTCATATTGATAAAAAACATGATTCTTTTAACATTACATTTGATTATCGTTTTATATAGAAAAAAGTAACATAAGTACATGATACATGATAGAATGAATAACAATAATATATATATATATATACTAACCCGATCACGATATATCGATATAATAATTGATACTAAATAATATGTTACATAATAAAATGAAAATACATAACAACTAATATTATTTTCATAAAAATTTTAATAAAGCCAATAAGGAAGAAGCTTTTCTTGTTTTGTTTAATAATGAAGCGAGCGGCTCATAAAAAAATAATAATAATTAGAAAAATCGACTCGACAATACTTGATGGGTGTTTTGTAGAGGACAAGAAAAAGTAAAGAAGTAAGTTGAAAAACAGAAGCGATTAATTAATTTTCTACTGTGAAATAGTTTTTAATAAAAAAAGGAAAAGAACCATCAACGGCTACAACCACTTTGTAATTAACATGTTTATTAGTCACAAAACGCGTTTTAACCAAAATTAAATTGATGGAATTGATTTCCTGCTGTTCCCCATCGCAATCACCATCGTAATGGTCGTATCCAATCTCTTCCCATAATTGCTGCTCGATTATTCTCATTTGTGATATAAAAGATTCCCTGTATAGAGCGGTTTTTGAATCATACTTGAACTGAACATTCACCACAACATTCAAAAATTTCTTGTATATATGTATAGAATGATCTAATTTTTGATTTAAATTTTTTCTGCAAATTTAGTGTATCGAATAAATTACAGGGTAATATTGATATTGCAGCCCCACAGTCAACTTGTAATTTAACTGGCTGGCCATCTAAATAAACAGTTGCATAATAGCGATCAGAATTAGAATTACAATTTTTAATATTATAAATATCAGATATAGGTATAGGTTCTACAAAATTAGATTCACTATTATGTTTTTTCTGGTTAGATTTCGATTTCATGAGTGTTGAGATTCATACTTTCTCAACATGGCCTTTCTTATTACAGCTTTTACATGAAAGTGTATTTTTATCACGTTTGCAGTCTTTTGCAAGATGATTATCATATCCGCAATACATACACAATCTATCAATTCCAAGGTGTTGATAATTAATTTTTCGCTTAAACGAGTTCGATCGCGCACGATTTTGATAATTTTGATTTAATCGAGTTTGGCTTTGGTGCCTCTGGTATTTAAAATTACGATTTTTCGAACGAGGTTTATGTGTTGATATTTTATTAACTTCAGTAGGTGATGATACTGGTCGATTATTAGCTATTTCTTTTGATACATTAATAGCAACCTCATGTGTTAACGCTACTTCTTTAATATCTTTGAAGGTTTTTTTATTTGATTGTATAGCTTTTTGTCGCATATTTTCATCTCTTAATCCTCGTATAAATTGTGATAGCAAAAATATGTCAGAAATATCAGCCTCACATTTTGGACAATATAATTCACATTTAGTTATATACTTCTGTAACTCGCCGATGTAGTCTGTTACTGATTCGTGGCTTTTTTGTAATGCTGATAAAAATTTATGTCGTTGTAGTAATGCATTTTTTTGGTGGACATCGCTCTGCAGTATATCGTTTAACAATTTCACTATATGATGTATCCGTCACTTTATCTGGTGCTAACATATTTACAATTTTAGAATAATGTTCAGGACCTATCGAATTGAGTAATGTTTGCTGTTTATCTATTTCAGATGCGATATCAGCTACATTGAAATATATCTCTAATCGTTCTATATATTGTTTGAAATTCTCTCTTGATTCGTCAAATGTTTCAAATTTGTAATCTTTTGTTTCTCGCGTTTTAGATATAGAAGACGAAGGTTTGTTTATTAACTGTTTAACTAAATTCATATATTCCATTTGCATTTTCATTTGCTTCTCTAATATTGATTCTAAATCTTTAACATCGACAACTGCCGTGTTGGTTTCCGGGTTTGAATCTGTCATTTTATATGTTTAATATGAATATATAAACAGGAGCCGTTTACATGTAATAATAATAATTTTTGTACTCACAGATAATAAGTCCGCTTAAAATTATTTGATCGTAAATGGTATTGATAATCGTCTTCCGCGCACAAAAAAAAGTTATCACTGTATACTTAGAAAAAACAGTAAACCAACCATTCTCGTCGCCACTTTTATGTCTTGAATTTGATACTTGATTATGTAATTAAGATACGTGAGTTCATATTGATAAAAAACATGATTCTTTTAACATTACATTTGATTATCGTTTTATATGGAAAAAAGTAACATAAGTACAAGAATACATAAGTACATGATACATGATAGAATGAATAACAATAATATATATATATATATACTAACCCGATCACGATATATCGATATAATAATTGATACTAAATAATATGTTACATAATAAAATGAAAATACATAACAACTAATATTATTTTCATAAAAATTTTAATAAAGCCAATAAGGAAGAAGCTTTTCTTGTTTTGTTTAATAATGAAGCGAGCGGCTCATAAAAAAATAATAATAATTAGAAAAATCGACTCGACAATACCTGATGGGTGTTTTGTAGAGGACAAGAAAAAGTAAAGAAGTAAGTTGAAAAACAGAAGCGATTAATTAATTTTCTACTGTGAAATAGTTTTTAATAAAAAAAGGAAAAGAACCATCAACGGCTACAACCACTTTGTAATTAACATGTTTATTAGTCACAAAACGCGTTTTAACCGAAATTAAATTGATGGAATTGATTTCCTGCTGTTCCCCATCGCAATCACCATCGTAATGGTCGTATCCAATCTCTTCCCATAATTGCTGCTCGATTATTCTCATTTGTGATATAAAAGATTCCCTGTATAGAGCGGTTTTTGAATCATACTTGAACTGAACATTCACCACAACATTCAAAAATTTCTTGTATATATGTATAGAATGATCTAATTTTTGATTTAAATTTTTTCTGCAAATTTAGTGTATCGAATAAATTACAGGGTAATATTGATATTGCAGCCCCACAGTCAACTTGTAATTTAACTGGCTGGCCATCTAAATAAACAGTTGCATAATAGCGATCAGAATTAGAATTACAATTTTTAATATTATAAATATCAGATATAGGTATAGGTTCTACAAAATTAGATTCACTATTATGTTTTTTCTGGTTAGATTTCGATTTCATGAGTGTTGAGATTCATACTTTCTCAACATGGCCTTTCTTATTACAGCTTTTACATGAAAGTGTATTTTTATCACGTTTGCAGTCTTTTGCAAGATGATTATCATATCCGCAATACATACACAATCTATCAATTCCAAGGTGTTGATAATTAATTTTTCGCTTAAACGAGTTCGATCGCGCACGATTTTGATAATTTTGATTTAATCGAGTTTGGCTTTGGTGCCTCTGGTATTTAAAATTACGATTTTTCGAACGAGGTTTATGTGTTGATATTTTATTAACTTCAGTAGGTGATGATACTGGTCGATTATTAGCTATTTCTTTTGATACATTAATAGCAACCTCATGTGTTAACGCTACTTCTTTAATATCTTTGAAGGTTTTTTTATTTGATTGTATAGCTTTTTGTCGCATATTTTCATCTCTTAATCCTCGTATAAATTGTGATAGCAAAAATATGTCAGAAATATCAGCCTCACATTTTGGACAATATAATTCACATTTAGTTATATACTTCTGTAACTCGCCGATGTAGTCTGTTACTGATTCGTGGCTTTTTTGTAATGCTGATAAAAATTTATGTCGTTGTAGTAATGCATTTTTTTGGTGGACATCGCTCTGCAGTATATCGTTTAACAATTTCACTATATGATGTATCCGTCACTTTATCTGGTGCTAACATATTTACAATTTTAGAATAATGTTCAGGACCTATCGAATTGAGTAATGTTTGCTGTTTATCTATTTCAGATGCGATATCAGCTACATTGAAATATATCTCTAATCGTTCTATATATTGTTTGAAATTCTCTCTTGATTCGTCAAATGTTTCAAATTTGTAATCTTTTGTTTCTCGCGTTTTAGATATAGAAGACGAAGGTTTGTTTATTAACTGTTTAACTAAATTCATATATTCCATTTGCATTTTCATTTGCTTCTCTAATATTGATTCTAAATCTTTAACATCGACAAATGCCGTGTTGGTTTCCGGGTTTGAATCTGTCATTTTATATGTTTAATATGAATATATAAACAGGAGCCGTTTACATGTAATAATAATAATTTTTGTACTCACAGATAATAAGTCCGCTTAAAATTATTTGATCGTAAATGGTATTGATAATCGTCTTCCGCGCACAAAAAAAAGTTATCACTGTATACTTAGAAAAAACAGTAAACCAACCATTCTCGTCGCCACTTTTATGTCTTGAATTTGATACTTGATTATGTAATTAAGATACGTGAGTTCATATTGATAAAAAACATGATTCTTTTAACATTACATTTGATTATCGTTTTATATGGAAAAAAGTAACATAAGTACAAGAATACATAAGTACATGATACATGATAGAATGAATAACAATAATATATATATATATATACTAACCCGATCACAATATATATATATATAATAATTGATACTAAATAATATGTTACATAATAAAATGAAAATACATAACAACTAATATTATTTTCATAAAAATTTTAATAAAGCCAATAAGGAAGAAGCTTTTCTTGTTTTGTTTAATAATGAAGCGAGCGGCTCATAAAAAAATAATAATAATTAGAAAAATCGACTCGACAATACTTGATGGGTGTTTTGTAGAGGACAAGAAAAAGTAAAGAAGTAAGTTGAAAAACAGAAGCGATTAATTAATTTTCTACTGTGAAATAGTTTTTAATAAAAAAAGGAAAAGAACCATCAACGGCTACAACCACTTTGTAATTAACATGTTTATTAGTCACAAAACGCGTTTTAACCGAAATTAAATTGATGGAATTGATTTCCTGCTGTTCCCCATCGCAATCACAATCGTAATGGTCGTATCCAATCTCTTCCCATAACTGCTGCTCGATTATTCTCATTTGTGATATAAAAGATTCCCTGTATAGAGCGGTTTTTGAATCGTACTTGAACTGAACATTCACCACAACATTCAAAAATTTCTTGTATATATGTATAGAATGATCTAATTTTTGATTTAAATTTTTTCTGCAAATTTAGTGTATCGAATAAATTACAGGGTAATATTGATATTGCAGCCCCACAGTCAACTTGTAATTTAACTGGCTGGCCATCTAAATAAACAGTTGCATAATAGCGATCAGAATTAGAATTACAATTTTTAATATTATAAATATCAGATATAGGTATAGGTTCTACAAAATTAGATTCACTATTATGTTTTTTCTGGTTAGATTTCGATTTCATGAGTGTTGAGATGCATACTTTCTCAACATGGCCTTTCTTATTACAGCTTTTACATGAAAGTGTATTTTTATCACGTTTGCAGTCTTTTGCAAGATGATTATCATATCCGCAATACATACATAATCTATCAATTCCAAGGTGTTGATAATTAATTTTTCGCCTAAACGAGTTCGATCGCGCACGATTTTGATAATTTTGATTTAATCGAGTTTGGCTTTGGTGCCTCTGGTAGTTAAAATTACGATTTTTCGAACGAGGTTTATGTGTTGATATTTTATTAACTTCAGTAGGTGATGATACTGGTCGATTATTAGCTATTTCTTTTGATACATTAATAGCAACCTCATGTGTTAACGCTACTTCTTTAATATCTTTGAAGGTTTTTTTATTTGATTGTATAGCTTTTTGTCGCATATTTTCATCTCTTAATCCTCGTATAAATTGTGATAGCAAAAATATGTCAGAAATATCAGCCTCACATTTTGGACAATATAATTCACATTTAGTTATATACTTCTGTAACTCGCCGATGTAGTCTGTTACTGATTCGTGGCTTTTTTGTAATGCTGATAAAAATTTATGTCGTTGTAGTAATGCATTTTTTTGGTGGACATCGCTCTGCAGTATATCGTTTAACAATTTCACTATATGATGTATCCGTCACTTTATCTGGTGCTAACATATTTACAATTTTAGAATAATGTTCAGGACCTATCGAATTGAGTAATGTTTGCTGTTTATCTATTTCAGATGCGATATCAGCTACATTGAAATATATCTCTAATCGTTCTATATATTGTTTGAAATTCTCTCTTGATTCGTCAAATGTTTCAAATTTGTAATCTTTTGTTTCTCGCGTTTTAGATATAGAAGACGAAGGTTTGTTTATTAACTGTTTAACTAAATTCATATATTCCATTTGCATTTTCATTTGCTTCTCTAATATTGATTCTAAATCTTTAACATCGACAACTGCCGTGTTGGTTTCCGGGTTTGAATCTGTCATTTTATATGTTTAATATGAATATATAAACAGGAGCCGTTTACATGTAATAATAATAATTTTTGTACTCACAGATAATAAGTCCGCTTAAAATTATTTGATCGTAAATGGTATTGATAATCGTCTTCCGCGCACAAAAAAAAGTTATCACTGTATACTTAGAAAAAACAGTAAACCAACCATTCTCGTCGCCACTTTTATGTCTTGAATTTGATACTTGATTATGTAATTAAGATACGTGAGTTCATATTGATAAAAAACATGATTCTTTTAACATTACATTTGATTATCGTTTTATATGGAAAAAAGTAACATAAGTACAAGAATACATAAGTACATGATACATGATAGAATGAATAACAATAATATATATATATATATACTAACCCGATCACAATATATATATATATAATAATTGATACTAAATAATATGTTACATAATAAAATGAAAATACATAACAACTAATATTATTTTCATAAAAATTTTAATAAAGCCAATAAGGAAGAAGCTTTTCTTGTTTTGTTTAATAATGAAGCGAGCGGCTCATAAAAAAATAATAATAATTAGAAAAATCGACTCGACAATACTTGATGGGTGTTTTGTAGAGGACAAGAAAAAGTAAAGAAGTAAGTTGAAAAACAGAAGCGATTAATTAATTTTCTACTGTGAAATAGTTTTTAATAAAAAAAGGAAAAGAACCATCAACGGCTACAACCACTTTGTAATTAACATGTTTATTAGTCACAAAACGCGTTTTAACCGAAATTAAATTGATGGAATTGATTTCCTGCTGTTCCCCATCGCAATCACAATCGTAATGGTCGTATCCAATCTCTTCCCATAACTGCTGCTCGATTATTCTCATTTGTGATATAAAAGATTCCCTGTATAGAGCGGTTTTTGAATCATACTTGAACTGAACATTCACCACAACATTCAAAAATTTCTTGTATATATGTATAGAATGATCTAATTTTTGATTTAAATTTTTTCTGCAAATTTAGTGTATCGAATAAATTACAGGGTAATATTGATATTGCAGCCCCACAGTCAACTTGTAATTTAACTGGCTGGCCATCTAAATAAACAGTTGCATAATAGCGATCAGAATTAGAATTACAATTTTTAATATTATAAATATCAGATATAGGTATAGGTTCTACAAAATTAGATTCACTATTATGTTTTTTCTGGTTAGATTTCGATTTCATGAGTGTTGAGATGCATACTTTCTCAACATGGCCTTTCTTATTACAGCTTTTACATGAAAGTGTATTTTTATCACGTTTGCAGTCTTTTGCAAGATGATTATCATATCCGCAATACATACATAATCTATCAATTCCAAGGTGTTGATAATTAATTTTTCGCCTAAACGAGTTCGATCGCGCACGATTTTGATAATTTTGATTTAATCGAGTTTGGCTTTGGTGCCTCTGGTAGTTAAAATTACGATTTTTCGAACGAGGTTTATGTGTTGATATTTTATTAACTTCAGTAGGTGATGATACTGGTCGATTATTAGCTATTTCTTTTGATACATTAATAGCAACCTCATGTGTTAACGCTACTTCTTTAATATCTTTGAAGGTTTTTTTATTTGATTGTATAGCTTTTTGTCGCATATTTTCATCTCTTAATCCTCGTATAAATTGTGATAGCAAAAATATGTCAGAAATATCAGCCTCACATTTTGGACAATATAATTCACATTTAGTTATATACTTCTGTAACTCGCCGATGTAGTCTGTTACTGATTCGTGGCTTTTTTGTAATGCTGATAAAAATTTATGTCGTTGTAGTAATGCATTTTTTTGGTGGACATCGCTCTGCAGTATATCGTTTAACAATTTCACTATATGATGTATCCGTCACTTTATCTGGTGCTAACATATTTACAATTTTAGAATAATGTTCAGGACCTATCGAATTGAGTAATGTTTGCTGTTTATCTATTTCAGATGCGATATCAGCTACATTGAAATATATCTCTAATCGTTCTATATATTGTTTGAAATTCTCTCTTGATTCGTCAAATGTTTCAAATTTGTAATCTTTTGTTTCTCGCGTTTTAGATATAGAAGACGAAGGTTTGTTTATTAACTGTTTAACTAAATTCATATATTCCATTTGCATTTTCATTTGCTTCTCTAATATTGATTCTAAATCTTTAACATCGACAACTGCCGTGTTGGTTTCCGGGTTTGAATCTGTCATTTTATATGTTTAATATGAATATATAAACAGGAGCCGTTTACATGTAATAATAATAATTTTTGTACTCACAGATAATAAGTCCGCTTAAAATTATTTGATCGTAAATGGTATTGATAATCGTCTTCCGCGCACAAAAAAAAGTTATCACTGTATACTTAGAAAAAACAGTAAACCAACCATTCTCGTCGCCACTTTTATGTCTTGAATTTGATACTTGATTATGTAATTAAGATACGTGAGTTCATATTGATAAAAAACATGATTCTTTTAACATTACATTTGATTATCGTTTTATATGGAAAAAAGTAACATAAGTACAAGAATACATAAGTACATGATACATGATAGAATGAATAACAATAATATATATATATATATACTAACCCGATCACAATATATATATATATAATAATTGATACTAAATAATATGTTACATAATAAAATGAAAATACATAACAACTAATATTATTTTCATAAAAATTTTAATAAAGCCAATAAGGAAGAAGCTTTTCTTGTTTTGTTTAATAATGAAGCGAGCGGCTCATAAAAAAATAATAATAATTAGAAAAATCGACTCGACAATACTTGATGGGTGTTTTGTAGAGGACAAGAAAAAGTAAAGAAGTAAGTTGAAAAACAGAAGCGATTAATTAATTTTCTACTGTGAAATAGTTTTTAATAAAAAAAGGAAAAGAACCATCAACGGCTACAACCACTTTGTAATTAACATGTTTATTAGTCACAAAACGCGTTTTAACCGAAATTAAATTGATGGAATTGATTTCCTGCTGTTCCCCATCGCAATCACAATCGTAATGGTCGTATCCAATCTCTTCCCATAACTGCTGCTCGATTATTCTCATTTGTGATATAAAAGATTCCCTGTATAGAGCGGTTTTTGAATCGTACTTGAACTGAACATTCACCACAACATTCAAAAATTTCTTGTATATATGTATAGAATGATCTAATTTTTGATTTAAATTTTTTCTGCAAATTTAGTGTATCGAATAAATTACAGGGTAATATTGATATTGCAGCCCCACAGTCAACTTGTAATTTAACTGGCTGGCCATCTAAATAAACAGTTGCATAATAGCGATCAGAATTAGAATTACAATTTTTAATATTATAAATATCAGATATAGGTATAGGTTCTACAAAATTAGATTCACTATTATGTTTTTTCTGGTTAAATTTCGATTTCATGAGTGTTGAGATGCATACTTTCTCAACATGGCCTTTCTTATTACAGCTTTTACATGAAAGTGTATTTTTATCACGTTTGCAGTCTTTTGCAAGATGATTATCATATCCGCAATACATACATAATCTATCAATTCCAAGGTGTTGATAATTAATTTTTCGCCTAAACGAGTTCGATCGCGCACGATTTTGATAATTTTGATTTAATCGAGTTTGGCTTTGGTGCCTCTGGTAGTTAAAATTACGATTTTTCGAACGAGGTTTATGTGTTGATATTTTATTAACTTCAGTAGGTGATGATACTGGTCGATTATTAGCTATTTCTTTTGATACATTAATAGCAACCTCATGTGTTAACGCTACTTCTTTAATATCTTTGAAGGTTTTTTTATTTGATTGTATAGCTTTTTGTCGCATATTTTCATCTCTTAATCCTCGTATAAATTGTGATAGCAAAAATATGTCAGAAATATCAGCCTCACATTTTGGACAATATAATTCACATTTAGTTATATACTTCTGTAACTCGCCGATGTAGTCTGTTACTGATTCGTGGCTTTTTTGTAATGCTGATAAAAATTTATGTCGTTGTAGTAATGCATTTTTTTGGTGGACATCGCTCTGCAGTATATCGTTTAACAATTTCACTATATGATGTATCCGTCACTTTATCTGGTGCTAACATATTTACAATTTTAGAATAATGTTCAGGACCTATCGAATTGAGTAATGTTTGCTGTTTATCTATTTCAGATGCGATATCAGCTACATTGAAATATATCTCTAATCGTTCTATATATTGTTTGAAATTCTCTCTTGATTCGTCAAATGTTTCAAATTTGTAATCTTTTGTTTCTCGCGTTTTAGATATAGAAGACGAAGGTTTGTTTATTAACTGTTTAACTAAATTCATATATTCCATTTGCATTTTCATTTGCTTCTCTAATATTGATTCTAAATCTTTAACATCGACAAATGCCGTGTTGGTTTCCGGGTTTGAATCTGTCATTTTATATGTTTAATATGAATATATAAACAGGAGCCGTTTACATGTAATAATAATAATTTTTGTACTCACAGATAATAAGTCCGCTTAAAATTATTTGATCGTAAATGGTATTGATAATCGTCTTCCGCGCACAAAAAAAAGTTATCACTGTATACTTAGAAAAAACAGTAAACCAACCATTCTCGTCGCCACTTTTATGTCTTGAATTTGATACTTGATTATGTAATTAAGATACGTGAGTTCATATTGATAAAAAACATGATTCTTTTAACATTACATTTGATTATCGTTTTATATGGAAAAAAGTAACATAAGTACAAGAATACATAAGTACATGATACATGATAGAATGAATAACAATAATATATATATATATATACTAACCCGATCACAATATATATATATATAATAATTGATACTAAATAATATGTTACATAATAAAATGAAAATACATAACAACTAATATTATTTTCATAAAAATTTTAATAAAGCCAATAAGGAAGAAGCTTTTCTTGTTTTGTTTAATAATGAAGCGAGCGGCTCATAAAAAAATAATAATAATTAGAAAAATCGACTCGACAATACTTGATGGGTGTTTTGTAGAGGACAAGAAAAAGTAAAGAAGTAAGTTGAAAAACAGAAGCGATTAATTAATTTTCTACTGTGAAATAGTTTTTAATAAAAAAAGGAAAAGAACCATCAACGGCTACAACCACTTTGTAATTAACATGTTTATTAGTCACAAAACGCGTTTTAACCGAAATTAAATTGATGGAATTGATTTCCTGCTGTTCCCCATCGCAATCACAATCGTAATGGTCGTATCCAATCTCTTCCCATAACTGCTGCTCGATTATTCTCATTTGTGATATAAAAGATTCCCTGTATAGAGCGGTTTTTGAATCGTACTTGAACTGAACATTCACCACAACATTCAAAAATTTCTTGTATATATGTATAGAATGATCTAATTTTTGATTTAAATTTTTTCTGCAAATTTAGTGTATCGAATAAATTACAGGGTAATATTGATATTGCAGCCCCACAGTCAACTTGTAATTTAACTGGCTGGCCATCTAAATAAACAGTTGCATAATAGCGATCAGAATTAGAATTACAATTTTTAATATTATAAATATCAGATATAGGTATAGGTTCTACAAAATTAGATTCACTATTATGTTTTTTCTGGTTAGATTTCGATTTCATGAGTGTTGAGATGCATACTTTCTCAACATGGCCTTTCTTATTACAGCTTTTACATGAAAGTGTATTTTTATCACGTTTGCAGTCTTTTGCAAGATGATTATCATATCCGCAATACATACATAATCTATCAATTCCAAGGTGTTGATAATTAATTTTTCGCTTAAACGAGTTCGATCGCGCACGATTTTGATAATTTTGATTTAATCGAGTTTGGCTTTGGTGCCTCTGGTAGTTAAAATTACGATTTTTCGAACGAGGTTTATGTGTTGATATTTTATTAACTTCAGTAGGTGATGATACTGGTCGATTATTAGCTATTTCTTTTGATACATTAATAGCAACCTCATGTGTTAACGCTACTTCTTTAATATCTTTGAAGGTTTTTTTATTTGATTGTATAGCTTTTTGTCGCATATTTTCATCTCTTAATCCTCGTATAAATTGTGATAGCAAAAATATGTCAGAAATATCAGCCTCACATTTTGGACAATATAATTCACATTTAGTTATATACTTCTGTAACTCGCCGATGTAGTCTGTTACTGATTCGTGGCTTTTTTGTAATGCTGATAAAAATTTATGTCGTTGTAGTAATGCATTTTTTTGGTGGACATCGCTCTGCAGTATATCGTTTAACAATTTCACTATATGATGTATCCGTCACTTTATCTGGTGCTAACATATTTACAATTTTAGAATAATGTTCAGGACCTATCGAATTGAGTAATGTTTGCTGTTTATCTATTTCAGATGCGATATCAGCTACATTGAAATATATCTCTAATCGTTCTATATATTGTTTGAAATTCTCTCTTGATTCGTCAAATGTTTCAAATTTGTAATCTTTTGTTTCTCGCGTTTTAGATATAGAAGACGAAGGTTTGTTTATTAACTGTTTAACTAAATTCATATATTCCATTTGCATTTTCATTTGCTTCTCTAATATTGATTCTAAATCTTTAACATCGACAACTGCCGTGTTGGTTTCCAGGTTTGAATCTGTCATTTTATATGTTTAATATGAATATATAAACAGGAGCCGTTTACATGTAATAATAATAATTTTTGTACTCACAGATAATAAGTCCGCTTAAAATTATTTGATCGTAAATGGTATTGATAATCGTCTTCCGCGCACAAAAAAAAGTTATCACTGTATACTTAGAAAAAACAGTAAACCAACCATTCTCGTCGCCACTTTTATGTCTTGAATTTGATACTTGATTATGTAATTAAGATACGTGAGTTCATATTGATAAAAAACATGATTCTTTTAACATTACATTTGATTATCGTTTTATATGGAAAAAAGTAACATAAGTACAAGAATACATAAGTACATGATACATGATAGAATGAATAACAATAATATATATATATATATACTAACCCGATCACAATATATATATATATAATAATTGATACTAAATAATATGTTACATAATAAAATGAAAATACATAACAACTAATATTATTTTCATAAAAATTTTAATAAAGCCAATAAGGAAGAAGCTTTTCTTGTTTTGTTTAATAATGAAGCGAGCGGCTCATAAAAAAATAATAATAATTAGAAAAATCGACTCGACAATACTTGATGGGTGTTTTGTAGAGGACAAGAAAAAGTAAAGAAGTAAGTTGAAAAACAGAAGCGATTAATTAATTTTCTACTGTGAAATAGTTTTTAATAAAAAAAGGAAAAGAACCATCAACGGCTACAACCACTTTGTAATTAACATGTTTATTAGTCACAAAACGCGTTTTAACCGAAATTAAATTGATGGAATTGATTTCCTGCTGTTCCCCATCGCAATCACAATCGTAATGGTCGTATCCAATCTCTTCCCATAACTGCTGCTCGATTATTCTCATTTGTGATATAAAAGATTCCCTGTATAGAGCGGTTTTTGAATCATACTTGAACTGAACATTCACCACAACATTCAAAAATTTCTTGTATATATGTATAGAATGATCTAATTTTTGATTTAAATTTTTTCTGCAAATTTAGTGTATCGAATAAATTACAGGGTAATATTGATATTGCAGCCCCACAGTCAACTTGTAATTTAACTGGCTGGCCATCTAAATAAACAGTTGCATAATAGCGATCAGAATTAGAATTACAATTTTTAATATTATAAATATCAGATATAGGTATAGGTTCTACAAAATTAGATTCACTATTATGTTTTTTCTGGTTAGATTTCGATTTCATGAGTGTTGAGATGCATACTTTCTCAACATGGCCTTTCTTATTACAGCTTTTACATGAAAGTGTATTTTTATCACGTTTGCAGTCTTTTGCAAGATGATTATCATATCCGCAATACATACATAATCTATCAATTCCAAGGTGTTGATAATTAATTTTTCGCCTAAACGAGTTCGATCGCGCACGATTTTGATAATTTTGATTTAATCGAGTTTGGCTTTGGTGCCTCTGGTAGTTAAAATTACGATTTTTCGAACGAGGTTTATGTGTTGATATTTTATTAACTTCAGTAGGTGATGATACTGGTCGATTATTAGCTATTTCTTTTGATACATTAATAGCAACCTCATGTGTTAACGCTACTTCTTTAATATCTTTGAAGGTTTTTTTATTTGATTGTATAGCTTTTTGTCGCATATTTTCATCTCTTAATCCTCGTATAAATTGTGATAGCAAAAATATGTCAGAAATATCAGCCTCACATTTTGGACAATATAATTCACATTTAGTTATATACTTCTGTAACTCGCCGATGTAGTCTGTTACTGATTCGTGGCTTTTTTGTAATGCTGATAAAAATTTATGTCGTTGTAGTAATGCATTTTTTTGGTGGACATCGCTCTGCAGTATATCGTTTAACAATTTCACTATATGATGTATCCGTCACTTTATCTGGTGCTAACATATTTACAATTTTAGAATAATGTTCAGGACCTATCGAATTGAGTAATGTTTGCTGTTTATCTATTTCAGATGCGATATCAGCTACATTGAAATATATCTCTAATCGTTCTATATATTGTTTGAAATTCTCTCTTGATTCGTCAAATGTTTCAAATTTGTAATCTTTTGTTTCTCGCGTTTTAGATATAGAAGACGAAGGTTTGTTTATTAACTGTTTAACTAAATTCATATATTCCATTTGCATTTTCATTTGCTTCTCTAATATTGATTCTAAATCTTTAACATCGACAACTGCCGTGTTGGTTTCCGGGTTTGAATCTGTCATTTTATATGTTTAATATGAATATATAAACAGGAGCCGTTTACATGTAATAATAATAATTTTTGTACTCACAGATAATAAGTCCGCTTAAAATTATTTGATCGTAAATGGTATTGATAATCGTCTTCCGCGCACAAAAAAAAGTTATCACTGTATACTTAGAAAAAACAGTAAACCAACCATTCTCGTCGCCACTTTTATGTCTTGAATTTGATACTTGATTATGTAATTAAGATACGTGAGTTCATATTGATAAAAAACATGATTCTTTTAACATTACATTTGATTATCGTTTTATATGGAAAAAAGTAACATAAGTACAAGAATACATAAGTACATGATACATGATAGAATGAATAACAATAATATATATATATATATACTAACCCGATCACAATATATATATATATATAATAATTGATACTAAATAATATGTTACATAATAAAATGAAAATACATAACAACTAATATTATTTTCATAAAAATTTTAATAAAGCCAATAAGGAAGAAGCTTTTCTTGTTTTGTTTAATAATGAAGCGAGCGGCTCATAAAAAAATAATAATAATTAGAAAAATCGACTCGACAATACTTGATGGGTGTTTTGTAGAGGACAAGAAAAAGTAAAGAAGTAAGTTGAAAAACAGAAGCGATTAATTAATTTTCTACTGTGAAACAGTTTTTAATAAAAAAAGGAAAAGAACCATCAACGGCTACAACCACTTTGTAATTAACATGTTTATTAGTCACAAAACGCGTTTTAACTGAAATTAAATTGATGGAATTGATTTCCTGCTGTTCCCCATCGCAATCACAATCGTAATGGTCGTATCCAATCTCTTCCCATAATTGCTGCTCGATTATTCTCATTTGTGATATAAAAGATTCCCTGTATAGAGCGGTTTTTGAATCATACTTGAACTGAACATTCACCACAACATTCAAAAATTTCTTGTATATATGTATAGAATGATCTAATTTTTGATTTAAATTTTTTCTGCAAATTTAGTGTATCGAATAAATTACAGGGTAATATTGATATTGCAGCCCCACAGTCAACTTGTAATTTAACTGGCTGGCCGTCTAAATAAACAGTTGCATAATAGCGATCAGAATTAGAATTACAATTTTTAATATTATAAATATCAGATATAGGTATAGGTTCTACAAAATTAGATTCACTATTATGTTTTTTCTGGTTAGATTTCGATTTCATGAGTGTTGAGATGCATACTTTCTCAACATGGCCTTTCTTATTACAGCTTTTACATGAAAGTGTATTTTTATCACGTTTGCAGTCTTTTGCATGATGATTATCATATCTGCAATACATACACAATCTATCAATTCCAAGGTGTTGATAATTAATTTTTCGCTTAAACGAGTTCGATCGCGCACGATTTTGATAATTTTGATTTAATCGAGTTTGGCTTTGGTGCCTCTGGTAGTTAAAATTACGATTTTTCGAACGAGGTTTATGTGTTGATATTTTATTAACTTCAGTAGGTGATGATACTGGTCGACTATTAGCTATTTCTTTTGATACATTAATAGCAACCTCATGTGTTAACGCTACTTCTTTAATATCTTTGAAGGTTTTTTTATTTGATTGTATAGCTTTTTGTCGCATATTTTCATCTCTTAATCCTCGTATAAATTGTGATAGCAAAAATATGTCAGAAAAATCAGTCTCACATTTTGGACAATATAATTCACATTTAGTTATATACTTCTGTAACTCGCCGATGTAGTCTGTTACTGATTCGTGGCTTTTTTGTAATGCTGATAAAAAATTATGTCGTTGTAGTAATGCATTTTTTTGGTGGACATCGCTCTGCAGTATATCGTTTAACAATTTCACTATATGATGTATCCGTCACTTTATCTGGTGCTAACATATTTACAATTTTAGAATAATGTTCAGGACCTATCGAATTGAGTAATGTTTGCTGTTTATCTATTTCAGATGCGATATCAGCTACATTGAAATATATCTCTAATCGTTCTATATATTGTTTGAAATTCTCTCTTGATTCGTCAAATGTTTCAAATTTGTAATCTTTTGTTTCTCGCGTTTTAGATATAGAAGACGAAGGTTTGTTTATTAACTGTTTAACTAAATTCATATATTCCATTTGCATTTTCATTTGCTTCTCTAATATTGATTCTAAATCTTTAACATCGACAACTGCCGTGTTGGTTTCCGGGTTTGAATCTGTCATTTTATATGTTTAATATGAATATATAAACAGGAGCCGTTTACATGTAATAATAATAATTTTTGTACTCACAGATAATAAGTCCGCTTAAAATTATTTGATCGTAAATGGTATTGATAATCGTCTTCCGCCCACAAAAAAAAGTTATCACTGTATACTTAGAAAAAACAGTAAACCAACCATTCTCGTCGCCACTTTTATGTCTTGAATTTGATACTTGATTATGTAATTAAGATACGTGAGTTCATATTGATAAAAAACATGATTCTTTTAACATTACATTTGATTATCGTTTTATATGGAAAAAAGTAACATAAGTACAAGAATACATAAGTACATGATACATGATAGAATGAATAACAATAATATATATATATATATACTAACCCGATCACAATATATATATATATAATAATTGATACTAAATAATATGTTACATAATAAAATGAAAATACATAACAACTAATATTATTTTCATAAAAATTTTAATAAAGCCAATAAGGAAGAAGCTTTTCTTGTTTTGTTTAATAATGAAGCGAGCGGCTCATAAAAAAATAATAATAATTAGAAAAATCGACTCGACAATACTTGATGGGTGTTTTGTAGAGGACAAGAAAAAGTAAAGAAGTAAGTTGAAAAACAGAAGCGATTAATTAATTTTCTACTGTGAAATAGTTTTTAATAAAAAAAGGAAAAGAACCATCAACGGCTACAACCACTTTGTAATTAACATGTTTATTAGTCACAAAACGCGTTTTAACTGAAATTAAATTGATGGAATTGATTTCCTGCTGTTCCCCATCGCAATCACAATCGTAATGGTCGTATCCAATCTCTTCCCATAATTGCTGCTCGATTATTCTCATTTGTGATATAAAAGATTCCCTGTATAGAGCGGTTTTTGAATCATACTTGAACTGAACATTCACCACAACATTCAAAAATTTCTTGTATATATGTATAGAATGATCTAATTTTTGATTTAAATTTTTTCTGCAAATTTAGTGTATCGAATAAATTACAGGGTAATATTGATATTGCAGCCCCACAGTCAACTTGTAATTTAACTGGCTGGCCGTCTAAATAAACAGTTGCATAATAGCGATCAGAATTAGAATTACAATTTTTAATATTATAAATATCAGATATAGGTATAGGTTCTACAAAATTAGATTCACTATTATGTTTTTTCTGGTTAGATTTCGATTTCATGAGTGTTGAGATGCATACTTTCTCAACATGGCCTTTCTTATTACAGCTTTTACATGAAAGTGTATTTTTATCACGTTTGCAGTCTTTTGCATGATGATTATCATATCTGCAATACATACACAATCTATCAATTCCAAGGTGTTGATAATTAATTTTTCGCTTAAACGAGTTCGATCGCGCACGATTTTGATAATTTTGATTTAATCGAGTTTGGCTTTGGTGCCTCTGGTAGTTAAAATTACGATTTTTCGAACGAGGTTTATGTGTTGATATTTTATTAACTTCAGTAGGTGATGATACTGGTCGACTATTAGCTATTTCTTTTGATACATTAATAGCAACCTCATGTGTTAACGCTACTTCTTTAATATCTTTGAAGGTTTTTTTATTTGATTGTATAGCTTTTTGTCGCATATTTTCATCTCTTAATCCTCGTATAAATTGTGATAGCAAAAATATGTCAGAAAAATCAGTCTCACATTTTGGACAATATAATTCACATTTAGTTATATACTTCTGTAACTCGCCGATGTAGTCTGTTACTGATTCGTGGCTTTTTTGTAATGCTGATAAAAATTTATGTCGTTGTAGTAATGCATTTTTTTGGTGGACATCGCTCTGCAGTATATCGTTTAACAATTTCACTATATGATGTATCCGTCACTTTATCTGGTGCTAACATATTTACAATTTTAGAATAATGTTCAGGACCTATCGAATTGAGTAATGTTTGCTGTTTATCTATTTCAGATGCGATATCAGCTACATTGAAATATATCTCTAATCGTTCTATATATTGTTTGAAATTCTCTCTTGATTCGTCAAATGTTTCAAATTTGTAATCTTTTGTTTCTCGCATTTTAGATATAGAAGACGAAGGTTTGTTTATTAACTGTTTAACTAAATTCATATATTCCATTTGCATTTTCATTTGCTTCTCTAATATTGATTCTAAATCTTTAACATCGACAACTGCCGTGTTGGTTTCCGGGTTTGAATCTGTCATTTTATATGTTTAATATGAATATATAAACAGGAGCCGTTTACATGTAATAATAATAATTTTTGTACTCACAGATAATAAGTCCGCTTAAAATTATTTGATCGTAAATGGTATTGATAATCGTCTTCCGCGCACAAAAAAAAGTTATCACTGTATACTTAGAAAAAACAGTAAACCAACCATTCTCGTCGCCACTTTTATGTCTTGAATTTGATACTTGATTATGTAATTAAGATACGTGAGTTCATATTGATAAAAAACATGATTCTTTTAACATTACATTTGATTATCGTTTTATATAGAAAAAAGTAACATAAGTACAAGAATACATAAGTACATGATACATGATAGAATGAATAACAATAATATATATATATATACTAACCCGATCACGATATATCGATATAATAATTGATACTAAATAGTATGTTACATAATAAAATGAAAATACATAACAACTAATATTATTTTCATAAAAATTTTAATAAAGCCAATAAGGAAGAAGCTTTTCTTGTTTTGTTTAATAATGAAGCGAGCGGCTCATAAAAAAATAATAATAATTAGAAAAATCGACTCGACAATACTTGATGGGTGTTTTGTAGAGGACAAGAAAAAGTAAAGAAGTAAGTTGAAAAACAGAAGCGATTAATTAATTTTCTACTGTGAAACAGTTTTTAATAAAAAAAGGAAAAGAACCATCAACGGCTACAACCACTTTGTAATTAACATGTTTATTAGTCACAAAACGCGTTTTAACCGAAATTAAATTGATGGAATTGATTTCCTGCTGTTCCCCATCGCAATCACAATCGTAATGGTCGTATCCAATCTCTTCCCATAATTGCTGCTCGATTATTCTCATTTGTGATATAAAAGATTCCCTGTATAGAGCAGTTTTTGAATCGTACTTGAACTGAACATTCACCACAACATTCAAAAATTTCTTGTATATATGTATAGAATGATCTAATTTTTGATTTAAATTTTTTCTGCAAATTTAGTGTATCGAATAAATTACAGGGTAATATTGATATTGCAGCCCCACAGTCAACTTGTAATTTAACTGGCTGGCCATCTAAATAAACAGTTGCATAATAGCGATCAGAATTAGAATTACAATTTTTAATATTATAAATATCAGATATAGGTATAGGTTTTACAAAATTAGATTCACTATTATGTTTTTTCTGGTTAGATTTCGATTTCATGAGTGTTGAGATGCATACTTTCTCAACATGGCCTTTCTTATTACAGCTTTTACATGAAAGTGTATTTTTATCACGTTTGCAGTCTTTTGCAAGATGATTATCATATCCGCAATACATACACAATCTATCAATTCCAAGGTGTTGATAATTAATTTTTCGCTTAAACGAGTTCGATCGCGCACGATTTTGATAATTTTGATTTAATCGAGTTTGGCTTTGGTGCCTCTGGTAGTTAAAATTACGATTTTTCGAACGAGGTTTATGTGTTGATATTTTATTAACTTCAGTAGGTGATGATACTGGTCGATTATTAGCTATTTCTTTTGATACATTAATAGCAACCTCATGTGTTAACGCTACTTCTTTAATATCTTTGAAGGTTTTTTTATTTGATTGTATAGCTTTTTGTCGCATATTTTCATCTCTTAATCCTCGTATAAATTGTGATAGCAAAAATATGTCAGAAATATCAGCCTCACATTTTGGACAATATAATTCACATTTAGTTATATACTTCTGTAACTCGCCGATGTAGTCTGTTACTGATTCGTGGCTTTTTTGTAATGCTGATAAAAATTTATGTCGTTGTAGTAATGCATTTTTTTGGTGGACATCGCTCTGCAGTATATCGTTTAACAATTTCACTATATGATGTATCCGTCACTTTATCTGGTGCTAACATATTTACAATTTTAGAATAATGTTCAGGACCTATCGAATTGAGTAATGTTTGCTGTTTATCTATTTCAGATGCGATATCAGCTACATTGAAATATATCTCTAATCGTTCTATATATTGTTTGAAATTCTCTCTTGATTCGTCAAATGTTTCAAATTTGTAATCTTTTGTTTCTCGCGTTTTAGATATAGAAGACGAAGGTTTGTTTATTAACTGTTTAACTAAATTCATATATTCCATTTGCATTTTCATTTGCTTCTCTAATATTGATTCTAAATCTTTAACATCGACAACTGCCGTGTTGGTTTCCGGGTTTGAATCTGTCATTTTATATGTTTAATATGAATATATAAACAGGAGCCGTTTACGTGTAATAATAATAATTTTTGTACTCACAGATAATAAGTCCGCTTAAAATTATTTGATCGTAAATGGTATTGATAATCGTCTTCCGCGCACAAAAAAAAGTTATCACTGTATACTTAGAAAAAACAGTAAACCAACCATTCTCGTCGCCACTTTTATGTCTTGAATTTGATACTTGATTATATAATTATGATACGTGAGTTCATATTGATAAAAAACATGATTCTTTTAACATTACATTTGATTATCGTTTTATATAGAAAAAAGTAACATAAGTACAAGAATACATAAGTACATGATACATGATAGAATGAATAACAATAATATATATATATATACTAACCCGATCACGATATATCGATATAATAATTGATACTAAATAATATGTTACATAATAAAATGAAAATACATAACAACTAATATTATTTTCATAAAAATTTTAATAAAGCCAATAAGGAAGAAGCTTTTCTTGTTTTGTTTAATAATGAAGCGAGCGGCTCATAAAAAAATAATAATAATTAGAAAAATCGACTCGACAATACTTGATGGGTGTTTTGTAGAGGACAAGAAAAAGTAAAGAAGTAAGTTGAAAAACAGAAGCGATTAATTAATTTTCTACTGTGAAATAGTTTTTAATAAAAAAAGGAAAAGAACCATCAACGGCTACAACCACTTTGTAATTAACATGTTTATTAGTCACAAAACGCGTTTTTACCGAATTTTTTTTTCTAGAATTTCACTTTTTATTAACTTATCACAGTAGATGATAAATCTGCGTTCTGGGAGTTCCACTAATCCGAACAGCAAAAGGCAGTCCAAACCGGTAATCCGAACCCCTAAACGTGTGCATAGGGTTGAAACTAACCTAAGTAACCCAATTTTATGCTCCGACGCCGAAAATTCACCCAAGTTTTCCAAAAATTCCCCCGTTCGTTTCCCCTGCATTTCTGATAAATCGAACCGATTATTAATTAACATAAGTATATTAATTAATGTCTGAAAGTAACCCAAGTCACCGCCTGCCCCTCCCACCCACGCGTTACCGCGATTTTTCAAAATTCAGGGCTTAAGTATGAAAATTCCAAAATGTAACCCAAGTATGGTATTTAAAGCTAAAATTTAACCCACCACCTCCGTTCGCCCATCACACACGCATATATTCACCACAACGTTAGCCGCCGCAAAAGCGCACGCACAGATCCCACACACACGCGCTCTGTTTTCATTACCGCGATTTTTCACAATTCCGAGCCTAAGTATGAAAATTCCAAAATGTAACCATAGTATTGAATTTAAAGCTAAAATCTATCCCAACACCTCCATTCGCCCCTCACACACGTATATTTCGATCCTGTGCACGTCCCGATCCAGCGCATATATCTAACACAGTGTTAGCCTCAGCAAAAGCGCACGCGCCAATCCCACGCATACTCGAATCTCCACCGCTATATCACACCCGCACTCACGTTCCGTTCATAATGCCACAATTTTTTATAAAATTAACTTAAGTATATTTTTTTATTTTCCGAATTCCCTGATTGTACAGTCAAATGCGAAAGCACACGCGCTGTTCCCACACATATATCCAACATAACGTTCTCCACTGCAAAAGTGCACACGCCGATCCCACGCACGCGCCATTCCCTCGCATATATTTAACATAACGTTCCACGTCGCAAAAGCGCCCGCGCCGTTCCCCCGTACGTCTCCTCCGTTCCCGATGCCGAAATTATTTTTTAAATATTTCAATGTCTAAGTATGGAAATTTCAAAATTAACCTAGGTATATTTTTTTATTTTCACGATTCCCTGATTTTATTGCCATATGCCAAAGCGTACACCCCGATCCAGCGCATATATCTAACACAATTTCAAAGCCATTCATATCGTTGCATGTAATCATCACCGCGTTATAGTATTTTTTTTAATTATTATTTTTTCACATAATAGCCCAATCCATGCTCTGTTGTCTAAACCTTTCAGGTTATCCAAAACATTTACAAATTAACAAATCAATTATTTCTATATTCCAAAACTATCCTTAGTCTCCTTTACCCCTTCCACCCTCTTTTCCGAGCGATTATAATATACATTATTTATTTTTTCTTATCCTCCGATCATCTTACACACTATGGTAGCTTTACATACAATCCTGCACATACCGCAGCCGCTGTTTTAATATCTAATATATTGCATTCTATTTACTTTTACTATGACCACCAAAACCCCGATTGACGCTCCCGCAGCCTCCATCATTTCATATTTGAACGGTAATTATTTTTTCTATGTTCGCCGTTAATACACATAATCAATTCCCTTACATGCGTATACCACTGCGATACCCACCGCGATATCACATCTTCGTTCATAATAACTTTTTTCAACTCCCAATATTATGGAATTATTGTAAGTATAATTTTCTTCACTTCAGATCATTTCTTCCGACCGTTGATAAATTTTTATTTTTTCGCCGATTCTAAAAATAAATCCGACAAAGTCTTCATCAATATGATTATACACGACATATTCCCTCACACTCAATTGCTACCGATAATTCTCCTATCGTTCATAATGATTTTAATGTCTAACTATTATAGATTTAGCCTAAGTATATTTTCTTCACTTCCGATCATTTCTTCCGACTGATCATAATTTTTTATTTTACTTTTCTTCTCAGGTTCTAAAAATAAATCCATTGTTATCTTCGCCAGTATGATTGCGCACACATCTTCTACCGATAATTCTCCTATCGTTCATAATAATTTTTCATGTCTAACTATTATAGATTTAGCCTAAGTATACTTTTTCACCTCCAAAATTTTTTTTCCAAACATGAGTATTCAAAACTAATTCGAGTACATTTTTTTATTTAACACAGTTTCAAAATTTCTCCCTCTCCTATCCACCTTACACAAATTACAAATCTTTCGTATTATTTTTCATGACTACATCCACCTGAAGCTACAGTGAAACTTAACCACACATTCCCGCGCATGAATATGCTAACGATGATTTCCCCATCATTCATATCAATTTTTTCCGAGTCTATTAGTTTAAGAATATTTTATTTTTCAAATTCCAAATATTTTTCCAGATCTTTTCATGTTATATTTTATTTTCTGTTTAAGACTCCATCAAACCCTCGACTGTCGCAAAAGCATCCCAGCACTTCTCACGCACGTTCTCCATTATACATTATCAAAATGAATCGAAATTTATAATCAATGAGTAAATGTAACTTTTAAGTCTTCTCTAACTTTTGCAAGCAATTTACTGATCGTATATACTTTTTATATTTTTTCCCCATACTCCTCGATCGTCACAACCGTCACAAAAGCGCACAAATCGTTCCCACACATATATACATCGTCACGATTACACAACACTATATCTGCGCATGTTATATGTACACATCCTATTATCTATTTTCGAAACTCAACCGAGTCTCAATATTTTTCACTTTACACGGATCTAAAAATTTCTTCTTCTCTTCTTTCACCCTCCCTACCTAAATTAACAATAGTTCATAATATATATTTTTATTTTATATTCTCAAATACTCATACACGCATTCACATCTGATAGCATTATTTTCTATATCATTCATAGTCTTTTTTTTTTCAAACCTAAGTATTACAGATGTTTTAAGCTTCCAATCATTTTTCCGCTCATAAATTTTTATTTTTATGCAAATCTGTCGTCGTGAATTCACAACATCCGTTCTGCACACATGTTTCTACACCTTCGTCACTGTAACCGTCCGTTATTCCACTTTCATTTATTTTATTCATTTGTTATTTTTTTCTATCAGAACCCTGAAACCAACCTTAAACCTCTTTACCTTGTATTTCACTTAGTATGTAATATTTTTCAGAGCTTCGATATTGTAGATTTAATCTAAATATATTTTTATTTTTTGCAATGCTCCAAAAATTTTCACGATCTTTCACAAATCTTTTATTTTTTTCTCCAATTCTATAATTGAATTCTTCAAAGTCCTAACCGCAACCCATTTCCACGCACAGATCAATCATAATGTCATTTGATGTTAAAATACATCATGCTTTCCTGTACACGTTCTACATTTATCATTATTCTATTATATATTATCAAAATTAATCGAAAATGTATAATCAAAGATCGAAGATAACATTAATGCTCTATATATCGTCAGGTCATTTTTTACCGTTTGTACGTAATATTTTTTTATTTTACCCGAGCATATGTATTCAAAAATTTAATTCAAGCGTATTTTCAATTCTTTCCACTGTTCCATAATTTCCCTCTATCCTTACAGTCCAAATTTCAAATCTTTTTGTAATATTTTTTTATTTTCGAGTACACATACATCTAACTGTTACAAAAGCATATTATTCGTTTCCATGTATATATGATACCGTATACACTATACATAACATATCCTATTAGGAGGAGCAGGGTTTCAAAATTAATCTGAACATATTTTTTCTATTTTCCATAGTTCTAAAGTTTTCCCTTTCCCTTCACAACTCAAAATTCAAATTTCTAGTAATATTTTTTCATTTATATTTCCGGGTATGCTGTAGAAATAACTACCATGAAACTGTATTGACCGTATACACACGCATGCTGTACATATACATATCATATTATAAACCTTAAAAAAGTAATAACAGTATATTTTATTTTTCGATCTCCAAATTTTTTAAAATCTTTCATAACCGCATTTTTAAAAAAATACATGTATGGTTTTAATATTTTATATTTTGTAAGTACTTTTTCGCAATATATACGAAATCATCCTAAGATTCATTGACGTTAAATGCATAGAAAGAGACAGGTAAAAGAAACCTGTTAGTTTACGAGACACAGAATGTTCGAAGAAAAAACGCGGTAGCACGAGCAGATCAGGGATGCAACGTGCGAGTGAGAGACTGCGTGCATGTATGTGTGTGCGATAAAGGCAAATATTCTCCAGAACAACAACTTGATTGTAAAAAAACGTTGAAGTCGTCTCCAGCCGCCCCCGAACAAGGGACGTATCGAAAACGAAAAAAAAAAAGGCTGTCTAAAAGACCTTATTTTTTTCATTCATAGTGTTTTGTTGTTAGAATACTTATGGTCGTTGCCGTTCTCGATCGCGCTTCACTGTCAAGACCTCTGAACATACAATACTAACGTTGCCAACACTAAGTTCCACATCGAATATAATATTTTTTCCTGTGTTATAAAATTATCCCAAGTATATTTTTATTCTTTCGTTACGCTAAAAGTTTTTCAAATCTTTTTTAATATATGTCGTGCACACAAATGTACGCCGCAGACACTTCTCGCTTCATTACCACTAATATATCTATACGTTCATTGTCTCTATTCTTATCATAATATAGTTTTTTTCAGGAAATCGTAGAAAATGGCTCTTCGCTCCGTTCATACTATGTAATCTATTTCCAAAATTTAAATCATGCCTAATTACTTTAAAATCAACTTAAATATGTTTTATCATTTCCAAAATTAACAATCTCATTACAGATCATTATCTCATTTCCCGATCGTACATAATATATATATTTTTTTTTGTTATTATTTTATTTGTTACCGTAAGAATTCTGGATATTATTCATATCAAACATTTGACCTTCACATTGTACCTGTATACTCATCTGTTTCAAAATTTTCAAAATAAGTATTATAAATTAAATCCAAGTATACTATCCCAATATAAAAAAAACTCACATTGTATCTCCCATCAATCAATTAATTTTTTAGTATATCATACATATTATTTTTTATCGTTTAAATTTTTCTTCAATTTGCAACTGACATAATCTATAGAAAACATCTTGTTGACTACATGCATGACGAATACACTCCTTCTATTTACATTATGAAATAATTTTTCTGTAATTATTTTTTAACATTATGAAATTATAGTAGTATTTTTTAATTTTTTATTTTTCATACATGACAAAGATATTGAATTCATCACATCTATAAATGCATTCACTGTACGCCTCCACTAAACTATCATGAATTTTTAAAATTAGCCAAAACATACTTACTATTTTTCACTATAAATTACAGTCGCTCCTGTAATTTTTTCTATATAATCACTAACCTACGAAATCACTTCGATCGTTTCGCTCATACCGAAGCAATCACTCTTTTTCCTTCATACTATCTATCTTTAAAATATAATAATATAACACGAAATTAGTCTAAATATACAAATCCTGCAACATGTTTTAAAATTAGTCGAAGTGGACTATTTTTTCACTATCAAATCCGAGCATACATAATTTTTTTTCTATATTATCATTATTGCAAGACCCTACAAAATCGTTTCGTTCGTTTTACTCATAGCAATGCAATCAATTCTTTTTTCCTAGTGATAGCGATCTTTAAAATTTAATACTATAATACGAAATTATTCTAAATATACGTTCATGCTAGCAAAATTATTACATCACCCCTTTTTTCTATTCAATTGTATGTATGTTTCCGAAAAATCTCATTATATATTTTCAAAATTAACTCCAGCCCACGTACTATTTTTATATTTCACTTATTTATAATTGTTTTAATCATATCTGATGCAAGACCCTGTAAAAGAATACAAGCAATTCCCACACGTATAATTATAGTTCAGAGGTGTTGTGGGCATACTTTATCACATACTTTTGTAAACTCATACCAAACGGACTTCATAACCTTTTATCATTCATTTAGATGCGGAGACACACAACTTTTAGCGGAGAAATCTATTCTTTGCTAAACTGATGACTGAAGGCATCCTTTTTTTTTCTCCAAAAAAGCAAGGAATAGCGAGGATTTTTTTACACGCTCAAAATAAATGGGATAATTATTTCTCTATATTTAATACATTACCAAGAATCTATATATCACTCGATTGACTCTTTCACTCATTCGTCGATTTCAAATGTGAAGGAAATTTTCATACCATGCTTTATTCATACATTTTATATCTAAAACCCTATCACTTGAATAGAATGTCATAGAGCTGTTGTAAATGTATGAGTCTTATTATTTGAAATATAAAATTTGAAGGAAATTTATATATCTTGCATCGTTTTAAGATGTTTTATTTTTACATTTTTTTTTAATCTCCCTCTTACTATTATTTTTGAAATGGAGGTTGATGACTATGATTAGTATTTGTGATTATAGAGGGAGAGGTAAACGTTTTCCTCACTTTTGACTAATTGTAACCAATTTTCCAATGATTTTTTCACCATTTTTCGTACATTTTACTACTTTTATGTTTGTTTTAATTAATTTTTCGCTATTTCACGTCATTTTCCAGTGTTTTTTAGTACTTTTTACAAAATTTTCCTTGATCTTTCAACATGTTTGACAGGTTTTTTTCTTTTCTTTTTTACATCTCATTACTATTTCATTAATCGTCAATGATAACAGTACATATTTATGTTTTCAAACCTTACACTTCATCTGTACTCATCTACGGCTTGTTGATTATTGTAGGTCTATAATCACGATCTCCATTTGATTATTGGATTTAACATTCACATCTTTGAACGTTTGATTTAATGAATTGACATGGACTTTGTATTTCGCTCGCCCGCTCAATATCTTCATCAGTCTATTATACCATCGTTTAATAAGAGCATCCATAAGGTTCGAGACGATTACTGGATGTTTTCTTAACACATTCACAGACCTACCCCTGTACACTAAGGAAATCTTTAAACATCTCTGTAATCACTCCTTTTAAGCTAGAGGGGGCAAGGGACTCCTATAATCGTTTTGACAATCAACACATCGTCGTCTATTGCCATGTCTTTACTCGCCGTTGCACAGACATGTAGTAAACGTTTTTTTCTTTTACAATTTTCTTATATTTCAACACTATTACAACATTTTCCATCATTTCTAACTAATTTTAATCAGTTTTACATTATTTCTTAACATGTTCTTATGTTTTAGGGTCTTTTTGCGCTATTTTTTTCACCAATTGATGCTATTTCCCAGAATTTTCTTGCGTTTTAGTGTCTTTCACACAATTTTACTCAATTTTCATCATCTTCGTCAGTTTTTCATTTATCTCGTACATTATATGTCTGAATGTGTCGAATATCCATCCTTTTAACTACATATATTTTATAATTTTATATGATCATAGATAATAACAAAAGATTTAATTCAATATTGTTTACAATTTATTCAATAATTTTTATGACATTCATCATAATCAATAAAAATAATCATTGCTTCATTGCTTCAATGTTAAATTCTAATATATCATTATCAGCTATTAATATTTTACACCATAAAACGTCTAATTTAACTAAATATATCCTTCTTCAGCCAACTTTTCTTCAATCATCCGAATTTCAGTATCTAAACCATTATTTCCCGATTGTTTAGATTTGTGTAGTACCAATAATCGTTCAACCAATTCATTAGGATCGTCAGAATAATTAAAATGAGAGTCTTCAAGATTTACTTTGCGAACAGATCTATATGCACGTTTCTTTTTCGTTTTACCTGGATAAACTTTTACATTTTTTATGATGGATTGAAACAGAGGACGTATTATTTTTCTGTATTTAGGAAGCGGAGTACCTTTTAATACACCAGTGTTGTACGTGAGCTCTGGTAAATTCCAGTATTTGTTTATATAAAGCTAAATCATTATTTGTATATTTATTCTCATCAACATTTGTTTCCATCAGTAAATGAATCAGTCCTTGTGTGTAAGGAAATTTAGATAGTGTTCTTCCTTTTCCCAAATAAATTTCACCACATTTTCGATTCCACGAAATTGGTGTTGAACCCATCATATACTCATGAGTGTTAGCATTATATTGTATTCCATACACAGGATCATTTGGTACAGGTTCACCACCATCTATTTGAAATGGAGCCATTTCATGTATGTTAATAGCCTTATATCCAGACTTATTATCGCGAATTTCATATTTTTCTTCATTTTCAATATCAGTCCCATAATCACGTTTCCAACTGTCATTATAAAGTTTGTGACGTTTCACCATTGATGTATCATCACTTATTCCATCAGAATCATTTTTCATCCTTTTAGGTATTTGTAATGTTTCCCGAATATCCAATAACTGTTTTGTAACAGGTTCAAGCATGATAGATGACATATTTGTAATAGATTTCCAGGTCTGTAATGCATTATATTTTTTCATTATATCGCTGCGTATCCTTTCCAGTTCACTTTAAAGAATTGCTTCTTTATTTATTCCATTATTACCAACATTAACCATCACTTTACTCATTGACATCATTATTACAGATAACTAAAAAATCGTCAAAACACACATGTACAACTTCTCTAAGTATACATTTCACAATCTATTTTGATCACAGAGAGTTAATGCATATTCATCATCAATAATTTATAGAATGTTTTTCAAGGCTTAAAGAAATATACAGTGCTAACATGCTTACTATATACATACTGTATTTCAATCTGTTCCCTAAATACACTATTTATGAAACAAATTCTTTATAAATAAATATAAACACCAAAAATGGGGTAAGAAATCTTAATGTAATTTAAGAATCATATTATTTACTTTTCAATATACTAATATCTCAAAATATGTGATAACACCTAAACTTTTACCAATGATATTACAAAATCTAGAGCAGTGTGATTTACACACATATATATCTACATATATAGATATATATCTACATATATAGATATATATCTACATATATACATATATATCTACATATATACATATATATCTACATATATACATATATATCTACATATATACATATATATCTACATATATACATATATATCTACAAATATACATATATATCTACATATATACATATATATCTACATATATACATATATATATCTACATATATACATATATATATCTACATATATACATATATATATCTACATATATACACATATATATCTACATATATACATATATATCTACATATATACATATATATATCTACATATATACACATATATATCTACATATATACACATATATATCTACATATATACACATATATATCTACATATATACACATATTGTTATCGCATTACCATCGCATAATAATCACACAATTATATACGCATTCCATATCTTATTTTAACTTACATTTTTATTCTTATTTTATATTTCATGTAATAACCAGAATTTATTAGCACTTATTTTTATCATGTACTTATTTTTATTATGTATCATAAAAGGCAGAATTTTGATATAGCCAGAGGATACACAGATATGAATAAGTTAGTACAATTTTTACGAAGTAACGAAAGAGTCTTGTCTTATTCGTTGTAATCGTTTTACCCGCGATTATCATGTATCTCTCGTTCTTAAATAAAACTTATAAATTTCCGAATTGAGAATTTCAATGATATTGGCTTTGGCTGATGTCCGCGATTTCTACTTTTAAAAAGTTATCGTCTCTCTGCACGATAACAAACTGACGCAGTCGGTTAGGATCTGTTGCAACACCAATGTGACAGTCTTAATTTTCGTGAATCTAATTCTCAATTCTTAATTTCGCCGTAATCTGGTTTTCCGTAATTCGGTATTTAACTGACGCAATTTCGTGCATTCTTTCGTAATTCGGGCAACATTCGGTGAGTCGATAAATCAACCGCGAAATGGCTCCAGTAACCAGCAAAGGAAAAGAACTTCATACGCCGACTAAAGAAGAACCTTCCAACGTCAAATATGATGATGAATTCAATCCTGATGACGATTATGACTCAGATGCAGAATCCACTACTATGAATCTAGCTGTAACTCTCAAAGAATTGGGTAAGCATTCCGCTATCATTACTCCTATCTTATCTAAAGCAAAATTTTCTGGTAATCCTAAAGATTTATCTGAATTTATAACGCTTTGCAAACATGCTTTTAAACGTTCTCTCAATACTTATCCTGAACATACCTATGACGCTATTATCGAAAGAATCTCAGGCCCAGCCTTAGAAAAAATCTAGGTAATAACTGGAACAAATTAAAAACTTTTCTCAGAACTCATTATCAGAGTACCGATTCTTATTTCGTAATTCTTAATGAGCTTACAAGCCTACGTCAGAAACTCAATGATAATATCGAACAATACTCTAATCGCTTCTATTCGATTTTAAATAGATTAAATGCCATCTCGAACGGAAATCATGACAAAAATGTATCCCGTATACTGAATAATATGGTAAAAGATTATTTTATTCGATCTTGCAATATCCAATTGGTGACTTATCTTCAAACAATGAAACCTGATAACCTTCATACAGCTATCACATATGCTATATCTTTCTCCCAATCAAATTTCTCTTGCTCTTATTGCAAAACGAATTCTCATAACGAGATTCAATGCTTCAAGAAAAATCCTAATCTAAAACAATGTTCATACTGTAAAAATACAGGACATTCTTATACCGATTGTCGAAAAAGACAACGAGAAACAAAACAAATTTCTTTAGCCACTTCCGAACCCCGTAAACCACAACTTAATGAATGCAAATATTTCAAAAAACCTGGACATACTATTGACCAGTGTCGTCGATTAAAATATAAAAAAGAACAAGAAGAAAAGGAAAAAGAAAACAAAGAAAAGGAACAAAAACCCGATAATAATTCTTTCAAAACCGTTAATACTTCCGGTAATCCTTCATATTACATTAAACTTCCTTGTGAAGACACTATCGAAAAATTAGCTATTTTTCAGATTGATTCCGGAGCAGAAACTTCTTTAATTCCCCTTTATGCATTAAACGAAAATGCACGCAAACGCATAGACACTTCTACAATTTTAAATCTAAAAGGTATAAATATCGAACCCACACCCACGTTAGGTACGATAGAAATCCTTGTAAAAATTCATCAACAAAAATGCCTTTTAAAGTTTCACACATGCGATAATAGAATCAACTTGCCTATAGATGGTCTACTCGGTTCAGATATAATTAAAGACGGTAAATTTGACGCCTTATTTTCAACCCGAAGATTTATTTCTAAAACGTATAAAATCAATATACCCATCTATACTGAAACGGAAATAACAAGACCTATATACGTAAATAAGGTTATTTCTAACACCACTACTAATAATGAATGTAACACACAATCACTAGAAAACGAAAAAATGACCAAGATCAAAAACTCTCTCCGCTTACACCACCTTGACGAAGAAACGCAAAATGAGCTAATAAAAACTCTTACACCATATAACGAAATATTCCACATTGAAAACGATTTACTACATTCTAAAGTAACTACCGAACATCACATAATTACGAAACATGAAATACCAATAGCTACAAAAATTTATCGCTTTCCCCAAATTCACGAAGAAGAAGTCAAGAAGCAAACAGAAAATTTACTCAAACAAGGTATCATATCCCTCTCAGAATCACCCTGGAATTCTCCAGTATGGGTAGTACCAAAAAAATTGGACGCCTCGTGAACAAAGAAATGGAGAATGGTAATTGATTACCGTAAACTAAATGAGATTACCATACCTAGCAAAATACCTTTACCAAACATAAATGACATATTCGACAAATTAGGAAATAATCGAGTTTTCACTACTCTCGATTTAGCCTCAGGATTTCATCAAATACCAGTTGCAAAAGAAGACAGACAAAAAACTGCCTTTAGCACGCATCTAGGACATTACGAATTTAATTACATGCCCTTTGGTCTATGTAACGCACCAGGAACATTTCAACTGATGATTAACAAAGCTTTGAACGATATAATAGGAAAACTATGTTTTGCTTATATTGATGATATCATAATATTTTCAAAGGATAAAACGCAACATTTCCATAGATTAAAAGAAGTCTTTTCTAGACTAAAAAATAATAGACTTTTAATTCAACTCGATAAATCAGAATTCATGAAAAATTCGCTATGCTATTTGGGACATATCATATCAGATAATGGAATAAAACCAAACCCAGATAAAGTCAAAGCTCTTATAAATTTTCCATCTCCAAAAAATGTAAAAACCATTCAACAATTCCTAGGAATGACAGGATATTATCGTAAATTCATCTCTAATTATGCAGAAAAAACGAAACCATTAACTCAACTTCTAAAAAAAGGAAAACAATTTAATTGGACAAACAATTGCGAAGAAAAATTACGATTACTAATAAATGAATTAACCTCTGACAAGCTCATACTTCATTATCCGAATTATGACAAACTTTTCTATTTACACACTGATGCAAGTCAATATGCTATCGGTTCTGTACTATCACAAAAAGATAAAGACCAACAACTTCGACCCATTAGTTACGCATCTCGTACATTAAACAAAGCAGAATTAAATTATGCCGTAATAGAAAAGGAACTATTATCAATAGTTTGGTCAGTCAAACACTTCAGACCCTATCTTTATGGAAGAAAATTCGAGATTCTCTCCGATCATAAACCTCTTATATGGCTTTTTATGATCAACGACCCAGGCTCAAGATTATTACGCTGGCGACTTAAATTAGCTGAATATGATTTCGAAATACACTACATTCCAGGCAAACAAAATGTAGTAGCCGATTGTTTATCTAGAATACACGTAACAAAGATAAAACGACCCGAGATATTCCCACCTATAAAAAATAAAGACATTCTCGAATGCAAGGACATATTAATACTCTCTTGTCCCGAATTTATAGAAAATAATCCTTTATTCAATCCAACAGAAATAAATGATATTTCATTCGGAGAAATAAAAAGCGTAAAAAAGAACAACATAACCTTTCATATTACCTTTGTACGACGAACAAAAAAGGAATATTTTAATAAAAAAGGATACGAAGACAACATAACGCTGATAAAAAATTACCTAAATAAATTAGGCATAAAAGAAATTTCTATATTAGATGAATTCGACAGTGGTACTAGTACAAAACGCCAAAAAGGAGGAACAGAAAGTTTCTTACAAAATACTCTCGATCCTATCAAATTATATTGGACCCTCTACAATTACCCAAATGAAAACATACAACAATTTCTAAAAAATTTTCATAACGACAAATTTTCTGGACATCCTGGATACGATCGTATGTTTAACAAACTCAGGCTAAACCATTTCTACTGGCCAGGTATAAAATCAGATATACGAGCGTTCGTACGCACATGTCACGAATGTCAAAAAAATAAAATAAATCGACACCCTACTAAAATACCTATGCAAGTTACCGACACATCTACCGAACCATGGAACAAATTAGCGATCGACTATATCGGACCTTTCAATGAAACCGTTAAAGGAAACAGATTCATTTTCACCTGTCAAGATAATCTGACAAGATTCCTATTAGCAATCCCGACAAATTCCAGCAGTGCACCAAACACTACTAATTTGTTATTGCAAATATTTTCACATTTCGGAATTCCTAATCAATTACTTTCTGATAACGATACCGCATTTTGTTCAGAGATAACAACCAATCTCACTCAAATGTTAGGTATAAAGAAAATTACATGTACTCCTTATCATCCAGAATCTAACGGAGCCTTAGAAAGAGCTCACGCGACAATCAAAGAATACTTTAAAAACTACATCGATGATTCAAACAATTGGGACGAATTAATATTTACCGCTACATTCTCGTACAACTCTTCTGTACATACATCAACCGGTTTCACACCATACTCACTTTTATTTGGACGCCAACCTAACCTTCCCTTCCTGGATATTTCAGATGATGGACCATCGTATGAAGATTATCACGAAGAATTACAAAACCGATTATCGACTTGGTGGAAAGAAGCTTATTATCGACAAAGACAAATTAAATACAATACCACAGCAAGAGAAAATAATGCAAAAACCTTATCTAATTTTGACTTCAAAATCGGCGATCAAGTCATGGTAAATCAAAGCAAAAAACCTGGTAGAGGAAAAGCATTAAGATCAACCTATGAAGGACCCCACGAAGTAATTAATGTAAAAAATCCGAACATCACAGTCCAAACAAGTTCTGGTCCAAAGAAATATCATGGGAAATTAATAAAAAAATATCATACGATTAACTTAGTCTTATTAACACTTTGTACATTTTTTCTATTCTCGAATATAAATAAAGCTCATAAATCGATTACGCATAATCTATTCTTATGCAAATTACCTTACGTTGTACAAGGAACAGAAAATTCTAATCCATGTGAAGTAAATCTATTCCTTAATTCCAACACGAATTGTCATATTTCTAACGGATATGCACTTTTAAATATCTTCGAAAAATTAAATGATAACCAATGGCTATTTTCTAATACCTACGAGAAACGTACTACATTTTATTGTAGCGAAGAAACCTATATCGATTCACTACCAAGACGAGGTATATAAAAATCGATACTAACTGTAAAGCAATTGTAGATGATAAAATCCTTACTCCTATTTCCAAAAATTCCTCAAATATCGATTACTTTTCCCCTAATATATCCTTTCATATCGACCTTCCTAAAATTCAACAATCAAAATTACCAATTCATATACCAGAATTGCAAAGGATTAATAACGACGATCTACGAGTCTTACACGATCAACTGAAAAATAATCAAGAGGAAATCGAACATCATGTATTTGGAATTCATCACAATACTATCTCAATCGCATCTATTATTTTACAGTCTATGACACTGATAATCATAATAATTGTCATTTGTTTGCTGTATAGAAGATTCGCAAATAATAACGCCCAAATTTCGGCCATTCAACGACCTCAAATGCTAATGCAGCCCATTCTGGAATCAGTAATGGAAGATGTATCGCGAAATTCTAGGAATCAACGGCACGTCACGATACAGGAAGTTGACCCGGATATTTCCGAAGACGAGTACCTACCAGTTTCTCGCCGCATCCGTTCTTCCAATAACAGACGCCGATAAAAATCATCTACATCCAGGGGTGTTATCGCATTACCATCGCATAATAATCACACAATTATATACGCATTCCATATCTTATTTTAACTTACATTTTTATTCTTATTTTGTATTTCATGTAATAACCAGAATTTATTAGCACTTATTTTTATCATGTACTTATTTTTATTATGTATCATAAAAGGCAGAATTTTGATATAGCCAGAGGATACACAGATATGAATAAGTTAGTACAATTTTTACGAAGTAACGAAAGAGTCTTGTCTTATTCGTTGTAATCGTTTTACCCGCGATTATCATGTATCTCTCGTTCTTAAATAAAACTTATAAATTTCCGAATTGAGAATTTCAATGATATTGGCTTTGGCTAATGTCCGCGATTTCTACTTTTAAAAAGTTATCGTCTCTCGGCACGATAACAATATATATCTACATATATACATACATATCTACATATATACATATACATATCTAAATATATACATATATATCTACATATATACATATATATCTACATATATACATACATATCTACATATATACACATATATATGTATATATGTAGATATATATGTATATATTTAGATATGTATATGTATATATGTAGATATGTATGTATATATGTAGATATATATTGTTATCGTGCCGAGAGACGATAACTTTTTAAAAGTAGAAATCGCGGACATTAGCCAAAGCCAATATCATTGAAATTCTCAATTCGGAAATTTATAAGTTTTATTTAAGAACGAGAGATACATGATAATCGCGGGTAAAACGATTACAACGAATAAGACAAGACTCTTTCGTTACTTCGTAAAAATTGTACTAACTTATTCATATCTGTGTATCCTCTGGCTATATCAAAATTCTGCCTTTTATGATACATAATAAAAATAAGTACATGATAAAAATAAGTGCTAATAAATTCTGGTTATTACATGAAATACAAAATAAGAATAAAAATGTAAGTTAAAATAAGATATGGAATGCGTATATAATTGTGTGATTATTATGCGATGGTAATGCGATAACACCCCTGGATGTAGATGATTTTTATCGGCGTCTGTTATTGGAAGAACGGATGCGGCGAGAAACTGGTAGGTACTCGTCTTCGGAAATATCCGGGTCAACTTCCTGTATCGTGACGTGCCGTTGATTCCTAGAATTTCGCGATACATCTTCCATTACTGATTCCAGAATGGGCTGCATTAGCATTTGAGGTCGTTGAATGGCCGAAATTTGGGCGTTATTATTTGCGAATCTTCTATACAGCAAACAAATGACAATTATTATGATTATCAGTGTCATAGACTGTAAAATAATAGATGCGATTGAGATAGTATAGTGATGAATTCCAAATACATGATGTTCGATTTCCTCTTGATTATTTTTCAGTTGATCGTGTAAGACTCGTAGATCGTCGTTATTAATCCTTTGCAATTCTGGTATATGAATTGGTAATTTTGATTGTTGAATTTTAGGAAGGTCGATATGAAAGGATATATTAGGGGAAAAGTAATCGATATTTGAGGAATTTTTGGAAATAGGAGTAAGGATTTTATCATCTACAATTGCTTTACAGTTAGTATCGATTTTTATATACCTCGTCTTGGTAGTGAATCGATATAGGTTTCTTCGCTACAATAAAATGTAGTACGTTTCTCGTAGGTATTAGAAAATAGCCATTGGTTATCATTTAATTTTTCGAAGATATTTAAAAGTGCATATCCGTTAGAAATATGACAATTCGTGTTGGAATTAAGGAATAGATTTACTTCACATGGATTAGAATTTTCTGTTCCTTGTACAACGTAAGGTAATTTGCATAAGAATAGATTATGCGTAATCGATTTATGAGCTTTATTTATATTCGAGAATAGAAAAAATGTACAAAGTGTTAATAAGACTAAGTTAATCGTATGATATTTTTTTATTAATTTCCCATGATATTTCTTTGGACCAGAACTTGTTTGGACTGTGATGTTCGGATTTTTTACATTAATTACTTCGTGGGGTCCTTCATAGGTTGATCTTAATGCTTTTCCTCTACCAGGTTTTTTGCTTTGATTTACCATGACTTGATCGCCGATTTTGAAGTCAAAATTAGATAAGGTTTTTGCATTATTTTCTCTTGCTGTGGTATTGTATTTAATTTGTCTTTGTCGATAATAAGCTTCTTTCCACCAAGTCGATAATCGGTTTTGTAATTCTTCGTGATAATCTTCATACGATGGTCCATCATCTGAAATATCCAGGAAGGGAAGGTTAGGTTGGCGTCCAAATAAAAGTGAGTATGGTGTGAAACCGGTTGATGTATGTACAGAAGAGTTGTACGAGAATGTAGCGGTAAATATTAATTCGTCCCAATTGTTTGAATCATCGATGTAGTTTTTAAAGTATTCTTTGATTGTCGCGTGAGCTCTTTCTAAGGCTCCGTTAGATTCTGGATGATAAGGAGTACATGTAATTTTCTTTATACCTAACATTTGAGTGAGATTGGTTGTTATCTCTGAACAAAATGCGGTATCGTTATCAGAAAGTAATTGATTAGGAATTCCGAAATGTGAAAATATTTGCAATAACAAATTAGTAGTGTTTGGTGCACTGCTGGAATTTGTCGGGATTGCTAATAGGAATCTTGTCAGATTATCTTGACAGGTGAAAATGAATCTGTTTCCTTTAACGGTTTCATTGAAAGGTCCGATATAGTCGATCGCTAATTTGTTCCATGGTTCGGTAGATGTGTCGGTAACTTGCATAGGTATTTTAGTAGGGTGTCGATTTATTTTATTTTTTTGACATTCGTGACATGTGCGTACGAACGCTCGTATATCTGATTTTATACCTGGCCAGTAGAAATGGTTTAGCCTGAGTTTGTTAAACATACGATCGTATCCAGGATGTCCAGAAAATTTGTCGTTATGAAAATTTTTTAGAAATTGTTGTATGTTTTCATTTGGGTAATTGTAGAGGGTCCAATATAATTTGATAGGATCGAGAGTATTTTGTAAGAAACTTTCTGTTCCTCCTTTTTGGCGTTTTGTACTAGTACCACTGTCGAATTCATCTAATATAGAAATTTCTTTTATGCCTAATTTATTTAGGTAATTTTTTATCAGCGTTATGTTGTCTTCGTATCCTTTTTTATTAAAATATTCCTTTTTTGTTCGTCGTACAAAGGTAATATGAAAGGTTATGTTGTTCTTTTTTACGCTTTTTATTTCTCCGAATGAAATATCATTTATTTCTGTTGGATTGAATAAAGGATTATTTTCTATAAATTCGGGACAAGAGAGTATTAATATGTCCTTGCATTCGAGAATGTCTTTATTTTTTATAGGTGGGAATATCTCGGGTCGTTTTATCTTTGTTACGTGTATTCTAGATAAACAATCGGCTACTACATTTTGTTTGCCTGGAATGTAGTGTATTTCGAAATCATATTCAGCTAATTTAAGTCGCCAGCGTAATAATCTTGAGCCTGGGTCGTTGATCATAAAAAGCCATATAAGAGGTTTATGATCGGAGAGAATCTCGAATTTTCTTCCATAAAGATAGGGTCTGAAGTGTTTGACTGACCAAACTATTGATAATAGTTCCTTTTCTATTACGGCATAATTTAATTCTGCTTTGTTTAATGTACGAGATGCGTAACTAATGGGTCGAAGTTGTTGGTCTTTATCTTTTTGTGATAGTACAGAACCGATAGCATATTGACTTGCATCAGTGTGTAAATAGAAAAGTTTGTCATAATTCGGATAATGAAGTATGAGCTTGTCAGAGGTTAATTCATTTATTAGTAATCGTAATTTTTCTTCGCAATTGTTTGTCCAATTAAATTGTTTTCCTTTTTTTAGAAGTTGAGTTAATGGTTTCGTTTTTTCTGCATAATTAGAGATGAATTTACGATAATATCCTGTCATTCCTAGGAATTGTTGAATGGTTTTTACATTTTTTGGAGATGGAAAATTTATAAGAGCTTTGACTTTATCTGGGTTTGGTTTTATTCCATTATCTGATATGATATGTCCCAAATAGCATAGCGAATTTTTCATGAATTCTGATTTATCGAGTTGAATTAAAAGTCTATTATTTTTTAGTCTAGAAAAGACTTCTTTTAATCTATGGAAATGTTGCGTTTTATCCTTTGAAAATATTATGATATCATCAATATAAGCAAAACATAGTTTTCCTATTATATCGTTCAAAGCTTTGTTAATCATCAGTTGAAATGTTCCTGGTGCGTTACATAGACCAAAGGGCATGTAATTAAATTCGTAATGTCCTAGATGCGTGCTAAAGGCAGTTTTTTGTCTGTCTTCTTTTGCAACTGGTATTTGATGAAATCCTGAGGCTAAATCGAGAGTAGTGAAAACTCGATTATTTCCTAATTTGTCGAATATGTCATTTATGTTTGGTAAAGGTATTTTGCTAGGTATGGTAATCTCATTTAGTTTACGGTAATCAATTACCATTCTCCATTTCTTTGTTCACGAGGCGTCCAATTTTTTTGGTACTACCCATACTGGAGAATTCCAGGGTGATTCTGAGAGGGATATGATACCTTGTTTGAGTAAATTTTCTGTTTGCTTCTTGACTTCTTCTTCGTGAATTTGGGGAAAGCGATAAATTTTTGTAGCTATTGGTATTTCATGTTTCGTAATTATGTGATGTTCGGTAGTTACTTTAGAATGTAGTAAATCGTTTTCAATGTGGAATATTTCGTTATATGGTGTAAGAGTTTTTATTAGCTCATTTTGCGTTTCTTCGTCAAGGTGGTGTAAGCGGAGAGAGTTTTTGATCTTGGTCATTTTTTCGTTTTCTAGTGATTGTGTGTTACATTCATTATTAGTAGTGGTGTTAGAAATAACCTTATTTACGTATATAGGTCTTGTTATTTCCGTTTCAGTATAGATGGGTATATTGATTTTATACGTTTTAGAAATAAATCTTCGGGTTGAAAATAAGGCGTCAAATTTACCGTCTTTAATTATATCTGAACCGAGTAGACCATCTATAGGCAAGTTGATTCTATTATCGCATGTGTGAAACTTTAAAAGGCATTTTTGTTGATGAATTTTTACAAGGATTTCTATCGTACCTAACGTGGGTGTGGGTTCGATATTTATACCTTTTAGATTTAAAATTGTAGAAGTGTCTATGCGTTTGCGTGCATTTTCGTTTAATGCATAAAGGGGAATTAAAGAAGTTTCTGCTCCGGAATCAATCTGAAAAATAGCTAATTTTTCGATAGTGTCTTCACAAGGAAGTTTAATGTAATATGAAGGATTACCGGAAGTATTAACGGTTTTGAAAGAATTATTATCGGGTTTTTGTTCCTTTTCTTTGTTTTCTTTTTCCTTTTCTTCTTGTTCTTTTTTATATTTTAATCGACGACACTGGTCAATAGTATGTCCAGGTTTTTTGAAATATTTGCATTCATTAAGTTGTGGTTTACGGGGTTCGGAAGTGGCTAAAGAAATTTGTTTTGTTTCTCGTTGTCTTTTTCGACAATCGGTATAAGAATGTCCTGTATTTTTACAGTATGAACATTGTTTTAGATTAGGATTTTTCTTGAAGCATTGAATCTCGTTATGAGAATTCGTTTTGCAATAAGAGCAAGAGAAATTTGATTGGGAGAAAGATATAGCATATGTGATAGCTGTATGAAGGTTATCAGGTTTCATTGTTTGAAGATAAGTCACCAATTGGATATTGCAAGATCGAATAAAATAATCTTTTACCATATTATTCAGTATACGGGATACATTTTTGTCATGATTTCCGTTCGAGATGGCATTTAATCTATTTAAAATCGAATAGAAGCGATTAGAGTATTGTTCGATATTATCATTGAGTTTCTGACGTAGGCTTGTAAGCTCATTAAGAATTACGAAATAAGAATCGGTACTCTGATAATGAGTTCTGAGAAAAGTTTTTAATTTGTTCCAGTTATTACCTAGATTTTTTCTAAGGCTGGGCCTGAGATTCTTTCGATAATAGCGTCATAGGTATGTTCAGGATAAGTATTGAGAGAACGTTTAAAAGCATGTTTGCAAAGCGTTATAAATTCAGATAAATCTTTAGGATTACCAGAAAATTTTGCTTTAGATAAGATAGGAGTAATGATAGCGGAATGCTTACCCAATTCTTTGAGAGTTACAGCTGGATTCATAGTAGTGGATTCTGCATCTGAGTCATAATCGTCATCAGGATTGAATTCATCATCATATTTGACGTTGGAAGGTTCTTCTTTAGTCGGCGTATGAAGTTCTTTTCCTTTGCTGGTTACTGGAGCCATTTCGCGGTTGATTTATCGACTCACCGAATGTTGCCCGAATTACGAAAGAATGCACGAAATTGCGTCAGTTAAATACCGAATTACGGAAAACCAGATTACGGCGAAATTAAGAATTGAGAATTAGATTCACGAAAATTAAGACTGTCACATTGGTGTTGCAACAGATCCTAACCGACTGCGTCAGTTTGTTATCGTGCAGAGAGACGATAACTTTTTAAAAGTAGAAATCGCGGACATCAGCCAAAGCCAATATCATTGAAATTCTCAATTCGGAAATTTATAAGTTTTATTTAAGAACGAGAGATACATGATAATCGCGGGTAAAACGATTACAACGAATAAGACAAGACTCTTTCGTTACTTCATAAAAATTGTACTAACTTATTCATATCTGTGTATCCTCTGGCTATATCAAAATTCTGCCTTTTATGATACATAATAAAAATAAGTACATGATAAAAATAAGTGCTAATAAATTCTGGTTATTACATGAAATATAAAATAAGAATAAAAATGTAAGTTAAAATAAGATATGGAATGCGTATATAATTGTGTGATTATTATGCGATGGTAATGCGATAACAATATGTGTATATATGTAGATATATATGTGTATATATGTAGATATATATGTGTATATATGTAGATATATATATGTATATATGTAGATATATATGTATATATGTAGATATATATGTGTATATATGTAGATATATATATGTATATATGTAGATATATATATGTATATATGTAGATATATATATGTATATATGTAGATATATATGTATATATGTAGATATATATGTATATATGTAGATATATATGTATATATGTAGATATATATCTATATATGTAGATATATATCTATATATGTAGATATATATGTGTGTAAATCACACTGCTCTAGATTTTGTAATATCATTGGTAAAAGTTTAGGTGTTATCACATATTTTGAGATATTAGTATATTGAAAAGTAAATAATATGATTCTTAAATTACATTAAGATTTCTTACCCCATTTTTGGTGTTTATATTTATTTATAAAGAATTTGTTTCATAAATAGTGTATTTAGGGAACAGATTGAAATACAGTATGTATATAGTAAGCATGTTAGCACTGTATATTTCTTTAAGCCTTGAAAAACATTCTATAAATTATTGATGATGAATATGCATTAACTCTCTGTGATCAAAATAGATTGTGAAATGTATACTTAGAGAAGTTGTACATGTGTGTTTTGACGATTTTTTAGTTATCTGTAATAATGATGTCAATGAGTAAAGTGATGGTTAATGTTGGTAATAATGGAATAAATAAAGAAGCAATTCTTTAAAGTGAACTGGAAAGGATACGCAGCGATATAATGAAAAAATATAATGCATTACAGACCTGGAAATCTATTACAAATATGTCATCTATCATGCTTGAACCTGTTACAAAACAGTTATTGGATATTCGGGAAACATTACAAATACCTAAAAGGATGAAAAATGATTCTGATGGAATAAGTGATGATACATCAATGGTGAAACGTCACAAACTTTATAATGACAGTTGGAAACGTGATTATGGGACTGATATTGAAAATGAAGAAAAATATGAAATTCGCGATAATAAGTCTGGATATAAGGCTATTAACATACATGAAATGGCTCCATTTCAAATAGATGGTGGTGAACCTGTACCAAATGATCCTGTGTATGGAATACAATATAATGCTAACACTCATGAGTATATGATGGGTTCAACACCAATTTCGTGGAATCGAAAATGTGGTGAAATTTATTTGGGAAAAGGAAGAACACTATCTAAATTTCCTTACACACAAGGACTGATTCATTTACTGATGGAAACAAATGTTGATGAGAATAAATATACAAATAATGATTTAGCTTTATATAAACAAATACTGGAATTTACCAGAGCTCACGTACAACACTGGTGTATTAAAAGGTACTCCGCTTCCTAAATACAGAAAAATAATACGTCCTCTGTTTCAATCCATCATAAAAAATGTAAAAGTTTATCCAGGTAAAACGAAAAAGAAACGTGCATATAGATCTGTTCGCAAAGTAAATCTTGAAGACTCTCATTTTAATTATTCTGACGATCCTAATGAATTGGTTGAACGATTATTGGTACTACACAAATCTAAACAATCGGGAAATAATGGTTTAGATACTGAAATTCGGATGATTGAAGAAAAGTTGGCTGAAGAAGGATATATTTAGTTAAATTAGACGTTTTATGGTGTAAAATATTAATAGCTGATAATGATATATTAGAATTTAACATTGAAGCAATGAAGCAATGATTATTTTTATTGATTATGATGAATGTCATAAAAATTATTGAATAAATTGTAAACAATATTGAATTAAATCTTTTGTTATTATCTATGATCATATAAAATTATAAAATATATGTAGTTAAAAGGATGGATATTCGACACATTCAGACATATAATGTACGAGATAAATGAAAAACTGACGAAGATGATGAAAATTGAGTAAAATTGTGTGAAAGACACTAAAACGCAAGAAAATTCTGGGAAATAGCATCAATTGGTGAAAAAAATAGCGCAAAAAGACCCTAAAACATAAGAACATGTTAAGAAATAATGTAAAACTGATTAAAATTAGTTAGAAATGATGGAAAATGTTGTAATAGTGTTGAAATATAAGAAAATTGTAAAAGAAAAAAACGTTTACTACATGTCTGTGTAACGGCGAGTAAAGACATGGCAATAGACGACGATGTGTTGATTGTCAAAACGATTATAGGAGTCCCTTGCCCCCTCTAGCTTAAAAGGAGTGATTACAGAGATGTTTAAAGATTTCCTTAGTGTACAGAGGTAGGTCTGTGAATGTGTTAAGAAAACATCCAGTAATCGTCTCGAACCTTATGGATGCTCTTATTAAACGATGGTATAATAGACTGATGAAGATATTGAGCGGGCGAGCGAAATACAAAGTCCATGTCAATTCATTAAATCAAACGTTCAAAGATGTGAATGTTAAATCCAATAATCAAATGGAGATCGTGATTATAGACCTACAATAATCAACAAGCCGTAGATGAGTACAGATGAAGTGTAAGGTTTGAAAACATAAATATGTACTGTTATCATTGACGATTAATGAAATAGTAATGAGATGTAAAAAAGAAAAGAAAAAAACCTGTCAAACATGTTGAAAGATCAAGGAAAATTTTGTAAAAAGTACTAAAAAACACTGGAAAATGACGTGAAATAGCGAAAAATTAATTAAAACAAACATAAAAGTAGTAAAATGTACGAAAAATGGTGAAAAAATCATTGGAAAATTGGTTACAATTAGTCAAAAGTGAGGAAAACGTTTACCTCTCCCTCTATAATCACAAATACTAATCATAGTCATCAACCTCCATTTCAAAAATAATAGTAAGAGGGAGATTAAAAAAAAATGTAAAAATAAAACATCTTAAAACGATGCAAGATATATAAATTTCCTTCAAATTTTATATTTCAAATAATAAGACTCATACATTTACAACAGCTCTATGACATTCTATTCAAGTGATAGGGTTTTAGAAATAAAATGTATGAATAAAGCATGGTATGAAAATTTCCTTCACATTTGAAATCGACGAATAAGTGAAAGAGTCAATCGAGTGATATATAGATTCTTGGTAATGTATTAAATATAGAGAAATAATTATCCCATTTATTTTGAGCGTGTAAAAAAATCCTCGCTATTCCTTGCTTTTTTGGAGAAAAAAAAAGGATGCCTTCAGTCATCAGTTTAGCAAAGAATAGATTTCTCCGCTAAAAGTTGTGTGTCTCCGCATCTAAATGAATGATAAAAGGTTATGAAGTCCGTTTGGTATGAGTTTACAAAAGTATGTGATAAAGTATGCCCACAACACCTCTGAACTATAATTATACGTGTGGGAATTGCTTGTATTCTTTTACAGGGTCTTGCATCAGATATGATTAAAACAATTATAAATAAGTGAAATATAAAAATAGTACGTGGGCTGGAGTTAATTTTGAAAATATATAATGAGATTTTTCGGAAACATACATACAATTGAATAGAAAAAAGGGGTGATGTAATAATTTTGCTAGCATGAACGTATATTTAGAATAATTTCGTATTATAGTATTAAATTTTAAAGATCGCTATCACTAGGAAAAAAGAATTGATTGCATTGCTATGAGTAAAACGAACGAAACGATTTTGTAGGGTCTTGCAATAATGATAATATAGAAAAAAAATTATGTATGCTCGGATTTGATAGTGAAAAAATAGTCCACTTCGACTAATTTTAAAACATGTTGCAGGATTTGTATATTTAGACTAATTTCGTGTTATATTATTATATTTTAAAGATAGATAGTATGAAGGAAAAAGAGTGATTGCTTCGGTATGAGTGAAACGATCGAAGTGATTTCGTAGGTTAGTGATTATATAGAAAAAATTACAGGAGCGACTGTAATTTATAGTGAAAGCGTTATCGATTGTGTTTAGATAAGTTCGTTCGCGCTGTGCTCTTTTGTTCCGGATTAGCTCGGTGAGATCGTTAAATTAAATTATTTGTTTTACGTGTAGCTTCTCTTATTGTTCGGCGTTTCAGCGAACTGATAAGCGTATTATGCGCACGCACCTCGCAAGTGCGTGCGATCAGTGCAGCCATTTATCCATCGTTAATTTATCGTTTAAGAGAAATATATCTTGGCTAGATCACTAGTACAAGTTTTAGCGTATTTAAATTATTCTCATACTGAAAGCGATCTAGTAGTATAACCAATAGAAAAGTTAAAGGCAAGGAAAATCATAGCCAAGTTCGAAGTGTTGAAATTACATTAATGACGTCAACAACACCGGCGGTCAGTGAACATGCTACCGCTTCCACTTCTTACACACATAAACGGGTTAGCCCTATAAAAATAATAAAGACTAAAAGTGAACATAATATCAAGAGGCAGTTATCGAACCCTGAAAATAGTGAAGGAGATGAATGGCGAACACCTAAGCGAACCTTCAAAATTAAAAAAACCGCAGCTTATACTTCCGAAGGAAATCGATACAAGGTTGCTCGTTCAAATCGTAATATATTCAAATTTTTAAAGGACGAGGATAGCAGTATTGAATGCGACGAAAATAATCATCAAAGGTATACTGAAATCGCTAATGTAGAGACAGTAAAACCAAATGCTAACGAACATCCCGACTCTTTGAGGAATAAAAAAATACCTCCAATACTAGTGAAAAATATCACTAATATATCGACCTTACGTAATGATTTGCTAGCAGACAAAGACATCAAATTTATGTTAAAATCTACTCGTACAGGAGTAACTATTAACCCTGAGAACGTAGATAGCTACAGAAAAATTATTAAAACATTACAAGCACGAAGGTATTATTTTTTTACCTACCAGCTATGGGAAGATAAACCTTTTAGGGTAATACTTAAAAACCTTCATCCATCAACAGACGTTAAGGAAATTCGCACTGAACTTGAAAGTAAAGGCTTTAAAATTAAGAACGTCACTAACGTCATACACCCAAAATATAAGACACAGCTGCCTATGCATTTTATAGATTTACACCCGGCACCTAACAATCACGACATATTCACGTTGGTGAGTTTGTTACATACAAAGGTGGTAGTCGAAGAAGCAAACTCCAAAAAACAACTGATTCAGTGCAAAAGGTGCCAGCTTTATGGTCATTCACAAAATTATTGTTACTTACCTCACAGATGCGTAAAATGTGGAGGTAAACACGACACCAAACTATGCCAGAAGTCGCTGGAAATCAAGCCTACTTGCGCTCTATGTAATGGCGACCATCCTGCCAGCTACAGAGGATGTCCCGAATATAAACGTGAAGTTAAGGAAAGGATTATACGTACTGTTAATCCTACAATGAAAAATGTAAACCTTAAACAGGCTGATTTTCCCCCGTTACCGGTTAGTAATTTCCGTTCCAGCAACCCATGGATTAACAATAATACAAGACTCAACGAGACGCAGAACATAAAATTCACAGATAACGTCACTGGGCTCCCAACAAAAAATACACAAAATATGGACCCCTTAGAAGTACTAACAACTAAGATGTTAGACTCAATGGACAAAATGCTAAATGATTTCAAAGCCATAGTAAATCCTCTATTTGCTATTTTAAATAAATTATTAGAAAAACTCCTTTAATGTCACGCAATGATATAACAAATACGTCTCTGACAGTTATGCTCTGGAACTGTAACGGTATTATTACTAAAAAAGCGGAATTAGAATTATTTTTACAATCACACAGAATTGACATAGCACTTCTCTGCGAATCACACCTGAAATCAAACGTCAGTCTCAATATTGCAGGTTATACCGCATACTGCACCTCCCATCCCGATGGAAAGGCACACGGGGGAGTAGCGGTTCTAGTAAGAGACAGAATTAATCAGCACGAAGTATATGCAGAAGCTTCCTTCGCTTACCAACTACAAGCCGTAAACATTCAAACGCTGCTTTTCGATTTTACTGTCGCCTCCATATATTGTCATCCTAATGTTATTCTACCAAAAGAAAGAATGAAAACACTAATTACTAGTCTGGGGACTAATACAATCGTAGGAGGAGATTACAATGCTACTAGTCCTAAGTGGAACTGCCAAAAAAGTAACTCAAGAGGAAGAATGATTGAAAAGCTAGTTCAGCAGAGCGGCCTCTCAATTTTATCGCCAAACGAACCCACCTACTGGCCAAGTCATATAAATCGAACGCCAAGCGTACTGGATTTCTTTATCATGAAAAACATGCAAAATGTCAATAAGATATGTAAAGCAGTTCCCCTGCTCGGTTCTGACCACGCCCCAGTATTGGCATGCCTTTCACTGGAACCAATTGAAACAACACCACGAACCTATCTAACGAACAGGAGTACAGATTGGATTGAATTTTCAAAATATATGGAACTTAATACGAACCTCAATATACGCTTAAAATCTCCTGATGAGCTAGACGAAGCAATATCAAATTTTACAAAAAATATACACGCTGCCACTTACAAATCTACAACCTATCCTAAACATCGAGAAACTCAGCGCGAACACTCGTTCTATATTCCTTTTAAAGTGAGAGAATTGATACAGATAACAAGAAATGCTAGAGTGCAGTGGCAGCGCAACAGAAGGAAGTCGCTTAAAAAAGTTTATAATGCGTTACACAAACAACTACGTGAGCAGATAACGCAATACAGAAGCTACAGATACGAGCAGTTTTTCTCTCAATTAAACCCTGAAGATAAATCAATATGGAAAGTAACCAAATCCTTCCTCCAAAAGAAAGAGAAACTCCACTTCGTGCGGAAGCGCAATGGAGAATGGGCTAAAACCAATACCGAAAAAGCTGAAGTGTTCAGCGACCATCTATTTCATATTTTTCAGCCGTTTGACGATCTAAATGATGATTCAAATGATGAATTAGTAATGAACTATCTGGAATCACCACGTCAGCTAACGCTACCATCTAAACATATATCTCCCAAGGAAGTAGCGAATAAAATAGCCCACCTATCATCAAAGAAAGCTCCGGGGAAAGATTTAATCACCTATGAAATAGTCAAAAAGCTACCTAAGAAGAGCATTACTTTTCTGACATACATATACAATGCAGTATTAAGATTGGGATATTTTCCTAAAACTTGGAAAGAGTCCGTTATCCAACTAATTCTTAAGCCGAAGAAAAGTCCATCTCTTCCTTCGTCTTATAGGCCAATCAGCCTATTAAACGCATTTTCAAAAATACTTGAAATGCTTTTACAGGACAGAATCCTCAAGGCTCCCTCAGTCAACAGCGTTATTCCTCATCATCAGTTTGGTTTTCGCACTGGACATTCAGCCATCCAACAGGTTCACAGAATAACAGATAGAATAGCTACGGTATTCGAAAAAGGACAATATTGCAATGCGGTCTTCCTCGATCTGGAGCAGGCCTTTGATCGAGTTTGGCATAATGGACTCCTCTACAAAATTAGAAGCATTCTTCCTAACGACATATTTGCAGTCTTGAAATCATACTTGTCGAACAGATCCTTTCAAGTTAAGGTGAACTCTGCTATGTCTGCTCCAAAACCTATTGGTGCGTCGGTGCCGCAAGGAAGCATACTTGGGCCGTTGTTGTACTGTCTGTACACGGCCGATCTTCCTGTATTGAAGACAACTATTACAGCTTCATTCGCTGATGACATTTGTATCTTAGCTGCTCATGAGGACCCAAATTGTGCTTCCTTGTTAATCCAAGAACACTTGGACAAGATTCAGAGTTGGGCCGTAAAATGGAAAATTAAAGTCAACCACAGTAAAAGTCAGCAGATTACATTTACCTTAAACAGGCGAACATGCCCAAAAGTTAAAATCAACAACAACTTTCTAACTCAGAGCAATACGGTCAAATATCTTGGCCTCGTTTTAGATCGCAGGCTAACCTGGTCTGCCCACGTATCATATACTAAATAACGCATCCAATCAAGGAACAGGCTGCTCTCTCAATTGATCGGTAGGAAATCTAAACTAAATTTGCCATGTAAACGGCTAATATACTCCGCAATCCTGGCACCAATCTGGAGGTACGGTATTGAAGTCTATGGCGCTACAAGCAGGAGCCATTTCAACCAAATCCAGCAGATGCAGTCCAGGATACTCAGGCAGATAGCCGACGCTCCTTATTTTGTCTCCAATAGGACTCTCCATAGCGATCTGAGGATACCATACACGCATGAATATTATAAAGAGCAGTATAGGAAATTTTTCAATAAGCTGAGGGACAGTGAAAACATTGCAATTGCCAGCATGCATCATAGAAACATTCAAGCGAGAAGGCTGAAAAGAGTATGGACCAGAGACATCCTGGACCCAGGTTAAGAAGATCCTGATTACTCTTAGAGACACAGCATATATAAGCTGGCTATTTTCTCTTTTTGTCTTGTACTAGATTTTACTATTTGTTAATAAGCTGGCTATTTTCTCTTGTTTTGTACTAGATTTTACTATTTGTTATCTTGGCTTATCTACTTATTTTACGTACTTTACACACTTTAAGGTTGTAATACTATTATTTATGTCCTTTTTCAAGGGAAACAGGCATATAAAACTGTAATTATTACTTAAGTTTAACCTATAATTAAGCTGTTAGCCTCGCCAATTGTGGTCAACAGACCGGGGTGGCTTAGAAAAAAAAAAAAAAAATTTCATAATGTTAAAAAATAATTACAGAAAAATTATTTCATAATGTAAATAGAAGGAGTGTATTCGTCATGCATGTAGTCAACAAGATGTTTTCTATAGATTATGTCAGTTGCAAATTGAAGAAAAATTTAAACGATAAAAAATAATATGTATGATATACTAAAAAATTAATTGATTGATGGGAGATACAATGTGAGTTTTTTTTATATTGGGATAGTATACTTGGATTTAATTTATAATACTTATTTTGAAAATTTTGAAACAGATGAGTATACAGGTACAATGTGAAGGTCAAATGTTTGATATGAATAATATCCAGAATTCTTACGGTAACAAATAAAATAATAACAAAAAAAAATATATATATTATGTACGATCGGGAAATGAGATAATGATCTGTAATGAGATTGTTAATTTTGGAAATGATAAAACATATTTAAGTTGATTTTAAAGTAATTAGGCATGATTTAAATTTTGGAAATAGATTACATAGTATGAACGGAGCGAAGAGCCATTTTCTACGATTTCCTGAAAAAAACTATATTATGATAAGAATAGAGACAATGAACGTATAGATATATTAGTGGTAATGAAGCGAGAAGTGTCTGCGGCGTACATTTGTGTGCACGACATATATTAAAAAAGATTTGAAAAACTTTTAGCGTAACGAAAGAATAAAAATATACTTGGGATAATTTTATAACACAGGAAAAAATATTATATTCGATGTGGAACTTAGTGTTGGCAACGTTAGTATTGTATGTTCAGAGGTCTTGACAGTGAAGCGCGATCGAGAACGGCAACGACCATAAGTATTCTAACAACAAAACACTATGAATGAAAAAAAAAAGGTCTCTTAGACAGCCTTTTTTTTTTTTGTTTTCGATACGTCTCTTGTTAGGGGGTGGCTGGTTAGGTGGGATAGTCTGTATAGTAGGTAGTGGACTTTTCTTATCAGGGGGTTTTTGGGTTTTATTTCTAAAATCAGTTGAAGGGAATTTAAGGAGTCAGTTATAAGTAGGGCCTTTTGGGACTGGGGGTTAGTATCAGTATAGTGTTGAATGCAGAAAACAATCGCATATATTTCAGCGTCCAGTGCTGTGCAGCAATCATGCAGTCTGACTGACTCTGCTGTTTTTGATACTTCGAAGGAGCATGCCGCCGGTGACTGATAACCTTTTGCCTTCGCTCCATCTGTGTAGAGGCATACATGATCGGTGTAGCTCGCTATGGGGTTTTTTACTATTTGTACTACGTTTGGGGGATATTGTCCTTTATTGAATTTTGTGAGAGATATGTTTATATTTGTGATCGGCTGACTCCAGGGAGGTACAGTTATTGCGAAATCTGGTAAAGCTCTTGGGATTGAGGGGATTTGGAAATGACCCATAACTGAAAAAAGTTCAGGCACTGGATCGTTCCCAAAACTCCCATTAGAGGATATGGTGGCCGGCTCGAGTGACGGGGTCTTAGTATTACTAAGGAGGGAGCTCAGTTCTTTAAAGTTGTAATATTTCCTATAATAGGATAGTGGAGGACAACCTGCCAGTGCACACAAACTTACAACAGGAGTAGAGGGATGAGTGGAAAGAATAGAGCGGAGGGCCGCAAAATGTACAGGATCTAAGGATCTTAGCACACTATTGGCGGCTGAGGAGTACACCTGGCACCCGTAATTGATTCGCGAAAGGATGATTGATCTATATATTGTAAGGAGTAGTTTTGGATTTATGTTGTATTTGTAATTCGACAGATATTTTAGGATGGACAAGGATTTTAGACATTTAGCTTTGAGCTCACGTATGTGATCGCGCCAGGAGAGTTTTTTATCAAATATTAAGCCTAGAAACCTAACTGATGGACGGTTTGGTATAGGAACACCATTTAGACTCAGGAATATGCTGGAAAGTGCGTTTTGGCGTCCCCTGTGGAAATCAACAAATATTGTTTTTGTTGAGGAGAAGGTCAAACCGTTGTCATTGGACCACTTTTGGAGCTTTTTATGGATTTTTGTAGGATATTTTGAGCGTTTATAGGATGGTTGGATGATAGGGAGATGTTTAGGTCGTCCACATAGAGCCGGGACGTTACAGGGGCGGCAAGACAGTCAGTTAAGTCGTTAATGTAGTATATGAACAAGGTTGCACTTAAAGCAGAGCCTTGTGGTACATTATTTTCCAACAGCATTAGTTCAGACGTTGGCGAACCAGTCGTAACTTGGATCGTTCTATTGTCTAAGAAGCTGTGTAGGTATTTACCCATTTTTCCGGCAATTCCCGCCGTTCGCAGTTTTAGTAGTAGGCCATGACGCCACAGGCGATCAAAAGCTTTCTCTAAATCGAAAAATACTGCATAGAGGTGCTGTTGACGCTGAAACGCCGAGAGTATCTGCCTTTGCAGGCTAAGTAGTTGGCTGACTGTTGATCTTGCCTCTCGCCCGCCGGCTTGGTTAGGAGAAAGAAGACTTTTCTGTTCGAGAAAAAACAGGAGACGCCTGGTTTAGATTTAATAATACTAATATTTGTATAATTTTGATAATTCCTACATCTATCTTCTTTGAATAGCCGACCGTCAAAGACATTTAATAAATATATAAACGAAAACACGCAAAAAATATTAATTAGCAATAATATTGATGCTACGTATCACTCTGCTGCGGCTGCTAGAATGTTGGTGCTCCCTGCTGGCAGGTTGGTGTACATTGGTGATTGCATCCTGGATTCTCGGCGAATGGGAGGGATAGACATGATAATCGAAATTATAGTTTACGAATTTTGTAAATGTCACTAATTGGAAAACTGAATTTCGAGGCGATTTGGTTACTTTGTTATTAAACTTCTTTCGGTTGCAAGACGAACTGGTTACATTACCAAAAAAGGTCGATAGAGTTCTGCGATGTGAAAAAGACTGTCGTTCTACTGTGATGATTTTTTAACAATTCGGTATTTTCTTTCAACTCTCTCAGTACGTTAGACCATTATTAATTTTTTTTTTTTTTATTTATTTACTAGCATAGGACGTTAAATTATTTAACAAATCGAAATACTATTCGCATCTGTTCTTCATCAGGCGGACGTACCATCTAAACAGTGGTGCGGCGAGTCCGTTCCTTTCATTACAGTTCATAACAACACTAACACACGCCGTAATGAAAATAACCAAACCAAAACCTGCGATCCTGTTCCGTTTCTTAGCCCTCGTACTAACACTACTAACGCAAATTATAACAATCCGAACCAAATCCTAAAAACCGTTGCAATCTCGTATCCCGATAAAGCCAAAAGAAAAATAACACCGATTAATGTTTAAACCCACTTAAAACAAAACCAACATGTAAAACTAAAAAACTATAAAATTCTCGAATCAAATCCGGTGCTTGCTAGTTGTAAGCGTGGGTTAATAATATTATCCGTTCGTGCGGATATTAACTTTCAACAGATAATGTTACCATCCGATATTCAACCAGTAACAGTCGAAATTCGTACACCAGTTCCACGAAAGTCTCTAAACATAATTCCGAACCGTATTTAGAAACTTTTAAAGTTGCCAAAAAATTCAAACAGTTCCTCCCCTCTAGCGCCGCGAATATTACAGCTAAAAATTTTGAACAGGGTTAAACATATGCGCTTCGACATATATTTCTCAAGTTTGGAACATCAAGGTTTGAAAGTTTCGTTAAGGAAATAACTTATGGTTTCCTTCTCGATAAATAACGATCTTTCCATCGATCATGACAGGAAAAAATATATTATTTTTGAAACTTTCGAGCTTTCGGCGCTTAAGGTTCCGGATTTAAAGTTGAAAACTCAGATGTTTTAAAGTAAAGAAATATACAGTGACGCACATTTTTTTAACCTTGTTCAAAATCTTCAACTACAATACATAAATTACAAGCGGGGCTACACGTCATTTTTCAGAATTTTATGAAGTTTTAGTAAATTTCAAACATTTTCGTTAAGAAAACGAAATACGGGTCCATTCCCAAAAAATAGCGCTCTTTCCAATAATAATACACTTGAAAAAAAATTTTTTTTTACAAAATTTCGAGCTTTCAGATCCCCGAGCCACTAATTTTAAAATTGGAAACTTAGATGATCCAAACTAAAGAAATATACATGGATGCAAATATTTTCTACTTCCCTCAAAATTTTTAGCTATAATACTCGCGTCACAAATCAATTCTCGCGCTTTTTCGAACTTCTCAGCAAACTTTGAAAGTTCAATTAAGAAAATGAAATACGGTTTCTTTGCCGACAGATAGCGATCCTTCAAGCGGTATATAACTTGCGTTAAAAAAATAAAAATTTTTCTTCAAAATTTCGAACTTTCGGCGCCTTAAGGGTCCAATTTTAAAACTAAAATCTAAATGTTATAAACTAGAGAAGTATAAGGGGATGAGTACGTTTTTAGCCGCGTTCCAAATTTTCAGCTGTAATATTCATAGAGCTAGGGGAGAGACACGTAATTATTTTTGTTTTTTAACTTTTCGGAACTTTGAAAGTTTCGTTAAGAAAATGAAATACGGTTCCGTTCCCGACAAATAGTGATCTTTCCAATGATATATTACAAGCTCGAGCAAAAAAATATATTTTTTAAAAATTTTGAGCTTTCGGCGCTCTAAGGGTTTTATTTTAAAGCTGGAAACCTGGATCTTTAAAACTAGAGAAATATACGTGAAGTTGCATATTTTCTACCTTGTTCCAAATTTATAGCTATAATACTAGCGTTGTAAAGAGGGGGCTACAAATTAGAGCTCGCGCTTTTTTGAACTTTCCTGCAACTTTTAAAATTTCGTTAAAAAAATGAAGTACGGTTTCGTTCCCGACGAATAGCGATCTTTCTAATAATAAATCACAACCCGAAGAAAAAAATATTTTATTTCAAAATTTTAAGCTTTCGGCGCCCCGAGTATCTAATTTTAGAACTGGAAACCTGGATGTTTCGAATTAGAGAAATATACGTAGAAGCGCATATTTTTAACCGTGTTCAAAATATTTAGCTGTAATATTTGCTTCGCTATGGGACTAACACGTCATTTTTTGCGCTTTTTTGAACTTATCGGCAACTTTGAAAGATTTGTTAAGAAAATGAAATACGTTTTCGTTGCCAACAAACAGCGATATTTGTAATGATATATCACAAACCCAAGAAAGAAATAATTTTTTTTTCAAAATTTTGTATTTTTGGTGCCCCACAGGTCTCATTCTAAAGTTGGGGAGCCGGTTGTCTTAAATCAGAGAAATATACGTAGAGTCGCATGTTTTCTACCATGTTCCAAATTTATAGCTGTAATACTCGCGTCGCAAGGAGGGGCCGAAAATTGGAGCTCACGCTTTTTTGAACTTTATGTCAACTTTGAAAGTTTTGTTAAGAAAATAAAATACGGTTTCGTTCCCGACTAATAGAGATCTTTCTAATGATATATCACAAGCTCAAGAAAAAAAATATTTTTTTCCAAAATCTCGAGCTTTCGGTGCCGCGAGGGTCCAATTTTAAAGCTGGAAACTCGGATGTTCCAAACCAGAGAAATATACGTGGAAGCGCATATTTTTATCCGTGTTCAAAATTTTTATCGGTAATATTCGCAGCGATAGTGGGGGGGACACGTAATTTTTCGCGCTTTTTTGAACTTTACGGCAACTTTGTATTTTTTGGTGAAGAAAATGATATAGGGTTTTGTTCCTGATAAATAGCGATCTTTCAAACGATATATTACATGACCGGAAAAACAAATATTTTTTTACAAAATTTTGAGCTTTCGAAGCCCCGAGGGTCCAGTTTTAAAGTTGGAAATACGGATGTTTAAACTAGAGGAATATACGGGTATGTGCGTATTTTTAGGATCGTTCAAAATTTTTAACTACGATACCGCGGCGCTAAGGGGGGGACACGTCATTTTTTGAACTTTTGGGCAACTTTACATAACTTTTGTACCATAATTTTTTGATTTTATAAAAGTACTCTTGCATTGTAGTTTATATTTTGAATTTCAGCGTTATAGGTTTATTTAGTGACGAGTTATGATTTTTTAAGTGATTTGTGAGGTCGTTTTATGTACCATATTACATATTCTTGACGGTTTTTTGGGTTTTTTGCCGCCCAGGGTGATCGGTCATCTTCAAGTTATAAATCGTTTTAAAGATAATTTTAATTGTAATGCTTCTGATGATGGCCAGTGTAAGCTGGTCGAATCGTTAAGCGAATAAATATCTTTTTAAAAACACAGTTGTTTCCGAAAATTATTTATCATGTTGTAATTTATGTTCCAAATTTGAAGTTTATAAGTCAAGCCGTTCGTGAATTATTGATTTTTATTTGATATTTATGTCATTCGTGTACCATCTTATAAGGATTCTGTACATTATATGTATACGGAATCCTAAAAATCATAGCGTTAAAAATTTAGCTAATTTGGTCAATTTTAAGACGTGCCGATATGGCTAAGAAGATAGCGCAACTTCCGTTGGTTACTAGGCAGTGTGGTTTAGTGAGTGTTCCGTAATAAAACAGGAACTCTCATTACAGGCTTAAAACGTTGAGACTACACTTGAAATATCACAATTTTTTTCTTAGACTTCTTTCTCAGGCGAATAATTTTATTGATAAGAGTGAAAAAATCGATGGACACATTTAAAATCTGCCACAGAATAGACTAAGAAAGTTAAGTATTAATGACAGACAGGAGAGTTGATTTTTTCGCATCGGAGTATTTTTTTCGATATTCCGCTACCCCTTAAAGCAGGTGCTGTTTTCGATCTTGTTTGCGGGTCAGTTTATTGTTATATTGCTCATTTAATTGTACGCCGAGTTCAGCTGCATTATTGGCCACTTTCATTTTGGAGATTAATTCTCTACTTTTTAGACGATCTTCGACTTGCTCCCATTCACTTAGATTTCTGAGAAGAAAATCGATGTTAATGCGAAGTCGCTCAAAAATAATTTTGGTCAGTGAATTAACAAATTGATCTAGATTTCCTGAGCATAAATTTTCCACGTCAGAAAATTTAATCTGCATTCGGCTCATGCCGTCATCTTCTGTTGCGTCGAGATCCAGGTTTTTGTGCATTCTTTCTTTCACCTTATTACTAACATTGTTATCGAAGAAAGCGAACCCAACTTCTTTCGGAGTTAGATACCATAAATGGCGAATAAATTGATCTGCGACCATTTTTGAAACTTCTTCGTCTATTTCTTTGTAATAATTTAGTTTTTTTAGAAAATTAAAATCTGAATTTGGTGCTTTTACAGTAACCGGAGCTGAAAACCACGCTTCTACAGAAGTTGTCACAATAAAAAAATACAAATGTCAGCTAAACCTTTCGCTTCTGAAGTTTTCAGCTAACATCCATGGCGAAATAAATACATTTTCAAGAAGTATATGACCTTAAACGTCCACCTCGCGTGGTGCATGGCTCCGGGATATCAAAATGAAAAATTATTTGGAGTTTCTCCTCGAAATACTAAGCATAATTCTAAAAATTCCTGGTAATGTGTAGCAACCGTATGCTGCAGGAATGTAATCAATCGGGATTTTCTGTCGTCGTTAAATACAGATCTCATTTCTTCTTTCATTAATGCTGAGCGAAAATTGTCTTTATTCATCTTTGACCACTTGTTTTGGGATTCTTTAAATACAGCAACATTTGGACCAGAAGTGCGAGGCATTTTCAGTTCGAAAACAGTTCTTGTAATCATTTCAAAAGTGTGGTGACGACACGCCAAATGTAATAATTTGCGGTCGAAGAACCATTCCAAGCTGATACAAGTCCCTCCTTTGTCACAGTATTAACGGCAGTTGTGTCAAAAGAAATACATTTAATAACAGAGGCACGGGATTTTTTGGTTTTAGCCGAATAAGCGATCGAGAGGGAAAAGTTAGTCCGTCAAAATATACAAAAGAAGACATTTAAATCAGTTGTAAACTGTTTAGTATTGTCTCTTTTTTTACTTTTGTTAATTGTACCGTCGCTGTAGTGTTCAAAACCGCTATCGGGCTTTAGTACATTTATTACGCCTCTTTCTCTTTCGAATGCATTCGCATCAAGATGACTCACTCAGTCCTTTGAACCGGGCTGCATTCGAATTATCTCTGTCTTCTCTCACATTTGCTATTCCATCAGTTCAGCGATGAAATTGATTAGTACGTATAGCTAGAGGTATGTAGCAAGAAGCTTTGCGCAGTATGTTTCAACCCTAACGGGTATCATTTTATATATGCTAATGTTTCAAAACCTGTTTTTACTTAGCAGAAATTTTTTGTTTGCCTTTTACGATTTCATACACAAATGTCCTCTTTATTCCTTCTTTTCATTACTCCTTGAACTTTGTTATCCCCAATTTACTTCCTCGCATTTCTAATCGTTATGTTTTTCTTTCTCCCTATTTCAATCCTATTAAAACAAAAGATGTTTTGATTGTAGTGAAATTATCAGTTATTTCCTACGCGTTCATTGTTTCGTGCGATAACGGTATTCCAATAATTCTATTCGATTATCGCTATTCTCGGCGCGGATAATTGTTCTCGCCTACAACTTACTGATAAGTATCCGAAATCGGTGAGCTCGTTCCTTATATTTGCTAAATTAACTATTACTTGCGGTTTATGTTTCTTTTGATTCGTTCCGCTGTTTTATTTCTAATTTTATTTTCGTTTTTTTTTTTTTTAATAATTTACTGTTATCCCACTTATAATTAATTTTTATATTAGCTGATTAGTCGTCTAAGAGAGGTCGCACGGCGGCCTCCTTCAGACTCGCACTTTCTGTCAATGTGATATACCTTCAACAAACGAAAACCCTCCAGCCCAGTCTCTCCGAAAGCCGATCTGCCTATTAAGGAGTTTCGTCTCTCGCAAAAAGACTTAGTTAGTTCGGCGAACTCGGTTATAAGCAGCGCTGTCGAAAATTTTAAAATTAAAGACGACGATAAAGACAATCTTAACGTCAGGAAAGCTGAAAATAATGAGATTAATAATATAAATAACAAAGATAACAGCAACAATAATGAAGGTAACTCCGCTAACAATAACATTCAAACTTCACGTAACGTTGATCTTTTCCCTAATCACCGGTTCTATCCAAGTTATGCTTGAATCTCTTTCCAATAAAAATATCGGTAGTCTGCATCCTTTCGCAGCTGCTAAATTTATATTCCGCAAGACTACTGCAATTAATGAAATCGTGCGAGCCGGCAGGAATAGTCTCCGGTTATTTTTTACCGATATCTCCGCGGCTAACAAATTCCTGTTAGATACATCTTTTTTAGAAGAGCACCAATTTAAAGCTTTTATTCCTAGTTCTCTCCTCTTTTTATTTGGTATTGTTCGAGATATTCCGATGACTTCTCTGTATTGGATACAGGGTCATGCCAGAATTGAGGGTAATGAGTTAGTTGATTCATTCGTTCGGTTATCTTCCTCTTCCGGTAGGTTTCTTCCTGCTTTCTCTTCTTCCAATATAACCCTTTTGTCTTCTGCTGCTCATTCCAATCTATGGTTTGACTCCTACGTCTCCTCTTTCTCCAACCAGGATGCATTTTTCTTATCTATTCAGCCTTCCCTTCCTCGTTTCCGCTGGTTTCTTGAATTTCCTTCCATGCGTCGCTCCAACATCTCTGCGATTTGCCGCCTGCGCTTTGGGAACAGTTTGCTTCCTTCTTCGCTTTTCCGTTTCTCTCTTGTGCCGTCTCCTTTTTGTCCATTGCACCCCTCCAATATCCAATTTGTGTGTGATCCCGATCACGTAATGTTCGAGTGTGCATCTCTTGTAACCGATCAAGCTGTTTTCTACTCCTCCCTCTTACAAATTGGTATTCCCACTCCATACAGTGCTTCGTTCATTCTCCCCCTTCCTTCTCCTTCTGTTGTTCAGGCTCTTGATTTCTCCTTTTTGTCGGCTATCTCTGATCATATAAAGATGTAAGTTTCGTTGTTTTTTTTCCTCTGTTCTTGGGCCAATGTCCTTGTAGACGACCCCCCCCCCCAAAAAAAGAAAAAAAAAAGACGATCTCCTTAATGACGTCTCTTCGTTGGTTCCTGTTATTTCTATACGGCTTCTTAAAAAAAGGAAAGAGGATAAACTCTGTCCCATTCCTTTAATCGAAATCAAGTTTCTTTCCAATAAAATTCCTGATTTTGTCCATTTCTTCCATCTTCGTTGCCCCGTTGAACCTAGTGTCAGACTTCCCATCCAGTGTCGTTCTTGCTTCCGTTTCGAACACACAGAAAAAATGTGCCTTAGAAAACCTAGATGTGTTAAGTGTGGTGACTCCCACCGAGCTAATGAGTGCTCTAGTCCCTCTTTACCATTAAAATGTCTCAACTGTGAAGGCTCTCATGATTCCACTAACCGTCAATGCCCAGTCTTTCTTGAACAACTGGAATTTAAAAAAATTATGGCATTTGAAAATATATCCTTTAGTGAAGCCTGCCAACTAAAAAAGGAAAATCGTACTTCGTCTGTGTTTTCTTTCGCTGATATCGCCAACAGAAAAATAAATCCTAATGTTTCCCGTGCCAGGTCTAATAATTTATCTTCCAGTTATTCTCCTTCGTCGCCTCTCTCGCTGCCTAAATTAATGCCTCTTCCTAAATCGCCCACTTTTCACAAATTTTCTTCTCCGAAACCTCACTTCAATTCTCCTTCGCAGTTTCCTAATCCCCCTTCTAACCGTTTTCCCTCTCCTTCTAATGGGTGGGCTCTTAATAGATCCGCCTCCTTCTCTGGCAATTCCACTTCCAACAAAAGTAGCCATTCCGCACTTAGTACCGTTAATCCTTTTTCCTTATCGTCCTCTAATTCTCCATCCACTGCTTCCTTCCCATTAGTTTCCTCCCTATCCAAATGTTTCCTGGAGCTTTTGGCATCTAAAAACATTGCCTCTTCTCCTTCTCTTGCTGAATCTTTACCTTTTTTCTTAGCTAATTCATCAGTCTTAATTAATTATTTTAGTTTTTAATTATTTATATACGTATCATGTTTCCTTTTCCACTTACTGTAGTATCTTTCTTCTCCTTTTTGTATTTATTGTTGTTTCTCCTCTCCCTTGGATTTTAAGACATTCAGACGAACTGCCTATAATTTTAGTTGCAGTAATTGTTTCCTTAATTACCGAATGTGCTGACGCTGAAGTGGCCAAACCCACCGACGGGCGCAGTTACATTTATTTTAATGTTTTTTTTCACCAGTATACTTACGTTTAGTATCTCACCTCTCCTTCCTTATTCCTTTCCTCCAGCTCTATTTCTTTGTCTTTTTAATTTACTCAACAATGCCATGATTAAGATTCTTCAATAGAACTGTCGCAGCGTTCGGGCAAACAAATTAGCCCTTGAAAGTTTGCTTGATATTTTTCTATCTGAAACCTGTCTCTCAAATTCAGTACATATCTCCGTCACAGGCTTTCAGATAATTAGATGAATTGCAAGGATGGCTATGGAGGAGCTGCCATTCCGGTTAGAATGGGCATTCCATTCACCACCCATAGCAATAACCTTCCAAACATTTCTAACCCTTCCCCATTCACCAAATTACGCTACCCTCTTAACTTTGTCTCTGTATACATTCCTCCCTTATGCAACCTTAGAGATCTTTATTTACCATCTTTTTTTGAATCCCTTCCTCATCCGTTTATTATTGGCGAAGACTAGAACGCCTGCTCTTCCGCCTGAGGTCTCTCATCCCAAAATCGTAATGGTTCCCTCCTCCAATCTTTGTTATTAGCCCATAATTTTGTCATTCTCAACGATGGTTCCCCTACATATTTTAAAAACGCATTCTCTTTCAGTTCTATTGATCTTACTTTCTCCTCTCCTAATTTAAGTTGGAAATATTCATGGAGCTCTCTGGACGGGACTTTTGGCAGTGACCACGTGCCCGTAATTGTCTCTGTTCATGTTGCCGCTTCGTCCATTCAACATAACACTTCCCTCATTCCTCGCTGGAACCTTTCGAAAAATGATTGGCCAAAATTTCATTCCTTTCTTGAATCCTCGACTTTTTGTTTCAATTCTGACCGTGATCCTATCCCTCAGTATCAAGAGTTTATCCAGTTGATTTCTTCAGGTTTGTCTTCTTCCTCCCCTCCTAAGAAGAGTCCCACCGGAAATACCAGGCGTATCTATCCGTCGTCTTTGTGGTGGAATGCTAATTGTTCGTTGGCTTACCAATATAGTTTGTCTGCATTTTGCAACTTTCGCTCTAATCCTACCGTCGTTAACTTCTTGACGTACAAACAGGCTAACGCTAAATCAAGATACGCTTGCAAAAAGGCAAAGAAAGCGTTTGGGCTGCATTTTGCGCATTTCCCGAATTTGGAAGTTGCCAAAAGCTTTTCAAAATTTACAATCTACTCATCTTTCCCTTGTGGTTCTTTCAGCAGATAAACTTTCCTCCTTCGTTGATGGCGTAGCCCCATCTTATGTTCCTTTTGCCGAGGAAATAAATACTTCTTTGCTCAGTTCAAACTCTCCTCCTCACTTCTTAACCTCTCCTTTTACTATTAGCGAGCTCTTTGCAGCTTTTCCTAAAAATATAAACTCATCTCCAGGCTTAGGCGGAATCCCCTATTCTGTTCTTAAAAATCTTCTTAAACAATTCTATGGAATTCTCCTAAACATTTTTAACTCTATCCTCTTTTCTGGCGATATTCCTCCCAAATGAAACTCCTTCATAATTGTTCCTATTCCAAAGGAAAAGACTCTTCAGCTTTTCGCTGTATTTCCCTCGCTAGCTGTCTTAGGAAACTATTCGAATCCATGTCGAACAAACGTCTTGTTTAGTGGTTGGAGAATAATAAGGTACTCCCTAATAATATGTATAGATTTCGTCCTGGCCGTGGTCCTTCTGATTCTGTTGCCTCTTTCCTATACTATATATACAAATCATTCATCCAAAAAAACTTCACTCTGGCCGCTTTTATTGATGTCTCAAGTGCCTTTGACAGCGGTCATCTTCTAACTCTCCAAAATAAAATGTTCTCCATTAATTTACCTCCTCATTTCACCTTCCTAATTATGAATCTCTTTCAAAATAGAACCATTCATTTAAGTTCATCCGATGAGTCAATTATACGAAGAGTTTTCCACGGTCTCCCACAGGGGTCTTGTCTTAGCCCCACTCTCTTTAATATATATACTCTAAACATCGTTTCACTTCCTATACCTTCTTCCTCTCTGATCTTTGCTAATGATATACTAGTAGCATATTAGGGTTCATTCTGGCGCACAAAGGGATGCCGCCGCGTTAATTAGACCCCCTGGGGTGTGAGAACTAGAGCATATTCTTTTCCGCGGTCCGCCGGTAGCCACTGCAGCCGCCGCGAAGTGTGCCGCCCGTTCCCACACACGCATCGGCCGCTTCCGCGCTTTTTTTTTTTTTTTCAAAATTCGGGGCGTAAGTATTCTAGCCGGGTTCCAAAAATTATGCTATCCGATCGGGCGCGCATCTCCATGCACCCGCATTCCCACGCATGGCGCGTTCTACTATTATGTGTATGTATTATACAGGAGTCTACATGTAATATATGTAGTGTAATTTTTAATTTTAATTTCCGGGGGTTGGGAGGTGTAAAATTTTGGCGGAGTGTTAAAAACGTTCGAAACTCAACACTTAGAACCCAAATTTTGAAGGAATTTTCCGAGTCGCGCTCCGTTCCGGCATTTTTTTTTTTTAAATTTTATTTTTTAAGAAGAATATCTGATGGTTCCAGCGATCGAATGAGGGCAGGCGGGTGTGCTGCTACGAGGGGTGAATTCCAGCCGTTCGATCGATGTTTTTATTATTATTATTATTTTTAACGGAAATTTTTGAATGTTCCAGAACCGAACGATCGTGATTTTTCGTTGTTTTATTTTTAACGGAAATATTTGAATGTTCCAGCAACCGGTTGAGGGTGGCGCGGGGTGCAGGGGGTGAATTCTAGACGTTCGTTCGAAATTAACCACCATATCATCTTCGCAGACCCTCGACGCCACCGATGGAATCCTGATCGCTACACGCTCACACACACACACACATGCACACGTCTAATATTTTTATTTCCAACGAATATTTTTAAATGCCACCCCCGAGGAGTGGCGACTTTAAATGGCGGACGATTGCATCAGCCAGACGTGAGGTAATTTCATCAGTCGTTTGTTCAAGGTTGAATCAAAGGTCCACATCTAGACTCACATTATTTCAATCTATTCGACAATCTCATTAATTTACACCCTTCGTTTTATTCCGAGCAATCGTGTTCGAGTGATATTGCTAAATGCATTATGCCAGCAGGTGTCGAGAGTTATTCGGACAATTTAGTACTTCAACCTGTCACTCTGTGGGAGGTAGGGTTCGAGAGTGATCCAATGACAATGGAAGTAATATATTCTGATATTAGTAAACATCCCCTTAGTTCTTCAAATCGCTAACATTTTTATCGGAGATTTTATCTTCTTTCATGTAACGATTAATGGAAGATCCATTATCCGGCGCAGATTTTCACTTAGAACAACATTTCGGGGTAGTCGATATATTTTTGTATAGTCCCTTTTCCATTAACTAATTCACATATGTTGTTAATAGAAAAACGACCGCATTCCATTTTAGCTATATATCAGTCATAAGAAATATCCCATTAAATATGTCCGTCTGCTGAGAAACGAAAATCCACCTGCAATTATGTCAAGAATATAGTTGAGGGGTTGTATGTATCGAACCTGATTTCTCATCTTCGAAAAGTCACGTTCGATAGATCAGTTGAAAGGGTATATAACCACCTCTACAAATCGAATCTCCTCATTTATAAGTCATAGTTGGGCGCAGATCGCGGCATATATTTCCGACTTGTGCAATTTAAAATTTTTCAAGTTTGATTATTTTTCTGATTTGCAATCAACGGATTTTCATCCAAATCGGTAAGTAATCGCAATGTATTTATTTAATTAAAATATCAAAATTATTCTAAATTATTTTTAATTTTCGTACATCTCTAATGAAATATGATTGTTGTTTCTATTATTTTAATTTCTCTCCATTTGCAATTGAGAATACGTCAACACACTTTTTTTTTTAAATTACAATTTATATGCACCTCTCTCGAAATTTTATACTAATATATAATTAATTTTGCACATTTCTGATCCTTTTTCATTAAAAATCAAGCACAGTAACAATTTTTAATAAAAGTAAGTTATGCTACCGCACCATGTACATTACTATTTTTTTTAAATTTCATTACAACATTCAATTGATTTTATATAAATGAAATAGCCGATCTTTCGAAAATATAAGAATTGAAATATATTTACACGAACGAAAAGTTTTATTGAAAATTCATTTTCTTACGTAATATACAATCCGGAGATTCATTTTTTTTTCCCCATTTCTCACATCATATAATATCTTCCGAAAATTGAATTTGATTATTCTCAACTTTACAAATTAGTAATAGTTAACATCTCAGGATACATATAACAAAATTTCATGGTGCATAATCTGAAAATTCTTAAAACACGAATACAATATAAACATTGGTAAGTAAACATTCATATTTTTTTTTATTTTTCCTCAACTATTATTCTGTTAGATCCTTTCAGTATTATTAATTTAAACATTTTTATTCATCATTATTCAAAGTACATATTCATAGATTTTTTTTATTATACACCATTTACTCATATTCCTCAATATTCTCGCTAAATTTTACTTATTATCCTATTCTTCAGATAATATATCCGGACCGAACTATAATTTATGTATTATTCATGTATTATTTGTATATTATTTTTATTGAATGATTTACCATGTAATTCCTCAAAAAGAGAGATTATTACCCCATACGGGATTATTTAGAAACTATTAGAAATTTTTTAATTTATAGTCCGCACACGCAAAATTATTTTGAAACTGATAGAAATTTTTAATTTACAGTCCACACACGGAAAAATATTTTGAAAACTGATAGAAATTTAATTATTATTATATCCCATCTACACATCTATGTAATTATTTTGAAATGGATAGAAACATTTATACTTTCGAAACATTATTCTACATATTTTGAAACTATTGAACATTTTTATTTAATCATTTATATACGAAGTTATTTATTTTTGAATATGATAGAAATTTTATCGTGTTATTTTTTCATTATACTAATCTTATCTTTTAATTTGTTTCCTTAACTGGAATTGTTGATCGGACATGGAGCAGTTTTAAAAAAAAAAAAAAAGTATAAATACCCTCTCCAACTGTAAATCTCTCCTAGTCTAATAGAGTTTTGTTATTGTTTGATTTAGTTCTCACATTTTTTTTGAAAAATGGCACCAACTGGCTATCATGTTGAAACTGTAACCAGATATCACAAGAACAGATATGATACCCACCGACTAATAAATGATAACCGGAAGCTGGTCAACATAGACAAGTTCCTAGAGAATATTTCTAGGGAAGTATTATCCATTCTTCAACGGGATATTCACACTGGTTTAAAGTGTGGTCTTGTGCTATACTGCAGGTATCGACGTGCTAGCGATGTTGCTAGGACAAAAGTAACCAAACCTATGTATTTTCCCACAAATAGTGACTTGCTTCATGATGGGGATGACTTTGAAGTTTGGTATGAACAAGCCACAGGTCGCATTCGGGAGCTTGCAGACAAGCTGGAACATGTAGAGGGGTCAGGTTGGTGTGTGAGTTCCATTGAGTATTTGGAAATGAAATTAAATTTTCTAAATATGCTCACTCGCGCATCATCCCACATCCCTCTACCTAGGAAGATTATAGCACGGAAGGCAGTAGTAAATGTGCAGAACAGAGATGATTTCTGCTTCCAGTATGCTATGCTAGCCAAGTTTGTACCAAAGGACCCGCAGCGAGTCAGTAAATATTTAGGAAACCCAGAACTTATAAATAAGTATAACTGGACAGGGGTAAATTTTCCTGCCTCGATGGATGACATCATAACATTTGAGAAAAACAACACATCTTGTTCCATCAATGTTTATGCCATCGAGAAGGATGATATAATATACCCTCACCGGATTGCAAAGGAGGAAAAGCTAGACCACACAGACCTCCTGTTGTTGAAGAATGAGGATGTGCGGCATTTCTGTTATATCAAAGACCTGGGGCGACTGGTGGTACGGCAAATAACAAAGAATCATAGTCACATTCACATATGTCGTCGCTGTTTATGGCATGTTCGTGATGGAGCACGGATGGAAAAACATAAGCAGCTGTGCAAGGAGCGGGAGCCAGTTGCTGTAGAAATGCCGCAGCCTGGGAAGAACATTCTCAAGTTCGACAAATATAAATATATGCAGGAGGTCCCCTTCGTGGTCTATGCTGATTTCGAGTGTTTCCTCAAGCCGGTAGAGGGGGCTGCTGATGATGTTGGTGATGACACCCACAGTGGCAATGAAATAGAAGTTGAAGAAGATGGACATCAACGACGGGTCCACTAGGAACAGTGCTCATATACTGAAAAAATTCATCGACATGAGCCAATGAGTTTCTGCTACCTGGTGGTGTCACGTGTGGGTGATGACATCCTCCCTGATTATATGATGCAGCCAAGATTATACCGTGGGCCTGATGCTGCACGTAAATTCAGGGAGTCTTTAGTGGATGATGCCAAAATCATTGCCAGCATCTATCAGTAGAATACCCCTGTCCAGATGGATGATGCTGAGAAGGAGGTGTATGATAAGGCAACTATTTGCCACATATGTGATAAGCCTGTGCTAGCAAGGGATGAGCGGGTCATAGATCATGACCATATTACAGGAAAGTACAGGGGTCTGGCACATAACTCTTGTAATATCCTATATCAACTGCCTCATTTTCTACCTGTATTTATCCACAATCTGGCAGGTTATGACTCTCATCTCATTATACGAGAGCTAGCCTATGATACCAAAGACATTGATGTGCTGGCTATTACTGAAGAGAGGTACAAGGGCTTCAGCAAGCAGGTGGTACCCAGGAGGATGCAGCTGAGGTTTGTTGACTCTTTTCAGTTTATGGCCAGCAGTTTGGAGAGGCTAGCGTCATACTTGCCAGATGATGCGTTCCTCCACACTCTACGTCATATCAATAATCCGTCCTTATTTCCTATTCTTCGTAAAAAAGGTTATTTCCCATATGAGTATTGTACAGGCCCCTCAGTACTGGAGGAGACTAATCTACCACCACACTCTGCCTTTTACAGTTTGCTAACCAAGACGACTATTTCTGAAGAAGCTTACAGGCACGCTCAGCAGGTGTGGGAGGCGCTCAATGTACAAACCTTGGGTGAGTACAGTGATGCATATCTCCGCACAGATGTTCTCCTGCTGACCGACGTGTTTGAAAATTTCAGGAGTAGTTGTCTTGGAATATATAAGATCGATCCCGCCTGGATGTATACTGCCCCAAGTCTTAGCTTCCAAGCCATGCTCAAGTATACTGGTATAGAACTTGAGCTTCTCACAGATTACGAGATGCTCTTGTTCTTTGAGGCTGGGATTCGGGGTGGATTGACCCAGGCGGTACAGCGCTACTGTGAGGCAAGTAATCCTCTAGTCTCCTCCTCTTCCTCCTCTTCCTCTGCTAGCACCTCAGCATCATCCTCGCCATCATCATCCGCGTCTAATAATTATATTTTATATTTAGATGCAAATAATTTATATGGTCATGCAATGTCAAAGCCGTTGCCATATGGAGGCTTCCATTGGCTGACAGCTGATGAGATATCGCATTTAGATATTAGTGCTATCGACGTAGATGGGGACTTAGGTTATGTTTTAGAAGTAGATTTAGTCTATCCTCCAACATTACACGAGGTCCACAATGCACTCCCTTTCTGTCCACAGTCAAAATGTGTTTCACAAAAGGGGAGTGTTAAAAAACTTGTCGCAACATTGGAGGATAAATTTAATTATATTATTCATATAAATTATTTAAAATTAGCCCTCAGCCAGGGATTAATATTAAAGAAAATTCATCGCGCCATTAGTTTTAAGCAGTCTCCCTGGCTGAAACCCTACATAGATTTAAATACCCATCTACGTCAACAGGCTACCAATGAGTTTCATAAAAACCTGTACAAATTGGCAAATAATAGTGTTTTTGGAAAGACGATGGAGGATATTAGAAAGAGGCTAAACGTAAAGCTGATTTGTGACGAAAGGAAGTTTACGAAACTTGTTGCTAAGCCGTCGTTCAAGGACCGGACTATCTTTATAGAGGATCCATTCCTATGTCTCATTCGAAGGGCTCCTACAAAATTATTTTTTGACAAACCACTTTACATCGGCATGGCTATATTAGATATCAGTAAAGTAACCATGTATGATTTTCATTATAACGTAATGCTTCCCTCTTATAATGTAAATAGACTACAACTGTTATATATGGACACCGACAGTTTTATTTATAATATTATCACTCCCAATGTATATGATGATATGAAGAATAATCTCTCGTACTTTGATACGTCTGATTATCCTCCATCTCATCCATGTTATAGTAATCAGAATAAAAAAGTTTTGGGTAAGTTCAAAGATGAACTAAATGGAGCACCAATTGAGGCTTTTGTAGCATTACGCTCAAAAGTGTATAGCGTTAAGGTAAGCAGCACTAACGTAATTACCAAGTGTAAGGGTGTCCCCCATTCTGTAACTAAAAATGAGATAACATTTCAAAATTATAAAGACTGCATTTTTGGAGATGGTCGAGTGACCAGCGCTAATTATAGGACTGGGTACTCTATCCGTAGTTTTGATCATGAACTATATACTGTTAAGTTATCTAAGTTAGCGATCTCCGGCCTTGATGATAAACGTGTAATTTTATCAGATAATATTAGTACATTAGCCATTGGGCATAAGGATCTAGTCAATAATGATGATGATGGCGAACCCCCCACAAAACGCGTTAGATTAAGGTAAATTTTATATGTATATATTTTTCTTTTGTATATATATTTGTATTTTGTTTGTATATATATTTGTATTTTGTTTGTATATATTTGTGTATTTTGTTTGTATATATTTGTGTATATATTTGTTGTTTTTTTTTTTTTGTTTTTTTTTTTTTGTATATATATTTGTATTTTGTTTGTATATATTTGTATTTGTAAATTTTTATTCCCATATATATATTTTTAATTTATGAAAAATGTAAAAATACATGTTTTATGTATTTACTCATTTATTTCCAATGTGTTTTATTTTGATTTTACTATTATCTACATGTATAATATGTATTTGTTTCAATATTAAGCATAAACTATATAGGTTAAAAGAAGAAGTTGCAGTAAAGAAGAATAAGAAGAAAATGCTAGTTTTATGAATTATATACATTTATTCAAAAATTTATCACAAAAATACTAAAAATTACAAATAAAAAGATTTGAAAATCAAAAATTTACAATTAAAATATGAAAATTACAAATAAAAAAGTTTACAAATCAAAGAAATGATGAGCAGAAATTTGAATTGTTGTAGGTTCAGGACTATCGCAATCGCAAACTATATTTTCTTTTAAAATTGATTGATCACCATTAATAAAATCTTTTCCTAAAGTTTCTGGGCACATCTCCCGCAAAAAATCTGCTACATTTTTATGTCCACATTGTTTACAATCTTTAATTAAGGTAGGATGAACTGCACTGAGCTGCAATGAATCAGGTATATCGAATCTGTGATGTTTAAAACACGGCAAACATTTTTTAACATTTTCATTTTTCCTCACTGATTCAGGTAATTTATTGTAAAAATCACAAATTTTATCAGGACACTCAGAAATTAATGTTTCTGCTGTAACTTTCTGTAATGCTTGCTGTATAGGATACTTTATTGCAGATAAAATAGGTCTGACTTTCATATCATACCATTTCATCATTACATGTACATTTCGTAATGAGCATATGTTTAATTTTCCATCGGTGTGTGCATCACATTTTATAGTGCTCGATATAGCATCATACGTATTATTTAAATTTCTCAAATTTGGCATACCATATCGCGTTTCTAAATTAATTATTTCATAATCTGTAAGTGATGTCTCCATCAGTTTTTCCCATATAGTTTCAATTTTGGCATCTCCTTTGACATAAATTTTTAAAGGTTGTAAATTAATTAAAACATTTTCCAAATCGATAGATATATTTCTATAATTGGAATCTCCAGCATTCCACGGGATGGAATGATAATTTCGTGTGAGCCACAAATTTGTACGTCTTTTACTGCTGGTTAATATATTCCAATTGATTGGTGGTTTATAAACTTGATGAAATTGTATTTCTCCATCTAAAGTTAATATCGCCAGCTCCTTAATAATGTAGGCATTATCATTATTTTTAAAACACTGAAAGTCAATTATAACATCGTGTACGGACTCGAATTCTGTCGACATTGTTAATATTGCCAAATAAATAATAATGAAAAAAATAAATCAACACAAATAGTTTTGTTAAAAAAGAAACTATATTAATTAAAACAAATAACAGTAACACGAAGAAGATAGAAATAAGTACATTCATCGATCACATACAAAACAATACTAAATTCAAACTATTAAATACACGTCTTTTATACTGCTTTTCTTCACCTCTCACAATTCCAAAACATTATAACTGGTTAATTTATCGTGTATTATAAGAGCATAAACCAGCGTATTTTCAGGGATATTTTTGCTGGTCTTAAAATCCACTCGCACTTGTAGCGGACTTCCATCATTTAGAAGCTCGTTTTGAAAATTACATGGAATAATAAAGAGCGGATATTTGTTGAGAAAATCTTCTACACTCACTGCTGGATGTGGTGGATCTTTTCCATAATACATTGTTTGAAAATTACAGTAGGTTAGGTATAGATTGGCAAACCTTTTTCGATCAAAGTCTAAATTCATTGTTTCATACGGATATCGAATCGAATTTATGTAAGCACAAATTTCAGTTACATTGACATGATCAAACATGGAAGCATTTTTCGCTAGATTATTTTGTTTATCGACCTGAAATCCAATGACTATGAAACGAGGTCGCTCTACAGTTGAAGTTGATTTTATTACCCAACTATGATCGGTAACGTTTGAAAGTGATGGTAGAACGGAAAGAGACCAAGCTCTGTACTGAATAGGTGCCTGCTTTATCCTTTTTATTCTGTTAAGTAGCGATATTTTTGCTCTGTCACTCAACTTGACGAATGGAAGTTGCCATGCGATTGTATTTAGCGATACATTAATAGCCTTATCAGCAGTGGATGAAAAAGCATTCTTGTCATTACTCCCTCTCAATAACACAAGCTCTTGTGTTGCGTGTATAATTGCACGTCGATAATCTTCTGCAAATCCAAAAATGTACCGTAATGGAATAATAAATTGAAATTCTAGGGTTGTAACTACAGTAGCTTCTGTCGATGAAGTCGCTGCCTCAACAATAGTTTTTATCTCTCGTGTAAACATTTGTAAATCTGATGGATTTAAAGCGCAGGTACTATAATTATAGTCTGATTTAATATTTTCTGAGCATAATATTCGCCGCATGAGAGATGTAATCCCAGGATGACGTATACACTCCACTGTAGTTCCATTAATTTCATATCGTAGTTCTGAGAATAAAAAGAGCGGACCATTCATTGAAAATTCCACTGAGGGAGAGACAGTGCCTTGTAGTACTAAACAACTTTCTGATGGTAAAGTAATAACATCTTTTTGTTGAACTGGTATTCTTATTTCATCACTAGGACCAAACTTTGAACTCGCGTATGGTTTATGTGTGTGTACTTCATAAGCTGATATAGTCGAATCGACTACTGTATTAGCTGATTCAATCTCCAAAATATGTTCCATTATGCACTACACTGAACTGATTTTTACTCAACCAACACTGTATAACCCAACAACTTCAATATATTGATACTTTTTCTACTCAACAATTTTTTACTTTTACTTGTATTTATATGTTTTTCTATCGAACGAAACGAAGGCAACTGCTGCTTATATATACTTTTAGCATTATATATGATGGGCATTTTTTACTGCATAGAACTAATTCGAACTAGTTAGGTGTAAATTTAAAATTAATTCTTCACTACCAAAATCGATTAAATTACCATTCTGGTCCTTTATATATACATTTATCTCTGTTATGTACTCGGATGTTACTGGTAAGTATATTATGGATTTCGGATTTTCAGTAATTTTATAACCAGGTGCTATATTTAACGGAAAACTGTAAATGAGGTGAGATGATAGGCCATTTATATATCCTCCGGTTGCTAAATTGCAGTACACATTTAAAATGTTGATTGGTGTTATTTGTACAGTCTGAGGACTTGTATGCTGTTTCTGCGCTTCCAACACTTGTGACACACCATCAAAACCTAACAGAGGGCCAATGCTGTTTGGGCCCAAAAACTGTAGATAATATTTGCTTTGAAGTACGCACTTTAATGTTCTTTCGTCTGCTTTCAATATAATACTATCGTCAAACATATCTCGTAAATATTCTTCAATATCTTCAATTTCATAACAGCCATTCGGTAGTGTAATATACTTTGCTGGTTCTGTTTTATTCTGCACTGGGTCGTTTTCATAGTAATACAATGTATTACATTTTGGAGTAACATTATGTATAGAGTGATATGTTGATAGCGATACCAATCCAATACTCCATTGACGGCTATTAGATAATAATAATGGGGGAAATACGTTACTGGTTAAATTCCCCGATTTACCACTTAGTTGAAATAAGTACGACATTATTTAAAAGTAAATAGAAAAGTTTATTGCTCTAAGAGAAAATAATTAACAATACAATTACAATTAGCAAATGAGGATAAATTATTTGTGCTTATATACTAATAACAAAAATCATTTGATTGGTGCAGGTAGTGTATCTGTTAGGAATCTTAAACATAATGCGCCGCAGTTTACTGCAGAGTACTTTTGATATACTCGTCTGTTGTAGTACACATCTACATTAGGAGCTGATTTGTTGAAGTAGTCTATTAACTCTCTGGGTGGAGATATACCAAAGCTGTCGAAATATTCAATTTTCCTTCCATATTTTCTGTATGTAGTCCAATGAGTTCCCGCACCTTCTCTCGAATCTAAATTAATAATCGCGCATTCATTCATCTTAGGCTTGGCAGGTAACCCATCTCGATCGAAAACTCCTCTAAAATTCGGTACTCGTAATCTTTTTGCATATGATAAAATATCGAAATTAGTTAAAGCCCTGTTGGACGATATAGAATTAATTCCGAAAAAACTGTTTACGTCTCGCACCACCTGTATATGGCGCTAAATATAATCCTAGTCCGCTTCGATATGGGCGTAAATAAAGACCTTTTCCAAGTTTTTTATTAATCGTACCGCTACCTGATTTAAAACTCTTTCGAGCATCGTTAACGTCTTTGACCGCTTTTGCTATTGATGATACTGACGATGAAATTCCACCCAATGTAGCAATACCTGCTAATAAGGGGACAAGGGGAAACGCTCCTCCAGTTTTGGTAATTGGAATAATTCTAACATTATCATTATCAATTATTGATGGTTTTAATTTTTTAACTGCTTTAATCGCTTTTTTCATCCTGCCTCTGAGGGTTTTTTCTTTACGAGCAGCTTTTCGCGCTACATTTAGTACATCTCTAAAATATAGCCTTTTTCCTGCGCGTTTTTTACTTCGGCTTCCACTACCCAGTTTTCGTTTTATCTTCATAGCGTTTGTAGTAATCCAGGCAGCTGCTTTTTCTCCGAGACTACTGTCTGAAGCCTTGACTCGTTCCCAAGCTTTATTTTCTAAGATTCTATCTGCCTCAGCTCGGTTTTTATTATCTGAATAGTCACGGTATGCTATATCGTGTTCTTTGGCTGCTTCGTCTAATGGATTTATTCCAGTTACACCTCTACTCAACTGTCGATCTAACTTTGTTCCAGGACCTAAGTAATTATATCCCGGATAATGCAGTTGAAATGGAAGTTTATCTATAACTCTATTTAATACAGTACCGAGACCACGACCACGTTTTTTAATCTTTTTTATTTTACGTGAAATTTTTTTCTTCATTTCGATTTTTGCTTAGCACAGAACCTATATATATATACTTTTAAACACTCGTCTTAGCGATTGAATGTTTATATATTTATAGTATTTGTGAATGTTTCATGTCACTTTATAAACAGTGTACAGCATGAAATTTATACCACAGAATGTACAATTACCCACAAGTAATGCATTGGCATTGCTGGAATCTAATGGTGAAATGGCTTCTAATAAACATGGAACGCTATTTCCAAATAATATAAGGTGCTTAATTATCGGTCCAAGCGGATGTGGAAAGACAAATTCGTTATATACTATGCTTACTCATCCGAATGGTTTGCGATATGAAAATGTTTACATATACAGCACTTCTTTATATCAACCGAAATATAAACTACTAGATACAATATACAAGTCAATACCGGAGATTGGTTATTATACATTCTCAGATGAGGAACAGTTACCTAAACCCGATTCGATTAATCAAAATTCGATATTTATATTTGATGATATTCCAATATGTAGTAATCGTTCCGCTATACGAGATTACTTTTCAATGGGTCGTCATAAAAATATAGATTGTTTCTATCTTTGTCAGACATATGTAAAGATACCGAAACATATGTTAAGGGATAATGCCAATTTTATTATTGTATTTGCGCAGGATGATGTAAATATGCGACACATATACGATGAACATGTTAATAGCGCATGTTCACTTCTAGAATTTAAAAAAATTTGTGGACAGTGTTGGGAAAGTAGATATGGATTTCTTGTAATTGATAAAGAGAGTGAAGTATATAAAGGGCGATTTCGTCGTGGTTTTGATGAATTTATAATTGTAGATGATGATGAAAAGTTTAATGATAAAAAATAAAATGTCAGCTCCAGTGAATTCTATGAAAAAAATTGATGAAGAAATACATCTTAAGGAGGAATTGGAAAAATTACGTAAAGATATTACAAATAAATATAATTTGTTGAAAAATGAGGCCAAATCTATCACAAATACTGCAGCTGTTGTGCTGGAACCAGTTACGAAGCCGTTATCTGACATTAGGGAAGCATTACAAAAACCTAAAACAATGAAAAAGGATGTTGATACAATAACTGCTTCTCCAGTTGCGAAACGAAAACTAATACATAGCACTGTCAGGAAAGATAAAGTTGATGATGATATAGATGATGAATTAGGTTCTAGCTCATTTGATCAAAGCGGTATAGGTCCTTTTCGTATTGACGGAGATGATCCAATACCTAACGATCAGATTTATGGAATAAGGTATAATCCTTTTGCTGATGAGTATATGATGGGAACAACACCAATTTCGTGGAATGAAGATCGAAAAGAAATATATGTAGGAAAAGGGAATAATCGTGTGAGATTCCCTTATACTTCCGGTGTAATGCATTTACTATTGGAGACGGATGTAAATAAGAACGTATATACGAGTGATGATTTAATACTATATAAACAATTACTGGAATTTACAGGAGCTCATTTACGTGCTGATGGTAGATTGAAAGGACTTAGGAATTCTAAATATACGAATATAATTCGTCCATTGTTTCGTTCTAACGAGCATAGTGGAAAAGGCTATTACAAAAATTTTATCACTAACCGAAAAACATCTCGCGTTGCTGGAATAAGTCTTAAAAAGCCTCGAATTGAGTATTGGAATGATCCGAATGAATTGGTTGAACGTTTGCAATTATTACACGCGTCTAAACAAAGTGGTAATACTGGTGTAGATAACGAGATTCAGTCAATTGAAGAAGAGTTGGCTGAAGAAGGATATATTCAGTTACCTTATTGATTATTAATACTAGTATTAGAGAGATGTCGACAAAACAAACATCTACGTCAAAATCATTACAACGTGACATAGCTGATGAGCTTCATCGCCCTGCAAGGAAACGATATCAAACGCGATGTGTGCAACTTTTAGGTTTAAACGATTTATGGCAAGCAGATCTGATTGATATGACTCAATATGCACGATTTAATCGAGGACATAAATTTATTTTAGTTGTAATAAATGCATTTTCTAAATATGTTTGGACAATTCCTTTAAAGAAAAAGAGCGGTCCGATAATTGCGAAAGCGCTAGAAAAGATTTTATCTGAAAGAAATGTTGAACCTCCTAAACATTTACAAACAGATCAAGGTACAGAGTTTTATAATCCTCAAGTACGAGCTGTTTTAAATCGATATAATATTAATCTTTACAGTACTTACTCTCCGCTTAAAGCAAGTATTGTAGAACGGTTTAATCGAACGATAAAGAATTGGCTTTGGAAAGAATTTACAGTTAATCGAAATAAACGCTGGTTGCCTGTATTGCCCGAGTTAACACAAAAATACAATACAAAAATACATCGTACAATAAAATTCGCGCCTGCGGATGTAAATAAACTTGTCGAGAAAAATGTTGCAGAAAATATAGCGAAAGCGTGTAGCACCATCGAGCGTTTCACTTCTCCGAGCAACTCAAAAAAATTTAAAGTTGGTGATGTAGTTCGTATTAGTAAAGTTAAAACATTATTAGAGAAAGGCTATACTCCTAACTGGACTGGTGAATTATTTACTATAAATACGGTAAATTCTACTTTTCCTACGACGTATACGTTAAAAGACAGAACCGGTAAACCACTGGCTGGTACTTTTTATGCGGAAGAATTACAAAAAACATCTTACCCCGACGTATACTTGGTGGAACGTGTTATTCAACGTAAAGGTAGAAAATCATTAGTTAAGTGGCTTGGATTTCCCAGTTCAGAAAATTCCTGGATCGATAATAGTGTTTTGGTAAATATTTAGTCGCTCTAATTATGCCGCTTCATAAGAGTGGAAAATATATGCCTGAAGGTGGAATTGCTGAGGGTGCTACTGTCGAATTAGATTCTAACGGAAATTATAATTTTAAAGGAAAACGTTTATTAAATATCAGTACGATATATCACGATCCTGCAGAATCTGAAGCAATATCTTACAAACAGATGAAATTTTTCCTATATTCTGATATTTTTAAAACAGTCATTATAAATGCGCTCATGGAAAAAATTAATTTAGCCGGTGATCATGTCAACATTTTAGGAAGACGAATAATTAACGTAGCCGATGGTGTTGAAGCAAAAGATGTAGTCACCTTAGGCCAGTTGGGTGATATTCAAGGATCTCTGCAGGAAATAATTATGAGTGAAGTTCAAACAATGATTGATATTTTAAAACAACTGATTACAGAAGAAACTAATTCCACATTTTTGAAAAATAAAGATGCCCGTGATAAACTCGGAGCAGATATTAATAATTTAGCAGAACGAATTGAGACTAGTGAGAATGAATATCTTTCCAAATTTGGCAGTATAGATGATCGGGTGAAGACTCTTTTGAATGAATTAGCCAACGTGAAAGAATCAGCTAAAAAAATCGATAGTGATACACAAACAACAAAGACAACGTTATACGAAGTGTTAAAAATTGCGAATGCGAAGATTGATAATAATATACAACAATTTAGCGATAAAATAGCAGCCGCAGATAAAAGGATTGATGAAACTATTGAACGAATGGATACTGTGATAAAAACTGCGACTAATAAGATTGATGATAGTATACAACGATTCGATTCTGTGCTTGTAAATAATAGAAGAGAACTCGATAGATTACAGAAAAGTTTTACTAGAGAACATGATTGGGTTGTAGATAATCTTTACAATCGATTACTTGCCCTAGAAACACAAATACCTAGCCATGCTACTTTAAAATCTGAGAAAAAAACTGTGATTTAATTATAAATATAGAATTCTCGAGATTTCATTTGTTTTTTTGTTTTGCAATTTATTTAATTTAAGGAGTTGAAATATTGTAATTATAAGATAATGCCATTGCATAAAAGTGGAAAATATATACCTGAAGGAGGAATTACGGAGGCTGCCAATATTGAATTGGATTCGAGCGGAAATTTTAATTTTAAAGGAAAAAGATTGCTGCTAAATGTGAGTACTGTAAATAAAGACCTGATTGAAACTGAAGTGATTTCGTATAAGCGACTAAAATCTATTCTCGCATCGTTAGAAAGTAGCGAGAAGATACAAAAATTATCGGATAAATTAAATACGGTTTCGAGTGAACTTTCAAAGCATGAAAATAATGTGAAAGGTACAATTGGTATACTTGGAGGTTTAATAAACGAATTAAGCGGAAAAGTGACCGTATTGCTGGATAAATATGTTACTAAGGAAATAGTGGATAAACAGCGTGAAGAAATAGAAAAACATTGTAAGGAAATAATCGATAAACAGCGTGAAGAAATAGAAAAACGTTATAAGGGAATGCTAGATAATCTTCATGAAGAAATTAAAAAGGAAAAAGTACATCGTGTTTTAGATACGACTCAGCTAGCTGCAAAAACAGATAATTTAAATGACCAGTTACGTAATATTGATTCGACTATTCAAAGTAAGGATCAAGATGAATTAGTACAAAAAGGAGTTGGAAATGTGTTAACAACGATAGTAAAATCGAAATTTTAAGTTTATGAAATAATAAATGTAAATATATGAAAAATATTTATTATATTGTAATAAAGTTTACATGCATTTTGTATGAAACAGTGTAAAAAAAGATTTAGAAAAAATATATGTATGAATACGAAAATACGTCTTTATTTACATGCAGTTCATATTGCGCCAACTATCACCGTCACATTTGATACTATTGAGATGGTCGTAATCTGTATTCATCGAATCTAAGCATGACCAGCAAACATATTTAGCGTTCCGTAACTGCATTCGCATTAATTTGCTCAATCTCTTTATCCAAGCAAATTGGTAATTACCTTTTGATCCCCAAAACAGAATATTTGTGTGTGCTCGATAATCTAACATCCTGGTATTTTTGTGAAATGCGCGAACCACTTGAATAGTATAGTTGGTAGTGCTTACATTGTCGGGCTCGATTAATTTGTATAGATTAATAGTTACTCTATTTCGTCTTTCGAATTGTTCGATTTCTCCTAGAGCGGCTACTGGTGTGTGTAAATCTGAAAAATCGTAAATACGCTCCAACACGTTGAACTGCCACATACTGTACGGTTTGTGCGCAAACTTTGCCAGCACTGTGAACATAAAACTTCTTCTATTGTGCGGATCTTTTGGATCTTTTACGTAAACCACCGCTTGGCGAGATCGAATTTCCTTTGGCAAGTCCAATATTGGTGGCAATGATACTGGAGGAAGAGGTATCTGTGCGACTGAATTTTGTGGTGGTGATGGAGGTGGTTGTGAAAATTGCGAAAGCGGAATCTGTGTAAGCGGCGGAGATGAAACAGGAGTTGATGACGCTAGTGGAGTTGATGGCGAATAAGGCGGTGGCGGTGGTGATTGAAATATATTAAATGCTTGTTGCGATTCTGCTAGAGGCAGTGATGCTGGTGATGAAACTTGAGAATAAGCTTGCGGTGGTGTCGGAGGTATCGGAGATGGTAGATCTGGTATATTTGAAATAACGGCGTCTACATCCGAGTCTTTAAAAAAATTTTGAATAAAATCTGCTGCTGCAGTTGTTGTATCGGAGTTGGTGCTCGTAACAATATTATCGCAATCATTCATCATTGAAGAAATTATATTTCGCTCGTTATGAACTTCACCAATATTACTCGTTTTTAAAAATTATAAAAGAAACAACTTTCTATCGTGAAAATAAACTGAAACAGTTTCAATAGTTTACTCAAACGTTAATTTCAACGCGTGCGCTACAACTTCTGAAAAACAAATACGCTTTAAAATTATTTAACCGCTTCGACGATCTCACATGCACCCCTGCAACTGAGGAGCGTGGTGTGACGTAAGCATGCGCTTATAGGCAGCCATAATGGTAAGATGTATATGTATATAGCTATATTTTGTGTTTATTAGACAGAGATAAAGAATCTTGAATTATATCACGTCTGGCTGATGCAATCGTCCGCCATTTAAAGTCGCCACTCCTCGGGGATGGCATTTAAAAATATTCGATGAAAATAAAAATATTAGACGTGTGCATGTGTGTGTGTGTGTGTGAACGTGTAGCGATCAGGATTCCATCGGTGGCGTCGAGGGTCTGCGAAGATGATATGGTGGTTAATTTCGAACGAACGTCTAGAATTCACCCCCTGCACCCCGCGCCACCCTCAACCGGTTGCTGGAACATTCAAATATTTCCGTTAAAAATAAAACAACGAAAAATCACGATCGTTCGGTTCTGGAACATTCAAAAATTTCCGTTAAAAATAATAATAATAATAAAAACATCGATCGAACGGCTGGAATTCACCCCTCGTAGCAGCACACCCGCCTGCCCTCATTCGATCGCTGGAACCATCAGATATTCTTCTTAAAAAATAAAATTTAAAAAAAAAAAATGCCGGAACGGAGCGCGACTCGGAAAATTCCTTCAAAATTTGGGTTCTAAGTGTTGAGTTTCGAACGTTTTTAACACTCCGCCAAAATTTTACACCTCCCAACCCCCGGAAATTAAAATTAAAAATTACACTACATATATTACATGTAGACTCCTGTATAATACATACACATAATAGTAGAACGCGCCATGCGTGGGAATGCGGGTGCATGGAGATGCGCGCCCGATCGGATAGCATAATTTTTGGAACCCGGCTAGAATACTTACGCCCCGAATTTTGAAAAAAGCACGATAGCGGCCGATGCGTGTGTGGGAACCAGCGGCACACTTCGCGGCGGCGGCTGTGGCTACCAGCAGACCGCGGAAAAGAATATGCTCTAGTTCTCACACCCCAGGGGGTCTAATTAACGCGGCGGCATCCCTTTGTGCGCCAGAATGAACCCTAATATGCTACTTATACTCCTTTATACAGCCGCTTCTAATATCCCGGAAGCTCGTCACAAGCTGCAGGAGTCCTTACGTATTCTGGAATGTTCCTTATCAGAAATCCATCTTAATCCTCACGTACTACTATTATTTACCGCCCCTACAATCCATCATTAATCAACGTATCGATCAATAACCTGGGTCTACTCTTTGTTACCTCCTTCCAATATTTAGGAATCTATCTCAATAGTCGACTACCCTTCTCAGAACATATAAATTATCTTCATTCATCTACACTAAAACGGTTAAATATCTTAAAGGCTTTGTCGTCTTCCAATTGGGGCGGAGATCCTGTAGTACGCCTCATAATCTATAAATCTATTATCCGCTTTAGGTTTGATTACGTTAGTTTTCTTTATGGCAACGCATCCCAATCTCTTCTCTCAGAATGCAGCCCTCCGCTTATGTCTTAGCGTTTTAAATCTCAGTCCGATTCCGGCAACCCTGGCTGAGTCTGGTGTTCCTCCCATCACTCTTCGTAGATACTATCTTGCCTACCGGTTCCTCATCATGCGCCTTCCTATCTCCTCAAATAATCTTATTTATTTATACTATTCCCTACTACAGGATTGGCGTTTTGTCTCTAATAAAATCCCTGTTCTCTCCCAGGTTTCCACTCGTCTATTTAGGTTTGCTCCTTTTGTTATTTCTTTTGATAAATTCCCATATTTTCACTTCAATTTTTTTGACCTTATTCATCCTCCGGCTCTGTTCTCCTTGCCTCCTGGTTTAAAGTCTCTTCCCCCTTATTATCTATTAACGAATTTAACCAGTTAGTAACATCGGCGTTCCCCGACCACATGCTTGTCTATACTGATGGATCTAAAATGGCTCACGAGATGGGTGCATCGATCTTCATTTCTGCGCTTAACCACTCAAATGTATTTAAATCGCCACATCATTCTGCTCTAATTAGTATGCAGAGTAGTTTGCAGTTCTACGCGTCATTAAATTCACTAGTTCCCTTACTGTCCAAACAAATTTTCTTTTGATATCTGACTCCAGAAGCGTTCTTGATTGTATTTCCTCTCCTTATATTCATCCTTCTTCGGATCCAGTCATCTTACTTATTCGATCCTTAATTTCTGTTCTCTCTCGTTCACGTTCGTTGCATATAAGATTCCTATGGGTCCCCAGCCATGCTGGGATTCATGGTAATGAGAAAGCTGACTACCTTGCTCGTTCGGCTTTGACTTCCGGGCGTCTTGTCCGACGATTTCCCTCCTCCGAATTGCTAAGTATAGCAAAAAAAATTCAATTTGAAAATTGGAAATCTTTGTATGGTCCTTCCTTTACAAATCTGCGGTCCTTATATTTGTCTATTCAATCGTTTCCACCATCACACCTTTGGTTCTTAGACTTCCCACACCTTTGTCGTTCTACTATATCTTCTCTTTGTCGCCTTCGCTTTGGTCACAGCTGTTTCCCTGCTTCTCTTTATTGGTTTTCTATTACTTCTCTTCCCCTCTATTCATCATGTGTAGATAACACACTCGATTGTGATGCTGATCGCATTTTCTTTGAGTGTGCATCTTTGTCTTCCGAAAGATTGGTACTATACTCAGATCTACTATCCCTTAATATCCCCACGCCGTACTGTGCTTCCTTTATCCTCGCCTTCCCCTCACTGTCTGTTGTCCCTGCTATTGCTAAATTCTTGTCTTTAATCCGCGACCGTATAAACATTTAAGCAAATCCCTCATCCTTTTCTTATCTTAATATTTTGGTTCCCCGCCGCCTTTAATTGGTGCATTGTGATTCGGATTCGGTACTTTTGGCGCTATCTTTTTTTCGACGTTCAAGGTAGAAATTATTCTTCGATTTATTCATTAATTCTCGGCTTCTCGAACGTCGATATATTTTACATCGCCGCTTTGTCGTGTCTTGGTTGCTTATTTGGCCGATACTAAAAATCCCCGAGTTCAGTGGCGTAATCGTCGAGTACACGGTCGCGCTGGGGTAGAGACTGTATAGTGTCTGAGTTGTAGTGGTCAGCAGCTAAGACAATGATATGCGCGTGCGGCAAGAAGCGCTAAATAAGATGAGCCGAGTAATGTCGAGCAGTGAGATTGTTATTAAAACCTGTAATGGCATGGCAAAGAAAACGGGCGGGGGGTAAGCTTATTCGCGCGCGTGATAATTGTTAATTTTAATTTCTCGCGTTATCTAATTAGTGCATCGTATTGTAATCGTCGCGGCTTGTGGTCGTCAAGCGCGGAACTTCATACAGTCTAGTCGTCGCATTACTTTTGTTGGTACGGCGTAACATTTTAAGTAAGTAATCAATTTTGATGTTACCGTTAAATTTTTTTTCTTCTAGTCTGCTTGTTTTTTTTTGTTAAATACATATATATGGTTTCAATCAATTTTCTTTATTGGATACTTGGTGTCGACTAGTCTTTCCATTAGTCTGTGTAAAAATAAAATAATAAAAAAAAAAGAGAAAAGCCTGATGCTCTGAGAGAATTTGGTCCGATCGTAAAGGACAGAAAATCTATATCAAGTGGTTCCAGAGGTAGGGACTCGCTCAAATCGAATCCGCATCAATTGTGGGTCTCTATGCTCGGATGGTGACCATAGTGGTACTGGGTCAAGGTGGTGCGGATCTTCCGGAGTTAGTATGAACGCTACACTATTTGGAGCTTTCAATGTGGAGCATCTTTCCTTTTCATCCTTAATATATCGTAAGTTCGTCGTCCGCAGATGCCGTTTGAATAATGAATAATCAATGATTTTGTTTTTCTGGACTGGAATTGCGAGCACTGCTTTGCAGTCGCAACCGTAGGCGAATAACGATGTCTTGTCTCTTGCCTCATCAAGCATTGCGGCACTACATTGCAGTTGCGGCCATATTGTTGATAAGGATCTTTTTATAGGCGCTGCCCAACAATCGCAGACATGGATAAAAATACTTTTCCATTTATGCTGGTCACATCGCGCATTTAGTTTAAATATACATAATATATTATATATTATAATCAGGTATAACGGCTAACAAGACATGAGAGCTTTCCTTTCCTTTAAGGTATCCTGTATATTTTTTCGTCTACACATTTATTTCCCTTCGAACTGCTAATTGCACGAGTTCTGGTACCGATCTTTTTTGACTCCCTCGCTAGATCTCCATAGTAGTTCTGGCCATCTCCACCTTCCTCGAATAACTTTTCTAGTGTCCTCAGTTTCCTTTTGTCCTACGTTCTTCCTTCTTGATGTGTAATCGTCCGTAGCTGACAACCCTAATAAAAAAGTAAAAAAAAAAGTAAAAAAAAAACGATTTTTTTTTTTTCTTTTTATCTTATATCAACTATTATACCTTTTTATTGTTCTTGTCTTCCCTCTTCTCAATCCCTATACTTCTAATACGCTCCCTGTTATAACATGACGGCTGCGTTCAATATACTTCAGTGGATTTGTCGTAGCCTCAGAGCCAATAAAAATTCATTACAGAGTCTAGCTCTCATTTCAGAAACGTGGCTTCGGTTGAACACGAACTGTAATATTAGGGGTTATAAAATAATTAGATGAGATCGGAATGACGGTCATGGCGGTTCCAGAATCCTTGTTAATATTGATATTCCTTTCCGTTCTTACGATGTTTCTCTAAAACTTTTTTTTTTCCCTAACGAACCTAATATAGTCCACATTTCTATCCGTACTACCCTTCCGCACCCTACTAACATTGTCTCCATCTACGCTAACCCTAATTACGATCTTCGTCAGTTTCCTTTTTCAGTTTTTTTCAACTCTATCCGGCAACCATTTATCATCGGGTGTGACTGAAATGCCCATTCTCCCTTATGAGGTTGCACACACTATTTTTATTTAAAAATTGAGGAAAACATACGAATTTGTGATGAAAAAATGTTTCTTGGAACATGTGTGGTACATCGTGACATCTCTGGGTTGGACACTTCACTTTTTTTTCAAAGGCCTAAAAGCGCTGCTCGGATGAGCTTACCGGTTACGACACGCCGTAAATTGTCGCTGGCGCCCGATTAATCTTTATTATTTTTTTTTATTTTAATCCTAATCATCACGAAGAACGGTCTTTATTAAAAGGCGCCTGTAATAAGGAACATCGATTCTTCTCAATATATACATATTGATGTAAATCGATTTGTGTTAAATTCACGAAGGAAACTAAATAAAAAAAGAAACAACTATCTTGCGGGCGCCAGTGGCAAGAGACAACGGCTTACCACTGCCGGAAAGCTCTGTTAACGGCAGAGCTCTAGGCTTTTTTAACCAGGAGAAGAGGAAGAAAAAAATTTTACATGAAGAAATTCGCGAAATCCGCCGTTATAAATGCGTAAGCGAAAAAGGAAATGCGGTATTGACTAGTAACCAATTACATAACAAAAACAAAATTTCGATCAAAATTATCATGAATGCACGCGGAAAACTAATACTGACTAGTGTAAATCGATACACGCACCGACGTGAACTTACGACCAAATTAAACGATCGATCATTATCGACCATCATCGACTGAACAACGAATTAATCTAAATTATCGAATTATCATGCAAGATGCACGAACGAAGATTTCGGTACACGATGGATTATTCCAAACGACATAGTCGAATCGCTGAAAATTACCCCGTACCTTATCAATTAATTCGAACGCCGCAGAATTTTCTAGAATATTTCTATATTTTATCTTTTATTTTAAAGCGGCCACTAGCTGGTCTTTCCGGGATTTTTACAAATTATCTTGCGACAATCGTAGCTACACGCTCCGTACTTATACGTTTCGACGGTAAACGCTACATCTCCGCGTTTTTCGACCGCGATAACCCCCGCGAAAAACCAGTTCGCTCGCGCAACACAGCCGACACAACGGCTGCGTTCGGGATAACCAGGCTTCCCGGTCAAAATAGCTTCTCCGATCGCAATTTGCCGTCATCTCTGCTGCCCGAAAAAAACCCGAAATATAAATGATATTAAAATCGAAATAATAATTTCTACCTCGGACGGCATTATCAGAAAGCGTATAAAACGTAATTAAAACGCTACAGCTGCCGAATCCGTCTCAATATATACTGTTCTCATATTTTGAACATGCATAGTTGCGAGTAAATATGCGAGAGTAAGTGTAAAAGTATCATGAATGGGAATAATCCATAAAAAATATATATATATATATACAAGTAATATAAGGGTGACTTTGGAACAGTTATGTCAAAATTTTTACAAAACATAGTATAAGGGCCACTTTAGGATAAAAATGTCAATTTTTATACAAAACATTCAATATGCTAAAATTTAAACAAACCCGCCAAAGTCTGGTATGATTGGAGTTGGATAAGGAAAGGATATCTGAAGAAGGGAAATAGTTGAGGAATGAATCAAGGCGACCAGCAGAACGAGCCAAAGAATTAGCTGCGTCGTTGCCGTCAATTCCGGAATGACTAAGAATCCATAAAAAATCAATAAGAATAGAGCGAGATGACTGCAGAGTGGCGGTAAGAGAACGAATTGAGAGAGTAATACCATCAGAGAAATGTGAAGGAGGAGAGCATATGGCTTGAAGGACGCCTTTAGAGTTCAAAATTATGAGGAATTGGTAAAGTTCGCTTAAAGAAGAAATAAAAGAGATAGCCTGATCGATTCTGCAAAAAAAATAGTGCAGAAGGAAGGAAGGGAAGGATTCAGAATGCTGAAATGACGGGGCAGTAAACGCGCCACCGACGCCGTTCTCGCTCTTGGAACCACCGGTAAAGATGAATACACGAGCAGGTAAAGAGGAATTTAATAAATGAAGAAATTCATTGTTGATTGCATCGTGAGAAGAGGAATGGGTCCGAAGTGGAACTTGATAGGCTGCCATAGAGTAAGGGAGAGTGTTATAGGAAAAGATAACAGGAGAAAAATTAGGAAAACGGGCAGCAATGAGCGACAGAATTGAGATTATATGAGGAGAAATACGCCAGCGGTTTTTTAATTCACAGATAAGAAGAAATAAGTTTGGACGAGAAGACGGGAAGCCGTTTAATTATGAAGCGATACTCAAGCTGAGAACGGCGAATAAACAGTGATTGGGTAACTGACTTTGATAAAACTGTGGGAATGGGAGAGGATTTCACTTGGAAATAGTTATGTCAAAATTAAAAACAATTAAATGATTTCGAAAAATTTTTTAAAATCAATTTTAAAAAAATATGTATTTCGTTACCTTTATGATATCCAGGAGGGGTGTCTAGTGATGTGTTGGACACCTCATTTAATGTTTTTTTAAAAATCGGTTTTATTAAATTTGTATCAGGAAAACAAGGCAATCAAATCAACCCCATCCATATGGTCGGGGTTGAAAATCAACTCGATTAGAAGTAGGGCGGCCATATGGACGCTGTGAAATTGTCAGGAGACCAAGTTGATAAAAAGCAGCTCATCCATATGGATGTAATGAAATCTTACAACACTTTTATAATGTTTACTAAGCTCATCTCATTAAATGGCTTTTTAAAAATTGCTTATATTTATTTCTCATTGTTGTAGGTGAACTCACCTTTTTGTATTTCTCTCCCTGCATTGTGGATGATTCCAACTCATTTAAGTATTTTTTAAAAAAGATGCTTTAAAAAGATGGTTGAATTAAAGAAATTATATCTATATATAAAGTATCTTATCTTACATATATAAAGGGCCTTGCTTTTGTCGTTGCCGTACGCTACATAGCGCGTGGGTGCAACCTATTCGTACATTTAGCTGTACCGATATAGGTTGTGTACCAGGCAATTATTATATGCAACGCAGGTGTATACACGCAAGACTACATTCGGAACTGATTGAAGCCGCTTGTTATCGCGCTATAAGTGCAGTCCGTTCGGTGTGGGTCTGCTGTGTACTGACCTAGCGCGCATATGATGTTGTACGTGGTGGTTTGCCATTGCCTTCCACGTGACTATTAGCGATTATTTATTTTATTTAATCCTTGTAATAAGTTCGTCGTCACTCGGGATCGAACCCGTGACCGCCATATCGGAAATGAAGCGCTCTAGCAACTAGGCTATCGCGACGACATATAATGTATGGAAGCCGATAATAATGATAATAATACATTAAACATTTTTAGAGAAGTTAGTAAATCTTCAACTTAAAAATATTTTAAAGATTTAAAAAAAGGTACTGTTGATTGTTTCATAACAAAAACAAAATTTGGAAAGGGTGTTATTTTAACCATTATTTGCAAAAATGAATGTTCCCAAAGCGAATATCTGATAAATTACTACCACTTGTTCATAGAAACCCTAATGATAATTCTCCTAAAGTAATTTATGTCGGCATAGTAAACAATAGTTGTGAGGTAGATTTTGCTGAATAAGCTGTAAATTTTTAAATGTTACATAACATTTTGCAATTAATTAAAATTGATTGAATCTAAAAAGTTTGTTAAATTTTTTTCATTTTTTCAGTCTTTCAATTTTTACATTTTTAAATTGTTCGCGTTTTCTTAATTTTTTGAAATGTTTGCATTTTAAATGTTTTGTTTAAATTTTTGTATTTTGAAATTTTGATGATTTTATATTTTTTCATTTTAAGTGTTTTATTTAAATTTTATCGTATTGAATGTTTTGTTTAAATACTCTCAAGTGTCCCTTATACTATGTTTTGTGAAAATTTTGACATAATTGTTTCAAAGTCATCTATACTACTTACATATGCGAGTATGTATATATAGCATTTAGTCTCTTTATAATTGTAATGAGTACACTATAGTTAAATATAACAATAAGAAAAAATGAATTTTTTTTTTTTTTAATTTTGAGCTTATCAACTAAAGACCTTTACCTAGAAACAAATAGACAAGAAAGAAGTCAGTTATATTTTAATCCGATCAGAAACCATTGATAAAAAGGAACAAATGGCAGGGATAATTAATGGGGAAGGAATATAAAGCAGAACGCTCCATGGAAAGAGATGAATGCTCAAAGAACATACGTCGGCGTCACAAATAGCTGCATCATTAGGATGGAGAGGACAATGTAGGGAGAAAATCGCGTAAAAGCGAAACCAGGATAAAAGCATAGAGCGTGGCCACGACACAACCAAAAAATAGAAACATCAGAACGGCAAAGTGAAGGATACAAAAGAAACCACGAATAGGGAGGAGGAGTAGGCCGAACAGTCGGATATAACGAACGACTGTTGAAAAAAGAAGAAGCGTAGATGTCCAACCAAAATCTGATATAAAAACTTTTACACATCGGTTGGAGGTTACCGGATGGATTTTTAAAAAAAAAATAGCCGCGAATAAGCAGCAACCCGAGCCAAAAAATCAACCACATCATTGCAAAATATGCCCAAGCGACTAGGTACTCACAGGAGATCAATGTTGATCAAAAGGATTATAAATGAGTGAACGTATACGAAGGATAACAAAGTCATAAGAAGGACCGGGAAGGGGAGAAAATATGTTCTGAAAGGCGCTCAAGGAGTCAGAGATAATTAAAGAATCGTGGTAAAGGTGTTTATGAAAAATGAAAATAGTATAAGATAGCTATCAGCTGGGCTGTGAATATGGAACAGAAGGAAGAAAGATGAAAAAGATTCTGGCATGTTAAAATTTCGGAGGATGAAGGAAGCTCCAACACCACCAGGCCCCCTCGAACCATTCGTGTATGGTGACATAAAAAGAAAATAGGGAATTGTAATGCTGTAGAATACCTGTTTAATTGCGGCTTGGGGAAATATTCAGAAAATAAGGGGAGAATAAATACGTTGGAAAGGTGACAAAGATCAATGTAGCTAAAGTAAAAATAGGAGAGATTATATATAAAAGGACATTGTGTAAGCCAAAATGAACTAAGACGATGGGAGATAAAAGCTAGGATAGGAGTTTTGTTAGGATTAAAACGCCAGCTAAACATTTAACAAGGAAACGATAGTCTAAACGGAACCTTCGAATGGGCATGGATGGCGTATTAGATTCAGCAAGAATATCAGGAATTGGAGAAGATAAGAGTTTTGAATTATGTTTAGTTTAGAGAGACGGGACTTGGAAAATAAAAGACCAATAATCAAATTTGGAACGGATAATAGATTTGTAAAGAAAAATAAGAATATAAGGATCGCCACCCATTTAGTTGGCGACAGGGTTTTTAGCAAGTTTAGCCTTTTGATAGTAGAAGCAGAAAGATATCTGATATGTTCAGCAAGGAACAAACGACTATCAAGAAGGACACCAAGATAGCAGAAGCAATTACCATGAGAAAGAGATACATTGTTTAAGGATAGATTAACTAACGCAGAATTACAAGGTCAAAGGGTAAAAACAGTATAAGAAAACTTAGAGAGAGAAATCGAGAAGTTAATTAAGAAAAGAAAATATTTCAGCACAATGAGCGACGAATTAAGTTTAAAATATCTTTAGAGGAGGTAAAAAGGAGGATGTCGTCCGCAAAGAATAAAGAAAAGGAATTTAAATGAAGAGAAGCAATACTGACAGTATAAATGTTAAAAAGAGTAGGTCGGAGGGAGGAACCTTGAGGAAGACCGCGGAAATTTCTTGAAACGTAGAGAAGTGGAGGGGAGAGATGATTCGACGTGAGGTTAAGGGTAGGGGAAGTGAATTTGATTGTGATATTAATTGCCGTCATTTTATTAAATAACTTAGGGAATCCTAATAAGATGGTACACAAATGAAAAAAATATCAAATAAAAATCAATAACTCACGAATAGCTTGACTTATGTTCTTCAAATTTGGAACATAAATCACAATTAAAATTCTCTTTAAAACGATCTATAACCTAAAGATTACCGATTACCTTAGGCGGCAAAAAACCCCAAAAACCGTCAAGAATATATAATATGGTACATAAAACGACCTCAAAAACCACTTAAAAAGTCATAACTCATCACCCGATAAACCTATAACGCCTTGGCAAAGTTAACAAAGGAGACGTCAGACTTACAGAATTTCTCTAGGTGGCCAGAGCAGTGGCACCGTTTACATTTTTTAACGGGAATATGGTCTACAAAAGGCAGGTGCTCCCATTTAATAAGCAGTTTTTTGTGAACTGGCAACATAGGATACTGTGAGGAATGAAGGTGGACGTAAATCCGACTACTTCTGTCATTAGTGACTTTATGAGTACTAATAGGTTCACTGCCTGTTTTTATTTTGAAGTACTCATTAACATCTTCTTCTGAGATGTTCTTAGTACGAAAGATTAGTATGAAGGGGCCCAGAAATTTTGGCGCCATATCTTTAACATTTTTTATGTCATCGCTGATAGCAGTACTGATTTTGTGCTGATCCTCCTTCGTTTCAGCCGCAATTATAGCTGAAACATTGCCTATTTTCTTATAGTAACTTATATTGATATTCAGCTTATTGGGGCATATTTTATTTTGAGCTTCTTATCGAACTCAGCTACTGTCTGCTTAGAAATATTTTTTCATAAATTCTGCATTAGATTTATATACTTTATTTTTTGAAATATTTTTGTTGTCTGTTTTCTCTTTTATGATATAGAAAATAAGTTTATTATAATCTACACGGGGGTCATTTAGAAAGCCTGCGTGAGTCAGTGTCTGACCCGTGGGTCATAGGTCCGCCATCACTGGTATATACTGAAAATTCAAATAAGTACCCTTTTTTAAAAATTCGACCTTTAAGGGGTGAAAACGGGCTAAAAACTCTTTCCCGAAAAATGCATAAACTATTATAGTTCTGGTGAAAATGAGTGTTCATAATTGTAATTTTGCATGGAGATACCTTATGCGATGTATTAAAAGTGTGCAAAACTTTTTTTTCATCCCAAAAATTTTAAGGGAGAAAATGAACAGAGACTCATTTTTAAAGGAACCAAAAATCACACTACGAATCGCGATTATCGCGTGTAATTTCACGTGAATACAGTGTATATGCTGAAGATGTCAAATAAAAACGCTGTATTGAAAATTCAGAGTTTAAGGGACAAAATGGGATTAAAAACCGTTTCCAAAAAATTACACAAACTATTTTATTTTCGGCGCAAATGGGTTTTCCAAATTGTAATTTCGGATGAAGATACTCCATATGGTCTACCAAAAGTGTGTAATAGTTTTATGAAACCCTCAAAATTTTCGGTAGAAAAAAGAGCGAACTCCTATTTTGGAGAAAACGAAAAATCACGCTACGGTCCGTACGAATAGAAATTATCGCGTGTAATTTCATGTAAATATAATGTACATACTGAAGATGTCGAATAAGAACGCTGTTTTGAAAATTTGGACTGTAAGGGGTGGAAAGGGGTTAAAAGCTGTTTTCAAAAAGTAACTAAAATCGTAATAAATAGATTTACCATATTGTAATATTTACGAAGGTTGTTCCAATTTTTTATATCTTCGGAATTTTGAGAGTGAAGAAGAGTTATAATCTATTTTTAGGAAAACTTAATATCACAAAACATCCGCAAAGAAGTGTGCTTTACGCATTCAGTTTGGTTTCGGATTGAAATGGTTTAGAAACTGCAATTTTCTAAAATTCAAATAGCCAATTATCAGGAGGAGACAGAAATATTTCTGTCAGGCAGTTTTTATCGTATTCAAAAAGAGTAAGAAATCATGCCTCAGTCATGATAAGTTGTGTTGTGATTATTAGTTTATTTTAAAAGGAAAGAATGACAGGTTTTATTTCATTACGGTGTTTTTTTATCTCGTGCGATTCAACATGTTCTTTTTCCGATTCAATTTCTTTTTATAGCCTTTTATTTAACTCGCCTTGTCAAATTTTGTTTGTCATTCTGTCTCGGTTATTTATTGGAATTTATTTTTTTTTTTGTAATGCGTGGAAAAGAATTTGACTGAAAATATTCGTTTTTAGTTAGTTATTGCATAAATATAAATTTTAGTAATTCCTATTAAAACATACTTTATAGAAAAATACCGGACACATTTACGAACTTAAAATCAGACTTTTTTGTTTTGAATTTAAAATTATGTAAATGTAAATTATAGTTATCTTAAACTTAACATACGGAATCCTTAGCGCATGACACATCATGCTTGACCGACCTTGTTTGTTTAGCTCTGAATTAAAAGGTTTCATGCTATCCAAAACTAATTTATTCGTAAGATTGTAGGAGCCTCAAGGATTATTTTCCCGACTATTCTAGAAGTAGAAACGATAATGCTACCACTAACTCTACGTAGATCGTATTTATCCGATAAGTTTGCATTAAAATATTGTTCATTGACATCCAATAATTTTTGGTACTTAAGTACCAACAAATTTTAGATCATCACAAGTTTTCTTTGTCACGTTTCTCTATTTTGGCGTCTAGTTTTCGTAAACTTCGTAAGTGTCATCAAATAATGAACAAATACTTCTTACATCCCCTTAAATTTAAAAAATTAGAAGGTAAAGTTTATCTATCGGAGTCTGACAGGACCAGTGGTTATTATAAAATAGTTGTCCCCGATGAATAATATCTTTAATAATATTCTTCAGAGTAAGTTACCCAATTATCTTTACGGGTACTCTGAGGATTCAAAAAGACGAGAGGTGATGAGCCCCAACTAGATGTCATTAAAATGTTTCTCCTGCTTCATTTGGCTCCAGTCTATACAGCAGAATGTACAGTAGCAGCACAAGCTTTAATGATTACAGTAATTTCAAATAACATTAAAATATATTTTGATTTTGTCACACTCTGAAACTGTTTAATGTCTCCCTCAAAAATGACATTCAATTATATATTAAATGATATATTTTCTTCAATTAAATCACCCATTTCATACTTGAAAATCTCTGTTTTTTCAGTCTATTTTGTATAGATCCCATCCCATATGGAGATATATGGGCAAGGCTGCAGACAATTGTTCAAAGAATGCGGCTGACAATGGTAGGATACCACGGCACATATTATCCGGAGATTTATTTATTTATTTATTTATTTTTTTGTCCTCATTTCGGATACTACCGATGAGGCAAGTTTATTTAATAAGTTTTATTACATACAGTTATATGACAACAAAATTAGTGTGCCCCATCCAATTAAGTTTATTAGGTCACATTAATTCTGTTTTACAGAGTGTAAATATAATTCTTAATTGTAAATAGTACCTTAATATAAATGAATATTTTTTTTACGATTTTTCACCTCTTGTATTGTAAATTGATTAAGTTTGAAATTATCTGTTACCAGTTGTTCCGTAGTACCTTCAATAATTAAATTGCTGCCATTGCATCCTTGTATGATATGATACACGCTGTCCTGAAAATTGCACCTAACACAATTTTCGGAACCCGCAATTCCATACTTGTACAAGTACACTTTAAAAATTCCATGTCCAGTTATAAACTGCACATTAAAAAAATTTGGGATAAAAACTTTATTATTTAATCTTTCTTTAATATCCGGAAAAAACTGATATGCAATACCGTTGTAATTTTTCCAAATTTGCTAAAATTTATCTATATAATAATTTTCCAGAATAATTTTTAATTTTTTAGCGTTTAGGAATTTGTTTTTGATAGGTAAACTGGTTTTTATGAATATATTTTACGTTATTAAATTCATTATTCAGCTTAATGTTATGTTTAATACTAAATAAAGTGATATGTTTTTCAATTTCCATATCCATCAGTTTAAGTCCTGCAATAACTAAAGCTGCTTTATAACTTATCGTTCTATACGATTTTATTAGTTTTATAATGATAAGTCTTTGATAGCTATATAACATTTTCTTAAAACGTTGTATTTTTAACATATCGGTATACATGATACTGCCATACAATATATTGCTTAGTATTACTGTCTTGTACAATATTATTCCCTTTTTGTAGTTTACAGCCTTTTGATTGTTTTATAGTTTGTTAAAGATAAGTAAAAATTTATTTATTTTAGGTAAGCGATCAGATCCGGGGCTCCAGTTCATTTTTGGTCGTAATTTTAGTTCGTTCATTTTTGCTATTATTCATAGTGTATGAACTAACGAATAACAGCGAAAATGAACGAACTTAAATTACGACCAAAAATGAACGTGACGTAAACAAAGTGAAGTAACTTAACTATGATATGGGAAATAGCGCGAAAAATGAAATACCGGAAAGGTAATATGTTAGTAAGGGACATATTTAAAATAGCGGGCGGAAAAATCAAAAACCGTAAATAAAATATATAAAAAAAAACGAACCGACTATAAATTATGTAAAAAGAAGAGTAAAAGAGGGAATTGAAAAATAACGTTAAAATATTAAATAAGATTAGATATGAAATATGCTAAATTACATACCTTAATATGCGGGATGGATCTCGGCGGCGGTGTTATAAAATTCGTGCACTAGCTGAGACAGTGGCACTCGTTGCGTGAAATAAAATTCCGCGATATAGTAGGGGAAGAAATCTTCCCTAGTACCATATTTCGGAATTTTACTCCGGGCTTCACGCCATAAACGTTCAATGTTGTTCGTGTGAACCCCGGTAACCGGATTAACGTAAGTGACGGAATGGTTTACAGTACGCAGGATATAATTAGGATCATGAGAAAGAGGTGTATACCCTCTCCATTCGTCAGATTGGATGATCGAACCGGGACGGATAACACGGCGAATAATCGGAAGCAACGTTTGGGAACTACGGTCAGGAACAAGAGTCATGTAAAAATTGCCGGAGGAAACATCAATCGCACCAAAAACCCATAAACCAGCCTCTCGGCGCGAAGAGGAGGTAGACACAAATTTCATTTTGATGAACTTAGCTTCATCAATTTGCACGATACGGTCCTTACCTCCTAAAGGAGCCGAATGTTTATTGAAATAATGCAGCATAACTTCATGACAGAAGGAGGTCCAGTCGGTAATTGTTGCGCTTGATAATTTCAGTAGGGAAAGTAGATATACACGAGGATTACGGATGTACAAGACTGTAACTACAAACCGCCAAATTGTTAACACAGGTACCCGACAACGCGAAAGCCACGTCCCAGTCTTGGCCGAACTTTTAAATTGGCATTTAACACCGCCGATCCACCGGCCACACCGAAATTGTAAAGCCGCCTTGTTTAACGTTAGTAGGCTCTGACACGCCGAGCAAACCCTACATAGCAAATCATTCTTTGTAAAAAAAAATAAAAAAATGCAGCAGAAGTAGATAAGAAGAAATGAAACATGAAAAAAAAAGAAAAAAATTGTTTGATATAATTGAACCTGAAATGCGGAAGAACCCGATGTTTGATCAGGAAATCGATGGCTTGTTCTTCCATATACGCCATTAAATCGAAATAAATAGGTTCACACGGCGCGTCGCACAATACGATTTCGGTGGGCATTATTAAGAGGGCAGAAAACGGGAAAAAAACACAGAAAAAAAACAAAAAACAAAAGTATAAAAAGAAAAAGCCGGACATCCGCAACAACCGGAAACGACAGAGAACAATGACCGGCACAACAGGTTAGTGGGTTACTATTATAATGCAAATTTCGCGGTCAATGACATGCGGTGACAATAAATCACGCCATCTATAGCAGGCGTAGAACGATAATCGAAATGGACAAAATCACATTGTTTTAAAATTTATAATTAAAATTAACTTATACTTTTTTATTAGCGTAGGATTTTGTAAATATCTCTGACATAACAAATTAAAATTTTGCAAACTAAAAAAAAAATTTTTTATTCAGTACGCAATAATTTAATTACAAATGTGTAGTATTTTTTTTTTAAAGCGATAGTAAATAATCACACTAATTATTCTAAAATTATGCTTTCATTTGTAAGTTAAATTATTCGCAACTTAAATGATTTGTAAGTTAAATTATTTATATGTATGAAGAATGATTGGCTTTCAGCTTTTAGCTTTCAGCTTTCAGCTAGCTTCTTAGCCACATTTTTTTCTGAGTTAATTGGTAATATTTTAAAACAAATAAATCTGAAATATTTGAAGAGGAGTAAATTTGAAATATTTGAAAAACTCTGAACTCTTACCTTCCACAATCTACATCTATATACAATTTTCTCTTTTTCTATATATTTTCAATTTCACAAATAGATATACCTGTATACACACATTTTATTATACTAACAATTTACTTAAATAAAATTATACACATTCTCTTACTTTAAATTGTTTCTATTCACTTAGCTTCATCTTTGTCCGTGAAAGCCGAGCTGAACTAAGTTATGACCAAGGGGAAATAGTGCATCCCATGTTATTTACATTATGTAGTAGTGTCCAACCAAACTTTCGGTTCTGGTTTTGGTTTCGGCCTAGTTTTAGCCAAAAAATGGATTTCGGCTTCCATCCAGCTGAAACTATGGCCGAAACCAAAACTGAATTCGAGAGGTTTCGTGCTACGATCAAACATGCTTGGTACATTCAGCTGCGAGCGATGAAATTTCATACTTATCAGATACACGGCTATACTAAAAAATGGAGATATTTATTCTTACTGGAATTCTAGTCCATTTCTGTGTTTGAGAAAGATTGCGCTGAAATTCTTTTCAAAATGTTAACAAATTATTGTTTCTCACTTATACTCGTAATATTAGATTGTTCAATTTTGAATAGTGATAAGCTCTTCATAATTTTTTTTATTTTAGTTAGAAAAATCGTTTATTTTCATACATCCATGTAGTATACTATGTAAATATTTAATATAAAAAATTAACCATAATTTACATCACCAAAATAAATAAATAATCAGCTTAACATTTATGAGTAAATTGGTAATATTTTAAGGCCAGTAAATTTGAAAAAACATTTCAAAAATGTTGAAATATTTTAAGAACAGCAAATTTGGATTATTTTCAACAAAATTATTATTTATTTAATTTTCAATGAAATATGAACTAAATTGAGACGAACTAAAATGTAGCGATGACGTGTGTATCACTATAAACTGTAAAGACTGAAAATGAACTGGAGGCCCGTATCTGAAAGTTTACCCAAAATTTTTATCGGTAATATTCGCGGTGCTAGGGGGGGGGGACACGTCATTTTTCGCGCTTTTTTGAACTTGAGGGCAACTTTGAATTTTCTGGCAAAGAAAATGATATAAGGTTTTGTTCCTGATAAATAGCGATCTTGCAAACGATATATTACATTACCGGAAAAAAAAATATTTTTTTACAAAATTTTGAGCTTTCAAAGCCCCGGAGTTTTATTTTTAAAGCTTGAGACCCCGACGCACCAAATTACAGAAATATACGTGGAAGTACATATTTTTACCCATGTTTTAAATTTTTAGCTATAATACTCGCAGTGCTAGGGGACGCGCAATTTTTCGAGCTTTTTTGAGCTTTATCACAACTTTAAAAGTTTGGTTAAGAAAATGAAATTCGGTTTCGTTCCCGACTACTAGTGATCTTTCTAATGATATATCACAAGCCCAAGAAAAAAAATATTTTTTTCCAAAATCTCGAGTTTTCGGTGCCCCGAGGGTCTAATTTTAAAGCTGGAAACTCGGATGTTCCAAACCAGAGAAATATACGTGGAAGCGCATATTTTTAACCGTGTTCAAAATTTTTATCGGTAATATTCGCGGCGCTAGGGAGGGGGAAACGTCCTTTTTCACGCTTTTTTGAACTTTACGGCAACTTTGAATTATTTGGTAAAGAAAATGATATAAGGTTCTGTTCCTGATAAATAGCGATCTTTCAAACGATATATTACATTACCGGAAAAAAAAATATTTTTTTACAAAATTTTGAGCTTTCGTCGCCCCGAGGGTCCAGTTTTAAAGTTGGAAACTCGGATGTTCCGAACTAGAGAAATATACGTGGAAGCGCATATTTTTAACCGTGTTCAAAATTTTTATCGGTAATATTCGCGGTGCTAGGGAGGGGGAAACGTCCTTTTTCACGCTTTTTTGAACTTTACGGCAACTTTGAATTATTTGGTAAAGAAAATGATATAAGGTTCTGTTCCTGATAAATAGCGATCTTTCAAACGATATATTACATTACCGGAAAAAAAAATATTTTTTTACAAAATTTTGAGCTTTCGTCGCCCCGAGGGTCCAGTTTTAAAGTTGGAAATCCGGATGTTCCAAACTAGAGAAATATACGGGTATGTGCGTATTTTTAGCCCCTTTCAAAATTTTTAACTACAATACTCGCGGTGCTAAGGGGGGGGACACGTCATTTTTTGCGGTTCTTTGAACTTTTGGGCAACTTTACATAACTTTTGTGCCGTAATTTTTTGATTTGATGAAGGTACTCCTGCATTGTAGTTTATATTTTGAATTTCAGCGTTATAGGTTTATTTAGTGACGAGTTATGACTTTTTAAGTGATTTTTGAGGTCGTTTTATGTACCATATTATATATTCTTGACGGTTTTTTGGGATTTTTGCCGCCCAGGGTAATCGGTCATCTTCAAGTTATAGATCGTTTTAAAGATAATTTTAATTGTAATTTATGTTCCAAATTTGAAGTTTATAAGTCAAGCCGTTCGTGAATTATTGATTTTTATTTGATATTTTTGTCATTTGTGTACTATCTTATAAGGTTTCTGTACATTATATGTATATGGAATCCTAATAAGCAAACCGAAACTTGCGGTCCCGTTCCGTTTCTTAGCCCTCGTACTAACACTACTTGCGCAAATTACAACGTTCCGAATCAAATTCTGAAGACCGCTGCAGTCTCGTATTTCGATAAAGCTAAAAGAAAAATAACACCGACTAACAAACCCGTTTATTCCTTGCATTCAAGAAACCCACTTAAAACAAAAGCAACATTTAAAACTAAAAACCGGTTAGTTCTCGAACAGGGGCCTAGCTACCGCCGTATCAGCCGTATTAATGATACGGGGCCTCCGGAGTACAGGGGCCCCGAACGTGCGTGAGCAAAAATTTCTAAAAATGTAGTATGACATTCAGAATTGAGATATATAACGAAATAAAATCGCACTCATTCATCTATGTTCCCACAATTCGTTATCGGTTATTGAGAAGTAGGGTTGTATTCTCTAGAAAGACTGAAATTGTCTTCATCTATGGAGGATTTAAAAAATGTAAACGGTGCCACTGCTCTGGCCACCTAGAGAAATTCTGTAAGTCTGACGTCTCCTTTGTTAACTTTGCCAAGGCGTTATAGGTTTATCGGGTGATGAGTTATGACTTTTTAAGTGGTTTTTGAGGTCGTTTTATGTACCATATTATATATTCTTGACGGTTTTTTGGGTTTTTTGCAGCCCAGGGTAATCGGTCATCTTCAAGTTATAAATCGTTTTAAAAATAATTTTAATTGTAATTTATGTTCCAAATTTTAAGTTTATAAGTCAAGCCGTTCGTGAATTATTGATTTTTATTTGATATTTTTGTCATTTGTGTACCATCTTATAAGGATTCTGTACATTATATGTATACGGAATCCTAAAAATCAACAAAATCGGTATAGCCGTTCTTGAGTTACACTTTTTTGCGAATTGTGCAATTTCGATGCAAATTTTTTAAATTTTTTTTTTGCAAACCTTCTCTTAAGAAATACGAATACAACAAAAAAAAAATATTCAAATCGGTTCAGTTGTTTTGAAGGAGAAGCGAGGCCCACGTAAGGCAACTCATTTTTATATATAAGATTTGATGTATATAAAAGGTACAGCTTCAGTGATCGATATGAGATTACAGATCTGAATACGCGAAATAATCTGGTTCCACCAACGATACTGCTTGCATCAAATAAATATATCCAAATAAATCCAGACGGATCATGCACACGTAGAAATTAATAAAATGTGTGAAATTCCAGCGTAATCAAAAGAGTATAATATATTTTATTACTTATGTGTTGAAAGAAAAATCTATTCAATGTATGCTTCATTAAATTACCGATATGTTTTTAATAAATCGTTAATAATAATTATTGTAGTAAACCAAAAAGTAATTAGTGAAGCAGAAATAAATTTGTGCATATGTTCATATGAATGAACTTTAAATTTGTAATATTGTTTCGAAGATAATTTTTTTTATGATATTGTATCGTATATAATAATAATCACAGAGAAATTAATTTAAATAAATAAATAAATAAATGCGTCATTGTACTTAACAAATTAAATGAATGATGAATGACTGTGGAAAAACTTTGAAAAATTTTTAAAATCACTTTAAAAAGTTTAAATACGCTGAAAATGTTTACTTCAATGTTTACAGAACGAAAACACAAATTCAAATGATCGAGGAATTTGAATTTTCTATAGCTAATCACCTTCAAATTTCTAGCTTGTCCTGTTAAAAAACAGGTTTCTTCGATGCATATACCTACAGAAGTCGCTTCTGCAAATTTCGTAGAAGATCGGCATTGTAGGGGTACATTTATGACGATTAGCCTTACAATGTGACCAGACTGAAAAGATACTTCCGAAATGGTTATTTATGACCCTTGAAGGTTGCGGTATAATATTCGTTCTTTTGTATCGGTGTCAATCGTTAACCGCTTTGTGCAAACGATGATGTCGGCAAGGGACAATGAAGAAAAAAGGATCTAGTCTTTTAGAGGATAGTTTTTTTTGTTCACTTTGTTAATTGTTCATCGATAGTCAGACCCATCTTGGTTATTTTTTACGATGACACTGATGCGACCGAGAATATATCCTTCTTTCTTACACATATACATATACATACTCTCTCACCCACTTTTCATATTATGAGACTTTAAAGCTTTTCCAGTGAACTTTCCCAAAATTTTCTTTCACACAAACCTTCTCATGGCAATAACGAATGCAATAAAAAAAAATTAACCAATTCGGTGCAGTCGTTCGCAAGTTATGGGCGTACATACATATCGACGATTCATTTATATATATATGTATAGGTTTGTAATTGTACTTGTTTGTTTTCTGAACTTCTATATAGTTATATTTGAATACTATTACTTAAACCACCTTCCCCGTTTGTCACTATTTATTAGATATTACTATACTGAGAAGTTAATTTCTCAACTGTTCATCAAATAAAATCAATAATTTTCTTGACGTGATTTCACTTCAGTTACGATTTTTAAATAAAATTTATTTAGATATATACACCAAATTTTAAATAAACTGCAGCAAACATGCCAGAATGAGCATATTTTCAAACCCATTCGAAATTTATAGCTATAATATTTGCGATGCAAACGGGGGGCTACATATTAGTTTTCGCGCCTTTTGAACTTTACGGCAACTTTGAAAGTATCGTTAAAGAAATAAAATACAGCTTTGTTCCCGACAAATAGTAATCTTTCAACCGATATATCACATGCCCCAAAAAAAAATATTTTTTCCAAAATGTCGAGCTTTCGGTGCCCCGAAGGTTCAGTTTTAAAGTTGAAAATCCGGATGATCCAAACTAGATAAATATGCGGGGATGCGAATAAAATTTTCAGCTTTAATATTCGCATCGCTAAGCGGGGGGACATATAATTATTCGCGCTTTTTTGAACTTTACAGCAACTTTGAAAGTTTCGTTAAGGAAATGAAATACAGCTTCGTTCCGGACAAATCGCAGTTTTTCCAATAATATATCGCAAGCTCGGGAAAAAAAATATTTTTTTCCAAAATTTCGAGCTTTCGGCGCCTCGAGGGTCTCATTCTAAAGCTGGAGAGCCGGATGTTTCAAACCAGAGAAATATACGTGGATTTGCATATTTTATATCTTGCTCCAAATGTATAGCTGTAATACTCACGTCGCAAAGAGGGGGCTACAAATTAGAGCTCGCGCTTTTTTGAACTTTTCAGCAGCTTTGGAAGTTTTAAGAAAATGAAATACCGGTTCGTTCCCGACAAATAGCGATCTTTCTAATGATATATCGCAAGCCCGGGAAAAATTTTTTTTTTTTTGAAAAGTTCAAGCTTTTGGCGTTTGGCGCCCTGAGAATCTAATTTTAAAGTTGAAAATTTCGATGTTCAAAACTAGAGAAATATACGTGGAGTCGCATATTTTTAATCGTGTTCCAAATTTTTAGCTATAATATTCGCGGCGCTAGGGCGGGGGGGGACACGTCATTTTTCGCGCTTTTTTGAACTTTACGGCAACTTGGAAAGTTTTGTTAAGGATTTGAAATACGGTTTCACTCCCCACAAATAGCAATCTTTCCAACGATATATCACATGCCCGGGAAAAAAAAATATTTTTTTCCAAAATTTCGAACTTTCAGCGCCCCGAAGGTCCAGTTTTAAAGTTGGAAGGCCGGAATTTCGATGTTCAAAACTAGCGAAATATACGGGGATCCGCGTATTTGAAACCGCGTTTGAAATTTTAAGCCAGAATACTCATGGCGCTCGGGGGTGTGGGACACGTCATTTTTTTGCACTTTTTTGAACTTTTCGCCAACTTCAAATAACTTTTGTAATCAATAGAATAAATCAGATACATTTCGATTTACATTAGATTACATTTATTTTTCTTTACATAATTAATATTGCTCGTTTCATTAAATTAAATATGTGTTGTTTTTTTGATTTCGGCCTTTTCAGTTAGAGCCATTATTTTTTTTTCTTATTTTCTTTTTTTGTTTTTTCTCTGGTATATGTATTGCTTTTTCCATGTCCTCACTACAATATAAGTAACTTAAACTGAATTTTTTCTTTTTAGTTGAATGTAATCCTATAAATATTTCTTCCTTAATATAGCCTCTGTACGGTTCTCGAAGTGCTCTAAAATACTTTCCTTCAATTATTTGTACTAGAGCGCTTATACTGTCAGCATCGTTAAACTTCGTTTCGATAATAATACCTTTTTTATTTGCGATTATTATTAAAACGTCAATTCTTTTTGTTGTATTTAGATGTTCATCTTCTTTTAGGAAAACTTCACTGTAAACTTCAGAATCACCCTTTAAAAACAGCAAAGGGATCGCATATAAGATGGACTGGATGTCATTTTCATTCTTCAGAGTTATATTTTCACAGATTTTTATTATCGAGTGTAAAAACGCTTCAGCTGACGACTTTTTATCATTTAAATTAGAAAGCGATTTGAGATATGCCTCAATAGTCGTATTCAGTGTGTGGAACTTCCCAATTAGAAATTCTTCACTCGCATAATTCATCCTTATTTCCCTTCTCAATTCTCGGTTCGGGATTTTCAGTACAAAGTGGTTCGAATTATCGTATTGATCTTTCTGCATGTCAGTAATTGTAAGATATCCAAGTTGGAGTAGCATATGAAAGTATAAATTATAGTCATCTTTATTAATTACGGTTGAGGTAAGTATCACTTTTTTCAGCTTCATCACATTATCTATACTTATTTTTTGATTCATAACTATTGTAACAGTCTTATTTTCTAATAAATTGCATATTGTGTTGAATATACTTGATTCGAATGATAATTTACTTAAATTCAATTCGAAACTTCGATCTGCCCAGTAATTGTCAAAAAATTTGCTTTCACAATATTTTGTAATAGAGAACGGATTGTATAGTTGTAATTTTTGTGTTCTATTTTCTTCACAAATTATAGCTGTATAACCATTGTACCAGGTTTCTAAGGTACGTCGGTCTGCTTCAATTTTTAACCTTGACAGTAGCATATCAACCTCCTTGGTTGTGAATCCGTAGTACTCGGAAAAATATATATTTCCTGTGAATTGATAGCTCTGAATATGGTTCGCATAAGGTGATAAAACTCCTGCCACTTTTATACACGAGTTTAACAGGCCGTGCGTGACAAAAGGATTGCCTTTTAGAACGTTTGCTATTATATCATTTATTAAATCTGTTATTTTTTTAATATCCTTTCCACCTGAAAAAATCATTTTCTGAATCGGCGCGTCGTATTCGTCTATCAGTACAATGACTTGCTCATTAAATTCCGTGTTGAGCACCAAAGACATGAATTTTAGTGCTTCACCACATTGTACGTCATTTAGTTTCGCTTCACTGCTTTGGTCGTTAAATAACTTTAGTTTTTTTAGATACGATGATTTATCTTCTCTTTGCCATAAATATCTATATTTATGAGTTATGGCAAAAATTAAATTAGAAAAAGTTTGCATAAATTTTGCCAGGCTACTAGTATCTAATGTTCTAAAATTAACGTGAAGCACAGGGTACTTCCCGAAATGTGCATCGAAGAATTTGCTGTCATTACGTATTTTTAAGGGTTCTCCATTATACGTTCCGTTAAATATCTTGTAATTTTCGGTATCTTTTACCGGTAGTCTAGTTCCGTTTATATCTGTTTGTATGTCGAAAAACGATTTTAACATATCCATATTTATCGTTTTCCCAAATCTTCTTGGTACACTTATCTCCAGAAAATCGTGTTCCAAAAATTCTTTTATAAGCATTGTTTTATCAACAAAAAAGCGTGATGTAACAATACGTTCAAATGTTTGTGTTCCCGTCTCCACATCGTTTGCCTATTTACAAACAAACGCAAATTAAATGATTAGCACGAATATTTTTATAAACGAAATAGTGTGAAAATATAAGAAAAAATCGTAAATTTAACATATGAAAATCCTACTGAATTTAATCAAGAATTTTTAATTTTCTAGGGAGGCATGATCATTATCACAGTGAATAGAATCGAGAAGAAACCACGTGTATGCAGAAGTATCACATCTATGTGTAGTACTGCCTGGCGAGCGATTCGTAAGTATGCCGAAGATAATCTAGTCTCTAAAAGTAAAGCAAGTCCCATGGATATCCTTGATAAGGTATCGTGGATTGTGAAGTTGAGCTTTTCATAATGGTACTTAAGGATCTAATGGATCTGATGGGAATAGTGGGACAAAGAAACTTTTTTTTCGTTTATTTTGTCGATGCTTAAAGTCTACTGTCTATTTGTTCCAGAATCTTTGAAATCAGCTTGCGTACAAGTCCGCAATACAGTGAAACATTTTCATGTTTTCTCTTAAAAGTGGGTTTTATATAGCCATTCAGGCATTCACCGACACATTAGAATGTCGTTTTCTTTACGGCCTCCGTCGACATGAGAATGTCGCCGTGCAACCTGTGATTTCCCCTTTATACATACCGCTAGAACAAGGTTCCCCTTATTTACATCATTATCGTTAGCGGTGGTAATATTGAGGAAATGACTTTTGAAAAATACACAAACCTACGATCTTCACAGGTCTCTTTACAAGTCGTTATAGGAAGGGCTTTAATCTGCTTCTATTCAATGTATACTCGCGCGTGTGGGAAATCGGTCTCATTAAATGCTCTCTTATTAGTAATCAGTCGTATCTAATTAAGTACATGAAATTTTTGTAACGCTTTTCTGTGACGCTCTATTTCGTGACGCTTTTCGAGTTTATGTGCCAAAGTAAAGACATGAAAAACGTCATTCTCTCTCACTGTGCAACAAAAAATTATTAAATGTAATAGTTTTATCTTTAAAACGAGACTAGTTTGGTTATTGCACCGTTATTAGTTTAATCTTATAGAAAATCCGTCCAATGTTGATGTTTTGAGGCAACAAAGGGATCGCATTATTTTAGTGGAATTCATGGAGCGTGGACAGACCATTAACGGCCTAAACTACTGGAAGCACTCATCAATTTAAGGAGAGAAATAAAAATTTAAAAAGCAATTCAACTGCTGCATGACAATACACGGCCATTCACAGCGAACTTACCGCCAAGTTCTCAATTGACTACAGTTCGAATCTTGCCGGAGTGATAACGCTTTATTTTCTTAATTAAAACAAATATATATATTTTTTTTTTTTTTTTTTTTTTATAAACCCCCTTGGGTTTGCTATCAAAGAGCATTAGCCCACGAAAAAAGGAATAGATACATGTAATAGAATAGAAATTATATTTTTATTCTGTCGACAATGGAATCAAGGAACACCCCTAGGACAGGAACAACAGAGATAGTAGGTAGAGAAAGAACATAAGAGGCGTTGAAAGAGCAGGAAGACCAAGCTTTAAAAGATGATAATAAAGTAACTCACGCTCGCGAGATAAACCGGAGCACTCGAAGAGCACGTGATTCGCATCGCAAACATACTGGGAACCTTCCGGATCCAATGGACAAAAAGGAGATGCAGCCAAAGAGAAGCGATTTAGTGAAGAAGGAAGGAGACTATGCGAGAAACGGAGTCGAGATAATTTAGTAATTATGGACCGACGCAAACTGGGAAACTCATAGAACCAAGGACGAGGAGGAGGAACAGGATTAATCAAGAGATAAAAGGAATTAGGATTAGCGAAAAGAGAAATATAAACAGAATGCCAAAGTCTAAGATGGAAGGATTTAGTTGGAAGAAGAATATTGTGTGCTGGAACCCTCCTAATAAAATTCCCATTGGAAACAGCAGCTTTAGCAAGGAGGTCGACGGCTATATTTCCATCAATTCCTGAATGCCCCGGAATCCAAAGAAAGTCAATCTGGGTACACGTCGATGAGGATAGATCATGAAGAAGAGAACGAATATATATATATGGGGTGGATGACAAATTGCTTAAAAATATCGAGTCACTGGACCAGATCCCAGATATTTGTACCGGGGCCACGTTTTCAATGTTTTTTCCTGATAATTTGAGCTGTACATTGTCCAATCTTTCTTTGCTACTTATTCTTTGTCTTTTCGGTGTTAATTGAAAACCCGTATCTTTTACTTATTTCATTGACACTATTTAATAATTCCTGGAGGTCAGGCAATGATTCTGCCACCAGCACTGTGTCATCTGCGTATCTGATATTGTTTAAGATTTCACCTCCAATTCTTACTCCTATATGCTTTTTTGCAAAGCCTTCCAAAAGATTATTTCTGAATATACATTGAAAAGCAATGGCGATAGCCCGCAGCCCCTTGTCTTACACCACGTTTTATATGAATCTGTTGCGAGTCATTATTCTCAATCTGCACAAATGCTGTTTCATTCCGTTATAGGTTCTTTATCAGTCTTATATCCTAGTTATCTAAACCAATCGGTTCCAACATTTGTATTAGCTTATTGTGGTGTACTCTATCAAAAGCTTTTTCAAAGTCAATGAAGCAAGTATACACTTTCTGGAGTAGTAATTGGATGCACTACAGTGCTTCTCTAGTTCCCGTACCAGGCCTAAATCTGAATTGTTCCTTGCTAATTGTTTTTCCACATTTCCTTTGTATCCTTCTCTGAATTATCCTTAGTAATACTTTTAATAAATGCGACATCAGGCTAATTAATGTAAAGTCTTCACAAGTCACCGTTTTCTTCTTTTTGGGAATTGTAATAATTTTTGATTGCATTCATTCTTATGGTATTATCCTACTACAGTAGATCTTATTGTATATCTTTGTTAGCTTTACGATATCACTATCCTTCAATAACTTAAGCAAATCAGCGGGTAGTCCGTCGGGACCTGAAGCTTTTCGTACTGGTGTATTCTTCAAGGCCTCTTCTAATTCAGACTGTATAATCTCTAAACCGGGGTTATCATATTCCTGTTTGTCTGCTATCTCTATTATCATCGTAAAGTTTCTCAATATAATCTGTCCACATTTTGATTAGGATATGCCGTTCAGTAACTATGATTTCTTTAGAATTCTTCATTATATGTGGTTGCCTCTTTGGTTTATAGATTTTAGCCGTTTCTTTTAGCTTTTTGTGTAACCGGAATTTCTCATGTTTATTTATTATATCTTCAATTTCTTGACATGATTTCGGATACCACACCTTTTTTTCTCTTTTTACAGAACCTTTAATTTGTTTCTGAACTATTTTATATCTGCAATTATCTCTATTTTTGTATTTTCTCCTTTCTTCAATTAGATATAATGAACTCGAATTCCAACTTAAATTTCCCACAAAAAATAGTACACCTGGCATAGATCAAATCCATTCTTATATGATCAAACAAGCGTCGCAATCCCTTAAAAAATTACTAGTGATATTTTTTTGAAACCTAAGTAGATTCATCAAGGAGTTAAATATGTAACCAAAATCATGGATAACCGAAGAAACCTCAGTAAACGTATCCTCAAATAAACTTGCTAGATACCAATGAAACAGATAATATGACGAATATGTATTAGAAGCAAATTCAGTCCAGTTATGTTACACATTAAATGACGTAGAATTAATAATTTGTAAATTTTTTAAAAAACGGCTGGCTATACATTAACGAAAAAAAATAAAAAGAGCCGATAATACATTTGACCGATTATTAATATTAATCCTCTTCGTCGTTTCCTATCACTATTGCTAACAGAACTCTTAAATTTAAATCGCAACTGTTTATCTGTATGTCACGCTGAAGTCGTTAATTCAAAAAACATGGAAAATATTTTAAAAAAGTGAATAACCGAATAAAATGACGTAAAATATGTGCTTTGTGATTATACATATATGTATGCATATATAACATGCTATACGCGCGGAAAAACTAATTCGTTAACGAAGAACGATATTTTTGGGTGGAATTTCTGATACCAGTATTTGATAACTCGTTTTCTCATTATCACAGATGATAAAGTTTAACGGATGATATCTAAAAATCACAACAGGTGATCTCTAATAAGGTCTTAGTTTGCTTGCGCCCGAAAGATTCGCGGCTGAAAGAGCGGGCAAGAGATATATATATATACATATTAGGGGGCCCTTATTTTTCAAGGTTAAAATTTTTAATCCCCTAACCGGTGGTCTTGTTCTCTTATATGAAACAAGTTCAGTCAAGCATGAGGTTTCATGCGCTGAGGATTCCGTATGAAAGTTAACAATAACTATAATTATTTAGTACGTAAGAAAATTTGTTTGAATAAATTTCTATTTTTATTTTACTATTTTAATTTAATATCTTAATAAATTTCAGAGATCTTTTCTAATAATAATTTAAAACAGTAAAGCAAAATACTAATTTGAATCGAAGACTTAGACTAATTTAAAGTGCAATGTAACGGTTATGAAGAAAAATTAATTAAATCCTTTTTTTATTTATTTAATTTTTATTTATTTTTTTGAAATTATTGGTTTAGATTTAATAATACTAATATTAAGGTTTTATGACTTTTTAAAATGTGTAATTTTGTTAATTTCTATACCTATATTTCTTGAATAGCCTACCGTTAAAGACGTTTAATAAATATATAAACGAAAACACGCAAAAACTATTAATTAGAAATAATATTGATGCTACGTATCACTCTGCTGCGGCTGCTAGAATGTTGGTGCTCCCTGCTGGCAGGTTGGTGTACGTTGGTGATTGCATCCCGGATTCTCGGCGAATGGGAGGGAGAGACACGGTAATCGAAATTATAATTTAAGAATTTTGTAAATGTCACTAATTGGAAAACTGAATTTCGAGGCTATTTGGTTACTTTGTTATTAAACTTCTTTCGGTTGCAAGATGAACTGGTTACATTACCAAAAAAGGTCGATAGAGTTCCGCGATGTGAAAAAGACTGTCGTTCTACTGTGATGATTTTTTAACAATTCGGTATTTTCTTTCAACTCTCTCAGTACGTTAGACCATTATTAAATTTTTTTTTTTTTATTTATTTACTAGCATAGGGCGTTAAATTGTTTAACAAATCGAAATACTATTCGCATCTGTTTCTCATCAGGCGGACGTACCACCTAAAGAGTGATGCGGCGAGTCCGTTCCTTTCATTACAGTTCATAACAACACTAACACACGCCGTAATGAAAATAACCAAACCAAAACCTGCGATCCTGTTCTGTTTCTTAGCCCTCGTACTAACACTACTAACTGAAATTATAACAATCCGAACCAAATCCTAAAAACCGTTGCAATCTCGTATCCCGATAAAGCCAAAAGAAAAATAACACCGATTAATGTTTATTTCGTGCATTCAAGGAACCCACTTAAAACAAAACCAACATTTAAAACTAAAAAAACTATAAAGTTCTCGAATCAAATCCGGTGCTTGCTAGTCGTGCCCATGGGGAAATAATATTATCCTTTCGTGCGGATATTAACTTTCAACAGATAATGTTACCATCCGATATTCAACCAGTAGCAGTCGAAATTCGTACGCCAGTTCCACGGGAGTCTCTAAACATAATTCCGAACCGTATTTAGAAACTTTTAAAGTTGCCAAAAAATTCAAACAGTTCCTCCCCTCTAGCGCCGCGAGTATTACAGCTAAAAATTTTGAACAGGGTTAAACATATGAGCTTCGACATGTATTTCTCAAGTTTGGAACATCATGGGTTGAAAGTTTCGTTAAGGAAATAACTTATGGTTTCCTTCTCGATAAATAACGATCTTTCCATCAATCATAACCGGAAAAAAAATATTATTTTTGTACCTTTCGTGCTTTCGGCGCTTAAGGTTCTGAATTTTAAGATGGAAAACTAGATATTCCAGAATAAATAAATAAACAGGGACGCATATTTTTTTAACCTTGTTCAAAATCTTGAACTACAATATATAAATTATAAGCGGGGTTATACGCCACTTTTCAGAATTTTATGAAGTTTTAGTAAATTTCAGACAGTTTCGTTAAGAAAACGAAATACGGGTCCGTTCCCAAAAAATAGCGCTCTTTCCAATAATAATACACTTGAAAAAAAAAAATTTTTTACAAAATTTCGAGCTTTCAGAGCCCCGAGCCACTAATTTTAAAATTGGAAACTTAGATGATCCAAACCAAAGAAATATACATGGATGCCCATATTTACTACTTCCCTCAAAATTTTTAGCTATGATACATGCGTCACAAATCAATTCTCGCGCTTTTTCGAACTTCTCAGCAAACTTTGAAAGTTCAATTAAGAAAATGAAATACGGTTTCTTTCCCGACAGATAGCGATCCTTCAAAGGGTATATAATATGCGTTAGAAAAATTTCGAACTTTCGGCGACTTAAGGGTCCAATTTTAAAACTGAAAATCTAAATGTTATAAACTAGAGAAATATAAGGAGATGAGCACGTTTTTAGCCGCGTTCAAAATATTTAGCTGTAATATTTGCTTCGCTATGGGACTGACACGTCATTTTTCGCGCTTTTTGGAACTTTTCGGCAACTTTCAAAGTTTCCTTAAAAAAATGAAATACGTTTTCTTTTTTTCAAAATTTTGTATTTTTGGTGCACCATAGGTCTCATTCTAAAGTTGGGGAGCCGGTTGTCTTAAATCAGAGAAATATACATAGAGTCGCGTATTTTCTATCATGTTCCAAATTTATAGCTGTAATACTCGCGTCGCTAGGAGGGGTCCTAAAATTGGAGCTCACGCTTTTTTGAACTTTACGTCAACTTTGAAAATTTTGTTAAGAAAATGAAATACGGTTTTGTTCCCGACTAATAGAGATCTTTCTAATGATATATCACAAGCTCAAGAAAAAAAATATTTTTTTCCAAAATCTCAAGCTTTCGGTGCCCCGAGGGTCCAATTTTAAAGCTGGAAACTCGGATGTTCCAAACCAGAGAAATATACGTGGAAGCGCATATTTTTAACCGTGTTCAAAATTTTTATCGGTAATATTCGCGGCGCTAGGGGGGGGGGGGGACGCGTCATTTTTCGCGCTTTATTGAACTTTATGGCAACTTTGTATTTTTTGGTGAAGAAAATGATATAAGGTTTTGTTCCTGATAAATAGCGATCTTTCAAACAATATATTACATGACCGGAAAAAAAAAAATATTTTTTTACAAAATTTTGAGCTTTCGAAGCCCCGAGGGTCCAGTTTTAAAGTTGGAAATACGGATGTTTAAACTAGAGAAATATACGGGGATTCTCGTATTTTTAGCCGCGTTCAAAATTTTTTACTACAATACTCGCGGTGCTAAGGGGGGGGACACGTCATTTTTTGCGGTTCTTTGAACTTTTGGGCAACTTTACATAACTTTTGTGCCGTAATTTTTTGATTTGATGAAAGTACTCCTGCATTGTAGTTTATATTTTGAATTTCAGCGTTATAGGTTTATTTAGTGACGAGTTATGATTTTTTAAGTGATTTTTGAGGTCGTTTTATGTACCATATTATTTATTCTTGACGGTTTTTTGGGTTTTTTGCAGCCCAGGGTAATCGGTCATCTTCAAGTTATAAATCGTTTTAAAGATAATTTTAATTGTAATTTATGTTCCAAATTTGAAGTTTATAAGTCAAGCCGTTCGTGAATTATTGATTTTTATTTGATATTTTTGTCATTTGTGTACCATCTTATAAGGATTCCATACATTATATGTATACGGAATCCTAAAAATCATAGCGTTAAAAATTTAGCTAATTTGGTCAATTTTAAGACGTGCCGATATGGTCAAGAAGATAGCGCCACTTTCGTTGGATACTAGGCAGTGGGATTTAGTGAGTGCTCCACAATAAAACAGGAACTCTCATTACAGGCTTGAAACGTTAAGACTACACTTGAAATATCAACATTTTTTTCTTAGGCTTCTTTCTCAGGTGAATAATTTTATTGATAAGAATGAAAAAATCGTTGAAGATACATTTAAAATCTGCCACAGAATAGATTAAGAAAGTTAAGTATTAATGACAGACAGGAGAGTTGATTTTTTCGCATCGGAGTACTTTTTTTATTATTCCGCTACCACTTAAAGCAGGTACTGTTTTCGATCTTCTGTGCGGGTCAGTTTATTGTTATATTGCTCATTTAATTGTAAGCCGAGTTCAGCTGCATTATTGGCCACTTTCATTTTGGAGATTAATTCTCTACTTTTTAGACGATCTTCAAGTTGCTTCCATTCACTTAGATTTCTGAGAAGAAAATCGATGTTAATACGAAGTCGCTCAAAAATAATTTTGGTCAGTGAATTAAAAAATTGACCTAGATTTCCTGAGCATAAATTTTCCACGTAAAAGGTTTTTTTTTTCTTTTTTTTAACTTTTTTATTGGGCTTGTCAGCTACGGACGATTACCCATCAAGAAGGAAGAACGTAGGACAAAAGGAAGTTGAGGACACTAAGAAAGTTATTTGGGGAAGGTGGAAACGGCCAGAACTACTATGGAGAGATAGCAAGGGAGTCACAAAAAGATTGGTACTAGAACTCGTGCAATTAGCAGTCCGAAGGTAAATAAATGTGTAAACAAAAAATTATACAGGACATCTTAAAGGAAAGGAAAGCTCTCATGTCTTGTTAGCCGTTATACCTAATTATCATATATTATCTATATTTAAACGTGTGACCAGCATAAAAAGAAAAGTATTTTTATCTATGTCTGCGATTGTTGGGCTGCGCCCACAAAAAGATCAGCATCAACAATATGGCCGCAACTGCAATGCAGCGCCCACAGTGCCCGATGAGGCAAGAGACAAGACATCGCTATTTGCCTACGGTTGCGACTGCAAAGCAGTGCTCGCAATTCCAGTCCAGAAAAACAAAATCATTGATTATTCATTATTCAAACGGCATCTGCGGACGACGAGCTTACGATATATTAAGCATAAACAGGAAAGTGACTCCACATCGGAAGAGGGCAGCATGATCGCCAAATAGAGTAGCGTTTATACTAACTCCGGAAAATCCGCACCACCTTGACCCTGTTCCACTATGGCCACAATCCGAGCCAAGAGCCCACAATGCACCACGTGAAGGCAGCGGGGGAACCAAAATCTTAAGATAAGAAAAGGATGAGGGATTTGCTTAAATGTTTATACGGTCGCGGATTAAAGACAAGAATTTAGCAATAGCAGGGACAACAGACAGTGAAGGAAAGGTGAGGATAAAGGAAGCACAGTACGACGTGGGGATATTAAGGGATAGTAGATCTGAGTATAGTACCAATCTTTCGGAAGACAAATATGCACACTCAAAGAAAATGCGATCAGCATCACAATCGAGTGTGTTATCTACACATAATGGACAGAGAGGAAGGGAAGTAATAGAAAACCGATAAAGAGAAGCAGGGAGACAGCTGTGACCAAAGCGAAGACGACAAAGAGGAGATATAGTAGAACGACAAAGGTGTGGGAAGTCTAAGAACCAAAGGTGTGATGGTGGAAACGATTGAATAGACAAATATAAGGACCGCGGATTTGTAAAGGAAGGACCATACAAAGATTTCCAATTTTCAAATTGAATTTTTTTACTATAGTTAGCAATTCGGAAGAGCGAAATCGTCGGACAAGACGCCCGGAAGTCAAAGCCGAACGAGCAAGGTAGTCAGCCTTCTCATTACAATGAATCCCAGCATGGCTGGGGACCCGTAGGAATCTTATATGCAATGAACGTGAACGAGAGAGGACAGAAATTAAGGATCGAAAATGTAAGATTACTGGGTCCGAAGAAGGATGAATATAGGGAGAGGAAATACAATCAAGAACGCTTCTGGAGTCAGATATCAAAAGAAAATTTGTTTGGACAGTAAGAGAACTAGTGAATTTAATGACGCGTAGAACTGCAAACTACTCTGCATACTAATTAGAGCAGAATGATATGGCGATTTAAATACATTTGAGTGGTTAAGCGCAGAAATGAAGATCGATGCACCCATCTCGTGAGCCATTTTAGATCCATCAGTATAGACAAGCAGATGGTCGGGGAACGCCGATGTTACTAACTGGTTAAATTCGTTAATAGATGCTGAGGGGGGAGGAGACTTTAAACCAGGAGGCAAGGAGAACAGAGTCGGAGGATGAATAAGGTCAAAAAAATTGAAGTGAAAATATGGGAATTTATCAAAAAAAATAACAAAAGGAGCAAACTTAAATAGACGAGCGGAAACGTGGGAGAGAACGGGGATTTTATTAGAGACAAAACGCCAATCCTGCAGTAGGGAATGGTATGAATCAATAAGATTATTTGAGGAGATAGGAAGGCGCTTGATGAGGAACCGGTAGGCAAGATAGTATCTACGAAGGGAGAGGGGAGGAACATCAGACTGAGCCAGGATCGCCGGAATAGGGCTGAATTTTAAAACGCCAAGGCATAAGCGGAGGGCTGCATTCTGGACCGTATTCAGTTTGGAGAGAAGAGACTGGGATGCGATGCCGTAAAGAAAACTATCGTAATCAAACTTAGAGCGGATAATAGATTTATGGAGTATGAGGAGTACTACGGGATCTCCGCCCCAATTGGAAGACGACAAAGCCTTTAAGATATTTAACCGTTTTAGTGTTGATGAATGAAGATAATTTATATGTTCTGAGAAGGGTAGTCGACTATTGAGATAGATTCCTAAATATTTGAAGGAGGTAACAAAGGGTAGACGCAGGTTATTGATCGATACGTTGATTAATGCTGGATTGTAGGGGCGGTAATTAAAAATAGTACATGAGGATTTTAAAGGAGCAATCATAAGGTGGATTTCTGATAGGGAACTTTCCAGAATAGGTAAGGACTCCTGCAGCTTGTGACGAGCTTCAGGGATATTAGAAGCGGCTGTATAAAGGATTATATCATCCGCAAAGAACAAAGAGGAAGAAGGTATAGGAAGTGAAGCGATGTTTAGAGTATACATATTAAAGAGAGTGGGGCTAAGACAAGACCTCTGTGGTAGACCGTGGAAAAATTTTCGTATAATTGACTCATCGGCTGAACTTAAATGAATGGTTCTATTTTGGAAGAGATTCATAATTAGGAAGATGAAATGAGGAGGTAAATTAATGGAGAACATTTTATTTCGGAGAGTTGGAAGATGAACGCTGTCAAAGGCACTTGAGACATCAACAAAAGCGGCCAAAGTGAAGTTTTTTTGGATGAATGATTTGTATGTATAGTATAGGAAAGAGGCAACACAATCAGAAGGACCACGGCCAGGACGAAATCTATACATATTATTAGGGAGTACCTTATTATTCTCCAACCACTAAACAAGACGTTTGTTCAACATGGATTCGAATAGTTTCCTAAGACAGCTAGCGAGGGAAATGCAGCGAAAAGCCGAAGAGTCTTTATCCTTTGGAATAGGGACAATTTTGAAGGAGTGCCATGTGGGAGGAATATAGCCAGAAAAGAAGATAGAGTTAAAAATGTTTAAGAGGATTCCATAGAATTGTTTAGGAAGATTTTTAAGAACAGAATAAGGGATTCCGTCTAAGACTAGAGATGAGTTTATAGAGGGAAGTGTTATGTTGAATGAACGAAGCGGCAACATGAACAGTGACAATTACGGGGACGTGGTCACTGCCAGAAGTTACCTTCATTATTGTTGCTGTTATCTTTGTTATTTGTATTATTAATCTCATTATTTTCAGCTTTCCTTACGTTAAGATTGTCTTTATCGTCGTCTTTAATTTTAAAATTCTCGACAGCGCTGCTTATAACTGAATTTGCTGAACTAACTAAGTCTGTTTGCGATAGACGAAACTCCTTAACAGGCAGATCGGCTTTTGGAGAGACTGGGCTGGAGGGTTTTTGTTTGTTGGAGGTATCTACCTCCATCACATTGACAGAAAGTGCGGTTCTGAAGGAGGCCGCCGTGCTACCTCCCTTAGACGAACTCATCAGCTAATATAAAAATTAATTATAAATGGGATGAAAGTGAATTATAAAAAAAAAAAAAAAAAGAAAAGAAAATTAGAAATAAGACAGCGGAAAGAATCAATAAGAAACGTGAACCGCAAGTAATAGTTAATTTAAGCAAATATAAGGAACGAGCTCACCGATTTCGGATGATTATCAGTAAGTTGCAGGCGAAAACAATTATCCGCGTAGAGAATAGCGCGATATACGAATAGAATTATCGGAATACCATTATCGCACGAAGCAATGAACACGTAAGAAACAACTGATAATTTCACTATGTAAGTTTGATGCGTCAGAAAATTTAATCTGCATTCGGCTCATGCCGTCATCTTCTGTTGCGTCGAGATCCAGGTTTTTGTGCATTCTTTCTTTCACCTTATTACTGACATTGTTATCGAAGAAAGCGAACCCAACTTCTTTTGGAGTTAGATACCATAAATGGCGAAAAATTGATCTGCGACCATTTTTGAAACTTCTTCGTCTATTTCTTTGTAATAATTTAGTTTTTTTAGAAAATTAAAATCTGAATTTGGTGCTTTTACAGTAACCGGAGCTGAAAACCACGCTTCTACAGAAGTTGTCACAATAAAAAAATACAAATGTCAGCTAAACCTTTCGCTTCTGAAGTTTTCAGCTTACATTCATGGCGAAATAAATACATTTTCAAGAAGTATATGACCTTAAACGTCCACCTCGCGTGGTGCATGGCTCCGGGATATCAAAATGAAAAATTATTTGGAGTTTCTCCTCGAAATACTAAGCATAATTCTAAAAATTCCTGGTAATGTGTAGCAACCGTATGCTGCAGGAATGTAATCAATCGGGATTTTCTGTCGTCGTTAAATACAGATCTCATTTCTTCTTTCATTAATGCTGAGCGAAAATTGTCTTTATTCATCTTTGACCACTTGTTTTGGGATTCTTTAAATACAGCAACATTTGGACCAGAAGTGCGAGGCATTTTCAGTTCGAAAACAGTTCTTGTAATCATTTCAAAAGTGTGGTGACGACGCGCCAAATGTAATAATTTGCGGTCGAAGAACCATTCCAAGCTGATACAAGTCCCTCCTTTGTCACAGTATTAACGGCAGTTGTGTCAAAAGAAATACATTTAATAATAGAGGCACGGGATTTTTTGGTTTTAGCCGAATAAGCGATCGAGAGGGAAAAGTTAGTCCGTCAAAATATACAAAAGAAGACATTTAAATCAGTTGTAAACTGTTTAGTATTGTCTCTTTTTTTACTTTTGTTAATTGTACCGTCGCTGTAGTGTTCAAAACCACTATCGGGCTTCAGTACATTAATTACGCCTCTTTCTCTTTCGAATGCATTCGCATCAAGATGACTCACTCAGTCCTTTGAACCGGGCTGCATTCGAATTATCTCTGTCTTCTCTCACATTTGCTATTCCATCAGTTCAGCGATGAAATTGATTAGTACGTATAGCTAGAGCTATGTAGCAAGAACCTTTGCGCAGTATGATTCAACCCTAACGGGTATCATTTTATATATGCTAATGTTTCAAAACCTGTTTTTACTTAGCAGAAATTTTTTGTTTGCCTTTTACGATTTCATACACAAATGTCCTCTTTATTCCTTCTTTTCATTACTCCTTGAACTTTGTTATCCCCAATTTACTTCCTCGCATTTCTAATCGTTATAATTTATCTCCCTCCGTTTTTCTTTCTCCCTATTTCAATCCTATTAAAACGAAAGATGTTTTGATTGTAGTGAAATTATCAGTTGTTTCCTACGCGTTCATTGTTTCGTGCGATAACGGTATTCCAATAATACTGCTCGGATAATTGTTCTCGCCTACAACTTACTGATAAGCATCCGAAATCGGTGAGCTCGTTCCTTATATTTGCTAAATTAACTATTACTTGTGGTTTACGTTTCTTTTGATTCGTTCCGCTGTTTTATTTCTAATTTTATTTTCGTTTTTTTTTTTTTAATAATTTACTGTTATCCCATTTATAATTAATTTTTATGTTAGCTGATTAGTCGTCTAAGAGAGGTCGCATGTCCATTGCACCCCTCCAATAACCAAATTTGTTTGTGATCCCGATCACGTAATGTTCGAGTGTGCATCTCTTGTAACCGATCAAGCTGTTTTCTACTCCTCCCTCTTACAAATTGGTATTCCCACTCCATACAGTGCTTCGTTCATTCTCCCCCTTCCTTCTCCTTCTGTTGTTCAGGCTCTTGATTTCTCCTTTTTGTCGGCTATCTCTGATCGTATAAAGATGTAAGTTTCGTTGTTTTTTTTCCTCTGTTCTTGGGCCAATGTCCTTGTAGACGACCCCCCCCCCAAAAAAAGAAAAAAAAAAGACGATCTCCTTAATGACGTCTCTTCGTTGGTTCCTGTTATTTCTATACGGCTTCTTAAAAAAAGGAAAGAGGATAAACTCTGTCCCATTCCTTTAATCGAAATCAAGTTTCTTTCCAATAAAATTCCTGATTTTGTCCATTTCTTCCATCTTCGTTGCCCCGTTGAACCTAGTGTCAGACTTCCCATCCAGTGTCGTTCTTGCTTCCGTTTCGAACACACAGAAAAAATGTGCCTTAGAAAACCTAGATGTGTTAAGTGTGGTGACTCCCACCGAGCTAATGAGTGCTCTAGTCCCTCTTTACCATTAAAATGTCTCAACTGTGAAGGCTCTCATGATTCCACTAACCGTCAATGCCCAGTCTTTCTTGAACAACTGGAATTTAAAAAAATTATGGCATTTGAAAATATATCCTTTAGTGAAGCCTGCCAACTAAAAAAGGAAAATCGTACTTCGTCTGTGTTTTCTTTCGCTGATATCGCCAACAGAAAAATAAATCCTAATGTTTCCCGTGCCAGGTCTAATAATTTATCTTCCAGTTATTCTCCTTCGTCGCCTCTCTCGCTGCCTAAATTAATGCCTCTTCCTAAATCGCCCACTTTTCACAAATTTTCTTCTCCGAAACCTCACTTCAATTCTCCTTCGCAGTTTCCTAATCCCCCTTCTAACCGTTTTCCCTCTCCTTCTAATGGGTGGGCTCTTAATAGATCCGCCTCCTTCTCTGGCAATTCCACTTCCAACAAAAGTAGCCATTCCGCACTTAGTACCGTTAATCCTTTTTCCTTATCGTCCTCTAATTCTCCTTCCACTGCTTCCTTCCCATTAGTTTCCTCCCTATCCGAATGTTTCCTGGAGCTTTTGGCATCTAAAAACATTGCCTCTTCTCCTTCTCTTGCTGAATCTTTACCTTTTTTCTTAGCTAATTCATCAGTCTTAATTAATTATTTTAGTTTTTAATTATTTATATACGTATCATGTTTCCTTTTCCACTTACTGTAGTATCTTTCTTCTCCTTTTTGTATTTATTGTTGTTTCTCCTCTCCCTTGGATTTTAAGACATTCAGACGAATTGCCTCTAATTTTAGTTGCAGTAATTGTTTCCTTAATTACCGAATGTGCTGACGCTGAAGTGGCCAAACCCACCGACGGGCGCAGTTACATTTATTTTAATGTTTTCTTTCACCAGTATACTTACGTTCAGTATCTCACCTCTCCTTCCTTATTCCTTTCCCCCAGCTCTATTTCTTTATCTTTTTAATTTACTCAACAATGCCATGATTAAGATTCTTCAATAGAACTGTCGCAGCGTTCGGGCAAACAAATTAGCCCTTGAAAGTTTGCTTGATATTTTTCTATCTGAAACCTGTCTCTCAAATTCAGTACATATCTCCGTCACAGGCTTTCAGATAATTAGATGAATTGCAAGGATGGCTATGGAGGAGCTGCCATTCCGGTTAGAATGGGCATTCCATTCACCACCCATAGCATTAACCTTCCAAACATTTCTAACCCTTCCGCATTCACCAAATTACGCTACCCTCTTAACTTTGTCTCTGTATACATTCCTCCCTTATGCAACCTTAGAGATCTTTATTTACCATCTTTTTTTGAATCCCTTCCTCATCCGTTTATTATTGGCGAAGACTAGAACGCCTGCTCTTCCGCCTGGGGTCTCTCATCCCAAAATCGTAATGGTTCCCTCCTTCAATCTTTGTTATTAGCCAATAATTTTGTCATTCTCAACGATGGTTCCCCTACATATTTTAAAAACGCATTCTCTTTCAGTTCTATTGATCTTACTTTCTCCTCTCCTAATTTAAGTTGGAAATATTCATGGAGCTCTCTGGACGGGACTTTTGGCAGTGACCACGTGCCCGTAATTGTCTCTGTTCATGTTGCCGCTTCGTCCATTCAACATAACACTTCCCTCATTCCTCGCTGGAACCTTTCGAAAAATGATTGGCCAAAATTTCATTCCTTTCTTGAATCCTTGACTTTTTGTTTCAATCCTAACCGTGATCCTATCCCTCAGTATTAAGAGTTTATCCAGTTGATTTCTTCGGCTTTATCTTCTTCCTCCCCTCCTAAGATGAGTCCCACCGGAAATACCAGGGGTATTTATCGGTCGTCTTTGTGGTGGAATGCTAATTGCTCGTTGGCTTACCAATATAGTTTGTCCGCATTTCGCAACTTTCGCTCTAATCCTACCGTCGTTAACTTCTTGACATACAAACAAGCTAATGCTAAATTAAGATATGTTTGCAAAAAGACAAAGAAAGCGTCTTGGGCTGCATTTTGCGCATCCTTTTCTAGATATACTCAACTTTCCCGAATTTGGAAGTTGGAAAAAGCTTTTCAAAATTCACGATCTACCGGTCTTTCCTATGTGGATCTTTCAGCAGATAAACTTTCCTCCTTCGTTGATGGCGTAGCCCCCCCTTATGTTCCTTCTGTGTAGGAAATAAATCCTTATTCGCATAGTTCAAACTCTCTTAACCTCTCCTTTTACTGTAAGCGAGCTCTTTGCAGCTTTTTCTAAAAATATATACTCATCTCTAGTCTTAGACGGAATCCCTTATTCTGTTCTTAAAAATCTTCCTAAACAATTCTATGGAATCCTCTTAAACATTTTTAACTCTATCCTCTTTTCTGGCTATATTCCTCCCACATGGCACTACTTCAAAATTGTCCCTATTCCAAAGGATAAAGACTCTTCGGCTTTTCGCTGCATTTCCCTCGCTAGCTGTCTTAGGAAACTATTCGAATCCATGTTGAACAAACGTCTTGTTTAGTGGTTGGAGAATAATAAGGTACTCCCTAATAATATGTATAGGTTTCGTCCTGGCCGTGGTCCTTCTGATTCTGTTGCCTCTTTCCTATACTATATATACAAATCATTCATCCAAAAAAACTTCACTCTGGCCGCTTTTGTTGATGTCTCAAGTGCCTTTAACAGCGGTCATCTTCTAACTCTCCAAAATAAAATGTTCTCCATTAATTTACCTCCTCATTTCACCTTCCTAATTATGAATCTCTTTCAAAATAGAACCATTCATTTAAGTTCATCTGATGAGTCAATTATACGAAGAGTTTTCCACGGTCTCCCACAGGGGTCTTGTCTTAGCCCCACTCTCTTTAATATATATATACTCTAAACATCGTTTCACTTCCTATACCTTCTTCCTCTCTGATCTTTGCTGATGATATACTCCTTTATACAGTCGCTTCTAATATCCCAGAAGCTCGTCACAAGCTGCAGGAGGGCAATGAGAGGAAACATGATAAAGTTTATAGCATCGTTGGAAGCGTATGTGCCAGCGTTAAATAAATCAGAGTTCACTAAGAGAACGCTGTGGACAAGGGTTTACTTGTCGGGTTGTATGTTTAAGCAGCAGGTTCAGTATAGAGATACGAGAAATGGTAAGAGGGGAGGAGATATTGAAGCAGCATTACGTGATAAGAAGTAAGTAATGTTGCATTGCAAGATATCAGTCATGTCGTGTGTGTGTAGGTTGATAGATCAAGTATATGAGAGTAGGCAGTGCAGTACGAAGGGGTATGTGAGGTTGGCGCATGGCGATGCTATTATGTGCCGCAATACCGTTTGCGTAAACTTTTTTTATGTGCGTCAAAGGCAGATAATGTGCGAGGTGTGTGCGAAATTCGTGTGTGACGATATATGTATTTTATTATTATTTTTTGTTTTATTCCGTTCCGTACTGTTTAGTTTTAGGTTTCGCCGCGCGGAGGTGTTATGTTATGAATGTGGGCATACGGGTAGATGCGTAGGCGTGTGTGTATACTTGAATATATGTCTATTATGTACTTACCTTAGGTGTATGGGAATTTATCAAGTATATGTATATAATTATAATCAAATTATTAGTTTGATAAGTGCGATGCGAATGGAAGGCATAATTGTGAATTTAATCCACATATAAATCCAGACTTTGCACTTTTACATCTATTCTTGTTCGAAAAGTTGAACTTAAGTTAAATAGAAATATGATTATGCAACCAAATGACATCTCTATTACAGTTCTGTCACAAAATTGAGTGTAACGAATACGAAACCATAAAAAAATGGAATGCAGACATAAGTAGAAATTTTAACGGGAAAGACGAAAATTGTAAGAATATTATTAAAATAATCCATTTAAACATTCGAAGCATTAGATGCAATTGGGATGAGTTATTAATACAAATTCATAAACAGGATGTTAGCGTAATAGTTCTTACCGAAATAAACATCAAAGAGCACGAGGCTGAATATTATAACATAGAGGGTTATGAGAAATGTGTAATTGAGAAACCACCTAACCGTAATGGGGGAATAATGATATTGGCGTCAAAGGCTTTCAGCTTCAACGTGGTTCACGCGGGTAATTCTGCTGCTGATAGCATTACTGTAGAAATAAGTCTACCAAAAAATCAAAAAATTTACTTAATGGCAATTTATAGGTCACCGAGTAACAACGTTGGTCACTTTCTACAGGAACTCGAAGAGAGCCTGAAAAGATTATTTTTTTTTTTTTTTTTTTTTTTTTTTTACCCCCCCTTGGGTTTGCTAGCAAAGAGCATTAGCCCAGCAAAAAGGAATAGACACATGGAATAGAATAGAAATTATATTTTTATTCTGTCGGCAATGGAATCAAGGAACACCCCTAGGACAGGAACAACAGAGATAGTAGGTAGAGAATGAACATAAGAGGCGTTGAAAGGAGCAGGAAGACCAATCTTTAAAAGATGACAATAAAGTAACTCACGCTCGCGAGATAAACCGAAGCACTCGAAGAGCACGTGATTCGCATCGCAAACATACTGGGAACCTTCAGGATCCAATGGACAAAAAGGAGAATCAGCCAAAGAGAAGCGATTTAGTGAAGAAGGAAGGAGACTATGCGAGAAACGGAGGCGAGATAATTTAGTAATTATGGACCGATGCAAACTGGGAAACTCATAGAACCAAGGACGAGGGGGAGGAACAGGATTAATCAAGAGATAAAAGGATTTAGGATTAGTGAAAAGAGATACATAAACAGAATGCCAAAGTCTAAGATGGCAGGATTTAGTTGGAAGAAGAATATTGTGTGCTGGAACCCTACTAATAAAATTCCCATTGGAAACAGCAGCTTTAGCAAGGAGGTCGACGGCTACATTTCCATCAATGCCTGCATGTCCTGGAATCCAAAGAAAGTCAATCTGGGTACACGTCGATGAGGATAGATCATGAAGAAGAGAACGAATAGAAAGGATAATAGCATCAGTGGAAGGAGAAAGGGAAGGTGGAGATAGCGCTAGAAGAACACTTAAAGAATCAGAAACAATAAGGAATTTGGAAGAACTTGCAGAAGAGGAAATATAAATAATGGCTTGTAGAATGGCAACAGATTCTGCAGTAAAGACAGAACAAAAGGACGGAAGTCTAAAAGACCGAGAATGAAAGAACTGAGGGCACAAGAATGCCGCCCTTAGATCGGAATACAAAATTTATTATCTGCGGAGATTGTAATATTAACACTGTGTCAAGGAGTAAAATAAATGATCAATTTCTGAACATCTTATCAAGACACGGTGGAATTCGGCTAATTAAAGGAACAACTAGAGAAGAGGTAAGAGCAGGTCGTATTACCAAATCTTGTATAGATAACATCTTCATTAGACATGCAACAGAGAATGTAATGGCGGGTATTATAAAGACAAAAATTTCAAATCACTACATGATTTGTGATGCACTATGGGTAGATAGAGACGAGAACATGAAGAATGTTAGTACACGTGAAATCTATCTGAATGAGAACTTGTTAAAAGATAAAGTAAATGCTTATCACTGGCAGGGCTTGCTTGAGAAAAGAGAAGTGGAAGAATTAGTATATAATTTAATAGTAGTATTCAATAAACTTTATGACGATTGCAAATTTACTAGGCAGAAAAGGAGGGAAAGGAGATACAATCCTATTGCAGCTTGGATGAATAGGAAAATATTAAATCTCATACATATTAGAGACCTATATTATAAAAGATGTAAAGGGAATAATACAAATAGAAGATATAAAGAACTATATAAGAAATACAGGAAATTAGTAAAGCAGGAAATAAGACAAGAAAAAGAAAAATATTACCAACAGGAATTACTAAAAGCGAATAATAACATTAAAAAAACCTGGAAGATAATAGATCAAGTAGTGTGTAAAAAAAGGTCTATAATTATAGACGAGGCAATAGGGAAGAATTTTGATGGGTATCGCAATGCGGCGCGTGAATTTCAAAAATATTATATGGAGGCTATTGAAAATCTGAAACATAATTGTGATATTAGACTCATTATAACCGAGAACGTGAATACTACGGTTACGTCATTTTACATACCGAAAGCCACAAGTGAAGAGATAGAAAACATAATTAAGAAAATGAATAAGAATAAAGCCCAAGGACAATAGTCTTTCTAGACCTTACTAAGGCTTTTGATTTAGTGGATAGGGAAATATTGATAGAAGACCTAAGCAAAATTGGTATAACAGGGAGATATCTTAATTGGTTTAGATGTTATTTACATGAAAGGGAATGTTTAGTGAAAATTGGTAATGAATATAGTGATATGAGGAAAACGAAATATGGAGTAGGACAAGGAACTGTATTAGCAGCGTTACTGTTTTTAATTTACATCAACTCCATTCACAATTGTATTAGGAACGCCAAACTTTATGTATATGCTGATGACATTGCTCTGGTAATTGAACACCAAGACGTAGAAATAGCAGAAAGGCTGCTTCAGGAGGACTTGAATATGGTTTGCAGATGGGTACACGATAAAAAATTATTAATAAATGCCAAAAAATCAAAAGTGATGTACGTAAGAACACCGAGTAGATTTAGAAAGTTCGTGCCTAAAATAGTTTTGCACAAGGTAGATTGCCTTCATAGATCGGAAGTATGCCGTTGTGAGCCGTTAGAAATGGCTGATAATTTCAAATACCTGGGAATAACATTAGATAAGGCGTTAACTTGGAGAGTTCACATAGATAACATTGCTAGGAAAATTAGGCAGACTATGCCGGCGTTATACAAATTAAAACAAGTTATGAATTACAAAACTACGAGACTGTATTTTGACTCATTAATAATGACTAGGATTAGATACGCGATCGAAATTTGGGGGGAGGCAAAAAAAACGGAATTAAGGAAAATTAGTAGGATACAGAAAAGATGTTTAAAAATGTTGTTACCGAATTGGAGAAATGCGAATCTTGTAACGAATTCTACTTGGTGGGACAATAATAAAGAAATGTCGCCAAAAATGTTTTTTTATTACAGTAAACTTTTAAGGTATAAAACAGAAAAAATAAGATTACCGACAAGGGAAAAGGTATATGGGACTAGGAACTGTGACAATTTATGTTTTATAAGACCTAAAGGGATTAATAATAAAATTGATAATGTTGAAGAGGAAGTTATGAGTCATTTACTGGGTATCTTACCAAAGGAATTAAGAGACGAAAGTAATTTGAATATATGGAAAGAAAATAAAAATATGGTTCATTGCGTGGTGCAAAGAATGAGAAATGGATAGCCATAGTAAAGGAACAGCAATAAGACGGGTAGTTGATTGAAAGAGTAAATAATTATAAATGATGTAATCAAAAAAAAAAAACAAAAAAATGGCTTACGTGAAAATATTGTGGTACGATGTGCGATGGGTATAAACGTTGTGAATTAAAATTAGACGTAGAATAGTAAAAATAGAAGTTAAGTTGAATTAAGTATTTAGATATAAGACGAATATGATGTATTAGATTTAAGATGTAGATGATGAATAAACGATATAATTATGTTGGGAACCCACAGACGGGCAATTGCCTTGTGGGACCCGCAAATTATTTACAAAAAAAAAAAAAAAAAAATCCTTACGTATTCTGGAATGTTCCTTATCAGAAATCCATCTTAATCCTCACGTACTACTATTATTTACCGCCCCGACAATCCAGCATTAATCAACGTATCGATCAATAACCTGCGTCTACCCTTTGTTACCTCCTTCCGATATTTAGGAATCTATCTCAATAATCGACTATCCTTCTCAGAACATATAAATTATCTTCATTCATCTACACTAAAACGGTTAAATATTTTAAAGGCTTTGTCATCTTCCAATTGGGGTGGAGATCCCGTAGTACTCCTCATAATCTATAAATCTATTATCCGCTTTAGGTTTGATTACGTTAGTTTTCTTTACGGCAACGCATCTCAGTCTCTTCTCTCCAAACTGAATACGGTCCAGAATGCAGCCCTCCGCTTATGCCTTGGCGTTTTAAAATCCAGCCCTATTCCGGCGATCCTGGCTCAGTCTGATGTTCCTCCCCTCTCCCTTCGTAGATACTATCTTGCCTACCGGTTCCTCATCAAGCGCCTTCCTATCTCCTCAAATAATCTTATTGATTCATACCATTCCCTACTGCAGGATTGGCGTTTTGTCTCTAATAAAATCCCCGTTCTCTCCCACGTTTCCGCTCGTCTATTTAAGTTTGCTCCTTTTGTTATTTTTTTTGATAAATTCCCATATTTTCACTTCAATTTTTTTGACCTTATTCATCCTCCGACTCTGTTCTCCTTGCCTCCTGGTTTAAAGTCTCCTCCCCCCTCAGCATCTATTAACGAATTTAACCAGTTAGTAACATCGGCGTTCCCCGACCATCTGCTTGTCTATACTGATGGATCTAAAATGGCTCACGAGATGGGTGCATCGATCTTCATTTCTGCGCTTAACCACTCAAATGTATTTAAATCGCCATATCATTCTGCTCTAATTAGTATGCAGAGTAGTTTGCAGTTCTACGCGTCATTAAATTCACTAGTTCTCTTACTGTCCAAACAAATTTTCTTTTGATATCTGACTCCAGAAGCGTTCTTGATTGTATTTCCTCTCCCTATATTCATCCTTCTTCGGATCCAGTCATCTTACATATTCGATCCTCAATTTCTGTCCTCTCTCGTTCACGTTCATTGCACATAAGATTCCTATGGGTCCCCAGCCATGCTGGGATTCATGGTAATGAGAAGGCTGACTACCTTGCTCGTTCGGCTTTGACTTCCGGGCGTCTTGTCCGACGATTTCGCTCTTCCGAATTGCTAACTATAGTAAAAAAATTCAATTTGAAAATTGGAAATCTTTGTATGGTCCTTCCTTTACAAATCCGCGGTCCTTATATTTGTCTATTCAATCGTTTCCACCATCACACCTTTGGTTCTTAGACTTCCCACACCTTTGTCGTTCTACTATATCTTCTCTTTGTCGTCTTCGCTTTGGTCACAGCTGTCTCCCTGCTTCTCTTTATCGGTTTTCTATTACTTTCCTTCCCCTCTGTCCATTATGTGTAGATAACACACTCGATTGTGATGCTGATCGCATTTTCTTTGAGTGTACATATTTGTCTTCCGAAAGATTGGTACTATACTCAGATCTACTATCCCTTAATATCCCCACGCCGTACTGTGCTTCCTTTATCCTCGCCTTCCCCTCACTGTCTGTTCCTGCTATTGCTAAATTCTTGTCTTTAATCCGCGACCGTATAAACATTTAAGCAAATCCCTCATTCTTTTCTTATCTTAATATTTTGGTTCCCCGCCGCCTTTACTTGGTGCATTGTGATACGGATTCGGTACTTTTGGCGCTATCTTTTTTTCGACGTTCAAGGTAGAAATTATTCTTCGATTTATTCATTAATTCTCGGCTTCTCGAACGTCGATATATTTTACATCGCCGCTTTGTCGTGTCTTGGTTGCTTATTTGGCCGATACTAAAAATCCCCGAGTTCAGTGGCGTAATCGTCGAGTACACGGTCGCGCTGGGTTAGAGACTGTATAGTGTCTGAGTGGTAGTGGTCAGCAGCTAAGACAATGATATGCGCGTGCGGCAAGAAGCGCTAAATAAGATGAGCCGAGTAATGTCGAGCAGTGAGATTGTTATTAAAACCCGTAATGGCATGGCAAAGAAAACGGGCGGGGGGTAAGCTTATTCGCGCGCGTGATAATTGTTAATTTTAATTTCTCGCGTTAACTAATTAGTACATCGTATTGTAATCGTCGCGGCTGGTGGTCGTCAAGCGCGGGAATTCATACAGCCTAGTCGTCGCATTACTTTTGTTGGTACGGCATAAAATTTTAAGGAAGTAATCAATTTTGATGTTACCGTTAATCTTTTTTTCTTCCAGTCTGCTTGTTGGTTTTTTTTTGTTAAATACATATATATGGTTTCAATCAATTTTCTTTATTGGATACTTGGTGTCGACTAGTCTTTCCATTAGTCTGTGTAAAAATAAAATAATAAAAAAAAAAAAGAGAAAAGCCTGGTGCTCTGAGAGAATTTGGTCCGATCGTAAAGGACAGAAAATCTATATCAAGTGGTTCTAGAGATTCTCGGATGGTGACCATAGTGGTACTGGGTCAAGGTGGTGCGGATCTTCCGGAGTTAGTATGAACGCTGCGCTATTTGGCGATTTCAATGTGGAGAATCTTTCCTTTTTATCCTTAATATATCGTAAGCTCGTCGTCCGCAGATGCCGTTTGAATAATGAATAATCAATGATTTTGCATTTCTGGACGGGAATTGCGAGCACTGCTTTTCAGTCGCAACCGTAGGCGAATAGTGATGTCTCTTGCCTCATCGGGCATTGTGGGCACCGCACTGCAGTTGCGGCCATATTGTTGATAAGGATCTTTTTGTGGGCGCTGCCCAACAATCGCAGACATGGATAAAAATACTTTTCTTTTTATGCTGGTCACACCGCGCATTTAGTATAAATATACATAATATATTATATATTATAATCAAGTATAACTGCTAACAAGACATGAGAGCTTTCCTTTCCTTTAAGGTATCCTGTATATTTTTTCGTCTACACATTTATTTCCCTTCGGACTGCTAATTGCACGGGTTCTCTAGTACCGATCTTTTTTGACTCCCTTGCTATCGCTCCATAGTAGTTCTGGCCGTTTCCACCTTCCCCAAACAACTTTCCTAGTGTCCACAGTTTCCTTTTATCCTACGTTCTTCCTTGTTGATGGGTAATCGTCCGTAGCTGACAACCCCAATAAAAAAGTAAAAAAAAACGAATATTATGATGAATGCACGCGGAAAACTAATACTGACTAGTGTAAATCGATACACGCACCGACGTGAACTTACGACCTAATTAAACGATCGATCATTATCGACCATCATCGACTGAACAACGAATTAATCTAAATTATCGAATTATCATGCAAGATGCACGAACGAAGATTTCGGTACACGATGGATTATTCCAAACGACATAGTCGAATCGCTGAATATTACCCCGTACCTTATCAATTAATTCGAACGCCGCAGAATTTTCTAGAATATTTCTATATTTTATCTTCTATTTTAAAGCGACCACTAGCTTGTCTTTCCGGGATTTTTACAAATTATCTTGCTACTCTCATAGCTACACGCTCCGTACTTATACGTTTCGACGGTAAACGCTACATCTCCGCGTTTTTCGACCGCGATAACCCCCGCGAAAATCCTGTTCGCTCGCGCAACACAGCCGACACAACGGCTGCGTTCGGGATAACCAGGCTTCCCGGTCAAAATAGCTTCTCCGATCGCAATTTGCCGTCATCTCTGCTGCCCGAAAAAAACCCGAAATATAAATGATATTAAAATCGAAATAATAATTTCTACCTCGGACGGCATTATCAGAAAGCGTATAAAACGTAATTAAAACGCTACAGCTGCCGAATCCGTCTCAATATATATTGTTCTCATATTTTGAACATGTATGGTTGCGAGTAAATATGCGAGAGTAAGTGTAAGAGTATCATGAATGGGAATAATCCATAAAAAAAAAAAATATATATATATACAAGTAATATAAGGGTGACTTTGGAACAGTTATGTCAAAATTTTTACAAAACATAGTATAAAGGCCACTTTAGGATAAAAATGTCAATTTTTATACAAAACATTCAATGTGCTAAAATTTAAACAAACCCGCCAAAGTCTGGCATGATTGGAGTTGGATAAGGAAAGGATATCTGAAGAAGGGAAATAGTTGAGGAATGAATCAAGGCGACCAGCAGAACGAGCCAAAGAATTAGCTGCGTCGTTGCCGTCAATTCCGGAATGACTAAGAATCCATAAAAAATCAATAAGAATAGAGCGAGATGACTGCAGAGTGGCGGTAAGAGAACGAATTGAGAGAGTAATACCATCAGAGAAATGTGAAGGAGGAGAGCATATGGCTTGAAGGACGCCTTTAGAGTTCAAAATTATGAGGAATTGGTAAAGTTCGCTTAAAGAAGAAATAAAAGAGATAGCCTGATCGATTCTGCAAAAAAAATAGTGCAGAAGGAAGGAAGGGAAGGATTCAGAATGCTGAAATGACGGGGCAGTAAACGCGCCACCGACGCCGTTCTCGCTCTTGGAACCACCGGTAAAGATGAATACACGAGCAGGTAAAGAGGAATTTAATAAATGAAGAAATTCATTGTTGATTGCATCGTGAGAAGAGGAATGGGTCCGAAGTGGAACTTGATAGGCTGCCATAGAGTAAGGGAGAGTGTTATAGGAAAAGATAACAGGAGAAAAATTAGGAAAACGGGCAGCAATGAGCGACAGAATTGAGATTTTATGAGGAGAAATACGCCAGCGGTTTTTTAATTCACAGATAAGAAGAAATAAGTTTGGACGAGAAGACGGGAAGCCGTTTAATTATGAAGCGATACTTAAGCTGAGAACGGCGAATAAACAGTGGTTGGGTAACTGACTTTGATAAAACTGTGGGAATGGGAGAGGATTTCACTTGGAAATAATTATGTCAAAATTAAAAACAATTAAATGATTTCGAAAAATTTTTTAAAATCAATTTTAAAAAAATATGTATTTCGTTACCTTTATGATATCCAGGAGAGGTGTCTAGTGATGTGTTGGACACCTCATTTAATGTTTTTCTAAAAATCGGTTTTATTAAATTTGTATCAGGAAAACAAGGCAATCAAATCAACCCCATCCATATGGTCGGGGTTGAAAATCAACTCGATTAGAAGTAGGGCGGCCATATGGACGCTGTGAAATTGTCAGGAGACCAAATGTTTACTAAGCTCATCTCATTAAATGGCTTTTTAAAAATTGCTTATATTTATTTCTCATTGTTGTAGGTGAACTCACCTTTTTCTATTTCTCTCCCTTCATTGTGGATGATTCCAACTCATTTAAGTATTTTTTAAAAAAGATGCTTTAAAAAGATGGTTGAATTAAAGAAATTAAATCTATATATAAAGTATCTTATCTTATATATTTAAAGAGCCTTGCTCTTGTCGTTGCCGTACACTACATAGCGCGTTGGCGCAACCTATTCGTACATTTAGCTGTACCGATATAGGTTGTGTACCAGGCAATTGTAATATGCAACGCAGGTGTATACACGCAAGACTACATTCGGAACTGATTGAAGCCGCTTGTTATCGCGCTACAAGTGCAGTCCGTCCGGTGTGGGTCTGCTGTGTACTGACCTAGCGCGCATATGATGTTGAACGTGGTGGTTTGCCATTGCCTTCCACGTGACTATTAGCGATTATTTATTTTATTTAATCCTTGTAATAAGTTCGTCGTCACTCGGGATCGAACCCGTGACCGCCATATCGGAAATGAAGCGCTCTAGCAACTAGGCTATCGCGACGACATATAATGTATGGAAGCCGATAATAATGATAATAATACATTAAACATTTTTAGAGAAGTTAGTAAATCTTCAACTTAAAAATATTTTAAAGATTTAAAAAAAGGTACTGTTGATTGTTTCATAACAAAAACAAAATTTGGAAAGGGTGTTATTTTAACCATTATTTGCAAAAATGAATGTTCCCAAAGCGAATATCTGATAAATTACTACCACTTGTTCATAGAAACCCTAATGATAATTCTCCTAAAGTAATTTATGTCGGCATAGTAAACAATAGTTGTGAGGTAGATTTTGCTGAATAAGCTGTAAATTTTTAAATGTTACATAACATTTTGCAATTAATTAAAATTGATTGAATCTAAAAGGTTTGTTAAATTTTTTTCATTTTTGCAATTTTTACACTTTTACATTTTTAAATTGTTTGCGTTTTCTCAATTTTTTGAAATGTTTGCATTTTAAGTGTTTTGTTTAAATTTTATCGTATTGAATGTTTTGTTTAAATACTCTCAAGTGTCCCTTATACTATGTTTTGTGAAAATTTTGACATAATTGTTTCAAAGTCATCTATACTACTTACATATGCGAGTATGTATATATAGCATTTAGTCTCTTTATAATTGTAATGAGTACACTATAGTTAAATATAACAATAAGAAAAAATGAATTTTTTTTTTTTTAATTTTGAGCTCATCGACTAAAGTCCTTTACCTAGAAACAAATAGACAAGAAAGAAGTCAGTTATATTTTAATCCGATCAGAAACCATTGATAAAAAGGAACAAATGGCAGGGATAATTAATGGGGAAGGAATATAAAGCAGAACGCTCCATGGAAAGAGATGAATGCTCAAAGAACATACGTCGGCGTCACAAATAGCTGCATCATTAGGATGGAGAGGACAATGTAGGGAGGAAATCGCGTAAAAGCGAAACCAGAATAAGAGCATAGAGCGTGGCCACGACACAACCAAAAAATAGAAACATCAGAACGGCAAAGTGAAGGATACAAAAGAAACCACGAATAGGGAGGAGGAGTAGGCCGAACAGTCGGATATAACGAACGACTGTTGAAAAAAGAAGCGTAGATGTCCAACCAAAATCTGATATAAAAACTTTTACACATCGGTTGGAGGTTACCGGATGGATTTTTAAAAAAAAAATAGCCGCGAATAAGCAGCAACCCGAGCCAAAAAATCAACCACATCATTGCAAAATATGCCCAAGCGACTAGGTACTCACAGGAGATCAATGTTGATCAAAAGGATTATAAATGAGTGAACGTATACGAAGGATAACAAAGTCATAAGAAGGACCGGGAAGGGGAGAAAATATGTTCTGAAAGGCGCTCAAGGAGTCAGAGATAATTAAAGAATTGTGGTAAAGGTGTTTATGAAAAATGAAAATAGTATAAGATAGCTATCAGCTGGGCTGTGAATATGGAACAGAAGGAAGAAAGATGAAAAAGATTCTGGCATGTTAAAATCTCGGAGGATGAAGGAAGCTCCAACACCACCAGGCCCCCTCGAACCATTCGTGTATGGTGACATAAAAAGAAAATAGGGAATTGTAATGCTGTAGAATACCTGTTTAATTGCGGCTTGGGGAAATATTCAGAAAATAAGGGGAGAATAAATACGTTGGAAAGGTGACAAAGATCAATGTAGCTAAAGTAAAAATAGGAGAGATTATATATAAAAGGACATTGTGTAAGCCAAAATGAACTAAGACGATGGGAGATAAAAGCTAGGATAGGAGTTTTGTTAGGATTAAAACGCCAGCTAAACATTTAACAAGGAAACGATAGTCTAAACGGAACCTTCGAATGGGCATGGATGGCGTATTAGATTCAGCAAGAATATCAGGAATTGGAGAAGATAAGAGTTTTGAATTATGTTTAGTTTAGAGAGACGGGACTTGGAAAATAAAAGACCAATAATCAAATTTGGAACGGATAATAGATTTGTAAAGAAAAATAAGAATATAAGGATCGCCACCCATTTAGTTGGCGACAGGGTTTTTAGCAAGTTTAGCCTTTTGATAGTAGAAGCAGAAAGATATCTGATATGTTCAGCAAGGAACAAACGACTATCAAGAAGGACACCAAGATAGCAGAAGCAATTACCATGAGAAAGAGATACATTGTTTAAGGATAGATTAACTAACGCAGAATTACAAGGTCAAAGGGTAAAAACAGTATAAGAAAACTTAGAGAGAGAAATCGAGAAGTTAATTAAGAAAAGAAAATATTTCAGCACAATGAGCGACGAATTAAGTTTAAAATATCTTTAGAGGAGGTAAAAAGGAGGATGTCGTCCGCAAAGAATAAAGAAAAGGAATTTAAATGAAGAGAAGCAATACTGACAGTATAAATGTTAAAAAGAGTAGGTCGGAGGGAGGAACCTTGAGGAAGACCGCGGAAGTTTCTTGAAACGTAGAGAAGTGGAGGGGAGAGATGATTCGACGTGAGGTTAAGGGTAGGGGAAGTGAATTTGATTGTGATATTAATTGCCGTCATTTTATTAAATAACTTAGGGAATCCTAATAAGATGGTACACAAATGAAAAAAATATCAAATAAAAATCAATAACTCACGAATAGCTTGACTTATGTTCTTCAAATTTGGAACATAAATCACAATTAAAATTCTCTTTAAAACGATCTATAACCTAAAGATTACCGATTACCCTAGGCGGCAAAAAACCCCAAAAACCGTCAAGAATATATAATATGGTACATAAAACGATCTCAAAAACCACTTAAAAAGTCATAACTCATCACCCGATAAACCTATAACGCCTTGGCAAAGTTAACAAAGGAGACGTCAGACTTACAGAATTTCTCTAGGTGGCCAGAGCAGTGGCACCGTTTACATTTTTTAACGGGAATATGGTCTACAAAAGGCAGGTGCTCCCATTTAATAAGCAGTTTTTTGTGAACTGGCAACATAGGATATTGTGAGGAATGAAGGCGGGCGTAAATCCGACTACCTCTGTCATTAGTGACCTTATTAGTACTAATAGGTTCACTACCTGTTTTTATTTTGAAGTACTCATTAACATCTTCTTCTGAGCTGTTCTTAGTACGAAAGATTAGTATGAAGGGGCCCAGAAATTTTGGCGCCATATCTTTAACATTTTTTATGTCATCGCTGACAGCAGTACTGATTTTGTGCTGATCCTCCTTCGTTTCAGCCGCAATTATAGCTGAAACATTGCCTATTTTCTTATAGTAACTTATATTGATATTCAGCTTATTGGGGCATATTTTATTTTGAGCTTCTTATCGAAGTCAGCTACTGCCTGCTTAGAAATATTTATTTATAAATTCTACATTAGATTTATATACTTTATTTTTTTAAATATTTTTGTTGTCTGTTTTCTCTTTTATGATATAGAAAATAAGTTTATTATAATCTACACGGGGGTCATTTAGAAAGCCTGCGTGAGTCAGTGTCTGACCCGTGGGTCATAGGTCCGCCATCACTGGTATATACTGAAAATTCAAATAAGAACCCTTTTTTAAAAATTCGACCTTTAAGGGGTGAAAACGGGCTAAAAACTCTTTCCCGAAAAATGCATAAACTATTATAGTTCTGGTGAAAATGAGTCTTCATAATTGTAATTTTGCATGGAGATACCTTATGCGATGTATTAAAAGTGTGCAAAACTTTTTTTTCATCCCAAAAATTTTAAGGGAGAAAATGAACAGAGACTCATTTTTAAAGGAACCAAAAATCACACTACGAATCGCGATTATCGCGTGTAATTTCACGTGAATACAGTGTATATGCTGAAGATGTCAATTAAAAACGCTGTATTGAAAAATCAGAGTTTAAGGGACAAAATGGGATTACAAACCGTTTCCAAAAAATTACACAAACTATTTTATTTTCGGCGCAAATGGGTTTTCCAAATTGTAATTTCGGATGAAGATACCTCATATGGTCTACTAAAAGTGTGAAATAGTTTTATGAAACCCTCAAAATTTTCGGTAGAAGAAAAAGTAAACTCCTATTTTGGAGAAAACGAAAAATCACGTTACGGTCCGTACAAATAGTAATTATCGCGTGTAATTTCATGTGAATATAATGTACATACTGAAGATGTCGAATAAGAAAGCTGTTTTGAAAATTTGGACTGTAAGGGGTGGAAAGGGGTTAAAAGCTGTTTTCAAAAAGTAACTTTTTTTTTTAAAACGTATATTTCAATTTTAACATTTTATAATCTTATATTTACGTCCGTCAAGCTTGCGCTTGTCGACGGAGTTCTTATAATTTATCTTATTCTAGGTTTTTAAAGTATATAAGCGCTCAATCATCCACCATTTTTATCCATCCATCCACTTCATTTACACATAGTTTTCTTTATTTAATTTTCCCTTTCGTTTATTTTATTATTTTGTTTATATTCTTTTCTATTTGTAACCACTTTCTAACACCCTCTTTCAGCTTCACATCCCATCGTTACGCACATTTTTCGTTTATCTACTTATAAATAACGTTTTTTTATTAGTTTTTAGTTAATGTTACTATTACATTATGATAATTTATTTACATCTTCTTCATTTTTTATTTGCGTTATCGGATCGTTCTGTCTCTTGCGAACAAATATCTTTTCCCTTTTTGCCCATACATATGCATATCCCTTTTCTCTAGTCTTTTGCTTGGCCTGCCAGAGTAGTTGTTTATAATATTTCGATAGATTTTCATTTATATAAATCTGCAGCGGACTGGCTTCGTTTCCCGTTATTTCTTTATCATAAACTTTCTCCTTTCGTCTACTTTCCATTATCATTTCTACTGCTCGCCTTGTTGTTTTTGCGATAATCGGCTTTGGTAATTTCAGATTTTTACTTAGTATTCTGTGACATAATGCAATTTCCTCTCTTTTAATTTCTACATCTAACTTCTTTGCTATTTTTATTATAATTTCTGGAATGTCCTCGTTTGGCCTCTCTGTTACTCCGTGGAACTCTATGTTGTCCCTCCTACCGTACTGCTCTAATTCGTTCACCGTGTCTCTCAGTGATGCGATTTCCTGATCCTTCTTTTTTAACTCCGCGGCTAGTGAACTTACTTGTTCCCTTAGAGCTTTTACCTCTGCTATTAATGAATCGTTGGTTTGTACGATATCGTCGTTTTTATCGGAAATGTACTGCAGGAATTTTTTTATGTCGGACATGTCTCTTTTTAACTCTTGTATATCATACTCTTGTATGTCCGAATCATCTTCTCCCTCCTCCTTCTGGTAACTTTTGTGTTTGGTCGTCTTTTTTTTGATTGGTTCAGCGCTACTGGTACTGTAACTACTATGCTGCCTTTTTGCTTCTTTTGAGGTAATAATGGTTACCGGTTTTGCTTTTTCTTTTGGCATTGTTTAATATGCTTCTCGATTTACTATGTAATAATAGATAACAATCTTACTTGGCTTGTTTAATGTTTTGACGTAATTGCTGATGTTGAACGCGTTATCACTGAACTTCTTATTAACATTACACTATTACGCACTCCAAAATCAAAATTCTTTCTTCATGGTTGTTCGTATCAATTGTTTCATGCGCGTTCCTGTTCCACACTTTTTCTATCGTTTGCGCAGCGGCCGTCGCGTGCCGCTGGTGATTGTGTGATTAGCACTTCACCGTGATGTTACGTACACCGGAGAAATGTTAAAATAGTTGTGCTGTCGTTGTCAGCGATAACAATGACGATCAGTTAAGTAGCAATGATATGCAGATAGATGACGGTCACTTATCTCGGAAATCATCCGTTCGTCGTAATATTTACGCGAGTTTACCAGATTCAGATCTTTCTAGTGAGAACGGCGATGATGCTTTGCAGTGGCATGCATCAGTGGAGCACAACGGTAGAAGTAAGACAAAGATAAAGAAACTGAAGCCGGTCTCGGCCGCAATCACAACGCATAATAGCTTTGCACCGCTGGCTCCTGATAGCGGTCTTGTGCATAGCGTGCTGCACTCCGACCTAGATGGCACTAGTACCAACGCTCAGACAACTGTTCCACCGACAATGCGTCGCAATATTGATAACGCTAGAAAACTTCCGCCGATTACCATCGTTAATACCGATGGTAAGCTCAATTTGAAATGCCTACTCGATAACATTAAAAATCAGGTTAAACACGAATTTAAAATATGTAATTATAATCGGTTTAGAATGTCCGTTTTTCTGTCTAATAATACAGACTTCGATAATATTATCGCATTTTTAAAAAAAATGAATACTCCGTTCTATACACATGTTCCGCGAGAGTGCAAACCGGTAAAAATGATACTGAAAGGGCTTCTAGCTTCATTCGCTAGTGATGAGATCGAAAAAGAATTAAGGAAACATATCGATGTTACGTCGGTTGTTCAATTTAGCCGAAAAGTAGAGGTCAATAGTACACTGCAGTTGCCCGTTTATCTTATAACTTTTCCATCTAATACTATCCCGCGGCGTATATTAGAAATTAGAACGTTATTCTCGTGTATTATAAGGTGGGAGAAGTATATTAGAAAAACGCAGTACCTTCAGTGTTATCGATGTCAAAGATTCGGTCATGTTTCTCAAAACTGTCAGCTCCCTGAGCGATGCGTGCGGTGTGGCGAAAGCCACTCCAACTCGTTGTGTGGTGCGCAGTCATATAAGTGCGCCAACTGTTCCGGGCAGCATCCAGCAAGCTCGCAGGAATGTCGCGTAATACAAAAAATAGTTAGCACTCGTGCTAAAACATTTCATGACAGCACGAGTGACAAAATTTCTCGATCAGCTAGTTTGCTTCACCAACGTACTGGCGCGAATGAAACTGCTGCCAGCCAAGCAGGCTTGTTCAAAAACGTTAAGGTCAATGAAACTTATGCTAGTAAGGTCAGAGGTGCTAGTACTTCTCCCCGTGACGAAAATACGAATACTTTCTCTATTAAGGAAATTATCTCCTTATTTCGAGAATTTGATTTAAGTTATATTTTTAAAATAGTCAGGACAGTTATAGATAAACTACGATGTCTTAAAAGTAAGGATGCTTTTACAAAATTGCAAGTAATTATAGAAACCGTCGTTAATTTATTATAAATGTCGATAAATTTTAATACTCGAATAGTTGCGTGGAATTGTAATTCCATTAGAGACAAGTGTGACGAACTGCATGTTTTTGCAATTAACAACAAGATAGATATCATTGCACTATCCGAAACTAGGTTAGACAGCACTTGTAGATTCAAATTTCCCGGCTTTTTTGTTTATCGAAACGATGTTAGTCGTAGATGCGGCGGGGTCAGTATACTTATAAACAAAAGATGGCAGTTTGATCCTCTTCCCATTCCGCAATTAAACTGCGTCCAAGCTGTAGGCGTAAATCTACACACGGATAACAATAACACTATTAGCATTTTTGCCATATATAAACCCCCAAGATGTACGTACAAATTTGCCGATGATATTCTGTCACTGTTGAGAACTAATAATAAAGTCATTTTGATTGGTGATTTTAATGCTAAAAATAAACTATGGAACTGTTTCAGTAATAACAGGGCTGGTAATATCCTTTACGAAATTTCTTTACGTACTGGTATTTGCATTTCTGCGCCTAAAGAACCTACTTACTTTCCTAGCGCCAGGGGATTTCGAAACAGTGTCATAGATATCGTGCTGACGAAAAATGTTGCAATTACACCTCCCATATCATTAAGTTGTCTGTCTTCTGACCATAATCCCATATCTGTTGTCATAGTGAGTAATAAATTGCATGCTGTAGATAATTACATTCCTGACTTTCAAAACGCAAATTGGGACGAATTTAGAAAATTTATTTCTGAAAATATTATTCTAAACGCGCGTATTAGCAGCGTGACTGATATCGATAAGCATCTGAACACTCTCACGAACTTAATCATTACTGCCGCTGAAAACTTTATTCCAAAGGTACCAACCAATAGGTTACATAATAGTTTGCCTGCTTATATGCTTGCGCTTCTCAAGCTTAAGAATTATATTAGAAGATTATACGTTAAGCTTCGTTTTACTAGCCGTTCACGGTATTTAAAAATTGGGTTGAATTATATTAATAATCTCGTCAGGTTTCTTCTACGTAAAAACAAAAATTATAATTTTAATCGCATGCTGTCAAATCTAACAGTAAAAGACAATCGTCTTTGGAAAATCTGCAAACGTTATACTAAGCAGCACGCGTTTCTTCCACCTTTGTATGACGCATGCCTAGATAACTACGTGTATAGCGATTCCGCGAAAGCTGAGTTACTAGCGGCAGAATACTTCGCGACTCACACCCGTAATTGCAAACTTACGTCGAAGTATCAAACAAATAAAATCAATTCCACTGTTAAAAACTTTCTGACTCAGAATCATTCGGCCGATAATATTCTACTAGTTACTCCCAAAGAGATACGAGACAATATTAAAGCCTTGAAACCTAAAAACACTTCTGGAATTGATAATATTCCTGCTATTGTCATTAAAAAACTCTCCTGTAAAGCCATTGTTGAACTTACTAACTTGATAAATGCTATGCTTAGATTTGGATATTTCCCTAACAGTTGGAAAATTGCAAAAATCATTACTCTCCCAAAGCCCGGGAAAGACACTTCGCAAACGTCAAATATTCGCTCTATTAGCCTACTAAATAATCTCAGTAAGATAGCAGAAAAGTCTATATTATCTCGACTTAAAATGCATTCCAGCAGACATCACTTGATTCCTAACGTTCAGTTCGGTTTTCGTCCTGGTTACTCAACCACTCATCAGGTGGCGAGAATTACGGAATATATTTCGCATAATTACAACTGCAATAAACATACAGGTATGGTCCTATTAGATGTTGCAAAAGCATTTGATACAACATGGCACAAGGGGATTATTTATAAAATGATTCTATACAAATTCTCTCCTCATATTATTAATCTCCTTCATAGTTACCTGAGTAACAGATTATTCTATGTAATTGTTAATGGAACTAGGTCGTCCACTAAAACGTGTTTAGCTGGGGTCCCGCAAGGAAGTATCTTAGGTTCCTTTTTATTTACGTTATTTCTATCTGATTTTCCCGAGCTGAGGGAGGTGCAGGCCGCGCTGTACGCCGATGATACGGCACTTTACTGCAGTTCTTATATACCAAATGCAATTACAAACAAGCTGCAAGCGGGACTGAATTGCGTTTTGCGTTATTTTAAAAAATGGCAAATAGACATAAACCCGAGTAAAACTGAAGCCGTATTTTTCACTCGCAGGCGCCCCATCATGCCCGCGGAGATAAAAATTAATTCCAAAATAATTAGCTGGTCAAATCACGTGCGCTATCTTGGAGTTATACTAGACAAAAGGTTGAACTACTCGGAGCATATAAATCAAGTGTTTATAAAAGCTAATAAAAGAATTTGTACCATATATCCATTTTTTAATCGAAAGTCGTTTCTTAGCATTAATAACAAACTAATTCTATACAAAACATTAATTCGTCCTATAGTTTGCTATTCATGTCCAGTGTGGAGTTCAGTTTCTAATGCTAGTTATAGTAAGCTACAGTTATTGCAAAACAGATGTTTAAGATGTGTATTAAATGTCCCTAGATACTCTAAAATTGTAAATATGCATCTGACCACCTTAAGACTACCTTTTATTAGAGATTACGTATTAGATTTAACACGTAAATTCTGCGAGAAGTGTTTACAGCATGAAAATGAGTTAATCTCTGCAATTGGTAATTATGATTCCACGCAACTCGAGTTCATGTACACCAGATAATAGCACAGAAGGCTTAAACACAATATACTGTAGTATTAGTCCTAGTGGTGTAGCATTTAAGCTTCTTTACTTATCAGAATTGTAAATATTATTTTGACATGTATTATTTTTATTTAGTTATTTATTCATTTATTTATTTATTTTTCTTCTGTTCTTTCCTCGTCCGTGATGCACAGGTTTTTTTTAATTGCTTTTTTACCTGTTGTTACAATTTAAGCTGTAATTTATCATGTATATGCATTGCTGTTTCATTTCAACTACAAGTCGTGCGGTAAGCTATAGTTGGCGGTACGCAATTATAAGTCTAATATTATTTTTTTTTTTTTTCATGTTGTTTCTCAATTGTTTGTTGCAATAAACTTCTTCTTCTTCAAAATCGTAATAAATAGATTTACCATATTGTATTTTTTTTTTTTTTTTTTTTTTTTTTTGGGCTCGTCAACCAAGGACCTTTACCCAGAAACTAAAGGTAAGAAAAGAAGTCGGTTATATTTTGATTCGATCAGAAATTTTAACTAAAAAGGAACAAATAGCAGGAATAATTAGTGGGGAAGGAAAGGACAGGATATAGGATGCACAATAAGGGGTAGGAAGTCCAAGCTTAAGCAAATAAGAATATAAGGCAGAACGCTCCACCGAGAGGGATGAACACTGGAAGAACACATGATCGGCGTCGCAAATAATTGCATCATCCGGATGGAGAGGACAGTGTGGAGAAGAAATCAAGGAGAAACGAAATCTGGAAGAAGGCAGCAAAGAATGGCCAAAGCGCATACGAACAATGGAAACAACTTCAGAACGACGAAGGGAGGGATGTAAAAGAAACCATGAATATGAAGGAAGAGTAGGCTGGACTGACAGGTAAAAGGAACAACTGTTGGAAAAAGAAGAAACATAGGTATCCGACCAAAATCGGATATGAAAGCTTTTACAAACTGATAGCAGGTTAACGGATGGAATTTTTAAAAAAAAAAGACGAGAGGAAGCAGCAGCAGCCCGAGCCAAGGAATCAGCCGCTTCATTGCCAAATATGCCCGAGTGGCCAGGTACCCACAGCAGATCAATATTGACTGAATGGAGATAGGAAAGATTGTGAATGAGTGAACGTATACGGAGGATAACAAAGTCACACGAATGATCAGGAAGAGGAGAGGATATGGCCTGAAGGGCGCTCAAAGAGTCAGAAATAATTAAAAACTTAGAGGAAAATTGATTCGAGGAAATGAAAATAATAGAGCGAAGGATAACCAACAACTCGGCTGTGAATATGGAACAGAAATAAGAAAGTCGAAAAGATTCTGAGAGGTTAAAATCAGGAAGGATGAAAGAAGCACCAACACAACCAGGCCCCCTCGAACCATCCGTGTAAATGGTAACATGAGAGGGAAATAGGGAATTGATAGTGCTGTAGAATACCTGTTTAATTACGGCTTGGGGGAGATTTTTTGCAAATGAGGGGAGGATAAATACCTTAGGAGGATGACAGATGTCAGCGAAGTCGAAGGAAAAATAAGGGAGATTATTGAACGAGATAATATACGGCCAAAATGAACCTAGACGATGTGAAATAAAAGCTAGAATAGGGGTTTTGCTGGGAGTGAAGCGCCAGCTATTATAAATCGAAAGATAAGACTGAACAAGGGTAGAGGATGCGAGAGGAAGACGTTTAACAAGGAAACGATAGCCTAAATAAGATCTACAAATGGATAGGGGTGACGAATTGGATTCAGCAAGAATAGCAGTGGTTGGAGAGGATTTAAGAGCGCCAAGACAGAGACGAAGGCAAGAATTCTGAATTACATCTAGTTTGGAAAGACGTGTCTTGGACGCACTACCATAAATAAAAGAACAATAATCAAATTTGGAACGGATAATAGATTTGTAAAGGGAAATAAGAATATAGGGATCGCCACCCCATTTAGTTGGCGACAGGGCTTTCAGCAAGTTTAACCTTTTAATAGTGGAAGCAGAAAGATATTTGATGTGTTCAGAGAAGGACAAACGACTATCAAGAAAGACACCGAGATAACAAAAGCAATTAACACGGGAAAGAGATACATTGTTTAAGGATAGGTTGACCAAAGCAGGGTTACAGGGACGGAGGGTAAAAATAGTATAAGAAGACTTAGAGGGAGAAATTGAAAGATTAATTAAGGAGAGAGAATGTTCCAGCACAATGAGCGACGAACTGAGTGCTTCATAGGCTGCTAAAACATCCTCAGACGAGGAAAACAGGAGAATGTCGTCCGCAAAGAATAAGGAATAGGAATTTAAAGGAAGAGAAGCTATACTGATAGTATAGATGTTAAAAAGAGTAGGACTGAGGGAGGAACCCTGAGGAAGACCTCGGAAAACCTTTCTTGGAGCATTAAGAGATGGAGAGGAGAAGTGGATAGAACGATTTGACATGAGATTGATAATAAGGGAAGAGAATTTAATTGGGATATTTATTGCCGTCATTTTATCTCTTAGAGTGGGAAGATGAACATTATCGAAAGCAGAGGAAACATCAATAAAGGAGGCTAGGGTGAAATGTTTTTGGATAAAAGATTTGTATATGTGGGAAACGAAAAGACTAACACAATCAGAAGGGCCAATACCAGGCCGAAAGCCGAACATATTAATAGGGAATATATTATTATGCTCTAGTCACCAAACAAGGCGCTTATTGAGCATACCCTCAAATAGTTTTCTAATACAGGATTCCAGGGAAATAGGACGTAGGGAAGAATTTTTCTTAGGAATGGGAATTACGATAAAAGAATTCCAGGAGGAAGGAGTTATACCCTTTGAAAGGAAGGAATTGAAAAGACTAAGAAGAAAACTGAGGGATTGTTCAGAAAGGTTTTTAAGGGCGAGATAGGGTATACCGTCAAGCCCTGGAGTAGGGCTGGACGATTTGGAGAGAACAGACTTTAATTCATTAAAATTGAAAGCCGAAGTTAGGAAGTGAGGAGGAGAATTTTCCGGAAAAGAAGAGTATAATTCATCAACAGAAGGAACATAAGCTGGAGCGACGGAATCAATAAAAGGAAAAAGGCTATCGTCGGGGATACTGAAGGTGGAAGGGCGAGAAGAGGATGGGAATTTGAAAGCTCTGGCCATTTTCCAAATCTGCGAAAGAGGAGTAGTTCTAGAGAACTTGGCACAGAAATTTTTCCAAGAGGACTTCTTCGTGGATTTCAATATAAACCTAGCTCTCGCATTTGCCCGTTTATGAGCGAGAAAATTTTCAGTCGTAGGGTTACAACGGAAGGTTCTAAAGGTTTCGCGACTGATATTAAAGGCAGTGTCGCATTCCTTGTTCCACCAAAGTGAAGAAGCCTTACTGCGATGTACAGAAGATGACGTATGGCGGGGCGGAGAAGATAAAGAAAGAGCAGAAGTTAAGGAATATAAAAAGGAATTATAGAGAGGTACCGGATCGTGATCCGGTTGAAGGAGAGGGAGAGACGAGTCAACCAAGGAGCGAAATAGAGGCCAGCTAGTTTTGGAAAGATTCCATCCTGAAGAATTGGTATAATTGGAATCAGAAGGAGGAGGAAAACTGACAGGAGTTATTAGGATAGGAACATGGTCACTGCCGAAAGAGCCCATAAGGGTCTTCCAATTATAATTAAGACCAATAGACGAAGAAGAAAAGGTTAGGTCAAGGGAACTAGAAATGGAAGCATTCCTGTAGTATGTGGGGGAGAGATCGTTGAGGAGAACTAAATTATCAGAGAGGATGGCATTCTCAAGGATGGAACCGTTGGTATTGTAGGATGCACAGCCCCATAAAGGAGAATGCGCATTCCAGTCACCACCGATGATAAAAGGATGCGGAATAGAATTAAAAAACGACGAGAAGGGGAAGAGACGAAGATCGAACCTAGGAGGAACATAGATAGAAACAATGCTAATAGGACGTACAGAGGGAGGCTGAATGGAGATGTGAACAATGTTAGGTAAATTGGGACAAGAAGGAAGATTAAGAGAGATATCATAAGAGCAGAATGGAATGTCATTTCTAATCAGGATTGCAGAACCACCATAACCGTCATCGCGATCACATCTAACTACCCTGAAACCTCTAATATTGAAATTTATGTCCGACCGAAGCTACGTTTCGGAAAGGAGAGCAACATTGACATTATGTAGATCCAATAACCCCTCTAATGAGTTTTTATTGGCTCTTAGATTGCGGCAATTCCACTGTAGAATATTTAGCGCAGCCATCATAATAAAACAGTAAAAGAATAAGGCATAAATGAAGTGGGGAGGAGCAGGGGAAAAGACCATAAGAGCAGACAATGAGGTGCATTTGTATAGAAGGAACTAAAATGAGTGAGAAACGGAGAAAAGAAAAATAAAGAACTGCAGTTGCAAAACAGGAGGAAGTAATTCGAGGCTGTTAAGTCGAAAGGAAAAACAAAGAGCATAGTGCAGAAGAAGATATAAAATAATTTTAGGATAAAAGAAAAAAGAGTAAGCAATATTCGTGCAGAACCGAAGCAGCCAGTGGAATGCAAGTTGTACTTCATATATAGGCGTGGTACATAGCCAGCGCTATACAACTCCGACAAATTCATCACAGTGCAGTTAAAACAGCAAAGGTATGTACGGAGAGTGATAGGAATGGAACTCAGTTCAGAGATTGAGTGTATTAACTCAACATGAGCCCATTCCCGAAAAAAATGTGTATAGAACATACACCAATGCCTGTTAGAGGTTGAAACCACTGCTACATAAGCATAAATGAAGATAATTGTTACGATAAAATCGTTAACCAACTGGTTAAAATGCTTCGCACTGAATATTGTAAAGAAGATTACACGAAAGGGAAAAAATGTAAAAGAAAGAAAGGAAGCAGGGGACAGAAAGTAACATAATAAAGCAAATACAGCCTCGATATTTATTTCCTTTTTTTTTTTTTTTTTTTTTTTAAATTAATTAATTAAATTTTTTTTTCGTTCGGTATAGGAGGAGGGAATTAATTAAAACGGATATTATTCGACAGGAAACAAGAAAGGGAGTCAACAAAGGATGTAGAGGGAGCAATATTGTTTGAAGAGAGTAGTTCAATGATAGCTACCGAAATATCCTTAATTAAAGGCGAAGGGGTAGCGGAAGGGGAATTAGGAGTACATAAGGAGACGGGAATAGCAGGATTTGGGGGAAGGTGAGTATTTGAAGAGGAAGATTTGTTAAGAGCCCAACCATTAGAGGGGGTTGGGAGACGATTAGATGGGAGTGGGGGGAATTGAAGAGAAGAATTATGAAAAGGTTTGGAATTACAGGATTTATGAAAGGTGGGAGATTTGGGTCGGAAATGAGAGGGAGCAGTCAACGGAGGAATGGAAGAAGTATTAATGTAAGAAGTGGAAGATGAGGCACGGTCGGCATACGAAAAAGCCTGAGAGACTAAATTGCTTTTTTTAAATTGAGAAGCCTCTTGGAATGTGATATTTTCAAATGCCATAATTCGTTTTATTTCTTTTTGTTTGAGCCACTCGGGACAAGCACGATCATTGGCACTGCGGGCGCCTTTGCAATTACGGCAAGTGGGAGGAAGTTGTAGACTGCTGCATTCCGAGACTGAATGCCTGGAAGAACAGTGGGAGCAGATGGTATAGGAACCACGGCAGTGCTTCGCGATGTGTCCAAAAAGGAAGCATTTAGAGCACTGCGTAGGTAGACGAACGCTGGGAGAAACCAGAAATCGAATTTTAAATATCGAAACGTGTTCTGGGAGAGAAGTTTTATGAAATTTAATTTCAACAGAACCAGTCGGAACTTTTTTACCTTCAGAAAAACGATATATACGACGGATAGAGGCGATAGGAATAGTAGAATGGATTCCTTCCAAGATTTCATCTTCAGAAAAGGATGGATGAATACCGGAAATAATGCCCATTCTGAATAACACAGAGTTTGGAATGTAGGCTTTGATATTATGCGACGCAAAAAAATTAGGATGAGACAGAAAGGAATTAGCGGAGGAGACGGAGGGAAACTTGACCGAGACACGACCCCTACCTTGAGGGACAATGCTCGTGGGGGAAGAGGAAAAGGAATTGATCAGCCTGGCAATTGCTAAAGGATGAAGGTTGCCTAGATTTTTATCCGAGGAACAACTTTCGATGTGAACGGTGAAAGGTCCTGGATGATCGGCCGAGAACAATAAAGTATCTTTACTATCATTATAATTATTTATACTATTACTGTTATTATTAATGCTACTGTTATCGTTATTGTTACTATTATTATAACTGCTGTTGTTATTAACATTACTATTATCATTATTATTATTATTATTGTCATTACTAATATTAATATTATTATTATTATTGGTGGTGGTGGGGATGGTAATGATGTTATTGCTGTTATTATTATTGTTGTTATTATTATTATTATTATTATTATTATTATTATTATTTTTACTTTTATCGATAATAAAATTCTCGACAGCTGTATTAGCACTGTTAGAATTATTTGAAGTGGCGAGATTAGGCGAATCGGGTTGAGATAGCCGCAGATCCTTGCTTGGCAAAATCGCGGACGGCGAGAGAGGGCCAGAAGGTTTGCGCTTACCGACAGCGTCAACCTCCATCAAGTTTAGCGATACATTCGGTTTCGCTTTTAAATCTTTGAGGAGGCCGTCGGGCGGCCCCCACTAGACGAGCTCATCAATCAACTGACTTGAAAAGAGAGAGGAAAATAAAAACAAAAAAAAAAAAAACAAAAAAAAACAGCGAAATGAATTTAAAGCAGCGAAAGGCAAACTGAAATATTAAAATGTAAACTAAGTAAAAGTTAAATGCGACAGCGAAGAAACGGAAATTATTTATCTAAATAGAAAACAATGAAGCGATCTCACCGGTCTGCCGAAACAACTGATTACCGACCATATTGTAATATTTACGAAGGTTGTTCCAATTTTTTATATCTTCGGAATTTTAAGAGTGAAGAAGTTTTTTTTTTTTTTTTTTTTTTTTTTTTTACATCACACCGGTCCTAAGACCATAATTGACGAGGCTATTATTTTATTTTTATTTTTTTTTTATTTATTTATTTTTTTTTCATGCTCAGTTGCCTAGCGGCAGCATAAGCATTAGTCGATCGGAAAACTGATTACTATAATTTGGAGTTCATTCCTTTCATGTCCGAGATGTTAGTGGCGGAGTTATCTTCTGCTTCTGATATCTAATACTGTTTACTATAGCGCTGGATTTTGTTCGTTCGACGGCTGAGGTATTAACGACGATGTTATCTATCGCATCTGACACCTAGGGCGTCACCGGCCCATGTTCTTTTGAGCCTCCTTGGCTGATCCCAGCGACTGATGTTCGATACCTCTGGATTTTGATTGAGTTGAAGAGCCTCATAAAAGTGTTTGTATTGTTTTAAGTATAAATCGTTTACGTATGGAACATCTAAGTCTGTATGTAGAGTGTGATTCGATACATAGTACGGTGCGTCTACCAATTGCCTCAACGTTTTCGATTGGAACTGTTGAACCCTATTTAGGTTACTCTTCGCAGTGGCTCCATATACTTCTAATCCGTATCTCCAGACTGGCGCTATGACTGAAAGATAAACTAGCCTCTTGCATTTCAAGCTCACTGGTGACTTTTTGCCTATTATGCTGTTGAGAGCCTTAGTTCTTGAAGCTATTTTTTGCCGGATGAACGATATATGACTTCTCCTTGTAAGTCTTCGATCTAATATCATACCTAGGTATTTAATATGATTTTCTTGAATTATGCGCTGATTATTTATTGTATTAGGGGGACAGTTTTGCACGTTTAGAGTGAAAGTTACTTGTCTGGTTTTTTGGTGGTTTAGTTTAATCTTCCACTTAAGCGCCCACTGCTGGATAACGGTTAAATGCTCCTGCGTCAACAAGGATGCGTACACTGGATTTTTGTGCCGAGCAAGAATACAGATATCATCCGCAAAGGTAGCGATTACTGTCGTCCTTAGTACTGGCACATCCGTTGTGTAGATGGAATACAGGAGCAGGCCAAGTACACTACCTTGTGGCACTGATGCCTTTATGTTATTTGACAAAGATAATGATGAGTTTATCTTGACATTGAAACTTCTGTTTGTCAAATATGATACCATAACTGCATATAAGTCATTTGGTAAAATTAGTTTTAGTTTAAATAGTAATCCTTGATGCCAAACGCGATCGAAGGCCTGTTCAATATCCAGGAAAATGGCGTTACAGTATTCTCCTTTTTCTAATGTAGCTGCTATTTTGTCTGTTATCCTATGTACCTGGTGAACAGTTGAGTGTCTTCCGCGGAAACCGAACTGATGATTTGGAATAGTCCTATTTTCTGTTATTATCGAAAGTATTCTATCGTATATTAGCATTTCGAATATTTTAGAAAGCACACTTAAGAGGCTGATCGGCCTATACGATGAAGGATATATTGGATTTTTTCCTGGTTTTAAGATCACCAAAATTATTGATCTTTTCCAAGTTTCAGGGCAATATCTAATTCTTAGAATCGTGTTAAATATATAAGTAATTAAAGTGATCGTTTTCGATGGGAGCATTTTAATTATTTCACCTGTTATTTTATCGAAACCTGGAGCCTTTTTGGCTCGCAGCATCTTAATTATAGCCTGTACTTCTCTAGGTGATATAAGCTTTGTCGGCAATGTGAGTTGAAAAGGAGCCTCCATATGTCTCTCTATTAGTTTATCATGTGCGGAATCCTGTATATCATTGTGTGGTTTAAATATTTGTACCAAATGCTCAGCAAACGTTTGAGCTTTATCAGCATCAGTTTTGGTCCATTCCCCATTTGCTTTTTTGATCGGGTACTGCTTTAGATGTTGTTTTAGGAAAGATTTTTTTCATAATTTGAGCTAAAATTTTCGTTATTTACCTCCTTTCGCCTCTCATTAAACCAAGGATTTACTCTTCCCGCATTTTGTACCAACGATGGGAAATTCTACTGATTGAAGAGTAAATGATCGTTAGGTCGCTTACCTAGGCGCTCTCGTTTTCTTTATTTAGGCGTTTATATTCCGGACAACCTCTGTAGTTAGCCGGATGATCTCCCTGACAAAGCGCACATATTGGCTTAGCGCAATCTTCTTTGTTACAGTCTTTGGTGTTATGTCTATTGCCGCATTTAACGCAGCGGAAGGGTAAATTACAGTAATTTTGGGAGTGCCCGTACAGTTGACATCTCTTGCATTGAATAGGTTGACGTTTATTACGAATTTCTTGAACTTCGACTTTCGCGTACATTAAGCCAGTAAGAAAGAATATATCATCATTTTTAGGAGAAGGATTTAAGTCTACATAATGCATCGGTAGCTGCAGTTTAGTTTTGGGATGAATTACGTTAACGATGTTGCGAACACTGAAACCCTTCCTTTCAATTTCGGATTTGATTTCAGTTAAGTCCGTAGATGGATGGAGGTTCCTTATTAGCACTCTAAATGGTTTATCTTCTGACAATTGATAAGTAAAGAAGAAATAGTTTTTACTTCGTAGCAGGTGAACAATTTTACGATAACTCTCGGCATTCTCCGGAGCAATCGTTACTCCAGTAATCGTTGATTTTAAGGTAAATTTAATATCCGTATCTGTCGCTAAGTCATTCCGTAACATTCTGATATCTATAATATTCTTCACTAAAATGGGGGGAACGGCTTTTTGTTTGTTGGCGGGATTGTCGCTCTTTCTGTTTTTTGTGAAAGAATCGGTAGCTGCGAGATTTTCACAGTGCGAGTTTATGTTGATTCTACTGTTGTTTATAGCCGTATTCTCGTCGTTTAATTTAATGCTGTCATCAATCTGCATTTGATTATTTACTTTATTTACGTTATCCTCTTCTTCTCCATTTTCGTCCTCTACTGATAAAAATTCAAAAATATTACGCTTGACAATAGCCGGGGATGAATCTGACGAGGCAGAAGTGTAGTACTTTCTTCTCTTTATACCTTTAACTATGCTCCAATTGTTGTTGTCGGACAATTCTAAACGGATTGGATTAATTTTACTGTCATTATGCCGATTTCTTTGTTCCGGTTTGTTATCACCGCACAAATCAGCATTGTCAGAACGGTTAGCTTGGCTCATCTTATCAGTATTAGCCTTGGCAGTATCAATTACATTCCGCTTAACAACACCGCTACTACTAGCAACAGGCTGTGATTGTACTGGGGCAGGTAGCGACATTGTGGGTAGTATGTGTACGTGCTACGGAGCACACCGTAGCAAACGACGGCGGCACAGTGGCCGAAAATATCTGTCGATTTACGCGCGCCGATAACTATTCGATCACATAATTATAAGCACGATTTTAGTTATAATCTAGTTTTAGGAAAATTTAATATTACAAAACATCCGCAAAGAAGTGTGTTTTACGCATTCAGTTTGGTTTGGGATTAATGTGGTTTGGAAACTGCAATTGTCTAAAATTCAAATAGCCAATTATTCGGGGGAGACAAAAATGTTTCTGTCGAGCAGTTTTTATCGTATTCAAAAAGAGTAAGAAAACATGCCTCAGTCATGGTGTTAAGTTGTGTTGTGATTATTAGTTTATTTTAGAAGGAAAGAATGACGGGTTTCATTTCATTACGACGCTTTTTTCTCTCGAACTATTCAACATGTTCTCTTTCCGATTCAATTTCTTTTTATAGCCTTTTATTTAACTCGCTTGGTCACAGTCTGCCTGTCATTCTGTCTCGGTTATTTATTGGAATTTATTTTTTTTTTTGTAATTCGTGGAAAAGAATTTGACTGAAAATATTCGTTTTTAGTTAGTTATTGCATACATATAAATTTTAGTAATTCCTATTAAAACATACTTTATAGGAAAATACCGGACACATTTACAAACTTAAAATCAGACTTTTTTGTTTTGAATTTAAAATTATGTAAATGTAAATTATAGTTATCTTAAACTTAACATACGGAATCCTTAGCGCATGACACATCATGCTTGACCGACCTTGTTTGTTTAGCTCTGAATTAAAAGGTTTCATGCTATCCAAAACTAATTTATTCGTAAGATTGTAGGAGCCTCAAGGATTATTTTCCCGACTATTCTAGAAGTAGAAACGATAATGCTACCACTAACTCTACGTAGATCGTATTTATCCGATAAGTTTGCATTAAAATATTGTTCATTGACATCCAATAATTTTTGGTACTTAAGTACCAACAAATTTTAGATCATCACAAGTTTTCTTTGTCACGTTTCTCTATTTTGGCGTCTAGTTTTCGTAAACTTCGTAAGTGTCATCAAATAACGAACAAATACTTCTTACATCCCCTTAAATTTAAAAAATTAGAAGGTAAAGTTTATCTATCGGAGTCTGACAGGACCAGTGGTTATTATAAAATAGTTGTCCCCGATGAATAATATCTTTAATAATATTCTTCAGAGTAAGTTACCCAATTATCTTTACGGGTACTCTGAGGATTCAAAAAGACGAGAGGTGATGAGCCCCAACTAGATGTCATTAAAATGTTTCTCCTGCTTCATTTGGCTCCAGTCTATACAGCAGAATGTACAGTAGCAGCACAAGCTTTAATGATTACAGTAATTTCAAATAACATTAAAATATATTTTGATTTTGTCACACTCTGAAACTGTTTAATGTCTCCCTCAAAAATGACATTCAATTATATATTAAATGATATATTTTCTTCAATTAAATCACCCATTTCATACTTGAAAATCTCTGTTTTTTCAGTCTATTTTGTATAGATCCCATCCCATATGGAGATATATGGGCAAGGCTGCAGACAATTGTTCAAAGAATGCGGCTGACAATTGTAGGATACCACGGCACATTTTGTCCGGAAATTTATTAAATATAATTAAATTAATGCTTAAAGAATATTGGGAAGCTATGTGGGATAATCTATTCCTTAAAACATGTAAACGAATATTACCTGTTAAACCCTGTTCGTATTATACAATTTGCACTTTCGATTTCTATTAACAGTTATTATTACTAAATATTCCGTGCCAATATAATATTAACTACATCTTCAAATTACCGATTACCTATTACGCAATCTATAATTTTATAAATAATAGTAGGATACTGGTATAGTTTTGGTATAAGAGACAACTGATTTACTGATGATAATTAGAAACAGTATACGATGTCATCCAACAAATTTAAAGTTCATAAATATTAAAAATACGAGTTTCGTGAAAGGAGTACACTTTAATTATCATGCTTCTTAAAAATCGTTTTGAAAACTTAAAATTCCATAAAAAAATCGAAATACGGTCGCTGTTTCTTTCCATTATGGACGTCCGTAAAGGAGGCCCATTATGACCGTCGCCCCTCCCACGAAAATTTGAAAAAAAACCCCAGAATAAAAAGTAAGATTAGTTCAATTTGGTGATGAAATCTGTACTGTGCAAAAATTTGACCCCACCATTTTTTTAGGATTCCGTACACATATAATGTCAAAAATATCAAATAAAAATCGATAATTCACGAACGGCTTGACTTATAAACTTCAAATTTGGAACACATATTACAATTAAAATTATGTTTAAAACGATCTACAATTTAAAGATGACCGATTAATCTCGGCAGCAAAAAACTCAAAAAACCGTCAAGAATATATAATATGGTAAATGTAGGTGAATACATCCTGTTTGTTAAAATGGTATAATAAAATAAACTTTAATAACAAACAATATAGATCAATAAATTAGATAAATACCTATTTAGAAACGTTTTCGGGCATAACCCATCATCAGCTAACACTAACTTAAAGTTTTAAGTTATCTTTAAGTTAATGTTAGCTGATGATGGGTTATGCCCGAAAACGTTTCTAAATAGGTATTTATCTAATTTATTGATCTATATTGTTTGTTATTAAAGTTTATTTTATTATATTATATATATTATATTATGTAATATGGTACATAAAACGACCTCAAAAATCACTTAAAAAATCATAACTCGTCACTAGATAAACTTATAACGCTGAAATTCAAAATATAAACTACAATGCAGGAATCCTTTCAAAAAATTAAAAAACTACGGTACAAAAGTTATGTTAAGTTGCCAAAAAATTCAAAAAAGCGCAAAAAATGACGTGTCCTCCCCCTAAAGCCACGAGTATTATAGCTGAAAATTTTGAACACGATTAAAAATATGCGTATCCCCGTATATTTCTCTAGTTCGGAACATCCAGTTTTCCAGCTTTACAATTAGACCCTCAGGGCGCCGAAAATTCGAAATTTTGGGAAAAAATGTTTTTTTTCTTTTCCGGGCATATGATGTATTGATGGAAAGATCGCTATTTGTTAGGAACGAAACCGTATTTCATTTCCTTAACAAAACTTTCAAAGTTGCCGTAAAGCTCAAAAAGGCGCAAAAAATGGCGTGTTTCCAAGCGCTGCGAGTACTACAGTTAAAAATTTTAAACATCGTTAAAAATATGCGCTTCAACATATATTTCTTTAGTTTAAAACATCCAGGTTTCCAGCTTTAAAATTAGATCATCAGGGCGCCGAAAGTTCAAAATTTTGAAAAAAAATATCGTTCTTCCTGGGCATGTGATACATTGTTGGAAAGATTGCTATTTTTCGGGAACGAAAAACTATTTTATTCTCCTAACGAAACTTTCAAAGTTCCCGAAAAGTTTAAAAAATCGCGAGCTCTAATTTTTAGCTCTCTTTGCGACGCGAGTATTAGAGCTAAAAATTTAAACGTGGTTAAAAACATGCGTAGCCCCTTATATTTCTCTAGTTTGGAATATCCGGGTTTCCAGCTTTAAGATTAGACTCTTGGGATGGCAATAGTTTGAAATTTTTGAAAATTTTTTTTTTCCCGGACATGTTATGTAGCGTTGGAAGGATCGCTATCTGTAGGGAGCGAAACCGTATTTCATTTTCTTAGTGTAATTTTTAAAGTTGCTGATAAGTTCGAAATAGCGCGAGAACTGATTTGTATCGCGAGTATCAAAGCTAAACATTTTAGGGAAACTAGAAAATATGGGTATCCACGTATATTTCTCCGGTTTGGAACATCTAGGTTTCCAAATTTAAAATTAGTGCCTTGAGGCTCTGAATGCTCGAAATTTTGTATAAAAAATTTTTTTTCAAACGTATCATTACTGGAAAGGGCGCTATTTTTCAGAAACAGACACATATTTCATTTTCTTAACGAAACGTTGGAAGTTCACTAAAAGTTCAAAAATCGTGAAAAATGATGTGTATCCCCGCTTGCAGTTTAAGTATTGTAGCTCAAGATTTTGAACAAGATTAAAAAAATGCGCGTCCATATTTATTTCTTTGCTTTGGAACATCGAGGTTTCAAAATTTAAAATCAAACTCTTGGGCCCCGAAAGATCGCAAGTTTCAAAAATAATATTTTTTTTCCGGTCATGTGATATATCGATTGAAAGATCGTTATTTGCCGAGAACGAAACCATAAGTTATTTCCTTATCGAAACTTTCTAACCTTGGCGTTCCAAACTCGAGAAATATACATCGAAGCGCATATGTTTAACCATGTTCGAAAGTTTTAGCTCCAATAAAACAGATTCAAATAATATTTCGATTTGTTAAACGATTTAACGCTCTATGCTAGTAAATAAATTTAAAAAAATGTTTAATAATGATCTAACGTATTGAGATAGTCGAAAGAAAAAACTGAATTGTTAAAAATCATCTCAGTAGAACGGCAGTCTTCGTCATATCGCGGAACTATATCGCCTTTTTTTAGTAAAGTAACCAGTTGTCTCCAAGCGAAAGAAGTTTGATCCGACAAGGTGCTAATAACCAAATCGCCTCGAAATTCGGTTTTGAAATTAGTGACACTTACAAAATTCGTAAACTGTTATAATTTCGATTACCTTGTTTCCCCCTCCTATTCTCCGAGAATCCAAGACCTAATCACCAACATACACTAACCTTCCAGGAGAAAATTTCAACATTCTAGCAGCCGCAGTAGAGTGATAAGTAGCATTTATATTATTTCTAATTAATCATTTTTGCGTGTTTTCGTTTATATATTTATTAAGTGTCTTTAATGATCGGCTATTCAAGAAAGATAGGTGTAGGGAATAATGAAATTATACATTTTAAAAAATCATAAAACCTTAATATTAGTATTATTAAATCTAAACCAATAATTTAAAAAAATAAATAAAAATTAAATAAATAAAAAAAGGATTTAATTAATTTTTCTCCATAACCATTACATTGCACTTCAAATTAATCGTAAGTCTTCGATTCAAATTTGTTTAACTGTTTTAGATTATTGTTAGAAAAGGTCTCTGAACTTTATTAAGATATTAAATTAAAATAATAAAATGAAAATGGAAGTTTATTCAAACAAATTTTCTTACATATTAAAATATTATAGTTATCGTTAACCTACATTCGAAATCTTCAGCGCACGTAACCTCATGCTTGACTAAACTTTTTTTTTTTTTTATAATTTTACTTTATGAAATAGAAAAGCATAGCTTCGATTTTCAGCGGAAATAAAATTATTCACCGCAATTTTTGCATGAATTATACTTGACTGCTTATTAACGTCCCCTCTACTAACTGTAATGAAATATCGACTGATTTCATAGGTCATGCCAAAAAAAGTTATTCATATTTTTTGTTAACGGGAATATTGCATATTTTAATTTCAAATTTTCAATACTTTTTGAGCGAATATTGGACGAGTTTTCACATAAATAGGAAGTTTACTTATTAATCTTTAATCCGTTTGGCACTGTACAATGTATATCAATATGAAAAATATAATTATCGGAAGAACAAGCATATTGCGCAAAATTAATAAAAAAAACTAATTCTTTTTCTTTCGGTTTTAAATTCAAAATGTAAAAGAAAAATCAGCATAATCCCCTGAAAATGATATCGCATAGAAAATAAATAGAAGCAAGAAAATGATCTATTATTATTAAAAAATAAAGATTGTAATCTTATTAATTCTGTCAGATAACAAAAAAGGTTATTAATTTTTTTATGAAATTTAAATTTAAAGTGATTAGTAATAAAAAATAAATACCGATGATTCTTTTTAAATATTTTTAAATGCTTTTTGAGTATTTCAGAATTTTCGGATTTGTGGTTCCCAAAACATTCATTTAATTTATGTGCAGAATAATTATTGTATACATTTGCCTTTTAGTATATTTAAAATTTAGACATTGCGAAGAAAGGAAAAGGCGAATAATTAAATATATACCAGGTGTAAATGTTAAACTATGTTCCAAAAACTTACCACATAATTAAAGGAAAAGAACCAGCAAAAAGTTGTCAAGAATAAAGTTTCCTTCATCTTTGATTTATAAAAACGCTATTTCACCAAAAAGTATTCAAAACCGTACCGTTTAACAAGATGATGAAGACTGATGTTGAAAGAAGTATTTATATACAAAATATGCGAAAACAATTTTAAGCGATAAAGATAAGATAATTACATACCGCCTTTAAAAATGTCCCCATTAGTCGTTAAAATGTAGCATAAGTAAGATTGCATTTAATTGACATTCTGCATACTCTTTTATCTTAACTGCTCAAATTTTGAAAAATATGAAAATCAAGTTTTGAAAAAAAATTAAAAAAAAATTTTTATAGCCGATTCTGTATAATTTACGGTATTTATTTTCTTTTTAACCTGTACACTAAGGTCTCCAGAATAGGGTGAAAATATAAAATTCGAAAAATTTTGATACTAAGGAACCGTATTTTTGGAAAATATACACTTAAAGCAGTAATCCCGAGAACAAAAAAAAAAGTCAACAGCCCTTTCGATGGTAGCTAGGTGCTCACTTTCTTTTTAAAATGATGTATTTCAATGCTAAAATATAGGAAAAATACAATAGCCCCGAAGTTTTAAAAATAAAGTGCTCAAATTTTGAAAAACATGAAAATAAAGCTTCGAGAAAATTTTTTTTAAAAAATTCCGCAGCCGGATCTATATATGTTACGGTATTGTTTTCTTAACCTGCACACTAAGGTCTCCAAAATACAGGAAAAATAAGAAATTTGAAATATTTTGATATTTAGGGACAAAATTTGGGAAGATACACGCTGAAAGCGGTAAGATTGGAAACTAAAAAAAATCCACAGCCCTTTCCATGGTAGCTGGAGAGTCATTTCTTTTTTTAAATAATGCAATATAATTCCTGGAATATACGGAAAATATGGGAGCCCTAAAATTTAAAGGTTAAATGCACATGAACGGTTTGATGGAATTTCTAAATAAAAAATTCGAAGAACCAACGGAAGAAAAAAAAAATAATATAAATCTAAACCAATATATATGGTAGGTAATAAAAATAAAAGAATATCTCAAACAAATTATTACAAATATTTGTTATTATCAGAATCACGATATATGCGAATAAATTAATTTTCTTCATGAGAGCTTCGTGTTCGTGGCGCATTGTTTACCGGCTTGTCGCAAGTCGCTTCGAATGTTAGCCTATCGAGGCCATCGCAAATTCTTCGTTGATAAATGCCGCTTTTTTCCCCCGTTTCTATTTGCATGGTTGAATAAAATACTATCTCCTTTCGGATTAAATCTTTTTACTCTTATTTCCTTTTTTTTCTTCCGCTGCATTGCCGATAAAATTTCCTCATTTCTCTATATCCGTTATTCTCTTAGTCGTACTATCCAAATTTACCCATTCGTTACAGACGTTGCAAAAAATACTTCCAGTCAGCTGTTCTGATTTAGCTTTCGCTTTTATTTTGGGTCACCCTCTTTCGGGCGAGATCGATCGGGCGCGAATTTGGACGCAGCCTCATTCGGGCGCGACTCTATCGGGCGCAGGCGAACTCAGACCTTTTTACAGACCACTTACGGTGATTTTCAGGTATCATCCGTTAGACATTATCATCTGTGTTAGTGAGAAACACGAGTTATCAAATGCTGCTATCAGAAATTCCGTTCAAAAAATACCGTTCTGCGTTAACGATTTAGTTTTTCCGCGCGTACAGCATGTTATATATGCACATATAATCACAAAACACATATTTTACATGATTTCATTTGGTTATTCGCTTTTTTAATATATTTTCTATTTGTTTTTGAAATAACGACTTCAGCGTGAAATACTCATAAACAGATTTTCGCGATGTAAATTTGTTCTGTTAGCAATGGTGATACGAAACGGACGAAAATTATTAATATTAATAATCGGCCAAATGCATTATCGGTTTTTTTCATTTTTTTTTTTGCTAATGTATAGTAAACAGTATTTAAAAAATTACAAACTATCAACTCTACGCCATTTAAAGTGTAACACAACTGGATTGAATTTTGCTTCTGATACATATTCCTTATATTATCTTTTTTTTTTATTCATATCTAGCAAGTTTATTTGTTTATTAAAGTTTTTTCTGTTATTTACGATTTTAATTATATATTTAATTCATTGACGAATCAACCCTGATTTCAAAAAAATATCGAAAAAGACAAACAAAGGCGCAAAAATTTTTAAACATAAACACATTTATGTTAATACTGGGCGAGAAATATATACGATATTTCAAATTAAAAATTAAATATCTTTGTTTTGAATTTAATATTATGTAAATGTAAATTATGGTAATCTTTAAATTAACTTACAGAATGTTTAGTACATGAAACATCCTACCCGGCTAACCTTTTTTTTTTTTCTTTAGAAAAATTTTAAATCTTTAAAACACTGGACTAATATTATTTTCGTAAAAATTTTAATAAAGCCAATAAGGAAGAAGCTTTCAAATCTTGAATTTGTTTAAATATTCCCGATAAATGCACTGCGGAAAATTCTATTTTAAAAATAATGGATAATTTTCTTCTGTATATAAATAGGCAAAGACAAAACAGTTCAGTACCTTCTTCTGCACTTTTTATTAACCGATTTTCTTGCTTTTTTTTTCTGTTTAGTAACTATTGATGATTTTTAGAGCTATCAGTACACAAAATTATGGAAACAGTTATCCTTTTTGTTTCGTATTTAAATAAAAAATTAATTCAAAAATTGAAGAAGGAAATCGCTGCAACCAGTAAATCTGTTCTTATTGAAATGTTTTAATTTTTCTTAATAATCATCATTATTGGCTATTTTAAAGTGTACTAAATCTTAAGCTGTCATTTAATTTTTGTGTTGAAAATACATATAAAAGTACATGTTCTCAGATATATAATGAACGAATGTATAAGAATGGGAAAAAAATTTTGGAAATATACAAATTCATATATGTTTTTTTTAAATTTTTAATCACAATTATGGTCGAGTTTGTGACCATTGGGGGAACGCTAGTATTTATAAACACGTGACTGAAGTGGCAAACTGTAAATATATGAGATACATCTACATTACAAAATGATTTAATTATCCCAGAATAACACTTCTACTGAATAGCATGGACTCATCAAATTAAATGACGAATTAAAATCACAGTTTTTATAATCTTTTCGTATTTACCTGAAATTGCGTACAAGCAAGAATATATAAATTGACATATTCCTCGTTTTTAGAATTAACTTAAAAATATTAATGTGGTGAACATTAACGTCCCAAGTTCAAGTAAAAGCAGTCAGTGAAAATTTTTATACATATAATAATTGAAAGTTTTTAGAATATTTATTAGTTAATAAACTGGCGTACCTTGGCGGATAGTTTTCACAAATTAAAAATGCAATATCGCGATTTTTTTTTTTATATTCCAGCTACTACGTCTTAATTAGTAACCTACATGTTTATGCCGGGTGTAGGAGTAATCAGATTTTTTTATAATATTTTTATACCTACCTGGAGAGTCATTTCATTTCGGCCGCAACACGATTCGCCTCGTTGCATTTCGACTTCGTCTTTTTTCCAAGTAGACCTAGTTTAGCCTTAGTGAGTTTTTAATTTTTTCTTCTTCTCTAATTATCATATTTAAGGCGTAAGGAATCAAAAAAACACCCGTGAAATTAGTAATTAATTTGTTTAGAAAATAAACCATCTGTTTTCAATGCTTCTTTTGCGTTCGTGTATCACAAAAAGAATTATTTTCGGTTATAAAGACTTGAAGTTCTGATTATGTATTCGTTTAGCGGGTTATTTCAATAAAAAATTTCAGAAAGAATTAGTAGATCATAGGAATAATTTCCCTCTGTGACAGATTTTCTGCTTTCAAAGGAAATCAGTGTGCTTTATAATAAATTTTTACATTCGCAAAAAAATAAAATAAAATTAACTTTAATGATTATGAAAAACTGCTAAAAAAAAATCGTTTATTACTTTTAAGAAATTATTCTTCTATTTTTATGTTTATTTTTAACGGAACCCATTCGTTTGAGCCAAATCGACTGGCCCTGTTTTTAATTTAGTATTATGTAAATTGAAATTACGATAATTCATACTTATCCTTGGCGGTTGACACATTATGTTCAACTCCTTTGCTGTATTTGCGATAAAATTATATTATTTTTTTTTTTTTATTTATTTATTTTTTCTAAAATCTAGTTACCTGCAAAATAAATATTTTAGAGCTCGACATTTAATTCTGCACGTTATGTAACACGGATTAATTACTTGGAATCATTTTTTCTTATTACTGTGAAATATGACCTACATAAACCAGAATTCATTTTTAAACCATGCAAAAACATCAATAAAACAGCTCATTTAGTAATAAAATTAACATAATTAAGTAACAAAAATTTTCCGATTTTTAAACAACTATTTGACATTCTTAAAAGTATATATTTGTTTTATAACCGATATATGTAATTATTTTAGAAAACAAATAAATATCGATCGCCAGTGAGTATTCCAAAAAAATACAACAGCACTAAAAACATATATGCGGAAAATAATTTTATGGATATATTGTAAACTGCTTATGTTTCTCAAACGGGCGTCGATTTTTTTTTTTTGTCGGTTCGGTTCTCACCATGGGGGATTTCCTGCGAGTGATTGAAAAGAGGTAATGAATAGGACCTCGAATATTTTACAATATGCGAATCTGTAGGACTAAAAGAAGAACAAAAAGTGATAAAATCGTCATGGAAAAAATCGTATACTTTTCTTGGAATTGACTATAGGTTTATTGTAAAGCAGTTATTATTTCGGCGGAAGAAGAATTACTAGAATACTTTTCGAATAGGCTATTCTTAATAATAACCGTAGTACGGAGAATTAACGAATGAAACTGTTTTCTGTAAATAAGTGTAGTACTTTAGTTTGTTCATTTGACCAAATCCTGAATAGCTTCATAAGAGGTGAAATTTATTTACCTGCATTGTCAATAACCCGTACGATTGGCTATTCGGTTTTTAATTTCTAAGAAAATGGTTAATTTGCCTAACAGAAGAACATAACAAAATGTACAATGAATGCGTGTAAAACCTGCCATTATTGTTATTTTTACTTTTCTGTTCCGAAAAAAAAAGAATGCCGCAAAGGATGTTGACACATAATGTTTTTTGTCATTCGTCTATGAACGTAATATAATATCAACAAAATAAATAAAACATAGTCTTATTGATAAAAGTAACCGAGTAAAAAAAATAAGTATGTCGATTGCGATAAACGTTTGTTCAAAGCCGCAATAAATTATAATCAGCTTCAGCTCGAAGATTATCTTCGTGGTGTAGCACATAATGTAATTAGTTAACTTTAATATTTGCATGTATTATAGGTATTATTATTATTACGTATACATAAATTTCGAAATCGTTTATTTTTGTATTTTAATTAATGCTATTATTATTATATTATAATTGCAAACTCTTATTTTGTTGGGAAAACGTGAAAGAGATAATTTCTAATTCGACTAGCTGTATGAACACTGGTTGTACCTTGTATATATATATATGGTTTGAGAAATTATCATTTCTGCGGAAAGGGGGGATAATTTTTTTGCGACAGTTTTATCGCAATACATACTATAGGTTTCAAATTGTTGGTAACTTAAATATTGTTTATGCGTGTTACAGAAAATACCTATCTATTAAATAAAACTGTATCCATTTCATATAAGAAAGATTGATTCCTTATCGAAGAATAATGAGGATATTGTTCCAATTTTTGTGGTTTTTGAAAATTTCAGTTATTACTAAACGACTTAACATTGTAATTTGTGTAGTATGCTGTAAGCTAATTTAACAGGCTCAGCTACATATCGGCACAGTTGTGTTTAAGCCGCATGTGAAAAAAAGAAACAAAAAGAAACGACGGACTAGAATATTATTTTTCTTATAAATATGTTCAAAATTTATCCTCTTCTCTCTTTCATGTTTACTTCATGCGACATTTTATATTTTCGTTTACTACAAGACATACACGCAGGAGCAAGTTCACTTTTTTATAAACATTAAACATTTTTTTCTTTCTGTGCGTTTTACTTTTAGGCCAAATGAGGTTAAATCTGAAAAAGCAACCTAAAGGAATCGAACAAAAATAAAAACAAGCATACTAAGGCTAACTGACAAATCATCTTGAATAAATTAATGAAATAACTGTATAAAAACAAATAGAGATCGTGCTCATTTTAACAATTACTCATTTACTGTTTGATCATATTTTGCCTCAACGGGACTTTTCTGTTCAGCAAATACAAAAAGAAAACAAGCAAGTGTACGGATAATTAGTATTTGCAACAACATATCATAAGTATCGAAATGCAAACCGGGTAAAGGCCCTTGATTGACGTGCCCAAATAAATAAATAAGACTGAGGTCGAAAAAGATAATTCTCATTTAGGTTTTGCAGTCATTACCAATATGCCGGTCTTTCATATTATTTACTACCGTCCCTAAAGAATATTTTTTTTTCCAAATAAAACCAAAAAACCTTTAGTAAAAAAAGCTGATATGATGAGAAACAGAAGTCAAAAAAGTTACTATTATAAATATTTAATATAAATTCAAAGAACGATGATTCGAATAACGAATACCTGCAGATTATTCCTCTTAAAGCCTTGTGTTACTCAAATCCAACCCACCTGAACTGACAATATTTAGAAAGTATTATTGCAATTTAGTGTGATAAGTCAGTAAAAAACGAAATTCTAGAAAAAAAAAATTCGGTTAAAAAGCGTTTTTTAAAGAAACATGTTAATTACAAAGTGGTTGTAGCCATTGACGGTTCTTTTCCTTTTTTCATTAAACACTATTTCACAGTAGAAAATTACTTATTCGCTTTTGTTTCTCAACTTACTTCTTTACTTTTTCTTTTTCTCTACAAAACATACATCAAGTATTGCCGAGTCGATTTTTCTAATTACTATTATTTCTTTATGAGCCGCTCGCTTCATTATTAGACAAAACAAGAAATTACTCATGAATTTCCAGTAATAATTCAAATGTTTAAAACGCCGAAGTGCTTATAACAAAATAATATAAATGGTTCGTTTGCTAATCGAATAAAGGAAAAAATGTACTTACAAATCAAATGCAGTAACAAAGCATATTTATGAACGATTAGGATTTATGTTGGAAAAATACGTCGATGACACTCCTACACCCGGCATACACATGTAGGTTTTGTTCGTCGCTTCGTTAGTTCATTTTTCTGTTTCTTCGTATTGGTACTTTGTTTTGTGACCTGGAGCGCATCGAGGGCCTTTAAAAATTACTTTCGGGGTTGACTACTTTCGAATATGTCGCGTGAGAACTATTCGAGTGTAATTATTTCGGTTTTATTTCTTTTCAATTTGAACTTTACTTATAAAGATATCATATATTGTTTTTTATTACCCTATTTACAACACGCTGCTAACTTGTGTACTCGATTAATGGATTTGTGAATTCGTTATATGCTGGTCACAAAAGACACGATGACCCGCGTTGCGGTGATTAGCAAATTCGTTTGTTTGTGGTTCTTTGTGTGCATCTTTTTGGGTTCCGTATTCAGCAAGACCAAAATTCGTAATAATCTCGTAAATAATAAATGAACAGCTCTCTTCACGGCGATTCAACATGTAAAATGTATATTGTAATGTGTATATTACATGAGTATAATATAAAAAATAAAAATAAGAAATAAAATAAATAAATAAATGGTAAATAAAATATAACTAGATTAAATATAATAGAAAATGAATAAAGGTCGAGCGGAGTGTGAGAGTGCTTATGTGTGAATGGAAACCAGTAGCCGACTGGGAGTGTTTACAGAGCTCGATGTCGCCTTTAAGGGATGCGTGCGATGATTGCTAATTAAACGACACTGATTGGCACATCAAACACGGCGGAAAAGACTTAGCGGAAGAAATCAGGATTAGAAATTTGCGAACCTAGAAGGCAGTTAGAATGAGTTAGAGTTTTGAATTGGTCAACGATAGATCTCCAGTAAAGGAAGAGGGCCTCCGGTCAAGATTGCATTCGTGATACTCGTAGCAGTCGTCCAAAGTTATCGACCGTTTCATTTTGTTGTTTTCGGAACGCAATAGTTTAAATAACGCGAAAGTCCGATAAATTAAAATTCGTATAATAATTTCGAATATCGCGTCTTCTCTCCGCGCTCGCCGCCAATCCAGTACGGAACTTCCTACGCACGCCTGCCTATCATCAAGAACCATCACAACAACCAGCAGTCGTCGCAGTGATACGTAGAAATCATAGTATTTTAAATTATTCAAATTGTACATATATACGTGTTTATTAACTAATCATTGTACTTACAGCGGTCGACCGTTCCAGAAAGATCGGTGTAGGTTTAAACAATATACTCACTCGTTAAAACTAATCACTTTTTCACTAATTTTAATAACAATAATAATAATAATAATACAATTTAAATACATTCTTAATTTAAATCCACGAGCTCGTTAGGAACCCGTGGTTGGCATCCCTGTAGGATTAAAAGTAAACGATAACGTTCCAATATATAGGCTAACTTTTGCAAGTGGAACCATATGGTAATTCTAAACCATATCGCCAAATCGGAGCTATCATAGTTAAATGAATAGGTCGTTTCGTGTTTAAGTTCAATGCCGACCTGTGTCCCAATAATGAATGCAATAGCTTAGCGCGGGCAGTAACGCTCTGTCGAGTTTGTGTCACATGAAAGCACCATGTAAGCCTTCGGTACAGCTACATTCCCATATGAGATGAACTTGTGGAATTACTTTGTTATTAATGTTTATTGTTGGGTATTCAGTTGTTCGGTTTGTGAATGTAATGTGCCGGCACTTATCCGTATTAAAAACTATTCTCCATAGTTTTGCTTACCTGTCTATTCGGTAAATGATTCTTCTGAACGGAATTATTGGGGTGTATGTGTGGCATCCTTATTTAACGCTAAAAATGGCTATATAATCAGCGTATGTTGCCAGTATTACAAACTAGGTAGATCGGATGTATAAATAGAGTACAATGGGGGTCGTCCCAATAGACTACTTGCGGTACTGACGATAAAACTTTATGTTCTTCCGAAAAGAATCATTGATTTTGACAACAAATGTTCTATCGGTGTCACATATAATTGAAGAGCATGTAAAGATCAGAAGGAAGAAATTACTTCAACGGGGATTCTCTCCATTCGGGTGGCCATTTCTGCGTGTTCCATATTTTTTCACAGACTTGGTGCAGTATATCAGCTCCTGGATCCCCGTAGCTTTTATCATTTCTGCTACTAAGCCGTCAGTTCCTCCTGACTTGTTATTGGAGAGTTTCTGTATGGCCGTTATAACCTCACTTTTCAAAATCGGCGGTTCCTTTAATTGGTTAATAGGTTCGTGTTCCTGAACATTCCCATCCTCATCACTGTGCATGAGCTTATCGCAGTATTGTCTTCATCTATTTAATATTTTGCTTGTTTCAGTAAGAAGATTTCCTGTTTCATCTTTAATCGGAAAGTAACGTAGTTTAAATTTTCCCGTTATCATTCTCATCTTTCGGAATAAGTCTTTTGGATTATTTTGGTTTCTATGATCTTCTATCTCACCACATATCCATGTGATGTATTTGTTTTTATCTTTCTTTAAGGCGCTTTTATCTAGATTTAATAAGGATATAATCTATCTGATTTCGTGTTGACCGCCCGTTGGTAATATATAGTTTATTTTCTATGCAGAATTCTAAAAGCATCACTCCTCTCTCGCTTCTGTCTCCCAGACCGTATTTGCTTACCACATATCGTAGATGGTCATCACAAGCTTTCGACATGCGATTATTAAACATTAAAGATGACTATACATTTAAAAGGAAGAAGCAAGTAAGCACAATCATCGACTTAACTTTAGTAACTAATAACGTATTTTATCTCATATTAAATTGAAAATTTAGTAGAGAATTAAATGGCAGCAATCATTTTTACATTCATTTTACTTTAAACTTTGAAAATAATACTATAACTGATATGATTACCACAAAAATTATAATAAATTGAACTTAAACATCACTAACTTTGCCTCTCTTATAGATTTAACTGTGCAATGCACTTCAATGACTGATATTAATAACTGGTTATCACAGTTTCAGTTTTGTTAGTCAGAGGCGTGCTACCGCCGTATCAGCCGTATCAATGATACGGGGCCCCCAGGGTACAGGGGCCCTGAACGTGTGTGAGCAAAAATTCGTAAAAATGTAGTATGACTTCCAGAAAGCTAGTATTTTACTCAGTAATCTTTTAAATGGACTGAACGAAATAAGATATCAAAATTTGTTCCATGCCTTACTAAACGAGTCCACAGATTTAGCGAAAGAGTGAAGGGTAGCTAATGTTTTGAAAAATAAAAGACGGAAGATAACGAAGCGCTTTTTTTGATGAGCTAGCAGAAGATGAGATAATTTCAAACCTGAAATCGTACTTTAAAGTCAATGTGTACTAATGCTCTTTAGATATATTAATTTCTATGAGAACTAAACAAAGATTCTAGAACCTCTGTGACCTGAGTAATACGTTCGAAGTGTTACAGAAACTCTTATATTTTTGAAACGAAATGATAAAAAAATATGCCGGAAAACTGCCTGCTGAATACAGTAAAGACATGTCAGTTGAACTCTGTATTGTTCACAATTAATTGCTTTGAAAACCTGCTTAAAATCTAAAATTCAGAAAATTCACTCCATTAAAGAACTCGCGGAATTATTACTGATAAAATTCAATAACCTTGCATCCAGTTTTCTGGAGGTGATAATGGCATGCTGTCTATTTTTGACCCTTTCGGTTACAACTGCTGCAGCTGAAAGAAGTTTCTCAAAATTAAAACTGATAAAAAATTATCTTAGGACTTCAATGGGACAGGAATGGCTTTCAGACTTGTCTTTATTGTCCATAGAGGCAGGAAATCTAGAAAAGCTGAAATCGTCTTCATCTAAGGATAATTTAATAAATAAGTTTGCCGAAAGAAGGCGAGAAAAGTGTATATTTGATTGAAGTGGAATTATTTGGATTGAATTGTAACTTAGCTCCCAGGAGCATTTATTGTAAGTAATAACTTTGAATCAATAAATAATTATTTTAATTTAATGCGAGCGTTTTTGTTTCTATTATCTTTTTCTTCATATCGTATAATCGTCGGTTATATAAGAAATGTGGTAAATAATAATACATAATTCTTAATTATAATTCTAGTTTCAGTTTTGTTAACTAGTCTATAGCTCCGTCTTTTTATCCTCCAACGTTAAATGTGAGGGTGCAAATTCATTACAGTCATCCAGTATATGTTGCATTGTCTGTTTGGAATTTCCGCACTAACATGCAGCTGTCGTCATCATACCCCATTTTTGCACTAAATAACCGCATCTTCTCTGTTCGGTCCTAATTTTGTTAAGAGTTTTCTACTTATTTATTTATTATATTTTTATTTATGGTCGCTATATGACATCTTGGCCTTCAGCGACCACGAAATTTACATTCGGTTCTTAAAGATTACGTATAATATATCGTTTACATTTACAAAAGTTATTTCAGTATTACTTAACAAGCAAAGAAAAGAAAAGAAAAATAAAAGGAAAAGGAAAAGAAAACAAAACAAAAGGGTCACGCGATGTGTGACAAGCGTAGTTGAACATGAAAATTGAAATCAATTTAAAAAGTGAAACGTTTTTTAAAAAATCTATTACTTCTTTACACATATTGTCGTTCATTGTCAAACCTGGATGAATATTATTGAGTCCAGCTCGGACTCTGTCTGGCTGGTAGGCGTTACAATCGAACAGAAGATGTTTGATCGTCACTGGGTTGTCACACCGCTGGCCTACTCTTTTCTAGATAAATCCATTTCTGCAACTTCTTCCCTTGGGTCGACTACTAAATGGGAATTTTGTGTATATTCTAGGTTCTTTTCCCATATCGTTTTCCATTTACTGAAATCTTTCAAGCCTTCTGATAATAATTTGTCTGATGTCCAAGGTGATCTTCGGGATGTAAGTCTTGATACCGGTGCGGACCTTACCACTACAGAGATTGGCATTTTGGGATAAATCTTAAATTTTATTTTTATCCTTAATTAAAGCTACCTCCCATCTGATTGCAGCTGGAGCTATGTTAGTTAATACTGGTAGCCACATAAGTGCCGTCGACTTGATCGTTCCTGATATGATTCGGAGGGCTTCATTTAACACTACATCCACTTTCTTAACATGGTAGCTATTGCACCAGACTGATGAACAATATTCGGCTGCCGAGTATACAAGCACCAGAGCAGAGATACTGAGTGTTCTTGCACCAGCACCCTAACTAGAATCTGCAAGTCTTCTGATGAGATTTATTCGCGTTTTTAACTTTTCGGATAAGCGAATTAGATGCTCGTTATATGATAAGGTATGATCTAATGTCACGCCTAGGTATTTTGGCTATTTTCTGTTTGCTAGATCTGCTCCTTCAAATTTCACTACAGGTTCGATTTTTGCCATCCGGCTTTTAAGATGGAAACACGCTGACTCTGTCTTGCGGGGGTTCGGCCGCAATTTCCATTTATGCAAATATTCACTCATCTGTATTAGGTCATTTTCCATAGTTGATATGCAACTCTGCAGGTCTTTTCCTTGCACGGCCATGGCAACATCATCTGCATACTGGAACTTTTTACCAGATGTGTCAGGGATATCACTAACGTAGATATTAAAAAGTAGCGGCGCCAATATCGATCCTTGTGGAAGGCCATGATTTACTCGACGCCGCTTGCTGCTATTTTCTCCTAAGAAGACACGAAAATACCTACCCGACAGCGTGCTATTTATAAGTCGCAAGATTCAGGAGCATGGAATAATAGAAGCCAGCTTTAATAATAATCGCTCGCGCCAAACAGTATCGTAAGCGGAAATCAGGTCTAGAAGTACAGCTAATGTCTTCTCATTTTTTTCAAAACCATTTTCTGTGTGCTGTGTAATGGCAGCGACTGGTCTATGCAGAATCTTCCTGCTGGAAGACTAGCCTGGAATACTGGTAAATGACTGTCCACTTTGATTGCTATTTTGTTATAGACAATTCGTTCCAACACCTTATATCCTACGCTAAGAAGAGATATTGGGCGATAGTCTTCTGCTTCTCTTCCTTCTTTACCTGGCTTCTTAATCGAAATTATTTTAAATTTCTTGAACTCTTTAAGTAATCTGGCTGTTGCAATTATTTCATTGAACATCCCACAAAGAAAGGTTTTTGCTTTTGGACCCAGATTTTTCAAGAACTCTGGATAAATTCCGTCAAATCCAGCTGTTTTCTTGTTTTTCGTTTGAGTTAGGGCAATATCAAGTTCCTTTATAGAAACTAAACCAGAAAATTTCTCATTGAGTTTAAGGTTATTTTTTATTTTATTTAGCCCAATTTTTACCATTCTGGTTTCTAGTTTTTCTAGTGAGAACTTTGTCTTACTCAGAAGCCTTGATGCAATTGCATCTGCATTAATTGTATACTGGGTACGCTTATTTCGTTGGGGATCAGTTCCAAGTTTTCTAAGCAATGCCCATGCTTTTTTGCTATTATGCGTGAAGTTAATATTTTCCATTGTCTTGGTCCATCTATTTTTTCGTTCTTCGTTGAGCTTTGCTAATAATTCAGCTGCTGCTATAAGTTGATCACCTTAAACTTTAAATGCATTGTAAAGCTCAGAACATTCCTCATTCCAGCACGATACGTGGTTCTTCCTTCTACCACGTGGAATACTCTTGTAAGCTGCTTCTTTAACTGTTTCAATAAATTTCCTGTAGTTTCCGACAACTGGTAGTAAATTTGGAATTTTTTCTTCTATTACTTGTTTGAAGGTCTCCCATTTAGCCTTTTTAAAGTTCCATCTATTCTTTGGGATGGACTTTACACCTGGAATATAAACCCCTGTATCGATCAATACAGGACGATGCTGCGAGTTTGGGAAATCACAAAGAACTGTTCGGTATGGTGTAGTTTTTACTGCAACATTATTTTCTCCTAGGAATATACAAAGGTCTGGGTTATAGCCTTGATTCAGTCTCGCTGATTTAAACGTTCCGTTATTCTTAGCATTAAATATCAGCTCCATGTTGGTGTGTTCTATCCAATTCTCAATGATTGTTCCATTTTCGTCACTTTTTGAATACACATGGTACTATGACCATTAAAATCGCCTACATAAATGCATGATGATTTATAGATTGGTAGAGGGGGTTTTGAGTTCCATAGTATACCAGATGGTTTATATACATTAACTATCATCAAGTTATCTACTTTCAAAGCAATATTTAAGTAGTTACCTTGAGTTGATTTCTTTATAACTTTTATCTGTGAGGCCAAACCAATTCGCACATATGTAGCCAAACCATATTTTGGGTGAGAGATATGGTCTGCGATCTTATATTCCTGAACGCTTCCACGAGCAAAAAGGTCCGAATCTTTTTCAGTATGTGTCTCCTGAAGCACGATAATATCAATCTCATTTTCATGGGCTATACGTGCCAAACATTCTGTTTTGCTTCTTGAAATTCCTTCTACGTTTAACTGCAATATCCGGAGACTGCTCATGATGCACTTAGTCTCGTAGCTCTTATAAGGGCTGTTTAGATGACAACTCATTGACTTTTCTTTTTAAGTCTTTGCTTAACCGGCGACGATTGAAGTGGTGTAGTTAGCCGTCTAACACTCGTGCTAGACGTTTCCAGGGGCACCCGCGCTATAAAATTACCGTACTATTGTTGTTGTTCGCTTGCTTCGCGCTTCGTAGAGGTCTACACCGTGCCCCCTGTTTCTTTTATGAAAAATCTTTACACTTTATTAGGGCCCTCCAACAAATTTTAATACAGAGCCCGTCTAAGGCAAGCTACGCCACTGATGTTAGTATTAGCACATTCTAAAACTATTAAAAGAAATACAACAGTTTATTGGTGAACTAGTGACTTGTAATACAGGAAACGATTAGTCAGTAAATATTATAAGAAATATTGTAAGTATCAAAATTCTGTATTAAAAGTGAAGTATTATACCACACGTATAAAGAAAGTTTTAAGGAATACAAACATAAAATAAAACAGGCGAAACCAGAGGCATGGAAACTTTGATCCATGGTCGACCTAATGTAATCAGCGACTGGAAGGTAGATAATAAAGCAATTTATTCAAAACACAGTCCGATTCAGTTTAAACTATCAGTAAAAATGAATTAATAGCTTAACGCATTACATTATAAATTATAAAAAATTTAATAAAATCGTTGTAGAACATTCGCACTTAAACTGCGATTTTAAGACTGCTAATGATTTCCACCGACTGAAAATAATGTTAGAAAATTTCCATAACACACTTCACGATATTATTAGCAGCAGCACTGAAACAGTTCAATTAAATAGGAATTCGTGGTGAAATATTAATTTAGAGATTTTACGAATAATTCTAAGAAAATTGCGCAAACGGGTTCAACGTTCACACAAGCGAGGAACTAATGATCACAATGCACGCCTGGTTATAAATTTGGTTCGAAAAATTTTTAATAAAGAAATTCGAAACGCGAAAACTGAAAATTGGAAAAAATTCTGTTCCAATTCGAAACTATGGGGCCTTCCTTACAAGACTATTTTCAAAAAATAAACACCAGTTACAGATTCTTCCGTATTTTTTAGACCAGAATAATTAAGAAATTTCCGATAAGGATTCAAAGATAAAGGCCCTTCTTGATCATTTTTATAAAAATAAATTCAAACACAAATGGGGACGAAAACTTCTCATACAAGTTGCAATAATTTCAGAGATTTAACCTTAGCCGCTTTAGTTCTAACAGCAAACTATTTATTTCGAAAGCGGAAATTAAGGATATTCTTCGCCGGACTAAAAATAAAGCTCCTGGCTTAGACCAGCTGACGAATAAATGTTTGAAGATCTTGAATTTCCACTATCCTAATTTACTTCAGAGCTTATTCATCGCTCTGTTGAGGTTCGGAGTTTTCCCAGAAGCCTGGCGAGCAGGAAGGACAGTTTTTGTGCTAAAACCCGGACGTAGTCCTAGTCTTTCATCCTCGTACAGACCGATTGTCTTGTTAAGCGCTTTAGCCAAGGTGTTTGAATATGTTTTGTTGAATTGTATACTACCGGTTTTACCTCACCATAATCGGTTGCGATCGGCCTGCTGACGTTGGATATTAAAGGCGCATTCGATAACTGTTCGTGGCCAGTCTTATTTCACAAAATTAGAGCACTCAGGCTCGATTATAGAACAATCTCAGTCTTAAGACAATATGTAGGTTCCAGAACTATTAAATTTATTTACGAACATCAAACATATTTTCGAAATGTTACTCGCGGATGCCCGCAGGGATCGATTTTGGGCCCGATGATGATTTCTGGATCAGTTGTTTTGCTTATTCTGTTCAGGATGACTCTTTCAAAGATTTTATACAGATGGCATAGAAGCGATATTGAGCGGTAGTTTTTTGAGTCGTTAGTTTCTTTACCAGGCTTTAATAATGCGATGACATGTGCTTTTCTCCAAGGCTTAAGAATAATTGTTTTATTAATAGAGTTATATTAAACATTTGTTGAATCCATTTAATCGTTTCACTTTCAAAGTGTTTTATTCGTTCTACTGGCATGCTACCGACGCTTATGGCATTCCGGTTTTTAGTATTTTTCATTGCGCTACTAATCTCAAGTTCGACAATTGGTTATTGAAAATGATTTGTTTCTGTAGCGTGACATCTTACAATTCGATTTTTGCTTTTTGGCAGTTTTACTTTTTGTTTTGCCTTGCCATTCACTAGCAACCGGTGGACAATCTAATTAGCAGTGACATTTGGTGTTCCTTTGCGCACAATATCTTCACCCTTTAATTTCTTCAACAACTGCCATGCTTTCCTGCTATCCATGCTGAAGTCTAAGTTTTCGACCAGTCCCTGCCATTCTTTATTACGTTTCGCAGCAACCTGTTCAGCGCTCTCTAAATCGCATTTAATAGTTTCGTTGTTGAGCGGGTCTTCGTTAAATTTCTGAACGTTCCGCACACATCGCGGGATACATTTACCAGTTACCACTTTAACAGTTTCAACAAAGGTCTCATATTCTTTTACTATTGGCCGTATGTTTATGACATGAATATCCGTTCTTCTATGAAACGGATTCAGTTAGCTTTTCTAAAATTGTAGCGCATTTTAAAATCGTTAGATATAGTTGGTTTTATGGCAGCGTCTACTACACATATTATTAGCCTATGCTGCGTGTGTATTTCGTTGGTGTATTGAAATGTATTACTAGAAATTCGGCAGAAATCAAACGATTAAAACGAACAAAGCCGACAGATTTATTATAAATATACAGTAATAATTAAAAGGACTTGAAATATGGGTAGCGAAAATCCTTGTCGCTGGGTAAAGAGCTCCACAGATCAGTCGTACCGCGTTAAAAAAAAAAATTGCTGGATACCACAGAGCTAGTTGCGAAACTGCTGGAAATAAAAAAAAGAAACATTTTACTTTCTGAATACTTTTTTAACAAATTAAAATTATTAGATACCTATGAACGGAACAAAATTATTATCGCTTGTTTTTTTTGTTTTTTTTTTGGGCGCGCCAGCGGCATTGACCCAACAACAAGAAAACTAAGCTAAGAAATTAAATGACTAGGTGGTCCGAAATGGACGCAACAAAGGACAGCAGTGCGGACACCACAGAAGATGAAGGAAAGGAGAGGGTAAAGGAAGAGTTATAAGGAGTAGGGAGACCTAATGGCAGGAGCTGACTGTATAAAAGGGAGCGTTCGTTACGAAGAGCAAGACACTCAAAGAAAATATGATTAGCATCTCTCGTACGAGGAGGATCACAATCGTGGAGAGAACAATCAGGAAAAGGCGATAGAGCAATAGAGAAAATTAATGTGTTCATGGAATGTGAGGCGGCTATTTAAAAAAAGGCCAAGATAGCATATGGAACTGATAACGGGGATAGGAATACCAGATACAGTGATGCGAGTTAGGTATATAATTTTTAGGATTCCGTATACATATAATGTACGGAATCCTAATAAGATGTTACACAAATAACAAAAATATTAAATAAAAATTAATCATTCACGAACGGCTTAACTTATAAACGTCAAATTTGGAACATACATTTTTTTTTTTTCATTGTACCGACAGCAGCCTGCCATAAACAACGGTGACATAAGTATAGAAGGAAAGGGGAGAGTAGATTGGGAAAAAGTGAAATGAATAGAAAAGGAAAAAGAAACAAATATTAACCTGACAGTTCCAACGAATTGCCCGATTCAAGTCTTAAGAAGAAAGTGGTTTATTTATCTTTTTTTTTTTATATTTTATTAATTTATTTATTTTCACAGTACATGACGATTATGCGTAGTGTCTCCTAGAGCAGTACAATAGTACTTAAGTCATCGAAAGTGCATCACTGCACCATTTCCTACGTTTCAGTCGCTTGCTGGATCTGGCTGGAAGATCAACAGTGAACATTCGGTATATAAATGGACTCGAGCTAAACTAAAGTTTCTCAGAGAAACTTTTGTACTGTTCCGCATAAATATCTTTCACGTATGGAACATTCAAGTCTGCATGCAATGTGTCGTTCGAGACGGAAGCCTATTGAGATGCCGCGGCCAATATCTAGGAGTCATTGGAGATAAAACGGCAAGTGCGTTGTTCTATATCGATTTGTACAGTATCCTTCCGGCAGGGTTTGTTGATTTTGATTTTGTGTAAAACTATTAGGTGGATTTCTCACATTCATAATCTCACTCGTAATTTTAAAATAAATAAATACAATAAATATAAGCGGTTTGGCAAAAATCTCACCTGCGTTATCAGCGGTCGATTGTATGTTTCTGTTCGGTCGAGCGATAAGATACGACGCGAAAACAATAATTACCGGTGCACGAATATTATTAGGAGACCCGAAATATACTCGAGAACAATAGCGAAGAATTAACATGCACGAACGCGGTAAACAATAAAAATTCTCTTTAAAACGATCTATAACTTAAAGGGGACGATTACCCTGGGTAGCAAAAACCCAAAAAACCGTCAAGAATATATAATATGGTACACAAAACGACCTCAAAAATCACTTAAAAAATCATCTTATCACTCGATAAACCTATAAAGCTGAAATTTAAAATATAAACTAAAATGCAGAAGTCCTTTCATAAAATCAAAAAATTACGTACAAAAGTTATGTTAAGTTGTCGAAAAGATCAATAGAGCGCAAAAAATAACGTGTCTTCCCCCTAGAGCCATGAGTATTATAGTTAAAAGTTTTAAACCCTGTAAAAAATATGCGCTTCCACGTATATTTCTCTAGTTTAGAACATCCAGTTTTCCAGCTTTAAAATTAGACAGTCAAGGCGCCGAGAGCTCAAAATTTTGAAAAAAAGTATTATTTTCCCCGGCATGTGATATATCGTTGGAAAGATCGTTATTTATCGGGAACGAAACCGTATTTCATTTTCCTAACAAAACATTCAAAGTTGAAGAAAAAATTCAAAAAAGCGCGAAAAATGACGCCCCCATCCCCCTAGCACGGCAAGTATTATAGCTATAAATTTGGAACATGGTAGAAAATACGCGACTCTACGTATGTTTCTCTGATTTAAAACAACCAGCTCCACAACTTTAGAATGAGACCTGCGGAGCACCGAAAATTCAAAATTTTGAAAAGAAATATTTTTTTTCTTGGGTTTGTGATATATTATTAGAAATATCGCGATTTGTCGGGAACGAGAACGTATTTAATTTTCTTAACGAAACTTTCAAAGTTGCCGACAAGTTCGAAAAAGCGCGAGAATTGATTTGTGACGCGAGTATTATAGCTAAAGATTTTGGGGAAAGTAGAAAATATGGCATCCACGTATATTTCTCTGGTTTGTAACACCTAGGTTTCCAACTTTAAAATTAGTGTCTTAGGGGCTTTGAAAGCTCGAAATGTTGTAAAAAAAATTTTTTAAAGTGTATCATTATTGTAAACAGCGCTTTTTTTCAAGAACGGGCCCATATTTCATTTCATTAACGAAACTGTTAGAAATTTACTAAAAATTCATAAAATCGTGATAAATGACGTGTAGCCCCGCTTGTAATTTATGTATTGTAGCTCAAGAAATTGAACAAAGTCAAAAAAATGTGCGTCCCTGTTTATTTCTTTACTTTGGACCATCTAGGTTTCCAATTTAAAATTAGACCCCTAAGCACTAAAAGCTCGAAGGTTTCAAATTAATATTTTTTTTTCGGTCATATGATATATCGATGGAAAGATCGTTATTTGTCCAGAACGAAACCTTAAGTTATTTCCTTGACCAAACTTTCAAACCTTGATGTTCCAAAATTGATAAATATATATCGAAGCGCATATGTTTAACCCTGTTCAAAATTTTTAGCTGTAATACTCGCGGCGTTAGAGGGAAGGAACTGTTTGAATTTTTTGGCAACTTTCAAAGTTTCGAAATACGGTTCGAAATACCTCTAGATCCTGTTGAGCTGGCATGTGAATTTCGACTGTTACTGGTTGAATATCGGATAGTAACATTATCTGTTGGAAGTTAATATCCGCACGAACGGCTAATATTACTCTCCCTTCCGCACAACCAGCAAGCACCGGATTTGATTCGAGAACAGTAGCGTAGCTTGCCTTAGACGATTCGTGTATCAAAATTTGTTGGGGAGGCCCTAATAAATTGTAAAGATTTTTCACAAAAAATACCAAAATGCTCGCATTAAATTAAAATACGAGTAATTATTTATCGATTATAAGTTATTACTTACACTAAATGATCCTAGGAGCTAAGTTACAATTCAATCCGAATAATTCTACTTCAGTCGAATATACATTTTTCTCGCCTTTTTTTCGGCAAACTTATTTATTAAATCCTCCATAGATGAAGACAATTTCAGTCTTTCTAGAGAATACAACCCTACTTCTCAATAACCGATAACGAATTGTGGGAACATAGATGAATGAGTGCGATTTTATTTCGTTATATATCTCAATTCTGAATGTCATACTACATTTTTAGAAATTTTTGCTCACACACGTTCGGGGCCCCTGTACTCCGGAGGCCCCGTATCATTAATACGGCTGATACGGCGGTAGCTAGGCCCCTGTTCGAGAACTAACCGGTTTTTAGTTTTAAATGTTGCTTTTGTTTTAAGTGAGTTTCTTGAATGCAAGGAATAAACGGGTTTGTTAGTCGGTGTTATTTTTCTTTTGGCTTTATCGAAATACGAGACTGCAGCGGTCTTCAGAATTTGATTCGGAACGTTGTAATTTGCGCAAGTAGTGTTAGTACGAGGGCTAAGAAACGGAACGGGACCGCAAGTTTCGGTTTGCTTATTAGGATTCCATATACATATAATGTACAGAATCCTTATAAGATAGTACACAAATGACAAAATTATCAAATAAAAATCAATAATTCACGAACGGCTTGACTTATAAACTTCAAATTTGGAACATAAATTACAATTAAAATTATCTTTAAAACGATCTATAACTTGAAGATGACCGATTACCATGGGCGGCAAAAATCCCAAAAAACCGTCAAGAATATATAATATGGTACATAAAACGACCTCAAAAATCACTTAAAAAATCATAACTCGTCACTAGATAAACCTATAACGCTGAAATTCAAAATATAAACTACAATGCATTAGTACTTCCATAAAATCCAAAAATTACGGTATAAAAGTTATTTAAAGTTGCCCAAAAGTGCAAAACAGCGTAAAAAATGACGTGTCCCCCCCTCCCTCAGTATAACGCCGCGAATATTACCGATAAAAATTTTGAACACGATTAAAAATATGTGCTTCCACGTATATTTCTCTAGTTTGGAACATCCTAGTTTCCAACTTTGAAATTGGACCCTTGGGGCGCCGAAAGCTCGAGATTTCGGAAAAAAAATTTCCTTTTCTTGGGCTTGTGATATATTATTAGAAAGATCTCTATTAGTCGGAAAGGAAACCGAATTTCATTTTCTTAACCAAACTTTCAAAGTTGCGGTGAAACTCAAAAAGGTCGAAAAATTGCGTGTCCCCTAGCGCTACGAGTATTATAGTTAGAAATTTAAAACATGTTTAAAAATATGTGCTTCCACGTATATTTCTGTAATTTGGTACATCAAGGTCTCCAGCTTTAAAATTAAATTCTGGGGCTTCGAAAGCTCAAAATTTTATAAAAATTTTTTTTTTTCCCGGTCATGTAATATACCATTTGATAGATCACTATTTATCAGAAACAAAACCTTAAATAATTTTCTTTACTAAAAAATTCAAAGTTGCCCTAAAGTTCAAAAAGTCGCGAAAAATGACGTGTCCCCCCCTAGCGCTGCGAATATTACCGATAAAAATTTCAAACGCGGTTAAAAATATGCGCTTCCACGTATATTTCTCTAGTTTGGAACGTCCAGGTTTCCAGTTCTAAAATTAGACCCTCGGGGCGCCGAAAGCTCGAGATTTTGGAAAAAAATATTTTTTTTCTTGGGCTTGTGATATATCATTAGAATGATCTCTATTAGTCGGGAACGAAACCGAATTTCATTTTCATAACCAAAGTTTCAAAGTTGACGTAAAGTTCAAAAAAGCGTGAGTTTGAGTTTGCAGCCCCCTCCTTGCGACGCGAGTATTATAGCTATAAATTTGGAGCATGGTAGAAAATACGCGACTCTATGTATGTTTCTCTGATTTAAAACAACCGGCTCCCCAACTTTAGAATGAGACCTGCGGGGCACCGAAAATTCAAAATTTTGAAAAGAAATATTTTTTTTCTTGGGTTTGTGATATATTATTAGAAATATCGCGATTTGTCGGGAACGAAAACGTATTTAATTTTCTTAACGAAACTTTCAAAGTTGCCGACAAGTTCGAAAATGCGCGAAAAATGACGTGTTGGCCCCCTAGCAAAGCAAATATTACAGTTAACAATTTTGAACACGGTTAAAAATATGCGCTTCTATGTATATTTCTTTAGTTCGAAACATCCAGGTTTCCAGTTCCAAAATTAGACCTTCGGGCCGCCGAAAGCTCAAAATTTCGAAAAAAATATTTTTTTCTTCGGGTTGTGATATATTATTAGAAAGATCGCTATTCGTCGGAACGAAACCATATTTTATTTTTTTAACGAAATTTTAAAAGTAGCAGGAAGGTTCAAAAAACCGCGAGCTCCAATTTGTAGCCCCCACTTTACGACGCGAGTATTATAGCTATAAATTTGGAACAAGGTAAAAAATATTCAACTTCACGTATATTTCCTTAGTTTTGAACACCCAGGTTTCCAGCTTTAAAATAAAACCCTTAGAGTGCCGAAAGCTCAAAATTTTAAAAAAATATATTCTTTTGCCCGAGCTTATAATATATCATTAGAAAGATCGCTATTTGTCGGGAACGGAACCGTATTTCATTTTCTAAACGAGTCTTTCAATGTTGCCGAAAAGTTTGAAAAACAAAAAAAATTACACGTCTTTCCCCTAGCTCCACGAATATTACAGCTGAAAATTTGGAACGCGGCTAAAAACCTGCGCAACCTCTTATATTTCCCTAGTTTTTAACATCTGGATTTCCAGTTTTAAAATTGGAAATCCAGATTCGCTATCTGTAGGGAAAGAAACTGTATTTCATTTTCCTAATGGAACTTTCAAAGTTTGCCGAGAAGTTCGAAAAAGCGTGAGAATTGATTTGTGACGCGAGTATTATAGCTAAAAATTTTGAGGAAAATAGAAAATATGGGCATCCATGTATATTTTTCTGGTTTGGAACATCTAAGTTTCCAACTTTAAAATTAGTGGCTTCGGGCTCTAAAAGTTCGAAATTTTGTAAAAAAAAATTTTTTTCAAGTGTATTATTATTGGAAAGAGTGCTATTTTTTGAGAACGGACCCGTATTTCATTTTCTTAACGAAACTGTTTGAAATTTACTAAAAATTCATAAAATTCTGAAAAATGACGTGTAGCCCCGCTTGTAATTTATGTATTGTAGTTGAAGATTTTGAACAAGGTTAAAAAAATGTGCGTCTCTGTATATTTCTTTACTTTAAAACATCTGAGTTTTCAACTTTAAATTCGGAACCTTAAGCGCCGAAAGCTCGAAAGTTTCAAAAATAATATTTTTTTTCCGGTCATGATCGATAGAAAGATTGTTATTTGTCGAGAATGAAACCATAAGTTATTTCCTTGACGAAACTTTCAAACCTTGATGTTCCAAACTTGAGAAATATATGTCGAAGCGCATATGTTTAACCCTGTTCAAAATTTTTAGCTGTAATACTCGCGGCGTTAGAGGGAAGGAACTGTTTGAATTTTTTGGCAACTTTAAAAGTTTCTAAATACGGTTCGGAATTATGTTTAGGGACTCCTGTGGAACTGGCGTACGAATTTCGACTGCTACTGGTTGAATATCGGATGGTAATATTATCTGTTGAAAGTTAATATCCGCACGAACGGATATTATTATTTCCCCATGGGTACGACTAGCAAGCACCGGATTTGATTCGAGAACTTTATAGTTTTTTAGTTTTAAATTTTGGTTTTGTTTTAAGTGGGTTTCTTGAATGCATGAAATAAACGGATTTGTTAATCGGTGTTATTTTTCTTTTGGCTTTATCGAAATACGAGACTGCAGCGGTTTTTAGAATTTGGTTCGGATTGTTATAATTTGGGTTAGTAGTGTTAGTACGAGAGCTAAAAAACGGAACGGGATCGTAGGTTTCGGTTTGGTTATTTTCAATACGGCTTGTGTTAGAGTTGTTATGAACTGTAATGTAAGGAACGGACTCGCCGCATCATGGTTTGGGTAGTACGTCCGCCTGATGAAAAACAGATGCGAATAGTATTTCGATTCGTTAAACAATTTAACGCACTATCCTAGTAAATAAATTTAAAAAAATGTTTAATAATGGTCTAACGTATTGAGATAGTCGAAAGCAAAAACCGAATTGTTAAAAAATAATCTCAGTAGAACGACAGTCTTCGTCATATTACGGAACTACACCCTGTCAAGAAAGTATCGGGAATTGTTAAATAAAACGAACAATTTTTAATTTTCATCCAAATTTATTTTGTCACCTTCAAAATAACATCCATTCGAAGCGATGCACATATGCCAACGCTTTTTCCACTCGGCAAAGCACTTCTGATAGGCGGTTTCCGGGATGGCCTTTAGCTCTCGCGTCGCATTCGTCTTGATGTCATCAGTCGATTCGAAGCGCATTCCCCGTAGCGGAAATTTGAGTTTTGAGAATAGGAAGAAGTCGCAGGGTGCTAAATCTGGTGAATACGGCGGTTGTTCGATGATATTTACCGAGTGTTTGGCCAAAAACTCATTCACAATTATGGCTTTGTGAGACGGCGCATTATCGTGATGGAGAATCCAAGAATTGTCGACCCACAAATCGTTACGTTTACGACGGATAGCCTCTCTCAAACGTCTCAAAACACTTAAGTAAAACTCTTTGGTGACTGTCTGTCCGGCTGGCACATATTCATAGTGTACCACGCCTCGAATATCGAAGAAAACAATCAACATGATCTTCACTTTCGATCGGCTTTGGCGAGGTTTTTTCGGCTTTGGCGCGCCAATTGGCCGCCATTCGGACGATTGCTGGTTCGTAAGCGTGTCGTACTCGTACACCCATGTCTCGTCACCAGTAATTATCTTTTCCAAGAAGGTAGGATCCAAATTGGCTCGATCCAGCATGTCTGCAGCTACCTGTTCTCGGTACTTTTTTTGAAAGAAATTCAGGTCTTTCGGAACAAGCCGAGCCGCAACGCGTTGCATACCCAATTTTTCGTGCACAATCGTACGTACGCTCTCGTGTGACATGCCCAATCCATGAGCCATCTCTCTCAAGCTCACATGACAATTTTCAGCAACGATTTCCTTGATTTTATCGACGTTATCATCGGTCACACTCGTTGAAGGCCGTCCAGAGCGAGGCATGTCTTCGACCGTCTCCCGGCCATCCTTGAACGCTCTGTACCACTCGTAAACCCGCGTTTTTGATAAAGCAGATTCACCAAAAGCCTTCTGTAACATTTTCAGTGTATCGGCACAGTAAATTTCGTTCGAAACACAGAATTTAACACAAGTACGTTGTTCAATATTTTCACTCATTGTAAAACTTCGACAAAACCTTCAAAGTCGACTGATTTTAACAGCTGCTGTAAACACACTGGTTGACAGATCGCGCTAAAAATAGGCATCATAATACAAAACAGTTGTACCAACCTGGAAAAAAAAAATTATCTGCCTAGCTATTACCCGGGAGATTTAAATTGACAATTCCCGATACTTTCTTGACAGGGTGTATATCGCCTTTTTTTGGTAAAGTAACCAGTTAGTCTTGCAACCGAAAGAAGTTTGATAACAAAGTAACCAAATCGCCTCGAAATTCGGTTTTCAAATTAGTGATATTTACAAAATTCGTAAACTATAATTTCGATTACCTTGTCTCCCCCTCCTATTCACCGAGAATCTAGGACCTAATCACCAACATACAACAACCTGCCAGGAGAGAATACCAACATTCTAGCAGCCGCAGCAGAGTGATAGGAAGCATCAATATTATTTCTAATTAATAGTTTTTGCGTGTTTTCATTTATATATTTATTTAATGTCTTTAACGGTCGGCTATTCAAGACAGATAGGTATAGAAATTAACAAAATTACACATTTTATAAAATCATAAAACCTTAATATTGGTATTATTAAATCTAAACGAATAATTTTAAAAAATTAAATAAAAATTAAATAACAAAAAGGATTTTATTAATTTTTCTACACAACTATTACATTGCGTTTCAAATTAGTGTAAGCCTTCGATTCAAATTAGTATTTTGTTTTACTGTTTTAAATTACTATTAGAAAAGATCTTTGAAATTCATTAAAATAATAAAATAAAAATGGAAGTTTATTCAAACATATTTTCATACATACTAAATAATTAGTCAATGTTAACTTTCATACGGAATACTCAGCGCATGAAACCTCATGCTTGACTGACTTTTTTTTAAATCACGCGGAAAGAATCTCTCGCAATATCCAGATTGAATTCCATTTAGTTGTATATATAAGTTGATACCTTCACCGTTCACTTTTTACGGTGCTAGTGTGTTATCGGTATTATTATTGTTACGTTATTTTCTTTAATATTCCGGAGGACCAAATTATATTTTTTGAATGATTTTTTAAACTGGTCAATTAGCAAATTGTATTTTAATTGTATACGATTGAACGAATAGAAGTCTTAAAAGTCGACTGTTTCTAAAATAACTTTAAAAAGGGTAAAACGAAATAATTATAACGAAATAATTACAACGAAATAACGACATACGAAAGGCCGAGACGCCAAAAGCTTATGACGAAGTGACATAATAAAACTAGACGAACGAGAGGCGGCTACCGAAGACGAACAACACGCCAACGGGCGCCAGCCAGCAATTTATTTATTTATTTTTTTTATTTACATAACGAAACATTTGGCTAAATAAAATAAAAAGTCTAACGAATGAATAATAACAAAATTAATAAACATATATTTAACATTTATTAACATACTCCCCCCAATGAGCTTGGGTTGATCATTAAACAAACAAACCAATTTGGAGATGGATCTACGCTTGATTCCGGTTTGAGATTTCACATCCACAACACGAACGTCACCATTTGGATCGGGGTAAGTCGTGACTACTATGCCCATGTTCCAGTCACCGGGACGTAATTGATCATCTTTAATTAATACTACATCTCCGACTTGTAGATTATTTTTTCGAGTAAACCATTTGTTACGAATTTGTAAGTCTTTAAATAATCCTTTCTCCAATTGTGCCAGAATGAGTTTAACACAGCCCTATGGGATTTCCATAATTCCATTAAATCTATTGATTCAGGTGGAACAATTGGATCAGAATCCATAGTTTCGGAAATTAAAGGTTTACCGATCAAAAAATGCGAAGGGGTTAAAATCATTGGACCGTCATTCGTATGAACTTTGTATGAAATAGGGCGACCATTCAAAATCGATTCTACTGTGGCAAAGATCGTAGAATAATCTTCATAGGACATAGTTGAATTTTTAGTTGCTCGATTCAGATGATACTTTCCTATACGGATAGCAGCTTCCCAAATGCCTCCGTAATGTGGGCTACGAGGTAGTACGGAAACTGGAAAAATTCAGCGAATCTTCAGTATTCAGACGCAATTGATTTTTCGCGCCGACATAATTTGTAGCGTTGTCAGAATGCACACGAGTAGGCGTGCCTCTTCGTGCAATAAAACGACTGAAACTATCGAGAAATTTTTCACTCGATAAATCCGAAACGATTTCGACATGAACGGCTCCTCGTGTTACTAAGCAAATGAAAAAAGCGGCGTAGCATTTTCCAAATTTATAAGAATGATGAGCGATACACTTGGTTGTGAACGGACCACAAAAATCGATGCCTACGAAATCGAACGGCCTCGAATACGAAATGCGCTCCTTTGGCAGCTGACCCATTATCTGCTCCATAGTGACTCTTTTAAAGCGGGTGCATATCACACACTGCAGTAGGATTTTCTTTACAGTTTTGTTTAATCCATCAGTTATCCAGAAACGCGACTTTATGAAATTAACGACGAATGTACGAGTAGCATGAAAATAAGTTTCATGTATAAATCGAATGTATAATTTAAAAATGTGACTTTTTGACGAAAGGATAATCGGATGTTTTACGTTGACGGAAAAATCGGAACGCATTAACCGACCGCCTACACGTAGAATATTATTTTCGTCCAAAAAGGGACATAACCGTTTCAACGAGCTGTTTTTGACTAGATTGCCAAATACTTTTAATGAATGAATTTCCGTTGCGAAGGATACTAATTGAGAATTACGAACGAGCGAGACGAACGCCTGTTTTCTTTCAGCAACTGACAATATACTTGACTTAATTCGTTGGTCAGGCGCTACTTTACAATTCGAATAAAATCTTAATAAATAACCGATAACGTTCAAAACTTTCGAGTACGAAGAAAAATTTTCGAAACATAAAGTTGGCTTATTAACGTTAACTATATTAGTGCACACTTGGTTAATTCGATATAATCGATCGACTTTTGTTTTAGTATTTAATTTAAGTGAATCAAAATCACTATGATCTTTAATAAAACTAGGTCCTTGTAGCCACAAGACGTTATTTAAAAATTTAGACGGAGAAATTCCACTTGTACCTAAATCAGCAGGGTTTTCGAGTGTATTCACACAAAACCAACGGTCTACTGAAACTAATTTCGAAATGCTGGAAACACGATTTGCTACGAATTGGCTCCATCTTTCGAGCGGGTGGTTTAACCAGTTTAATACGACAGTAGAATCAGAGAATAAAAAAAAATATTACTTGAATTAACTTTTAAACTACGCGAAAGTCGAACTATTAATTTTGATAATAATAATGCGCTTTGCAGTTCGAGACGAGGTACAGTTATTTGCTTAATCGGAGCAACACGAGTTTTAGCGCAAATTAGTCTGGAAAATGATTCGTGTGAATCGCCAAATCTAACGACGAAAATTACAGCACAGTATGCCTTTTCGCTGGCATCACAGAACCCAATTAAACGATCACATTTACTAAGAGATGAAAAGGTGCGTGCAATTTTAAAATCTTTCAAATGAGCTAATTCATTATAATACCGACGAAACTTTTGACCAAACTGTTCTGGAATTGATTCGTCCCAATTTAATCCGAGTCTCCACAAATCTCGAAGAAAAATTTTCGATCTAACGGTAACTGGTGACGCCAAACGTAACGGATTAAAAATGTGACTTATTTCACTTAATAAAATTCTTTTGGTAATAAGCTCAGGTAATGTGTTTAAGTTTATTCTTATCTGAAACACGCCATCCAGAGGCTTGCAAGTCAATCCTAAAACGTGTATGCTGCTTTCAGAAAATTCGAAGTTCTGTATGGTTTCAACGAATTCAAAAATATTGCAGAATTGCTCATGTATTTACGAAGAAAAAAATGAGCACTCTCCAGAATAGCATGTATAGATTTTTGTAGATGCATTACTGAATCCAAATTATCTCCTCCCGTTAGAAGATCGTCCATATAAAAATCTTCTCTTAAGGCTCGTGAAGCTTCAGGATCTGATTCTTGGATATCCTCGCTTGATATGCTCAAATACTGTTGCGCTAAGAACGAGGCAGACGCGGTTCCGTATGTCACTGTAGTTAATCGAAACTCTTGTATGGGTTCTTTAGTCGATTCTCGCCAAACGATTCTTTGCAGGTCGCGATCTTCTGGATGTATGAGAATCTGACGATACATTTTCTCTATATCGACTACGAAGGCGAATTTATGAAAACGAAATTTAATAAGTAGATCGAATAAATCGGATTGAATTTTCGGACCTGTAGCAAGCAAGTCGTTTAATGAAAGTCCTGAGTCTCATTTTCTGGACGCATTAAACACAACACGGAGTTTTGTGGTCATACCAGATGGACGGAAGACCTCACGATGTGGAATATAATATGTCACTTTAAAATTATCGAGTATAGGTTTAACAGGTTCCATATGACCTAATTCTAAGTATTCTCGCATAAATGTTGTATACTCAATTTTAATTTCTGGTTTCAACGATTTTTCAGTACGGATTAACGAACGAATAGCGTGATTACGAGAATTAGATAATTTTTACGATCCTTTTTTAGAGCTAACCGAACGATAAAACGACCATCGGTTGATCGCGAAAACGTTGTTTTAAAATATTCTATACACATATCGTGTTCGGGGTTTATTTCCTTTTGTGGATTAACTTCTTCGATTTCCCAAAACTTAGTAATTTGTAAATCGATTAATTTTGTAGATATGTGACAAAATAACGGAAAGCTCGATTTAAATTTTTCACAACCGGAAATTATTCATCCAAAATGAGTATTGCGAATAAAAAGATCATCGAATGATTTTCTCTAATTAAGAATACATTTTTCAAATTATTCTGCTCCTGTCAAGATATCGATATTATTATGGCTGAGCGATTCGTCCGCCATACGTAGGTCTTTAAATTTATCAGCCGTTTCACGAATAACGTTTGCGGGTGATTTATACGATATAAATGGAACGATATCTGGTTTTACGCGAATTTCAAATTTCGAAAATCGAGAGCGAATATTAAAGAAACTCGATTTGTTGCAATCGATAATGTCTGAAGTTATACCTACTATAGACGTTTCACTGGAGTTGTGAAAACACGGTAAATTGTTTTTTCGAACGAAATTTTCGGTAACTAGCGTAATTTATGGAGCAGAGTCAAGAAATGCTCTTGCTAATTACGTAGCGATTATTTCGACTTTTAAAACTGCCGTTGGTAATATTACCGGATTATTTGTTGAAACTTGTTGGCAAGTTTTATTAGAGGAACTGACTAACTCAACTGATTTCTGTGAATTTGGATTACTCTCGACTGTTGAAGGATTTTCGATTTTAAAACATTCCGCCGAATTGTTTTTGAGATGCGATTTAAAATTGTTGCGGTGTAACATTGTATTATGATTTTGATTACAATTTGTGCATTTTCGATTTCTGCACTCGGAAACGCGATGATCTTTCGCAAAACGTAAAATGCATAGACGATTAGTTTTTACGATGTGGTAACGTTCACTCGGAGTTCATTTAATAAATTCTGGACATCTCCAAAGTGGATGTAAGTTTTTACAAATTATGCACGTGGCTGTGGAAGACGCTACGAACGTCGATTTATTTTTTGAATAACTACTAAACGACTTCGTTTTCTCGGTTTTTTTTAGGGACTTCATTGCAACGAAAGTGCTGACTTTCAATCACTTGAATTCGAGTTTCAAGGAACTTTTTGATTTCCTCATACGTAGGATACTTCGTATTATCCGTTAAAGACTTTACCCAGTCGCGACGTGTTTCGTCGTCCAATTTCATCGATATCAAAAACGAAATCCAAGATTGTCAATTGTCGCGACCTTCATTCGCAGCTTTCAAGCCTCGAAGTGTTACATTTATACAGTCTAATAATTTCTGAATGTCGGAGTCGTTTTTGACGCGGCGCAAATGAAAAATATCGTGAAATTCGATTATCGCTCGTTTATTTTGGTAACGATTTAAAACGGTCGACCAAGCTTCGACGAAAGAATGATCGTTAATTTCGAAATCTCGAACTATTGGAGCTGCTTTATCTTTTAGAGCTTGTTTTAAAAAATATAATTTTTTGACATTAGGTATGTCAGGATTATCAACGACAAGATTAGAAAGTAAATTTTTCCAATTTAAAAAATCGCGAAGGTTGCCGTTAAATTCGGGTATATTAATTTTAGGAAGCCTCGGCTGAGCCGAAACATTACTATGAACAATCAATGTGGAATTTAATATCGAATCTTTATCGTTTTGCGTTGAGAACTTATTTTTAGCGACTGCGATCGCGGTTTTAATCGAATTCAGTGTAGATACTAATTCGTCACATTCTTTAAAAAGAGCATTTTCAAGCTGTTTTTCATTTTTTGGATATGATTCGACACCAAATTCGAGAATTTGTTCGGGAATCTCTTCAAATTGCGCATGATAAGTTTTAAAAGATTCGAATACGTTCTCAGCTTTTACTACGATCGTGCTATTTGAAGTTTCTTTTAAGAAATCTAAAATACGAGCTCGAATTGATGCTAGTTGCCTTTTAATATATCGACGGTTTTTTTCTAACTTATCCATTTCAATCGAACGATAATATGCGAAAAATCTTAATGACCGTAATCGACAACGAATACGAAACGACTTTAGTTTTAACGAATTTTTTAATCGTATATAAATTGGAACGGACTTACTTAATTTTAATGAAAAGTCTATGTTCGACGGTATCCGGCTCGGGAAGCACCAAAATGTTACGATATTTTCGTTAATATTCCGGAATTATATTTTTTGAATGATTTTTCAAACCGGTCAATTACTCGTAGTACATTGTATTTTAATTGAATACGATTGAACGAATAGAAGTCTTAAAAGTCGACTGTTTCTAAAATAATTTTAAAAAGGGTAAAACGAAATAATTATAACGAAATAACGACATACGAAAGGCCGAGACGCTAAAAGCGTATAACGAAGCGACATAATAAAAACTAGACGAATGAAAGGCGACTACCGAAGACGAACAACACGCCAACCAGCGCCAGCCGGCAATTTATTTATTTATTTTTTATTTACATAACGAAACATCTGGCTAAATCAAATGAAAAGTCTAACGAACGAATAATAACAAAAGTAATAAACATATACTTTATACTTAATATTTATTAACAATTATATTAGATTAATTAACTAAGTTAAATGGATTTGAATATTATTTTAAGCATCAGAAGGAATACAAATTAAGTACATAGTGTAATTACAAGTTAAAAAAATCGTGATAACAGAAATAACGTAACAGTTAACTATTAGACATGTAGTGCGAGCAGATTTTATTCTGAGTTTAAAAAATGAACTTGGAAGCAACCAAAATAATTTTTGTTTTTGTTATTCATTTTATTTATTTTTTCTTCTTTATTTTATTTCCAATATTTCATAAGTAGTATATTAGAACATAGTACCGTTAATTTTGCTCGTTTCATTATTAATTAAGTTTTTTGTTAATTTCCAATTTATGATTATTTCTTTTCTATTATATCATTTTTTTTTATTATTTAGTCCCACTTTAATTATTCCTTCTGTTTCTTTTCTGCCACCTTCACGATTCCCTGATCAGTAAACCTTTTTGTTACAAACAATTCTTCAGGGTTCCTTTGTGTTACTTCACTGAAATATTTTTTGTTGTATTTTATTAATTATGTTGTTCCGCTGTCCGCAGAGCCTTAATTAAAATCATTTTCGCGGAAAGCGGAGAGACGGAAATATTAGTGCGTATATAAGTATATTTATTTCCTAAAATTTGTCGCGATCAAAATGCTTGCGAAACATTAACTATAACGAAAGACCCCATTAAAAAAGGCTCATGTGCACATATTTACTCTTTATAAGTAAGACTAACTTGTAAAACGTCGAAAATCATTGCCGAAACGAAATGTCAATCATTGCGTTCGTCAAACGGGAGACCCTCGATTGCCGATGTGAACATTTCATTTTAGTTGGCTCAATTGACTTTGGCTCGCAAAACCGGACCGCTGATTCATTTCGGTGTCTGTTGCTTTTTACTTTTTTCTTATTTCCAAGAAAAGTCCCCATTTAAAATAGCTGAAATACCACGACGTATTAGTTTAATATAAATAAGTAGTCAGTAAATCTATGTTCTGGAGACTCTGACGTCACAATCCCCAGAACTGTGTGCAGAGGGCAAAAAGTAACCCAATTTCTTGCACGGGCGCCGAAAATTCACCCAAGTTTCCCCAATTTTCCCCAAATTTCCCCACTTTACACTAATTTTTCGCAATTTTCCTCAATTTTCTACAAATTTCCCCCAATTTTCACTGTACAGGTTCCGCGCATTTCCGATAGTTCGAACCAATTAAAAACTAACCCAAGTTTAATAATTAATACCTGAAACTAACCCAAGTCCCCGCCCACCCCTCCTGTCTACAGCGTTACCGCGATCTTTTTAATTAATTCAAAGTCTAAGTATATGTAATATAAAATTAGCCTAAGTATTTATTTTTAATGTGTAGAGAGTAGAAAGTAACCGATTATAAATTAACCCCAGTATATTATTTAAAGCCCGAAACTAACCCAAGTCCCCGCTCACCCCTCCTGCCCACAGCGTTGCCGCGATCTTTTAAATATTTCAAGGTCTAAGTATATGTAATATAAAATTAACCTAAGTATACTATTTAAAGCCCAGAATCTAACACAAGTCTCCACTCGCCCCTCCCACGATCCCACGCATATATCCAAACATTGCGATAGCCGCCGCGAAAGCGTACGTTCCTTTCCCGTGCACGCGTCGTTCGTTCCCGATACCGCAATCTTTTTTTTAATAAATATTTCGAAGTCTAAGTATAAAAATTCCAAAATTAGCCTAAGTATATTTTTTAATTTTCGCGATTCCCCGTTTGTACAGGTAAATGTGGAAACATACACGCCGTTCCCGCGCATGTATCCATCATAACGTTAACCACAGTGAAAGTGCACTCCCATTCCCACGCATCGCGCCTTCTACTATCATGTGTATGTATTATACATGCCTTTGCGTGTAATATATGTAGCATACTTTATAATTTTAATTTTTCAAGGTTGGGAGAGGTAAAATTTTGCCGGAGTGATAAAAACGTCTGAATCTCAACACTTAGAACCCAAATTTTAAAGGAATTTTCCGAGTCGCGCTCTGTTCCGGCATTTTTTTTTTTAAATTTTATTTTTAAAGAAAATATTTGAACGTTTCATCAGTCGAATGAGAGCGGGCGAGTGTGCTGCTACGAGATGTATTATGTAAACGCGACCGCGGCTGTAATGGAAATATTTAAATGTTCCAGCAACTAGTTGAAACTGTCACGAGGTGCTGGAGGTGAAATCCAGTCGTTCGTTCGAAATTAACTAGTCGATCATCTATGCACACTCTCACACGCCACCGATAGAAACCTGTTCGCGATCGCTACAAGTTCATACACACGCACGTACACACCACCACTTGATAAATATTTTTTTGTCTTTTTCCGCTTCCGATCTTATTTGTAATCCGTTGATTCTTTTTTTTATTATTTTTCCGTATTCTCCGTTCATTGCAAAAGCACACCATCCATTCATGCACACATATCAAGCATTATGTTAACCTCTACAAAGCTACACTGTACTATTCCACACACGCTCCGGTCGCCGTCGAAATAAACGCCGCGATATCACTCCCACACACACACATACACACAACCACTTCATATATATTTTATTTTCGAGTCAAATTATTATAGAATTAGCCTAAGTATAATTTTCTTTTACACTTCTGTTTACTTCTTCCGAACGTTCATAATTTTTATATTTTTTTTGTTTCTCCGATTCTAAAAATAAATCTGTCAATGTATTAGCCACTCTCTCCCGCGCACAGAATGTTCCCTCGCACTCATCTGCTACCTATCGTTCTTATTAATTTTTTCAAGTCTAATATTATAGAATTAGCCTAATTATATTTTTTTTCGCTTCCAATCATTTCCTCCGACCGTTGATAATTTTCTTATTTTATTTTTTTCTCAGGTTCTAAAAATAAATCCATTGTCATCTTCACTAGTATGATTGCGCACATATCTTCTGCCGGTATTTCTCATATTGTTCATAATAATTTTTCATGTCTATGTATTATGGAATTAGTCTAAAATATATTTTTTCCCCTCTAAAGACTTTTTCCAAACGTAAGTATTCAAACATTAATTCGAGTATATTTTTATTTAACGCTGTTTCATAATTTCCCTCTCCCTTATCCACCCTACACAAATTTCAATTATTTTCTATTATTTTTCATGAGTACATCCCCCTGAAACTACAGTGAAACCACACCAAACATTCCCACGCACCATATAGATTTTAACATCATTCGTAATAATTCTTTTCGAGTCTATTAGTTTAAGATTATTCTATTTTTTTCAAACTCTAAATATTTTTTTTTTTTTCAATATCTTTCATATTATATTTTTTTCCTCAATATGTCCGCGTACCCTCATAGTGCAAAGGTACTCTGCTTATATCCTTGCATGCATGTTGCCATGTCGTTGATTTCGATCATGTGTCAAGGTCATCGAGTCTGCCCGAATCTTCCATGTCATATCTTTTGTAGAAAAACGGTTCATATGTTCACACCTACACACAAACACCCATAACCGAAAGAACACCTCTCAACTTCGTTCATCTGCGTATGTAACCAGCTTTCACCAAAGGAATGTGGTTTATCTGATACGACTCAACATCTTCAAAGACTTGCATCGAGCTAGAATCTCGAAAGGATCTGTTCAGGCAGTCAGTATTAGTGCTATGTCGAACGTGTAGAATTTGTTGAAGCAGTGTTCTTCACGCATTAATAAAAGTTTGCTCTAACGTTAAAAGTAATAATTTTCTACATTTTTTAGTAAAAAGTTAAAAATATTATTCAAACATGAATAACAACATTGTTTCGAAAGTCGACGAATTTATTCAGAATTCATTTTCGAGTGATAGTGTCACGCATACAACTTCATCACCTCCATCACCGCAGTCAGATGATTGTTATACAGCAGAAGAATCAACATCTTTTGTACATAATATCATTGGTCCTGTATTATTAACAGAACAAGCAGATATAGCGGAATATTTTGTAGATATCAGCATCCATGTAGATTGTGATTATGGTTTTCGAGTAACTGAACTAGCAATGATTGATATGTCCGGTGGAAAGTGTTTGCATACGCTGTATAAGCCAAGCAGAGCATGGCATGCATCAAAAATGCCACATTTACAATGTTCTTCGATGAGTCATTACTTGAAAAATCCTTCATTATTTCCCTGTCGTGAAGAAATATTTATGGCACGCGATATATTCACGATATTATCTCAAAAACCGAGAGCTCGCATATATATTTTAACAGTATATGCTAAACTTACACTAATGGAACTTAACGAAAAGTCTGAATTGTTGAGTGATTTAGACTATGAAATCGTTAATATGGATCAAGTCTTTCGACTACATAGTATTGAGAATCTACATGAAGAGTATTTTGGTATAAGCAATTTGATAACCTGTAAACATCATAATGAGATTGATAGTTTTCATTGTGCAGCGAAAAACGTTATGGTGATGAAGGCCTGGTACGATCATGTTATCCATCCGCTGAAGCTTATGAATAATCTCAATATAAATGATTTAAGTCAGTTGTTCATTACAGCCACCAAAGAAATGATAATTACGTTATTTCAAAGTTGTGTTGGAGACATTTATACATTTTTACCAGATAGATTAAAACAGGATGATACGATAAAATCACTTCTACCATGTTTTGAACATGAGAATGATGAAGAATATTATTTCGATGACGATATATTTCTGCATAGTACTCGAAATTGTATGAAAGTAAAAGATTGTATCGACTGCCAACGTACAATTCGCGCAGATTAACTATTCATTATTTCGATCGTTTATCAATTTTGTGTATATTTGTATATATTTTTGTATATTAATGTATATATTTTTTTCCCTAATCGACAGTCCGTTCGTTTTTTGTGTTTTGTTAATCATTTTGTAAATATATTTTTATACATATTTAAATTTTATTTCTATATATTTACATATATTTTTTCTTTGCCTTCAATTCCCTCCATATCTTTCATTCTATTGTATATATTTTTTCCTAATTAATTTTAATCTTTTTTCGCTCCTTTTCAATTCAGTTTATTTAACTATTTAACTATTTCTCTATTTCTTTTTCCTCCTCTTAACTTAAAGTACTGGTAATGATGAATATTACAAAAATCTGAACCAGTTGTATAAAGTGTACGTGTAATTATTGTCTAATTTTCGAATATAATCCGCATAATTTGTTCATATCTTTTTAGACTAAAACATTATATTTTTTATTCTTTCTTTAACGAATCTAACTGTTCAACTTTTTCATGTACATCACGTACATCAAGTATTTTCCGCAGCTGTGTGAGTTTTCATTAATTTGTAAGACACAACCTAAGACCCGGAGAGTTCTCTCTAATTGTTTAAAATCTTTCATAATCACACTTTTTTTATTTTACATATATTTTTTGAGGTATATACGGGATCGTCTATGAGGTGTGTTGATCAATAGAGCAACAGGTAGAAAACCTACTAGCTTACGAGACACAGCATGTTTATAGAAAAAACGTGCTAGCATGAGCAGATCAGAGTTGCAATGTGTGAGTGAGAGACTGTATGCATGTATGTGTGCGAGAGCAACAGCTTGATTATAAAAAACGTCGAAGATACATGCATCTATCTGTGAACAATTATCACATCAAACATAAAAAGGCTGACTAAAAGATTATTATTTTCCTTTTTCATTCATTCTCGCCACTATTACCACTCGCGCCCCACTGTCAAGACCTCTGAACATACATTACTAACCTCACCGACACTATAATATTTTTTTCTCTGTGTTATTAAATTAACCCAAGTATATTTTTATTCATTTGTTACGCAAACTTTTGTTCAAATCTTTCGTAATATGTCGTGCACACATTTATAGCCCACAGACAATACTCGCTTCATTACCACGAATACATCTCTTTCATTGTTACTTATCATAACATAGTTTTTCCTGAAATTGTAGAAAAATTCTCTTCGCTCCATTCTTCCAAGGTGTTTTATTTCCTAATTTCAAATCATGCATAATAATTTTAAAATCAAATTAAGTATATTTTATCATTTCCAAAAAATCAATCATCTCTGTAGAAGGCATTAACTCATTTTCACATCAAACATATTATTTTTTTTTAATCTATCGTACATATTATTTTTTATCATTTAAATTTTTTTCTCAATTCACAAATAGCTAACCTATAGAAAACATATTGTTGTAAACATACATGACAAAATTACTCCTCATAATTACATCATGAATTATTTTTTTCTTCATTTTTTTTTACCATCATGACAAAAGCAATAGAATTAAGGCATTTATGAATGTGTACACCATACGCTTCCAGTAACCTATCATACATTTTTTTAAATTAGTCCAAGCATACTATTTTTTCAATAACAAAGTCGATCATACATACTTTTTTCTTCTATATAATCACTAATCTATGAAAACACTTCGTTTGTTTTACCCATACCATAGCATTCACTCCTTTTCCCTCATGCTAACAAACTTCAAAATTTAATAATATAACACGAAGTTATTCTAAATACATGTTCATGCTATTAAAATTAATATATCAATTAATCTATATATTCCTTTTGCACATTTCTGAAAAAAATCCTACATGTTTTAAAATTAATCGAAGTATACTATTTTATTACCTAAAATCAATTATTCTCCCATACAGTTTTTTCCAACCATACATATTTTTTGTTTCCCATATTGTCATTATTGCAAAGTCATACAAAACAACAACATATTTTTAACCATAATGAATCCTTCATCCCGTTCCATTCATGCTATATACCATTATCATTCATTTCAATGTTATGAAATTAGTCTAAATATACATTCATGCTAGCAAAGTTATTATCTCACCCTTTGCATTATTCCAAAAATGATTTATTTTACATTTTTTCTTTAAATTTCCCTTATACTATTATTTTGAAATGCAGGATGATGACTATGATTAGAATTCATAATTACAAAGAGAGAGACGCATGCGGAAATTGTATTGTCATTATATACGAGATGATGTGTGATTGTTGGTGAGTATGCTTGCATGCATGTAAAATATATGAGTGTGTTAGTAGAAAACAACCGTTCAAACGTGAACACAGGTACAGATACAGTTATAGAATGAGAGAGATAAAAATATATATTTTGTTATGTTTGATATGTGTATGATAAAGAGGTTAACAAAGAATAATCACATTACCCTCACAACTTAGACATTGAGTTATACCTTTGTAATATTTTAGATGTAAAAGCAGTGGCATTGACATGTAGTAAACGTTTTCATCACTTTTGACTAATTATAAGCAATTTTCCAACATTTCTCTTTGTTTTCCTACATTTTAATACCTTTACACCATTTTAGTCAATTTTTTGATATTTAATGCCATTTTTCCAGTGTTTTTACCACCTTTCTCGCAATTTTCATCATTCTTTCATCATCTTTGTTAGGTTCTTTTCTTACAACTCTTTACCATTTCGACCGTCGTTAGTGATATCCATCATTATTTATGCTTTCATTCCTTCTGCTTAATCTATGCACACATACAGCTTAGCAATCACTGCAGCTGTTGAACGTTGTAGGACCGCAATCGTGATCTCCATTTGATTATTAGGATTTAAAAGTCACATCTTTGAACGCTTGATCTAATGCATCAACATGATTTTTTTGTATTCGCCCACCCGCTGCTGGAGGTTCCACTTAATATTCTCAACAGACTATCATACAGTCGTTTAATAAGAGAATCCGTAAGACCCAAGACATTTACTTAACGTTTTCCCAACACATTCACAGACCTACCCTGTACACTAAGGAAATCTTTAAACATCTCTGTAACCATTCCTTTTAAGCTGGCGGGAGCAAGGAACTCCTATAAACGTTTCTCAATCAGCACTTCATCGTTCATCGCCCATGGTTTCACTCGCCATTGCACAGACATGTAATAAACATTTTCTTCTTTTACTATTTTGTTATGCTTTAACACTATTACATCATTTTTCCTCGCTTCTAACTAATTGTAACCAGTTTTCCATTATTTCTTAGCATGTTCTTCTGTTTTAGGACCTTTTTGCGCTATTTTTTTTTCATCAATTTATGTTATTTCACATCGTTTTTCTGCTGATTTTAGTGCCTTTCACACAATTTTACTAATTAATTTCGACTATTTCTTAACATGTTCTTCCGTTTTAGGACCTTTTTGCACTATTTTTTTCATCAATTTATGTTATTTAACATCGTTTTTCTAGTGTTTTACTACCTTTCACACAATTTTACTCAATTTTTCCCACATCTTTGAAGATTTTTTTCATTTATCTCATACATTATATGTCTGGATGTGTCGAATATACATCCTTTTAACTATATTTTATAATTTGATACGATTATAAATAATAACGAAAGATTTAATTCAATATTGTTTACAATTTATTCAATAATTTTTATGACATTCATCATAACCAATAAAAATAATCATTTGCTTTAATGCTTCGATGTTAAATTCTAATATATCATTATCAGCTATTAATAATTAACACCATAAAACGTTTAATTTAACTGAATATATCCTTCTTCAGCCAACTTTTCTTCAATCATCCAAATTTCAGTATCTAATCCATTATTTCCTGATTGTTTAGATGTGTGTAGTAACAATAATCGTTCAACCAATTCATTAGGATCGTCAGAATAATTGAAATGAGGGTCTTCGAGATATACTTTTCGAACAGTACTATATGCACGTTTCTTTTTCGTTTTATCTGGATAAACTTTTACATTCTGTATGGTAGATTGAAACAGAGGACGTATTATTTTTCTGTATTTAGGAAGTGAAGTACCCTTTAATACACCAGTAACACGTACATGAGCTCTGGTAAATTCCAGTATTTGTTTATACAAAGCTAAATCATTATTTGTATATTTATTCTCATCAACATTTGTTTCCATCAGTAAATGAATCAGTCCTGGTGTGTAAGGAAATTTAGTTAGTGTTCTTCCTTTTCCTAAATAAATTTCACCACATTTTCGATTCCACGAAACTGGTGTTGATCCCATCATATACTCATGAGTGTTAGCATTATATTGTATTCCATATACAGGATCATTTGGTACAGGTTCACCAACATCTATTTGAAATGGAGCCATTTCATGCATATTAATGGTCTTATATCCAGACGTATTATCACTATTTTCATATTCTTCTTCATTTTCAATATCAATCTCATAATCACGTTTCCTACTCTCATTAGAAAGTTCATGACGTTTTATTATTGATGTATCACTTATTCCATTAGATTCATTTTTCATCTTTTTAGGTATTTGTAGTGTTTCCCGATTATCCGATAACTGTTTTGTAACAGGTTCAAGCATGACAGATGAAATATTAGTAATAGATTTCCAGTTCTGTAACGCATTATACTTTTTCATTATATCGCTGCGTATCCTTTCCAGTTCACTTTTAAGAATTGCTCCTTTATTTATTCCATCATTACCAACATTAACCATCACTTTACTTGTTGACATAGTTATTACAGATAATTAAAAATTCAACAAACTTACATGTAAATTTTCTCTACATATATAAATCACAATCTATTTTGATCACAGAAAGTTAATGCTTATTTAACACAAATAATTTATAGAATGTTTTTAAAGGCTTAAAGAAACATACAGTGCTAACATGCTTATTATATACATACTGTAATTCAAACTGTTCCCTAAATACACTATTCATGAAAATAATTCTTTATAAATAAAAATAAACAACAAAATTGAGCAGAAATTTTAGAGGAATTTAAGAATCACATTATTTAATTTTCAATATACTAATATATCAAAATATGTGATAACGCCTAAACTTTTACCAACGACATTATACATATATATACACATATATATGTATATATGTAGATATATCTGTATATATTTAGATATGTATATGTATATATGTATATATTTGGATATATATGTATGTATATATGTAGATATATATGTATATATGTAGATATATATGTATATATTTAGATATATATATGCATATATGTAGATATGTATGTATATATTTAGATATATATATGTATATATGTAGATATATATATATATATATATATATATATATATATGTAGATATATATATATATATATATATTTAGATATATATCTACATATATACATATACATATATATATACATATATACATATATATGTGTATATATATGTATAATGTCGTTGGTAAAAGTTTAGGCGTTATCACATATTTTGATATATTAGTATATTGAAAATTAAATAATGTGATTCTTAAATTCCTCTAAAATTTCTGCTCAATTTTGTTGTTTATTTTTATTTATAAAGAATTATTTTCATGAATAGTGTATTTAGGGAACAGTTTGAATTACAGTATGTATATAATAAGCATGTTAGCACTGTATGTTTCTTTAAGCCTTTAAAAACATTCTATAAATTATTTGTGTTAAATAAGCATTAACTTTCTGTGATCAAAATAGATTGTGATTTATATATGTAGAGAAAATTTACATGTAAGTTTGTTGAATTTTTAATTATCTGTAATAACTATGTCAACAAGTAAAGTGATGGTTAATGTTGGTAATGATGGAATAAATAAAGGAGCAATTCTTAAAAGTGAACTGGAAAGGATACGCAGCGATATAATGAAAAAGTATAATGCGTTACAGAACTGGAAATCTATTACTAATATTTCATCTGTCATGCTTGAACCTGTTACAAAACAGTTATCGGATAATCGGGAAACACTACAAATACCTAAAAAGATGAAAAATGAATCTAATGGAATAAGTGATACATCAATAATAAAACGTCATGAACTTTCTAATGAGAGTAGGAAACGTGATTATGAGATTGATATTGAAAATGAAGAAGAATATGAAAATAGTGATAATACGTCTGGATATAAGACCATTAATATGCATGAAATGGCTCCATTTCAAATAGATGTTGGTGAACCTGTACCAAATGATCCTGTATATGGAATACAATATAATGCTAACACTCATGAGTATATGATGGGTTCAACACCAGTTTCGTGGAATCGAAAATGCGGTGAAATTTATTTAGGAAAAGGAAGAACACTAACTAAATTTCCTTACACACCAGGACTGATTCATTTACTGATGGAAACAAATGTTGATGAGAATAAATATACAAATAATGATTTAGCTTTGTATAAACAAATACTGGAATTTACCAGAGCTCATGTATGTGTTACTGGTGTATTAAAGGGTACTCCACTTCCTAAATACAGAAAAATAATACGTCCTCTGTTTCAATCTACAATACAGAATATAAAAGTTTATCCAGATAAAACGAAAAAGAAACGTGCATATAGTACTGTTCGAAAAGTATATCTCGAAGACCCTCATTTCAATTATTCTGACGATCCTAATGAATTGGTTGAACGATTATTGTTACTACACACATCTAAACAATCAGGAAATAATGGATTAGATACTGAAATTCGGATGATTGAAGAAAAGTTGGCTGAAGAAGGATATATTCAGTTAAATTAAACGTTTTATGGTGTTAATTATTAATAGCTGATAATGATATATTAAAATTTAACATCGAAGCATTAAAGCAAATGATTATTTTTATTGGTTATGATGAATGTCATAAAAATTATTGAATAAATTGTAAACAATATTGAATTAAATCTTTCATTATTATTTATAATCGTATCAAATTATAAAATATAGTTAAAAGGATGTATATTCGACACATCCAGACATATAATGTATGAGATAAATGAAAAAAATCTTCAAAGATGTGGGAAAAATTGAGTAAAATTGTGTGAAAGGTAGTAAAACACTAGAAAAACGATGTTAAATAACATAAATTGATGAAAAAAATAGTGCAAAAAGGTCCTAAAACGGAAGAACATGTTAAGAAATAGTCGAAATTAATTAGTAAAATTGTGTGAAAGGCACTAAAATCAGCAGAAAAACGATGTGAAATAACATAAATTGATGAAAAAAAAATAGCGCAAAAAGGTCCTAAAACAGAAGAACATGCTAAGAAATAATGGAAAACTGGTTACAATTAGTTAGAAGCGAGGAAAAATGATGTAATAGTGTTAAAGCATAACAAAATAGTAAAAGAAGAAAATGTTTATTACATGTCTGTGCAATGGCGAGTGAAACCATGGGCGATGAACGATGAAGTGCTGATTGAGAAACGTTTATAGGAGTTCCTTGCTCCCGCCAGCTTAAAAGGAATGGTTACAGAGATGTTTAAAGATTTCCTTAGTGTACAGGGTAGGTCTGTGAATGTGTTGGGAAAACGTTAAGTAAATGTCTTGGGTCTTACGGATTCTCTTATTAAACGACTGTATGATAGTCTGTTGAGAATATTAAGTGGAACCTCCAGCAGCGGGTGGGCGAATACAAAAAAATCATGTTGATGCATTAGATCAAGCGTTCAAAGATGTGACTTTTAAATCCTAATAATCAAATGGAGATCACGATTGCGGTCCTACAACGTTCAACAGCTGCAGTGATTGCTAAGCTGTATGTGTGCATAGATTAAGCAGAAGGAATGAAAGCATAAATAATGATGGATATCACTAACGACGGTCGAAATGGTAAAGAGTTGTAAGAAAAGAACCTAACAAAGATGATGAAAGAATGATGAAAATTGCGAGAAAGGTGGTAAAAACACTGGAAAAATGGCATTAAATATCAAAAAATTGACTAAAATGGTGTAAAGGTATTAAAATGTAGGAAAACAAAGAGAAATGTTGGAAAATTGCTTATAATTAGTCAAAAGTGATGAAAACGTTTACTACATGTCAATGCCACTGCTTTTACATCTAAAATATTACAAAGGTATAACTCAATGTCTAAGTTGTGAGGGTAATGTGATTATTCTTTGTTAACCTCTTTATCATACACATATCAAACATAACAAAATATATATTTTTATCTCTCTCATTCTATAACTGTATCTGTACCTGTGTTCACGTTTGAACGGTTGTTTTCTACTAACACACTCATATATTTTACATGCATGCAAGCATACTCACCAACAATCACACATCATCTCGTATATAATGACAATACAATTTCCGCATGCGTCTCTCTCTTCGTAATCATGAATTCTAATCATAGTCATCATCCTGCATTTCAAAAATAATAGTATAAGGGAAATTTAAAGAAAAAATGTAAAATAAATCATTTTTGGAATAATGCAAAGGGTGAGATAATAACTTTGCTAGCATGAATGTATATTTAGACTAATTTCATAACATTGAAATGAATGATAATGGTATATAGCATGAATGGAACGGGATGAAGGATTCATTATGGTTAAAAATATGTTGTTGTTTTGTATGACTTTGCAATAATGACAATATGGGAAACAAAAAATATGTATGATTGGAAAAAACTGTATGGGAGAATAATTGATTTTAGGTAATAAAATAGTATACTTCGATTAATTTTAAAACATGTAGGATTTTTTTCAGAAATGTGCAAAAGGAATATATAGATTAATTGATATATTAATTTTAATAGCATGAACATGTATTTAGAATAACTTCGTGTTATATTATTAAATTTTGAAGTTTGTTAGCATGAGGGAAAAGGAGTGAATGCTATGGTATGGGTAAAACAAACGAAGTGTTTTCATAGATTAGTGATTATATAGAAGAAAAAAGTATGTATGATCGACTTTGTTATTGAAAAAATAGTATGCTTGGACTAATTTAAAAAAATGTATGATAGGTTACTGGAAGCGTATGGTGTACACATTCATAAATGCCTTAATTCTATTGCTTTTGTCATGATGGTAAAAAAAAATGAAGAAAAAAATAATTCATGATGTAATTATGAGGAGTAATTTTGTCATGTATGTTTACAACAATATGTTTTCTATAGGTTAGCTATTTGTGAATTGAGAAAAAAATTTAAATGATAAAAAATAATATGTACGATAGATTAAAAAAAAATAATATGTTTGATGTGAAAATGAGTTAATGCCTTCTACAGAGATGATTGATTTTTTGGAAATGATAAAATATACTTAATTTGATTTTAAAATTATTATGCATGATTTGAAATTAGGAAATAAAACACCTTGGAAGAATGGAGCGAAGAGAATTTTTCTACAATTTCAGGAAAAACTATGTTATGATAAGTAACAATGAAAGAGATGTATTCGTGGTAATGAAGCGAGTATTGTCTGTGGGCTATAAATGTGTGCACGACATATTACGAAAGATTTGAACAAAAGTTTGCGTAACAAATGAATAAAAATATACTTGGGTTAATTTAATAACACAGAGAAAAAAATATTATAGTGTCGGTGAGGTTAGTAATGTATGTTCAGAGGTCTTGACAGTGGGGCGCGAGTGGTAATAGTGGCGAGAATGAATGAAAAAGGAAAATAATAATCTTTTAGTCAGCCTTTTTATGTTTGATGTGATAATTGTTCACAGATAGATGCATGTATCTTCGACGTTTTTTATAATCAAGCTGTTGCTCTCGCACACATACATGCATACAGTCTCTCACTCACACATTGCAACTCTGATCTGCTCATGCTAGCACGTTTTTTCTATAAACATGCTGTGTCTCGTAAGCTAGTAGGTTTTCTACCTGTTGCTCTATTGATCAACACACCTCATAGACGATCCCGTATATACCTCAAAAAATATATGTAAAATAAAAAAAGTGTGATTATGAAAGATTTTAAACAATTAGAGAGAACTCTCCGGGTCTTAGGTTGTGTCTTACAAATTAATGAAAACTCACACAGCTGCGGAAAATACTTGATGTACGTGATGTACATGAAAAAGTTGAACAGTTAGATTCGTTAAAGAAAGAATAAAAAATATAATGTTTTAGTCTAAAAAGATATGAACAAATTATGCGGATTATATTCGAAAATTAGACAATAATTACACGTACACTTTATACAACTGGTTCAGATTTTTGTAATATTCATCATTACCAGTACTTTAAGTTAAGAGGAGGAAAAAGAAATAGAGAAATAGTTAAATAGTTAAATAAACTGAATTGAAAAGGAGCGAAAAAAGATTAAAATTAATTAGGAAAAAATATATACAATAGAATGAAAGATATGGAGGGAATTGAAGGCAAAGAAAAAATATATGTAAATATATAGAAATAAAATTTAAATATGTATAAAAATATATTTACAAAATGATTAACAAAACACAAAAAACGAACGGACTGTCGATTAGGGAAAAAAATATATACATTAATATACAAAAATATATACAAATATACACAAAATTGATAAACGATCGAAATAATGAATAGTTAATCTGCGCGAATTGTACGTTGGCAGTCGATACAATCTTTTACTTTCATACAATTTCGAGTACTATGCAGAAATATATCGTCATCGAAATAATATTCTTCATCATTCTCATGTTCAAAACATGGTAGAAGTGATTTTATCGTATCATCCTGTTTTAATCTATCTGGTAAAAATGTATAAATGTCTCCAACACAACTTTGAAATAACGTAATTATCATTTCTTTGGTGGCTGTAATGAACAACTGACTTAAATCATTTATATTGAGATTATTCATAAGCTTCAGCGGATGGATAACATGATCGTACCAGGCCTTCATCACCATAACGTTTTTCGCTGCACAATGAAAACTATCAATCTCATTATGATGTTTACAGGTTATCAAATTGCTTATACCAAAATACTCTTCATGTAGATTCTCAATACTATGTAGTCGAAAGACTTGATCCATATTAACGATTTCATAGTCTAAATCACTCAACAATTCAGACTTTTCGTTAAGTTCCATTAGTGTAAGTTTAGCATATACTGTTAAAATATATATGCGAGCTCTCGGTTTTTGAGATAATATCGTGAATATATCGCGTGCCATAAATATTTCTTCACGACAGGGAAATAATGAAGGATTTTTCAAGTAATGACTCATCGAAGAACATTGTAAATGTGGCATTTTTGATGCATGCCATGCTCTGCTTGGCTTATACAGCGTATGCAAACACTTTCCACCGGACATATCAATCATTGCTAGTTCAGTTACTCGAAAACCATAATCACAATCTACATGGATGCTGATATCTACAAAATATTCCGCTATATCTGCTTGTTCTGTTAATAATACAGGACCAATGATATTATGTACAAAAGATGTTGATTCTTCTGCTGTATAACAATCATCTGACTGCGGTGATGGAGGTGATGAAGTTGTATGCGTGACACTATCACTCGAAAATGAATTCTGAATAAATTCGTCGACTTTCGAAACAATGTTGTTATTCATGTTTGAATAATATTTTTAACTTTTTACTAAAAAATGTAGAAAATTATTACTTTTAACGTTAGAGCAAACTTTTATTAATGCGTGAAGAACACTGCTTCAACAAATTCTACACGTTCGACATAGCACTAATACTGACTGCCTGAACAGATCCTTTCGAGATTCTAGCTCGATGCAAGTCTTTGAAGATGTTGAGTCGTATCAGATAAACCACATTCCTTTGGTGAAAGCTGGTTACATACGCAGATGAACGAAGTTGAGAGGTGTTCTTTCGGTTATGGGTGTTTGTGTGTAGGTGTGAACATATGAACCGTTTTTCTACAAAAGATATGACATGGAAGATTCGGGCAGACTCGATGACCTTGACACATGATCGAAATCAACGACATGGCAACATGCATGCAAGGATATAAGCAGAGTACCTTTGCACTATGAGGGTACGCGGACATATTGAGGAAAAAAATATAATATGAAAGATATTGAAAAAAAAAAAAATATTTAGAGTTTGAAAAAAATAGAATAATCTTAAACTAATAGACTCGAAAAGAATTATTACGAATGATGTTAAAATCTATATGGTGCGTGGGAATGTTTGGTGTGGTTTCACTGTAGTTTCAGGGGGATGTACTCATGAAAAATAATAGAAAATAATTGAAATTTGTGTAGGGTGGATAAGGGAGAGGGAAATTATGAAACAGCGTTAAATAAAAATATACTCGAATTAATGTTTGAATACTTACGTTTGGAAAAAGTCTTTAGAGGGGAAAAAATATATTTTAGACTAATTCCATAATACATAGACATGAAAAATTATTATGAACAATATGAGAAATACCGGCAGAAGATATGTGCGCAATCATACTAGTGAAGATGACAATGGATTTATTTTTAGAACCTGAGAAAAAAATAAAATAAGAAAATTATCAACGGTCGGAGGAAATGATTGGAAGCGAAAAAAAATATAATTAGGCTAATTCTATAATATTAGACTTGAAAAAATTAATAAGAACGATAGGTAGCAGATGAGTGCGAGGGAACATTCTGTGCGCGGGAGAGAGTGGCTAATACATTGACAGATTTATTTTTAGAATCGGAGAAACAAAAAAAATATAAAAATTATGAACGTTCGGAAGAAGTAAACAGAAGTGTAAAAGAAAATTATACTTAGGCTAATTCTATAATAATTTGACTCGAAAATAAAATATATATGAAGTGGTTGTGTGTATGTGTGTGTGTGGGAGTGATATCGCGGCGTTTATTTCGACGGCGACCGGAGCGTGTGTGGAATAGTACAGTGTAGCTTTGTAGAGGTTAACATAATGCTTGATATGTGTGCATGAATGGATGGTGTGCTTTTGCAATGAACGGAGAATACGGAAAAATAATAAAAAAAAGAATCAACGGATTACAAATAAGATCGGAAGCGGAAAAAGACAAAAAAATATTTATCAAGTGGTGGTGTGTACGTGCGTGTGTATGAACTTGTAGCGATCGCGAACAGGTTTCTATCGGTGGCGTGTGAGAGTGTGCATAGATGATCGACTAGTTAATTTCGAACGAACGACTGGATTTCACCTCCAGCACCTCGTGACAGTTTCAACTAGTTGCTGGAACATTTAAATATTTCCATTACAGCCGCGGTCGCGTTTACATAATACATCTCGTAGCAGCACACTCGCCCGCTCTCATTCGACTGATGAAACGTTCAAATATTTTCTTTAAAAATAAAATTTAAAAAAAAAAATGCCGGAACAGAGCGCGACTCGGAAAATTCCTTTAAAATTTGGGTTCTAAGTGTTGAGATTCAGACGTTTTTATCACTCCGGCAAAATTTTACCTCTCCCAACCTTGAAAAATTAAAATTATAAAGTATGCTACATATATTACACGCAAAGGCATGTATAATACATACACATGATAGTAGAAGGCGCGATGCGTGGGAATGGGAGTGCACTTTCACTGTGGTTAACGTTATGATGGATACATGCGCGGGAACGGCGTGTATGTTTCCACATTTACCTGTACAAACGGGGAATCGCGAAAATTAAAAAATATACTTAGGCTAATTTTGGAATTTTTATACTTAGACTTCGAAATATTTATTAAAAAAAAGATTGCGGTATCGGGAACGAACGACGCGTGCACGGGAAAGGAACGTACGCTTTCGCGGCGGCTATCGCAATGTTTGGATATATGCGTGGGATCGTGGGAGGGGCGAGTGGAGACTTGTGTTAGATTCTGGGCTTTAAATAGTATACTTAGGTTAATTTTATATTACATATACTTAGACCTTGAAATATTTAAAAGATCGCGGCAACGCTGTGGGCAGGAGGGGTGAGCGGGGACTTGGGTTAGTTTCGGGCTTTAAATAATATACTGGGGTTAATTTATAATCGGTTACTTTCTACTCTCTACACATTAAAAATAAATACTTAGGCTAATTTTATATTACATATACTTAGACTTTGAATTAATTAAAAAGATCGCGGTAACGCTGTAGACAGGAGGGGTGGGCGGGGACTTGGGTTAGTTTCAGGTATTAATTATTAAACTTGGGTTAGTTTTTAATTGGTTCGAACTATCGGAAATGCGCGGAACCTGTACAGTGAAAATTGGGGGAAATTTGTAGAAAATTGAGGAAAATTGCGAAAAATTAGTGTAAAGTGGGGAAATTTGGGGAAAATTGGGGAAACTTGGGTGAATTTTCGGCGCCCGTGCAAGAAATTGGGTTACTTTTTGCCCTCTGCACACAGTTCTGGGGTTTGTGACGTCAGAGTCTCCAGAACATAGATTTACTCACTACTTAAATAGGTAATGAACCCGTTAGAATGATTTTGCAATACGTTCTCTAATGCTGCAATTAGAATTAATCATTTTAAAATCAACTGAGAAGTTCACACTTGCTTTGTCTCATTATTTTAAATTATATAATAAACATCATTTTGTTATATAGGTGGTTGTATTCAGGAATATCCCAAAACATTTTTCTCAGTAAAAATCTAAAAAAAATCTTCCCCTCCCAGGAGCATAAATTGCCCCCTCTCCCGAAACAGATTTCTGAATTCATTCCTGCTTTGGTACCACGCATTTTCATCACACCTTACTATATGAACTAATCAAAATTCACTTTTCTCGTTACTTTATCAAATTAATAAATAATTATTTAATTAGGTTTTCGGTTAAAAAAGTAATAACGATATTTCTACTAATAAAATTACACAAGCTGCAGTAGCACAAGCAAGTATTTTCGAAGACTCCGCTTGTTTTCCTGAACTCGAAGATTCAGATTAACGCACTTTTTTATTTTATACTGTTCAGCCTATAGAACGAGCACATTTCAATGTAAAGCTGTCAAAGAACAAATACAAGAAATAGCTCGGGAATATGGCGATAAACTAGATCATCATAAAAATATCTTAGCCAATAGTTTACCGGACAATTCGGCAAAAACCGGACGATTAAAACGAACAAAGCCGACAGATTTATTATAAATGAATAGGGATAATTAAAAAATATTAAAATGCAATTAGCGGGAATCCTTGTCGCTGGATAAGGAGCTCCACAAATCATTCATACTGTGTTAATAGAATTGCTAGATAGACAAAAGCTGGTTGCAAAATTGCAAAACTGCAAAAAAAAAAAAAAAAATCAACACAAAGTAAAACATAAGTTTTTTTTAAAAATAAAAAATACTTTATAAAATGGAACATTAAAATCAATCACAACAAAACTGAACTGATCGTTTTACTTTTCATTTCAAAAAATTAATTAATATGCCGGAGTCATGCTTGATCGAGGGCTAATGTTCAATAAACATTTTAACTATACATTCAATGGACTCATTTTAGGTAGGTTAATTAATCATTTGTTAGTAAAACGTGTAATATTTTAGTAAATGGTTAACCACTGATATACGATGCTGTTGCTTGTCCAGCCATGTTACATGCGGCTCTTGTTTGGTCTGATGTTTGTAAATCCTCTATCAACAAGCTTCAGTTATCGTAGAATAATTCTTAACGTCTCATTTCGACTTCAACGTTTCGAATCGAATCACTTCGGCCCTATTAGTTCCGGTTGCGACACGTTTTGCCCGCGCTAAATTTCGGCCTCGTCACTTTTCGAAATAAATCAAATTTAGCGCTAGCGAATTTTCAATTCTCTTCTTTATTAATATCACATTTAAGACGTAAAAAGTATTGAATCAAAAACACCCGGGAAATCAGTAATTAATTCGCTTTACCTTCAGTAAAGAATCGCGGTATACTTATATAAATTCATTTTTCTTTGTAATGAGAAATTTACTTTCTCTTTCGCAAATATTCCGATTATTTCATTTACTATTTTTTTGATTTATATTTATCATTCTTCCTCAATTGTAATTAAACGCGGATTGTACCGCTTCACATAACAATGATTACAATTTGTTTATTCGTAAGTTACTTTTTTAGTAAATGCATTATTAACCAACTCTATAGGTGTTAAATAATTTTATTTTTACTTTAAACAGAGAAATGAATGTTTTCAAAACATCAGTTCTATGAAACCGTTACAAAACTGCTATTTTTTAATTTATTCCTGTCTAGGTTAATGACGGAGTAATAATTTGTGAATATTAATTATGACAGTTAAACGTTTAAATGTGAAATATTGCCATATAAATCATAAATGCTCCATCTGAAAATATGCAACGTTCGGCAATCCCTGGTAGCAGTGAATTTAATTGCTATAATAATGATGAAATTTTATTTACTTTTGAAGTATCTTAATATCGCGACGATCAATGATTCGTTACGTAGCGCGAATTTTTTATCGACCTTTTCATTGCATAAAATCGATGAAAAGGCAATTTGGATATTTGTAATGTGTGCAATTTGCATGTGATAAAGCTTACTTCGTCATGTCAGGAATGCCCATTAAATAACACCGTCATACGTATACGGAAATTTAAAGTGTAGCGCATACTTCGAAAGATTTGAAAATTTTGTTTACTTATCCGCTAACTAGATTTGCGCCTGTATTTGCTAACAAGAAAATTTAAGCTATCTAAGGAAATTTATGGGCATTTGTTTTGTTTACCTTTTCAGGTTTGGAAACAACGAAAATATAAAATAAAATTCAATATTTAAGAAACGGCTTGACATATTAACTTTACAATTGGAACATAAATTAAAATGCTTTTTAAGACAATCTATAATTTGAAGTAAACCGATTACTGCGGATGTTAAAAAAAGGGGCAAATATGTAATATGGAATTTAAAGGTACCTCAAAAATCCCCTTTAACAAATTAATAACTCACCTTAGATAAACTTTTACAAGTAAAATTCAAACTATAAAACAAAAGTCAGAAACTCTTTCATATCTCCCGCCTGTGCAACTCGATAATTAGTTACAAATGTTTAACTGGCTAATAAATACACTCATTTACGGATATTATTTTAATTTTAAACTTGCTAATTTTTAACTTCAAAACGGAGTCTTTTGAGCCCTGAAAATCGAAAAATTTACGAAAATATAGCGAAATAATAAACAGGTTTTGAATTTCGATGTAATTTTTTTAGTGATCTCTGTATTTTTTTTATAAATATTTTTTGACCTATAAAATATAACTATTTTCCTTTTAGAAATATATATTTCACGGAACATGATTCGCGAGTCGTCACAAAGTTGTACTTTTAGCTAGTTATTAATTCCATTATTATTTGCGTCATTTTCGTGTATATGATAATTGTATCTTTTTCGCGGTCGGCCGTCAAAGAAATATTGGTGTAAGACATTGTTAATATATCTCCATTTATAATTTGGACAAATAATTTTAAATTTATAAAACAGAAAAAAGAATAACAAGGAAAAAGAAAAATATAAATAAAAAGATAAAATGTATGTCCTCAGAAGTTAAGTCTGCGGTGGCATTCCTGAGGACATAGAAAAAACAACTAAAACAGAGTATAACCGTCACAATATGTAAACATTTTCATATCGCGAATCCGTTTAAATCTGCTAATAATGTAAATAACGATTTTTTTTTCCACATCCACACGGGCCGATGATTAAACATCTTATATTATTATTTGGAAACAACATGCCGTGTTTATTACGCATTGATGCATTGTTAGGTTCTACTAACGATAACGCGTCACTTATAGGTAATATAGCTGACTGCTTTACAATTTTCACAGTAGCCTATTTTGTTTCATATAATGTTAATAAAACCAACTAAAAAAACAGTATAAATAGACGTTTATATACCGGTAAACACTTGTAGAACCTATTGAAAAAAAAGAAAAAAGTATAAGTATATGTAGAAAAATATTTTTGAAATGGCGAGAAAACCGAGAAACGTTAAAGTGATTAAAAAATATAAAACGCGGTTGCGGTCTCGATACTGTGGTAAATATAGATATTATCTCAAACTGCATTATCCGGGTTATAATTATTTAGGACCAGGTACAAAGTTAGATAGTCAACTAAGTCATGGTGTAACCGGTATAAATCTGTTCGATATAATCGCTAAAGAACATGATACTATAGCATATAGCAACTATTCGGATAATAAAAATCGAGCTGAAGCGGATAGAAAATCAGAAAATAAAGCTTGGAAACGAGTTAAAGTATCAGGGATAGTAGCTTCAGTGAGAAAGCTGCTGCTTGGATAACAACGAACGCTATGAAAGTAAAACATAAATTAGGAGATGGATGCCGATCTGGTAAAAAACAAGCGGGAAAGCGGGAAACCAAAACGAAATCCTCTAAAGGAAAAACTTACATTTCAGAGATGTGTTAAATGTGGCCATGAGGACTAGTTGTAATTTGTTATAATAAATATAAAAAAAAAAAAAAAAAAAAAAAATGTGGCGCTGAAAGCTGTTCGTAAAGAAAAAACTCTCCTTAATGAAAAGTGCGATTAAAATGGTTAAAAAATTAAAGACGACAGTACTCGATAACGAAAATGTCAGAATTATTCCGATTAACAAAACTGGAGAAGCTCTTCTCCTTACACCATATTATTTAAGTGAGGCGGTGGAGTCGGTGTGATTTTTTTTTTTTTTTTTTTTTTTTTGGAGTCGGTGTGATCAATAAAAAGAGCGGAAAAGGTCTCTTTTTTATTTACCACCGTGGTTTTGGTTTATATTTAGCTCCATATAATGGTAGCGTGAGACGTAACCAGTTTTGTCGAGATTAATTCTGAACCTAGCAATAGACTAGTAACCAACTTTGATATTTTATTGTACACGAAAGTAGTATATTTTGGATGGTTCCGGCGTACAAAGGGATGCCGCCGCGCTAATTAGGCCCCTTGGGCGTGAGAACTAGAGCGATTTTTTCCGCAGTCCGCCTGTAGCCGCTGCCGCCACCGCAAAGTGTGTCGCCCGTTCCCTCACGCGCATCGGTCGCTTCCGTACGTTTTTCAAAATTCCGGGGCGTAAGTATTCTAGCCGGGTTCCAAAAATTATGCTATCCGATCGGGCGCGCATCTCCATGCACCCGCATTCCCACGCACAGCGCGTTCTACTATTATGTGCATGTATTATACAGGAGTCTACATGTAATATATGTAGCATAATTTTTAATTTTAATTTTCGGGGGTTGGCAGGTGTAAAATTTTGGCGGAGTGTTAAAAACGTTCGAAACTCAACACTTAGAACCCAAATTTTGAAGGAATTTTCCGAGTCGCGCTCCGTTCCGGCATTTTTTTTTTTTTAATTTATTTTTAAGAAGAATATTTGAACGTTTCATCAGTCAAATGAGGGTAGGCGGGTGTGCTGCAACGAGGGGTGAATTCCATACGTTTTTTCGATGTTTTTATTATTATTATTATTTTTAATGGAAATACTTGAACGTTCCAGAACCAAACGATCGTGATTATTCGTTGTTTTATTTTTAACAGAAATATTTGAATGTTACAGCAAACCGGTTGACGGTGGCGCGAATGCAGGGGGTGAAATCTAGTCGTTCGTTCGTTCGTTCGAAATTAACTACCCGATCATCTTCGCAGGCCCTAACACACCGCCGATGGAATCCTGATCGCTACACGTTCATACACACGCACATGTCTAACATATTTATTTTCAACGAATATTTGTAAATGCCACCCCCGAGGAATGGCGACTTTTAAATGGCTGATGCGTGCATTATCCAGATGGAAGATAGTTACATCCATCGTTTGTTCACGACCAAATCAAAGGTCTACATCTAGACGTGCACTATTTCAACCTGTTCGATTATCTCATTCATTTATACTCTTCGTTTTGTTCGGAGCGAAAGTGTTTGAGCGACATTGCCAAATACATTGTGATAGCAAGAGTTCGACAGCCATTTTGAACAGTATGTCTGAGAAAGTCTATATTCCCGCGGTGTATAACGCTAATCACTATCGCAAATTTTTTTATTATTTTCAAGAGTTACATCAAAGAATAGAATACTAGCTGTGCACTACGCCACCACATTTAATTTAGATTCAAATGCCGTTCAGGTTACATCGCTTTTTTCAAATTCGAAGCCTAAGTATAGAAATTTCAAAAATTTCCCTAAGTATAATATTTAAAAGCCTGAATCTAACCTAAGCGCCGTTCACAAGCTACACCTATAGACGATCCTGCATACGTTTAAGTCGACACCGCTGCGATAGAGTACAAATCGTTCCATCGCACACATCTTCCACCGCTAGTTTCCATGTCATTCATAATATTATTTTCCACGTCTAAGTATTAAAGAATTAGCTTAAGTATTTTTATATTTTTCCGTATTCTCCGATCCCTTTGCCAAAGTGCACCGTCCATTCCTACGCTTATATTCAACATAACGTCAGCCGCCACGAAAGCGCACGCACCGTTCCCACGCACGCCTCATTTATTCAAACTACTATGTTTTTTCTTTCATTTTTTTTTTTTTTTTTTAATATTTAGAAGTTTAAGTATAATATTTAAAGCTTAAATCTGGCATAAGTCTCCACTCACCCTATCCAACCTATAGTTGGATCCCGCGCATATATCCAACATAGCGTTAGCCGCCACACGAAAGCACACGCATCGTTCGTTCGCGCTACCGCGATTTTTTCTTTAATATTTCGAAGCCAAGTCTAAATATTTCAAAGCCAGCAGTCTAAGTATATTTTTTACGCTTCCGAACATTTCTTCCGACCGTTCATAATTTTGTATTTTTCTCCAGTTCTAAAATAAATCCGTTAATACCTTCTCCGCTATGAATGCGCACACATTTTCTATTGTTAGTTTCCATATCATTCATAATAATTTTTTTTTTCGACTCCAAGTATTATAGAATTAGCCTAAGTACCAGATTGAAATCTAATATGTTATTCTCCTTTTGAACTATTACTTAGATTCCTTGGCTGATTGGGCTGTTGCTCTTCGTTGGCGAACCCATAAAAAAAAAAAAAAAAAAAAAAGCCTAAGTATTTTTTTATTTTCTTTCGTTATACGAACATTTTTTTTTTTTTTTCGAGATCTTTTGTACTATATTTTTTTCTCAAATATATTTACACACGTGCAGACAAGTTGACTTGCCATTGATTTCGATCGTGCAATGCTGTCATTAAGTCTGCTGGGATCTTACCCTTCCTATCTTTTCTTGTAGAATCCGGTTCACATGTACACACCTACACAATCATACTTAAGCCAAAGAACACCTGACAACATCATTCATCTACGTATGTGACCAACTATGACCAAAGGAATGTAGTTTTTCTAATGCAACCCTCCCTTTTCAAAGGCCTCCATCGAGCTAGAAAATTGAACGGATCTGTTCAGGCAGTCAGTATTAGTGTTGTGTTAAACGTGCGGAATTTGTTGAAGCTGTGTGCTTCACGCGTTATTAAAAAATTGACAAGAACGTTAAAGTCAATAATTTCATACGTTTTTTTCTCTTTTTCTTTCTCTCTTTATTTTTTGTCTTTTTTCTCTCATTATCATCGTTATTTTTTTCTATCTTTTTTTCCCTCTTTTTTTTAGTAAAAATATTAAAATAATAATCAAATATGAATAACAACACCGAATCGATTGATATTAAAGCCGACGATTTTATTCAGAATTCATTTTTGAGTGATGGTGGCTCGCATACGATTTTGTCACCTCCGACACCGCAATGTGATGATGGTTATACATCAGAAGAATCCACATCTTTTGTGCGTAAAGTCGTGAAAAACATCTTGAAATTCAACTAATAAAAACGGAATAATTACATGATACGTATTCGAAGATGACAAGTTTTCTGGATTTTTTTTGCAAATTTTTGAAAATGTCAAAAATTAAATAAAATCATACGCTTTTTTAGTTGAAAACTCTCTTGAAATTCAACTAACAACAACAAAATAGATATATATGTTACGTGTATTATAATAAAAGGTTTTTCTGAATTATTTCGGATTTTTAGAACAGGTAAAACGGGTCTAACAAATTGAAAAGATACATTTTTGGCTGAAAAACCTCTGAAACTTCAACTGGATGCAAATTATAAAATGTAAATTACGTAATTTGTGTCATTTTATTGTTACCTAATCTGCGATTATGGAAATTTTAAACTCGCGCGGAATCTCTCGACTTTTTTATTTCTTAAAAGCATTATTATTTTTCAGTTATAATACATTAGTTTAAATACACATTTGTATCATATTTAGAACAGAGAAAAACAACCATAAATTTTTTTCAACACTCCTCAGAAGTGAATAAAATGGGAAAAAAAATCGGAAGGCATTATTTAGTTATTTGTTGGTGATTAGTAATAACTGAGCTAGCTCAGTCCTGTGCAATACGAATCACAGGAAAAACTCTTGTCGATTTTACACGTAAGATTTACCAACTACAGACTTTAAAAATACGCAAAGAATAAATACGTTGGCGTGCGAAATAAAGAGGCGTGATATTTTATACGAGCTGTGGAAAGGTTCATACGGGGGGGGGGGGCTCAATTGAATTAGAGAGAGTCGCCTCCCTCATACTTCAGCCAAAAATGCATGTTTTCAATTTTTTGGACTTGTTTCATCTGTTCTAAAAATCTGAAAAAATCCAGAAAAATATTTTATTATAATATACGTAACATATATCTATTTTATTCTTGTTGGTTGAATTTCAAGAGGGTTTTCAACCAAAAAACGTACGATTTTATTTAATTTTTGACATGTTCCACTCGTTCCCCCCGTTTCAAAAATCTGAAAAAATTTCAGTGGACAGTTTACACTAAAATACATGTTACATAATTTTTTTGTCGTTAATGAATTTTTTAAATTTTTTTATGACTTTTTAAAAATTTTGAACGAGTTGCCCACGATGAAGGACTATTGCGCAGGAAACTATTTCAAGTCCCCCCTGCTGTTCATAATATATACTCATGAGTGTTAATATGGGTGCAGAACAAACATGTTAAACCGGTACAAAATGCTGATGATCTGGTGGTACATGTCTCTGCAACACTATTCAATCAGGCTATTAAAAAAAGTCTCAAAAAGCAGTATTAGGTACACAAGAAATACCAAGTGAATTACGCCTTAAACTGAATGTAACGAAAATACGAGTTTTTACCGGGATTAATAAACTCACCTTTAATAAGAATAAATAATAGGTCTTTTTTTTTTTTTTTTTTTTTTTTTTTTTTTGGGCTCGTCAACCAAGGACCTTTACCCAGAAACAAAAGGTAAGGAAAGAAGTCGGTTATATTTTGATTCGATCAGAAATTTTAACTAAAAAGGAACAAATAGCAGGAATAATTAGTGGGGAAGGAAAGGACAGGATATAGGATGCACAATAAGGGGTAGGAAGTCCAAGCTTAAGCAAATAAGAATATAAGGCAGAACGCTCCACCGAGAGGGATGAACACTGGAAGAACACATGATCGGCGTCGCAAATAATTGCATCATCCGGATGGAGAGGACAATGTGGAGAAGAAACCAAGGAGAAACGAAATCTGGAAGAAGGCAGCAAAGAATGGCCAAAGCGCATACGAACAATGGAAACAACTTCAGAACGACGAAGGGAGGAATGTAAAAGAAACCATGAATATGAAGGAAGAGTAGGCTGGACTGATAGGTAAAAGGAACAACTGTTGGAAAAAGAAGAAACATAGGTATCCGACCAAAATCGGATATGAAAGCTTTTACAAACTGATAGCAGGTTAACGGAAGGAATTTTTTTAAAAAAAAGACGAGAGGAAGCAGCAGCAGCCCGAGCCAAGGAATCAGCCGCTTCATTTCCAAATATGCCCGAGTGGCCAGGTACCCACAGCAGATCAATATTGACTGAATGGAGATAGGAAAGATTGTGAATGAGTGAACGTATACGGAGGATAACAAAGTCACACGAATGATCAGGAAGGGGAGAGGATATGGCCTGAAGGGCGCTCAAAGAGTCAGAAATAATTAAAAACTTAGAGGAAAATTGATTCGAGGAAATGAAAATAATAGAGCGAAGGATAGCCAACAACTCGGCTGTGAATATGGAACAGAAATAAGGAAGTCGAAAAGATTCTGAGAGGTTAAAATCAGGAAGGATGAAAGAAGCACCAACACCACCAGGCCCCCTCGAACCATCCGTGTAAATGGTAACATGAGAGGGAAATAGGGAATTGATAGTGCTGTAGAATACCTGTTTAATTACGGCTTGGGGGAGATTTTTTGCAAATGAGGGGAGGATAAATACCTTAGGAGGATGACAGATGTCAGCGAAGTCGAAGGAAAAATAAGGGAGATTATTGAACGAGATAATATACGGCCAAAATGAACCTAGACGATGTGAAATAAAAGCCAGAATAGGGGTTTTGCTGGGAGTGAAGCGCCAGCTATTATAAATCGAAAGATAAGACTGAACAAGGGTAGAGGATGCGAGAGGAAGACGTTTAACAAGGAAACGATAGCCTAAATAAGATCTACGAATGGATAGGGGTGACGAATTGGATTCAGCAAGAATAGCAGTGGTTGGAGAGGATTTAAGAGCGCCAAGACAGAGACGAAGGCAAGAATTCTGAATTACATCTAGTTTGGAAAGACGTGTCTTGGACGCACTACCATAAATAAAAGAACAATAATCAAATTTGGAACGGATAATAGATTTGTAAAGGGAAATAAGAATATAGGGATCGCCACCCCATTTAGTTGGCGACAGGGCTTTCAGCAAGTTTAACCTTTTAATAGTGGAAGCAGAAAGATATTTGATGTGTTCAGAGAAGGACAAACGACTATCAAGAAAGACACCGAGATAACAAAAGCAATTAACACGGGAAAGAGATACATTGTTTAAGGATAGGTTGACCAAAGCAGGGTTATAGGGACGGAGGGTAAAAATAGTATAAGAAGACTTAGAGGGAGAAATTGAAAGATTAATTAAGGAGAGAGAATGTTCCAGCACAATGAGCGACGAACTGAGTGCTTCATAGGCTGCTAAAACATCCTCAGACGAGGAAAATAGGAGAATGTCGTCCGCAAAGAATAAGGAATAGGAATTTAAAGGAAGAGAAGCTATACTGATAGTATAGATGTTAAAAAGAGTAGGACTGAGGGAGGAACCCTGAGGAAGACCTCGGAAAACCTTTCTTGGAGCATTAAGAGATGGAGAGGAGAAGTGGATAGAACGATTTGACATGAGATTGATAATAAGGGAAGAGAATTTAATTGGGATATTAATTGCCGTCATTTTATCTCTTAGAGTGGGAAGATGAACATTATCGAAAGCAGAGGAAACATCAATAAAGGAGGCTAGGGTGAAATGTTTTTGGATAAAAGATTTGTATATGTGGGAAACGAAAAGACTAACACAATCAGAAGGGCCAATACCAGGCCGAAAGCCGAACATATTAATAGGGAATATATTATTATGCTCTAGCCACCAAACAAGGCGCTTGTTGAGCATACCCTCAAATAGTTTTCTAATACAGGATGCCAGGGAAATAGGACGTAGGGAAGAATTTTTCTTAGGAATGGGAATTACGATAAAAGAATTCCAGGAGGAAGGAGTTATACCCTTTGAAAGGAAGGAATTGAAAAGACTAAGAAGAAAACTGAGGGATTGTTCAGAAAGGTTTTTAAGGGCGAGATAGGGTATACCGTCAAGCCCTGGAGTAGGGCTGGACGATTTGGAGAGAACAGACTTTAATTCATTAAAATTGAAAGCCGAAGTTAGGAAGTGAGGAGGAGAATTTTCCGGAAAAGAAGAGTATAATTCATCAACAGAAGGAACATAAGCTGGAGCGACGGAATCAATAAAAGGAAAAAGGCTATCGTCGGGGATACTGAAGGTGGAAGGGCGAGAAGAGGATGGGAATTTGAAAGCTCTGGCCATTTTCCAAATCTGCGAAAGAGGAGTAGTTCTAGAGAACTTAGCACAGAAATTTTTCCAAGAGGACTTCTTCGTGGATTTCAATATAAACCTAGCTCTCGCATTTGCCCGTTTGTGAGCGAGAAAATTTTCAGTCGTAGGGTTACAACGGAAGGTTCTAAAGGTTTCGCGACTGATATTAAAGGCAGTGTCGCATTCCTTGTTCCACCAAAGTGAAGAAGCCTTACTGCGATGTACAGAAGATGACGTATGGCGGGGCGGAGAAGATAAAGAAAGAGCAGAAGTTAAGGAATATAAAAAGGAATTGTAGAGAGGTACCGGATCGTGATCCGGTTGAAGGAGAGGGAGAGACGAGTCAACCAAGGAGCGAAATAGAGGCCAGCTAGTTTTGGAAAGATTCCATCCTGAAGAATTGGTATAATTGGAATCAGAAGGAGGAGGAAAACTGACAGGAGTTATTAGGATAGGAACATGGTCACTGCCGAAAGAGCCCATAAGGGTCTTCCAATTATAATTAAGACCAATAGACGAAGAAGAAAAGGTTAGGTCGAGGGAACTAGAAATGGAAGCATTCCTGTAGTATGTGGGGGAGAGATCGTTGAGGAGAACTAAATTATCAGAGAGGATGGCATTCTCAAGGATGGAACCGTTGGTATCGTAGGATGCACAGCCCCATAAAGGAGAATGCGCATTCCAGTCACCACCGATGATAAAAGGATGCGGAATAGAATTAAAAAACGACGAGAAGGGGAAGAGACGAAGATCGAACCTAGGAGGAACATAGATAGAAACAATGCTAATAGGACGTACAGAGGGAGGCTGAATGGAGATGTGAACAATGTTAGGTAAATTGGGACAAGAAGGAAGATTAAGAGAGATATCATAAGAGCAGAATGGAATGTCATTTCTAATCAGGATTGCAGAACCACCATAACCGTCATCGCGATCACATCTAACTACCCTGAAACCTCTAATATTGAAATTTATGTCCGACCGAAGCCACGTTTCGGAAAGGAGAGCAACATTGACATTATGTAGATCCAATAACCCCTCTAATGAGTTTTTATTGGCTCTTAGACTGCGGCAATTCCACTGTAGAATATTTAGCGCAGCCATCATAATAAAACAGTAAAAGAATAAGGCATAAATGAAGTGGGGAGGAGCAGGGGAAAAGACCATAAGAGCAGACAATGAGGTGCATTTGTATAGAAGGAACTAAAATGAGTGAGAAACGGAGAAAAGAAAAATAAAGAACTGCAGTTGCAAAACAGGAGGAAGTAATTCGAGGCTGTTAAGTCGAAAGGAAAAACAAAGAGCATAGTGCAGAAGAAGATATAAAATAATTTTAGGATAAAAGAAAAAAGAGTAAGCAATATTCGTGCAGAACCGAAGCAGCCAGTGGAATGCAAGTTGTACTTCATATATAGGCGTGGTACATAGCCAGCGCTATACAATTCCGACAAATTCATCACAGTGCAGTTAAAACAGCAAAGGTGTGTACGGAGAGTGATAGGAATGGAACTCAGTTCAGAGATTGAGTGTATTAACTCAACATGAACCCATTCCCGAAAAAAATGTGTATAGAATATACACCAATGCCTGTTAGAGGTTGAAACCACTTCTACATAAGCATAAATGAAGATAATTGTTACGATAAAATCGTTAACCAACTGGTTAAAATGCTTCGCACTGAATATTGTAAATAAGATTACACGAAAGGGAAAAAATGTAAAAGAAAGAAAGGAAGCAGGGGACAGAAAGTAACATAATAAAGCAAATACAGCCTCGATATTTATTTCCATTTTTTTTTTTTTTTTTTTTTTTTTTTTTAAATTAATTAATTAAATTTTTTTTTCGTTCGGTATAGGAGGAGGGAATTAATTAAAACGGATATTATTCGACAGGAAACAAGAAAGGGAGTCAACAAAGGATGTAGAGGGAGCAATATTGTTTGAAGAGAGTAGTTCAATGATGGCTACCGAAATATCCTTAATTAAAGGCGAAGGGGTAGCGGAAGGGGAATTAGGAGTACATAAGGAGACGGGAATAGCAGGATTTGGGGGAAGGTGAGTATTTGAAGAGGAAGATTTGTTAAGAGCCCAACCATTAGAGGGGGTTGGGAGACGATTAGATGGGAGTGGGGGGAATTGAGGAGAAGAATTATGAAAAGGTTTGGAATTACGGGATTTATGAAAGGTGGGAGATTTGGGTCGGAAGTGAGAGGGAGCAGTCAACGGAGGAATGGAAGAAGTATTAATGTAAGAAGTGGAAGATGAGGCACGGTCGGCATACGAAAAAGCCTGAGAGACTAAATTGCTTTTTTTAAATTGAGAAGCCTCTTGGAATGTGATATTTTCAAATGCCATAATTCGTTTTATTTCTTTTTGTTTGAGCCACTCGGGACAAGCACGATCATTGGCACTGTGGGCGCCTTTGCAATTACGACAAGTGGGAGGAAGTTGTAGACTGCTGCATTCCAAGACTGAATGCCTGGAAGAACAGTGGGAGCAGATGGTATAGGAACCACGGCAGTGCTTCGCGATGTGTCCAAAAAGGAAGCATTTAGAGCACTGCGTAGGTAGACGAACGCTGGGAGAAACCAGAAATCGAATTTTAAATATCGAAACGTGTTCTGGGAGAGAAGTTTTATGAAATTTAATCTCAACAGAACCAGTCGGAACTTTTTTACCTTCAGAAAAACGATGTATACGACGGATAGAGGCGATAGGAATAGTAGAATGGATTCCTTCCAAGATTTCATCTTCAGAAAAGGATGGATGAATACCGGAAATAATGCCCATTCTGAATAACACAGAGTTTGGAATGTACGCTTTGATATTATGCGACGCAAAAAAATTAGGATGAGACAGAAAGGAATTAGCGGAGGAGACGGAGGGAAACTTGACCGAGACACGACCCCTACCTTGAGGGACAATGCTCGTGGGGGAAGAGGAAAAGGAATTGATTAGCCTGGCAATTGCTAAAGGATGAAGGTTGCCTAGATTTTTATCCGAGGAACAGCTTTCGACGTGAACGGTGAAAGGTCCTGGATGATCGGCCGAGAACAATAAAGTATCTTTACTATCATTATAATTATTTGTACTATTACTGTTATTATTAATGCTACTGTTATCGTTATTGTTACTATTATTATAACTGCTGTTGTTATTAACATTACTATTATCATTATTATTATTATTATTGTCATTACTAATATTAATATTATTATTATTATTGGTGGTGGTGGGGGTGGTAATGATGTTATTGCTGTTATTATTATTGTTGTTATTATTATTATTAATATTATTATTATTATTAATATTATTATTATTATTATTATTATTATTATTATTATTATTATTATTTTTACTTTTATCGATAATAAAATTCTCGACAGCTGTATTAGCACTGTTAGAATTATTTGAAGTGGCGAGATTAGGCGAATCGGGTTGAGATAGCCGCAGATCCTTGTTTGGCAAAATCGCGGACGGCGAGAGAGGGCCAGAAGGTTTGCGCTTACCGACAGCGTCAACCTCCATCAAGTTTAGCGATACATTCGGTTTCGCTTTTAAATCTTTGGAGGAGGCCGTCGGGCGGCCCCCACTAGACGAGCTCATCAATCAACTGACTTGAAAAAGAGAGAGGAAAATAAAAACAAAAAAAAAAAACAAAAAAACAGCGAAATGAATTTAAAGCAGCGAAAGGCAAACTGAAATATTAAAATGTAAACTAAGTAAAAGTTAAATGCGACAGCGAAGAAACCGAAATTATTTATCTAAATAGAAAACAATGAAGCGATCTCACCGGTCTGCCGAAACAACTGATTACCGAGCTGATAACAGGAACGCGAACGCACACGAGATAACGATTCACATCGGACAAAATTTAAATAATAGGTCTATATCATTTAAAAACTTTGGTATAAATGTTTGAAAGTATTATTCGATGGAAAAATGAACTGGACGGAGAAAATTGAACAAATACTGCAAAAATGTGAGAAAGGCACATACAATAGCGGGTGTAAAAGGGGGGACACACCAATATCATGTTAGGTACACATAAAGCTCCAATAAGATCACATGTAGGTCACATATGCCCTCCTATTGTTAGTCTTAGCAGAAGTAAACATAAAAAAATTGTGTTTTGAGCCTCTTAAAATTAATTTTTATTTTCTTTCGATTTCTTTAGGTAACTTTATATTGACGATTACCCAAATTTCGAATAATGAACTGTATTTCGGCTTGACTAAGCATTTCCTCTGTTCATTTGATGAAATAATAGTGTTTGCAACCGAAGCTTTTTTTTATATATTTTAGTAATATTTAAAAATCAGCCACGACTCTAATAGAATGGGCACCCGATAATGAACGATTCATGACATTAAAAAAGTGCGATTTTGCATAATATATTGTGACTTTTTCTTGGAATTTGTTTTTTATTGTAGTGCCATTAGATAATTAATATTTTCGTAATTTCTATGCTTATTCGTCCTACTGCTGAAGACCTCAAACAATATTATAAAAAGCTAATACTTTCTATGTGGAAGCAGCATTGGCATAACATAGAAAGCATAAGCTTCGAGACCTCAAAGAAAAGCCGATACCACACCCGACTTACTCACTCCCATCTCTTATCAAATCTCTTCCCTCCCGACTGTTCTCATTGTGGCAAAGAGGGCTTAACGGTTGATCATATTTTCACATGCTTAAAGACAGCTTCTCTCCGACTCTCTCTCCATGTTCCTTCAAGCCGTGTTCTAGCTCTTAACGATTCCTCCAACTCCATAGATAAAACAATAAATTTCATTAAACAAGTCAAACTTTTCCATCTCATTTAACCTTATTCCCTTCCTAATTGAGCCGTAAAGACCTCTGTGTAGCTATGTGGCCCATTAACTGAATAATAAAAAAAAAAAAAAAATACATATATATTTTCGTAAAAAATTTAATCAAACCACCACAAATTTTTTGAAAAAGGTGTCCTTGCGAACGGGGTATTTTTTTAAACGTATTGTAGAAAGGCATAAATCTATATACATAAATAATTGGTTCTTTAAAAAATTCTTTCTTTTTAAACCAAAAAGTAGAGGGCACTACTGTGGAGAAAAATGGTTTGAAAATTCTATAAAAATCCCGTTTTATCGGTAAAATAGTCAGGATTACTACACACCGTCCGTCGAAGTGCTTGTTGAAGACAAGTTCAATTTTTGAATTTTAATTTATTTTTATACGTTTTCCAGCAAGTGAATCATCAGTGATTGTAAAATATTTTCTACATTGCGAAAATAAAAATAAAAAATTGCCTTTTGACAAAAACATTTTGGACAATGCTGTTAGAAAAAAAGAGCGATAGTCGATATGTAATTTTTTTCTGATATCTAAATAGTTAACCATTTGAAATAATTTAAATATGAACTGTTAAATATGTGCACTGTAAAACATTAGACACCGTATGAAATATATAAACCGTAATCCGTCAGTTTAACCTGATTTTCTAAAAAAAAAATAAATTTTTTTACAATGAAATTATAACAAAACTTTAAAAAAAACCAACTATTGAGCAATATTAAATTTTAAATTTCCAGAGAAGTAAATTTTATTATATCAACAGCGTACGTCGCTGAAATAAAAAATTATTATAATAGTTAAACAAAAAGAATCATGCAAGAATTCTATTTAAGTAGTAAAATAATCTGTTTCATGTTTTTAACAGATCCAATCATTATGTAATTATTTAATAAGTTCACACTGAATTCAAAATATATTTATCTAAATTAATAATTACATTGTAATAATACGATAAAAAAAAAAATCCGGGAAAAACGCAACATCGTATTGTGTAATGTTCATTCTACTTTCTCTTTATTTTTTATTTTTATGAACTTAGCCAACATTAAATATTTAAGTGTGCCTATTCACTGACTTCTTTCCAACAATCTTATCAAAAACACTTGTTTTTTTAAATATTTTTAAAATATACCAAAAAAAGAGAACCGAGCTAATGTGTCAAAAAATCAATTTTCACTTTTTTGGCTATTCCTATAGAAAAAAACACGCTTTTTTCAGTGAAACAAACTCCGGATTTCTATCTTTATTACATTCTTCACAAATCATATTTTAAAAGACACAAGAACTGCAAAAAAACATACAAGAAATAAAAAACTACAATAGCAAAAAAAATAATCAAGTTTTTTTAAAAAAACTGGTACGAACTACTTCTTTTGAGTTCTTTCCTTCGGTGTTGAGGTTTCTGGATAGGGTTTATCCTATTTTTCATCGGTTTTCTTCCTTTTCTTTACCGCGGCCACTTCAGTCTTAATTTTTTTTTATTTTATTTACTTATTTATTGTATTTACAAGTTGCTTTTGGACTACAAGGTCATTAGCGACTACGGTTTTACAGAGAATTATAACATTTTATGTTGAATATTGGAAAATGCGCGAAACAACAAAATAATCAAAAAAGTCAGCTAAAGGCTGAGGAAGTTAGATAAGTTGGAATACTGAAATGTCTTTGAGAAAGGCTACGACTTTTTTACACTTCTCGGCGTCCGAAAACATCTCTGGAAGGCCGTTGGTAATACCCGCTTGTTGTCTGGCCTGCTGGTAGTGATTACACTCGATCAAAAGATGCCTCGCCGATATAGGCATGTTGCAGCGTTGACACAGGTTGGGCGGTTTTTTAGATATAAGGAACGAATGAGTCAAGTTTGTGTGTCCAATGCGGATACGAGTTAGGACACACTGCTCGTGCCTACCGAGAGTTGGCATGATTCGTAGGTATCTTTTCTAAACTCGTGGAGTTTGCTCAGCGTTTGGAGCCAAAGGTGTTACAGTAGTTTTTGACTGTGTTGCTTATCACCATTTTAGTTTTCTAATTTTGCCAAATTTTTACTTTGTTTCAGTTGTTTTGGTTTTATTTTTTCATCTCCGATTCTGATTTCGGAAATTTTCATCTACTTTCCGTTTCGGTTCTTTAATTAAATATGACTAAATCTTGCTGTTCTTTATCTAATTCTAAAAAATTATTTCTCGATTTCTTGATCATATCTCGTGGTATTGAAACATTACATTTTCGGGGCATTTTCAATTACAACAAGGTTCTTCAAAAAATTTTAAAACTATTTTTTTCCCCTCTGCATCTAGGAGAGATAATTTCAAAATTATTCCAAGAGCTGAGGGTACGAATTTCATCTGGATTTTCTTCATCACTGTTATAAGAAAGTTGATGTTGATCATCCAAGTTGTCGAAGTAGAGTTTCTCTGCATTACTAAGCTCTCCTTCAACTTTTTCCGAACACATTTTTCACTTTATTGAAATTAAAACAGCTTTATCAGAACAGTTAATTAATATTCACGATACAAAACCATTTCGCGTAATTAAAAACATCGCGATTGCAAAATGATTCGATAACGAAGTGTTAATACCATTACATCTCTTTCACGGATAACGAAAATAACAACACTGCAGGGAAATTGGTTCGATTTAGCTGGGGTAATATTTCTTATAAAAGCATCACTGCATACAAAAGGTCACAAAACATCTGACAGATGCGCTGAGAAATAAGGAGTGGAACACTGTCGTAGCAACACGTAACACCATGCTACCACACGCAACTTTAAACGCGTTTATCTCGAAAACTATTTTTCACACACCAGCCCGATTTTCGTAGACCAGGTCACACACACACACACCCGCGCGCGCGCGCATATATGCGTGTGTGTATTAGCATGAAATATATTTATTTATAACTAGTACACACTAAAGCCTTGTAGTCAATTATTGTATATGTAATATTTGAACACTACAAAAAAAAAAAAAAAAAATAGTTGCTTTCATAGCATTTATAAAAATTTCAGTTTTCCTTTTCTTTTTCCAAAAAATGAAAAGAAATAAATTTATTCTGAATTTCGGTTCATTTAATTCAAGTAGTTATTGAAATAATAAATTTCAAGGGTGGTTTGAACCCTGAAACCCCCTTAGATACGGCCCTGGTATTAATAGTTCAAAAATTAAAAAAAGAAGTATCGAATATTGTTTTTTATTGAAATCTTAATTTGACGAAAACTATAATCCGGTTCCGAATGTATTTTTTCGTCAAGTTTTGCTTTATTATATTAACTAATAAATATTTGTCTTAAAACTTCCGACTAGTACATGACAAAAAGAACTCCGGTTGTTTTTACTCGGATTCGTTAATTTCGATAACATAACTAAAAATAAAAAACGATTAAACGATATTAAATAATTCAATATTTTTAAGATAATTTTTGATAACGAGAAGTTAATCATACAATTGTTCAGAGCAGAAACGTTTTGAATAGTTCCAATTTATAAACAGTGGTTTTCAACGTGTCCGCTCAATTTGCAGTTTTTCATACGGGTAATTCGAAAAAAAATTATATAAAAAAACACAATTTCATTTCCGTTGTTTAATTTGATGATATCGTGCAATTAACAGGATCGCATTTTTGAAAAAATCTAAATTATTCTAAAAATACAATTTATTGAATAATTCCAAAAAAAAAAATATTATTTAGGTTCAAATGATAAACTGTATAGGAAAAGATTTGATGTTAATCTAAAAATATGATTTATTTTATAATTCCAGAAAACAACGCGACCAGCGCAAAAAGTATTAATTACAATTTAAATGATAGATCGTACAGGAAATTATTTGTAATTAACGTTAAAAATATACGCGATATAGCCTATAATTAAGTCTTAAAATTAAACTTTCGTTTATAAAATAATTTTACAAATCACCTTTCTAGAATTTTTGATTTATACCTCAGAGATCTTGCTTGATAGCCACTCAAAAAAAATTTATCGTCAGGTGCGTAGTGAAGCATTTGAACATTTTGATATATTTTGTCTTTAAAAAATATATATAACCGTTTCTTTATCGATTGGTCGCTTATTGTATGCGAGAAAGCCTTAAATTTTTCAAATTGTGCGCAAATTTTAATGTTCTTTTTTTTTAATTTGATTTTACCGGTAACATCAAAAATTATTATTAGCGCTACTGAAATACAAATAGAAATGGAAATCAATGATATTTTTGCTGCATTCTTTTTTGTTTTTATATCCTATCGCGGAAATAACTTTTAGTTCCATCGCTGAAAGAATGTGTTTACTAGTATAAAGACTGCAAACGTACTTGCTCCTTTTTTCCGAAATAGAATGATTAAGCAGGTATTTAAATCTATCAAATAATACACCGACCACGCTACAGTCTACACAGATGGTGCTCGAAATAACCCCACCACAATCGCAACCACATCGCCGACAGCATGTGCGTTTGTAGTATCAGATAAAGCGTTTTCCTTCCGACTTAGTGATGGCTGCACAGTACTGGACGCAGAAATGTATGCCATCCTATACGGGCTACAATATATTTCATCTTGCAAACCTAACAAAAAGACATTAATAATTACAGACTCTCTGGCAGCATTAGAAGCTATATCCAGCCCTAAAATCTGAAATATAATATCTACTCAAATCCTTCGTATTGTCATCGATACACAGGAGTCCGAGGGCCAGGTGACGTTTATGTGGGTTCACGGTCACGCGGGAAAACCGGGGATAGAACAGGCGAACACAATGGCACAGTCAGCATTACTAGCTCCGTAGAACAGATATTCACCTTCTTTTTAGCGAAAAGCAAACAAGAACGGAAGGAACAATGGACCGCGTGCCAGACTTATATATCTCAAGTAAAGTCAATGATCGAGCCATGGTGGCCCCAATGAATTTTTCCCGCAGAGACTTCAGTGTGATCAGCCGACTGCGGACAAGTCAAACAGCAATCTCGCATGACTATCTTCTAAATGGGTTAATTTCTCCAACGCAGTACCCTTTCTGTATGGGCATTCTCATCTCAACCGCCCAGCAGATATTAGTAGATTGCACAGTATTCGCATCGACACGGACCTTCCTATCACATAAAACATTCCCCGAGATATTGTCAAACTCCCAAACAACGACATACTCGAATCATTTATTTTCTTAAAATAAACAAAATAGCTAAAGTAATATAGTCATAAACCTCGCACAGTGTGTCGTGATAGCCGCAGAAGTTAAATATGGCACACTGGAAAATAAAAAAAAAAATAAAAAATCTATCAAATAAGGAAATATTTCTGAAAGTTAAATTTATCAGAAAAAGAAACGATATATAGTCTGTTTCTGTTCTTATCAATGCATGATCATACTTTATAGTCAAATAACATCAATGCAATATATCTATATAAACGAATAGCTCTTGTATGCGAATACATCCTCTTTTGATGAACCCTCGGTGGTTTACTGGACGAAGTTACATCATTGATTTTAATAAGCAGGTAACAGATTGCTCGAATATTCCGCATTCGAAGTCATATAGTCCAGCTTGTCGAGCGAATTGTTCGAAGTTCGACGATCTAAATAACTGAGCACTCTGAAGATGAAATCGTAAAGAAACGACTTCGCTCCGTTACCCCAAATGAAATTTCCGTGCCTGAAATCTATCCTGATGCGGTCAATTCTGTAATTTGCAATCACATTCGGTAGTTTCTTGCCCAGTAAATCGACATCGTGCGATTTTTCAATTGCATTATTAGATCACTTTAGTCGGTTAAGCGAAATAATTAACCAGTGAACACTTATTAATAACCGGCATTGTGATGCGCCAGCGAATAATCCTGATTTCTCCGCAACGCGAATAATGGAGAAAAAAGAGAAAAAAAGCGACAGTGAAAAGTGAGGAAAACAGAAATTTATCTTTTTTTTCTTTTTTCTTTTGAATTTATTGACCTTGTCAGCAACGAACGATTACCCATCAAGAAAGAAAAACGTAGGACGAAAGAAAAATGAAGTCGTTAGAGAGCTATTCAGGGAAGAAGGGGCGCTCAGAACTACTATGAGGAAATAACGAAGGAGTCAAAAAAAGATCGATACTTGTACAACTAGCAGTCCGAAGGGAATAAACGTATAGAGAAAAAGTATGAGGAATGTCCCCTGGAGGAAAGGGAAGCTTTCATGTCTTGCTAGCCGTTTTACAGGCTGTTTAAGATATATCTTATCAGGACTTACTTAAATGTTTATACGGCCGCAGATTAAAGACAAAAATTTCGCAAGAGCAGGAACAACTGACAGTGAGGGAAAGGCGAGAATAAAGGATGTACAGTACGGCGTGGGGATATTAAGGGATAGTAGATCTGAGTATAGAAGAAATCTTTCAAAGGACAAAGATGCACACTTGAAGAAAATGTGATCAGCGTCACAATCGAATGTGTTATCTACGTATAAGGGATAGAGTGGAAGGGAAATAATAGCAAACCGATAAAGGGAAGCAGGAAGACAGCTGTGACCAAAGCGAAGGCGACAAAGAGAGGAAATAGTAGAACGACGAAGGTGTGGAAAATCTAGGAACCAAGGGTATGAGGGTAGAGACGGTTAAATAGACAGATTATGGACCACGGATTTGTAAAGGAAGGACCATACAAAGATTTCCAATTTTCAAATTGAATTTTTTTTGCTATGCTTAGCAATTCTGAGGAAGGAAATCGCCGGACAAGACGGCCGAAATCCAAAGCCAAACGAGCAAGGTAGTCAGCCTTTTTATTACCATCTATCCGAGCATGACTGGGGACCCATAGGAAGCTTATATGGAATGAACGTGATCGAGAGAGGACAGAAATTAAGGATCGAATATGTAGGATGACTGGATCTGAAGAAGGATGAATATAAGGAAAGGAAATACAAGAGACACTACTATTATTATTACTCTTATTATCATCATTGTTATTACTATTTTTGCTGTTATTAGTATTCTTGTTAATATCATTCCAGTTATTAACATCGAGAATAATACTGTTATTGTTGTTAATTTTGTCGTTATCGTCAGCACCAGAGGTGCCTGGGAGAGAAAGGTCGACCTGAGAAAGACGCAGTTCCTTCGGTCATACCGAAGACACAAGAGAAAGGGGACTGGATGGCTTCCTCTTGGAGGAGGTAACCGTCTCCATCGCATGAAAAGTTAAATTAAGACGGCGAGGTTTAGCATTGTTGTTTCCTGTAGACGAATTCATCTGTCAGAGAAGCAGCTAATAAAAAACGCTATGTCGAAAACAAAATAAATATATACATATATAAAAAAATATATATGTATTAATTACAACGTAATTCTTAGGCTACCCCCCATTCGAAAAAATGTCCCAATTTTATGTAACGTTTGTTATATTTTATAGGATTTTTGTTATTGTTATTTAAAAAATGTCACAATTTTATGTAACGAAAAATGTAACGAAAAAATGTCTTAATTTTATATAACGGAAGTTAAATGTTAGAATAGGATTTTTGTGGTTATGTTATTTTTTGTGTGTGTTGATGCCAGTAAGAATTATGTTGTAAATTTTGATCATTTTATACAAATTATAGAAGAGAAAGAGACAGAAATGAAAGCAAGAGGGGTCAAGGGGCACAGCCCCTTGCGAGGCCAAAATGGCCGAGTTTATATATATATATATTTATATACGAGTATGTACAAACGAAATAAATGAATAGCTAAAAAGGAAAAAAAAGTAAGAATAATTGCAAAGTGTAAATTAATTCAAAAACGTAACGAGGCAAAATAAAAATACGCTGTTGGTAAATGATTAAATTAGCCGAGAGATAAAATTACAGACACGAAAACAGATAACCGAAATAAATAAATGAAACGATCTGACCGATTTCCGATTTGATAAACTTATCACTGACAACGCGAACAAATTTATCTTCTTAGCACGTGTAAAGTGACCAATCCTGTTCACTTTTTTCCGATGTTCGTTCTCATAGCTAATGAACTGTTGAAGAAGATTAATCAATTAATAATAAGCATTTCTCCGATGGTCAACTTGACCAACTGGATTTTATTATAGTCGACTAAAACTCTTAATTTTATCTTTTCTTACTCCCGTTATTGTATCTTAATTGTAACCGGAAGGCCTTTACAGGTTGATGCTTATGGTTGTAACTGTGTTCTGTATTTCTTTAACTCCTCTTGACTGCGATCAAAGCTAATTTTACACCCAGTCTACTATTCAAACTTAGTCTTACGCCGTATTTCTATATAACTCTTTTTTAAATTCCATTACACCTGCTGCTTCTTTACCTTCTTCTAGACGCCATCCATTATCATCTAATCGCCGCAGCCAGAGCATCTCTTTGCCGAGGAGAATGAAGAATGCAACGCTACATTAGAACACAGAGTCAAGCCATCTTTCGAATCTATTTGTTTCGATTCTGTAACATATGGTTAAAAAATTGAAAAGAGGTCTTCTCTTAAAAGAATGTCTGTTCTTCTTTCTCTATAAATACTCCTCTTTCACATATCTGGGGAAATTGGCTAGAACTTTTAAATTCTCTTTCTATAAACGTCCTTCCAATTTCAACATTTCCTCGTAGGTAACTCCTAATATCCTTTAGTGATTCTGTCATTCGTGCTTATATTGCTGAAGTTGACGAATTGCATCAATTTCCGCAAAATTCCGTACTTTTTAACTTTTTCCTTTACTATTAACGAATTTAATTGTCCTTTTTTCTCCAAATATTCCAGCCCCACTCTACATCTTGACAATATATTTTCTGTTATGCTTAAAAGTCCGTTCGAATTATCTTTTAGTTTTCTTCAATTTTTTTGATTTTTTCCTTTTCCCGGGTATAAACCCTACCGCCGGGAATTCTAAGAAAAGTTCTTCCTTTCATCTTATTTCCTTGACATCCTGCATCAGAAAACTGTTAAAACGTATGTTGAACAACACCTTGTTTTCGGTAATTGCAGCACAATAATGTATATTTCTTAATGATACGTGTATCACCTATAAAAAATAATAGAATGACAGCAATTAACGTATCCCGATTCTATGTAATACTGTTACTATCAATACCTTACGATGAATCGTTCTATCCACCTCTCTCTTCCCTATTTTTGCGATTTTTCGAAAACTGATCTTCCTCAAATCGTTCGGTACCCTACTCTTTTCAATATCTATGCTATTGATGTGGCTCCCCTCTCCTTTTAAATTCTTCTTTATTATTTGCTGATGACATTCTACTCTTTCCCTCATCTCACGATCTTATATCGAATAGTGAAACACTTGATTCGTCTCTTGCCACGCTGGAACTATTACTCCTACTAATCTCTTTAATCCTGCTTTTGTTGATCTAGCTCTAAACGATATTTTTCTTTCTGGTATTAACCTCGACATCTTCCTGGACAGTCGTTTGTCTTTCTCTGAACATAATATCTTTTCTCCTCGTCAATCAAACGGCTAAACTTGCTGAAACCCTTATCCCTAATTGAATGAGGCGGTGATCCTTCTTTTGTCATTCTAAATCAGATATAATCTAAAATTCTTACTTTCGACTATGCCTTGTTGCTGATAAATCCCCTCTAATTCCAACAGTTTTTGCTGAATCTAATGCACCATTCCTGTAGCCTATCACTTCCTTGTTAAACAACTTCTACTCACGTCTGTTTCTATCATTTCACTTCTAAAAACTGGCGTTATTTATCCAGTTTTTTTTAAAACCTATTCTCTAATTTTCTTCTGCTGAGCTAGGGACAAGCGTGATTTAAACGAAAAAATAAACAAAACAAATACGTAGAGCAAGATATATAACCAATTCGATTTATGTAGTAAATATAAACGCGGAAAATAATTTAATGTATTAAACAGTGTTATAAATTGCTACTCGAAATAAAAAAAGGCACAATAGTATGGCGAAAATTATCTAGAAATCACGGATGATTATTCGCCTGCACTCTTTTAACTATATTACCGCTTTCTCCATTTTCCTCTTTCGGTTAATTTCCTCTCCGCATGTTCATCCTAATGAACCAATGGTCCAGCTGATCACGTTTACTTCGAATGTTCACCTCTTTCTGTCCAACATTATTTACTATATTTTCTTTATTCCGATTTTCAATTCCTTACATTCTGTATTTTTTCGTTCTTTATTCACTATTTCAACCGTGGTATCTCTGCTTTATATGGTTAGTATCTGACTATTCAAGTGATACAGCTCTTAGTAACCCTTCTTTTTGTTTCTATAGGTACCTGTGGCTCTGGTTAACGTATTGAGAAAAAGAAAAGATTCACGTAGCAGCAAAGTTCCATCTCCAAACCTTTCGTAGTCGGAAAAAAATCATTTACGATCGATGTAGAAAAATTATTATTTTGTCATTATTTTCTTTCTTAAATATTTCAAAATTATTGCAACGCGGAAGACTATTAAAACCCGTCTTCGAATGTGATGACATTTTATGTCTGAAAAGACACTTACATCGTTCATCGTCAACATTTACGGAAAGAAGAGAATCTTCAAAAACGTCAAAAAGGAATTTTCATAATACGACTTCATTTAAAAACAAAAACACTTTCCTATTTTTTTCTCATTGTTTACTAAATCTGCCGTATTTCGTTGATTCACACTATTCTTTTCCAATGCTATCCGTATGTTTACTTCGACTTTCTTCGTAACGTAGTTTCAGCAGTTTACAAAAATCACACGGTATAAAATGACTCGAATCACGAAACAACATCAGTAACAAAACTGATCTTAATCATCGTACTCCTTATCAGATTTATTATACAATAGGTTTTGAAATTTCCAAAAAAACATTAAACTTCATCAAAAAAACTATTTTAAAATGATTTATATATTTACCGACACATTTTTCAATGGAACACAGTCCGATGATCACGGTGTATTATCAATTAAAAATTTGAATTTACAATACACCATGATTATGGGACTGTGTTTTTCCTTTAACATGTCGGTAATATTACAAGCAATTTTAATATATTCTTCTAACAAAGTTAAATGTTTTTTTCAAATTCGAACTTTACAGGGCGATGATTTAAAGTTCGACTCGATGTAGTTTGATATAAGCCAAATATGCACAACAGTAGTATATAGTCAATTATACATATAGTCGCGTATTTCTATGAACATTTCCCCTAACAAGGAGATTTAGAAAATTCTAAAATATTTTACAAAACGTAACCTTCTCCCGGAGTTGGGGAAAAGATTTAAGTAAAAAAAAAAAATTGAAATTAACTGTTTTCTAAGAATCTACGACAACCAAAACTCAAAGATATTAATTCGAAAATTAAATGTAAAAGCAGTCCGCAATGTTTCTTAATCTATAAAAGACATTATGTTAATTAATCATTATTTTGCCTGCTCTCGTGTCTAGGGCTGTATCTGAGGGGGGTTTTCCTGTTTCAACCCTCCATCATGGAATGTCGCGAAATAATAACTGCTTGAATTAAATGGACCGAAATTCAGAATAAATTTATTTCTTTTCAATTTTTGACAAAAGAAAAGAAAATTAAAATTTTTTATATTCCATGGAAACGACCATTCTTTATTTGTTTTTATTGTGGTGTTCAAATACTGCATATACAATAATTGACTACAAGGCTTTAGTGTACCATTTATAAATAAATATATTTCATAATAACACACTTGTGCACGCACACATACACACACATATGTATATTTATAAACATATTTTCGAACCCCCCCGAAATTTTGTTCTATAAACGGCCCTGCTCGTGTGTAATTGTCATATGCGGAGTAGGAGATAATCTGCGTTATTAGATAAAATTAATATTTGTAGGCGTAAGTTCAATACTTAAATTTACGAAAAAAAAAAAATAGCAAAAATTTCAATGATAAATTTAAATGAACAATACTGTTGTTCAATAGCTGGAGGACATTGTCAAATAAAGAAATTTATTTAATCGATCGCCCCGTTAAATTATTAAAATAATAAAACACACAAACAGTACATAAATAAATACAGTACTTCATTCTAAAGTTATTTACTTCGATTTTTTTATTAAAAACTGTGCGTGAAAAATACATTTAGATTTAAAATCATTGTGTAAAGCACATATTTAGTTACTGCACTGGAGCAGCGCTCACTGTGTGAACAAGTATTACGATTTTCGTGTTTTTCTTCGTTTTTTTTTATTTATTTATTTTTTTTTTTTTTGTTTTGCAATACATAAAATATGCCTACAAAAAATTTCTGACCAGTTGAATCTTTCAGCAGAGTGCAGGAGCCAGCACTGAAATACAGTCGACTCGTGATTATCCGGATCGCGTTTATCCGGACTCCGTATTATCCGGATCGATTTATCTAAAAGAAGAATAAAATAAAAGAAGAAAAAGAGGAAAAAGCCAAAGCGCTTTTATAAAATCCACAGCTATATGCGGTACATATTTCAATATTTGATTATATTCGCTGCAAATGAAGATGTTGTGAACTTTTTAAAATTTTGTTTCACGAAGAGTTTGTGCCCGCGGATGAGAAACCTTTGTCCGACAAACAATTACTGAGAAAACCAACCCTTATTCTCGACAATGCTCCAGTCCAGCAAATTAAAGAGTTACAAGATGGTAATATAAAGCCAATGTTTCTTCCAGCAAACGTTACACCGATTTGTCGTCAACCTATATGGATCAATGGATCATCCTAGAGGTCTTAAAAAAAACATCGACACCGCTTTCTCGCCAAACTAATAGAGGATTGTGTCAGATTACTTTAAAATCAGTTGATATGCTTGATATTATCTTCACTTGGGGTTATCTGAGGGATGGGAAGAGATTAGTTCTATAGCATTAGTAGTGCGGTGTCGTAGAAAATATTATTAGATCATGAAGTCAGTGACAAATGGGATGAAACTGACAAACAATGTGATTATTTGGACAGTTCAAAAGACAGTGAGGGGAGCTTGTTTCCCTAATAAAAAATATTCCGGTAGGTGAAACGGATAGTAGTAATACGGCTAACCTTACAGAATGGATGGACAGCGACGAGATCGAAGAAATGGCAGATGAGGATATCATGGTACTCAACGTTAAAGAAAATACGGATAACGAGCCCCTTCAGAGTGTTACACCAGACGATGGATGACTGAAGGTGATCGAAGTAGCGCTGGAGTGTATATTACATTCAACAGGAAAAGGCGTCGCCGGCTAATATCATTTGTTTACGTACGTGAAGCGATAATCGGCAAGGAGCAGAGTGAAGCGAAAGACACAGGCCTTAATCACAGATTTCTTTAAGCACTGGTTAATGTGTACCACCGTAAGTTAAGTTTTCATGTTTACTTTTTTACATAAGGTAAGTTAATTTCCATTTTTTCATTTAATTTGTAGCATTTAATCTTGAACTCCGACCTATCCGAATTTCTTGCTATCCGACCCGGCTGGCTGCCCAATTAATCCGGATAATCGCGAGTAGTCGACTGTATTACGAATCGAAATATTTGCTAGCTCGCTGTAAATGCTTTCATCGACAAGTTTTATTGCGAAATCTCATTAACCGAATATTTTGCGATCTCTCTTCCATATGTAGAGTACATGATTTTTAATTTTATTTAAATATTCCTCGTTCATTCGCTGTTTTCGTTATTTATTTGTTTATTTATTTATATTCTAAACGTATAAATAATTATTCGACAAAGATTAATTCCACAAATCATTCGTCGCGCGAGCAATGGGAAATAATTGTTACTATAGTCCGTTCAACGAAAATGTGCTGATGGAAAAAGTCGATATAAATCGATATGTATTATCCACTAACAGTGGCCCCGTAAGTGGATCATAAATACCGATTTATATCGACTTTTTCCATCGGCACATTTTCGTTGAACGGACTATAATAATTTATAATGAATCTTATCTAGAATATTATAAAGAAATATAAACAACTATCGGTTAGTGCGCATCTGTACAACTTTGCTATTTTTGAATTTTTTGAGCGCGATAACGAAGACCCTATGCCCAGAAGCAATATGAAGGGGAAAGAATCAACAATTAAATATCAATTCGGTTAAAGATGGATAATATAAAAGAACTAAGTAGAGATGGTACAGTCAAAAACCAGTATTTTGAATAAAGATTTTTGAAGAGAGGTAGGGTATTCGAAACTGGAATTTTAGAGAAGAAGGAAAGCGAGAAAACGGCAACTCAAAAGTCAGAAAATCCGTCAATTCATCGCCTTCTATGCCTGCATGACTATGAATCCATCAGTACGGACTGAAAGAGAAGATAAAAGATTATGAATGAGAGAATATATTCGAAGAATGATAAAATCACAGGAGTACATGGGAAAAGCAAAACACATGGAGTGATGAACAAGATAATCAAATAGTTTGTGAAGTAGCGATGGGAGAAAACGTAAATAAGTCTTCTTCGCTTATTGTAAATATAGAGAAAAAGGAAACGAGTCTAAAGGATTCGAGCGATTAATTTCTGAAAGGATATAAGAGGCTCTAACATTCCACACCAAGTTGAATCATCAGTAACGATATTCATGTGTAGGGGGAATAAAAAATTAATAGTGTTATGAAACTCCTGCATAGCGATAGTTCGAGATAATGATTCTTTTTTTTTTTTTTTTTTTATTTCCTACCCTGGGCTCGCCAGCGGCCTTGACCCAACAACATGAAAAATTAACAGTTATAACTAAATAACCAGGCGGTCAGAAATGGATAGGACAAAGGACAGTAGCAATGGGATAACTGAAGGCAATGGGAAGGAAAGAATATAGGTAGCGTTAAAGGGAGTAGGAAGACCCAAAACTAAAAGTTAGGTGTAAAGAAAAGAGTGTTCGTTAGAGAGTGCTGAACATTCGAATAGGATGTGATTTGAATCACAAATACATTCTTAATTCAAGATTATCTGCACATTGTTGTTGATCTATATTACAAATCAGTTATGTCTTTAAGTCAATTTTTCTTTACTTTGATATCCCATTTTTTTTTTGCTTTCTCGTTTAAAATTTATTGCATTCTAACAAAAATTAAATTTCTAACGCCGTTAGTTTTCGACTGACGTGCATTTTTTTTCTGCGGCCTCAACGACAATAACTAAAAAGAATAAATACCACACAAATTTCATCATCTTTATCTTTTTTTTTTTTTTTTTTTTTTTTTTACTATGGGTTCGTCAGCGAGGACATTAGCCCAAGAAATGGGAATAGAGAAAAAATCAGATTTTTATGAGGCGTGAAACATTCAACAAGAATGTATCAAGCGCCTGGATGACAGAACGAGAAGGAAGGGAAAGAATAAATGCAGCACAATAGGGAGTAGGAACATTGTTTGATAAGAGAGAGGAGTAAAAGGAAGATTGTTCAGATGAAAGTGATGAACATTCGAACATTATGTGATCAGGATCACATACATGTTGACTGTTAAGAGGATGTAATGGACAATACGGAGATGCCGCGAGAGAGAATCGGAAAAGCGACGAGGGAAGCCAGCTGTGCCCAAAGCGGAGGCGGCATATTGCCGAGATGCTGGAGCGACGCATAAAAGGGAAGTCAAGAAACCAGGAACAGAAAGGAAGAGAAGGCTGGATGGACAAGTAAAAGGAATCCGGGTTTGAGAATGAGGAGTAGTAGAAGTTAAACCATAATTGGTTGTGCGCTGCAGAGGACAGAAGATTAATATTGACGGATGGAAAAGTAGTAAGGAACCTGCCGGAAGAAGAAGCTCGCCGAGCTAATAAGTCAACTGACTCATTTCCTTCTATTCCAGAATGGCTAGGGATCCAAAGGAAATTAACCTCGATTGCACAAAAAAGAAAGAGGTCATGGATCAAGGAACGTATAAAAAGGATTACATAATCAGTAGAGTGGGGAGGCAGAGGAGATGCAACAGCCTGTAGCACGCTTTGAGAGTCTGATAGAATAAGGAAATTACGAGAGACCTTCGAAGATCTGATGAAGAAAAGTGCATGGAGGATAGCAATAGACTCGGCACAGAAAGTCGAACAGAAGGAAGGAAGTTTAAAGGACTCAGAGTGATTTAATGAAGGACAAAGAAAGGCTGCACCAACTCCACTTGGGCTCTTGGAACCGTCCGTGTAGATTGTAACGTGGTTAGAATAGTGGGAGTTTAAGGTATGTAAAAATTCCGATCTAACGGCGTGATGCAGAACGGTTGTAGGGGGAGCAGAAGAGTAAAAGCAATTAATTGGATGAAGAAAGGAGGAAAAGTTAAAAGAAAAATATGGGAGCTTATCGCAAGTGTGAATGTATGGTAAAAATTGAAGGAGTCGAGTAGAAATAAGAGACAGAATTGGTGTTTTATTGGCACTAAATCGCCAATCCTGTAGAATGAGGGAATAAGAAGGAATAAGTGAGGAAGAGGAGATAGGAAGACGTTTAATAAGGAAGCGGTAGCCCAAATAGGAACGCCGAATAAAGAGTGGAGGAATGTGGGTTTCCGCTTGAATAGCAGGGATAGGAGAAGATTTCTGAGCTCCAAGACAGAGGCGGAGGCAAGTATTTTGGACGCGATCGAGCTTGGAGAGCAAAGACCTGGAAGAGTTACCATAAATAAAACAGCAATAATCTAGAATAGAACGGATACAGGATTTGTAGAACATGAGCAAAATGCACGGATCACCTCCCCAGTTCGTATGTGAAAGGGACTTAATAAGGTTGAGCCTTTTTAGTGATGACACGTATATATAGTTAATATGCTTGTGGAACGAAAGACGGCTATCCAAAAATACTCCTAAGTAACGGAAATGGTTAGCCAGGGGGATCGGATTACTATTTAAGGAAAGACTAACTAAGTAGGGGTCAAAAGGACGAAGAGTAAAGACAACAGCAGAGGATTTCGTTGGAGAGATAGACAGATGAATATTAGATAAAGCGCTTTCCAAAATCGTTAAGTAATGTTGCAGCTGGGAATTAGCGGTGGAGATACTACGATGGGTGGAGTAAATGAGGATGTTGTCAGCAAAAAAAAGGGAAGAGGAGATTGTTGACAGAGAAGCAGTTTTTATAAGGTAAATGTTAAAAAGGGTTGGACTTAGACAAGAGCCCTGCGGTAGTCCACGAAAGACCAGTCTAGAAATAGGTTCGAGCGGAGAAGAGAGAAAGATAGTCCTAGATTGGAAAAGGCTAATGACAAGAGCAGAGAAGAAGGGTGGAATATTCAAGGAGAGCATGGAATCGAATAGGGTGGGAAGGTGGACATTATCGAAGGCAGCAGAGACATCGACGAAGGAAGCAATGAGGAATTTTTTGTTGATAAAAGATAAATACACATCTGACAAGAAAGTACTGATACAATCGGGAGGGCCGCGTCCAGGGCGAAATCCAAACATATTATTTGGCAATACTTTATTGTGCTCAAGCCACCAAATTAGCCGTCTATTAATTATACTTTCAAACAGCTTTCTGGCACAGGGAGCAAGTGAGATTGGTCGAAGAGAGGAGGAGTTAGGTTTTGGGATCGGGACAACAATGAAAATATTCCAAACAGATGGAGTAGAACCAGACGAGAGAAATGAATTGAATAAATTTAAGAGGAAACGAAGAGCGGAATCAGAGAGACTTTTTAGTACGAGAAAGGGAATTCCGTCTTTACCAGGAGAAGAATTAGAAGAATTACGTAAGGCAGCTTCCAATTCAGTGTAGGTAAAAGGAGTGAGTAGGAAATGAGAGGAGGTGAGGGGAACCGGGATGCGACAGGATTCTTGGAAGCTAGGAACGTAACAAGGAGCTAAGGAATTCATAAATGGAATTAATTTGTCCAGAGACAGGATATGATTTGAAAGATGTTGAGCTGAAAAAGATTTGAAAGTCTTCGCCATTTTCCAAATGTGAGTGAGAGGAGTGGAACGGGAGAAAGCGGAGCAGAAATTTCTCCACGAGTTCTTTTTTGCCGTTTTAAGAGTATACCTAGCTTTGGCATTGGCACTTTTGTGAGCGAGAAAATTGGAGAGATTAGGACAGGAACGGAATGTTCTAAAGGTGGATAAACTTCGATCAAAGGCAACTTTGCACTCTTGGTTCCACCACACAGAGGAAACAAATTTGGACCTTTTATGTGTAGGAAGCTGAGCAGGAGGAGAAGAAAGAGTTAAGGCGTTGGAAATAGATTCCATAAAAAGGTCGTATTGAGAAGATGGATTTAAATGCGAAGGAATTAGAGACAGTGAAGAGTCAACGTAGGAACGAAAGATGGGCCAGTCTATCTTAGAGAGAACCCATCTATGAGATTGAGTAGGATTATTCAGAGTAGAATGAGAAAACTGATTTAAGGAAATGATGATGGGAACATGGTCGCTTCCAAAAGTTCCATCCAGAGTGTTCCATGAGCAGCTAAAACCAAGATTGGGAGATGTAAAAGATAGATCAATGGAACTAGGAGCTAGAGGGTTGCTGACACAGGTGGATGTACCGTCATTAAGGAGAAATAGATCATTTTGAAGAATGACATTTTCTAGGATTGCACCATTATTATTATAATTAGTGCAACCCCAGAAAGGTGAGTGAGCATTCCAATCTCCGCCTATAATAAAGGGAGTCGAAAGAGAGTTAATGAAAGTAGGAAACGGAAAATCGCGTAAATCAAAATTAGGAGGGAAATAAGCGGAGATGATGTTAAGTGGGTTACCAGAATCATTAGGAATTGAAACGTGAACCAGATTGGGGAAAGGAGGGTTGGGAGGAAAGGACGGTTGGAAGTTGTTATAAGTAAGAAATACGATGTCATTTCTAATTAGGATAGCTGCGCCTCCATAACCGTCCACGCGGTTAGAACTAATAAGGGAGAATCCCTTGAAATGAAGGTCAGATGAGCTTTTTAGCCATGTTTCAGAAAGCAAAGCAATATTAATATTATGTTGATCTAACAGCCTCTCAAGAGAGGGTTTGTTAGCCCTAAGGCTTCGGCAGTTCCACTGAAGGATTTTAAGTTTCGGAAACATTGTAGGGAACCAAGTTATTGGCCATCAACTTAGGGAATAAATTGGAAGATTGAAGAGAGGAGAGTAAGAAGAGAAGAAAAAACTTAGAAGGCTGAAGCAGTAGTAGAGGAAGATTGGGACAATAGGAAATGAGAAAAGGGAGAAGGTGTTCGCCACAGAATAACGCAACTGGGGAAAGATTTATGGGAAGTGTAGGCAAAGGTGAAAAGATCCACCACTCGAGTAAATTATAATGAGGCCGGTGTCGCAGAAGAATATTACAATAGACATGCCAGTAGGCATAATATAACAGCACCCATCGCTCAAAGCAATCATTGCATCTGGGACCTTGTATGCTATCAACCAACTTAATTAAAAGAGGCAAGCAACACCAAAGGAACGCTGTGTAAAATTTTAGAAAAGGAACAAGAAGCTTCCATCGCTCAAATAAATCCTTGCGAATGGGTCCTGGTATGCTATCAACCAACCTAGTTAAAGGAGGCAAGCAACACCCAAGGAACGCTAAAAGAAAATTATAAAAGGAAATAAAAATAGAAAGCTCCCATCGCTCAAATAAATCCTTGCAAATGGGTCCTGGTATGCTATCAACCAACCTAGTTAAAGGAGGCAAGCAACACCCAAGGAACGCTAAGAGAAAATTACAAAAGGAAATAAAAATAGAAAGCTCCCATCGCTCAAATAAATCCTTGCAAATGGGTCCTGGTATGCTATCAACCAACCTAGTTAAAGGAGGCAAGCAACACCGAAGGAACGCTAGAAAAAAGTTGACAAGAAAGACGTAGGGTAAAAAATATAACTTATTATGTGTGAACAGCCGAGAAAGCGGCAAGCGATGAGGCGCACTATGAAAAATTGCGTTGAGACTGAGGTGAATGAAGAAATCAATAGCATCATTTAAGAGGATAAAAATAGAAACAGAAAGACAAAAGGAGGAGCAAACCGTATAATGGACTGGAAGAAGTGGAAGTACTTCTGCTTCAATATCTATGATTGTAAAATCTGACATAAAGCCTCTAATTTATCTTCTAAATTGGGAATGTCCAGTCTGCCAAGGGCGGTTCGTAGTGTAGCAGCTATAGGGTTGAAAGGAGGAGGAGGGGCGGAGTCACTGAAGGAAACATTATTGGCTGCTGGAGCCTTTACATTGTTGACGAGAACAGAGGGAGATACTGTAGGGGGATTGGAGACCTTCGGAGCACTATAACGATAACCTTTAGTGCCAGCATTGAGCGTTAAACTTGAATAATATTTGTTCAAGGGATTAGGAGACGCAGAGTTGGAAAAGTGCCTTTGCGTAGGAAGCCTGATATAGGAGGAAGACGAACTGCTGGAGCCTTTCTGACGTTTCCTCTTAGGGATGGCAGGAGAGGAATTCGCCAAAGCGGGGAAGTTTGAAGAATTTGAAATTTCGGCAAAAGAAAAGACTGGAGACACTAACTTGGCTTGGCAGATATTTTTTGCCTCGGAATATGAGACATTTTGCAAGCTAATTATTTTTTGAATTTTGACTTGTTCTTTAAAGACTTGACAGTTGGGGTCCAAAGCGGAATGATTCTCTCCACAGTGGACGCAAAGATAGGAAGAAGGCCCACTTTGTTGCGTAACGGTGCATTCCGAAGATGAATGACCACCCGCACACAAAGAACAAATGGTTTTGCTACGACAAGAAGCGCTGAAGTGCCCAAAGCGAAGGCAATTGCGGCACAATTTGGGTCTACGGATCAAAGGCTCAACCTTAACACGATAAGAATCATAGAAGCAGATGTGGGAAGGAAGGAAGGAGCCCTGAAACTTAACTTCTATTACGGGAATAGGAGTAAAGGAATTATCTTTATCGAGGGACCTTTTCTGCAACCTACGAATACTAGAGATGGGTACCTCCGATGAACAATTGGACAATAGTTCGTCAACAGAAATATTGGACGGAACGTCACGGACTACACCAAGTCGAAATAGCAGAGATTGCGGGATGAATGATCGAATTTTTAATTCTTTGTGTAATTCTTCCGAAAGGATGAAATTGTTGGCTTCGATAACAGACGTGAAAATTAATTTTACCAAGTTTTTTCCTGACCTAGAAATGGAGGAGAAACCATTAATTTTTCTACAAAACATTCTGGCCAAAGACATGGGGTGGAGATAGGCAATATTCTTGTCTTCCAGGCTCTCAACAAGAACAACGATCTGGCCTTCGTAGTTGTTTGGAAATACGTTTAAAGAGGAGGTAGCCTTCATTTGATTATCGGTATTAGTAGGGTTAGACGGAATGTTATGTACAGATGAAGTGTCCATGACTGTTTGTTCAACAGTCGGGGACACTGTCTGCGAGTTATTATTAAGAGAAGCAGTGGAAACAGATTTAGAAGAAGACGGTGAAGAATGATTAACAGATGATTTAATTTTATTCGATGATTTTGTTACATCGGAAGCAGTTTTGGTAGTAGAGCGGGAATTAGTCGGGGGAGGCTTACCTCCCCCGTCGGACGCGTCTGGCATTGAATTCAACAACTGAGAGGAAAGTTAACGATTAGCGATATCAGCGATGAAGCTAATACTACTAATAATAATAAAAGTAAAAACTGATAAGAATAATAATACGAATCCGCTTTATCGATAAAATAAAATAGACGAAATTATATACAATAGAGGTAAAATGAACGATCTCACCGATAAAATCAGCAAATATACGAACGCAGCACAGATAAACCACTTTCAATAAAATAACTAGTTATCTTTATCTTCACAGTAACTCTTTTATTTCAAAAATAGACATAAAATCGACCCTTACGGTGACTGTTAAAAGATACACAAATACTTAAGATCTTTCAAGAAACCAGCATCCGAGCAAGTTTCATATCGCATTGTTCCTATCTAGAATTTATATTTACTATAGAGTAAACGTTTTATTCAAATTTTCTTATCAATTATAAAATAGTAATATTTTTTTACTTATATGTCGATAAATATTTGACTTAATTTTTTTGTATATTTCTTTCGCTCAACGTTCCAATGAACAGGCATTAGAAAGAGACAAGTAGTTTAACAAATAGTTTAAAAGATTTCGTTAGCTCGACGAGTTTACTATCTCAAAACCTATAGTATCAGATAAATTTAAAAAGTTTACCGATTAAGCGTTACAGAATTTTACTTACCCGCGTGAAACTCGCGCATATTCATTAATATTAATATATGTGTAAACAAGGAGGTTACAGAAAAAAAATTATTTTGTTCTTCTAAAATGTTTTCTGAGCCAACATTTGGGATGATTTTTATCTTCATAGAGCTAAAATGAAGCGTTTGAAAATTTAGGTTGAGTGTAACAGGGAATCAGAGAATAAATAATTAAATTAACATTATACGACTAAATTCGTATTATGTTACTGAAGTCATTTTTGAGGTTAAATAATTTCGAATTACGTGTAAAAACAGAACAGCGAAAAGGAAATATCGTTTAAACTCGACTAGAATCTTTAATACACATTTTTTACAAAACTTCCTTTTTTGTAAAAATGCCATTACCACTCAGCGCTTAAATCTTCCCCCGACTGTGTTATATATTATAAAGTACATAAACGGCCATATGGTCAAAATTGTGCTGTACTGCTTACGTCGCTTTTCGTCCTTCTCTAGACTTTGTATCCCTTTTTATAAGTTGTAGTGAACTATTATAAGCCAAACCCCTCACTGGAGGGCTTTGGATTGGTCACATTTCTATCATCATAATACATATATTAAAATTAATATTGGCGCTGTTTGTGGTCCCTCGACTGGTACAGTGGAAAAAAAAATATTTTAAAATGGTTCAAAATATAAATATTTATAAATAAATAAATAATTGTCCAACGTCGCAGTGTTAATGTTATATTTACGTTATACAAATTTCCATTCATTATTCATACGCATATAATAATATAGCATTTATTATTTTTAAATTAGATATACATAAATTGACGTGTCACTTAAACTTTGTTATACTTATAAACTTAAACATTTTTAAGAAACAATCAAAATATAACAAAAAGCACAATTTAAATTATTCAAAAAAACGTTTAAATTTATAATTACAACAAAAATTAAACCGACACGTTAATTCATTTATATCTAATTTAAAAATAATAAATGTTATACTATATGTGTGTAAATAATGAATGGAAATTCGTATAACGTAAATATAACATTAACACTGCAACGTTCGATAACTCTTCTTCTTTCTTGTCGATTTCCCAGTACGGGGTCCGCTCGGTGGCACTTTCTTCTCCATTTTCTACGGTCCCCGGCGTCCTCTATCCCGACACCGACTTCCACCATGTCATTGTTGACAGAGTGTCTATCCACCGTCTTCTCGCTTTTCCTTGTGGTCGCTTTCCGCCAGAATTATAATCCCATTAACATCCTCACAAGGCTCTAGTATGTTTTTCTCATGATGTGTGACCGTACCATCGGAGTCTTGCTTCCCGTAATTTCAAACGTACGGGTGCAACTCCTATACGCTCCCTTATATCCTCGTTTTTTATATGGTCGAGGAGTGTGTATCCAAGAGACCAGCGTAACATTTTCATTTCAGCCACATGAAGTTTTTGTTCCATTTTCGTGATTGTCGCCTAGCATTTAGCTCCATATAGCATTGCAGGTCTGATAATCGTCTTGTAAATCCTCCCTTTGTGATGTATCGGTATTCCCTTGTCTACTATAGTACCCCGGTTAATTGTTTCCATTTCATCCATGCTGTTTGGAGCCGGAAATCTATGTCGCATTATGTATCCCTATCTGAAGTAATACATAATCCGACATAGATTCCCGGATCCGAACAGTATGGAAGACAGTTAACCGGGGTACTATAATAGACAAGATAATATCGATACACCTCAAGGACAACTATTTTTATTTAATTATTAATTTATTAATTTATAATATATTGGCAGTAAACACAAGTAGAAACCCCATTGCAATATAAATATTAGTTCGCTAATAATATTTACCATTTCGATACCTTCTTTTTTTAAATTCCGAATACTTACATCGTGCGGTCGCTCGATAGGTACGCCCAATATTATTTGCACAAACCGTAAAAAAGACGAGTACTTATTAGAACAGATTAATCGTAAACACCTGAAACCTGCTTCACTTCTTGGAAAAAATTCGTGAACGTTGAATTTTCTATTAAGATACTAAAATGAACAAAAGTAACACTTATTAATACACTTGACTATTTTGATGAATGAATGAATACGTATATTTCTCGAATAAATCAACTTACATACGGTTCTCAATTTAGACATCTTGATTTTTATACCTTTGCCTTTCTTTTTGTCTTCTCGATTCTTCTTTATTGGCTTTGTCTGTTTAAACAATGATATATCATCCGGTTTAAATGAAATAAAACAAATAAAAGTAAATAGGGGAAACACGAAAAAAATTAAATCTAATACACACGAGAATATTACCGGAAAATAATAATAAAAACGAAAAACGAATGCGGCAAATGAAAAATCATATGGTGGAATCAAGGACAGGATGAAAAGGTGGAGGAAGCTGGCTAGCAGAGAAAATTAAAACTAACATAGCACGTTAAAATAGAGACTTTCAGCGATTACACTGGTATACGAGTATTTCGATCAAAATAAAATTATAATTTAATTTCATCAACGATTATGAAATATCAGAAGTAAGCGTCGGTGTTTTTAAATGTAGTAACTGCGCGCCTTTCAGGACTACATATCAGATTAAAGTAATCGCGCCTAAGTTTTTAAATCATCTATTTATCGAGGAACATCAGGTGTAAGATTTATTGAAAGATAAGCAAAATTAAAACGCTTATTTAGCCGATGGTATAAATAGCAAACCGGAAACAGATAAATTTTGTAAATTTCGCGATGAAATATATTTATTCACGATTTCTGTACGTATGAACGATTTTAAATATTAGGCCGATTAATGTACAGACACACCTATATATACGAAGAATAATTTTAATAATTTTGCATTCGTTACGAAGCGATAAACGAATTTAATAGCGCAAATTTAAACTCGAAGCAATTAACCCGAATTCCAGCCAATGCAGCAAATAACTGAATTTAGGGGAACGCGTATGAATTTTTATGGTTGCGAATGTTAGACCTTAAGGGATCTCCCTGGTGTGACTGCCCAAAAATGAAGTGATTCTGAGGATTTTTTTTTCAAAGAAGAATTCCATAAAATATTTCCAAACTTTGGTAATATATATATATATGTATGATTCAAGTAATTACAATTTTTTTTTTTTTTTGTATAAAAATATGGAAACACAAGCGACTTATGTAATTTTTCCCAGACCTCCTAAAAAAAAAAAGTTGTTTCTCTGCTGCAGTGATTGCTGCCGTCAGAGTGTCTGAAAAGAAAAAAAAAAATTTCCTTCGACTTGAAGACATTTGCTGTACAATGACGTAGAGTTATGAAAAAATATTAAAATTTGACAAAATGACAGAATTTTTAAAAAATATATGAAATCTCGACTAAAAAATGGCGTTCTTTTTTTGTACAGAAAATTGACATTTTTTATCCGAACATAAAAATTCTACGTCATTGTATGACAAAAAAGGTGCTGAACACGTTAAAAAGAGTCCCAAGCCGATCCGTTAATTTTTGTTTTAATTAGAATTACAGCAAATTTGAAAAATGACGTTTTGAGGAAAACGCGTTTACAGTTACAGAATAAAATTTATGATACTTACAGTTAATCTGCTATTCCGGGTCCATACAATGGACTTTCCTGTTCTTCAAAAAGCATTTGTTGGGCAGTTGCAGCTTTCCTCCGAGCTGTTTGACCCTCTTTTGAAGCCGCCTGATGTCGTATATCTGCTACATGAATCCTATTGGCATCTTTTCGTCGACATAATTTTTTGCAATGGGCCCAATGATAACTTCGATTATTTGAAATATTTTTAATATAAATTGAAAACTATCGTTAAAAATTGCAACAGCAAAAAAATTAGCAATTACGATGGTTTTTGCGCCGCTGTGAAGGGTCTTTGGAGTAAAGTGCCAAAATAAGCCATTATAGCTTTCATTATTATTTTGTGTATTGCTTCCCTTGCATCTTTCTAGTAATTCCCGCTTACTCAATTCAGAATATGTCGGCTTCAAGGCTTCTGTAACCTGTGGGTCGAGAAGGAGATAGTCATGCTTGAATTCAGTGATGTCCAATCCTTGAGCTTGCGTACCGCGATATGCACATCAACTGTTCTCACCTGTTGAGCAGTTTGCGTGATTCAGATTCTTATCAGTTGAAGTTAAGTGATAAAATATCGCCCAAACTTCTTTATACATTCCGTCAACATCGTTGTTAACGCTTAAAGCCATACGTATTAGATGTATCGCTTATACCTGCTGTTAACGATTAGCGCCACTTATGTTATACGCGTCGCCTATATCGATATTTACATTTAACGATATATCATATAGATGTCGCACATGCACGTCGTTAATATCGATTAATTCGGCCATTGTTGTTTGTATTCACGTGTTGTTGTTACCACGCCGTTGTGCTTTTTACCATCGTTATTGAGAAAATTCCGCATTAATGTTATTAAATCCGTTAACTAGAGAATCGCTATTTTTCGATTACTGCGTATTTCTAGGTTCGATAATTTGAACAATCAAGAATTAGAGAAACACTCGTCTTGATGCCTAGTTATTGCTAAGCCATAGTATATTTTTGAAGTTTATAGATTACTTTGTCGGTTAATTTCATTGTATTTTTACTTTTGCCTGCTAAGCCCGTGGTTAGCTTCTTCAGATTTCGACACCGAGTTCCCATTTTTTTTTTTTTACATGCAGGTATAGCAGTCTAATTTTTCAACTGCGATATCATATGCATTTAGATCCAATGTACCTCTGTACGTGGCACTATCACCATCGTCAATGTATCGTGTATATTTTACTCCATCATTTTCAATGGAACGATTAAACATATATTTTATGCCATTAATTTCCGTTTTCGCAGCTGATCCTGAACGATTTATTGTACGGTCCTCGTGGTTTGCTGGCCATTCTTCAAATTCATCAGGACGAGTGTCTATTTTTCTTTTCAATGTTTCATAACTCTTACAATACTTTGACTTTACGACTGTGTCGATGATATTTTTGCTGCATTTACCGGAAAGAGTTGTAACGTCGAATAGTGGACTGTGGCCTCGTCTCCAGTACCATCTCCAGATATTGTCAAGTTTCTGAATCTTCTTTTTTGAAAGTTTTAGCTTTTTCTTCGTGCACTGCATTTGTTAAACTTAATTTATAAACTGTTTTTGCTGCTTTATACATATACTAGGAAATTGGTCTCGCAGGCCGCTTCGCGGCCCGTTCTTTCGGACTTTAAACTGTATTACCTTGTAAATTTTCATAAAGTCTGCAGCGTTTACATATATTCATTTTTTTTTTTTTGAAAAAAGCAGTACACCAATACGTCAATTAAAAAAGTAGGATTTAGATTAAATTATCAAAAAAACTGAAACCGCTAGCAGTGTAATATATGTGACAGGAATATATTGCATTTAATTCTTTTTGGAGACTTTAGTATGGGGGTTAAAAAGAAAATCAATACGGTAAGCGAAAGTTGAAATATATCGATACGTTATCTGAAATTTGATATTCTAATTACAATTTAAAGCACTTTTTTGTCAGTCGACCGCTAGAGAACAACACAATAATAATAATATACAAAGTTTTGTGGATAGTATAAAGGAAATATTTAAAGCAATACGTATCACTGTTATCGGCTGGAGTACGATGATGGTTGACTTTCGTATCATTTCACTGCGTTTCTGATTCTCGAGATCAATAATCACTTGACTAAATAATTAATGCAGCCTACTTATGTATGATTTCGATAAAATATAACGACGAAATTAGACATGCAGTATTAAGAAGAAAGAATTTCTTCTCAATAGCCAGATGCTTTTTCATAAATTCATGAACTATATATATGTTCGTGGATTTCAATAATGATTTAGTATACATAAATAAATAAATGTTGTCAGAAGTAATATATTATTTTATTAACTTTGTTCACACGGAAACGTCTAGGACACAATGTTCTATAATCATAGTTTAAATATTTAAATTTCAGGAACTGCTACATTTCCATTGTAACTAACATTGATAATTTTTGTTATATTCTTTTAAAATTTTGAAATTCTAAATTTTAAAATTTTGGATATTTCATGTTTTTCTTGTGTTTTAGTGAAACGACGTTGATTAAAAAAAAAAAGGCTGTAGCTGTTATGAGGGCTATTGACTTTTTTCTTATTTTTCTCCCACGACTGTAATACTTCGGGTGCATTAGATGTAAAGCAAAAAATATAGAAAATGTCCCTAGTTCCATTTTATAACAGCTGGAGATATATATATATTTTTTTTGAATTGACATCTTTTCGCCTTTATAATGTAGAAATGAATAAATGGGCAAAAATTTTAAAACTTAAAGAATCAAATTTTAAAAATTCGGATTGTGGCTTGAACAAAATTATTAATCTCTTCATTAGTTAAGGTCGAATTTTTCACTCTTAAAGCAATATGAGCATGAGGAGAACGTCTTTTTTGGAATTCGATTACGTGTAAAATATAAACCATTTCTCCGAAAATTTCACCTGACTTTCAAACTTTTAATAAATTATTTAATTTTAATTGGAATATCCTACAATATAAATCTGCACAATCGATATGATACTGATTTTCATTAAAATTTAATGTTATTTATATCCAATTAGGATTGTACGTCATCGTAATAAAAAACATTGGTTTACCTAATCTAGCAACAACTACCATGCCATCCTGATATGCTAATTGCATATAGCGCGGACCATCTGTATATGATCTTCAAAGGTAAAATTTTCCTGGTTTTAGACCTCCTTCAGCTGCGATACATTCAACTATTTCACTTCGAGAGTATCCATTCTTAGGATTTTTATTTGATTAAATCTAATAAAAACCGTAATTTTTCTTCTTCCACCTTACACCGTATATCAACAAAGTATTCTTGCCCTAATCTATCTAAACGCATATATCTTGATTCTGATAATAACAAATATTTGTAATATTTTGCCTGAGATATTTTTTTTTATTTTTGTTATCTACTATATCTATTGGTTTAGATTTATATTATTTATTTTTTCTCTCGTCGGTTCTTCGAATTTATTATTTAGAATTTCCATCAAACCGTTCATGTGTGCATTTAACTTTTAAATTTTAGGGCTCCCGTATTTTCCGTATATTCCAGGAATTCTATTACATTATTTAAAAAAAAGAATGACTCTCCAGCTACCATGGAAAGGGCTGTGGACTTTTTTTTAGTTTCCAATCTTACCGCTTTCAGCGTGTATCTTCCCAAATTTTGGCCCCTAAATATCAAAATATTTCGAATTTCTTATTTTTCTTGTATTTGGGGACCTTAGTGTGCAGGTTAAGAAGAAAATAAATACCGTAACACATATAGATCCGGCTGCGGAATTTTTTAAAAAAATTTTCTTGAAGCTTGATTTTCAAACTTTTTAAAATTTGGACACTTTAATTTTAAAATTTCGAAGGTCTCGTATTTTTCCTATATTTTAGCGATTGAAATACATCATTTTAAAAAAAAAAGTGAGGTCTCAGTTACCATGGAAAGGGCTGTAGACTTTTTTTTGGTTTCCGAGATTACTGCTTTAAGCGTGTATTTTCCAAAACTATGGTTCCTTAATATCACAATTTTTCGAATTATATATGTTCTCCCCATTCTGGAGACCTTAGTGTACAGGTTAAAAAGAAACTCAATACCACAATTTATACAGAATCGGCTATAGGGTTTTTTTAATTTTTTTTTTAAAACTTGATTTTCATATTTTTCAAAATTTGAGCCCTTTAATTTTAAAATGTTTGAGGTTTCGTACTTTTCCTATATTCTAGCGATTGAAATAGATCATTTAAAAAAAAGAATGACTCTCCAGCAGCCATGGAAAGTGCTGTGGACTTTTTTTTTATTTCCAGTATTTTCACGTTAAGTGTGTATTTTTACAAATTTTGCTCCCTAAATACCAAAATTTTTTGAGTTTCTTATTTTTCCTTCATTCTAGGGACCTTAGTATGCAAGTTAAAATGAAAATCAATACCCTAACTTATGTAAATCCGGCTGAGGAATTTTTTAAAAAATTTTTTCTTGAAACTTGATTTTAACATTTTTCAAAATTTGGTCCCTTTAATTTCAACATTTTTAGGGCCTCGTATTTTTCCTATATTCTGCCGGTTGAAATACATCATATTAAAAAAAAGTTACCCTACAGCTACCATGGTGAGAACTGTGAACTCTTTTTTACTGCTTTAAGCGCCTATTTTCCAAAATTTTGTTTCCCTAATATCAACATTTTTCGAATTTTATATTTTCTCCCTATTTTAGAGACCTTAGTGTGCAGTTTAAAAAGAAAATCAATACCGTAACTTATATAGATGTGGATTCAGAACTTTTTAAGAATATTTTCCTTGAAATTTGGTTTCCACATTTTTCAAAATTTGGGCCCTTTAATTTCAAAATTTTGGCGGTTTCGTATTTTTCCTACAGTCTAAAGATTGAAATACACCATTTAAAAAAAAGAGAAACTCCCCAACTGCCACGGAAATGGCTGTGGACTTTTTTTTTAGTTTCCCAAAATTTTTTGAATTTTATTATTTTCCTGTATTCTAGAGACCTTTGTATGCAGGTTAAAAAGAAAAGTAATATCGTAATTTATATAGAACCGGCTGTAGAATTTTTTAAAAACTTTTTTCTTAAAACTTAATTTTTACATTTTTCAAAATTTGGCCCTTTAATTTTAAAATTTTGAGGATCTCGTATTTTTCTCATGTTGAGTGATTGATGCACATTATTTTTTAAAAAGAGTGACCTTCTAGCCATGGTGAAAAGGCCTGCGGACTATTTTTTACCGCTTTATGCATGTATTTTTCCAAATTTTAGTCCCTAAATATCAAAATTTTTCAAATTTCATATTTTTCCTGTATTCCCGAAACCTTGGCATGCACGTTAAAAAGAAAATCAAAACTGTAATTCACATAGAACCAGCTGTGCAATTTTTTGAAATTTTTTTTCTTAAAACTTGATTTTCACTTTTTTCATAGTTTGAGCCCTTTAATTTTAAAATTTCTGTGGTTTCGTATTTTTCCTATATTCCAGTGGTTGAAATACATCATTTAAAAAATAGAGGGACTCTCCAGCTACCACGGAAATGGCTGTGGACTTTTTTTTAGTTTCCAGTCTTACCACTTTAAGCGTGTATTTTTGCAAATTTTAATCTCTTTATATCAAAATTTTTTGAATTTTACATTTTTCCTGCATTTCGAAGACCTTAGTGTGTAAGTTAAAATGAAAATCAACGTCGTAACTTATATAGATCCGGCTTCAAAATTTTTTAAAAATTTTTTCCTTAAAATTTGGTTTCCACATTTTTCAAAATTTGGGCCCTTTAATTTCAAAATTTTGGCGGTTTCGTATTTTTCCTATATTCTTACGATTAAAATACATCATTTAAAAAAAAGAGTGACCTTCCAGCTACCACGGAAAAAGCTGTTGACTTTTTTTTAGTTTCCGGGGTTACCACTTTAAGCATGCACTTTCACAACTTTTGGCCCCTAAATATCAAAATTGTTCGAATCTTTTTTTCCATGACATTCGACCTTGAAATTTGTAATATGTTATTCCAGGGGGTATAAACTTCCAAAAAGTGTAAAAAAAACGACTTTCTGAAAGTGTCACACTAGGGAGATCCCAGAGCAATGTGAATGGCTTGACAACTTTCGAAATATGCTGCTACCGAAGGGAATCTCATGGACGCAAAGAAAGTGCTGCAGATGATGGGAAATAAGGATATGGAACTAATAGGCATCATAAAAGACAGAAAGAGGAAATACTGTGACCATTTCATGCGTGGATCAAAATATTCACTGTTGCAAATAATATTATTAGGAAAAATATCGGGCAAGGGGAAAGTCGGATGAAGGAGACGCTCGTGGATGTACGACGTCAAGGCATAGTCGGAGATGAATACTGTACAATTAGTCCACCTTGCATACGAAAGATTTTTTTAATAAGGTTGCCTACGATCGAGAACGGTCGCGACTTGAAGAAGAAGATAGTTTTTGAAATCGCAGATTGCTGAAACAGACAAGTTGCGTCGCAATTTGACTGAAAAGCGTGATATACTTAATTCTGCTTGTACAGACTTGAAGAACGTACGATATTACGAGAAAAAAAAAGGGCATCATATTTATTCTTTTTTTTAGTTTTCATTGGGTACTAATTTTCCGGGCATCGCGATAATATTCTCGACACTCAGTGTAATTTATAGTTTCTTTAAAAATCCAACAAACCTGTAAAATTTTTTATTCATTTTTCTTTTTTTTTTTGATTGGGGATAGAGCTAAGTTGATTCTAACGTCAAGAAAGCTTTACTATTATTTTCTTTTACCACCGCGCAAGTCATACTTTGAAATATATTGCGATATTTTAAGAATAAAATAAGCAGAGATCAAATTTGGAAAAAAAGTATTTTAATTTGCCGCCCCGTCAGATTGACCGTAACAACGAAAATTCGACTCGGTTATTGCCAGTATCACGGACACGCTCGCAGCATCCCTTCTGACGAGCAGGAGCAGAATTAAAAAGAATATTTCCTCTAGAAAACGCTTTACTCCTTTTAAAGTCAAGACTTCCTGCTCCCTACTGTGCTTTCTACATTCTGTCCTTTTCTTCTCAGTGCCTGTTGTTCCTGTCATTGGTTCCTTTATTTCTGCCATTTCCGATCGAATTAAATTTTAATTAGTTAACCCTTCTTCCTATTTTTTGTGGGTGAGGTCCAAAAAAAGAAAAAAAAAAAGAAAACACTTACCGTTATCTTAAAACTGAGAAATTAGTTCATTTCAAGTTTGTTTTTTTTTTTGGCTTGGCCGACTAAAGGGCAGCTACCCAGGACAAATGGAGTAGATTAAAGATTAAATTTTAATCCGGTCGGAGATTGATGACAGAAAAAAGACAAGAATAGGAACCACATTGGATGACGGCAAAGCTAAGATATAGGAAGCACTATATGGAGTAGGATAATTTAGCTTTAACAGCTGAACGTACAGGATATTACGCTCGGAGGAAAGACTGGAACATTCAAACAGCACGTGGTCAGGATCACAAACAAAGGAACAGTCGCCAGAGTGCAAAGGACAATAAGGGGATGGGAAAAGAGCAAAACGATGTCGAGAGGATGGGAGCAAAGTATGATTGAACCGCAGACGGCAGAGGGTAATGATGAAAAAACGTTGATTTCTAAAGAATTTTCAGCGTGAAATTTTGTAGCAAAATGTTAAAAATAACATAGATAACGCTATAATTCACGCGATTAACTTTATTCACATCGAAAATCAACATTTGTGTTTTATTTTCATTTTACGGTAAAATTATTTTAAAAAAATGGATTTTCTTCGCATTTTCGCGATGTGCAAATATGGGCGTAGCTAGGAATTTTTCTTGGGGCATATATGTGTGCGCACGTATAGTCGTATTATATTAAAAAGTTGATATAAAATTAATAACTTAAATAAACACATAACCGAAATAAATAACAGCTTATTTAAAAAAGAGCTTTATTTACAGATCACTTAATTTTCAAATACTATGCAAATCAGTACCAAAGATATAGTTTATTATAAAATATACTTTACTAATTTATAAATTTCTTATATAAGTTTCAATTTTCTGTGATTATCTTTTTTCTCTGGGAGCGACTGTCCCTGTTACTTCCCCCCGTTTAGCACGCCACTAGCCTACCCTCCTGCCTTCCTGCATTTTCCTATCTCGAACTGCCTGAGATATGCAATTGAGTCAGCTGATCGGTCGTTGTAGTGCCAGTCGACGCCTATACTTACATATACGTGAAAATACTTTTATATACATAGTCACACAGGATATCCTATTTTTTTTTTTTATTATTTAAATAAGTTGTGGGTCTCACAGGGCAAGTATGCCCGTTGTGTGAGTGCCCGACACTCTTATTATCGTTTATTTAAGATACTAAATTACAATTATTCTAGCTTATCCTATACATCATAATTATAGTCAACTAAGTTTATATAACTTATGGCATAGTACACACATACAATTACATACACACACAGCAAGTACTCATCTACATACCGATACATGAGGGTAGCAAAATATCTTCAAATACGAAGAAAAGAAAAGAAAAGAAGAGAAGAAGAAAAAGTAAATAAAGAAAGAAAGAAAAAGAAAGAAACAATAATATAAAATTATAAAATGTGATGATTCGAACCGTATCGTGGGTTTTACTCTTTACACCATTCTTTCAACCATTTCCTTATTTCCCCTTTCCACAAACCAAGTTTTTTTTCGTTTAATATATTATGGGGTATTTTACTAATTAGTTTAATTAGAACTAAGTCATCAGTATTATCAGTTCGTAGATTTACGCCTCGAGGGTAGATGTAATATGTATTATTTTGGTCTCTTGTTAATCGAATTTTTTGCCTAGATGGTAATTTTATATTATTGACATTAAATTCAAGTAATCTATAATAGAAATAGTACATCTTGGGGGACATTTCGTTGTTTTCTTTCCACCAAGTTGATTCGGAATCGTTTTGCTTCCAGTAGGGGAGTATAAGTTTCAAACACCTTTTCTGTATTTTGCTTATTTTATTTATTTCCGTTTTCTTAGCCTCACCCCATATTTGAATTCCATATAAAATTCTGGACATTATTATTGAATCATAGTATATACGTAATGTGCGATATGTTAAAACCTGTTTTATTTTATGTAAAGCTGGAATTGACTGTCTTATTTTCGAATTTAAATTTTGAATGTGTTTTTTCCAGTTCAAGTATTTATCGATATATATACCTAGATATTTAAAATTTTCTATGTTTTCAAGCGGTGGACAACAACACAAATGAGTGTTGTTATTTATATGCAGTTCGTGTATGTAATCATTATTATGGAGGGTAATTCGCGGATCGTGTGTCATATGTTTGGTACTGTTCCGAATGTGCAGTAATTTAGATTTATTTATATTAATACGTAACCTCCTATCATGTGCCCATTTACTAAAATTATCTATATCCTCTTGTAGTAATCTTTCCGCTATTTCTAAATTCTTATGCTCCACTAATAAGGCAATATCATCGGCAAACACATATAACTTAGCATTTTTAATATGCTTATGTAACGAGTTAGTGTAAATTAAGAAGAGAATAGGGGCCAATATGGTGCCCTGACCTATTCCGCAGTGAATCGTTTTTTCATTACTTTTATTCCCTGCGATTTTTACTATACTTTTCCTATTTTTTATGTAATTCTTAAACCACTTTAGTTGATTATTTATAATTCCCAAATTTTCCAAGTCCTTGATCAGTAATTCATGGTCGACTAAGTCAAACGCTTTAGACAGGTCAATAAATGTAATTAGAAATTGGTTTGCCTTCGACAATCCCATATTTATATTATTTACGATCGATCTTAGTAACGCTATCGTAGATCTTTTTTCTCTAAAGCCGTGTTGATTTTCATAGAGTAAGTTGTTTTTTTCTAAATAATTTCTTAAATGTTTATCAATGTAATGTTCTAATATTTTAGCTATTACAGGTATAATTGTTATTGGACGATAATTTTCAAATTGAATTTGCGGTCCTTTTTTATATATCGGCCTGACAGCATGCCTCTTTTCAGTCCATCAGGAGTGTTAGCTTCCTTTATAGAGTAGTTGACCATGTTCGTCAAAATGGAGATAAATATATTTGGGTTTTGTTTAATATCTTTAACCCTAATTTCATCCCATCCAGGTGCCTTATGAATTTTTAGATTATTAATTATTAATTCTATTTGGGATTTATTTGCAAGTGGAATGAAAAAAGAAGATAAAATAACAGTATCGGAGTTAGTATTCAGTAACTGCGTGTGACATTTGTGTCTAAGTTGTTCAACTGAACGTATAAAGTATTCACTAAATTGTTCAATTGCTATTTCAGTATTTTCAAAATGTTTTATAATGAAATCATCAATTGTTGTTCTGTTTTTTTTTATTAACAATATTGTTAATTACATTCCATACTTTTTTACAGTCATTATTTGCTTTAACTATTTGACTTTTTTTTTTTTTTTTTTTTTTTGTGTGTGTAATCTACTCGTTGGCCATGTATAACTGCCAGGGTCATTACGGCACAACGAGTATCGGATTTATTACAATTTGTTTATTAAATTATTTCGGTTAAGGAAGATTAGCATTGTCTGAACCTGTTCTGGACGGTTATCTAAAAGAAGGTGTAGTGGTTCGTCCTTGATTATTGTTAAATTTTGACATTGTTTCAGGATGTGTTCCACCGAAGGTAGCACTGCTGCATTACAGAATGGGCAGGAAATCGGTGGAGGGGCTCCCTGGAGGACATGGTTGTGAGATATCGATGTGTGTCCCAGTCTCAATCTATTAAGGGCAGAGAATTCTTTTTTGGACATTTGGATCGGTGGCCACCAAGGATCAACATTTGGTTTAATATTCCTTAGGAAAGTTGCATGTTGGGACCAGGATGAGATCCAATGTTCTTTCATATTTTTGTGGAAGAAGGGAGTGATTTCTGGTGGTGGGACATTGGGTGGCATAGGGACAGACAACATTGACTTGGCGGCCCGGTCTACACATTCGTTTCCGGGTATTCCAACATGTGCCGGCACCCACAAGAAGCCTACTTGTATCCCCTCTTGGGTAAGGCGATGTGCTGTAGATCTTATTTTATAGACTAATGAACTGGTTATAGTAAGTGACTGAATAGTTTGAAGGGAGGCCAGTGAATCTATGATAATTATGTATTGTTTGTTCTCAGATTTACAACACGCACATGCTTCCAATCCAAAGAGAATTCCGTATAGCTCGGCTTCTAATGCGGAGCTGTCATCATGTAGCCTCACTGCTTCGGCTTCACCTGAGATTAGGTAGGCACATGCTGTGGGAGTGGACAGTGTGCCAGCGACATTTGCTTTAGCTCCATCTGTATAAACGTGTGTATCATGTGTGTAAGTTTGTATTTTTTCAATACTTTTTTGGCGAGCTGTATATTGGTCCTCGTTAGATGTACGGTGGATAAGGAGTGATAAGTCTACCATCAATGGGGGGTATTCCCATGGTGGTTCTTTTGGGAATAGGAGGAGATCCGGATTGTATTTGATGTTTTTCTCAGTCAAAAAATTTAGAATATTAGGTATTGGATCATTTTGAAAGGCTGGAGGAGGAATGACAGTGCTCCTCGAAGAGAAGTGATATTGTTGGTACCAGTATAGATGATCACGGGAGGTGTAGAAGTCAAATATATAGGATAATGGCGGAATTCCTGATAGCACACAGACACCCTGCGTGGGAGATGTTCGATGCGCCCCAAGGATGGACCTTAAGGCAGCGTGATGGATTGATTCAAGTGATTTTATGAGCTGCTTACTAGCCGAATAGAACACCTGGCAGCCGTAGGTTAATCTGCTTAGAATAAGTGATCTGTATACAGATAGAAGTAGTTTTGGATTATTGTTATATTTATGATGTGATAAACATTTTAGGATAGCTATGATTTTATTACATTTGCGTTTGAGTTCTTTAATATGAGGAGACCATGTCAGATGGGAGTCAAATGTTAGACCCAAGAATTTAGCTGAGGATGTGACTGGAAGAGGAAGTCCATTTAGGGTAAGGGAAAAATCATGGTTTGGGTTTACTCGACGACTTTTCTGGAATTTTACACAAGAAGTTTTATTTAAGGAGAAAGTAAGGCCGTTACTTTCGGTCCACGAATATAACCTATTGATTGTGGATTGTAGTATAGATTTGGCGTTGGAAGGAAAGTTTGATGCTAAGGATATATTGAGGTCGTCTATAAACAATCGGGATGTTACCGGCGGCTGTATGCAGTCCGCCACATCATTTATGTATAGGATAAAGAGTGTTACACTTAGAGGAGAGCCTTGAGGAATACCATTCTCTATTAGGACAGGAGAGGATACCGTTGAGCCAATTTTTACTTGAATGTGTCTGTTTGACAAATAATTCATTATATAGTTGCCCATATTGCCTTTTATATTGGCGTTCTTCAGCTTTGTAAGCACTTTATATCGCCATATCCGGTCGAATGCTTTCTCTATGTCAAAAAAGACAGTATAGAGAGCTTGTGACCTCTTTTGGGCTTCAAGTATTTGTCTTTTTAGGCTCAGGAGATGTAACATTGGGGATTTTGATTTGCGACCTCCAATTTGTATTGGGGAGAGAACGTTTGAAGATTCTAGGAAAGAGGATAGTCGTCTGTTCACCATTTTTTCCATGATTTTGGAGAGTGAAGATAGTAAGGAGATAGGTCTGTAATTTTGAGGAATGAAGGTTTCTTTATTAGGTTTGAGGATAGGAATAATTAAAGCTGCTTTCCAGGATTTTGGGATGGAGGAAGTTGTCCAAATTTTGTTGTATACGTCAAGGAGTAGTTGTTTAGCTAGATTAGGTAGGTATCTGATCATGAATGGATGAATGGAGTCGGCTCCAGGTGCACTGTTTTTTAGCTTTTTATCGAGCTGGTAATTTAGTTCAGACAATGAAAAAGGATCATTGTATTTTTCTTTTTGATCTGGAGGAAAGGATATTTTTTGCTCCTCTAGTCTCGCTTTGTGTTCTAGGAAGGAATCGGTGTAGGATGCTGAGGAAGATACTTTAGCAAAATGTTGCGCAAAGGCATCTGCCACTTCTTTGGTGTCTGTGAGCAGGACATTGTTAATGAGTAAGGAAGGGGTAGTTGGAGGACGATAGTTACCACACAACGACTTGATTCTTCTCCAAACCACCGTCGCAGGCATATCTTTTGAGATAGATGATACAAATGCTGTCCAGCACTCCTGTTTTCTCATTTTGATAAGTAGCCTGGCTCGAGCTCTAAATCTTCTGAATTCAATCAGGTCTGTAAGTGACTTCGTTGTTTTATACTTCCTCAATGCTCGTTTCCGTTGTGCGATCGCCATTTTGATTTCGGGGCACCACCATGGTACTCGCTTTTTCCGAGGAGCTGTTGTTGTTTTCGGTATTGTTGCTGTCGCTGCTTCATTCATCGCGTTGATGAGAATTTTCAGATTTTCCTCTACCGATTCCGTTTGAATTTTAGGGATAGTAACCTTTGTTTTGTAACCCTTCCAATCTGCTTTATGGAATGCAAATTTTTTTGTTACCTGGGCTGAGTGCAATTTTTGCAACTGGTGGGGAAAGTGTATGAAAATAGGGAAATGGTCACTTGAACACAGATCACCATGTACATCTATGTTCAAGTAAGGAAATAGTGAAACGGATGCAAATGCTAAATCTATTATTGAAAAAGTGTTATGAGTTGTGTTGAAATGTGTATGTGATGGAGGAGGGAGGAGTACCAGGTCACTATTACGGATGCTATTTGAAATCATATTTCCTCGTCTATTTGGCTGTGTTGAACCCCACTCAGAAGAGTGGGCATTGAAATCTCCAAGTAATAACACTGGATCCCGCAGTTGAAATAGTAATGTATCAAAGTCTATTTTGGTTATGTTTGTAGCGGGTGGGAAGTAGCAATTACAGATTGTAATGGATGAGAGCGGAAGGGACGGGATTTTCACCTTCACCGCTACCGCTTGAAACATGGTACTTAACCTTATTTCATGTGATGGAATCGCTTCATGCACTAGTATCGAGACTCCTCCACATGCTGCTTGTCCCTGTGTGTAGTCAGAGCGAAATATTCTGTAGCCTTTAATAAGTGGTGAATGGGAAGAGTTTAAGTGCGTTTCTTGTAAACAAATGATTATTGGATTGTAGTTATTAATGAGATTTGACTTTGATAATACTTCTGTTTAGCGTTTCTTATTTCTGTTGTAACTATGTTTCGATATTTCCTAAATAGGTTTTTATATCGAATATTGGTTCTATTCCCTTTACTGAATTTAAAATATCGGTCTCTAATTTTCATAAAATTGATTATTTTTTGACTCATCCATTCGTTCTTAGGGCTATATTTAGTCATCTTTTCCCTCTCCCGTACTTTCAAATTGCATTCGCTATATATGCTTTTAAAAACTGAATGTATATGATCATATATATTTCCTGCCGTTGTTAACTTCCTTACTTCATCCCAGTTGTAATTAATTATCTTGTTATGTAACCTTTTTTCATCAAAGACATATTTTGGGGAGCTTTTAAGATGCTGACATTTCCGGTTCAGTGTACTAAATGCACAACAGATGATATAATGGTCTGATATTTTTGTATTAATAATTCCCGAAATAATATCATTTGAGTTATACTTAAGAAATATGTTGTCTATACAGGATTGTGTACTTCTATCTATCCGTTCTTCCTCTCTTGTAATTCCATTTATTAGCTGAACTGCTCCTGACCCATATATTACATTTAAAAAATTCTTAACCTGAACATTATGGAGCAGGAAATCGATATTAAAATCGCCGCAAATCAGAAAATTATCTTTATTACTTAATTTTTTTATGAGTGTAGCGGTTTCGTTTATAAATTCGCCTACATTTTTACTCCGTGATCTATATACCGCAATTAAGCGTAAAGGATTTCTTTTGAAAATATCTATATCTAGCATTACCAGGTCCATACTTGGCCTATTATTAACTTCCCGAATGTGAAATTTAAATTTATTATTTATGAACACAAGTATTCCTCCGTTATACCCAATAGGTCTTTGCAGTCCGATACTCGTGAATCCAGTTATATTATATAAATTCAATTCATCCTTACTTATATTGATTTCGGTTAATACAATGACACTTAAAGGTGACGTGTGAATGTACGTTGTAAACTCATCCCAGTTACGTCTTACAGTTCTTATGTTTAAATGCAGCACATGGAATAATTCCGAATTAATTTGTAGTGTATTATTTACATTTAAAATGCCATTTATATCATCAGTCCATTTTTGGATATTGCTATAATTCTTACAATTTTGTTTACTGCGAAACTGAATTAGAGAAGTCATTTTTTAACGAAAAGAAAAGAAGAAGAAACAGTAAAAAAAAAAAAAAAAAAGAGGTCTGCTAGTATGATTATGAACGAAACCCATCCATATATAAATGTATACTCAACACTTTACTTTCTTTAAAATATTGTTTCAATGGCGGCCTTAGAGGAACATGACGGGATGGTACAGAAGAAGCGAATTGATCGTATTTAAACAAATATTATGCTACCACAGGTTTTACGCGGGCAACGGTTATCGATGTTAAATAATTTATCGCCGAACTTATCAGTAGTTACACTAGTATAAATGTATATAAATACACGCGCGCGCGCACATACGCACGCATACACACACACTTACACACGTAACACCTGTATACCAAAAAACAATTTCGCACACTCTCACACCTTTTACAAATTACCGCATTGAACACTGTATGCATATAGACAACGAGTTGATTAGTCGCAAAGAGTATATCTGAAACAGAAGAGACGAAGAAGAAAATAGAAAATAGCAACAAAACGCCCGCCACCGCACGGAATCGCACACCATGAAGATACATCACCGGCATGGCGACCGCTGCACTTGCTGCTAAATCACGCTCACACTTCTCTCTCCTGTCAAAATCCTTAGCTTCCATCACTTGCACTTACTTCCCGCACTTACCAAGCAGTACCCATTACATAAAATAACCACCCGTCTGCAGCCTAACCTATATACCTCATCAACAAAAATGCACTGCCAACCCGCCGTACTCCACCTGTACATCCTTAACAGTGCGCAGACAAACTTACAAACATCAGCACACACAACACACACTGCACACGGCACATCTAAAATTTTTCACAGTACTCTCATAAGAATCAAAATACCCTTCTTACCACCTCCTCGCGTACACGCTACCTGCTCCGCCATCACATCGTTGACCAGCCGGCGATGTATAACGACGCGACGCACACATACCACATTCACTCTTGCACACCCGAAGATGACCACATTTACGCTTGTATTATTAATTCGAGTTAAAATAAAAGCAAAAAAGATAACACGAATCTAAAGTTGTCGCACATATTAAAGAATTAGTCGAATATTTACATTTAAACGATTTATAGCAATTTATTTACATCTTCGTCGGTTCTTATTCTAATTGTGCGTTCATCTGGATTCCTTTTCACAAGAATCTTGCCACGTTTTGTCCACACGAAGCTGTATTGCAATATTTTAGCCCGCTGTTTTGCTTTCCATAAAAGCTGTTTATAGTACGGTGACAAGTTTTCATTTACATAAATCCTCATTTGTGTGTCCGCACTCGTTATTTCTTTATCCAATATTGCACTCTTTTTCCGATTGTTTAACAACAAGTCAGCGATTCGTCTTCCCGGTTTCGCGATAATAAGCCTAGGAGTTCGCTCGTTCCTCGATGGCACACGATGAATCGCATCGATGTCTCCTTCCTGAATGTCCACTCCTAATTTCTTCCCTACCTGTATGAGTATATCGGGTAGATTTTCGTTGGGAAGTTCAGAAACTCCATGAAGTTCGACATTCCCTCTTCTATTATATTGTTCCAGCTCACGGACCGTAATTTTTAACTCCGCAATCTCATTATCTTTCCGACGAACCTCGTCCGTCAGGGTTGAAACCTGCTCGCGAAGCGCTTTAATTTCACTTTTAAATGAATTGTTGCTCTCAATCAACGTGTCGTACTTCTCCGATAGGAAATCGAAAAATTTCTTGAATTCGGCCATATCGTTTTTTAGTGATTTTATACCTTCGAATACTTGTTCCTCGTTGGAGGTTTCATTGCTAGTGTTACTAATTTGCCGTTTAGCTTTTTTTGCTCTAGTCATTTTAGAGAAAAAAAAAAAAAAAGTATTTGTGTTATTATAATTGAATACATAAAGAAATACGATAATCTTACTTTAGTTGACTACGACGTTTGATGATAACGCTGATAAGCTATAACAACGCGGAAATAATAGACTCACTTCGAACACGTTACACAGCGAGATTGCTGTAGGTCCCAACATTTTCAGGAGTTCACATTGTATGTTATCGGGTCCTGCTGCTTTTCTTACTTTAGCTTGCTTAATTGCAGCTTCCAGCTCTGATTCTAGAATTAACAATGCATCTGGCTCTTCTTGTTGGACTAACTCTCCTTCCTCGTCAGTAAAGAGATTTTTTATAAGTTTCTTACAATACCAGTTTTAATTCTATCTTCTAGTTCATTGAAATAATCATTATCAAATTTTGGAAATAGTTTGTGAATTCGATTGTGTAAGTTTATCTATCGCGTTGAATTTCGTCTTATCAGCTTCGTCAGAGAGAACACGTCGGTGAATTCGTTCCGATTATATCTTTTCGTTTCGTATCGCATAGTGTATTTCTCTTATCTGTGCTGTAAATCAACTTTGTCGCTTCGCTAATTTAAGCTAGCTTGTAGCGTCATTTTTATTTTATTTATTTCGTCGTCGTCTTCTTAACGATTTAATTTTTCATCATTTTTGTTCCTAATTTTTATTTATTTACTTTTTAGTTGGTTAGATGAGCGCAGCTAAGGGGGCCGCTCTGCGGCCTCCTCCCCAAGTCCTGCTAAAGCTATTAAACCACCGTCCAATTTGTCTATTAATATGGACGTGGACAGTAATTCAAAACGCAAATCTGTTGATCCTCTTTCGCCTATTTCCTCTATTCTATCGAAAGAGATTAGACTCTCTGAGGCTGAACTTAGTACATCTCCTATTTCCCATGTTGTCGATCATTTCAGCCACAACATTATTAATGATAATACTAAGAGCAATTCAAATAATTCATCCACTAACAACATTATTAATAATAATAGTAATAACAATAATAGCAACAATAACGACAACAACAACAACGATAATAGTAACATTAACAATAATAATAATAATAATAATAATAATAATAGTAATAATAATTGCATTACCATCGTTTCCAATACTTGTTTCGTAAATGATCACCCAGGACCTTTCATTGTTTTTGTCGAAAATTTAGCTGATGATAAGAACATAGGCAATAATCACCCTTTGGCTCTTGCAAGATTAATAAATTCTGTTTCTTCGTCATTTCTTAGTGTTTCTCCTCAAGGAAAGGACCGCATTTCAGTTACCTTCCCTTCTGCTTCTACTGCTAATTTCTTTTTATCTAATTCTGACTTCTTTCTCAGTAAAAATATTAAAGCTTACATTCCCAATAGCGCCTTATACAGAATGGGAATTATTTCAGGGGTCCATCCTTCGTTTTCTGAAGACGATATTAGGAAGGGGATTAAATCATCTATTCCCATAGTATCCATTCGTCGTATCTATCGTTCCTCCGAGGATACTAAAATTCCGACTAGATCTGTAGAAATTAAATTCCACAAATCCGTTCTTCCAGTTTTCGTTTCCATTTATAAACTACGTTTTCCTGTTTCGCCTGACGTACGACTACCTACACAGTGTTCAAAATGTTTCCTTTTTGGGAATATTTCCAGACACTGTCGTAGCTCTTCGAATATATGCCTTTATTGTGCCTCAAAACATCCTTTATCAGACTGCAGAAATCTTCAAGAGCCCCCTCTTTGCCGAAATTGTAAAGGCTCTCATTGTGCTTATGGTCGTACGTGCCCGGAATGGGTGAAACAAAAGGAAATTAAGCGCATTATGGCATTCGAAAATATCTCTTTCCAGGAGGCATCTAATTTTAAAAATAGTAATTTAGTCTCCCAGGCTTTCTCATATGCCGATCGTGCTTCGTTGCCTGCTTCCTGTTCTAATGTATCTTCTAAGTCCCCTCATACAGTTCTTAAATCCATTCCACGGCCTAAATCCCCAACTTTTCATAAACGTCCTAATTTTAAATCTTATACTAAACCTTCCCCACAGTTTTCTGCCCTTCCTTCTAACCGCCTTCCGTCGCCCTCTAATGGTTGGGCTTTTAATAGTACTTCTTCTACTAGTAATTCTACCTCCATTAATAGTAATTCCTTAGTTAATGACGCTTCCAGTTCTACTTCCAAAGCTCCTTCATTCACTGCCTTTCCTACAGCTAATTTTATAGCTGAAGCGATTTTAGATCTTCTTGCGTCCAATAACATTGATTCTTCTCCCTCCCTTGTTGACTCCCTACCTCTCTTTTTATCTAACTATATCCACCTTAATTAGTCATTCTTCTCACTTTCGTTATAAAGTGAAAGTAAATGCAACCGAGGTTAGCCTTTTCTCTCCCACTTCGTTTTTTCTCTGCTTTTTCTGTCTTTATTTCTTTTCATTTTCTGTTTACTCCCTCCTCTTTTTATGATAATTATTATTATTACTATCAATATTTCCTTTCATATTAATTTCCTCCTTTTCTGGATTTTTAGACACCTGAATGTATTGCCCAGAGGCGGACATGCAGCAGTTGTTTTTTTCATATTTCAATGTACTGACATAAAATCACTGCCAGGCTCAGATATATTGGTTGTATTTGTGTCATTTTGCATTGTACTTTTGTCTTAATATTTTTGAGACTTTGACACTGTTTTACGCTATTGTAATTTACATTATATTCTCGCAAAGTTAAGACAATTATCGAGAATCATAGCGACTACAAATTTCGCTCTTTTATGTAACTTAACTGCAATGGGCTACGAATCTTTTTGTCCGTTGCCTCTAAAATCCTGTTCCTTACTTTTAACTTTTTCTTTATTTATTCCAGTCCAGCATCCATCGCCGTCCTTTTTCCATCAACAGTTTACTTTTATTTAATTATTTTTATTTATTCCTTCCCTTTTCTTATTAACTTTCCTCTCAACTTGCTAGCCCCAATTTTCCCACCCATTTAAGTTTCTTTCCTTCTGTTTTTTTTTGTTTACATTATAATTATCTTTTATTTTACTCTACCACGCTGTTTTCCTTCTGGTACTTTCTACATCTTTCTTCCTTTCCCTTCCACTCTATCTTTTTGTTTTTTTCTTTATTTCTTTTTCCTTTCCCTACTCAAGTCTTTTCTTTCTATAATTTACTATACCGAGTACTTTTAATATTTTACAGTGGAACTGTCGCAGCCTTAGAGCCAACAAAAATCCATTAGAGGGTCTGTTAGACATTCATAGTATTAACGTTGCTTTCATTTCGTAAACGTGGCTACGGTCGGATATGAATATTAATTTTCGTGGGTACAAGATAATCAGATGCGACCATGACGATAGTTATGGTGGATCTGCTATCCTTATTAGGAACGGCAATTTATTTCAATCTCATGATATTTCCTTTAATTCCCCTTCTAGTCCTAATCAGCCTAATATTGTACACATTTCCATCCCTTCCAATGCAGCTCGTCGCTTAATATTATTTCTATTTATGTTCCTCCTAGTTGCGACCTTCGTCACTTTCCTCTCGTTCCTTTTTCCAGGTCTATCCCACATTCGTTCATCATTGGGGGTGACCGGAATGCACGGTCTCCCTCATGGGGTTACTCAAACCATAACAACAACGGTACTGTTCTTGAAAATCTTGTTCTTTCTAATGATTTAGTTCTTAATAATCTCTCTCCTACCTATTAGAAGAGCCTATCTAGTTATAGTTCTCTCGTTTTAACTTTCTCATCTCCTATTATTGGTTTTGATTATAATTGATCAACTCTCATGGGCTACTATGGTAGTGATCATATTCGTATTCTAATTACTCCCTAGAATCCTCCTTCTTCTTCTTGTTTTAAACCTCTCAATTACCTTCGATGGAACCTATCGAAATCTAATTGAGATCTGTTCCACTCCTTAGTTGATCTACGCTTCCTAAACTTCTAGATGGCTCTGATCCTGTAGTTCATTACCATCTATTCCTAAATTCGATTACAAATGCTCTTTCGTTGTCTCCTCCTTCCCGTAAACCGTCATCGTCAGGCCATCGTGGATCAGTATCGTCCCTCTGGTGGAACGAAGAATGCAAGCCGCTTTCGATCATAGTCGCGCCAGATTTAGAATTTTCCGATCGAATCCTACACGCGAAAACTTTCTTGCCCACAAAAGGGCCAATGCAAGGGCTAGATTTATTCTAAAATCGTCTAAAAAATCCTCTTGGAAAAATTTCTGTTCATCTTTTTCGAGAATTACTCCTCTTAATCATATCTGGAAAATGGCCAGACCTTTCAAATTCCCTTCTTCTGATCGTCCTTCTATCCACACTATTTCCGCCGATAGTTTGTCTTCTTTTCTTGATGCTGTTGCTCCTGCTTATGTTCCCAACGTTGATGAATCCTACCCGTTTCCTGTTACAGAAGACTCTAATTCTCATTTTCTTACCTCTGTGTTTAATATTAATGAATTAAAATCCATTCTCAAAAAATCTTCCAGTCCCACTCCAGGTCGTGATGGTGTACCCTTCTCTGTCCTAAAAAAATTATCCGATCATGCTCTCCGAATACTTCTTTGTATATTCAACTCCTTTCTGTCCAGAGGAGTCGCACCTCCTGCCTGGAACACCTTTATTATAATTTCTATCCCTAAGAAAAACTCCTCTCTTCGTCCGATCTCCCTAGCATCGTGTCTCAGAAAACTGTTTGAGGGCATGCTTAACAAGCGCCTGGTCTGGTGGCTCGAACACAATGACGTTTTTCCTTCTAATATGTTTGGTTTCCGTCCAGGCTTAGGTCCTGCTGATTGTGTCAGTCTTTTTGTTTCCTATATCTATAAATCTTTCATCGATAAACAGTACACTTTAGTACTTTTATCGATGTTTCCAGAGCTTCTGATAATGTCTATCTACTTTTCGAGATAGAATGACAGCAATTAACATCCCGACGCATTTCTCTTCCCTCATTGTTAACTTGATGTTAAATCATACTATTCTCCTGTCTTCTTCCTCGTTCGAGGTTACAAGTTGTTTCATGTGGTCTTGCACAAGGATCCTGCCTTAGTCCCACTCTTTTTAATATTTATACTATTTCTATTGCTTCTCTTTCTATGAACTCCTCTTCCTTATTTTTTGCCGATGACATTCTTCTCTTTTCCTCATTCTGTGATATTGTAGATGCTAACGAAAGTGTCAATTCGTCTCTAGCTACTTTGGAACAATCTCTTTCCTCTTTGAACCTATCTATTTCTCCTTTAAAATCCTCTTGTATTGTCTTTTCTCTTCGTCCTTTTTATCCCGCTTTAGTCTCTGTATCTTTAAACTCCAAACTTATCCCTCGTAGGGATTACTTCTGCTATCTCGGTGTATTCCTCAACAGTCGTCCTTTTATGAACATATTAATTTCCTTTCCTCTACTGCCCTTAAAAGACTGAACCCACTGAAAGCTCTTTCCCCAACAAAATGGGGAGGCGATCCTTTTCTCCTCATTTCCTTGTACAATTCGATTATCCGTTCCAAATTAAATTACTGTTCCTATATCTACGGCTCTGCCTCAAAATCACTTCTTTCCAAGCTGGATATAATTCAAAATTCTTGTATTCGTCTTTGCCTTGGTGCTCTTAGATCTTCTCGAGTACCAGCAATTCTCACTGAGTCAAACTCGCCTCCCCTTTTCATCCGCAGATTCTATTTATGATATCGCTTCTTGCGTAAACGCTTACCGTTATCATCTTCTAGACTTATTCCTTCATATCTTTCTATTCTGCAGAACTGGCGTTTTACTCCCAAGAAAATTCCTATCCTAGCCCATATTGCTTTGCGGCTTTTTTTTTTATCCTGTACAATTTCTTATAACAATCTCCCTTATTTTTCTTTCAATTTTGCAGATCTCTCCAATCCTCCCAATGTATTCTACTTTCCTTTTTCCCCCAAATCCCTTTCCTATCCAACAGTTATACAAGAATTCCATAGTTATATCGAATCCCATTTTCCTTCCCATATGGCTATTTTTACGGATGGTTCGAAGGGGCCTAATGGAGTTGGTGCTTCTTTCATCATTCCGAGTTTTAATTTCTCTGAATCTTTTCGTTTCCCTTCTTTTTGTACTATCTTTACGACTGAGTTAATAGCCATTTTACGTTCCATAATCCATATTTCCTCACATCGTTCTTCTTCTAAATATTTAATTATCTCCGACTCCATGTGTGCTCTTAAAGCTATTTCCTCTCGTTTCCTCTCTAACTCCTCTGACCTTTTTATCCTCTATATTAGCTCTCTCATTCACACTCTCTTCTCACTTCACGCTATCCGCATTGAAATGCTCTGGGTACCCAGTCACATGGCGATAGAGGGTAACGAAATGGTAGATTCCTTGGCTCAGATTGCTGTATCCTCCCGCTTTTTTTTCTCTAAAATTCCCGTTTCTAATTTACTCCCATTGTACAAAAAGTTTCATGTTAGATTTTGGTCAGATTTTTACGTTTCTTCCTTTTCTAATAAATCTTCCTTTTATTTTTCCATCCAACCTAATCTTCCCACGCGGCCTTGGTTTTATGATTTTCTTTCGCTTCGCCGCTCCGTTATTGTCCCTATTATCCGTTTACGTCTGAAACATACTCTTCTTCCTACCTCACGTTTTCATTTTCATCTCGCTCTATCGTCTTAATTATCCTTTTTATTCTGACGACAAAGCCGTCTGTGATCCTGACCATATCTTCTTTGAATGTCCATCCCTCGTCAACGAACGCACTTCTTTGTATTCCGATCTGTTATTAAACTCCCTAACCCTTCTTGCGCTTCGTATATCTTATCGTTTCCGTTGATCTCCGTTGTTCCTATCCTCAGTTCTTTTATCTTATCAATATTTGATACCGACTCTACATTTAACTGATCCTTCTCCTTCGTTTCGTTTCTGGGCGAAGATCCTTGTTGACATGCCCAAAGGGGGGTTAAAAGAAAAAATCATTATCAAATTTAAATTCACTGAATTTCAGAATTATATTTTTTTTCTGGTTTACCATTATTACAAATGTTATTATCAAAATTAAATTCATTAAAATTGCTTAGCAACTACTTCAGGTAAATCATTTTTTTTTTTTAAATCTTGAACTCCCATTTATATTCTTTCCTTTACAATAATTATTAATCATTTTCTTGTACGTCTTCTTTTAACCTTAGTCATTTTATTCATTACTTATATCAAAAAAAATTTTAATAACAATTTTATAATTTTTTTAATATAAATTTTGTTATGTTCTGTCTTTAACGGTCCAGGCTATTACAGAACATAGAGAGCTGTGCGAAATCTACACGTGCAAATGCAATCCAGTTTCTGTAGCAAAAGCCAGAATTTTGACTATGGTGCCAGGAATGTTGAAGAGGATATTAAAAACGGGAGCCTCCATATTATATGCTTTCCACTGTTACACGAGCTTCTTGCAATTATAAATAAAATACGTCACAGTTGATTCGTTTGGCAACCTACACATACGGAACAGCTCATTGGTAGGGGGCTGTTGGTATAAAGGTAGTTGTGAGACGCAGCAGTATGTCCCGTCCAGAGACGATTGACGATTGAATACTCTTTCCTGCTTTTCCATCAGGAAGCCACCAGAGTCAGTGGTTGGTTTAATGTTTCTCAGGAAAGTTTCTTGTGTCATCTACTTAGAACTCCACTCCCATTTTCACATCCTCATAAATAAATGGGATAGATTCTCTGGCATTGACACATATATTGCAAAGCGTGATGCGAAGTCAACTTTGTCGCTCTTACGTACTCTCACATGATTCGAAATCCATAGGAACTTCACATCCCCTCCTGTGCAGGTTATATAAATCACCCTGGACCCTTGCAATTACTGTGCTTTTACTATCTCAGCGGCATATTAGATGCAAAGAGGCCAGAGTACCAGCCGGTAATGGTATCTATTTAATTTGACATGCTGGATACAGTACACGATTTCACATAATTCCACATTAAAGGATGTACAGCCATCACTCAAGCGCACCGTACGCACCAGGTTCTTGATTTTATAGGAGCAGGCTGCTGGTGCTCTGCCGCCAGCTACGATAGATTTTGCTCTGTCAGAGTATACATGTATCTTTGTATCTCATGATGGTGTCTAATGCGGTTTTCCACATATTCTCACACTGTGGATATCTACTATACTCAACGAGAGATAAGTAGATATATATGTCAAAAGACTCCCAGGGTGGTATCAGCGGTGCATAACTCAGAGTGGATTTCAGAATAAACCTTATTTTAGGGTTTGATAATGTTCTGAGAACTCCCGGCATAGGATCGCTGGAAAAAATGGGATTATGCAGCGAGTCCAGATACAAGTGTAATACTTTTTATAATAGGATAATGGAAGACATCCTACCAGCGCACATAGACTTATAGATGGTGAGGAAGGGTGCACTGCGAGGATAGATCAAAGTGTGTGATGGTGGATCATATTTAAGGAGTTTAATGTGTTTACTAGCTCTGAAATATACCTGACGCCCATAATTGATTCGTGGAAGGATTAACGATTTAAATATATTGAAGAGGAACTCTGGATTTATATTGCATTTAGAGCTAGATAAATATTTTACGACTAGTTTAGTATATTTTTGCTTTACTTCAGCTACATAGTAACGCCAGGATAGTTTGGGATCAAATAATAGCCTTAGAAATTTAACTTTTGTATTAACAATTGACCCATGAAGATTTGGATGTTGCTAAATCTTTCCCGTTGTTGTAACTGGTCAATAGTATTTTGTGTATTGGATGGAAAGTTAGATGACAAGGACATATTGAGGTCATCAGCTGGGCGGCAACAGGTGGCATAAGGCAACTTGTTATATCGTTGACATAAAGCATAAACAGAGTTGCACTGAGTGCAGAGCCCTGTGGAACATCGTTCTCAATTTGAACTAGTGTTGATGTCGATGTGCCTATCCGCTCCTGGAACGTTCGATTTCTTAAGAAACTGCATAGATCATTTGCCAAGTTACCAGTTATACCAGCAGACAGTATCTTTACCATAAAACTGTGCGCCAATAAGCGATCAAACGCTTTTTCTAGGTCAAAAAGACAGCATAGAGATGCTATTTATTCTGGTATGCTTACAATATCTGCCTCTACAAGCTAAGCAGGGATCAATAGCAGATTTTGTTTTGCGCGCTCCGGCTAGGAAAGATTGTTTTGTTTCAGGAGAAATAAAAGGCGTCTATTAACCATTTTCTTTAGTCTTCGATAGGACCCTTAGGAAAGACATAGGTCTATAACTGTCTGGAAAGAAAACATTTTTACCGGGTTTTAATGTAGGAATTACCATACGTGATTTACAGTTTTCTAAAATTTTGCCGGATGTCCATATTTGGTTACATATATGCAAGAGAAAAGTTTGGCAGAGGCCGGAAGGTGTTTTAACATATATAAGGATGTACTGAATCTGGGTCAGATGCCGTGTTGAGAGTATCAAGATGGAGTTGGAAATTTAGCTATGAGTTTGTGAAATCAGTATTGTACTGCACAGCAGGATCTTATGGAAAGGATATTTGCTGTTCTTCAACACACGATTTTTCGGCAAGGAAAGTAGTTGAATACTTTGATGAAGAAGATTAATTTACAAAGTGATGAGCTAAAATAGCTTTGCCATCTCCCAGAAGCGATGCAGGAGACACGCGCTTAATGCCATTAAGGGATTTCATTTTTGACCACATAGTATGACTTAATGTTGACTGAGAAATGGAGGAGATGAAATTGTGCCAAGATTCGCGTTTTTTTGGTTCGTATGAGAAGGCATGCGACCGTGTGTGTTCTTTCATAGTTGATTAAATCAAGTATCGACCTTGTCCGTTTGTACTTTCTCAAGGCTCGTTGACCTTATTGAATTATGGAAGCGATTTCTTTACACCACCACGGCATCCTTCGAGTGTGTTATGCCTCCATTTAGGTATTGTCGTCTCTGCAGCCCTGAAAATTGCCTGCATGAATACATCTACGTTGTTCACTTCGTCATCGTACAAATTTTCTAAGTTGGAATAAAAATTAGTATCATAATATTCCAATCCTGATTATGAATATTATGATACTGATTTTTATTCCAACTTAGGAAACTCTTTTAATAGAAATCAAAATAATTACAATTTTAATGATTTATTAGCAGGTCTTGGATTCAGAAGTTTAACTTGATGAGGGAATACAAGATGCAGATGAAATTATTTGTGAATAAATTATGAACTTTTTCTTTTATTTTCTACCATTCTTAATAAAATTCTAAAATAAACTATCATGCTTACTATCAATTTGGCGTTTTTTTTGTTTTTTTTAATTTTTTGGCATTTACTGAAGGATCTATAAGATATCATATTTTGATTTTGTTCAGTCAATAGAATTTTTGAAACACGGTATTATGTTTTTAAAATCAAATTCATCTTTATCAACAAAATAATTTTTATTCGTTTCCACTTATACATGTAAAAATATTAAAAATTTTTGGTTTAAATAATTAAAAACAGTTTTGTCAAAATTTTAGAAATAATTGTAAAAATGAATGCATCGACATCTGTTGTCCACAAAAAAAAGTTATTAGTGAAGACTACAATGGAAATAATGGGTAATAGTTTTGGTTAAGATTGCAGAAAAATAATATTGGAGTTTGAATGGTAAAAAATAATTAATTTATTAGTAGACAATCGGAAGAAATAAAATATGAGCAAGAATCAGGTATACTACATACCAGTCTTTAGTAACTCACTCAGTTTCGGAGGACAAAACCAATCAGTCATTTTCATTAAGTATAAACTAATTTTCAGATGTAACAGTTCTTGCTGCCGCTTTACACAATGACATATTAAGTTATCGAAAACAATTAATTATTAAATGCTATCAAACAATATTAAATAATATTTGTACTTTATATAAATGAGAATAAAACTACTAAAATTTAAGTTTAGTGATTTATTAATATCTTAAAATTTTGTTTTCTCTAATCTTTTTATGATGAAAAAAAAAAGAAAAAAGAAAATAAAAGCGCCGAATATTTATTATTTTAAATGTTTTACAAACATTTATCACAGGAAAATTATAAGAGAAAACCAATTTTAATCTTAATATAATATTGAAAATAGACGATATGCCTTCAATTATTGTTGTTAACGATTCCTTACTTTACGGTCCCCTCGCGTCGCACCATTAAAACTTTGTTGTAGCACTGCTTCTTTAGTTTTCAGGGCAGCATTATTAAACACGGTGGCCACTCAAACATAATTTTTAAATTCCCGGTTTTCCCGGCCCAAATTCTCCTGATTACTAGAATTGTACAAGAGCTTGCACGAGCGTTCTTCCGCTTGTACAATAACAAACCCAACAAATTAAAGCGAAAGTAAATATAGTATCAGTAAAAACCAAAAGATTGTAAATTAAATTTTTCAGTTTTTTGAAGTTGTTTTATTAACATTTTAAATACTTCACCGTTACACTGACACCACTAACTAACCCAAGCAATAGATGTTTACTTTTTTATTACAAAAGTTAATAATGAAATTTGTAACAGGTTAATTGCAGTGCCTCTTCACCATGTAAACTTCTCACTTATAAAATTTATTTCAGGCATCTAATATTTACATTTATAATCATACAAGGGGTTTGAAAAGCTCAATCTCCTCCAAAAGTTTCACTGTAAGGGTAAAACCGTCTCAATAAACTTAACTGCACAATAATAAAAAAAAATTGTATGCGTTTCGTTAAAATGTTAACTTTAATGCACCGGCAATAAATATAAATAACATTCATCGTGAAAATAGACCTGCCGTTATAGAAAAAGTCTTTTAATCGAAAAATTAGAGTCAAATTGTGTTATGAATAGAATTTTTTTTGTTGCTATTGACAATGTCAGATCGTTGCAGCAAATTTTATACAAATAAAAAAGAACTCCGTAATTTATTATTGAGTACAGTACATTAAAAAAATGCATTCATTTTCCGTTTCAAATGATTTTTTTTTTTTTTTTATCAAAACTGTCGTTTGGCTGTTTTCACAATTTTTCCCGGTTAAATATCAAATTCCCGGCTTATCCCCAATTTCCAGATTGGGTGATCATCTACAAGTCGTCTTGCCAAATTATTTACCAAAAGTAATGTGGTTGGGTGAAAATATGGCTGAAATGGTATTGAGTGCAGAACCTATTTTGGTGGCTCAGCGGAGTCGTTTGTTCAATCCAATATTTTTAAAAATTTTATTTATAGCAGGACCATAAGCACATCTTGATTTTATATTTAAAGTAGGATTAAAAATGATTTCAAAATATAACTTTTTTAAATTACTACTTTATAATTAGAAACACAACTGCAAAAAAAAAAATACCTTTTTGGCTCGTTTTATAATTTTGCGTCTCTAAAGACACACATATTCTGCATGCAGCAACGCATACCAGTAGTACTAAAATAAATTACAGATCTTTTTATCTTCAGAAAACAGTGTTGTAAAAGCTCGACCATACCTTTCGGTATATTAATTATCTTGGTTGTGAGACTGCATGTTTTCTAGTACGAAAAATCTGTTTCGCAAGTTCAACACGTCGTTCCCCTATCGCTCCACGTGTGTACAAATATTTATAAATATTTACACAAATATCTTTCATCGTTGAACTCAAAAATTTTTTTTTTTAAAATTAAATGTGAATGTTACACGCGCACAATTATATTAAAATGTTCACTACGAAAAGTAAATATTACATTTTATTAAAGAAAAAGAAAATACTTATAAAGTTTTTTTATAAATGCATTAGTTCAATAAAGCAGATAGAGTCTGAAGAAAGCAATGAAGGATTCCAGTACGTAAATGATGACGGTACAATACTAGTTCAAAACTGAATTCGTTTGTTACACATGACGTGAAAGAAAAAATTTTAATATGTAAAAAAAAAAACGGTATGATCTGAAGTTTATCTATTATTAAAATTTTGCTGATTGAACGCGCATATACTACTCTTATTATTATATCTAATAATTAACTTTTTAGGAAACAAACCGAAAAGAATTATAAAAAATAAATAAATGGAATAGCTAAAAATGCGTTTGGTAGCGATTCAGTAATACACGCAAAATTAACTGAAAAATATTTAATCGCTGACAAAATACTAATAAATTCACATAGCGATAAGATTTTTAAAAAAAATTTACGCTAATAAACGCATTTGTAATAAATACAAGTAAACAATAACAAAAAACATTTTAGAAAATGCAAAATTGTAATGCATTATTTGCTTATTTTTTATTACTTTATTTTTTAGTTACATATAAAAAAATATAGAAGAGATAAGGAAAAAATCTTAAAGTTTAAAATATGGCTTACTTACGCAAATATTTCGAATAAGAAAAGAAAAAAAAAGGATACTATATACAAATGTCTTAGAAAATAAGGAAAAACATTACAAACTAAACGTAGAATAATTTTAAAAAAAAACAATCGTTTTTCTTTTTTTCTTTTTAATCATCGCTTTTATCTTACTCTAATAATTTACGTTTACACATTTATACAAATACAAATACAAAAAAAAAAAAAAAAAAAAGGAAAAAAAAAGGAAAAAAAAATTTGGCAGGTAGAACAGACAAATTATGCTTTAATTCTTAGTTTACTGTTTGAATAGACTTTTCTTCGAGAAATATCCTCATTATTATTATTTACAGTAGAAAAGCTATGCTTATCGTCATCCGTATCATCCGCGGTTTCGACTGCATCGAGAAATTGTTCAGCAGTGTGATTTGAATCGTCGCAACTATTTTCGAAATCGTACACATTGGCGTCGCTTCTGGTGCTATCGGATAAATGCGATGCGGACATGGACGACGATGACGGCCGCCGTTTGATGTACGTTCTAGGATTGTCTGGATGTCGATAAATTTTCTCATACTCCATTATGTCGTCGCCTTTTTCGGAATCGCTTATACCGTCAATTAATTTATTAACATCGCTTGTATTATGATGGTATTTCTGATGATCATTCGTACAAAATTGTTTTCTGTTGGCCACCCTATCCAGTAATTTATTGGAAAACCTACCGCGTTTACTACTGAACCTCCGCAGTCTTTCGCCGCATTTGCGTTTTGTCAGATTTTTCAAATGATGACCAACAACTCTTCTCTCAGTTGTAGTATCACTTTCATTAATGGAAAATTCGGCATCGACGTGACTATTACAGTCGCTCTGACTGTCGGCATTGTTATCGCTGTCGTTACTGTAATAGGCGCGGTGACTTCGGCCGAGTCCGGCGGAGGAACGACGCGTGTGGCAAATGCACGGGTGCAACGCGTTACAACGAGAAACGTGTACTTCAATCTTGACGGTATCTTTATCGACGGCCGTGATAACGGTGTTGTTATCGTTTTTGACGCCGTTACAATGTTCGTTACGACAACAACAAATGTCTCGTTTAACGCGAATTAAATGTTCATACTTTATACATTCTTTACTAACCAACATTTTTGGTAACTTACAATCTTTTAACTTTTCTTTTATCATCGACGGCGATATACAAACTATACATCGATTTCTCCAATAATTTATCAAACCCATCGACTGAAGACTTCGACATATGTCATCTTCTACAATTCCCGTATTGCAACTGTAAATAATCGTTCGCAATAACCACGTTAACACATTAAACATATTTCGTAGTAGCGTAAATTACGACTAAATATCGTCTTACAAAGTGTGTGTAACATTGTCAATGGCCTGCTACGGCCGAACAAATAATTAGTATACACGAAAGTAGGCATTTCAAATTTCATTCCCGAATAGTAGACGTACATCCCCCCCCCCTCTTTATACCATGCGATACTACTCGTAATAAAAAATTTCGATGGAAATCATAAAAATTCGCATGACGTAAACAAATTTATCGAGTTTTTAATGAGTGAAGTTATGCTTCTACTTTTTCACGTTTTCAGTCGCACAGCGCGAAAATTACTCTAATGACTGAATTGTTTGCATAAATGATTCGTGAACGACGGTTTATGTCAAAAATTTATAAACTAAAACCGCTTTCCAAGCAAATATAGTATATACGTGATGTTTTTATTATTATTATTATTATTATTATTATTATTATTATTATTATTAATATTAATATTAATATTATTATTATTATTAATATTAATATTATCATTATTATTATTATTACGGCGAAAAACCAAAAAGTTCAATGTGCGACTTCCTGTTATTTATAATTTAATTCTAACCAACATTTAATTTTTCATCAAAACGTCGAATTTTTCATATTAGTGAATACCAATTACACGTCATATTATGAGTACACATTTACGACTGTTTCTATATAATATAATCGAAACGTTTAAGTTATAATGCTTGTTCACTTTACGCTCTCCTTTACACAGAGCATTCTGCTACATAAAAAGGACAATAAAATTTCAGCGTTTCTCGAAAATCCAACATTAAACAATTTTAAGTTGCCCTCGGGGAAAAAAATTAATTTTCGAAAACACTTTTAAGTAATAGTGTGTTTAAATATTGGTAGCGCGAAAGCCTTTACGGCGCTTGACTACTAAACCAAAGGTCACACGAGACTTGTCTCGTTCCAGATTCGAATCGTTCCTAGGTTTTGCCGAGCGCCTGAAATAATTGGATACCAGAGAAATCCGGGGGAAATTAAAGGCGGCTGAGAGAAAGGGACTGATGGCCCCCTTACTCTCATTAGCGCCGTTAGGCTTTGTACAATATGAAAAGCTTAAATTCACAATCCAAGATACCTTAACAAAGAATATATGGGACTTACTTTACTTTTACTCGCGTTAAATATTGCATAAAATTTGCAACGATAAAGTTTATAAAAAAAATAAAAATTCAAATGTAACATTATTACTCAAATTTGTATCATTTTTTAAAATGTGTATGGGGAACACTTTTGACGCATGGTACACACACCGTATGTAGCTGAACTGGTTAAACTGAAATTAAAATCTTCCTTCATTAAAAGATTAATATTAAACGACATATTACAAGCGTAGAATAATAAATGAACTATTAAAATTCGTTCTGCTAAGTTAATAATTAAAGTAAAACAACCATCGTGTATGAATTTAAGCATACAGAACACATATGCTTAAACTAAAATCGTTTTTATTTTTTTACTTTATTATTATTTCAACAGTTATATAAATAAAACGTAATTATTAAACAATATAGACACAAATTAACATCGTTACCTGATGTTACATATATTTATTAATTCGTTATTGTTGCCGGCTTGTTTTTCAGCTAAACAATCTAATTCATTTAATACTGCCCAGCTCCAGTACACGTTGTAGGCCATCATTCCTAATTCCGATATTGGCCTTTCTGGGGTACCAGCGTAACCGTCCATTTTATTTAATTCGTAACTAAATGATATTAACAACGAGCCGTAACCCATTTTCTGATACGGTGGTAGAATTAATATACAAGCTAAGTTATTTGCTTCGGAAGAATCTTTTTCCTATAAAAGTGATAATTTTGTAATAAATACAGAAAAAGAAAAGTATTAATGTAAAATTTGTAATTTTTGTATTATTCCGTTAATCGTAAAACATTCCAAAATTCAACTACTGATCGCGTTAATTACATAAAGAAGAAGAAGAAGAAGAAGAAAAAACATTCAATTACCGCGAACTATTTTTTAATTAATGATATAATTACAGTTGATTACGTGTTATTCGATTAATTCAACGCGTTTAAAATAAAACTGACTTTAAATGAAATATTCTTGCCTTTGAAAAATATCCGAGAATGTGGCCACCGGTAGTATCCATTTTGCATAATACGTAAAATAAAAAACCGTCCACGTCGAAACAAATACTTTTATTATCCACAAATAGAGTAGTTAGAAGGCACAAATTCTGGCAATACAGTTTATCAACCGCTCCATCTATCTGATATATATAAATGTCGTCTTTATTATACACGACACAACCACGAGGAGCATTGCGCTGACAGATTTTCTGAAAAACAAATTCCACATATAAATACGATATGAAATTATAAAAATTCACGCGTAGACTTTTTTCTATACTACTAACGAACGAGAGAGCGTAACTGTAATTTGCAAGCAACTATTTTATTGCACACAGTATCTTAAGTTTTAAGGCTTATATGTTGTTAGAGATACAACTGAATTTTTGAATTACATTTAATAATTAATTTTTAACAGAAATTAATTACTAGTATATTCGTTGTTTTGTTGTTTGTTTTCGTTTTTAGGTGTCCGATCACAATTTAATGCATGAAACTATATATCTAAAATTTCATGCGAAACTAACAAAAACCAAAAATAGATGGCAAACGAAATAATTGCCACGATGGAAAAAAGACTGGTGATTAAACACCGGAATAGGAAGAACCATAAGAACATAGCTGAAAAATAAGCAAAAACATACGGAAGGCTAAGAGAGTTTGGTACGAGAAAAAAACGCTTAGAAATAGAAAAGCTAAATAGAAAAAATGTGTCCAAAAAAAAAAAATTAAATTAATCAGGCCGTAGTATATATAATATGGGTTAAATAAATTGGTAGATAAACAAGGTAAGATAGTCATTAATAAAGAGAGATTATTAAAAGTGTGGAAGCGGGGTTCGTTGGAAATTTATATTAGAACAAGAGAGATAGCGACAAAAAAAAAACCATCAGAAGATAGTGTCAGCATCACATAACTGAAGAAGTAGAATATAAGCTTATAAAAACGTAAAAAAAAAACCAGAAAGTCAATGAGACTGTATCGAATATCAGTGTTGACATTCTCAAAATACTAGAGGGAAATTTGCTTAACTATTTAATAATTGGAAAAGCTTCCAGATGATTAGATGAAATCAAAATTCACGATAGCTTAAAAACGAAATGCCGAAAACGTGAGAATTGTCGAAGTATCAGTTTGATCAGTCGTCTATTAAAATTTTTACTCAAAATTATATACTCGAGAATAGGGGCAGGAAAATAGAAGAATAACTAGATGATATCCAATTCAGATTTCGAAAAAAAATCCAAAATATTAGGACGCTAGATCAACAATGCAGAGACGTTGCACACGCCCAATCCTCATACGCTTTATTGATTTTCAAAAAGCTTTCGATAGTGTAAAACGCAACAAACTGAGAGATATTCTAGAAAAAACAGAAAGAACCTACGACAAAGAGACATATATACGTATTATAAACAAATTATATTAGTTCCAAACAACAAGTATTATGTTCGAGCAACATAACACAGAAGCAGCGATATGCAGAGGTGAAGGGCAAGGTTCAGTTTTGTTCTCGCAGCTATTTAATATATCGACACACTTCAGTGGGAAAACTAGACACGCCAAATTTTGTTTCAAGAACTAGACATATCGAATTCCGATTCAAAAAGTAGACGCGCCAAATTTTGGCTCAAGAAGTAGACATGTCGAATTTCGATTCGAAAAGCAGACACGTTGGCCTAACTGCTTTTCGAATCGAAATTCGACATGTCTACTTCTTGAGCCAAAATTTGGCGTGTCCCAGTTTGAAGTACAGGTTGCGCCTGTTCCGAAGCAAAATTTGACGTATCTAGTTTTCCACAGTAGCTGTCGATATGTACATAGAAAAAATTGTTAAACAAGTACGACAGAAATTTAACAGTGGTCTTAAAGTAAATGGGAAAATCATAAATATCACATATGCGGGTGACACAATTTTAATAGTGAACATCTTAAAAGAACTGCAACATTTCATATACATCTTCGCTGCAGCACGCAACGATTCCAAATTACAACTGAACAAAATACACGATGATTAACAGAATTAACTTATGCATGATGGCTACTCAAATATAATAATTTTTAAATTCCGGGCTTATTCCCGCTTTTCCCGATCCAAATCCTACCGATTTCCCGATTACTAGAATTTTAGAAAAAGAAGAATGGAACTTTCTTGTCACTATTGATATTTGTGACCTGTATTTTATATGAATAAAACAGAACTTCTCGAGTAAAATACATTAAAAAATATATTTTCAATTTTCGCTATTTATACTTTTTGTCCCCAGTTTTACGACAACATTTTCGGCTTATTCTCGGTTTCCCGGTTGAGTAGCCACCCTGTTATGAGAAAAAATTAAAGAAAATTAAAGATCTTGAATCTCTAAGTAGTAATATAAATAAGCGATATGAGCAGAAAAATAAAAATACCAACTGAAAAAGCTTGAAATGAGTTTTTTACATTAAAAACAATATTATGCAGTAAAAATACAAAAATAAAACTAAAAACAAGGTTTAAAACGTTACATATTTTCAGTGCTACCATATGGTACGCTGAAAGCTGGACATTAACGGAGGCAACGGAACAAAAACTAAACACGCATTTGAGATATGACAGTACCGTAGACTTATTGTTAGAATGAAACAGATGGACAAAATACGAAACTTCAATACTAAACCGATTGGGCAAGAGTAAAATAGTAACAAAAGAAATCAAATATCATAAACTAAACGCGATAGCCTAGTTGCTAGAGCGCTTGACTTCCGTTGCGGAGGTCACGGGTTCGATCCCGAGCGACGACGAACTTCTTATTACAACGAATTAAATTGAATTAAAAATATTCGCTAATAATCACGTAGAAGGCAATGGCAAACATGCATACCATCATATGCGCGCTAGTTCAGTACACACAGCAGACACACGCGGGACTGCACTTGTATATGCCGATATAAATCAAACGATTATTAATCAATTCCGAATGTAGTCTTCTTGCGTGCGTACACTCGCGTTGTGTATAGCAATTGCTAATAACGCAGCCTATTCTGTACTGGTAGTGTATAAATAGGCAGTCACGATGCTCGAAATCGACCGATACGACTCAGATGAAATTAAAATACTTTGGACACAAATACGTCAACCGGGACACAATGTAACTACATCTGTCACCGATTTAAGGTAAAATAAGATCGCTGGAAATAGACCACACAGAAGAAGAAGAAGAATAACATGGGTACAAAATTGGTCACAATGGTATGAAGTGCGCACAATTAAACTGTTCGAAGAAGTCTCAAATTGTCAAATAATTGCCAAACACGTTCGATAACAGACATGGTAACATGATCAGATGATGATGATAGCAGGAAATAAATTAATTCATAGTCATCTCTGTAAATCAGGGAAAATCTGTATCTCTATCACAATAACGAAAGAATCGTAGTTTTCGAATAAAAAAGTACCATACTTATAATATACAATAATAGCATATTTTCATGTAAAATAATAGCCAAACGTCAACTGAGAATTACATAGAAGGGAACACAGCATACGAATTATCCTAAATAATTGGGGATCACGCTGGATAGATCTTTGCCTTGCAGAAGGAATTGTGAAACAACAAATAAGGTTGCAACTAGGACAAATTTAATACGTAAATTAGTAACCAGTAGCTGGGGTGTCTACCCACATGTGCTAAGAACATCCTCATTAGCGCTCTGTTACTCTGTCGGAGATTTGGAGACGCTCGGTACATGCCAAAAAAGTAGATGTAGCTTTGAATCAAGGCTGCAGATTGGCAATCGGTTGTTTACGATCAACACCCTTAGGAAAATTATACGAACTCAACGGTATCGGCCCTCCGGACATAAGACGAGAAGTGGATGCAAGAAAAGAAAAAACAAAAGCTGTAAATGATAGCCGCATCCCCGTATACGAATACAGTGAACTAGCAAAACCGCGATTAAAATCCAAACGCAGCTTTATGATAACTGCCAAACAATCGGAGGGCGCTGGGGAGCCAGCAAAACATCAGATATGAAATAAAAGAGAAGCTGAAAGAACGAAGAGCGAAACACTGCTTAGTGGAAACCAGTTAAAATACAGCTTTTAGAAAATATTTAGCAGATTAAGAAGTGTGTCCACACATGTACTAAATATAAGTTAAAGAAATAGGATATGACAGACTGTGAAAAGTGCAACTGCGGAAAAGTGCAGCATCATGTTCATTTATTCAAGTGTTCTTTCGGTGGTAAATGTAAACCTGAAAGCCTGCATGGCTAAATAAAATTTCTTAAATATTGCACATCAATCAGTTTATAATTTTTATTTTGTGGTCGACCGGATACGTGGAAAAAAAAGGAAAATAATTTAAAAAGTGGCCTTACTAATTTTATTGATAAATCTACATCGTTTAGTAAATAATAAATAATAACGGTTTTAAGGACACACTTAATAGCACAGTGTGTAAAATATTTACCGTACCATATTTGTTCCATTTCACTGCTCTGCGATATACGATCAAAATAAGCAGAAATGTTTAAGTTTTAGATAAATATAATAATTTAATTCTAATAATCCATCATTGAAAGTAATTAAGGGGACTCTTTATAATTACATAATATAGCACCGTTTCAATTTCATACTTCCCGGTAGCTTGGTACCTCAGTAACGTTTACGTTTACTTATTACTAATAATAAAATTCGATACTTTTCTTCTTGTCTGTCACAGAAAATAAATCAATCTGTATAGTTTTCTTTTAATTCATGAATTACGAAAATAACATTATTGATGTAATTCGTTGTTCATTATTCTTAATTCAAAAAGATTAATTGTCGATGAGTTCCATATAAAGAGATCTTACATTGATTTTTTTATCTTCAGAGTGAGACTAGTATAAATTTTTTTATCATACTTTAGGACTCTGAATCTACAAAAGAAAAGTTGGAAGGATATTTACGAGTTTCTTCGCGATATTAAAGTGACACAACATACAGATAACGAATTTTACAGTTATCTAGTACGAATTGCACTGTTACTTCGAAATACAAAAAATAACTTGAATAAATAATGACTTCATACTTACTTCATGCTTGATTAAGAAATGTTCTTCTGGATAATATTTAAAACAAAATTCACATATCCATAATTTCGGCTCGTACACAAACGGAGCAGGATATGGACTGTAGTACCATGTTTGAATTTCGTAACCTCCTAGTACAATTGAAGATGTATATTTGATTCGTGTTTTTTTGTCAGTATCGTTATTTTCAGATTTGTTCTTATACATGTTTTTACCAGATGTCTCAGCGAGCTAAAATATATGTTATATAAAATATAGATATAAACTTAAATGATCAATAACTAAATACTAACTGTATTATAAATAATGATTACAGTAATTAGGTCATCAAAAAATGTTCTTTTTTTTTTTGCATGAATTTTTACTATACGAGAAAATGAAGTAAAACAGCTGTAAACTGAAACACGTATATATATATATATATATATTGATACGGATTCGGTACTTTTGGCGCTATCTTTTATTCGACGTTCGAGCTAGAAATTATTTTTCGATTTATTCATTAATTCTCGGCTTCTCGAACGTCGATATATTTTACATTGCCGCTTTGTCGTGTCTTGGTTGCTTATTTAGCCGATACCAAAAATCCCCGAGATAATTGGCGTGATCGTCGAGTACATGATCGCGCTGGGGAAGAGACGTTATAGTGTCTGAGTGGTAGTGGTCAGCAGCTAAGACAATGATATGCGCGTGCGGCAGGAAGCGCTGAATAAGATGTGCCGAGTAATGTCGAGCCGCGAGATTATTATAAAAACCCGCAAAAGCTGGCAGGGTAATTAACGCGGTGGTACTATAATTCGATGTATTACTATTAATTCGTTGTTCACTGAATGCAGTCATATTATATTGGCCGGCAGCTCACGTCGTCGAGCAGCAAAATCGTATCTAGTCGTCGGGTTACTTTTTTTTCATGAAATCTATTTTAATTCCGGTGAAGAAATTTTATGTCCATCACACATTTTTTCGTACAATTTTCTAGTCTGCATTAATGCTGTATGCGTCCGTTTTGTTTTTTTTTTTTTTTTTTGTAAATTTTGAATATATACGCATTTGTATAAAAAAAGGTTTCATTATTGGAAACGTAGTAGGGCCCGTGACGTCTCCGCTTGGGAGGAACTGCCGCCTTCGGACGGCGGTTTCGCAATAAAAAAAAAAAAAGAATTTTCTTTGAATCGGGAATAAAATTTTTTATTTTATTTTTTCCTTCTCGCGTTCTTTTGTATATATATATATACAAAAAAAAGCCTAATGTTCGATTAGAGTTTTCCGGTCATTCAAATATCAGAATTCATATCAAATGGCCCCCTAAACAAGGGACTAGAAGTCCGAAATTTGTAAAAAATGGCGCTCCGAAACAGCGACTCGAGAACTGAATTCGTATCAATATATATATAGGGGGGGGGGGGGATCACACACAAATGGAAAACGATGCATTATTTCTTTAATATGATGCTTATTGACTATATATTGAAGTGAAACATCTTATGGAAAACTACGAGTTTTGAGATAGAGGGTAAAACTCGTCGAACTAACAAAATCTGTTTAACTACTTGTCCTTTTCTAATGCCCGCTACTCGAACGTAGAGCCAGAGAGAGACAGACTAAGTATACGAAGATCCGCACAAACAGAAGACGCCGAGAATAGTCGCCCAGTTTCTGTTTCTGCTTTTTCTTTTCGTTTGTTTATTTAAATCAATAATGTTAATTCATTCGGGTTAAATATTATGTTACTAAAATAATTTTTCGATTATTTCTTCATATTTGTATTTCCTGCCAACTATTGGTAACTCTACATGCCATAAATTTACGACAGTTCAGTAGAACGAAGCAAAAAGATTGTTATTTTCACTCAAATATTTTGAAAGAGCAATACTACTGTGAAAAGAAAAATTAAATGCTCCTTTAGACAGCAAAGTGGTCAGAAAAAAGAAGGGTCGAGTCAGGTACGCCTAGATACACGGGTCATTATAAAACAAAATGAACGACTTAAAAACTGCCAATAATAAACCACCGACCCGCGAACAGATCCATTATGCGGTCCCGAAAATCAAAGGCATGAGAGAGGCGAGACAGTAACCCCGGCAAAGATCTTCATAGAAACTTAGCTGAAAAGCCTCCAAAGGAATTGCAATAAAAAAAAAAAAAAATGTGCAACTGTTAGCGAGTGGAAATGAAAAAATGCTTTAAACCGGGCATTAGAAATGATTGTTAATGAAAATGATAAATAAAACCAACATATAAAGAGAACTGTGCGTCTGTCGAAAAAACTTTACTTCAATGTACTTTTTTTGTTTGCTCCTTGATAGTTTTTGCATTGCATTAAAAATTTCACTTTTAACGTCATTAATTTTCAACCGACGCACTGTTTTTTTTTTTTTTTATAAGTTACTTTTGAAATAAAAAGATATCGTTCATAATGCAGTATGAGTCGTTTTATCGTCGGAGCATAAATCACAAAACTAACTTACATAATTATATCTATATTGCCTAAAATTACTCTTTACAATGTTTAAAGTGAATACTGAATAATATATGGTTAAAGTACTCGTAATTATTGAATATTAGAAATGCTTTATTTTTGTGCGGTAAATGAAAACTTAAATAGGGCGGTCATTTTCTAAAAACTGACAATTTTTCATTAACTTTTAATGTCTGCTTGTTCAAGGTAGCCCCCCAAATTTAATTTTTACATTTCCAGCCCAAAAGTTTTCCATTTCCTCGTCGGTAGGTACAGGAGTTTACAGGCAACTTGTTCCGCTCATGTAATAACGAACCCAATAAACTGAGGCAAGGATAAATAAAATATCGCAGGTAGGAAAAAAGTATACATTCAACATTTCTTTAGAGGGCGTCAAATTACCCCCCAGGCATATCCTTAAATCTTTATAACTCGCCAAATCTTATTTAACCAAATGTCGAATTCCTTAGTCTCCTATTTGACTTAAAATTATCCTGGCATTCCCACGTGTAGTCTATCGCTATTTTAAAATACCTATCTAATAAAAAATACAATATCCGCCCGAAATTACTCCTTAGTATGTAATCCTACCCCGAACCAACTATGGGTGCCAGGTGTACTCATTTGCCAAACAAACCGTCCTAAATTCTTTAGATTCCATTCACCATACTGCCCTTAGAACCATTTGCGGTGCTCACAGAACTTCTTTTTCGCTTAGTATATGTACCTTGTCTGGTGTCTCACCTCTTTTCTTTTACAGAAGTTACTATTCGCAATTAGATGCCCTTACTTATCATATACGCAATCAGTCTCACTCGTCTTCCAACCATCCCCCTCCCTTGTGTTCTCCAAATGATCCTTTACTAAGAGTCCTCGCTTTCTAACGCCAAAGTAATATAAAATTACCCATAATGCACCCAGATAATCTTTAAGCATTATGAGACCACCCAGAAATTGACGTAACTATATCCCTACTTACCTATGCTCAAACAAACAATTCACAAGATACACTCGAAAAAACAATACCGAAGCGTTTGGATTGGTCCACTCATTTCGACTAGGTGATTGGTGCACAATACTCGACGCTGAGTTATACGGTATCTTGTACTGTTTACAGCATATCTACCTAGCTAATCCCCGCCCACAGATTCCTTATAATTACTGATTCAATAGCATCTCTCTATTCTATACCCAGCTCGCAACCAAAAGACCTACTGGTTTGCCAAATTCAACAGATCATGGTTGACCTCATAAAACAAAATTGCAGGATGTCATACTTCCGGGTTCCTAGTCATACTGGGGTTTGTCCAGATGTCGCCCAATTAGCATCAATAAAAATACTACTCTAGCATAAGTCTAAGCAGGAAATGGAGGTCACACTGGGCTTCTGAAAATACCTTTTTAAAATCAATAAAACCATCAACTGAGTCTTGGTGGCCACCAGAGGATATATCGCGGCGTGACTTTACAATAATTAATCGCTAAAGAATTGGGCGCATTTCTTTGTCTCACGACTACGTTTTCCACAGGACTTCGCCTAACACAACCTGCCCTTTCTATATGTTATTCTTCAGTTCATCAGATTCTTTCTACGTGTACTAAATTTTCAACAACCCGCTCGTCATTTAACCTAAATTTTTCTTTACAAAAAATCCTCGTCAATGCCCCTGCAACGATCGCCCAAACCTTGGCAAATATTAAAACAAATCATATTGCTCCAATCATTTAACCCTTAGTAATTGCCGTATGCCGTAATAACCTATACAGTTACACATGGCTCATGGTAATGAAAAAAAAAAATAAAATACATTCAATCTTTTACTTATTTGAAGTTAATTTATACCCACTGTAAATACTGTACTGTTCAATGGCCACTTATTCAAGCACATATGTGTACTTTATTATCATAAAAGTTAATAATGAAGGTTATAATACATAGATCGTGACACTTCATTAAAGCACTTTTGAATTATAAAACTTATCTGAAATTTAACATTAACATTTGTAATCATAGGCGCTCTTGAGGTTTACAATGCTAAAGTCAGCTCAAAAGTTTTACAGAGATATTGACTCTAACTAAATTTGATATTTTTTAACACTAAGTACTGGTAATATATTGTAAGTAAATATTTATACCTCATTGGAAAAATAGATACGTTATTATAGGAAGTTGATTAGCAGAAAAATTAAAGGCAAATTGTAAAAGAAAGATATAGGTTTTGTATTGATAATGTTTAATTGACAGCGTTTTTATATTATTTTTTTTTTTTTTTTTAATTTTACTGCGCCAAAGGAAGTCTACTTTACAAAAGTTACTATAAATATTTCTCGAAAGCCATTCACATTTCGTATTTCCTCTTTCATTTTTATTTTTTATAATAAAATCGTAAAATAAATTTATTAATGTTTATCTACTTCAATATGTGCGACGTTCGCCGAGAAAAGGGACCTGCGCGGTGCGAAATCTAGTCTTAGAGAAAAACGCGTTTAAAGTTTACGCGAAGTAATACCACCATAATATATGTACTAGTGAACCGCACATGCCTATGTATAACGTACTGTCACCTCAATCAATAGAGAGTATCGTTGCCAAATTTTGGCCTAGTTAAATTAAAGTTTGGTCGCTTAAACGTCGATTGCTACGAAGATTTCGAAGAAGTTGTTTTAATCGATTCAGCCATAAAAAAAATCAATCTTGCTATGATTACATGCAAAATCGAATGGTGAATGTGGGACAGAAAATTTCAAGATTTTTATCAACAATACTAGATGCATTGCCGTGATTCCGTATTTTCATTTCTCAAATTTTTAATCACATTAATAATAAGACTGCATCCTCTTATTATGGAGGAGAATATTATACCTGACCACCAGTTCGGGTTTCGAGAAAAACACTCGACTATTGAACAGGTACACCGAATTCAACGTATTATCCAAGATAGCTTCAAAGCTAAGGAAATATGTGTAAGTGTATTCCTGGATATAAAACAAACCTTTGATAAGGTTTGACATCGTGGTCTGTTATATAAAATTAAGACAAATCTTCCTCATCCTTATTATCTCCTTCTAAAGTCTTTCTATCAAATTAAATTCCTATCCTGTATCTGCTGATGTGCATCAAGGAAGTGTATTTGGTCCGGTGCTCTACCAAATGTACACTGCAGACTTCCCTGACAGCGAGGACATAACTATTGCTACATTTGCAGATGGGACAGTAAATTAAGGTGGAATAAGCACGTCTCACAAAAAAGAAAGCATTTGGATATAAAGCTGGGGAAACTCTACTGGCTTCTTGTAAGCATTCCAGCTTGTCGATCGAAAACAAATTATTAATATATAAAATAATCTTAAAACCAGTATGACCATACGGCCTGACTTTATGGGGTTGTGCTAAAAATACACATATCAATAAGATACAACGTTTTCAAAATAAGGCCATTAGACTTATTGTGTCACCTCTCCTTGGTACGTCTCCACGGACATACTCCATAGGGACTTTAACATACCTTACGTAAAGGAAGAAATGAAAACTTGCCGCCCAGCGGTATACTAGTCACCTAGAAACCCATCCCAACCCGTCGGCTATCAACCTGTTTGACAACAGCCAAGAAATTCGACGGTCTTCGCTCTAGAGTCTTTGACTTTATTTAAAACTTGAATAGATGTTCCTGGTGAACCCTGATAGTGGTGGCCCCTTACGCGTTAATTTGCATTCCAGTACAATCGGTTGATGCTTTATAGAGACCGGTTGTGATTAACATCAAGATTTAAAAAAAAAAAAAAAAAAAAGAAGAAAAAAAAAATCCAGTATTGTTTTCATAATAGGTATTACAAAATATCACCATTTCTATTTTAAAGAAAAAACAAGAAATCGCCTAAAACAAATTTGTCGACTCAGAAGAGGAAAAATTTCACTCACATAAACAACTATACGTACCACCACCAGCAAACGATTTACTCTCCCCCCATCTCGCCTAGTGGTTTATTATTAGAAAGGAAGTGATACCGGTGCGATAATATTGCTTCTTTACGTGCCTGTGTTTCGGATTCGGCTATGAGCACTCTATCATCTGCATAGCTTATTTCCCGGATTCTGCGGCCGTTTATTTTTATTACCATTTTTTTTTCAATTCCGGCTTCTTTTATAATTTCTTCTGCATATATGTTAAACAATCTCGGTGATAAGGGGCATTCCTGTCTAACCCCCTCTTTATTTCGCATTTATTTTTCGAATAACTATTGCCAATCTTTATATTTGCGTACTGATTCCAATACATATATTGTGTATTATGCATAGATCCTTATCATCTATATTGTGCTTCTTCAGTATATCGATCATTTTGTAATGGTTAACGCGGTCGAACGCTTTCTCGTAATCTATAAAACACGTAATAACTTCTCTGTTTGCATTCAGAGTTCTCTGTATGACCACTTTTAGTAAGGCAATTGCATCTCTTGTTTCTTTTTTTTGGCTAGAAGCCATATTGGGTTTCGCTCAAGTTTTCGTTCAGTTTCCGTTCTATCCTCGCGTTTACTATCGCCAAACATCAGTTTTAGCACATGGCTCTTTATGTACCGATCAAAAAAAAAAAAAATGCAATTCCGTAGCTCCTAAACCGACCAACCCAAGCAAAGTTGAAACGAGAGAGAAGAAAAAAACTGAAACTACGATCAAAAAAAAAAAAAAAAAAAAAAATGCTAAAAAACACCTGAAACAAATGAAAAATCATTAAAGAATGTCAAAAAACTAATAACTAGGGGGGAAAATAGTTTTACAATCTTTTAAAAATTTTTAATATTTTTCCACTTTTTCCCAATTCTCTTCGGTCAGTTTTGTACGTTTTAAGACATTAAATAAACGTTTTGCGTAAAAATTATATATTGCATCTTATTCTACACATTTTCGAGTATCAGAATCCGTATTTAACTCAAAACCCATATTTTCACATCACAGGTTTCTCTTTTTAGCGAACGTCACATGTGTATTTTCAACAGAAAATTCGGTATATTAACTAGGCGGAAAGCTATCAGCAGCCTTAAAATTTTCTTACACTGCTACAAAATAGCCCTCACTATAGGAACTTTTCTAAAACAGACATTACAATTAGAACGAGAAGTGAAGTAATAAAAAATTAAAAAACGTCAATTCAGAATGAAAGATAATTTGTTTAATGTGAAACAGTATCTGGAAAAAAGGTAGCATATATACATGCATACATAAATGCTTATAACAAAACTAATTAAAATCCGAATTTTAAAATGGAAAACACGATATTCAAAATAAAAATTAAAAAATCAGTAAAGGACGATCGTGACAATTTTAATTACGCTACTTAAAAAAACAAAAGTAATCGGCACCGAGTTAACAACTTTCATGGATTGTAACAATATGAAAGGAAGATTTTTATTCCATTATTATATTAAAAGATTTTCAGTTGTGACCAATCATTGCACGATGTTGACTAATACTTTAATCATACGATATAACGAAGTAAAAACCAGAAATTACAACTGTCTAAAGAAGTAAACTTTAAAAAGCTGATACATTTAAATAAAAATTATTAATTTGTTAAAAAAAGTAAAAAAAAACTTACTCTTTGAACCTCAAGGCGTTTGCATTTTTTCTGCGTCTTATACTTCGTATTGATGGGCTGTGGTAAAGCTTTGATGCTAAATAGAAACAGGGAAGAAAAATACCAGTTTCATTAACTATATAATACGTATTAAAATCTAAAATACTAAGCTATACATGGTGTAAAATAATAATAAATTTTTTTTACACCGGCGATAATGAAAAATAAAAATGATGTATAGTGATAGTTGTACCCTATTAAATATAAACGTTAAAAAAAAAGGTAAATAAAAAGTGTATTATGTTGTATTACTTTGTAATACACAGAAAACGGTGATAAAATAATTAACCAACGGAACTCATTTTATAAGTAAAATCAAAGATTTTCTTACCTGTCTCGAGTTAACCAGCAATCGTATATTTTATCCCATTCTTCATAATGAACGAAATATTCAACGTAGCTGTTCGACTTATCTGCACGTTTAGCCAAGATTTCAGCTGGCTCTATATAACGAAACACGGTACATTTATTTTAATAAACACAAATAATGTTGCTAAACATCGTACGGACCTTATTATACCGATAAAATCGTAAATAATAAAACTGTAATGCATTACACTGATGTGCTCGCTATCGACATGAATTATAAAACATTTTCAGAAATAGTAATGAACAATTTTCATTTTATTAGGATTTCTTTTAATTTAGATATTTGTAATAAGTTCTACGCAGAGCTAAATTATGTTTACAATAAGGTCGCCGCGATAGAGTGGTTGCTAGAGCACTCGATTACCGACTCGGTGATTTGGGCTCGGTTCTCTGTGATGATCAAAAATTATAATTAGAAATAATAACGCTTAATAAAATGCGAAACACGCGTTACGCACGCGCAAGTTGATACAGACATATGACAGATTCCATTTGCATTACGTTGAAGATGTTTTAGAGTCTGTCGCCTGGAATTCTCGTCCGCGATTCGTGTATACATAAAAGTATGTCACCTGGCAGCATGTATAAAATGCATCTCCCAATTTGCCCTGCCAACACGGGAGATTAGGTAAGTTATTCAACCATGAAATGCTTACATCCAGCAGCGGATCGGCATATACATAACGTGATTGAAGGATAATTCATAATTACACTAATGATCGCTCAACTCAATTATACACAACATCTTCCCAATTGTACCTCTCTTCGTATACTATGGAATAATGAATACTATTATCATACTTAATTATAACGAAATAATCGACTGCTGGTGTATTTAGTTAATAGAAGACTTTCTTAGAATTGTCCTGGTAGAAGTAAATGGTTCATCAAAAACAAAAACAAATCCGGTGATTTCATAAGCCAATAGAAGCTGATAAAAGTCGATTTTTATATGGTGTCGCTCTAATTATACAAAAAATAATTAACGTTAAAATAGATATTAGAAAAATACGTACCCCATTCGTTGTCCTTCAAAGCTAAGTACCTCCCAATTGGTAAAGAATTTTTCAATATAGCCTTTTTTTCAGGTTTCCTTTTTCCACGTTTAAGGTATGTTAACGCAGTTGTGGAAGGCAGTACGGTATTACAAGTGCTAATAGACGATGTGGTAGTGCCTGAACGATCTTGAATGGCACTGTTAATTTTACTAGCTCCTATCCTCTTCATACTGCGTCGCCGCCGTTTACGTTTCGCATGGAAATCCAAGCGTTTTCTCTTTAAAGCTGCTAAAGCTGCTCGACGTTCTGTAATTTTCCGTATAAATTAATATGACATATATACTATAGAGCGATATGGAAAATAAAACCAATCATAAACCAATTTTTTCGAACCACACACTTACGTGCGCGCTTAAATATCATACACACACATATATATATATATATAAAGGATAGATAAAATATATATTCTCTTATCTTACAAAATAATAGAGATGCATTTCGATATTTGTTTAGCGTATATTGCAACAGGTAAAGAATTAACACTCGCTATGCAAAAATGTCTGGATACATGTATCGCATTTGTTTTATAGAGCACCACTAGTGTAAAACTTTCAAAAAATCGATTTTTTGTTTCTTGCATTCTTCGATAGATTATACTTTTAAAAATAACTTACTAAAATTTTAACTATATATATATCTCAAATAGTTTTTGCGTTACGGCCTTTTAAAGAGTAGCTCAGATACCCAGGTATATTCGAGAGCCGTTCAAAAAGTAAGATTCCCTATTTTTTTATCTTCGAAACTTATAAAGCTAGAAGAAAACGAACACCGGCACTGAATTCAGCATACTTTTAATTACGTTTTCATATATTCATACCTTTTAAATTTAAGTATTTGTCGAGTCGAAAAATTAACCTATAAATACCTTCCTCGTGGAAATTTGCCATCAAATTTTGTAACCAGGTAAGAACGAAATTTTCCAACTCCTCGTTGGTCTCGAATTTTTTTGCATGGTACCTCATGACACACTCAGACACTAGTCAAGATCTAAAACGGTTTGGCGGTGATCGGATCGCAGAGTTTCTTCGATTTTTCGCACCAGTTCGTCTGAGATTACAGATGGTCCGCTGCTCCGTTGCTCATCCTCTACATTCGTTCTACCTCCTCGGAACTCACGGCACCATTTATGAGCATGTTGAACCCTCATCACAGGGGACCATAAACTTTCACTATTTGTCGATCGATGAATTTCAATTGATGCAATTTTTTTATGGTTTAAAAAACCAATAACTGAGCGCACCTCGTAGTCGTAGTAGGCGGCAACTTTCAGAATTTCACTCATGATTAATTCACGTAACTCAAAAACGAAAAAAGGCATACAGTATTGCGGTTTAGACACTAGTTTTTAAACTTGAATATTGTAGCTACAAAATAAGATCATGCCTACTCCCGCAAGTTTATTTTAACCGGTTTTACAGAGGTGGGAAATTTACTTTTTGAACGTCCCTCGCATGAATAGGTTTATTAGCGTAATAAGACGTAACATTATGTTAGCGGCAGCGCATTTGTTATACGCGTCTGATATTTGTGATTGTCGTTCGATTCGTGTGAACATCTACATACTGTCCGAGTTGTGAATTTCGGAGGAAAAAAAAATTAGCGATTCTGAAAATTATGAAGAATAGCTGTCACAGCATGAACTAGAGTTCAAGCACAATTATTAGCGATTTGATCTAAAACTTCAAGAAACTCTGAAGCCAATATACGAAGACTTGACTAGGCATGAGTGTCTCGACAGATGTAAGGGAAATAATAACGAAGATTATAATGGTTTGCCGTGGCATTTTGTTCCAAAACATCTCCATGACCTTAAAACCATCGAATTATCTCTAATCACCTTGCTGTCTCCATTTTCAATGATGATTTTTCATTGGTTTTGAAAATTTTGCGTGTAATGGAAGCAATAATTGGCCCTGCCGCACGAGACTATACCGCTGAAAGAGACCAAACGAGACTACGCATAGCTGATCATCGTCACCTGGCTGCCTCGAAAGACGGTCGTTCAGCTCTCAGGAGAGCTTCAACAGTCCAGCAGACACAGCTCGAAGAAGAGGAAGGTGTACTATATGTCTCTGGAATAGCAGATTAGCTCTAGGTATTTGTAACAATGAAATCACTACTTCTATCTTTAAACACGTTTTTCTTAAAACTACATTTTATAAATTTGCTGCAGTTCCAACTCCATAACAAATCATCTGATCGACGTGATTCTTATTTTATTTTATTTAGTACTTTTGCTGTATACAATGACCCTCCAGTTTTTTGATTGCATAAAAATTGTAATTTGGCATGCCAAAAATTATCAAATTTTTTTTCAAAACTCCGCCAATTTTTTAAATTTCAATTTTTTTTCTTCTATCTTGGGTCATTGTATAAGTAATATCTTTAAGATTAACGTGTTTTGTTTGTTGTTTTTTTTCGATTTCAGGCACCGTGAAGGGCGCAATCACTGCAGCAGTGGGACAATTTTTTTTTGTTAGAAGCTGGGGAAATAGCAGCCAATAACTACCGAAAAGTTGAAGATTTTTATTCTAAAAGAATTGTGTAATTGTTAACTTTAAATATGTATAAATATAGCCTGAAAACTTCAAAACAATCGGTGCAGTAGTTTTCTTTAAAAAAATTCCCGAAAATTACCTTTTTTTTTTGGCCGGTCACACTAGTAGTGCCCCTTAAATGATTTTCATGATACGATTTTTTAAGCCACTCTGATATATTAAATAAAAATGTCCCAAAAAAGAAACTTCAAATTTATAGCAAACATATTCAAAAAAATATTACAAAAATTTTATGTTCCATTCACCAAAAACAGTTAAAATTTGTAAAGATTTTAACACACAACTTCCGTTTTTTATAAAATTACTTTCTTTTTAAATCTGGCTCTCGCCCGTTAGATAAAGGGTAAATATTTTCAGTTCAATAAACAGATCAGAAAGTGTGCATGTTTTTCCTAATATACGGACTGAACCCATGGCAGCATCAAAAATTAGTTCCGGGCATAGTGTGTGCTGGGAGGGAACCAAAAATTTTTAACATTTTTTTCCCATTCGAGCCAGATTAACCCAAGATAATCATTTGATCTGTAATTATTTTGGTTTCTCGTTTAAAATGTTATCAATAACTTCAGCGGAAAATAAATTACAAAATTCCAGACTCATTAGATCCGCCACTGGGTTAAATTTCTTGATTTTCGCTGCAACTATTATTCTATGAAGTGCGAAACTGCAGCTGCTTTTCTAAAATTTCAGCACAGATTTTACAGCGATATATCCAGTCAGATTAAATATTGTGCAGAACAATTAAGCCATGATTTCAGTTTTACCATTTTAACCCCGTATAATGTTCTCTATTTTTAGCATATGATGTAGCCGAATCTTCCAACTTTTTTTCCAACAAGAACGTAACGTTTTTCTTTATTGTTTCGAAAAAGTTGCTTTATTTACGGTCTCAGTGGCTTTTAAGTTACACGAATGATATTCTTCCCGATCTAAAGTGAATTCATATTTGCCATAAACAGTTCGGATCTATGTGTAAATGACACATCATGAGCCCGTTTTTTGAGTCTGTTGACTAATTTTATCAACACGTAAATAATTAACGTTATACATCCTTTTAAAGCTACCATTTTTGCCTTTAATTAATATAAATAATCAGATAATTTTTGAGATATTTGATTGACATAATTTTCATCAGGAATTCAAGCGAATTTTTTAAAACTTGACAAACATGACGAATATTGCAAACGCGACTTTAAATATTCAGTCATTCCGTGGAAGTATTGAAATTAACCATACATTTATGACAATCGCACAACTAAATATCCAAAATAAATACACCTAATGAAAAACTGAATGTGAGAAGGTGTTAAAAGAGAATTCGCATAAAAATACCTTATTTATTTTTAATTATCAAATTCAATTCTATCGGCTTTCTTTATAAGAATTAAGTAAATTGTTTTATTTTTAATTTTAATCAGCGCTAAATGATACGTTTTTTTTGAAATATGTCACAATTTTTATTTTAAACTAAAGTTTAGTGCTTTACTTACTCCTAGCTTCATTAGCCGCAGCAATAGCAATCTGTTCATCAGTCATTGTGTTTTCATCAGTTGTGTTGTTTTCTGTCTTAATTACTACATTGTTATCGTTCATAGATGTTCCTACAAATAAAAATAATCAGCATTATTAACAATTACATATATACACAAGCACGCATACATACATACATACATACATACATACATACATACATACATACATACATACATACATACATACATACATACATACATACATACATACATACATACATACATACATACATACATACATACATACATACATACATACATACATACATACATACATACATACATACATACATACATACATACATACATACATACATACATACATACATACATACATACATACATACATACATACATACATACATACATACATACATACATACATACATACATACATACATACATACATACATACATACATACATACATACATACATACATACATACATACATACATACATACATACATACATACATACATACATACATACATACATACATACATACATACATACATACATACATACATACATACATACATACATACATACATACATACATACATACATACATACATACATACATACATACATACATACATACATACATACATACATACATACATACATACATACATACATACATACATACATACATACATACATACATACATACATACATACATACATACATACATACATACATACATACATACATACATACATACATACATACATACATACATACATACATACATACATACATACATACATACATACATACATACATACATACATACATACATACATACATACATACATACATACATACATACATACATACATACATACATACATACATACATACATACATACATACATACATACATACATACATACATACATACATACATACATACATACATACATACATACATACATACATACATACATACATACATACATACATACATACATACATACATACATACATACATACATACATACATACATACATACATACATACATACATACATACATACATACATACATACATACATACATACATACATACATACATACATACATACATACATACATACATACATACATACATACATACATACATACATACATACATACATACATACATACATACATACATACATACATACATACATACATACATACATACATACATACATACATACATACATACATACATACATACATACATACATACATACATACATACATACATACATACATACATACATACATACATACATACATACATACATACATACATACATACATACATACATACATACATACATACATACATACATACATACATACATACATACATACATACATACATACATACATACATACATACATACATACATACATACATACATACATACATACATACATACATACATACATACATACATACATACATACATACATACATACATACATACATACATACATACATACATACATACATACATACATACATACATACATACATACATACATACATACATACATACATACATACATACATACATACATACATACATACATACATACATACATACATACATACATACATACATACATACATACATACATACATACATACATACATACATACATACATACATACATACATACATACATACATACATACATACATACATACATACATACATACATACATACATACATACATACATACATACATACATACATACATACATACATACATACATACATACATACATACATACATACATACATACATACATACATACATACATACATACATACATACATACATACATACATACATACATACATACATACATACATACATACATACATACATACATACATACATACATACATACATACATACATACATACATACATACATACATACATACATACATACATACATACATACATACATACATACATACATACATACATACATACATACATACATACATACATACATACATACATACATACATACATACATACATACATACATACATACATACATACATACATACATACATACATACATACATACATACATACATACATACATACATACATACATACATACATACATACATACATACATACATACATACATACATACATACATACATACATACATACATACATACATACATACATACATACATACATACATACATACATACATACATACATACATACATACATACATACATACATACATACATACATACATACATACATACATACATACATACATACATACATACATACATACATACATACATACATACATACATACATACATACATACATACATACATACATACATACATACATACATACATACATACATACATACATACATACATACATACATACATACATAAATACATATATATATATACATACACATATATATATACGCGCGCGCACATGCACACGCATACACACGCACACGTATATATAAATAAATAAATAAAAATAATGTATATATTTCTGGAAGAGAAACAGAATGAAATAATAAAGTTTACCTATATGTGAATTCGAAAATGATGCCTCAAAATCCGCATCAACTTTCTCACTTTTAATAATTATTTCGGAACTCGAGCTTGCATTTTTATTATATTCTGTCATTGTACTTTGTAATGATCTTTCTACTGCATCATCAAAATTGTCAGCGAAAGTACCTATTCAACATAAACGTATTAATGACAGATACATCCTGTAGTCAACTGCAGCAAGAAAAAATTAAAAAACTGTCTACGTTAAGCAAAAATTTAATATAAATTAAAATATTTTTAAATTATAAATATTAACTGTATCAATGCGCGGAGTAGACAACCGTCTTCTTAAAATATAAGTTTTTCACGGAATTTTTATTTAAAATGTTCTCAGATGCCGAGATTTCTGTTTGTTCATGAATTTAGACAAACGAACATAGAAATATGTATATGTTTTTTATATTACCAAAATGATATGATAAAACGCTTTTGGTTTTTTTTAACCCATTTTTCTTCCTGGAATAGCAATGTATTTCATGTTTTGATCGTATTCAATATCGGATTGTAAGCAAATAACCAGACAACAAATGTTTCATTTAAACAGTCATAATACAATTGAATATTATTTCATTATCATTATTTTGTGTACTTCTTTCTTATGAATTTATAGATCTTTAATTGCGCCCAAGCAACTGGAAACGCGAAAATAATAAACTGAAACAACTTATTCTATTCGACTTAGGGTTCTTCTGGACGTGGAGCAAGCATTTGATAGAGTGTGGCATGATGGCCTCCTATTTAAACTTAAGGGTAACATTAACAGTGATGTCTATTCAGTACTCGAGTCTTATCTGACAAACAGATTCTTTCGAATTAAAATGAATTCAACATTGCCAGATAAATTTATAATACGAGCATCTGTTCCGCAAGGAAGCATATTGGGGCCCCTCCTATATTCTATATATTCTGCGGATATACCTATTATGAACTCAACGGTTGTGGGAACATTTGCAGATGACATTTGTATTTTGGCTACACATGAAAACTAAATATACGCGTCTGCGCTCATACAAGAACACCTAAATAAAATCTCTATACGGGCAAAGAAATGTAAAATCAAGATAAATCACACAAAAATCCAACAAATAACTTTTACGTTAAACAAGAACACCTGTCCACCTGTTAAGTTAAATGATCATCCTTTACGTCAAGTTCAAAGCATTAAGTACTTAGGATTGATTATGGACCAGCGCCTTATATGGAAGCCTCACATAACACACGAGAGGAAAAAAACCTTTATAAGAATGGCTATATTAAAAAATATTATTAGTTCACGATACGCTGTGAGGCTTTCCTGCAAACACCTCATATACCTAACAGGTATAGCTCCTATATGGAAAGGGGTCGTCAGCCAGAAGTAATATTAATAAAATTCAACAGTTGCAGTCTAAAATCCTCCGTGGAATAGTTGGAACTCCTTACTTTGTTTCGAATAGCACGCTGCACAACGATCTTCATATTCCATATGTTCAAGAATATCACGCTATGCAGTGCAGAAAATTTTTCGAGAAGCTGCCATCTAGTAATAACACCAACGTATACCAATATCTTCCAGGAAATCCACAGAGAAGATTAAGAAGAACATGATGTCGAGATGCGCTAAATTATAGCTAACGATGGTGTATATATCAGAACTGTTAATTAGAAATAATATAAGTAGGCTCTCCTCACCTGACTCACGTGAGTAGTGTAGGGTAGGGGTATCAATGATGTTGTCGTCGCTTCAGTGGAGATAAGTAGTAAGCCTTAGGAATAATTTAAATATATAGATGATTAAATTAATATAAGTAACTATCTAAATGCTGTTAAAACTTAATTGTGGGTGAACAGTATAAATTAGAAGGCCTTGTACAAAATAAAAATAAATTAATAATAAACGATAGCAACGCCAATAGTGATCAACGGACCGGGGTGGTGTAAAAAAAAGAAAAAAAAGAAGGAGAAATGTTTCGCTTGTTATTCTGCTGTAAATGTGGCAAGATATATAATAGAAGTTTGTTTTGATAAAACAATGGAAAAGCGATAGAATTAAAATATTTAAATTTACTCCATAATAAGTTCTTCCAACTGATTAACATTTTTTTTTTTCATATATATATGCTAAAGATCAGAAGCTGATTTGAAACTAATTGGTGATTTTACCATCTGCAAATATCCCATGTCAAATAGAATTAAGTGATAACGAACTTAATTTTTTGTAATTAGAATTTGAATTCTATATTAAAATTTTACTTCCTCTTTTAAAGTAAAAATTTTGGTACTGTAATTAACTTAATTATTTTGTAATGCAGTAAAATGAGCATAGTTTTCATTGTTGATTATATATTTTATTTCATCAAAGGTAAAAATTAAAAAATGAAATAATAAATGTCATCTTCTGGTTGCGCTAATTTTGATTTTAATAAGTTTTTATCGGAAAAGATTACACGTATTTTTTCAAATACATTAGAATTTTTTATAAATCTGGAAAACATCAAAACAAATTTTGAATAACAGTGTATATACATAAGTTAAACTTTTAATAAATAAATTGCGGATACAATTATGTTAAAAAAAATTATATTTGCTTACGGAGGGAATTTTTTTCATGTTGCTAGGAAATTTGGTAAACGTCAGTCGAAAAAGAGCAAGCTGTTATGTGATTTGGCTTTTTTTGAAGAGGTGCCGTAATAAAAAAGGTTTACCGAAATTTGTTCAGATAAAACATCATAAAGCCAAGGGCAAGAACAGACTAGACTGTTTTTCGAATTAGGTTGCCGATTGGTGGTTTTTGAAATTAGTCGTATACGATTCGAATTGGCAAGAATAGATATTGAATGTGGTACCTTAGAGCAGAGTTTGTGTCAATTAATCAATGTAGAACATTGGATATTATTAGATGATATGACTTCCTCACATGCAAGCAGAATTCACCAGTTCCGAAAGGACAAGTAAATTACGAAGTTTAATAAACTTAATAAGAAAATGAACCACGTTGGATATAGCAGATAGGAATATTGTGGTAAACCTCACGGATTCTCCGTTGGATAATAATGAAATTAAAGTGTTAGAAAAGTGGTCGGATAGTAATGAAACTAAAGTCTTAGAAAAGAGTCTGTATTTTTCGCAATAGCTCCCAGATGAATTCCATTGGAAGAGATAGTGTGTAGTATTGAGGCGGGTTTAAAATTTGTATCTGGTAGTGTAGCAGAAGTTATTCGGCAAGGTTGTGCCAGTGCTCTACGCAAGGCGAAGCCACCGAAGGCAAACTTATCCAAAACTGAGTATCAAGCCTTATTATCGCTGAGAAAGAGCAAGAATTTTTTAGTTTTAAAAACGGATAAGGGTAATGCTATTCGGAAGTTGAGGTTATCAATGCTTTTCAAGTAGCTAAACGAAAGGTGTTTCGGAAACGAAAGCGTAACTTTTCTCTGCAACTTGGTCGCAAAAACGCAAAAGCAAATTCTGCTGCACCTCAAACAAATTCCAATGGAGCAGGCAATTCATTTTTAGTGCTCAACTGTGAGTACGAAGATTACGATGGAACGATGGAACGATGGAAGCTAAACAGCAGGACTGTACAGCTGCTGAAGGTGATGATTCTCCTTCACTTAAAAAAATCTTCAGGAATGTCTGGTAAGGAAAGCATCTTAACTCGTATCACGAAATCATTCAAATTTCCACCAATATTTATTGATGACGTAAAGAACATCAATGGGTTAATGGCTAGTCTAGACGAAGCAAATTCTTCCGACTCATATAAGAGGCACCATTTGTGTTTTGCCTAGTCCTACGAACGCATACAGAGAGCTATTACTTCCTATTTCTATAAACGTAATTTTTCTTACTCATATTAACTCTTAACTGAGCGAACATATAGAGTGGCGATTAAAGTGATCCATCACTCTCTACCTTCAAAAATGACGTAAGAAAAGAACTGGCTCAACATCTATATTTTGTTCAAAACCTGCACAATCCTAATAGCTATTTGGGAAGAAAAAACTCGATATGATCTTTACTGAACTAGTACCTAACAATAAAAAGAAAAGGTATTTTCAACTCATCTCGATTGTATGGACAAGTTGTCAAAGTCGAGTTCCCGAAGCGTTTTGATGATCTTACGCAATGCCATCGGTGCCAGAAATTTTGGCGTACGAAGAGGTGCTGCAGAAAGAAATTCTGCTGTGTAAAATGTAATTACCCTGCCAAATACGCTTTACCCAAGAACCACACTGTCAATTATAAAAGCTACGGTTTATAAAGAAATGATGCGCAAACGAGTCCAGAGCACAGGTCCGGCTACATCATCGAAAACATCGATACATCAACCTCAACTTCTAAATTACGCGAGTGTAGTTAAAACATGTCAAACTGAACATCTGCACCAATCATCGCAACAAAATAAATAAAATCCGCAAGATTTTCTACAGCATGAACCTTCTTCATAAATTTGACGAAATTGTATCTCTTCAAGTGATAATGACTTTCCGAATAAAGATGATAGAAGCCACACCCGACTGTTGCAAATCAAATATGTCAAAAATAGGTTTGCGTCTTTTTAGCATCTGGAATGCTAATGGCGCAACTCGGAATCCGATTGTTCATTAAGAATTATGCCATCGACCTCACGCTCCTCTGTAAAACACACTTAATTTGCCGAATCTATTTCAATGTATGTGATTATGAACTTTATCCGACCAATCACACTAATGATAGTCACATGCGTGCCGGTCCGCGATTTTTATTTGCTCTACGCTAAAGCACTATTCTCTCGATTGAGTTCGTTATCTTGAGATCCAAGCTACTGCCATCAAAATCGATATTGATCATGGCGAGATTACAATTTTATCAGTCTTAATATCTCCCGAGCACAATTTAATAGTTTCTTTAGCGAGATTGGTCCTAAATTATTCGTAAGCGGTGACTCAAATGCTGAGCACAAGCTTTGGACGACGACTCCTAAAGAAAGGGCACTTTCTAACTTAACTGCTCGCACAAATCGCGAAGTTCTAGTTACGGAGACCCCGACGATCTACCCTTACGATCATACTCGACAAAACCTAATGCAGTTGACTTTGTAATCTACGCCGGGCTAGATCCCAAGCGCCTCGCTATCACAGAAGAAGCTGATTTGAGTTCAGATCACAACGCACTTATAACTATGATGGCAGCAGTAAATGGCTGTTACTAAGCCCAGAATACTGTCAGTCATGCAATCTTATCTAGCTTCCGAGACAAGCTAGAGGAACTTGTCAACCTTAACATGGGTACTTCTTCCACCGAAGACATTGACGGTAGAACTCTTCACGGGGAATCTCCACGCAGCCGCTGCCTTTATCACAATTAAGTAACCTACACAGAGTTCTACTCCGACAAAATTCTTCTGAATGCTGACTCGAATAAAACCATTGGCTACAACTTGTTGAGAGCAACCAAGTGTCTGAAGCAACAGCCGCTGAGGCATGCATCAATTCGGGACTAGAAGCGTTCTTCTCCTACTTCAATCAGTCGCGTCACATCTGCCGAAGTTGTAGAACAAATTAACAAATTAAAGGTCAAAAAGACCCCTGCGTATGACGGCATTGATGATCAAATAATTAAAGGAGTGTTATTCATCGTAATGATATTTATTGTCCTTTCACTTTACTATTCTTTTTAAAATCTACTCGCTTGAATTAGCTTCCCTGTCCGTCTCAGCTTCCACACTCTTTTCGCGGACGATATCCTCGTTTATTCTTCCTTAACTTCCGTCATCTCCGCCAATGATGAACTCAATAATTTTCTGAACATGCTTTAATCTGCTCTATCTAACATCCACCTAGACATTTTTTCCGCTAAATCTGCTTCTACGAATTTTCCTTCCATCCATATAATATTTCATTCATTAATATCTCCCTAAACAACCTACCTATTCCATTAGTTAAGTTCTTTTTCCATCTCGGTTTTTTTCTAGACAGTCCATTATCCTTTCGTGAGCATATTACTTATTTATACATTCCCTGCCTTAAGAGAACTAATTTATTAGAAGCTCTTTCGCCACACAAATGGGGTGACGAGCCCAATGCTCTTCTTATTCCGTATAAATCTATTATTCGTTCCAAGCTTGATTATTGTTCTTTCATTTATGGCAATGCTTTTAAACATCTTCTCTCCAAACTCGATAGAGTTCAGAATTTATGTCTTCATCTTTGCCTTAGTGATCTAAAATCCTCTCTTATTCCTGCAATTCTTTCAGAAGCTAACATTCATCATTTACACATTCACAAATTCTTCCTCGGGAACCGCTTTCTCATAAAACGTCTTTCTATTAAGGCCTCTAAATTAGTTTCTGCTTATTATAACATTTTAGCTAGTTGGCGGTTTTCCTCCCTGAAGATTCCTATTCTTTTTCATGTTTCTCGGCGTCTTTCATTCGCCATTCATCTATACTTATCTTAAACTTTCGTTCTTTACATTCAGCTTTTCAGGCCTTCTACATCCTCCTAATTTATTTTTCCTTTCATCTCACGCTAAATTTTCACTTCTAAACTCCATAAGCGAGTTAAGCGAAGCTTTCAATTCCTTCTTTTTTTCTTCTTCTATGTTGTTGACAGATGGTTCTGGGAGCGACAAGGGCGTCGGGGTCCGTGCTATTCATTTCATTACACTTTTCTCCTACAATAATAAGTATCATATCTGACTCTATGAGTGCCTTGCAGACCATATTCTCTACTTTTCATCCTCTTCATAGGACTATATTATCCTTTCTATTCGATCCTTAATTGCTAGCCCCCCTACTCTCATTAGTGCCGTTAGGCTTAGTTCATTGTGAACCTTAACTTCACAATCCATGATACCAGGATATACGGGACTTACTTACTTTACCCCAATTCGTCCCATTCAAATCGACCTTTTTGCATTCCCAGTCATAGCGACATCGAGGGCAACAACCTAGTTGACTCGTTTGCTCATTCTGCTTCTTCTAACGTCACATTTGTCAATGAACAATATCCCTTTTCCATCTGAACAAGCACACTTTAAATCATGGTCGGATACCTACATTACCTCCTTTCTAATCCTCATTCCTTTCACAAAACTAATACAGCCTCTCCCCTCATCACGGTCTTGGTTTGCTGATTTTTCTGGTCCCAATCGCTTTATTAGCTCTTTTATAATACGATTTTTTCAATCATAGTTGTCTTCCTTTTTCTTTTTCGTTTTTCTATTGTTGCTCCTCTACATTGTATTTTTCATCTCTCAGATCACCACTGCGTTTGTGATGTGGATCATATTTTCTTTGAATGTTCTCTTCTTGTGCACAAACGCTCTGTTCTCTATACTAAGTTCTTGCATATTAAGCTATCTACTCCTTTTTGTGCTTTCTACATACTTTCCTTTTCTTCGTTAGATGTTGTTCCAGCTTCAGCAGAGTTCATTGACCCATTTCACCATATATTAATACTTGATTCTTTTGCTTCTTCCTAATTCTTAGATGATTGGTCGTTGCCCTTGGTTGGTGTTCCCAAAAAGAAAAAGAAAAATCTCAGTGTAAGTATGCTGCAATCGTTACAATCCCTATACCTGAAAAGTCAATCTTCTCGCATCGTACAGACCGACAAGCAATGATGCAAAAAGTGGAACATCAGTAAAACCAGAAATGGTTTTTTTGCCTACTAATATTGAGAGGAGGTACGTACACAGATATCAACTACGATGGCACAGCCATCCCCCAAGTGGATCAGGTTCGTTATCTCAGTATGCATTTAGACAAGTGATTTAATTAGTAACAACAACCGTCGCCATAGAATAAAGAAACTTTATTGGCTTTTCCGACCAAAAAGTAAACTTCAACTTTAAAAGAAACTATCAATCTATAAATAAGTCATTGTGACCTTCCTGAAGATATGCGATCTAGTTATGAAACAAGGCAGTTAACTCTAACCTTGACAAGATTCAGGCGTTTTGCAGCAATCTTTTTGACGTCTATGCGATACACCATAGTTCATGCGCAATAACGTCATACAAAGGGATCTACAAACATTTACACTGATTGAGGAAATAAACTTTCATAGTAACTGGTACTATGATCGTCTAACTGGATATATTAATCCTCTCGCTATCTCACTGACTAATAACATAACTCAACAACGGCTAAAACACCTACATCCCACCTACTTACTTTGGAGAACCATTTATAATTACCGCACGCTACATATCTATTATTTAAGCTCCTAGCTACACATCACTATCTATGATCATAGCAATAATTTATAGTATGTAATACTGATTATTATTTTAAGTAACTTTGTATAATAAAAAAAAAAAAATAAACAAAAAAAAAAAAAAACTTGGTTGGAATCAGAAAATCATTTTAAAATATATTTTGAGTGCTCACCCTTCATTAATTTATAATTGCACAGCGATGACGAAAATCGGCTAGCTCCTGAAATATTCGAATTACTATCAGTACACTGAGAAAGCGAAGGTGACTTTGTTCTACTTGAATTGGAAATTCGAACGGATGAAAGTGACGTCAAATTCTGCTCCGGTGAATAATATTTCTTCCCGTATTGTCGCAATATCGGTGGTCTATTATTTCGTAGTCCAATTATTCCTTTACCGGCGTCTATCGATGATAAATCATTTTCTTGAAAATCAAATTCATCTGCACGTACAGATAAAAAAAAAAAAAAATCGAAATACAACAATGCACAGTATTTTAATAAAAAATTATTATAAACCAATTTAAATTTAATTAAAAGAAACGAAAAAAAAATACAAATGTTCTATATCTATATATGTGGCATTTCACGTGAAATGTCCGAGCGCGCCGCTCAAGCGCCAAAACGCTTACTTTTCATCTGATAATTACGCTACTAAGAATCATACACAAAAAATAACAACAACACGTTTTCGATGTATTTTTTCCTCAGCTTTTCCAATGAAATCATTCGTCCTTTTTTGAAAATGTGCTTTTTTAACCTAAAAAAAAAAACAACACAAAACGTGTTATATCTTAAAAAGGGCATTTTTAATACTCTAGATCAAAAGAGGAGGGATTTTTACGTTGATATAGCAATTTTCATCAGAGTGTGGTTTTTCTTCTTTTACACGAGATGATATTGAACGCCAAAACAAAGACGGAGGACCGCCACTGCGGCGCAACGTGACATGCGGCACAGTGTGTTTTCTATCAATAATGTTTACTAAATAAGTAAATCTATAACACATAAGTATACATATTATTTATTTATACATTGAAACATTCTTTGTACATTTTTGCAATATAATTACATAATGTGCATATTTACATAAGTATCTCGGAAATTTATTTATTTGTTTTCTTCGTTTTTTTAAAAATTTTCTTTGTGTTTGTAGATAATTTTTTTTACATCGGAAATAAATGAATATGATTTACGTTTATAAATTTCAGTTCTACAATTATTAAAAATTTTTTCTGTTTCTAGTATCGATGGATATTCATTTTTTTTAAATGTAGAAAAGTTAAACAACTGTTTCGCCCAGTTAATAGGATGATTACTTTTACCAAACGGATTAATGCATCTTGAATGAAAAACTGAATGCGACATAGCGTTAGATAAAAAATAATTAAATTAATTTATAGTAAATAAGTTAGTCAATTAAAGCTAAATTAATTAATTTCCGAAGTTATAAGTTCAAGTTTTTTGATGTTCATAAAGTAATACGCGCTTTCGACAACGCTCGCTCTTGTTATTCAACACAATCACAACGATGGTAATCTATAACTAAATAAACGTAAGCTAACCACAATCCAAACTCGACGTCAAATAGATATTGGAAAAGCCCAATAAACAGCGGCGGTCCGTCTTTATTTTGACGTTCAATATCGCGTAAAAGAAAAAAAAAACACACTCTGAAAATTGCTATATCGGCGTAAAAAACCCTCCTCTTTCGATCTAGAGTATTAAAAAACATATTAAAAATGCCCTTTTAAAACACGTTTTGTGTTTTTTTGAGGTTAAAAAAGCACATTTTCAAAAAAGGGCGAATGATTTCACTGAAAAGCTGAGGAAAAAATACATCGAAAACGTATTGTTATTATTTTTTGTGTATGATTCTTAGTAGTGTAATCATCAGTTGAAAAGTAAGCGTTTTGACGCTCGAGCGACGCACTGGAAGAACACTTGACGTGAAATGTCCCATATATATAAAAGATAGTTCGGGTTCGGTATACCACTTATAACTCAAGAACGGTTTGACCGATTTTCATGATCTTTGATTTGTTGGATTTGTCTCCACTCCGAATAGCAAAATACGGGCTTCTGTGTTTTATTTTATATTTTGAATTTTGCTTTTAAATGGTTATCTGGTGGCGAGTTATAAATCTTTCAAGGGTGATTTTTCGGGTCGTTCTAAATTTCATATTATATATTCTAGACGGTTTCCTATCGCCCAGGGTAATCGCTCAGCTTAAAGTTGTAAATTGTCATAGATAGAAGTTTAATTGTAATTTATGATCCAATTAAGTCAAACCGTTTCCGAGCTATTGTATAATTGAATATTTTTTTCGTTTCTGAACCATCTTATTGGGTTATACTGCTTTTTTTTTATTAAGGCGAACAATGCCTTGCTGCCACATGAATTGCATTCATTTTAATGTAATTAAAATACTTTTCATTTTGATTTTTGTACATTTATTGAGAACTTAATTCATTTTGAATATTGATTTCATCTTAGTAAAAAAACTGAATTTAATTCAGCTAATAAATTAACACAACATTTATTTTCTAAGGCGGTACGAAGTTCGCCGGATCAGCTAGTTTTTAAATAAATATTCCATACGTATGCCGAATTGTAACTGCTATCAACCCAAGTAAACTTAAAATCTAGTTAACATTTATAATTTATAATTTTAACAAATTATATGTAGTTTGGGAAATTATTTATTCGAGAATAATATATCAAATTAAAGCAGAATAGTGTGGTATAACAGAAAACAGAATTTGTGCGAAATAGGAGGTATATGCATGAGTAAGAGATAAAACTCATGAACGGGGACGATCTACGCAAATGTTTAGACTTCTTTTAAATTCCGAGAAATTTTCATGAGGAAGCGTCGTTAATCACCTATGCAATTGAAATAATGCAAGAAAAAATCGAATAAAATGAATCATAAAAACGTCTGAAAATTCAAAATGTAATAGATGGAAAAAAATTAACTTTACGGAAACTTTTGGCCAATGCAGAAATTTGGAGAATCATTGCATGTCATAAATATTTTCTTAAAAGCTCTGCGCTATAATAACATCGAATGAAACAGGATATATTGGGCAGAGAATCCGTCATTCGCTTCATACCGTGTAAGTTTCTTTACGGCTTAAATATACCTGGCGATCCAAAGTAAATAAATAAATATTTGATTACGAAAATATTTAATATTAAAGATTTTACATTTTATTCGGTAAAACTCTAGGGTGAAAAAGTTTCGATACGTAATAAATGACCAAAAAAAGAGATATATACGAACTAGTCATCAACTTTTTAAAAAAAAATTAAAAGAAAAAGCAAAGTGTGAAGAATTCGCACTTTCTGACCTCGTGCGTTTTGAGGCGTTACTGCACACTGCCGAAAAAAATTACATTCTTTTTATTGTAACGGAATAATTATGCTCTTCAAAAAAATGTCTTTAAAGCTATTTTCAAATATTTCGGTACGGAAATTAAAACAAAGTAGAAAGAAATTTGGGGAAACTTATAACAGTCCAGTAATCGGAAGCAAAGACAATTTTTTAACATTTCTCGTCATTGGCGATGAAACTAAAGTGAAATATGCAACAGTCTCGGTGAAGAAAAACAAGCAGATGCGAAAAACTTGGTATTGACAAAAGTAATGTGGAGCGCTGTTTTTCTTTAAAATTGTTGCACAGTAGATTACATGCAAAAAATCCGCATCGAACGGTAGATACATCAAAACGGTCAACGTTAAGTACTAGTGAGGTACTTTATAATGCACTCGCAAGCATAATAAAAATTGGGTTACTTTATAATGTCTGTTACCTGCAGGTGTTTTTTTGCTTCTTTGTATAAAGGTAAGGACAAGAAAATTTTGAGTAAACAGTTAGTATTGTTTGCTAATTCGTTCGATGTTTACTTGTTATATTCAAAGTTTTATGTTCCATCTCTCTAATATCCGGCTACAATATAAATTAAAGTTAAGAGGAGTTGTCATTTAAACTCCAACATATATTACTTTTAAATTTGTAATTTATATTGATCAATTTCGTAATTTTACGATACACCTATTCATCACTATATTACAGGATTAATGCCATTTTATCATCGACTTTTATTTTTTCAGTTTTAAATATAAGAATTATTTTATATGTGTTTAATTATTTAAATTCAATTAATTGGTCTGTACAGTACTATGAATACGGGAAGCTAGATTCATGCTCGTATTATTAACGTCAATTATAATAACATTTTTGGGAGGGTCAAATAATGTAAGTGCAGAATGTGAATTTGCACTTACTTTACCTCTATAAACTGATTTTTAACAACATAACAAATATCACACACTATGCCAGAAAGTGAAACAATACTATATAAACTATGCGACCAGGTTGGTAACCAACGTCTTGATCACGGAGACCTAAGGACCTAAATGGGAAATATACGATCAACCATATAAAAGCAAGTTTTCATCTTCTTCATAGAAAATATGTACTGCTGTAAAATGGAAATGTACCGACAAAATTGCAACTGTTCAAGGTATTTTACAAACAGCGAATAAAGTATCCTAGAAATAGAAATTAAGAAATGTGGAATCAAAATTTGTAGAATAACGAAGAAACACTGGAAACACAAAGACAATTTGAAGCGAATGAAAGCACCGTCCATTATTCAAATAATGAAGAAAAGAATGTAGAATGGCTATAACTGTAAGTAAACATTTAAAATATCTAGTTATGGAATAGAAGACAGTAACTGACAGAATTATGACAGTTAGACTAAATACGAAACCGATAGTAATAAGTTTAGTACAAGTTTACGCACTGACTAGTAGGAAAGCAAATGAAGAAACAGATACGTTTTATAATGAACTACAAGAAAAAGTTAACCAAATATCTAAAAGAAAAATTATTACGAAACATAATTGACAGTGGTGAACACGTAAAACCTGTAATAAAAAAATATCGTCCAGGTAGAAACTAAACAGACTACTTCCTTATCCAAGAGCACTAGAAATCAAAGTGTAAACATTTTAAAATGTATCCAGAAGTACATTGTGAATTAGATGAAGATTACTGTTGACATACGAGTATGTAAGAGAAAAGCTAGAAATACCACCAAAATCAAAAATTATTCACCGAATGGTACAATAATTCAGCCTTTAAAACAACAATAGGAAAATTACCCCCCATCTTTTGACAATCAAATTATATAAAAAAAAACAAAAACGAATTCATATAAAATACTCTAAAAAATAGAAAAATGTAAACCACGGTTATCCGAAATATTACAGCCTGTCAAGAAGAGAAGAAACATTAATCAAAATAAACCATTTAAATTATCAAAGAAATTAATAAAGTTGCAAGGAAGACAAAAACGAATTTATTAATACTATGTGCAATCTGATATAGAAACATACGAACAAAAACAAATCATGGAACTTACTTAGAAAAGTAAGACTAATACTCGGAGATTTTAAAACTGAACACTGACAGGAGAACAATTAACAGGACAGACTGTAGCTAGACTGAATAACATAATTTATACCGCGAAGAACTCCACAGTTACAAAAACAGAACAGGTGTAGAAATATTAAATCTGGTATATAAACTAGAACCGTTCGTACTAATAAGTAAAATAGAAGAAACCGTTTTCTGAAATAAATATAAATGGCCCTATGGATTGGTGAGCTGAATATACGTACCGCAATTCAAGAAAATAAAATAAGAGAATTACCGAATTGTCGTCAGAATTTCACACACAATAAAATTGTGTTGGGAATTCTAAATAATACTCGTAGAATCAAAATCCGCATACTGAAATAGATCCCAGAAAAATAAACGAGCTTTATGAAAAGTCGCGGAACACGTGAGCTGATCTATAAAATAAGATAATTAATACAAAAGTCACATGAACACCAAACAATGGCGATATGCTTCACGAAGTATCAGAAAGCTTTCGGAAACATACTATGAGATAAATTATGGACAGCGTCAACAGAAATGAGCGCTTCGAGACACTGTTCTATTTATTAAAGTTATACAAGAATAAAAAGATTATAAGAGTGGAACATTTCCACAAGAATTTTGCACAAAGAAGGGTGTAAGACGGAATGTGACATTATCCTTTATCTTTTTTGGTATAGTATAAGGAAAATACATAAAGAGGATAGCTTTGGACGATTGAAATAACGATACAGAGGTTTGCGGAACATATATTTTTAGTTTGCGGTCCGTACATAGCGTAGTATTAATAGCAACATATATCAACTAATTAAAAATTTTATTACAACGTCCGGACAATATTAGTATGGAATAAGGTCAGCCACTAATAGAAAAAACAAGAACTATGATTACACACAGAAATAACACGATTTTAGGCCATGAAAATAGTATATATTGAAATAAAACGTGGTTAATAGGCCTGTATATTCAAATGCATTAATAAAATTGAATGACAGACGTGAACAAGATAAGGAAGCGAATATTTAAATAGCTCGGGTTGCCACGAGAAAATTAAATAAAATATAGAAAAGCAAACAAAATAAAATAATTACATAGCCTGTTTTTTTCCCCTCAATTATGACCTATACGGTGAAGATGTAGATCCCAAATAAAAGTGACAGGAAACGAACTGATAATTTCGAAATATAGTATTGGATACGTCCGCTCAGAATACCGCGGACAGTCAAACATAAAATAGCTCCGTACTGGAGAAAACTGGAATTAATTTACAATGAGCTGAACAAAATTTTCGTAAATAAATAGTACGTTAAATAATATCGAAAACAAGAATAGCAATCAGTCGTTAAATAGATAGAGCGATTCTCTCTTTTTTGTTTGGTTTTGTTTTTAATGGAAATACAAATAAAAAATAATAACCTAGCCAATACAGATAATAACGAGGAGAAAAAGTCAATACTGAACAGGGAATGGAATAACTGTGGCATTGATTCAAGAGACAAAGAGAGAAAAAAAGTTTTAGAGCTATGAATTTGTGTAACAACTTCAATAAAAAGACTAATGACTTCTCATGCCATTTATGAGTATTCAAAATTTTAACTAAAAAAGAAAGAAAAAGAAATTTCGATTAATTAATAAATTTTTGTTAATTTCATGTGAAAAATAAAGCAAAAATTTAACATTAAGTATTAACAACTCAAAGGGTTGGAAAATCCGATTCAGAAATCAAACGGCTGTATAATAATGGTCGGAAACTCTAATAACCGATTTTTCAAATATTTCGAAGACCGTTTACGATGTTAACACATAAAGAGGTACACTTCTATTAACGATATAATCACCCATTTTAACGCCATGACAACCTGTTAAATTCTATAGCTGTTTTATAGAACACATGTAATTTAGAAGTAACTGCAAATTTTACAATTTATAAAACTTATAATTGCGAAAAAAAAAAAAAGAAAAAGGAAAATAAGAATAGAAAAAGTGTCGATAGAAATATACTTGAAATGTTTACAAAACATTAAATTAAAATTTTACATGGCGGACGCCATGTTTATTAGCAACACTTTTCAGGGTGAATTTTAATTGAAAGTTACGATTTAGTTATTACAGATTTAGTTTAAAATACAAAACTAAAAAAATCTTTTATTTATTGTACACTTGAAAATTTTAACATTCTGAATAAAATTCCGTATATAAGTTTTTCAATTTATTTTTATACTCGAGATAAATATACTTCATTAAAGGTACTTGATCTTGATGGTATTTCTATGCGAGTATGGTTTAAAATATTTTTTTTTTAAATTTTTAATCATATATTATTGTTTCCTTTTTTAAAAAATCTTTAAATTACACTACCTGCAACAGTATTAGACAGATTTTCTCGATCATCACTGATTTGTGTTGTTTGATCACTTTTCATATCAAAACTGAATTCCAAATTTGTTTTTTGGCTGTTTATCTGCTCATCACTGTCAAATTCTGTTTCAAATACAAATAATTTTAATCGTCTACGAAATATCCTTGAGAAATATATTATTGAATAACAAAAAAACATAATTACCATTACAAATGATCTAGTAGCAAAGCAAATTTTTAAAAAAAAGATTTTTTTCAAAATTTTATATTAGTGTGACGCACAAGTTTTAAGACTGTAGCCATATAAGGCGCAAAAAAATTACAAAAACTTTTTCAACAATTCGAAATAATCTCCATTAGAAGTAATACACATGTTGGCACGAACTTTCAACCTTTTTATACCTTTCGAAAACTCCTCTTTTGAAATACTGTTTAACTTCGTTGTCACGGGTTCTTGTATCTCTTCTATCGATGCAAAATGGTCTCCTTTCAAGTCCATATTTAATCTGGAGAACAGAAAGTAGTCGTGGGAACTAAAATCGGGCGAGTACGGTTGGTAGCTGAACACAGGAAACATTTTTTTAGTCAAAAATTGAGTGTTAATCGCCGCGGTATGTGCTGGTGCGTAATCGTGCAAGAGGGGAAAAAACGATCTCTCCACAACTCGCGTATAATACGTGCAATTTTTTTGCAAAGGCGATCCAGCACTTGTTGGTAGAATCAAGCATTCACAGTAATAATACCTTGAGCAACAAATTCTTTGTGGACGATGCCTTTAGAGTCAAAAAAAGTAACCAACATTGTCTTCATTTTTGATTTTTGAAAACACAACTTCACCGACCCACTCGGCGTTTTGGCTTTTCGTTTCTGGATTGTATGCGAAACACCAACTTTCGTCACCCGTAATAATAAATTCAAGAAAATTCAGCTATATTTCAATCATTTCCAGCAAGTCACGTGCGTGAAATTCGTTGCTGTCGCTACTCGGCGGTTAGCGCTTGTGGAACAAAACGCGCACACAGCTTATTTCCCTTTAAATTGTTCCTAATAATGCGTTGTACGACGGTTTTTGGTATTCCAGTTAGTTCTTCAATCAACCTACAACTCGCATTACGGTGGTCCCTTAACACAGCTGCGACTTTAGCGATGTATTCGTTACTCTTCACGACGCATGGCCGTCCACTCCATTCGTCGTCTTTAACCGACTCTCTAACCTTCGCAAAAAGGTTATGTTACCGAAAAACAGTAGTACAAGACATAATAGATCCACCATAAGTCACTTTTAACATTTCAAACGTTTCCGTCGCACTTTTACCGGCTTTAAAGCAAAATTTAAACGCAACACGTTGACCGTTACTTTTATTCATCGTGAAATTATGACCACACTACCACGCGACCTGCTACTGAACAGCTGCATGTGATTCGCTAGACTTGAGGTAAAGTTGCAGTAACTAGTTCTCAAAATTTCATGAAGATGACGCTAGTAGTACCAATTTTATAGCCACAGTATGAGACACGCCGTGCACATATATACATTATATATATATATATATACAGTAGGTCAAAAAAGTATTTGCACACCACAAAAAAAGGCCGAGAAAAGGGCAGCGAAAGGGTTCCAGGTAAAAAAAATAACGTTTGACGTAGAGAATCACCTAAAATGTTTAACAGCCGCATACGACGACCGACAAATAAAAGGTAACACCGCTAGCGGCAAAAAGGCGGGAAGGCATCGCAAAAAAAAGTATTTGCACACGTGCAAACGAATGACTCGCGCATACAATTTTGACCGTGTAAACCCCATTGAAATTATCATATCTGGTATGTACGAGGGCTGTAGCAAGTGCAGTAATACGTGAGTAACAAAAGGTATACATATTAGCATAAATTAGCTTAATTGTTGTAAGAAATTGAAGTGTGATGTCGCCGAAAGCTTCTGAAATACCAGCACCAGTACGTTCGCGCATTGTTATTCCCTTACATGAAAAAGGTGAGTTATCGAGAAATAGCAAACGGAAGTTGGTTTTACATTTTCCGCAGCACGGTATGTAATAAAACGGTTTCAAGCCAGAAAAACAATCGCAAATGACGCTCGCAGAGGACGACCCAAAAAACTGAAACCGACAGATGAAAGATCCGTTACACAAAAATCGCGGGAAAATCCATTTCTGAGCGCTCCAGCACTGGCCGATGACCTCGCTTTAACATCGGCAGTATAAGTTCACCCTCAAACTGTTAGAAATGTGCTTTATTCGGCCGGCTTTCATGGCAGATGTCCTCGTAAGAAACCGTTAATTTCAGAAGCGAATCGCATCAAACGTTTGGAATTCGCAAAAGCGTACATAAACAAACCCGCAACCTATTGGCGATCAGTTTTATTTCCCGATGAAAGTAAATACAACTTATTCGAATCGGATGGACGCGGATACGTATGGCGGAAAGCAAACATCGAGCTGCGAACCGAGAATTTATTGGCTACCGTCAAATACGGGGGAGGCAAGATGCTTGTAATGGGGATGCATGGTGGCCGGCGATGTGGGGAATCCGGTTTTCATTCAAGAAAATATGACAGCCTATATGTATATCAACATATTACGCGATAATTTAAAGAACAGCGCTCACAAAGTAGGTTTGGGGGAGTCGTTCATTTTCTAATAGGACAATGATCCGAAGCATACTGCGCTAAAAACCCGTGAATGGTTGCTCTGTAACGCGCCTCATCGGCTGTTTGCCTCCCTCCTTCACAACCTTCGGATTTGAATGTAATCAAAAACTTATGAAGTTGCCCAAAAGTGGAGGTACGTAAGAGGAGAATATCGAACAGCGGAGATCCGAAAGCGGCCCTCCAAGCATCGTGGGAAGATATTTACCCCGGGGTAACGGCAAATTTAGTCAAGTCAGTGCCGCGACGTCTTCAAGGTGTTATAGCTACAAAAGGAACGCATACCAAATATTAATATTCTTTTTTTTTTTTAAATGGTAAAGTTTTATTTTTCATGTTTTCCTGTATATTTTGTATGTGTGCAAAAACGTTTTTGAGGTTACTTTTTTCTTTTTTTTAAATTCCAGGTTGTGATTTGTTTCTTTCGAAATAAATGTATATTTTCTTTTACTTTATTTTTTGTCTATTTATGTCTAATAAATGTTTCCGAGTCCTACGTCGTTCCCCTGTAGTCCTGTAGCCAATTTTCATGGTGTACAAATACTTTTTTGAACCACTGTATATATATTATATATATATATACATATATATTTTTTAAAAAATTAATAACAAAACATCAGGATATTATCAAATAATTTTAGACAGGTAGACAACTGACAGATATCGGCCAAAATGTAAAATAGCTCTCATATTGTAACAGAATAAGCAAAACTGTAGCAAAATATAATATTCCGTAGGGGACAGATACAACAGTTCAGTATCTTCAATATAGTCCAACCGTATTGGTTTTCTCGCACCTACAAGAAATAAAACGCTTCTCCGGGTTACACACTTAACTTCCTTTCCTTTACAGTACTGATGGACCGACACAGTCGCTAGTACTGGTACTCAAAACCACTCCATAATAATTGATAAAAGTCATACTTAAGCAAAGACCAGTTTCGAGAAAATATTAACATCTCTAGAGTATCTGCATCGTACTTCAATAACGTAATGTGTTTTCTTGCCCCATGTCACCACTAGGACTGGAGAACATTTATATAAATATTATAAAATGATTAAAGAAAATACGTACAAAACGGCATATATAATTGAAGCACATGTGATATATTGTCAACACGGCACTTTTATCATGTTCAAGTTTTTTAAATGTAATTAATAGTATAGGTTTTGTGTAATTCAAATTTTACCAATTTATAAATGAAGAAAAAAAGACTAATAAATATCCCCCCTTGTAGATGAATATAAAAAAGGAAAATAAATAAATGAAAAAAACAAAAATGTTCAGCCATTGTTTTTATGCCGAAACACAAAAGTACGGTCATGATTACTAAAAGACAACAGTATCGTTTACATTTTCATTCAGATCATTATGCAAATTACTGCATAATTGTACTTGCATAATGCGCAAAGTAAAAGTAAATTATTTCAATATATTATAATAAATCATATTGTGCCTTTCGAGGGTACATCATAAACTTCCGCAATTATTGGGCAAGCAAAACGTTATACGTCTGTCGCCCCAATCCCTACTTCAACGGTTATATACAAATCGTTAATTAGATTATAATATGTTTACTAACGAAGATTTATCCTTAAATTAAGCCGAAAAAAAAGGGCATTGTATAATTTTTTTGTTTTAATATTAAACTGATCTCACTCGCTATAATTCATAATACCGAGTAATTTTATTGCAAGTATCGATTTAGAGAACCGGACATAATTTCTAATCAGTGGTACCTTTCAATTCAGTCAAATTTTATCGATTACAAAAATACGAGTACGCAATAATCAAATAACGATTTTTTAAAGCTATAGTTTGAATGTATGCGTGCAAGTATGAGAAAAAACCTAGTTTTACCGATAGAAAACACAAACTTCTGCGCGGGCTAAGCATAAAAATTTTATCCTTTTGTTCATAATTTGGTTTTACTGCGTCAGGATTTATGCAGCTGTATACTAATAATATGAAAAAACGTTGTCAACTGAAAGAGACAATAGTGATTAGTTTTTTTTACTTATTTTTATCGTGATTTAATGTAATTATTCAATTTACCGTATGATTTATGAGTGGATCCATCGTCATCAGTCATTTCTGAGACACGAAACGAATTAACAACAGCAGACTGTTTCGGCAATTCTCTCATTTTATCGGAATTCGAAACATACCCCTTCTGTAAATATGAATTAGCTACTCTCCTTGTATCTGATGAATTGTTATAAGTGGTAGAATCAACTTTTAAGTTTAACAACGAAGACGAACCGTTATCATGACACCGAGAATCGCTACGACTAGGCGATGTCTTTAAACGGGTCCTGTTCGACTGATTTCTGTCGACATTAATCGCGGCATCTGCGGACAATAAATTTGAAGTAGAATACAAATGTAATATCCACATTACGAAACCTTAAACTTTATGTTACGTTTTATATATCTTTTTGTTATCCGAATTTATCGTAGACGATTTTTTTGATTTTTTTTAAATACCAAATTAATATGCACGACATATGTACCTATAACTTTATTAATTCACATGGAAAATAATAAGCAGTAAGAAAGAACATTTACCGAATCAAATATCTGATCGAGTTTTTATTAACATTTTATAATAAACGTATAATTTACTCCTTCAACACTGACATCGTGTCAGTATTTGTTATCGTACTGTAGTTTAGTGAAATAATCTATAGCAGATTTATGAGTTTTCGTTTAACTTATTGATACGGGAAAAAACAGGATAAGAAATATTTGTAATTTATTGGAGAATAAAATTTGCCGAAACACCGCGGTTAATATACGCAGTGTATAATATAGAATATTCCGTAACCCATATTTTACACAGAATATACCGATATTATTTATCGAAGATGTATAGTAAGAGATATAAATCTTGGGAAGTTCATACAATTTTCAAGTAATGTCACTCATTGTTAGTAGTTCGTCTGTGAAAATGTTTACACAAAATAAATACTGTATGGCTGTTATTGTCTTAAGAATAAAAAGTTACTTTAAAGTTCTGATCTTAACCTTATTAGTAAAATCATTGCGAAGTGTTTAAAAAACGCGCTATGATGAGACAAGTCTAATTTGTTCTTAATTGGTACGATTCATGTAAGACGATAAAAAGCTGTTATAGCAATACAAAAACTGCAGGAAACCCGCCACAGATTTATAGTAAAAAATATCAAACATGTATGCAACCATAATAGGAAAAACTTTTCCGTTCATGATCATATCAACTATCTTTACAATTTCTTTCTTAAACGAAAAGCTTTATCGCCTCAAAAATGGGCAGAGGATTCTGCGACTCTCTTAATCCTTTACAAATCCATAATTTTTACCAAACTTTATTATTCTTCCTTTATTACCGCAATTCCTGCAAAACGCTTTCATCCAAACTTGACAAAATCCATTACCTCCGCCTTTGCTATGATGCATTAAAATATTCTATTCCCGGTAGTTCTATCCGAAACAAATATGCATCCCCTTTATATTCGTCGATCTTTGCTCGATTATCGTTTCCCAATTAAACGTCTCCCTGTCTTCTGTTCCAACCTCACTCCCTCTTACCTTCATATTAAAAACCACTAGAGTTTTTTTGTTCTCGATAAAATTCTGATTCGCTCTCACATAGCTGCACGAATTTCTGAATTTTCCTTATTTGGTTTTTTTCTATAATGAGCTCCCCTACTTCTCCCACGATTTCATGAGCATTTAGTGGCCTACTTCCTCTTCGTGCTAACTACACTTTTTCTCGAGAGGTAATTAAATCTGATTTTGTTCACACGCTAGAATCCACATTTCCCTCTCATGTAATATTTTTTACTGATGACTATGCAAAATGGAAAACGGTGTACGCGGTGCGTTTACCTCCCCTTCTCTTCATCATTCTGAATCCTTCAAGCTCCGTTCCATCTGCTCTGTTTTTACAGATGATTCAGTCTCCATTTTACGTACAAATCCTTTATTTCTACAACTAGCGAAATCTTCGAATTTCTCATTGTTTCCGATTCGAAAAGCTTCCTTTAAAGGAAATTTCTTCTCCTCCTACCCATTCCTCTAACAATATTATATCATCATCTCCAACTTACTATCACCTCGTTCTATTCTTATAGACCTTTTATAGGTTCTCAGTCATTTTAACATTCAAGCCAATGACACGGCAGACTTTCTAACTCGGGCGACCGCCCTGAATAGTAGTCCTTTCTCTAACCCTCTTTTCAACTTCCGACTTAATTCTTCTTTCCTCAATCAATCATTTCAGACTTTGATTGGATAGATATCCTTCCTTATGCTCTAATCGCACTTAGCACTAAGCCGGCATTTAGTCCTCAGCTTTGGTCGTTTTCCATTCCGTTCAGTCGTCGTTCTAATATTGTCTAATTAATTAGTTAAGAATCAATCATTCTCTTTTCTCCGCTTCACGCTTTCATTTTTCTCTAACTCCTTCTCTTTTTTGTCCCCTTCATAACACTAATTTTACTTTTAAATACGACGCAAATCATGTTTTCTTCGAATATTCGGCTCTTGTTAGCGAACGTTCTCTTTTGTATTCGAATATCTTGGCTCTTGGTCTTCCGGCTCCTTAAAGTGCTTCCTTTTTTATCCTTTCCTTTCCATTTCCAGCAATAATTCTCTTATTAAAAATTTAAAGCTTTCACAGTGATTACTCATAATAAATAATTCTCTTACTTCAATTCCTTGTTCTTTCCATCTCCTATCGTCTCGAATCTAAATTCTTAACACAATACACATTCAAAATGTTGGGTCAAAACCAAGCGCGAGTGCAAAAAAAAGGGAGGAGGGACAAAATTGTCACGTAGCACACAATTAAAACGTGTAAAAAAAATAAAATTGTATTCATGTTTTACGTTGCATAGACCATCAGTCGAGAGTAGAAAAATCAACGAAGATTCTTGCTAACGTCTTTATCAAGGCGCTGATTCTAATAAAATTTTTCTTCAAGATTTTTTAACCAATGACAATTTGGTGACTTTCAATAAAATTTGGAAATCCAATGCTAGAGTTCGAAGTAAATCAGTTTCGATAATGCAAGATAGAAAAAACAAAAAACCATACAAATTAAAATTTTTCTTTTTTTGGACAGCGAAATTATTATTGATCCGGGCTCCGTTCGTTTGTGGATTTGTGATGAACGCGCAAGTTTCTGAAAAAAGGTTCATCACTGAGGAGACTAATATTCAGATATAAAAAATCGCAAGTGAGATAAATAATTAATTCTCTTTGTATGAAACGCTCTTGCACTTGCGTCATCTTGGTAAATGATTATCTAAATAAATATGACAATAGCATCAATTTCAGGTTCTACATTCGTTATATTCCAGTCGACCCCATCTTTAAAATTCCTCATAAAAAAAAAAAAAAAAAAAAAACTCAGTAATTCAGTAACAGCACAGCTGTGTTTATTTATTTTCAGATTATTTAAATATCCTTACTTCTATTTAATATTTATAATCTTTCCACCTTTCGCGGGTTCTGAACGTGGAATACCTACACTGTTAAGTACGCCATTATGGTCGCTTTTTATTTGCGGTAATACTAATTCCGAAACCAATGCTCTTCTTTGAAAACTAATATCCTTCATAACGGCAGATAAAAATAACATGATTTTAATTCAGACATCATTTAAACGTAATTTATCTGATATTCGTTCAGCTAAGTCATCACAGAAAGAAAAACTTTGGTTTCAGATAAAAAATTAAAACTCGAACAAAACTATAAAAACCCCAGCTTTAATAGAAAAAGAAATGAAAATATGAATTGGGCGATCAAAAAATACTATCGGATTAAGATTTCTGTACATAAAGTTAATAAATAAATAACATTTAATCATAGATTTTTCTTAATATTTTATCAAATTCTACACCGTATAATAATAATAATAATAATAATAATAATAATTATCAGCATCATAAAACTCTATAAATCGTTTTGGATTATTTTTAGGCCCATGTGCTATTGTTTTGTTGTTTTTTAAGGAAAAGGACTGCACTAGGTTATTAACAAATCAATTTGTCGGTAATTAAAAAAGCTAGTAAATTTACTATCAAAAATATTCAGCTTTGACGCACGAGTTAAAAAACTAGCAAAAAATTAAATAATCCTGATAAATATTTACACACAATTATTCATTTGTAAGTCAAATAACGAATTGCATTAATATAATCTGTATAAAAATGTATAGGTAAACAAGCACTGTTTTAAAGAGAAAAGTTAACCCCTAAAAATTAGTAGCATTTCGTTTTTACCTGATGAAGATGAAAATTCATTTAACGATCCGCCCGAACTACAATGCAGCGTTGTTTCATCTCGAGTCACAACTGATGAGTGCTTCAGAAACCGACCAGTTGATCTTCGGCAGTTTGGTTCCGATATATCTTTCCTTAAATACGACGAAGCAATCCTTTCTGAGATGGTTGCATTACTTTTAATAGAAGAATACGTGTTGCTTACCGGATTGGGTACATCAGATGTTGATTGTGAAACAGTAATGGTGCCAACATCATTCATAGACCCTATTGTACATATTTTGATTTTATTTAGATTTATTTATCCTTTAATTAAAAATTTACTTATTAAAAGTTTTACTTCTAATATACGTTTTCTTTATAGTTTGAGCGCACGAGTAAAAATGTGACAGGTAAAGTGAAGCAAGTTCAATACTTTTGATAAGGCGTGGGGGATTATGAAGTTAAGGTCTACAAAAGACCAACGGCACCGACGCGAGGGAGGAGGTCAGTTGTTTTGGTCGTTTTTACTCTCCCCGAAGTATTCAATAATTTCAGAGGCTGGGTAATTTGAATATAATATTAAAAGGCGCGCAAACACACACGCGTGCGCAGATAATTCACAGAAGCAAAAAAGAAAGAAAAATTAAGAGAAAAAAATCAGCGTAATTTTAATCGAACAATGGGCATTATGAAATATAAAATAAGGCGAAAAAGAAATCGTGTATTTTCCATTTTTTTTTATGACACATTATTCAATCCAGATTTAGTTTTTATCCTGGATTTTAAGTTTTTTACAACACTAAGTTTTCTTTGCCTAATTCGTTTTATTTCGTAATTAACTTCATATTTTCAATGGCAACTGTAAGTTTATACACAAATTCAAACCTTGCATAACACGCTTAGGTTACAGGAAAATACAAATAATTATATACCCGTAGGTACTCGAGAAATATCACTCCCTTTTAGCTTGACTAGTTGAGCAAAAATAAAGCATACAACAAACACGTATGCAAAATTACAAAAATACAAACGCATGTACTGTTATAGTGTTCACGTCTACAATTTAGAGACACGGGTAACATTAAACAAGCAAAAGTGAACATTCTGAAATCGTTTCCGGAAATATACTATTTTCAGCTGAAAAAGAGGAAAGAAAAAAAATACTAAAGATGTATATATTGTATAAATTGGAAGACTTCAATAATTTCCCGCCTTTAGATAAAAGAAAATCTAAAGAAATATTAGTCCAGATGAACGCAGTGTACCCAATTCGAGTTATGTGAGTCAGGTCTCTGTCAGATTCAAACTGCATAGCGTTCATCTTTACCCATATTTCTTTGTTCTTTTTTTTTTTTTCTAGTTGAAAATAAGCTATAAATCAGGTCTCTATCAAATTCAGACAATATTATAAACAGTATATTTTTCTTTTCTTTTTTCTAGTTGAAGATGAGACGTTTAAAACAAAAAAAAAAATTAAAGAAAAAATTGGAAATGTAGAAATTCGACAAGTAAAAATAAACAAAACTCAGCCAATTTTCCGGTGAAGCTATTAATATGCGAATTTTAAATATTGCCAACATTCGGTAATTGCATTTAAATTGTTAATTGTTACACCGTAAGTATGTAGTTTGTTACTGCGAAGCATGTCCGCTGTTTATAATACTTTAATATTTCAACATTTATAAAACTATAATTTCTATTTCGTTACACTGTTTTCTTTTTACATTATACGAATACAGAAATGGATACCCCTATTAATCTTTACAAATAATTTTAATAAATATCCCCATTAATGACTGTTCACTCTAATTGTAAGTACTACTGAAATAGCTCATGAACCGTATTAAAAATTTTCGACTTCAACCCTACACGGATCTGAATCCTGGTCTGTTAAAATCCATTGTATTTAATAAAAATACCATCATTACAACAGTATAGTTTAAACAATAATGTTAAACTTAAATAAATTCCATATCCGGGGCAAGGTATTGGGGGCTGTGAAGTTAAAGTTCACAATGTACCACAAGCCCAACAAAATACTTACGAGAGTGGGGAGGGAGGCAGGTTCTTTTCTATTGTCTGTCCTTACTTTCCTAAATTTCTTTGGTGGTCAATTCAATTTCGAGCTGGGTAAACCTGGGGACGACAAGATTCGAAACGAAAACGAGTCTCGTGACCTCTGGTTAAGATTTGTACATTTTTCGTACATTAAGTGGCTTATTTACATACATACATCAGTTGATTTCAAAAATCAATTTTCGAATTTAAACGGCAGATTAAGAAAACAAAGAAAATCCATTAATAATGTAGAAGATTAAATTAAGAGTTCATTATATTTTAAAAGCATAGTATTCTTAAATGCATACGGTAGCCCAGTAGTTGATCACCAAACTTAAGATTTAAAGTTTAAAATTCGGTTTGTTTAAGGCTACTCAAGTGTTACTTTTAAGTTTGCTCAGCCTGAAATATATTAAAAAAAAAAAAAAAAAAAAAAATCTAGTAAAGCAGGGACGAAATTTTAATTTAGCCAAACAAACACACTAAATTAATATTACGGAAACCGACCAAAAGAAAAACATTATTCTTCTTATTAATGTTTTCAAATTTAAATTCAAAATAATAATAATAATAATAATAATAATAATAATAGAACAACAAAGGCAGTATTAAACGAACCGGATAATTCAACGTTCTCATCATTTCTCATCATATCATCCGTATTCAAATACGTTTTCTCCGTTATGCTGTTCTTTACGGAGGCTCGTAGTTGCTCCGAAATATAGCCGACTTTTTTTTGTTTGTAAGAAGAAACCCTAGTACCTGAAACTGCCGAATCATTTCCACCGTTAATTTCATTCGTTCTCGCGTTTGCAACAAGTATTACATTTTTCGTTTTAATCGGTTTGTTTGTAACGAAATTTCTCGATTTTACTCTACTTATAATAATAGTACTGTTACCGAAATTTTCTAAAACAAATATTAAAAAAGAAACAAAACCAAATAAAAACAAAATCAAAAATACTACATATATAGCCGGGGCATGCTGCATGAACAAAATTATTTCGTTATTATTACGCAATATTATAATCGAAGATTTGAACAATATTCATTTCCCGATTTTCTAACGCTAAATTTTTACTTTTATATTTAAAAATACTGTGGCACAAATTAGACAAAAGCTAAATTAAAGTGTAACGAGACGTGTGTATAATTTTTCACAACTATTCCTTTCCTCTCGTTAATTGTACTAAAATTTGCGCAAGATTTCGCGTGAAATGATTCTGGTACCTACAATTGGTTCTGCGCTGGCTGAATTATTCACGTCAACAGAAAAAAACAAACAGATCTTCGACCGAACGCCAATATTTACAAAACTTATTTTAATTCACCGCAATGTCGATTTTAATTTGTAACATACTTTACTTTTATGTAAGCTTCAGCGAAGTAAGAGGCGAACATTCTTAAATACGCATCATTTAAAATATCAAGAATTACAGTGTTTAATTTCTATCTATTAAAGCTCATTCCGTGTATTTTCGAAATTTATTCCTCAATAAAAATAGTTTGAAAAATTGACGGCAATGTAAAGGATCATCCCATTTTTTGTTTTGCGAACTGAACAAAACGATAATTCTGCGAATTCATCGGAACTGTATAGATATTACCAATGCGAAAATATTAAGTTTTTCAAACGAGTCACGGGCAATGATATGTAAATTCAACTTTTTTACATTTTTCTCACTAAACAATGTAAAACCGATCGGAAGTTCTTAATTGAAATATGTTAGTTCCGCCCATTTCATTTTGTTCCTTTTTTCCTACTATAAAGAAGACTCTAAAAGCACGGCTCGCACGGTGAAAGCGGTTTAATCGATGTTGCCCACAGATAACATCGGGAAATAAGACATTCAACGATGCAATATAGTTTTCGTAATTATCAGACAGGACAAACAAAAACTTACGGTTATGCAACTAGAAAAACTTCAACATTTGCAAAACTTGTATACTGTGCTTGATTACAACTTTAGTTCAAACTTTGATTCGTGACGGCACATTTTACTTGAATCACCGAACCTCATTCGAAATGGACCCCTTTAATCCTATCAGGAATAAGTTAGGAAATGTTTCGATTCATTAGTAAAATAACATTCCGTATAAAAAAAGAATCTTAACATTCATCGCGAGAGACTTTCCGTTCTAATATGCATTAGAAATTTAATATGTTATTTATTTAAAACTGTTAGATGTTAACTCTAGTCTTATCACTTTACCTTTACGGCATTGGTATACATAACATGTACGCATATAATTCGTAACTTCTATTACTGAAAAAAGAAAAATTTTAAAAGTAACTTAAAATTTTCGTGGCTTCTTGAATTCATTGTATAATTATTTTCAGTAAAAGCCACGTCGCACGTATATTATCAGATAACGTTTCGAATAGCAATATACTCTTATTCATCATCAGAGCCGAAAAACACACGGAGGCACCAAGGAAAACCCCAAACTATAAACACATCGAAACCCAACCAGGGACTACTCCCAAAAACATATAATTAGTACTTTCTTCCACCGTTCTTCATAGAAAAACGAACAATTACAAGTCTCCGACTCGAATCTATTTTAAAACCGTCTTCTCGATTAAAATTTCAAAATTTTTCTATTCCAATCGCCTCTCCTATTACTCACTTATCCGCGTTTTCAATCCTAACCAATGTTTTATGTCGTTAAATTTAATTTCATGATTACTTTACTCCTTATTTTCGGATACTGCGGATTTTTCTATTTCGTGTTTTTTTTTTTTTTTTGATTCGTTCATGTATCGGTCTCCTAGTTTGTCCGATGTAACTTTGACCACATGGTCACGCGGGATTCTTGTAATTTAGGTAAGTCGTTGTTGTTATTAAAAATTTGTAATTTTACTATAAGCTCCAAACACCGGCCTAATTTTATTGTTCCTTAAAATTTATCCAATTTTATCAGTTACCTTTCCTATATACGGCAATAAAGTGACGTGCGCGTTGAATTCTTCTTTGTTTTCAATTTCCTTTTTGTTTTTCCTAAATCTTTTTATCAATCGTATTATTTCTTCTTTATTGTATCCCTTTTCGATCATTGCGTTTTTTATATTATCTATTTCCTTTTCGATATTTCACCATTATCGTAAACTTTTTTCCGCTCTTCTAATCAACGTCCTAAACAACTCATATTTTTGGATAGAACAATAATGCGAATCTCACTTTATGTACGTAACACTGAAATACTTATGTTTCCATCTCTTTTCACCAAAACACATCTAAAAACACCAACGTACCGGTTTTTTCTTCTTCCACTGTGATTTAATACTTTAACGAAAATCGGAAAGGAACTCGACGATTTTTTTCTCACCATGTTGCCACACAACAAATGTGTCGTCTACGTAACGAACTCGTAATAATATAGGTGAAAAAACGCAACGATCGAAAAGGAATGTAATAAAGAAGAAGCAATAAGATCGATAAAAAGATTTAGGAAAAATAAAAAGGAAATTGAAAACAAAGAAGAATTTAACACGCGCGTCGCTTTACCGTATATGGGAAAGGTGAATGATAAAACTGGATAAATTTTAAGTAACAATAAAATTCGGTTAGTGTTTGGAACTTATAGTAAAATTGAAAATTTCTTAAAAAATAAGAAAGATGACTTAGCTAAATTGCATGTTGGGGAGTATATAGAATCCTGTGTTCATATGGTCAAAGTTACGTCGGACAAACTGGGAGGAGACCGCGATACACGTACGAATTAAAGAACACGAAGTGGATTCACAAACGTATAGAAAAAATCCGCAGTATCCGAACACAAGGTATAACATAATCGTGAAATTAAATTTAACGACATTTAAACCATTGATTAGGATTGAAAACGCGAGAAAATAAGTAATACGAAAGACGATTGAAATAGAAAAATTTTTAAATTCGAATCGAGAAAACGGTATTAAAATAAATTCGAACTGGAAATCTGTAATTGTTTGTGTTTTTCAATGGAGAATGGTGTAAAAAAAAACTAATAATCATATGTGTTTGAAAGTAGTCTCCGGTTGCGTGTATTTATAGTCTGGGTTTTTCCTTGCTGTCTCAATACGTTTTTTGGCTCTAGTGATTTAATAAAATATATTACTATTCGAAACGTTATCTGATGATATGTACGGCGTGGTTTTTACCAAAAATAATTTTATATAATGAAAAGAATCATTTTATTAATATATTTAAAAAAGAAGAGCTTTATTTTTGCAAAAAAATAAGAATAATCATAGATTGCTCAAAATAAAACGTAAGGGGACTACTTAATCGTTTTGTTTCAACGTTAATTCTGCAGAAGAAGAAGAAGAAGAAGAAGAAGAAAAAGAAGAAAAAAAAGTGTAACTTTTAACGACACATGAAATTATAAAATTTAATACATATTTTAAAAAGAAATTTTTTGTAGTCGTATTCAAAAACAGCAAGTAATGAGGAGAATACATACTTTTATCTGAATTAAATGCAGGGTTTGTCAGTTCTTCTGATAAATCATCATTATTTATTCCAAAAGGCAACATTAGCGATTGCTGATTATTTTTACATTGGGAAATATATAAATCGGACTTTCCTTCCGATTTTTCTCGAAGATTTCTTTTATTAATGAGATCAATGGACTCCGATCCACGCTTATTTATTAACGAATTCGCATGCAGAGGCTCGTTAAAGTGTTTTCTCGATTCACTGTTGATTATAGCGTATTTGTTCATGTCAGTCTGAGAACGAGTTTGTAAGTAATTATTCCGCTTGAACATTGATTCGTCAGCTGAAATAAACGATAAAACACAATTATTAATATCATATTTCGATAGGGATAATATTGAAATGAGTACATAAAATCATTGATTTGGTTCTATATTTCAATTAGTATATAAAGCATCAATGTTGTCTCCGTGAATTTGATTTTTTTTTAATTCGTTATTCCGTAATAAACTACATTAATAAAATCCAGTATAAATCACGTAATTAAATAAAATCGCAAACATTATAATCGTACACGTTAAAATTACAGGTAAAAATACAGACTAGTTTCGGACGACTTGATTTATCGTCGCCGTGATCACGGAAATCACAAGTTATTCAAAACTATTTACGACATTTTCAATTATAATTTTAATGTGTACGAGATTAATGTTTGTGATTTTATTTATTTACGAGGTTCTTTCTTTTCTTTCATTCGGTGCCATGACCGTTCTCGATCTTAGGCTCATCTGATGGCAAGCTTGGTTAACTGAGGTTACCGATACCTTTTATATTCAGACTTCCTTATAAATATGTATAAATAACAGCCGATACGGATGTGGAAATAAAAATAATTTAAAAAACGAATAATCTATTCAAATATTTCGTTGCAACGAAATATCTTTCTTATTATTTTTCAAAACACTCTTCGCTCAATTCTCATTATGGTTTTCGATATATACATATACATATATAGGCAAAAATTTAGCTCTCTCGGTTTAAAACCCGATTTCTCTCCTGATTATAAACGCTGCCCCCGTTTGAATGTTTTTTCTGCAACTTAACAACAATAATTAAAAATCGAAGTATAAATCTCGATTGCACTTCCAATAATAAATAACATTTCTGCAAAAACTGAAAATCATACTTTGAACCATTGCACATGCAGTTGATACGGGGCGTCTGCGAGCTACCGTAACTTTATTATCATTGCCAGCTGACGTACAGTTCTCATTCGCCGTCTGTGACACTTGCATGAATTGTTGATGAGCTGCAACTGAAGTTCTATTAGCGAACCGTTTAACACGAGTTTCAGCATTTAGTTGACCACCATTCCCTCCTCCTGTTTCTTCCGCATTCGTATTCTGACCAGTTCCCACTTTACTACCTACAACAGAGCACAAAACAATCGGTAAGATATGTATAAACAATACGTCATTCTTCCATAGTAATTATAAATCTGCCGGTAAATTCAAACGAAAGAAAGCGCACATTAAACGCTGATAATTACCTTATGCGGCTGAAATCAAAAACTTTAAATTTTCAATTCTAAATTATACAGATCCAGAGTTTCCTTAATTTTTCATATTTCAAAGAGAAAACACAAAAACACAATAAGTACTCTTATTACTGATAAATTAATATAAACATTTACCGTTCGTCGGTTGGAGCACTGATATAGTGACGAATTGTTGTTGCATTGAATTCTTACGATCGATATCTGACCGATAACCGTCGTCTTTAATTCGTATTACAACCGGACGTGGGCGAGTATGACGTGTTGTTTCCGAATTTGCAAAACTGTAATTTTTTTCGGCTTTTTCGGCATTTTTTATTTTATTAGAAGTAGTTCTGGTTTTATCACCTGAAAGAAACAATTAATAATTAAAGTCAGAATCTATACTCGAAACATGACTTTCCTTTTATAATGGCGCAAGTTCATTGACAAACTGCAAAGTGCGAACTACATACATAGCTCTAAATTCATTAGTAAAACGCATAGCAACGGAAATTAATATCGTAATTTTTCATTCCGAACATTTTGTACGTACTATTTTTAAATAAATTCTTATTATACATACATATATACATAGGGAATGCCAATACCTCAGGATATAAACGAAACGGATCGCTTCAAATCAAGAAAGCCTGCACATAAAACTACAGCAAAACTAATCATCGACAATTTTAATGGGATTCAAGAGTGGAGAAAGAAATGGAGTCAGGACAATCCAGACAGAAGAGGAATCGTTCTCAATTTAGATGACAAGCCACTAGAGCTTCGACCTACCAAAAAACATCTGGATAAGGTTGAACCGCTTCCGAACGGAACATGCAAGGTGTAAGAAAATGATAAAAAGATACGGAATTAAAAATTAAGCGGCATTTGACTGTAGCGAAATAGAACAGACAATGGATCATATCCTGAAGGAATGTCGGAGGCGATCTCTGGAGGGTGTTTGGGAAGAGATTATTAAATTGACGAGCCAAGCGACGGAGTGACTACAAAATCTTAACGTTAAAGTATAACATGTATAAGAATATATGTATATATAGTTGGTGACGATGAGAAAAACGATGAATGTTAGCTTTTGAAAGTATCGCCGGAATAGAGGAGCTCTTCAAAACTCCAAGGCAAGACAACAGGAAAATTTTCCGCAAGCAACCGTGTTTACAGATGGTTCAAACAGGCCAGGTGATGTCAGTGCCTCTTTTATCCTACCGGATGTTGACTTTTCAGAATCTTTTTGTCTGCCTCCTTTCTGTTCCGTATTCGCGGCCGAAGTGATGGCCATCCTTTGTTCCATTATTTTCATTTCCTCCAATCAACTTTCCTCTAAATTCTTGATTATATCTGACCTCATGGCCGCCCTTCAGGCCATTTGTTCTCCCTTACCTGATCCATTCCTGTGATTTTATTATACTCTGTATACGCTCACTTATCCACGTCCTTTCTTCCCTTCATTCCATTCAAACTGGCTTACTGTAGGTTCCTAGCCATTCGGGTATCTTCGGTAATGAAGCGACGGAATCTTCGGCTCGAGTTGCTGCCCCTTCCCACTTCTTTTTTAAAAAAGCCCCGTCGTCTAATTTCCTTCCACTGTGTAAAGATTTTCATCGTAGGTTTTGGTCGGATATGTACGATTCTTCTTTCTCTAACAATTGTTCTTTCTATCTGTCTGTTCAACCTAATCATCCTACCAATCCGTGGTTTTGTTTTTGTTTCCTTCACTTCGTTGTTCTATTGTTGTCTCCGTTATTCGTCTACGCTTTTAAGCCATACTTTATTATCTTCCTCCAGTTTTCGTTTTTCGTTGGTTGCTTCACCATATTCTCCACTCAAACGAAGAGCGCGTTTGCCATGTGGATCATGTGTTCCTTTGAGTGACCATCTCTTTCTGCTGATCTGCTAATGTTCTGCTTTCTACTCCAGTTTTACTGCGATTTGTCCTGCTCCATATTGCGCCTCTTATATCCTACCTTTTCCTTCTCCACATATTGTTCCTATTATTTGTTCCTTCCTCCTAACAATATCAGACTGTATCAAGATATAGTTGACTCCTTCCTATTCTAATTGTTTTGGGGTAAAGGTCCCCAGTTGACAAGCCCAACAAACAAATAAACAAAAAAAAAATCTCTTCATGAGTAAAATTTGATCTCAACTGAAATTTCTACTTCTCTACTCATTTCCATTCTCCCTTTTATTCTCGCATTCCTGCTCTCCTTGTTAGATTTCTTACTCTATACATGATACTGATGACACCACACTTTTTTCAAATTGCTTTCTTTATTTTTGAACGTTTTGCTCTTTGCACTAATTTATTGCTCCTAATTCTTTAAAATACCTCGTCTGATTTTTCTTTTCCACTTTTTTCTGTAATGGTCGTCGTTGTTTCTCTATTATATCTTTCCCTTCTTAATACGTTTGAATTTAATTTCAATCATTGGTGTTTGAATTGATACTTAATTTGGAACACACACGCACACAAAAAAAAACATATAAAATAAATAAACTGTAATTAAAAGCGGTAGAAAATGATTCCGGTTATTGTCAAAATTTTTGCCATAAATAATAAACTTTTTACCTAGTTTCTTTTAAAAAAAAAAAACAAAAAACTCTAAACTCTCCGCAGCTTTTTAATCAGAAGACTTATTTTGTTTCTTTTCTTTATTATCAGATGAAAACCTTACGTTTTTGAGAACAAATGGTTCATATGTTATACCACGGAATGTGAAAAATAATTTTATGGCGAACACTTTACTCAAAAAATTAATAGTTTCTAGGATAATATTAATTAACCAGATGAACATTTTTAACGTTGACAACGCAAGATAAATTCAAATTTTTCGTATAAGGAAGCTAATTTGGTCAACAGTGAGTGCCCGGCTCTAAAAAAATTAATTTCAAGAATTTACTAATAAAAATACACTTTTACAGTTATAGTTCTTTTTCTTTTTAGCATCTTCAATTTTGCCACTATTAATTGCTTAAACATATTTCGATTATTAGAAAAATATCAAATAAAAAATGCTACCTTTAATATTGACGCTGTTAATAACTAAATGACTATCATTATCATTTTCATTTTTAACTGACGTATGCCTATTATTCACGAATTGCGATATTGTTCCTGGCATTGCAGCTGTATTTTTCCGGCTGGCAAAATGAACACCTGATAGATATTCTTTATTTCTGTTTCGTTTTATTGAACGCAAAAAAGTAACACTGGTTTCAGAATTAAAATGAATACCATTTTTACCATTTCCTTCGACGCTTAAAATCTGACTGGATGCTGTTCCCGCTTTGTAATCTGAAATAATGTAAACACTATAAATAACAATGTAATTTAAATATGGAAATGAAAAGGTCACAAAAAAGCTAGTTTATCAGATTTTTTTAGTTTTGTCTCACAAATGTAACCTTGTTATTTTCTCTTTCTTTCTCTGATTTTTTTTTTAAAAAAAAAAAAGGAATGGGAGAGAACTATGCGGGAAGTAATAAAAGAAAAAGACGAATGAAGAGGTCACTTACGGGCACGTTTAAAAAATCGAATTATAATACTGATCAGTATGAAATTTAAGAAGCAATTCACGAACTACGATTCCAACTCCGATTATCGCAAAATGTAAAAACACTGCTGCATTTGAATAACAACGCATAAATGTTAAACATTTCAAACTTTTGAAATTATGTTGATGAATTCATAAAATAGATTTATGTAAATTTTTTAGATAAAGATTATATAGAGAACACTTCCCCATTTTGATCACTATTGTTGCAGTATTTTTTTTCCACCAATAAGGCAGGTCATTTAACTGATAATTTAATTCCTATATTACATCGTATATAACTTTTGAAATACAAATAAATGTTATTTCTTCCCGTATCCAATTAGAATTTATGTTAATGCTATTTAAAAAGTTTAAACATTTCAGAATTTAAATATATATTTAGCGACTCATTTTCTTTATGTTTTACGTTAATTAGCCTGTTTCAGGATCTTTTTTACATAAATACTGTCTGTCACATTTGAAGTTTTACACAAAATATTCATTTTTCTCTATACCTAATTGCATTCCATTAAAATTGATACAATAAAACCACTTTTTTCCGAATCAACATTTAACTGATGTCGAAATAAAATTTCAACGTGTCCTTGCCTTCTAACTTTTATATTTTATTAATAATTACAAACTACAATAATAATAATAATTATTATTATTATTATATATATTAATTGCAACGTAATTCTTAGGCTACCATTAGAAAAAATGTCCCAATTTTATGTAACGTTTGTTATATTTTATAGGATTTCTATAATTATGTTATTATATTCATATGGACCGATTTAGAATTACGTTGTAAATTTTGATCATTTTATACAAAATATAGAAAAGACAGAGATAGAAATGTAAGCAAGAGGGGTCAAGGGGCACATCCCCTTGCGAGGCCAAAATGGCCGAGTTATACATATATATATATATATACACAATTTTTCATGATTGCGTTAAAAACGAATTAAAATTTTCGTTAATACTAAAGAAAAATTTATTTTTTAAAAAAAATTAAATAATATTTTACTACTCGTTAATCTGTATATTTATTATATGTGTATTAGTTTATTAAGCAACTTAAGATTCAACACTTTTACTTTCTTATTTGTAAATGGCCAAATTGGAGCCTGAGCGATATCATTTTTGGGCCAGTTTATATGGGAAAAAAAAACGTTATGAAATATGTAATTAAAGTTACTATAAAAATTGCTGCGCAAACCGTAAATAAATTATTGTTTCTTTAAGTGACGTAGTGACTGAAATTTAATTTTTATCAACTTCAAAAAAAAAAAGGAGGTAATACTTTGTAACGTGCTTTTTTTTACGTTTATTCGCGCATAACTTGCACTCTTTTGGACCTATTATGATTCTTTCTCCATTCGAAAATGCACCATTCAGCGGTGGTACCATGTGAGTACCGATGAAAATCAGCGAACGCAAACTAAATAATTATTAAAAAATGAAAAAAATGTGAGTTTAGATAATTTTTTAAAATTAATATAACAGACGCGCACAAACTAAAATATTATTAATTTACCGCAGAAACGTATGCGATAAATCAAAAACTAGCAAAGTAACACAGGAAATAGTACCAAACATCTAAAGAAGACTCTACAAGTGAAACATATTTATACGGATTATAACTTCACCCAATTTTTAACTGAACGTAAAACTAATGAAGTCTATTTGAAACGTTATAACATTGCTGAATCGGATATCTGTAAAGACTGTGAAAAAAAAATTAGATGATCCCTTTCATTCAATTTTTGAATCCAAAAAGTTCAAAAATAAAAGAGAAAAAAACAAGATAAAAAAAAAACAATAACCGAAATTCGTGAATAAGATTTTTTCAATTTGATCAGTTTTGTTAACCTTGTAATGAATAATAAAACAAAACATAATAATTAATAAATAATAGCAGTAACAATTAGAAACACTGATTAAAAAGCCACAAGGAACAGCGGAGTTAAAAAAAAAAAAAGAAGCAACATCAATGTTAACTGCCATGGAAATGTAGTTTTGAATAAAGAAAACGAATTTTAAACCGTAATAGTACCATTTACAAGTTTGTAACTTTTAAAAAAATTAATTTTTAGCAAGACAAAAAAATTTAAGTATTATACTAAAAATTTTGAATGTTTTATTTTTAAAAAAAAAAATATCAATTTCAAGATTTAGTATAAAAATTTAATGAAAATTCACTAAAAAGCAAAAAATAATTACTCGATTAAAAACTTATATATTTCAGGGTGACGTAATTTAAAGAGATATGATAATTTTTATAAAACATTAACCGTTTGGAGTTGGCACTAAATTCAAACTGCGATAATTAGAAACCGCATTAAATATTCATTAAATTGTTTCTGGAAATTGTAATTTTAATTAGGTGCCCATTCCAAAAATGAGAATTATCATAATATCACCTTAATGCACATTACTCTGAAATTGATTTATTTATAAGCATTATAGAAGAGCTATTGCATGAAAGTCTAGAGGTCCCCGTGGCGAGGTTCGGAGGATCAAGGTATATATACACAGATACACGCGCGCGCACGTACACATTAGTGAATATGCCGTGACATTAAATTTTACGATAAATAACGTAGTCAATTGAAACCAACTATCCCCGTAAAAATTCTAGAAGACTAGTAGTACCTGGGGTTCAGATCTCTCTATAACAAGATCCGTAGAATATAATTTTATGAATGTATAAAAATTATTTTAATTATCAATCATTTAAAAAAGTATAACGTTTTCAACTATTACTATTAAAAGTAAAAGCACGACCAACTCTATCGCGTATATTCTAAGCTAATCATTTGATACTAGTTTCATTTGGCATAAACTTACTATTCATTTTTGACTCCGTATTTGATTCGATTTGTTTTTCAGTAGAAGCCATGCTTTTCCGATCAGTGAGATGATTAACAGATAAGCATTCTTCATTTCTGATTCGTCTCAGCGGACGTACAAAGGTAACGGTTGGTTCGGAATTTAAACGAATACTGTTCTTTTCATTTTCTTCAATATTCACAACTTGACTAACAGCCGTTCCTCCTACTTTATTACCTAAAATAATATCAAAAAATAAGGAAAATATATGCGATAACAAATTTCGACATTTTTGTTTGCTAAAAATACAAGCAATAGATTTAACGTAATAAGAAAAAGAAATAACAATTTCATGGTATTAAAATGTAACAAATTCATTAACCTCAATAACATTTAGTTAAAATTGTAATTCGAAATTCAGATAAAATCTTCCAGAATTTATTATTAAATTTTCCAATTTTACACTTACACACTGTTATTGCATAAATTTTAATTACAATTCTCAAAAAAAATAAAATAAATAAATAAATAAACGAAATAGATAACATCGTTTGTATAACATAAAAGAAATTATTTTTTTTATTGTACAATAATTTATTAAGTATTAAGCATTAAAAAAAAAAAACTTGCCAAAACAATAATTTTGTAATGTTACTACTACAGCTCACAAAAGTATCTTCATAAGAGCAATTCATTTCTTCGCAACAAATGGATTCTCTTTTTTTTTTTTTTTTAATTTAACCAAATTATTCGTTTAATTCAAAAGTTCCAATTAGGGTCAATGGTGACATGATTCAACAGATTTTGACATTATTATGCGAAAGAAGTAAATGCCGAAATTTCGAATAAAAGAACTTAATTCATTTTTTGGTGAATTACACAAAGCCCATTTAAAAGAGGTAAAACATGAAGACGAATATATATATATATATATACACTAATTTTCCCACGCTAGACCGGACAAATTTAACTGATTACAGCTTAAATTTCTTCAAATGGAATAGATTCAATTGGATAATAAGTTTGAAATATTAAAAAATGAATTCGTAAGCGTCGTTTCAAACATAATTTTTTGCACTTTTATTTCCCGCTTTTTATGTAATTTAATGCTAAAATTAAAAGCTAACAACGTCAAGATTTATCCACAGTATTATAAATAGATAAATTGTCTCAAATTTATTCGTAACTGTTTTTTTCTTCTTTTCTTTGTTTTAAGTAACATAGTAGGGCTACGTTTAATTATATGAAAGTTAAAATTTAGACCTACACTCACATTAAAATTGAGATTGAGCAAAAATTAATCATCATTATTTGGCTTTATCTCTTTCAAGAGTTTCATGTTTCCGCTTTTAATAATACCAATAAACTGGTAGAAATTATTAAAAGTAAAACAATTAAAATGATCGATGAACACATTGCATATTTGCTTCGTTTTTATTTCTGGCCATTAAGTTTAATTCGATCTATGACACAGTTTTACCTAATCGCACGCCATTCGTTAATATGTCGCAAACTTATTGTATTGAAACGTTTCGTACATGTATTTCGAACAAAATCCTAATTTTCCACTTTATTTTAAATGTTTACTTTTTCCACATTCGTTGAGACGATGATTAGTTCGTAAGTATTTTCTGTTTAAATAAAACTTTATTTTAAATTTCGGAAACGCATTTTTATATCAAAAGATAAACTTTTATTTTTCCAGTAATCTTTTTCAGACGGTACAAGTTAAAAATTATAAAGTACGAAAAGCATACGAGTTTTTGGTTCCTTACGTACGGAGAAATAACGATAAATTTTTTAATGTAAAATATAATTTACATCATTGATTGTGTCACTGTCCAGAAATATTCCTTCGGTATCGACGCGATAAGTCCGAATTTTCAATAAACTGACAATCATTCTTATTTTATTTCGGACACTTTTTTTTTCCCTCAAAATGCACTTGGCAATCTTGTGTCTTCTTATTAAAGGCTTACCACATTTCATTAAAATTGTTCAAAATTCCATTTTGTGATTTTCAGTTTTAAAATTATACGTGTAAAACATTTAGACAAAAAAAGAAATCAACAATACGGTTTCTCCCGTGTAAACACGCTGAAAAATCTTTAAGAAAATGTATATTTCGTTTTCACAATATGAACATTTGGATGTTATTCTCTAGAGACAAAGCAAAGTGTAAAAAAAATATCTCGAATATATTTAAATATCTTTACAATTTTAGAATAAATCAACGTGTCACTTTCAGTCTTCAATATGGGACAATTTTCAACCGAATATTTAAAAAAAGCTACGTGTTACAATTTTACCGTGTTTATTAGTCACGGTGCCCACTCAAATAAAATTTTTTAAATTCTCGGTTTTCCCGGCTCAAATCCTCTCGATTTCCTGGTCACTAGAATTGTACAAGAGCTTACACATAAACGTTCTTTCACTAATAACAAACCCAACAAACTGAAACGAAGGTAAATAAAATATCAATCGAAACAAAAACATTGCAAATTAATTTTTTTAATTTTCTGAAGTTGTTTTATTCGCATGTTAAAAATATTTTACCGTTATAATCACCACTAACTAACTCAAATTGATATTATTACTTTACTATTACAAAAGTTAATAATGAAATTTATAACAAGCTGATTCATCCACTCATATAAATAGTTCTGACGAAATTTGACACCTAATATTTACACTTGTAATTATACGCGCTGGCTTCAAAACGGAGCTCAAGCCCCTTAAAATGTTTTACTGTACAATGGTTCAACCCTCCCAATAAACTGAAATGTGTAATACAATTTTTTATACATTCTATTAAAATTTCAACTAAACCGTACTGACAATATATATAAATATTAGCCCCATCGTGAAAACAAACCTACCGTGTTATAGAGAGTCTTTTAATCGAAAAATTAAAAGTAAATTGTAAAAGAAGAATGGAATTTTTTTTTTTTTTTTTTTTTTTTTTTTTTGTTATTATTGATAATGTTTGACCGTCGCGGCTTATTTTGCACAAATAAAAAAGAACTTCGCAATTTATTACTGAGTAAAGTACATTAAAAAATGCATTTATTTTTCGTTCCAAATGATTTTTTAGTTATTTTTACTTTTTTTGCTCGGTTTAGAAGAAAATTTCAGGCTCATTCCCGGTATGTAAAAATTCTCAGCGTATTCCCGGTTGGGTGGCCACTCTGATAGAACTATCCGAATTTTATTAATGTTACACACTTCTATTACGTTCTTCTGCTTTATTTAAAAATATTCCGATTTTCTTGCGATATCACATTTCATGTAATTCGTGAACTATTTTGACCACACGCAATATCTCATACATATCCATTTTTTTTAGAAACGAATCATATTTCAAAATGTAATAGCGCCACCTGTATGTAAGTTAGAAAAACAAGCTCGGTCGCGTTGGAAAGAGGAAGAAAGAGCATTTGTTTCAGTACCATAACGAACCACCATGGCTGACCTGTCGAACAGCGCGCATATGCCGTTGAGCAGTTTTTTCGTAATAGTCATTCCACTACACTCTTACGTTTCGTATTTAGTGGTAAAAAACCTGCGTTCACCAACAAAAACTTTATCAGCATGGGTTAAAAACTTCCGAGAAACTATTGTTCACGAAAAACTTCTCCACTGACCCAAGGTTACGGCTTAGATGAGAGTTGCAACGTAGGGTGTCATCGGCCCGTATTTTTTCGACGGTACAATTACCGGCAAACGTTCCAATCAGCTGTTAAATGAGTTTGTGCAACCCGAACTGTCAAGAAGAAGGTGTTAATACGTTCCTGGTGTTCCAATAAGACGGCGCATCGTGTCATACGGCAAGGGAAACGATGATTTGTTTAGGACGAATGTTTGGTATCCGTTTAATTTCGAGAAACGTGCAGATTGTTTATCTCGCTCGCCCGATCTTTCTGTCTGTGATTTTTTTCTCTGTGGAGGTATTTAAAGTCAAAAGTATACGAAACCAAACTTCGAGACCTGGAAGAGTTGAAAACCGAGATTCGACGTCATGCCACGGCTATTCCGACGATTATGTTAGCTAAAGTGTTTATGGTAAGTTTGCTTTGCGACTTCATAATTGTATCGAAAATCAGGGCCGTCATTTAAATGATGCTATCTTTAAGACTACACATTTGTCGACATAAATAAATACATCAGAAAATATATTCTTTCTTTTTCTTTGACCAAGCTCGTTTTTCTCACTTACATACAGATGAGACGCTATTACGTTTTGAAACACGATCCGTTTCTCTGCCGCACCCTATACATAGTTACATTTAAAATTTCTGAAATATTTCCTTTGCATTATGAAATCCCCCCCTTTTCACCAACACCTAGAAGATCCTTAAACCTAGAAACTAAATTGAAAATTTGGAACTTTCACATACAGAGCTCTCTACCGTGGATTTTATTTTATCAAATTAATTATGGACTTTAGATATCGGTGACGGTTATTTCAGATTACATTGTGGTTATTTTTCAGCGGTTATTCCACTCAGCAAGTGAAATGAGTTTCAAAATACAAGTAAATATTTTAGTTTTGATTAGAATTGAGGATTTTTGCAATGCCGCTAGATACTTAAAGTTAAAGTAAAGATGGTCACCAGATAATATGACTTTGATATTTTTTAAGCAGTACCGTAGGAATTTAACTAAACCTCTTTAAAGTTCCGATTTAACTTATAGAACTACTGGATGATGGCCTACTTTCTTTAAACTATTAAAAGTTGTACCAATATTTGATTCGGAAAATATTAATTGAATAGATTATCGTCATGTTATTATTCTAATTACTCTTTTTTAAAAAACTTCAGAAAACAATATAATTATATTAGACTAGAAAAATATTACTCGAACACAGGTTTACGAGACATAAATCCGTTAAAAACAATTTAGTTACTTTGACTAGTATGTTTTAGGGTTAATAACACTATCGATCTGCAAGATTTTATATTCAGAGTGGGCCAAAAAAACAACCGATTATGAAATGTTCACATAAAAAGTTAACAGTTAGGATTAACGAGACGATTCCAACACTCCTAGATGCCGAAAATTATGCGATTTAACATCAGATATGGTTAGTAATCATTTCGCCTTGGATTAAGTAACAGTGTGTTTCCGCTGTTAAGCGGTATTTAAAAAATGATGATAGTGTAGTGGGCACGCAACGTGAGTTTAAAAAATAATTAAAATTAAAATATCACGATGAACTTCCAGATCGTAAAATTATTCTAAAATGGGTCGAAAACTTTAGAAAATTAAGCAGCGTAGTGGTTATAACCGAACGGGTCGTCGTTGGACTTCGAGAACTCCTGAAAACATCGAAAAAGTGCACGTAGCCGTGACAACCAGTCGCGCGCCGATCTGTGCGTCACCACCAAGCTACAGTCTTGAAAACTCCTCGCATATCGCTTCGAAGAAAAATAATCCAAAAGAATTTAAATATGCACCAGCAGAAATTGCAGCTATCGCAAGAATTGCAGTCAGCTGATCAGCCAAAAAGATTTTAGAATTTTACAATAAATTCTTAGACATCATCGACGATAAAGAGGGTCAATTTGGAACACACGTTCTTTAGGGACGAGGCTCACTTCAACTTAGTCACGTTAAGAATCAGAATACGCGTTACTACACTATCAAAAACCCTAACTAACGCGTGCTAGACCTTTATATTCCTCTCGTCGTGTGTAATCAAAACGGCGACTATTTATTAGGTGTACTGTTTAAAACTAACGAAGTGGAATAAATGGCATATTTTTTGGAATTTTTTAAGGTCTGGTTTCATTTTTCTACCTTGAATAGATTTTATTTGGCAAGCGTTACATAACCGCGTTTTTCTTTTTGGCCCACCCCGTACATACATAAACTTAGGATACAGAATCCACTACACCTACATACCACTCGTGATATACTGGTTTAACAATAACTTTACATCCTTTTTCATTTTGAAATTACTATCGCTTACATAATGTTCGAGGAAATTTCTTCATAAATCAAGGACAATTCTGAGTTTAATTCTTTTTTTAATTTTTTATAAACAACATTTCTGATATACTATATTCATATTTATATACATACAAATGTAAATATAAATATACATATAATAAGGTGTACAAATAAGTTTCCGCCGTTTTTTATCAAAAATTAGGAATTTATTGTGAAAGAACGGTACATTACCTTTTATTCAAAGTATTGTCCATCACTAGCTACTACCTTTTCCCCCATATGATACTACGTCGGAAGAACTTTTCATATTTTGAAGCTATCCACGAGTCGACCCAATTTTTAGTATCTTCATAAGATTTAAACGGCTGCGTAGACAGTCCCTGTGCCATCCGCCAGAACAAGTGATAATCGGAAGGGGCAATGTCTAGTGAATACGACGGGTGCGGTAGGACTTCCCAATTAAGTGTTTCCAAGTAGGTTTTAACCGGCGTCGCAACATGCGGACAAGCATTATCATGTAGAAGAAGAATTTTTTTCTTGTGTAAAGTCATAATGGGCGCGTTTTCCTTAAGTGCTCGATTCAATCTCATTAATTGTATTCGGTAGAGAGCTCCAGTAATTTTTTCGCTCGGTTTAAGCAACTCATAACACACGACATCAAGCTGACCCCACCAAATACACAGTGTGAGTTTTTTTCTATGAATATTCGGGTTGGCTGTCGATGTTGAAGCAAGGTGGTTCCCATGATTTTCTCTTCTTTGGATTATCGTAGTGAATCCACTTTTCATCACCAGTGACTACACGATACAAAACACCGTTGTTTTTTTGCCTGGCAAGCAGAACTTCACACGTGCAAAATCGGCGTTCAATGTCTCTCGGCTTCAGTTCATATGGAATCCAATTTCCTTGTTTTCGAATCATTCCTAACGATTTTAAACGGTGTGAAATTGCTTGTTAAGTTACTTCTAATGTAATTGCAAGTTCTTCTTCTTGCGTTTGGCACGAATCTTCCTTCAATAATGCTTCCAATTCTGTGTCTTCGTACAATTTCAGCCTTCCACTACTACGTTCTTTGTCTTCCACGTCAAACTCGCCGTTTTTAAACTTCTAAAATCACTCACAACTTCTCTTACTTAAAGCAGCCTCTCATCATATGCTTCTACAAGCAATCGATGCAGCCGCAAATTTCTTCAAATTAAAAAAGGAAAAATCAAAAGCTCCCGCAAATGACGCTTGTTCGGCTCAAAACACGACACGTTCGTACCAACGTAAATAACTGACCGATGCAAAATCGATAAATATTTTTAGGCAACGGCGTTGCCGGATGTCTAAACTTACGACGAAACGTTTTACATCTGACAATTCAAACATAATTTACTGGTGGCGCCATTTTTTGTCAAACGGCGGAAACTTATTTGTACACCTTATATTTACCGATGATTTAAAAATTAATCAAAATCCATGTCCAAATGCTGTGCGCTTCGAGAAAATTTGTGGATAAGTTAATTTTTTTTATAGAACAAGTTTTGTAGGAATTACTTCTTAATTATTAGTATATGATACATTTTTTTAATCGTAAAACAAAAAATAATAATTTATTTAATTGCTCGATGAAAGAGCATAAAGAGATAAAAAGAATAGTGTGCCCGCAATGTGTGCACTTGCGCTAATGAAAAATTAACCTTTTCATTTTGCATTCGGTATATCAAACAAACAGGTTTACGATTGAAAATTCGGTAAGGGGTTCAATAATCCGAATATTTTTTAATATTTCTTCCATCACCCTTGTCACAATTAAAGTATGCGCCAATAATATGGATTTCGTTTTATAAAAAATATATATGAAAATAACGCAGAATGTTCGATACGAAGTTGTAAAATTTTCATATTTCTACAAAAAATTGGTGTTTATCCTAGATGAATTATAAGTAGATTTGGAAGTTGGAACATTAAAAGAATGAAAAGTTACTAAACTGAACTTTACGTAATTTGTGTACTAATAAACATAAAGATGATTAGTTTACTTTCCCAGGTTCTATTTAATAAGCCGAGTGAAAATATAAAAGTATTCATTCCGGGAAATGATAAATTTATACTGTACGGTGCCACTAACGTCGGCATTTCACTTACTTAACGTCGCAAGAAAAGACGCTTCCACGCGGCTATATTATACATTCTAACGATTTATAGCGGGTCCTTTTTCTTTAATTTGTTTTTTTTAATTTCATCCCCCCCCCCCTTTTTTAGTTTTAATTTTTTTTATTTCGTAATCTGTTTTTTTCTTTCCTTCTCACTCTCTATTACTTCTTAAAAAATGGAATTCCATGATACGGCTACTTTAATATCATTCAGTTTAACTTTTATCGAAGATTTCAAACATACAATGAGCAGATTATATCGTGATCAGTTTATGGAGAAATGCTATTTAATTGATAACCTTAAACAGTAAGAAAAAGGACACGTCAGCATTACTTACCTAAATTAAGTGTTTTTTTTTTACGCAGTTTCACAATTGGCACCACAGCCGGAGTTGGCTGTGGTTCTGGCTCGATTATCCTACAAAATCGTCCAGATATCCGTTTCTTTCTTCTCCTAATCGAACAAATTGTAGCTCTTGCCGGCGAATTACTACTCGGCGTAATTGTTGACCTTTTCGTAGCATCCCTAAATTTAGGCGTGGAAATTCGCCGGTGCTTATAGTAGCTCAAATGAGAGAAATTTTCTAGGCGGGCTTGCCTGCTCGGTTGCGTTCTGGACGGAGTATTATCTAACTGCCTTCTTGGTCTGACTAATTTTGAACTCGGTTCTTCCTGTTCTTTTTCTACTTCATCCTCCTTCCTCGCCATCGCCTCCCACTCCAAATTATCGTTGTTGTTACATTCATCAGTCATTGTTAATTTGATTTGTTCGTCATTGCCAACACCATTATCATCGCTATAATTAGTTTTCGATTGTCTCGCCGATTCATCATCACCCTCTGCACCAGCAGCCGTTCTATCGTTTACAGTAAAGTCGTTTTCACTATACTTCGACGACGTTTTATTTACTTTACTACCGTTGACCAGGTGGTTCTTTATTACAACGCTATTATCTGGACACTGTGAATATCGAGTAACAGTTTCGGTAGAATTGGATAGGTTGGTGAGAGAACAGCTGTTATTGTGATCGCTATTCGGAAGGCTAATTGGAACAGATCCGTCGTATTCGGACGAACTATAACCAACCGTTAATTCGGTTAATGACATGTCATTCATCATGCTCCAGTTTATCGAATTAATATAATCGTCAGTTGCCGATTCCGCCGACGAGTAATCGCCGGCGTTCAAGCGCTCATCGTCGCTCGTACCATCATCACTGCTAGCACTGGCACTATCATCGCAACGAGTAGGACTAGTGGTTACCGACTGCGGAACAGCCGAATCACCGTTACCGTTCTGGTTGCTATCGGTAACGGTCATCCTACTTATCGCCGTACCGTTGTTTAACAGCAGAAAATTGTCGTACCCATCGTAATCAGCTATCGATGAGAAGGAATGTATTTTATCGAAATCGTTATTGTCGATAATGATATTACCGGCAGCATCGATTTCGGCTGCTGGTAAATTCAGTACAGGAATATCGGCTATGAACTGTTCGACGACATTATTGGCCACCATCGTGCTCGATGGACAACTAATTCTGTCTGCGCTATTATTAACAGTAGTGCAATTTTTTGTATCAACTAGACTAGCATTGACAGCGTTCATAGCGGTGACTGACGATGACGTAATTATGTCGCGATCCTGCGACGATAATTCGGCCCGTCCACTATTCCCCTTATGATCTTTGTCTAGCGTACTCAAACAAAAACGAAACTTTTTGCCGACGACAGCTTCTCCCGAATTAAAAGGCGATTTCAAAAAAGAATCTCGTTTTGCCGGCGCGCGCAACAATTTCTCGGTTGGCTGCTGTCCGTTTGCGTATTTAATATTATCATCTCTTTCGACTGTCCCTCCGTCGACGTTATTCGCGACAAACTTACTATACGGTAAATCATATCTGGCAAAACTATTTTTCACGTTGTTTGACGATAAATTTGTAAAATCGCTGGTAAAGTAAAATTTATCGGAAAAATCGGGCAGATCGCGCTCGTCCTTTATATAGTTCTTCGTCTCTGTTGACCTCGTGTTGATTCTAATAGGAGAACTGCCGTTTGTTAAACTCGTTGATTTTGCGACATCACTATCATCGGTACTACAGTATATTTCTTCGTTTTCATTCATTACTTAAAAAATATCTGAAAAATAACAGAGAAAAGAAAAAAAAAAAGGTAAGTATATAGTGAAGTAAACTGAGCGCCACCTTTGGCAGGGCGTTGCCGATAACGAAATTAAACTTGCAATGTATACTAAGTAGAGTCTAATGACATTAAAAGGATTATTGAACCGGTTCATTTCTCTTCGGACCTATCTTTATTTCTGACGAGCAATTATTATCATTTTTGACAAGGTATACAGTTGCCCGCGACTTCAGCCCTGTGGAACCACCTGGATCTCAAACTGACCAGCGCTCACCTTCGGGAGTAAGACACCAACGCGCTCAGCAGTAAAAGAGAACAATGTTTAACACTTGAAGTAAATTAAAAATATAGAACTCGGAGGTAATAAAAAGTAAAAATATATTTGAATTTATTATAAGATAAGCACGCTCAAAAATTGTATTACTGTTTTTCTTTTTCGATGCCAAGTTACGCCGTACTTCGGCATATTAACCTGACCTGTAATTTGAAAAGTAATTTAGATAGCAGTTTAATCAAGTGGATAGAATTACATTGGAAATAGGCCCGATAAAATGTTCCGAAACTAAAACATTTATTGATTCTAAATTATACCAAACAACATTCCGTTTTTTTTTTGGTTTTTTTTTGTTTGTTTTTTTTTTAAGTATACAAATTGTAATAAATAAATAATAAAAAAATTATTCAACTAATAACATAACGAAATAAACTCTCATCAGGTAACGTTTTTGAGAAAATTCCATCGTCGGCTAAATAGTGTCCTCCTCCCATTACGGTATAGTTTATTTTTAAATTTCGATCCATTTCATTTACTCGTGTTTGTCTGTTATAAATTTTATTACTTTTCTTTTATTCTATATAACGAATAGAGAGATACATAAACACAAACGCTGCAATGAAAGAATTTTTTGAAACCGCATTTTATTAATCCGCCAGTTAGTTGAACATATTTTTCAAAAATCAAAAATTAACACGTAAACTCAACACTCTTAATACTTAATTAAAAATAAATAAATCAAAGAGGGGAAGAAAATCGTTTTTACAGCTATATAATAAAAATGAGATTCACTAACAAAAATTTTTTCATTATTTACAAAAAATAAAACACCTAATAAAACTAGTTTAACGAACGTGAACGATATTTGATAGATATGGGAATTATCATTGAAGACATCCAAAAAAAGTAGCATAAAAAAGAAACTAACTGGAAATAAGTTCTCAGAAAACCTTTAAATATGCAGAACATGGGCGAAAGACAGAAAAAACAAAGTAAACCAGTGAAAGAATACTTAATAACGGAAATTAAATGAAAAAAGAAATAGACAACTCTGAAATCACATGATCCATAGAAGCCAAAACAAAAAGAAGAAGTAAAAATTATCAATCTACAATATAACAATAGAGTTCTAAAGTAGAGATACACAATGCCGGTACCAGATCCAATTTTCTATTACTAAAAATTAATAGATCTTTGATTACGTTCAAAAATAAATTTAAAAAACTTTTTCTATATTTTTTATTTCTTTCTAATAAAAATCGAATTTGTAATTATAACGCTGAATGAACGAAAATCCTCTTCCAAGATTTACCTACCATCATTATTACTAAAACACCCTAGCTCGTATTTAATTAATAATTTCTATTTGATTTTAATTTTTCCTTTAAAATACAGGACGTGCCAGAGTTGGCTCTCCCACACTTCTCAGGCTCATTCCTAAACGAGGATATCGTGGAAAGTGGTAACATTATTCCACATCATAAGTTGATTCAATGAACATAGCAGTTCCGTTACTTTTCTAAAAATAACTGTTCTATTTTAAATTATCATTTGATGAACCGTGTCGCAAAATGCGATAAGACCATGACTATGACCATTATTCGCTTTTATGAAATATTACTGAATTTATTCTGGACCAGATTTGAAAAATGTTAATAATTCCCGGAATTTTTAATTACAGCACAATGAGACTGCAACCTACACTAATTTTCGTTCGTTAACAATTTTTAAAGAAATATCTTTGAACACTGCATAGTCTCTCCACGATGTAAAATTGGATAGCCGATACTCTTGCCGATGACCGGGATTCTTTTCTGCGGGGTATCTCAAAACTGAAGTTTATAGACATCGACCTTAAATGAAAAAAAAAAAAAAAGTTAATTACAAATTTTCGAAAATATAGTGTTTTCCTGAAACTTGTTTCATTCGTTATTTTATTTCTCAAAAGTTCATTCTGGAATATCCTGTAGCAGTAATCATTAGTATAAGTTAAAAATTCATTTAACAGTAATAATCGGTCAAATAAAAAAAATCTCATTTAATAATTTCACATATCACTTTCACCTGAGGCTGTGTTACCGGAAAATTTTAATACCAGAGTCAATTGTACGAAAAATGGCTATTAAAATAGATCTGATTAATCTTAATTGAACAATTACATTACGATAATACAACTCTATTATCAGAACCACACATTTCACAACAATATTTCGAACAAGAAACTATCGCAAAACACTGTGGTACATCAAAATTATTTGAGCAACATCAATCTTTATTACTCAAAATTTAATAATTCACCTCCAGTCGTTAGTATCAAAATAAAATATGAAAACAAAAAAAATAAAAAAATTATTTTAAAACAAAATATTGAAAACACATTCTAAATTCAAGTACGTATTACTGTTGCTGTTTCTGTCGAATAGAATTTCTTTAATGATCCTAAGAAATCACTAAAAAAGCTTACCTCTCGGTAATAACTTAAACGTGTTTCGTCATTAGAGCTTTTAACTATATGTTCAGTGGAATAAATTACAGGTGACAATTGAATACTTTGTAACTTAATCGAGAACTCACACGAAATAACAACCAAAAAATTAAAATCACCGAGTTTGTTTCAAATAATAAAAGATATAAAATTATATCCCCCTATCGTTTCCACTTTTCAACTTGTACTCGAAATTCATCATTAGATAAATGTTGCACAACTAAGAACCAGGTATCAGCTACATAGTTCCTGTCGCGCTAGCCTAGTGGCGTGAAGTGTTTCGACTATTAACATGATAGTTATAGATTCATATAAATCGATTGAAGTAACAGATTAAAAAAAAAATGCAATGATTAAAAAGAAAAAGCAAATGATGAATTAAGAAACAGTTTAAAATATGTCCATGTGGTACAGATAGAAGTCTGACAAAACGGAATCAAAAACCATCAAACTAAAATTAGAAATATTATAATTTGAAGTAGCGAATGAATATCTGAGACCATTAAAGAGGGGAAATCAAAATAAAGAAATTTAGCAAAAAATAAAGTTAGCGTACAATTACAATAGTAAACTGATAAAAATTTGGAATGATGCTGTTTAACAAAAGAAAGAATTATTAAAGACACCTACTATATTTTCAGTGGAAATAATAAATTACGGAAAAGGATAGCTTTCAATCGTAGGCAAACAAAAGGATATTGAAGATATCGCAAATAAAACTGGGCTCTTGACTCATGTTTCAAACAACTAGACTATACAAGGTGGTAAGCAACAAAGCTTATTGTAGATTTCACGCCTAGAAGATATGTAATCGGTATAGTATAGAAAAGAATTCTATACCTATTCATAATTTTCCGAATTAAATTGAATACTGTAGTGAAAAATGAAAAATTTATTAAAAAAGTGCTTCGCTTTCAAAAGTGTTGACATCCGCAACTTACAACATGTAAAACAAATATGAATATTATAAAAAATAAGTCAAAAATTAAACTTTTTAGTAATTTAAATATTATACACCGCTACACACTATCTTTTATTCTACCAACGATTCTTCGGTGATGTTAACGAAATCTGCTTAAAACAATAGATTAAAAAACTTAGATCCGACTAAACGAATTGAACAAATAATTTCATCTGAACTGAAAGAAAAGGAAAATATTTATGTTCCAATGAATCTTTCGATAGTTTTCATTAAGACATTAAGGCCCCACAAAATATTGCAATTAAGCATTTAACAGAAGTTTTATTATTAAAATTTACATTTATTTCGGACAAATTCAGAATATTGAAAAATTAAACAATCTCATAATTAGCAAATTAGTTTAAATATATATATTCTTAAAAGTATATACTAATTGGGAAGTATAAATAACATTTAAAAAAAAATGTTTATTTTGATTTAATTACTGTTGTTTTGTTTTTTTTTTCTTTTACACGAAAATGTTCATTTACATTTCAGAACTTTTCCTTGGACTCTTATTTTTTTATTATTTTAACGTATCACTGGATGTTATTCACTCATTATGCTGCAATTAGTGATTTATTAAGTAAATTCATTATATAAATATGGTAAGTACATCATAATAAAAATGTAAAACACAAGGAAACAAATTTTGAGTCATTTTGATTTCAAGAACTGTAAACATAATATCCATTTAGGCAATAAAATCGAAAGTTTAAAATATCAATTTACTACAGTTTACAGTAAGATAATAATTTAACTGTGCGATACATTTTATTTGAAATGCAATTTTTAATGTGAATTTTTAACATGTACAATCTGAGGTTGCGACTTTGGATAACACACTGAATGCATTTATCACATCACCAACTTTATTATATTCTGACGTTTAAAAATTTAATCATTTACACACTAACTATCGCATTAACACATTTTGTTTGTATTGCTGGTATATCAAAATCGACCGGGATTTCTCGCATCGAAATTGTATTACAATCAAAATTGAAATATGCATTCACATTTTATAAGAACAACACATTTAAAGCGAAGAAACCACAGGATTTCATCTGTTTAATTTCGAATGCTGAATGTAAAATGTGCACAAAGTTCATAACTTGGAACATAGTTAGAAGGCTTATTTATATCTACACTTTCCATTCGTGAGCAAATATACTACGGTTTCAATTCAATTATTTTCGAATATGTCAGAAAATAGTATTATTGACTGATCTTTGTATCTGCGAAGAATAACTCTGAATGGTGCAATATACGCCTTAGGTGCGAACCAAACAAATGTTTGTGAAATCTCATAACAGCATTAGTACTTCACTTTTTCTATATAAAATCGTATTACTTCTTGGTACAGTGTCCATTTTAGTCGTCTTTGACTCTTCTCTATTTTGTAACGAAATCATATTCACAGTAGTATACACCATTTATGATCTATGAATATGTAAAACCTTCTTAAACGATTACAAAATAAACCTCAAAAAAAAATTAATTTTGAAATGCAGATCATACAAAAAATTTTCTTTCATTACACTACATCAATCGAGTTCGCTTATTCTGATGGGCCCGGGAGTTTCAATATATCTCTAGCGAATTTTTACTTTTTTAATTTTATATTTTACTTATTTTATTAATTTACTTGGTATGAGCAAACAAAAACCATAAAAATTAAGCCAGAAACAAACTGTTCAATTTAACTATAGTTCAACTGAATAACTCTTATCGAACCAAAAAAAAGGATATAAACCGCAAGTCAAATAATGAAATAAAATGTTTAAAATAACTGTAGTTACACTTTAATCGGGGATATTAAAAGTAATTCAGACTTTATGTACTTTACTTGTATAAAAATGTAAAATATTAATAATTTCTTACCCATCTCCCATGAAAAAATGCCTCTGTAAACGGCAAATTATCGAACTAAACATCAGGAATGATAATTATGAACCTTTACTTTTCAATAACTTGATTGTTGCTCCAAACATATTTCTGTATGCAGTAACAAAAACATTTATACGATAAACATTTGTAAAATACATGAAACAACGATATTATATATTACTTTAACCATAAGACAATAGAATTAAAAAAGTTAAAAGAGCAGTTTTTTTAAGAATTTTAGAATTTGTAATGCCGGTAAGGTAATAGAGTTATTTAATGCATATACATATTGCATAATTATGATATTAATACATATAAAACGTTAACATATTTAAATAATTACAATTATTTAGAAAATGTACAGATAAACTTCGCGAAAAATTATTTTTTCATAATTGTACACGAATAGAATGCCGGGAAAAGTTCAGCTTGCTTCGTACAATGTAATTGTAATCAAATTCTATATTTGCTATTAAATTATCATTTACAATTTCATTAATTCTACCATGTACTAAATAACATCGTTTATAGAAAGATTAGACCATCACTTAAAGTCACATGAACCTACATAGATCACAAACGAACCCAAAACGGTTTAAACGGACATTATAGACCATTTTAAAGATCACATATTTAATAAAAATACTGTCACAAAATCAATTACCACAACTAAAAACAAACTTAACAGCTAGGTTAAATTAATAACGCACAGTAAACCGAAGCTAGAACAACACATACATTTATTAGAAAACAAAAACTACCAGTGCAACCAATCACATTACAGAAGTATTGCGCAGTTAGAAAGAAGAAATATGATAAAAAAATTTCAGATGTTTCTAATCAAAGAGGCATGTCCATTATATGAAGTATATCTATTGCTCGAAGAAAAACCGCTAACTAAAAATATTGCACCGGATTAAAAATTGAACCAATTTGTTTAACAAATAAATTCGGTTATATTCGTTAGTTTTCATTTATTTTTATCTATACAACATTATAAGAGGTGATAGGTTTGGTATTAATGTTACCGACAATATTTATAATGCAGTCATTCTATGTAATACTTGGATAAGATATGGAATTTTTTGAAATTTTCGGCAATGTGCAGTTTTAAATATTATAGCGGAAGTCACGTTGTAAATCACGTGAACGCTATTTTCGGCATGAGCGGATGACGCAAAAAGTTTAAAAATTTCCTCAATGACGTCACGAAACTGTCGTCGTTAATTTGAATTCATAATTATTTTAAATCAAAAGTTCCGTACTCCGTACACATATGTAAATATTAAAATATGAAATTGTTACTATTTGTACACCTACAAGTTAAACTTACATTTTATCGCGGACAACTAAATACAACGTTTAACTATATTTCTTATTTAATTAAGATTAAATTCACTTTTTTATATACTAAAATATATTGATTCGTCAGTTTTTGAAAAAATATTACGCTACTTAACATTGGTATTTAATTATTCGGGTAAGCAGAAAGTGATTTATTTTTATTACATACTGTATTCACAACAAACGCTTAGCTCCAGTAAAAATAGCAAAAAACTAAAAACTTTGTCAATAAATATATCATAGTCTTATCAGTTCATTTTTTATTTCGTGCATATAAAAATAAAACAATTCATTTTCTTTGAAAGACGATGATTTATTGATAATTGAAAAAATGATTCCTTTAAAACTTATTACTAACTTATAACAAGAAACAGTCTTGAAAATTACTAATATTGATTTATCGAAATCGTTTATTATTTTAAACAAAAAAATTAAGAAGAAAAATGTTTTTAAACCAACAACTATACTCCATGCATTATTTTCAAAGTAAATATTTTGAATTAACATCTAAATGCTAGGAAAATTAATGTTTATTTAAATATATCAAATTCATTATAAATATAACGGGCAAGTTAATGAATTTTATTTTTTTTATTCTAAAAAACATCGATTTTAAATTTGAAAAATTTAAAAAACGAAAACTAAATATACGTGTGTCATGTTTTCTTAAAATATTTAAGAACTCAATTATGGCATATCGGTCATAACTTTTTGGTATTAATTATATCGATGTATTAATATTATTAACTCCTAATAGATAAACGGCAAATGTAAATGTACAACTGAAAAAGTGTAGCTTGATTTATTATACTTTCCTCTTAGTATTCCTAAACTTTTAATAAATGTAGAAATTCCTCAAAAAAGGGATTAGTCCATTTAATCTTTTCAAGGTATACCTGCTGCATTTAAAAATACCAAAATGATAATGTGATAAAAAATAAGAGATGATGGAATAAATTACTTTTATCAAAAGGTAAATTAACCAAATGCTGGAAATTAGAAAAAAATGTTCAAGATGTAAATGAGAACGTTTAAAATATAATGTACTTTTGTATATCAAAATTGTTTTATATGGCAATAAAAAAAAATAATTTTTCTAATATACTTTCATTGAATTACATAATCTTTTTTAAATTTTATTATGAAAATTGAGCAACTATCATTATTCATTGAAAATAATTATTTTAAATTTATTAACTCTTAACTGGTCCGGTGCTATATTTGTAACATAAACAGTCCGGCGTATTCCTGGAGACTACTCATTTTGAGAGGCCAAAAAGAAAGCCAAATATACAAATAAACTAAATATTTTATTTAATATACATATTATAAGCATTACTAAATTTAGGTATGTTAAAATTAAAGTAATTAAAACAAAATATCATAGTAAATAAAATATGATGCCGATAAATGGAAAGCAAAAACTTATTTGCAAACTAAGCTTTAAAGAAACCAAGAGAAAACAAATAAAATGTATTATTTTATACTGTGAAGTTTATAAGCCATTATACAAATTAAAAAAACAAGAAAAATAAAAATGTAACAAATATTCTGGATTTCAGCATGAACCAAAGTTAGTTACTTTGAAGAACAAATTTTGCATAGTGGATTTGAGCACTCTAGACAGACAGGCTTTTTGCACTGCAGGCACAAGTATTTTGTCATCCTATGTCTTTTACTGAAACATAAGTGACAAACCTTACGTTTTTCTAGAATGAGATTATCTTTGTGGGTACTTCCTGTTCTTCTGGAACATCAAGTATCTTGCTGATTGTAGCACATATTTCACATGGAATATTTTCTATCGCCAAACGCCTTTCCATATCAACTTTTACTAATTTCATCACTAGTTGCATTGCAAATAGACTTTTTTCTTTTATCGTAGGTGAAGAATATATGAATTTATCACAGAAATATCTAAAACGCGAAAAAAAAAATGCTAAAGGCCATCCTTTTAGTGTGGGAACTTTTATTACAATTTGTGTTTTCGTGTTCTAGACGATGAGCGAACTTCTGACGTACACCACCTGTACCGATTTTTACCATATATATAACGTTCATCACTATCACTTATTTCGTCTTCAACAATTTCTTCATTGCCGTCTGAGTCAGATAACTCTGAATTGGTATTGTGTTCCGATTCAATGTTATAGCCTTCTGGCACACTATCTATATCACTACCACTGTCACATTTATCGAACCATTTTAAAATAGTTTCTTCATAATTTAAATCGCTTAAACGCACACGTTTCGGTGGTCCGGCCATATTTCACAAAAATTTCCACACGCAAAATTATTACACGAACAGTCCCGCGTCGTCTGACAGACTACGATTGAAATAATTTCCATCATAACTTCTAAGAAAATATCGCAAACTCACATAAATATGGCCGTCTATCGCGGGCCAATAGAGGATGGATTAAGTAATAGGAGAAGTGTGTGGGTTGTTTCATTAAGCAATGAGAAATAATTATTTATATCCAGTCGTCTATCAGACGACGCCGGACCAGTTAAGGGTTAATATTTAATGAATGTGGCGTTACTTTGTGACTTAGTATCCACAACTGAAAAGATTCTGAATCTTATTAAAGAAGCTACATAGAAATATTTTTTTTAAAAATACTTTTTAACAAATATACCAAAAACTGTATTTTTTTTCTAGGGTTTGAAAGAGATAATTAATTACAAATCATAATATTCTAAAAAATAATCATACTAGGATTTAAGTTACATTAGTTTGCAGATTTTATTGCTTCAAACTAGAATTGATATTGGCAGCTTTGAAAAATTATTGATGAAAAGAACGAGGGGTAAGACAGTTTGTACACAAGTTTGCATAAATTGCCACTAAGAGCACATCAAAATCGTTAAATCAAAAAGCTGAATCTTTTACTTTTCAATCCTTTATTGTTCATAAATTGCCACTAGGAGCGCATCAAAATCATTAAATCAAAAAGGTAAAGCTTTTATTTTTCAATCCTTTATTGTTTTGAAGTATATGGATTATAAATATAGTATGAATATATTGAAGGATTTATTTAATAGATATTTTAAAATTTGATGATAGTTTTTGTAATGGTTATTTGTAAAGAAAATGATGAAAACTTCATTACAGCCGTGAAATTAATAAGAATTTCTTTTATTATAAAAACAAATGTATAATATAAAAGTACGTGTTTTTTTTTTTCATTTTTTTGTATGTTTGTATACATCGCACTAACTTTCACAAAAATAAAACTATTCCGTTTAAATTTTTAAAAAGTATAGTTCTATACATAGATCTATACTAATATTATAAAGAGGAAAGATTTGATTGTTTGTTTGTTTGTTTGTTTGTTTACATTGAATAGGCTCCGAAACTACTGGACCGATTTGAAAAATTCTTTCACCGTTGGGAAGCTAAACTATCTCCGGGTGACATAGGCTATATTATATTTTCAAAAAAATTAGGGATCCTTACTAAAACTCCAATAATGTAACCCAAAGTGTAAAAAAATGACTTAAACAGTTCCTTACATCGCGTGCGCTACAAAAACTTTTTTTTATAAAACATTAAAATATCAATGTTAATTACCATGGGGAAATGTAAATTCGGATAAAGATCACCTTAGCATCGTTTACAAGCTCATCACCATGGAAATAGTGTGTTAACGTAAGGAATGAAAATTTTCGAGCGTTACCGTTATCTTTTGTAAAAGGTACAAAATGCCCAAAAGATTAAGATCTCAACTTTCTAGAAATAGTTCCCAGGCGAGGGCATCAAAAATACGTCGTATTGGAGAATCTTGGTCAGAAACTGAAAATCGTCTTGGAAGTCAGAGAGAATACGCGTCGCAATCGCGTGCCGGACAGTCGAGTATCGAGCGTTCGCAGCGGCTTGCTGAACAAAATTTGAGAATCTCTCAAGTACGCGCGTGAGAGTCGAGTGCTCACAGTAACAGACAGGCTTTCAGATACGATCCACAGATTAATTATGCTCAATAGTCTTCCGTCCAAATCGTAGCCATGAATAAGATCTGCTCCAAGTGTTCTGCCAAAAAATGGGCCAATGAACCTAATGGTATGTGCTGTGCTTCTGGAAAAGTTAGTCTCCCTAATATTCACGAGCCGCCACGGTCAATAAAAAATCTTTTGACAAATAATCATTTACTGTGATACACTTACACAGTCATGAACTGAATTCCGCGCGGGTGTAATTTAACAAATAAAGTAATTTTTTGGAATCATAATTCACGCGAGCAACGCCGCGGGCACAGTTAGTATTTAATAAAATCATTACATAAGTTTCAATAAAACATTATAGCTAAGAAATATACATTTTTTTGTACACTAGATTAGATGTTTATTATTATATAAATGTATAAAATTTAGAATAAAATTTGTGTAGGTAAAAGTTAAGATTACACTTTTAAACAAGTTAGTTGCACTATAATTATTTATACTTTGTGTATACATACATAACCATATTAAACATACATAATTATTTTCTAAATATTTTTCTGATAAAAAACAAGTACAGAAATAGACTGAATCCTCAGCATGGCATGCGGTCCGCACTTTCCATAAACTGAACTCCACATATAAATCTTCTTTGTTCAAAAATACAACATCAGGGTAATCACTAATTAAAATTAGTGATAACCCTCAGGTTATGTATTTTTTTGTTTTACTTTGTTGATGAAAAAATGAAAAACGTTTTTCTACTATGAATGCCGATATTTCCGATGCATGCTTGTTTAACTTAGATTTGGATAAAGAAAAAATTATGTTTTTTTTAAATATTTTATAATGACATCAATTTCAGCAAACCACAGGTTTTTAGTTAATCCTATTATTTTATTATCACTGGAAGATAAATAAAACATTAGGGTCGCGGGCTTCAAATACATTTATACTTTGGGTCGCCAGCCAAAAAGGTTTTTTTTTTTTTAATTCGGCTCGTCAACTAAGGACCTTTACCCAGAAACAATTAAAGGAAAACGAAATTTATATAGCGAGACGATCAGCTATCCTTAATAAGAAGGAAACAATGAAGGGTATAATAAATGTAGAAGGAAAAGACAGGATATAACGAGCACAAAAAGGAGCACGAAGCTCCAGCCCAAGCAAGTGGGAATACAAAGCCGAACGCTCCACCGAAAGAGCAGAGCACTCAAAGAACACGTGATCGGCGTCATAAACAACCGCATCATTTGAATGGAGAGGACAACATGGGGAAGACGTCAACGAGAGGTGAAAGCGTGAGGAAGGCAGCAAGGAATGGTTAAAGTGCAAACGCACAATGGAGACAACAACAGAACGAGGAAGTGAAGGAAACAGAAGGAACCATGGATTTGAAGGAAGATTAGGCTGAATGGACAGATAAAAAGAGCGACAATTAGAAAAGGAGGAAGGGTACATATCCGACCAAAATCTGAGATGGAAATATTTACATAAAGGCAAGAGATTAGAGGATGGGATTTTTTTGAAGAAGAATGTAGAAGAAGCAGCAACCCGAGCCAATGAATCAGCCATCTCATTACCTGAGATGCCAGAATGGCCAGGAACCCACAACAAGTCAATATGGGATCCCATGGAGAGAAGAGAGAGTCCGAATGAGAAAACGTATGCGGAGAATAGTAAAATCACAGGAATAGTTAGGAAGAGGAGAAGAGATGGCTTGAAGAGCACTCATGGAGTCGGATATGATCAGAAACTGCGAAGAAAGACGATTGGAGGAGATAAAAATAATGAAACGTAAAATAGCCATTAGCTCGGCTGTAAATATGGAACAAAAAGAAGGAAGACAGAAGGATTCAGAGAAATTATAATCTGGAAGAATAAAAGAAGCATCAACTCCATCAGGCCCCTTAGAACCATCAGTGAAAATGTTTACATGAGAAGGGAAGAGAGAATTGACAATACTGTGGAATTCCTGTTTAATTACAGCTGAAGGAAGCGACTTTGCAAGTGTAGGCAAAATAAATACTCTGGGAGGATGGCAGAGATCGCTGAAGTTAAAGGAGAAATAAGGCGGACTATTAAAGGAAATTGTATACGACCAAAATGAACTTGAGAGAAGAAGATGGGGGTAAAAGACGTTTAGCAAGGAAGCGATAGCCTAAATAAGATCTGCGAATAGACAGGGGAGGAGCATTCGATTCAGCAAGCAGTGCTGGAATACGAGAGGATTTAAGAGCACCGAGACAGAGTCTAAGGCAAGAATTTTAGATCACATCAAGTTTAGAAAGACGGGACTTGGAAGTGCAGGCGTAAATGAACGAACAGTAAGCAAGCTTGGAGCGGACGATGGATTTATATAGAAGAATAAGAATGAAAGAGTCACCACCCCATTTAGTCGGAGTCAGGGCCTTCAGCAGGTTCAACCGTTCAATAGCGGAGGAGGAAAGATATTTGATATGTTCGGAGAAAGTCAGACGACTATCGAGAAAGATACCGTACGAAAGCAATTAACACGAGCAAGAGCTGTGCTATTTAAGGATAAATTAACAGAAGCAGGGTTATAAGGGCGAAGGGTAAATACAACAATTGAGGCAAGAGCACTTTCAAGAAAATTGAGGGACGAATTGAGAGCATCATTAGCTGCGTCAATATCGTGGGAAGAGGAAAAAAGGAAAATATCATCGGCAAAGAATAAAGAGTGGGAATTTAAAGGAAGGGAAGCGATACTAGCAGTATAAATGTTAAAAAGAGTAGGACTGAGGGATGAACCTTGAGGAAGACCGCAAAAAAACCTTTCTAGAAGTGTCAAATAATGGAGGAGAGAGGTAAATAGAACGATTGGACATGAGCTTAATAACAAGGGAAGTGAAATTGACTGGGATGTTAATTGCTGCCATTTTATCTCTTAAAGTTGGGAGATGAACATTGTCAAAAGCACAGGAGACATCAATGAAGGAAGCCAGAGTATAATGTTTTTGGATAAAATACTTATATAAATGAGACACAAAAAGACTGATACAATCAGGAGGGCCGAAAGCCGAACATATTGTTAGGAAGCACATTATGGTGTTCCAACCACCAGAGAAGACATTTGTTTAGCATGCCCTCAAACAATTTTCTGATGCAGGATGCCAAGGAGATGGGGCGTAAGGAAGAATTTTTCTTAGGAATAGGTCCAATGATGAAAGAATTCCAAGAAGGAAGGATTGAACCCCTGGAAAGGAAAAAAGGTTAAGAACCGCTGCTGTAGAGTATAATGGCTCCATACACATTATACTGCAATCGCTCCCTGAGCGTATTATAGGAAATTTACATCCCTTTGCTGCTGCTAAAATTCTTTACAATAGAACTAAATCAATTACAGAAATCCTCCGAGCGGGCAACAATAGACTTGGACTATTTTTTAGTGATATTAGATCAACAAATAATTTTCTTCTTGATTCTGACTTCCTTAGTAAATATGCCTTTAAGCCCTTTATTCCTAACAATCTATTGTTCTCTTTTGGCATTATTCGTAATTTACCTATAGATATTACTGAAGAAGAATTATTTGAAGATATTTCAGCGGAAGTGCCGGTAGCTTCAATCCGACGACTCAAGAAAAGATTTGGCGATGAATTTCGTCCAATTCCCCTAATTGAAATTAAATTCAAATCACCTTTTTTCCATCTCCACTGTGCAGTAGAACCCAGCGTAGGACCTCCCATCCAATGCCGAGCTTGTTTTCGTTTTGGCCACACCGACAAGCTTTGTCGCAGCAAACCACATTGTCTTAAGTGTAATGAGTTGTATTCTTTGGATTCTTGTTCAGCTCCGTAGCCGTCAGATTCTAAATGTCTCAACTGCAAGGGTAATGATTTAGCCACCGATAGACAGTATCCTATTTTTCAAGACCAGCTTCATCTTCGCAAAATCTTGGCTTACGAAAACATATCCTATAACGAAGCTAGTATAATTAAAAAATCCAATCTTGCCAACTCAGCTTGTTCTATCTCCGATATAGCTCAAAAAACCTGCATTCTTCTTCTTCCAAGTTTTCTCGCCGACCCAATCGGTTACGATCTCCCAAATCTCTTCCCATTCCTCATCAGCACTTCCCTCCTGTTCCGTCAAACAATCGTAATTATCGTAATGGCCTCTTCTTCCCCGATCAACGCACAGTGCATCGTCTCATAACGTTCCTTCTTATTCTCCTCCCAACTCACCTAACTCTTGCTTGCAACAACAGGTACCAACTACTCTAATTTTTCCTAATCCCAACTCCTCCGTTCCCATGTCAGCAGAAGAAGCTGTCGATAAGCTAGACTTCAGCTTAAACCTTCAAAAAACCCTCCTAAGCTACGTCAAAATCCTGAATTTCGTACGGTATCGCTCAAACTTTTCCAATTGTTATTTGCTCACTGCCCTTTGAATTCTACGGCTATGTAACTGGTCAACTTCCTATATTTCTGTTAATGGTCCTTATGATTGTGAAATTCCATTCTAATATTTTCTCTTGCATATGTATGAAATTCGCTATGGTTCCTGTCAATGAATTTTATGTATTTTCTTAAATTTCTACTCTGCCGTTCCCTTTCTATATTCCTTTATCTAGGCTAACAAACATTCCAGAGCTCTGGTCGTTAATTCCCGTCACATTTCCTTCTGTAATCTTATGTTTCTCTTGGATTGCATTACTAAAAAGTATTGTAGGCATCAAATGCGTCTTTTTAAAAATGCATGTTTCCTATTCCTATTATTGCCATTGTCTCGTCTCGTAACCTAAGTCTTGCGAGAGACGAGAGCGATGGACGATTGTTCATAATTTTTGTTTAGATCAATTTTCTTTCCCAGCTACACTGTTAAAAGTGAGAACAGTCAACAAATGTTTCTGTTATAATTTATATGCTTTTCATTATCATTATGTTTGTGACCATTGCCTCTTTCTGCGACCTTTAATTGGGTTCGACAGTAGTCGAGGACATTGTATGGTTGGTTGAAATGCACAATTATATAAAATTTCTTTTTTTTTCGATTTTAAGCCGTGCAAATCAATATTAATTATTAGATGCATTATTCTTATCCTCAAATATCTTACTTTTTCCTTTTTTCATTTTTCCTTCGGTCTTCTTTCAACTACGCTGGACTACGGTAAAGAAAGACGGTTAGCCTGTTTCAATTTAATCATTTTCAAAGTCCTTTTCGTTCCAGTTATTACCTTTTTCAAAACGAATTTAATCTCTAATTACTCCTTGGTTAATCTTAATTTTTTCATTTTGACCCGCATCATTTCATACCTAATTAAGTCGGTAAACAAGCGAGAGAGAAGGTCGTTTTTCCTCAGTGAATATCGCAATAAGTTTTCATATTTCTCATTTGTAAGTTATCTGGAAAAACAGATGCTTCTCCATTGTCTTATTTTCCATCCCTTCTTCTGCCGTATCTTTCCTTGTCTTTATTCGATATTTTTAATTGGCTTTGCGTGGACTACCCGAGTCTACACTCATTCCTTCCCTGATTTTCCTCTCTTTTCCAAATCTGCAGGTTGCATAGGTATTATTTCCCTTCCTCTCCTACACTTACATGGTTCCTTCCCCACCAACTATTTTTCTGTGTTTTAAATTATGTCAAATGCGCTAAATATTCTTCAATGGAACTGTAGGGGTCTTAATGTCAATAAATGCTCTCTCGAAGGTTTGTTGGATCAATACAACATTCAGGTTGCTCTTCTATCAGAAACTTCGCTCAAACAACCTTACAATATTCAAATTTGAGGATACTCCTTAGTCAGTTCGAATCAGGAAGACGGCTATGGCGGAGCTGCTATTCTTATAAGAAAAGATGTACATTTTTTTATTCATCATGATAGGTTTTTCCTTCCTTTCTTCCAGTCCTTTTAATCCGAATTTAGTTCACGTCTCAATCCCATTGTGTTACGGTAAAAGTTTTAATCTTGTCTCCTCCTGCATTCCACTGTCCTATAACTTACGCGATTTCCTATTTGACTTGTTTTTTAATTCTATTCCTCGCCCTTTCATGGTCGGCGGTGACTGGAACTCCCACCTTGCCCCTATGGGGTTGTTCCAGTTATAACAGTAATGGCACAATTATCGAGGAGATAATTTTCAATTATAATTTGGTTCTCCTAAATGATGATTCTCACACCTTCTTCAATTCATCGTCTATTTCTAGTTTTATCGATCTGTCCTTTGTTTCCTCTGATATAGCCCTCAAATCCTCGTGGAGAACTCTAGATGGTACATTCAGCAGTAACTACGTTCCGATCCTCATTGTTCGTAATGACTTCCATCGTTATTCTCTTCCTTCTTCATTTACACCTTTGCATTATGCTGATTAGAACCTGTGTAAAACTGTTTGGAATAGATTTCGGTTTATTGTGGACTCGTACCTTCCTGCAATACAGGTAGAAAACGATACTATTTCCCAATATTCATCCTTTACTAATTCTATCTCCTCTGCTTTAACATTGTCTTCCCCACTTTATCACCACTCCCGAAAAAGTCATTCTTTAAGAGCTTCATCACTGTAGTGGAATGGGGACTGCACAGCTGCTGTTAATCAAAGTTTGTTTAGCTTTAGATCATTCTGCTCTCAACCTACTTTTAATAACTTCTTGACTTACACGAGTTCGAACGCTAAAACCAGATATATTCTCAATAACGCCAAGAAAAACTCTTGGAAATTCTTTTGCTCTTCTTTTTCTCGATTGACTCCTATTTCCAAACTCTAGAAGTTGGTTAAAGCTTTTAGAAATTCTCGTTCTGAACGCCCGTCTAGCTCCAGTTTTCCTAAGGATACTCTTTCTTCTTTCTTTGACCCTATAGCTCCTGATTATGCCTCTAACTATGATAAAGTGGGTTCTTTAATTCCTCCTTACCCATCGCCGCCTCATTTTTTTCCTCCAACTTATCCTTTTCTGAACTTCTTTCTTCCCTGAAAAAATCCTCCAACTCCTGTCCGAGCCATGACAAAATTTCTAACTCCATCCTCAAAAACCTATCTGTAAAGTCCCTTAAAATTCTTTTAATCATTTTTAATTCGTTCCTGCAATCTGGTTCTATTCCTGATTCATGGAACACCTTCGTTGTTATCCCTACTCCCAAGAATAATTCCTCTGCCCTTCGGCTCATTTCTTTAGCTTCTTGCTTAAGAAAACTCTTTGAAAGCATGCTTGAACATTAGCTTGCCTGGTGGCTGGAACACAATAACTTGCTTCCAGATAACCAGTTTGGTTTTCGTCCCGGCTTAAGCCTTCCAGATTGTATCTGCCTTTCCCTTGCTGACATTTATAAATCATTTATATCTAAAGAATTCACAATTGCAGCTTTTATTGATGTAGCCAGTGCATACGAAAGCGTCCATCTTCCCACGATCAAAAACATTATGATTTCTTTAAATATCCCTGCATCCATATCTTTCCTAATTATCAATCTTTTTCAAAGTAGAACTCTCCTTCTTTCTGCTCCTTCCTTTTCCGCCTTAAGGAAGGTCTTCCAGGGCCTTCCACAAGGTTCTTGCCTTAGCCCTACTTTATTTAATCTATATGTTTCCAAAATTAGTTTTCTCTCCTTAAAATCCAAATTTTTATTTTTTGCAGATGCAATCCTTGTTTACTCATTTTCCCTTTAATCTTCTAGTTGCCAATGAGGAAATAAACAGCTCCTTAAGAACTCTAGAAGAGACCCTTTCTAACATTCATCCCTTCATTTCCGCTCCAAAATCAGCAGCTGTAGTTTTCACCCTTCGGCCTTATAACCCGGACCCATTTGAGATAAATTTAAAAAATCATTCCATTCCAATAGTCAGTTCTTTTCGTTATCTGGGTATCATTTTATCCCCTCATCTGTCTTTCCATGTACATTTCAGCCATTTATATGCTTCCTCGCTTAAAATCTTAAACCTTCTTAAAGCTCTCTCATCTACGAGATGGGGAGGTGATCCTTCTGTTCTAATAATGTACAAATCTCTCATACGCTCTAGATTGGATTATTGCAGTTTCTTATATGGCAACTTTTCCAAATCCGTTTTCTACAAATTAGATCGTCTCCAAAACAGTTGCCTTCGGTTTTGTCTCGGAGCTTTGAGGTCATCTTCTATTCCAGCCATTCTATCTGAATTCAACACCTATCCTCTGTTCATCCGAAAATCTTATTTGGGTTATCGCTTTCTCATCAAACGTTTTTAGTACCTCTTATTCTTTTATCCTTTCCTTTCTAAATTTCCCCCTTTTGTTATTTCCGATCACAAGCTTCCATTCTTTTTTTACGTCTATTCCAAATTGATAAAGCCACCAAATATCATCTTCATACCATGCTTCCTTAAAATAAAAAAAATATTACTTTTATTAAAAAGAACTAATAAAAAGATGCGGAAATAATATTTGTTTACTTGATGCAACATATAAAACACTTACATTTTCATATCTAAATTTTTTTAAATTGTTATTCCTAAATAGTTCTTAATTCTTTTTGTTCTATAGAAAGATTTTGAAAAATAAAAGTAAATAAGCCTATAGTATGAGATATACATTCGAATGAAAGTCCTCATTTTTTTTTTTTTTTTCTTAACACTATTTGAATTATAGTTGAAATCATTTAAAACTGTAGAGACCAAAAATATTTATTATATTAACCAGATTTCATATTAAATCTCACTTAATAGAAGTGTTTTACAAAAATAGTTACACAAGTTTTGAAATGAAGCGGATTAATAAAGTTAAGACATTTATTATAAACGCTTACATAATTACAGGATACATTGTTTCATTTTTTACGAAGACAATTTGTACATCAGTTAGCATATTTCTATAAATTGCCACTGGGAGCGCATCATATTATTAGAATAAAATACAGATAAATATATGGATTTAATTCTAGACCAAATTCGTATTTTTCATATTAAGTGGTTACAGTGTATTTTATTTTTTTAAATATCCACTCAACATTAACCGTTTAAAATTTATAAATAATAACATACCTTAACAAATTCTGAATCTTACATTTTTATATACTTACAGGATAATATACACAACAAAATGTAAACACAAACAGCAGTTTAAGTTTCAAAACTGATCACTTGTGGCACTGTTCTCCATGAATAAGAAAATTTATAAAATAAACTTTCCAATTTTTAATTTAGCGATTTTGATGCGCTCCCAGTGGCAATTTATGCAAATATGCCAACTGATGTACAAACTGTCTTTGTAAAAAATAAAACAATGTATCCTGTAATTATGTAAGCGTTTATAATAAATGTCTTAACTTTATTAATCTGCTTCATTTCAAAACTTGTGTAACTGTATACAATATTAATTTACAACAGCAGCAGTCAGGTGATACCGTTTCATTTCTTTCAACACTGAAACATGCGAGTGATCGCGCATCCACTCACGCACAACTCTACACAGACACACACCACAACTCTTCTTCTTCTTCTTCATTTACGTGCCATGAACTGCCACAAAGGCCAGAGGCACGGAAAGTTAGGATTCTATAGTTGTGATAGAAAGTTAGTGGAGTTGAGATAAGCGAATAATTTTTTTATATTTACTTCATTGTTACTCTTAGAGAGTTCTTTCAAGGTAGACGGAAGGAAAAACGCGGTGCGAGTGTGATTATATTTGCTGCAGTCTAATAGAATGTGTTGGACGGAGAGAACTGAGGAACAGGTTTCACACAAAGGTGGTAAGAATTTGTTCAGGAGGAATTAGTGAGTAATCCGTGTGTATCCAATGCGCAGTCTCCACAGTGCTACTTCCTCCTTTCTGCTTGGCCGGAACGACGATTGCCACAATTTAGTGTCCTCTTTGATGGAACGAAGCTTATTCGACGTTGGGGTGTTAAGCCACGAGTCGAACCATTCCTTTGATAGGATGCTGGTTATTTCTTGAACAGGGTCGTTGGCAGGTATTCGGTTATTTGCTACAGGAAAGCATGACGTTGCTTCTTTCGCGGCTCGGTCTGCTGATTCGTTCTGTGGAATACCTTTGTGTCCTGGTATCCAAGCAAATATGATCTTGATGTCCACATTAGCTATCGTAGATAGTATTTCTTTAGCTATCGGGTGCACACCACAACTCATTCACTGATAATATGACAATTACACATAACACGAACAGCTCTGCACTGCCTAACTATTCATCTGATCACGATTTCCCCATTCTACCACTGTTGATAAATATGCCCGCCAAGATTGCAAATATGCAGTCCAAACAAACCTTCGCAGAAAAAATTAAAACAACGAAAAAAATTATTCCTTTAATGAAATTTGAACACCCTAAAGATGAACAGGGCATAATATTCCCATACATCTCTCCTCTATCAATTCGTGACTATTTCGTAGCGCTGGAAGACAAAGTCGGTGACGCTCACAATATCACAGCCGGCTCTCATATCAGTGGTGATAGAATAATAATTTTCCTAAAATCCGTCCATGTAACAGACTCATTCTTAAAAAATAACGGAACAATAACGGTAGGTGGTAAAACAATTCAAGCACGCAAGGTGAGAAATCCGGCTAATAAGCTCGTGCTGTCCAACGTTTCAGCCACCATACCGCAAGAAATAATCGCGCAATATTTGTCGTCCATCATGGGGGTTAAACAACTCTCACCAATAGTCATATTGCGGGTTAATCCTTCCGATCCAGAATTTAGGCACACAATTAGCTGGAGGCGACAAGTCTACATTGAAAGTGTCGATTGTCTTCACATCCCTGAATCCTTCCTAATTAAGTATAATGACCACGAATACCGCATATTCACCCACCTCGAAGATCATGGTTGTATAAATTGCAAACGTACCAAAACTGAAAAACATACCGTAATGGAGTCAGAACCCACAACGATGCAACAGGACGAACAGAAGCTTAGTATGGGTGAAAGTACCTATGATCAAGTCAGCGCAGCTCAGGAACGCTCCCATCCAATATCGCCGCCACCCCTCTTCGCGCATCAGTTACAGCCGAATTTTTCTCTCCAGCCAGAAACCAAGCAGAAGAGTATGGAAAATGAGGATTCAGAGGGAAAAATGCAAGAGACTGTGATCATGCCGATACAAATGGATTCGGCGCAATCGACTGCACCAACCTCAGTGGTCATCAACCCTATTCAAAAGTCCAATAAATCGGTAGAAGTAGAAAAAATAACTGCAGGGGCTAAAGATCTTTTTAACAGCAAAATCTCCCCTTTATATATGAACTATGAGGAGTTCAAGTTATTTATGAAAAATGTATGCTCAGACCCCGATTTTATAAATTATGCCAATGATTACACCGAGGATAAGGATAGTCTCATTCACATGTTATCAACGGGAAAACCATTTTTAAATGCTTCAAACGCTAAATATAGATGCACTCGTATAATAAAAGAACTAAATAAAATTTCAAAAATGCAAAACGCACCAGACAAGATAAATAATCATGAACTTTGTGCAGATGATAAAGACCTCTGGTCATAACGTTGCCAAATAAGACACTCTCAGTGACTCCATAGTAAGATTTTTAATATTGCTGTAACTTTTTTCCTGATAAATAAAAATGGCTTTGGCTAATAAAGGAGTGATAGTGCAGTGGAACTGTAGAAGTGCCGCGGCCAATAGGCCGAACTAGAGCAGCTAATAGCCGAGATCTCTCCACTAATAGTATACCTGCAAGAAACTAGACTTAAGCCAGATAACGTCCATTAAGAATTATAATATTTTCCGGTATGATAAGACAAACGGTGAGAGAGCGAGTGGCGGTGTGGCGACGCTAGTGCACACGTCACAACCAGCGCAATAGCTACCAATTACAACCCCTCTTCAAGCTGCAACTATACCAGTTAGCATTCCTTCTCTTTCCTCTTCAGAAGTAAAAATTTGTAATTGCTACCTATCTCCTAGCAGCGAGGTAACTCACAGCCAAATGGGTTCCATCATCAAAGCGCTCTTTAATGCTCACTCGCCGGACGAGTATTATCCAATGTCGTGATTAATAGTGATCTGGTATTACTCACCACAACCTCGCCCACTCTTTTTAATTTCATGCATCACACTTTCTCGGCGATAGACCTAGCCGTGTGCTCAAACATACTGGCCCCTAAATTTGCCCTGCGTGTGATGGATGACGTATGCTCGAGCGACCACTTTCCTATAATAATAGATTTTAAAAGGACGCTGATATCCAACCAGCTCGGTGGTTTCATGCCGCGTTTCACTTTTCATAGAGCAGATTGGGAAGCATATTCGATAAGAGTGACGACTCTTCCTCAACCGACAGGGAGCATACCAGTCCCGTGGTGGTGCGAAGTCATTAAGAAAGCGATAACAGAGCGAAAACGGGCTCTCAGGAAATATAAGTCAACTAAAATTATTGAGAACCTAATCACATTTAAGAAGTGTAGAGCAGCTGCTCGAGACCTCATCCGCAGCAAAAAGCAGGAGTCGTGGAATTCTTTTGTAGCATCAATTCTCCAAACAGTTAATGCTCATGTAATGAGGAAAAAAATCAAACCTATTAGTAATAGCAATAGTACTCCTACGCACCCAATATTAAAAATCAATGGAGTTCATATGGCAGAGACTAGAGATGTTGCAGAAGCATTTTCATATTATTTTTCCATGGAATTCTCTGCGCTGAAGTATTCCAGCAAGTTCCAACAGCAAAAAACACTTTATGAGCAACAGTCCATTAATTTTGAATCCAATGCTGACGATCTTCATAACCGCCCTTTTTCTATGGCTGAACTAGAGTTTCAACTTAAGTATCACACCAGGAATAGTGCACCTAGTGAAGATTCGATACATCCCTACATGTTGAAATATCTCTGGGGTCATGCCAAGGAATTTCTGCTGAATGTATATAATCAGCTATGGTCAGCTGGGGTTATTCCTGATGCCCGGAAAGTTGCGACCGTTATTCCTATCCCAAAGATGAATAAAGATCCTTTCAAAGCAGTGGTGGATCCAGAAGGTCCTTTTGGAGGGAGAGGGGGAATTATACAATTACGTAAAATCTTTTACAGTAAGCAGTAGATTTGAGAAATACCCCTTGTTTCATAAAGAAAATTAAATAGCGACCTTTATAGAAGTTTAAAAATGTTTTAAAAATACATAATTATTACAATTTAAATTTTATTTTATTTTTAGGTGAAAAATAAAACGAATTTATAAAATTCTAACTAAAAGGGTAGTTTAGAAATAGTAAGAAAGATAGTATTTTCATTAGACTTTACTTCTTTTTTATTTTTGTTAGTAATCCGATCCGAATTCTCTTTGTTCGTGAGCAAGTTTAAATATATATATATTTCTCATTGAACTATTTTCATTCACATTACAAAACAAATATTAAAAGTAAATAAAAATGGCAAAGATCGACGACAGGTGTGTTTAAAATAGAATGAAAAAGGAACATTAATAGTTTTACTAGAAAATAGTACTAAGTATTAGTTATAATTAAATCTGTAGGTAAAATCCATACAAATCTTTTATAGCGTAAATTAAGTTTTTCAGTTATAACAAATTTTTTCATATAGGTTTGGTTCTTTGGGGGGATGTCCCTTATCCGTCACCCCCGTATATCGGCCACTTCTATAAGAAAATATAAAAAAATAAACAATATATTCGAATTCCAAAATTTTGTTCATCACCTTCAATTCATCCATTGGTATTCTATTTTCTATGAAATGTTTTTGTTTAACTATTATTTATATAAAATAAGTTTACTCTTAAACGTCTCGAAACACACTGCGCAAGTAAAAAAATGTTTCATTTTTCAGAATTTTTATTTATGCAAAACAAAAATATAAAATAAAATTTCAGCTTTTTTACTACTTTCATGTGCGAGGAATTGTATTTGTGGGTTTAAAATACTTTGAGCAATTAAATCGAAAAACAAATGATTTTTGAATATAATGAACAAATAAAAAAAATTAAAGATTTTACTCCGGCAAACAATGGTTTTAACAACAAATTTTCCGTTGGAAATTACTTTTTATTTCAATGTTTAGGCATTTTTATTTTAAACTGTATTACATTACACATAAACGGGATTCATGTATAATATTTTCACATTTCTTTTCATAATATAATTTTTCATCTTCATAATAAAGAAATCATTAATTGCTGACTGATGGCGCTGTAATCGCTCAGTGAAAAATTTTCCGTTCGATTACCAACGCTGTAAAATTATACTCAAAATCGGGTTATATTATGTTAAGCTATCAGGAATATAGGTGATTACAATTCTAAGCAGCTAGCCCGGATGTACATTAAATATGAGCATCGTCGGATTAAACACACTTTAGTTAGTCAGTGATACCGCTAAACTATTAAGTCATGTTTTTAATGGTATAAATTGGCTGTAATTTTGCTTATTTTAGTTTTTTTTTGTTATACTTTTTGCCCTTTTTTTTTGTATAGTCTCTAGACCCGTGGCAGCGTGTCAAACCAAATTCAAGTCGAGAAAAAGGAATTGGCGACTACACAGCAATTATAACCCCTTAATAACTCAAAATCTATTTAATATAGACACATGAAATTTGGTTTATTTATTAAAGCCCCTTAGATTAACTAAAACCCCAAATTTCATAAATACAACTCAAACGGTTATTGAGATATTAACGTTTAAAAATCGTAATTTTTATCACTGACTGACATATAGATCAAAAACCTAACCCACTTCCATCTAACCTAGAAAATTGAAATTTGGCGTTCAGCTGAATAATTTTGTGTAAAGAAAGGAAAAAATCAGAAAACAGCGAATTTTTACAATTTAAAATATTTTCCAAGCAATCGACTTTTATTAACAGCTAGTGCACTCTAAGGCTTTGTGCACGTTTTTGTAATAAAATTCCAATCAAGATAATGGACCTAACGGAAAATAAATTTATTAAAATTTCTGTGAAGCAACTTCTGCTTAACAAAGCTTATCATAAAATAATATATGACTATCTCTTAATGATAAACATGTATACTATGGAGCAATGCGATTCCAGCACAGTACAGAAAATGAACATTGTATACTGATTTTGACGTACTTGTAAAAAATGAGATGAAAATAAAATTACATATTTGTAGGGTCCTGTGTACTGCAGTAAAGGTTTCTTGTCACTTCTTTCCCTCAGTCATACAGGTCCGAAGTGATGGTAGTTCTAGAGTTCAAAAAGTGCTCACTATTTAAGGCTCTTTTGAAGAATATACGATTTGAATTTGAATGAATAATAATAATAATTTCTTTAGAAAAAGTAATGGTATCCCATTAAAAACATAAATGTAAAAATGGGAGCCAAGTTCAATATTAAGAATATGCGTGGTTGTCGACTTTGCCGATAAAAGAATTAAGATCTAAACGGATGCCAAGTTCTATAGATAATCCTGAAATTTATTTATACGAACATAAAACATTCTAAAATAAATTTAAAACACAATTTCTTGTTTTTTTCATAGACAACAATGTTTGCTATTTTAAAATGTAACTTCTTAAATAACAAACATTGTTGTAGCAGAAAAAAACAAGAAATTGTGTTTTAATTTCAGAATGTTTTATGTTCTTATAGATAAATTTCAGGATTATCTATAGAACTTGGCATCCATTTAGATCTTAATTCTTTTGTCGGCCAAGTCGACAACCACGCATACTCTTAATATTAAACTTGACTCCCATTTTTACATTTATGTTTTTGATGGGATTTATATTTTTGTTAACAGTATGTAAGCGTTCTACTGTTTTATATCGCTAATGTAATTCAGTTAAATCTCTTTCGAGCTGGTACGCATTTTATGTTTATATATACTGTACAACTCTGTATTTAGCTAAATATACGTTCTGTTCTGTAACCATGACAATAATAGATGGTATTTTTGGCCTTATTAGCGCGTACCACTGTACACTGATGAAGATAAAAAATTCTACAGTTGAATTAAAATCAACTGTTAAACTAGAACTAAAAAATCGGTTCCTAAATGTAAACCTAATGTGAATAATTCTAATTGTAAACTGAAACCAAATACAAAAAATTATATAGAAAATTCTGTCCTAAATTGTAACTAAACACAAGAAAACGACATATTCCCCATAAAGCTACCACTTAGTTTTAAAAAACTAAATAATTCTACTGTAAAAAAATAATTTTCTATTGAAAATTTTTGTCAAAATAAACGAAGTATAAAAACTTTAAACGCTTTCTCTCAAAACTATGTTTTTTTTTAAATTTTACTCTTAAAGTTTAATATTTCTGCAAATTTTGCATTTAGGAGACTTGGATAGGTTTCATTCCGTCACAAATTTGCTGAAGTATTAAGGAAAAGATATAATTCCATTTTAATGAGATGGATTTGATTAGACATATGTACCGATTTAGTAAAATGGAACTTTTTTTTTTTTTTTCTAATAACATAATGTAAAAAATTTCTCAACGACTAAATCGCAAGTGGAAATGAACATTTTTTAATTTGTTAATGTAAACCTGTGATTAATTAAATTGAAAAAAACTAAAACTTTTTACATTACAAATTACAAATATCCTTTAGAATTGCATTTTTTTGTCAAATTCGAATTTTAATCGTTATTTTAAAGAAAATTTGTATTTTTAAATTTTGTTAAATAATCTTTAATAAAAGTGGTCATTAAATTTTATTTTTTTGAAACTGAACATACAGTTATTATTTTAAGTACATGCTGCTAGTAATGAATAAATTGTTAACTTGCAGAAGTTTTGGTTTATCATTTAATTAGTTTCTAAATAATAAACTTTAGAGAATTTTACAGAAAATATAAATTTTTATAAATTAAGGTATAAATGAAGATCGATGACACTATTCGGTCAGCTGTAATCGCCATGGTTCGGATGGGCGTATGTGCTCTGTAAGCCTATTACTTTGATACTGTTAAACTTAATTTTTACTACGTTTACAGTCGTGTTGTTGTTTTGTTTGGGAATAACGTTGTGTTGAACATGTAATTTTAAAAGTAATACTGTAAAAACGTAAAATTAATAAAGTAAGCAAATAATTATAAATTTTCACATTGCTTCTTTTTTTTTTTGCGGTTTGTAAATGTTTTATACAATGTTTAAGATTAAAATAGTTACGTTTATTGCAACTCATGTGCAGAATCTGGTTTAAATGTTAAAAAAATATTTGTAAACTGTCAGAAATGTTGATTCTAAACTTCGAAATAATGCATTAGAATTTCCACTTCAATATCGTCTGTTTGTTGTTATTTATTGAAAGGTTTTATTTGACAAGTAATCTTTTACTGGTTTCTTTTGAATATGTAATTATAAAATAAGTGAAATAATTATTTTTAAAATCAGAAATTTTTATTTGACATTTTATTGTTGATTGTATAAATGTATGTTTTTTTTAGTATATTCCGTGGTCTGTAAATCGTCTATTTACTTTCGTGTTCCATGTTTGCATTTGGTGTTTATTTTTCTCCATACGCTAAAGATAGAATGTGTTGAAGTCTTTATAATAACTTTCGTTATAAATTCCTACGTTTTAGATTTTGAGCCGGTATCATGATTGGCGGTCTTTTTATTTACAATCATAAAGGTGAGGTGCTAATATCTAGAGTATATCGTGATGATATCGGCAGAAATGCTGTTGATGCATTTCGTGTTAATGTTATACATGCTAGGCAGCAGGTCCGTTCGCCGGTTACAAATATAGCTAGAACATCGTTTTTTCACATTAAAGTAAGTATTGTAATATATGATTGCACTTTTCAGCGTTTCATGCTAGCACTGATACTGAAACATTTTATTATTTAATTGCAGCTAAACATTTTCCGATTTAATTTATCGTCTCCTATTTTAATTAGAATCTCATTAACAGTTGTGAGAAAACTGTAAAACAACTTCCCAAAATATTAAATATTGTATTTACATAAAATTAAAATTTGTTCTATATAAAAAGATAACTATGAAATCAATTTTATATATTAAGTTACATTAATGAAGTAGGATGATTTATTACGTGTTTGGTGAAAGAAAAAAATTATAACACATTATTCAATTTATCAATAATTATTCAAAAATATATTTCTTTCAAAATTAACTTTTCAGCTAGATTAATTGAAATGTTTAATTTGTAGAATCGCATTATTGAAGAAATTACGGAATTAACGTTAGGTGCAGGTTTTACTTTACTAAAAGATTATTGTTAAACTTTTTTTTTAATCATTGTACATTACAGAAATTAAAATAAGTTTATAAACATTTTAGTTGAGTACTGTATTGGCTGTAATGGATTTTATTTTTGTAATGGAATTTCGAAAAGTTCAGAAAATTTTAAATTTCGAAGTAATATTATGCAGTTAGTAACAAAATAATGTAAGGTAACTTAGTACTTACAATATGGAAGTGTAAATAATTGTCAGTAACTTTATTGAAAGTGAGAAGATGTCGTTATTTATACGTTTATATAAACATACGGGGTATATAAAAACAAATCTATTATTTACAATATATTAAGTAATTTTAGATTCGTTTAGTGGATTACATGGTACGTACCGAATAAGTTACAAATTTGAGAGATTCGTTCATTTTTATTGAGGTGACACATTATTACGATGGATTACGAACATCCATCAGGCGCATTTTATTGTGAGTTCCGAAAAATAAATGAATATTTCGTTAAAGTTTCTAGTATCTTTAATTATTCCGCGTTAATGTGTGATACCGAGATCTTTTCGCTTTGAATTTTCCACGGTATTAAATTACCAATTTGCATTATATTCCGTTGGTTATTTTCCACTTCCTTTTTACGTATATTTTAATGTTTAACAATATATGTAATGGTATATCGATCGAATTTGTTTATGTGAAAGATAATGCGTTCTCAGTACTGAATAATTCCATTTATATTTGAGTGTTTTACCTGTAATAAATTTTTATCATTACGCCGAGATATTTTTTCCGCCATATCGGGGGAAATGTAATTTTTAATGATATGAATTCATTAATTAGTTTCAAAAATGTATATCAAGCTTATTAAGGTAACTGTGTAGTTTTGGGTTTCTGTTATTTCACTGTTTAATGTTTCATTTATTTTTAATTTGTTCCACTATTTACTCTGATATTTTTATCACTTTATACGTCTTGAAATATATTCATTTTTTTCTTTGCTTCGGTATATTTTATTATTTTTTTATAATTTTAGTTCTTCAAGTATTCCTCTACACGTTTTAGTTTGGTCACGTGTCGAAATAGTAGATGATTGTAACATCATTAACTGAAATAATCACAAAAAAAAAAACTGTCGGATATTTAGTAAACCTTATTCAGCGGTTGATATTTTCGTATTTTAATGGTGTGACTGGATAATGTACTACTGAAAAGTAATTTTTCGTTACAGAGAGCAAATATTTGGGTTGCTGCAGTAACGAAGCAAAATGTTAACGCTTCGATGGTTTTTGAATTTCTTACCAAGTTAGTGTCGATCATGCAGTCGTACTTTGTTAAAGTAACTGAAGAAAACATTAAAAATAACTTCGTTTTAATTTACGAATTATTGGATGGTTTGTATTTATTATTTGCATATTTATTTTTATGGATACATTTATAAAATAATTAAGTACTATTCTATATATTATAAAGGTTGTTAAACTTTTTTATACTTTTTTTTTTTTTTTTTGGAAAAAGGAAATCTTTCTCTTCGGTTATATGCCTTGAGTAGGATATTCATTTTTTATGTAAAATTCCGATAACATGTATTTAAGAAAAATCTACAAAAAAAAGAATTTGTTAACCAGCATTTTGAAAATTTTAAAAAAAGGCTTATTTTTTGTTCACTTTGAAATTGACGCAAAGAGAAATTACGAACGATCCGAATAATTATCAAAATGACCAGGTTTCTAAAAATCTGAAAATAAAAAAAAGTTCTGATATAAAGTGGAATATTTTAAGAAAGAGCAGAAGTGTGGATGGTGATAAAAATATGCGTGTCATGCTTTTAAAAGAAAATTCCGAAGGATATCCCAAAAACTTCCTATTTTCCGCAGTTTCAAAAGTTACTACAGAAAAGTAATTCGAAATAAAACATTAACACGGATCTGTTTTAAATTCACATTTACTAATGTTCGAAAAGAGTAAATTGTGAATTCATACAAAAAAAGAAAAAAGAATAACCTAAAAAGGCAAACAGACTCATTTTTGTTTTTACGTCGTCCAGTGGGCCGTGTTAAATAAAAATTTCGTTTAAATTTTGAATAATCTGCTAAATGCAGAATAATTGAACTGTTTTGATTTTTCGCATAAGCATTTAAACTGCATTTCTCTACATGATGGTTTTACTTTTTATTTATTTTTATTTTATATTTTTATTGAAATATAGAAATCTTAGATTTTGGTTATCCCCAAAATAGTGATACCGGTGTTTTGAAAACGTTTATTACACAAACCGGTGTCAAGTCGCAAACGAAAGAAGAGCACTCTCAGATAACATCGCAAGTAACTGGTCAGATCGGTTGGAGAAGAGAAGGCATAAAGTATAGACGTAACGAACTTTTCTTAGATATTTTGGAATATACTAATTTGCTTATGTCACCACAAGGTAATTTTACAAATGTTCCTTTAATGTCTGTATTTATTACTTACCGAAAATAGTTTATATTTAATTTCGATTTTTTCCTTCCATTTCATTTATAATTTTTTATTGTAACTGTCAACCGTGTTGATGTAGCAAAAACGTGATTATATTAAAATTTTTTAATATCTAAATTATTTACTTTTCACATATCTGATATAATGTGAAATAAATCCACACACACAGATATATTCCATATATATATATAAATAAAATAAATAAATAATTAAATAAAATGTTGCGAATAATAAATGCAATTTTAAAAAATATTGATCTAGATTAAAATTATTACATTTCTTAATTTTAAACGAAAAAAAATAGGAAAAAAACATAATTTTCGTTAACTTGGAAATTGTTGGTATACATAATGAAAATATTAACAATTCATTTTGGTTTTTTAATGAATAATTTTCATTCCTTTAGGACAAGTGTTATCTGCTCACGTAGCCGGAAGAGTTGTAATGAAATCATATTTAAGTGGCATGCCAGAATGTAAATTTGGCATAAACGATAAAATTATAGTAGACACAAAAAATGCCGGCAAGGGGACGAATATTAATGTCGGTGCTATAAGCGGTGGAGATGAAAAATCTGGAAAACCGGTGGTCGTTATCGACGACAGTCAATTCCACCAGTGCGTTAAATTATCTAAATTTGAAACTGAACATGCCATTAGCTTCGTACCACCTGATGGCGAATTTGAATTGATGAGGTGAATAAATATTTACTATTTTGTCAACCACTCGAATATGTATAGTTTATTAAGGACTGCTGCTGCTAGCATAATACCGAAATTTAGAATTTTGGTATTATATTCGAATTGTTGGCCATTTAGACACCGATGTTAGTGTTGAAAGTTTTCTAATGATTATAGTATAAATAATATAACGTTCTTGTCAACTTATTTACTTTTAAAGTAAATATCGTCAATGGATTGCTGGAGAAAGTTTGTCTATTTTTCTCCAGCAATCCATTGATAACGTTTATTTTCACATCTTAATGAGGTGATGAATGTCTCACTTTTAATTGAAATGCGTTATTAATTTTGTTCAACGGCCTGATTGTTTCGCGCCCTTTTAAATAAAATGAAAAAAAAAAAAAAGAAAGAAAATTGACGACAAATTTATATGCTATTTTGTTAATTTACGTCAATTATCATTAGCAAGCGATTGGCGCTTTTCAATGAATAGTTTCGTTTATTGCAATAAGGTATAATGACGACCGTTTCAACACAACGAAATGAAATGGAATGTGTAAATTATTTAACATTAAACGAAAACCAGATATTTTGTAAAAAAAAAAAGAAAAACATTAAACAGCGATTATCCAAACTTCTTTTTATTATTAAAGAGGAAAAGGGTAAAACGGTGTAGATGTATCAAACTATTATGTACAACATTTCCTGTTAGTATTTTGGAGATTATTAAACGGAAACCAGATATTTTGTAGAAATAAAGAAAAACATTGAACAGCGATTGACCAAACTTCTTTTTTAATTTTTTACTTTGTATATACCGTATGTATGATTTTGTGTAAAACATATGAGACGCTTCATTTGTATTGTTTTTCTTTCAAAGGTATCGAACTACAAAGGATATATCGCTTCCATTCCGTGTTATTCCGCTGGTGCGTGAAATTGGCCGCACTCGTATGGAAGTAAAAACAGTCTTGAAATCCAATTTCAAGCCGTCGTTATTAGGACAGAAAATTGAGGTTCGCATTCCAACCCCGTTAAATACGTCCGGTGTTCAGTTACTTTGTCTAAAAGGCAAGGCGAAATATAAGCCTTCAGATAATGCTATTATTTGGAAGTGAGTTTTACATAAATTTAAATAAAATTAATAATTATATGCAATGCAATAGTTAACGGGCACTTTTATGCACAACATGTATTTTTCGAACGGTGTTTATGATTTATTAAAATTACAATTTTGAGTGCATTTTCGTACTACAATAGTTTACATTTAGGCACGTTGCGTAATTTATAATGTTAAAAAAATCAACTATAGTACATCCAAGTATATTACTGCCCCTGCACTGGAGCAAGAAACAGTAAGAAGAGAGTGAGAAAAAATATTCGTTCAGGTAACCGAGCGAGCTTCTAAAACATTTCACGCATTTCAATATTTTTTTATTTATTTTTTTCATCAAAAATTGTTTATGTTTTCGGATATTTAGTTGTGTTTTAAGCTATTTTCATCTCTTTGTTACTTCAACTTAATTTATCCTTTGTCCGCTTTATTTATATTCCCCAACGTGCAGAAATTGTCATAAATTATTAATTTATAAAAGGAACATTACATTAAAAAATAAGAACGATAATAATGTGTAACCATTTAATTCGTAAACTACAATTTCTTCATCCAGCGAACTTTCAGATTTCTCATTGTGACGGGCAGCGGACACCATACATTCTTTAAATATGAATAATAAGTGATTTTACTTATAATTACTTAAATATCGTTGACGTATTATAAAAATGTATTATTTAAAAATACGACATATTAACCGCGTTTGGTTTAATCGATTGAAATTAGAGAAATTCGATTTTAAGATAATGGAAAAACAACTCTACACATATAAAGGAAATTAAAATCTGAAGTGGCTCCAAGCATCAGTACTTTCATTTTTATCATTTGTGATACTTCCACCGCCAAAATGCGTAAAAAAAATAAATAATGTAGATTTTTTATATATGATCTATTCGTAATGAGAATAAAATATTTGCATTAAAAAAGTTGAAAAAATTAGTGAAAAAAGAAATTCTGTAGACAAATTTCTCAAACTCGCAAAAAAATACAAGAAATGGACCTTCCTACGAACGAAAAAAGGATAATATAAAAATTAAGGTATCGAACAAATGCGTGAATGAGACAATGAATTTGTGTTTTAAAACCGAGATAAATGACTTCGGATTAATTAATTATCGGCGAGAATCTAAATTTTAATAATCACGTGATCTGTGTTTTGGAAAAAACCCAAAAGTCTTGTAGTAGAATTATAAAGTAAAGTAAGTCCCATGGATATCCTTGATAAGGTATCATGGATTGTGAAGTTAAGCTTTCCATAATGTACTAAGCCCAACGGCAAACTAAGAGTAGGAGGGCCAGTTCCTTTCTACTTGGTATTCGCCTTTACTTTCCCAGATTCCTCTGGTATAACCAATATTCAATTTCAGATTTGGTTTAAACCTGGTAGCGACTTTGATCCGGGAGTAGAAGTAAAGCTCAATATAATAATAATGGAATATTATCGAAAATTATAGAGGGATAAACAAGAAAAGCCCGACAGAGAGGAAGACCGAGAAACAGCTATATGTCTCAAATAATAAAAGATATAAAATGCACAACGTACAGCCGATTGAAAGCAGTAGTATGGAATAGGAGCGAATGGAGACAACGAACCAAAGGGTTCAATGATTGATGATGGTGATAATAATAATAATTTTTTCGGCTTAATATTCATAAATTTTATATTCGGCATTATTCAGATCAGTTGTAGAGTGCGAAAACGTAATTTACTATCCTAAAACAAAGTTAAAGTAAAAAAAATGTACGTCAATAAAATTTAAAAAAAAAAAAAGCAAAAAAAAAAAAGAATAATGTAATATGTGATGTTTTTTTTTTTTTTCAATCGTAAAGGTAATTGCAAAATAATCACAATTATAGTGTTCAAACAAGGAAGGGTGAAATAGATGCAAAACGATTAAAAAATGAGAACTTTAAGGGGAATAACATATGAAATAAAAATTAAATACGTTTTATCTTAATCATTAAGACACTTCGAACATATTAACTAATTAATACCGAACTAAATGTAGAAAATCAAATTTGAAATAAAAATAATTACTTAATTTTATTATATAGATTCGTTCTTAATTGGCTATGTTATAAGTAATATATTATTATATAAAAAATAATAATTAATACTTGGTATAATTTATATTTTTGTCCGCGCTTTATAAACTATAATATCTCTAAACATGTATCGAATGAAAGAAAACGCGTTTAAAATAAAATTATGATATATAAAATAATAGAAATAAATTAATACTCTAGAGAAAAGCCTTGACAAAAGAGATCTTCAAATAATTATTTAATAAATATGAATTACGTAAAATAAAAGATTATTAAAATCTAGCATGTATTTGAATAAAAATTTGCACAAAACGCTATAACATTATGCATTAATTTAATTGTGCAAATCGATTTATACTGCCCGGGGGGGGGGGGGGGGGGATTTTTATTTTAGCATATTTTTTTTCTTTTATATATAATTTAATTTTGGTATCAGAAATTCGTACGTTCTGTTTAAACTGTAATTCTGCGAACACGATTATTAATTTATTTTAGCAGCGTGCTGTAATAATTTTTCGTTTTTCCGTTATTTGTAACATTGAGCTGGAAAGTTAGAGTAAAACAATGCAAATTCAAAAAAAATGAATATTCGGATTGTTTGCAGTTTTCAAAGAGGTTTTTTTTTAATGGCGGAAGGGCTTCAAATGTTCATTCTTAAAAGATTATTTCTCTAATAACGATCGAATGAACAAATAATTGAATATGTGTTTGTGTGCGTGCTGTGTCTGAACAGTCTTTGGCTACCGCATTGATCGTTTTTTTTTTTTCAATTTCGAAATTTCTTATCGCCCATCTAGGATTAAACGAATGGCCGGAATGAAAGAAACTCAATTGTCAGCTGAAATCGAATTACTAGAAACCGATTCGAAGAAAAAATGGACTCGCCCGCCGATATCCATGAGTTTCGAAGTACGAAGTTTATATTTTATTTATTTCAATTATTCGTAAAAATATCGGAATTTTCGTCAGTTTTCGAATTTAGATAAATTCATTATTTTATAATCCCCTTTCGCATTATTACTGCGTGGTTAAACAGATAGTGTAAAAAGTTAATAATACGCGCTGTCTGGTTCATGTCATCAGCATTTCGTAATACTTAACAATTATCGTGTAAAAATAATCGTAAAAATCGTTTCATTTAGTGATTTTGTGTACATTGAAATTAGGTAGATGTTGCAACTGTATTCTGTTTACAGGTTCCGTTTGCTCCGTCTGGATTTAAAGTGCGATATTTAAAGGTCTTCGAACCAAAGTTAAATTACTCAGATCACGATGTCATAAAATGGGTTCGTTATATTGGCCGCAGCGGATTGTACGAGACGAGGTGTTAAAATCGGAAATTGTATTTGCTGAATTTTATTTATCATTCGTGTTTTACATTCTTTACATCACTGATTATCATACACTCACTACCTGCATACTTACGAAATATTGTGAAATTTTTTTCCCTTCGATTTGCCTATTTATGTATTAGCAATATTATTTTACAGTTTTATTATATACATATATATATATATATAGATGTAAACGCATTTAAAACGAAAAAAAAAAAAAAAAAAAATCCTAGTCGTGTACGCCAAATAGTTCAAATACTCATTATTACTGTGTACGTATTTATTAATATTCTGCGAGTATTATTGTAGTTAAATATTTTCTACTATCACTTATTCAACATACATACTGTATATATTATTATTGTTTTTATTATTATTATTATTATTATTATCGCTACGCATTACCTTATTTTATAAGAAATATTTTGTATTTAAATATCGTAAATACATCTTATCTCATTTGAATTTAAACAGTGTTAGTCGGTGTATTAAATACATACGTGTTTAATTGTTGCTGGTTCCGGTAATATAAATTCGATGATGTCGGTTTTTCGATTATTATGTCGAATTATTAAACCGTGATTCGCGAAATGGAAGTCATAATTCCTCCTTTTCATTTAAATTACTATTATTATTTCTGCGGATAGTATTGTGTACCTCCGTTACAAATATTTAATGTCAATGACATACATCGCAGTCTTTGAGTGATCGTGCATAGAGACAAATTAAAGTGTGAATAAATATCAAATAGAAGAAAAACATTAGAAACGTACTTTTGGAATTTTTTTATTATTATTATTCTTAAATATTCACTGTGTTTTCTCTATGGTTTCGTTTGACGATGAATCAGTTATTCTTTTTCCCCAGTAAATATATACATTTTTTTTTTTTTTTTTTTGTAAATACGAATAATAATAGCGTTGTCCTAAGCTGTAGTACGAAGCGGAGTATGCGAAAAGATCTTGTTAGTTTAAAAAATTATTTCACAAAAGTGCCATCATTTCAATAAATACTGTTTAAATCGAAAATTAATCATCGTATAATTTTATAACGTATAAACGACGTACGCGTAGTAATATATTCTTTAAGAATTAATGAATTCAGTTTTGAAATTCTACTAGGCTGTTAGTTGCGTTATAATTATTAATTAAATATATTACATTCGAGAATATTATACTTTTCATACAAAAAATCGATGTGGTGATTTTGCGATTATCTAAAATTAATTGTTTAAGCATTGTTGTTATCCTCATCTGCTATCATTTGCTGTTCTTTCCTTAATCTGTATTCCGTTGGCGTGAGTAAACCGCTGTGGAATAAATGAATAAAAAAACACGAATAATGAATTTTTAATTTCAAACGGTTAAAATGATTTTTTTTTCTGTACATATTAAAGCGTTGCTGATGATAAACATTAAAAGTTCTTCCGATAGGCCGAATTACTGGAATATACATAGAGGGCTGTTATTTATCACACTTGAACCCGCCCGTGTTTATATGTCGATTCAGAGTATTCTTCCTTCGCATATGCTTCATTCCTCTTGTTTCCGGTACATTTTTGGAAATCTTTTAATCGTTTCTCTATCCTTCTCAATGATGTTCTATATTTCGAGAAGCTTACAAGTCTATATTTCGTTCTCTCACTATTATCACATTTTGAGAGCTCCGTGTTCTATCCTTTTCTTTTTGATCTACGAAACATATTATTCCATTTGTAACACAGGTCACATTAGCTTGGTTCTTTTCACGAAAATTCAGCGGATTAATCGAATTTTTACGTGTGATAAGTATTAATTTGAATAAACACACTGGTTTGTTGTTACTTTGAAATCCGAAACATCGGCGGCTGTATCGGTATTATTTTTAAAAACACTAATAATATTTCATCAAACTTAAATGATCGTATTTAAACGTTCGAAATAACATTTAACGGTACCTATTTTCTCACCAGAAACTACGGTGGATAGATTTTCGGGGGGGGGGCAGTTAGCCTCTTTTTATTTATCCTATTTATAAATGATTTGCCAAAACTTTTAGGCAAGGTGAATTTCGCGCATGATATCGTTATATATTTACTGTGCTTCCTACTAGTGATGTGAATAATCGCATTATTAAGATACTCGATTACTCTCTGAAATTGACCGAATCAAATGTTAACATATCTACATTGTTTTATATTAAAGAAATAAATTTTAATTTTTAAATCGTTTTTAAAAATTGATTATTTGATCATTTATATTTGAAGTACAACACATAAAGGATAATTTTTTAAAAAGTACATTAACCACAAGTGCCAGAAATTATTTATTTTTAACTTTCAATTACAAATTGTGTCTCAATTATTTGCAAATTATTTAAGAGATGAATATTGTTTTTTTGTTTTGAAAAAAAAAAATATATTGATGAAATCGTTTTTCTTAATAAATAAAAAAAGGGAAAAATTCAGATATTGTTTCGTATTAACTACTGGTTGTTAAATAAAAGCATTATTCATTGTATTTTAAAGAACTGTTAATTTTAACCCGCTCTCGGAAGAATATTCTAATGTAATTGAGTAAAAAGTTTTTGGAATTTGGTATATTACTATAAGTATGAAAAGTGTAAAGCAATTTACTTAATTAAAAAATATAAACCGATTCAAGTGTTAAAAATTGGATCTCTATGTGTACCACTAGTAACGGTTAAATTATTTTTGAGATAACATCATTTAAATTCGAAAATCCATAAGGTGATTAGAATTGCAAATTAACTTTGGCTTATTTTAAATTTTTAAATATTTACATTTTTTAGTAAAACTTCTGATATAATACTAATGAACACAACTTGAAGCCGGCTACTAAATGATAATTTTTATTAAATATATATTGATGAAATTTACTAGTTTTAAAAACACTTTTAAAAAAATCTCAAATAAAAAATTAAAAGTTATTAAAAAACGCAATTATTTCTAAATAATAACAAAAGCCTTACTATAAAGTTTAAGCTAAAACCATTTTAGTATTTCGGTAGTTGCGATTGTAGCAGTGGAATTAACTTTGTTGAAATTCCGATCTAGCTCAACGTTAAATAATAAATAAACGTGTTACACACATTTCATATCAATCACATTGAGCGAGAATGCGAGTATTTTAATACGAATATGAATTAATTACATCGTCCATGTTTTGAATTCAGTCTTAATCACCTTTAAATAATCGCATCGATGCAATGCGATTCGAGTATTTCATTAATCGCATCAATGCAGTGCGATTCGAGTATTTCATTAATCGCATCAATGCAGTGCGATTCGAGTATTTCATTAATCGCATCAATGCGCGGTTATTGTAATACACTCGCATTGTGCGAGGATTTTAAAATTATCACATCATTGCTTCCTACATAATTTACGTAGCGGTTAAGAGAAAAATTTATTAAGATAAAATAATTTTTCATCGATGGAAAATTAATCTGAGCCAAACTAAAACACCAGCTGTTCTCATAAAAAAAAATAGCAGCACATACATTCTGAAATTTAGACGCAGCCAAGTTGTTTCTTTCGAAAGCGAAATTGTAGACGTTCTATACTAAATCAAGTGTTAAGTTTCAATAAGATCATTGACTTATTAATTAATAAGATTCCATTAACGTCATAATCACCAAGCGTAATAGGCCGATCTTTTTCGAACACTGTGCCTTTTTCACTTTCAGACGAAGATGTTTCTGACTAAAGTTTTCTTATTCTTCTCAGTTTCAACTTTCAACTACTTTTCATCAAACGCAGTAATTAATTTTTTCTTTTTAAACGTAAATTGTAGGCTGTAGTACATGCATACACTATACGATATTATTAAATTTATTTTTAAAACATCACCGAGAAAATTACCATCGGTTGCCGTTCGATCATCATCTTAATCTCATGTTGACAGCAGCAAGGAGCATCGAGCTACATTAATATTGTGAGTACATAATCATAATGCTGTATACATATGTGTACTATGCACTGTAATAACTTTCAAGATTATACACATGCGGTGTATTTATGCAATTTACGTATACATCTCCATACGGTACCATAAATGTGTCTGTAGGTATAGTATATTTGTGTGTTAACATAATGTATTTAATGTTCGCTATTATTCCCTGTTTCACGTTGTTTCGGTATATTTCGGAACGTATTATCCATGAATACAGGGGCATTACTGTACATTCGCGAAATACATTTTTTACATAATTTTATTAGATTATTCATTTCTGTTTTTTAACCTATCTCTTACTTTTTTTTTTTTTTTTTTTGAATTATTTCAGTTTGTCTACTAGGATTGTTAAATTGGAGCAACAGATCATTTTCAATAGTGCTTCGGCAAATTTCTATTAAAAGTAAAAAATAAAAAACATATTACAGACTGTTTACAAACGCGTGATGGTAGTGACTAATTACACGCATAAGGAGATATTTTTACAGTGAAATATTTTTAGAATAATTCAACCTTTTCAAGGAAAATGAGATATATTCGAAATAGAATTATAGGTTGAATTAAAATTTTTACTAAAAACACAATACTCGATATTTATTTTTTAATTTTCCGACTACCGATATATACACAATTAATAACTTACATTTTTACCTCGAGCGTAGAAGTAAAATTTTTTGAACATAGATTATAAATATGTATATTGCCTCTTAGGCAAATGTTCTTCTTGTTTAATATTAGCCAACGAATTTTATATATTTTTTGCAGTAGTTAAATCGTAGTTAGCAATGAAAATGAAAAATGGATGAAACAAAAAACGTTTCAAATAAGTGTGCATCCCCGCTTGTTCTCTTTAAATTATTCATATTATCATTCCATCGAATTTTCAAAATTGTTTGTTGGTTGTCTTATTTTTTTTTTTTTATTTTCTCCCAAATCTTTTAAGAAAGGCTTCCCAGTGGCAACTGTCTAAAGAGTATAGTTGGATAAGTGTGCAATATCGGCGCGCCCCCCCGGCGATTTAGTTGAAATATGGCCCATACGTTCGCCTTGCTGAATAATTACGATCCTGAAAGTTTTGAGTCTTGGGGCTTAAATTTCAGCCTCTAATCTCAAAAAATGCGTTTTTCAGTTTTTTAACCATATCTTTGCGAATTACGAATGGATTTTGAAAAAACTCAAATCGAGGTTGAAGAAAATTACGAGAGGCGCACATAACCTAGAGTCATTTATGGAGCTCCTCTCGAGGCAAAATCTAAAAAGTCAATTGAAAATTTCAAATCCGCCTAAAAATTAACGCTACGATGGAATTTGATATTGAAGCTTATAGAAACATTTTATAGGACGAAAATTAATATTCGGAATTATTTTTTCACATCTTTTGAAGCGGTGGAAAATGGTCAAAATTACAAATAACTGAAATTTTCAGCGATTTTCGATATTTAGGGACTTTATACCAAATGCAATTTTAGTCTCGAAAATGAGTTCAGCGACCCAAAAAACCCTCTAGTATACGTACTTGATTCAATTTGTTACGGTATGTGGCTCAAAAACACGAAATTGACCGCAAAAAAAAAACCGTTTGGGGGCCTAAAACAATGCGGATAATGTATGTGACATAATCAATGTGAAAATCTCAATAGAGCAGGTTGGATTCAGGAAATCAAAAGATTTCATAGAATAAGTCAAAGCAGCTGTCATACATATGTATAGAGAGAAAGGATATCAAATAAAGTGGAGGACCCTTCATTAATTTTTCCTTATTGTATGACAGAGTGTGGAGAAAAAAACTTCTGTTCAAATTTTTCGAAGTAATTCTCTATTAGAAATTGCACATATTACTGGATGAGATGATCTATGACTGTCCATTCAGAGCAATACTCCAAGGAAAAGAAGTGGTAAAAGAACATTTAACAATGGTTTCTCTTAAGGAGTAGCACTATCACTCCTATTATTTAATCTGTCTGTTACAGAATTCAGAAAATGTATTCAGATGGTTAGATATCAGGAGAAAATGGCACAGTTTTCGATAAACACATGATTTTAAAAAAAAAAACTGTCGAATGAATGTTTTTTCTAAATTTTACGTAAAACTATTAATTATGTAATGGCAATACCATAAAAATAAAATTCCATGAAAAATGCGCAATGTATCCCATAAGACGACTGTTTTCAAATAATTTGATCAAATCCGCGTTTGCTTTTTAAATATTACTGAAATAAAAAAAAAAAAAAAAAAAAAAAACGTTTCCTCTCCAGATGCAAACATTTTTTGACAGAAAAACTAACAACGGATTTCTTAGAAAATTTGAAATGTAACGAATATCACTTATTCGGATTGCAGAGAAAGTACGGATGGGATTAAGGGATTTTAGTATTGATAAACCAGCAGATAAATGTACACCTGACAATCGTGTTTAATTGTGGGAAGGATAAGGGATTTACGTTTAAAAGTAACTTCGGCTGAACATTGTATGTTGAAATGGATAAGTGTTTTAGTATACTAATGACTTTGGCGCATACCGTTTTTAGTTGGAATACGTGTTAACACTATGTGCACTTTGAATTGAATACAAGGTCAAAGAATTTTAATTTGGTAAAAGAGGAGCGGTCAGTTGTTGCGTTGTAGGGTGATAGTGGCGGATGAGTTTTGACGCTTTAAGAAAATCAATAAAGATGGTTTTGGATGAAGAAAAAAGGCAAGACCGTTATCATTTTTTTGTAGTCCATCCATAGTATTCCAAAGTTATTTTGAGCATTGAATGGGATATTTGAGGATAAAGAAACGTTGAGATCGTTTGTACATAACTGGGTACAAGTGGCAGGATATACAGGCGGATAGATCAGTTATATAAAACATAAACAGAGTTAAGAGCGGATCCCTGCGGCAAATCATTCACAGTTCGAATGAGTTATGATAATGGGGAATCAATCTTAATATAGAACCACCCTGTTGCTTTAATGATTTTCGAAATTTTTATTTTGCCAATAATAATTAAAAAGTGCTTTTAAGAAAACAATATTGCCTAAAAGACAAATGCAGCAACAAAAAGTATATATGCATATACATAAAACTAGAGAATAGTCCGTAACCTATGTCCAAAAATATAAAAATGTAGATTATCAATTGAGTATTGGTAACCGGATAGTTAAAAAAAAGAATATCGAGTTTTGTTGTTTATTAAAATTTTAATTCAACCTATAATTCTATTTCGAATGTATTTTATTTGCCAAGTTGTTGTCTGGTTTATTAAATAAATATTCTTTAAAATTTTCGATTATTATATGTTAGAAAAAAATAAAAAAATCTCCGGCTGTTTTTACCCGGACGTGGATGTTCTCATCATCCGGATGTTAATAAATTATTAGACGATATAATTATTAAGTGAGTAACATTTTTAAAACACTAATTCTAAAAAGAAGGACAGTGTAATAAAATGTTCGGAGCAGGGAAATTCTGAATAGCTTTTTAAAATCAATAATGAACTTACACGTTCCCAATTTATACTGTTTTGTATATAGTTAATTCTAGAGAAAAACTAAAAGAACATAAAAAAAACGAAGCATTTATTTCCGTAATGTAATTAGCTAGGTTTATGCAATTTAAAGCAAGCGTTTTTTTTTGTTGTTTTTTTTCTTCTTTTTGAAAAAAGTTAAATTATTCTAAAAATATTTCACCGTAAAAATATTTCATCGCGTATAATTTGCCACGGTCATGTGTTTATAAATTGTCTGCAAATGTGTTTTTTTTTATACAACTCTGATGTAGCGGATTTATCGGTAATAATTAATTTTGCCTGTAAAAAAGAAATATATAATGCGAAATTTGTGCCTCGCGGTAAAAGAGGAATAACAAAATGGTTTAGAAGGCGATTAATAATGGTTATCTCTTATTTATAGAATTGACTTCCTTCACGATTATTGTTTGTTTAAACACATTTGAAAAAAGTATTTAAAAAAAAATAATAGCAAGACGTATCGAGAATTGTAGTTAACTTTCAGCTTATTCTTTCTTTGCCGAACGAATAAGTGCGGAGTTTGATGCGCCGTTTTTATATTATTCATCGCGATATTTGCGAAAATAGGTTACCGGTTATGGTAGCGCAGTTGCTTGGGTAGCGTGTTTCACCACTAAAAATATCGAAACTTTCATTTGTATCGATTTAATGTCAAACTGAGATTAATTTTAAAAAAGAACTAACGAAACTAGGTTAAAAATATTTAAGAGAAATAATTAATCTAATAAAATAATGTAAAGAATGAACCTTTATGAACAGTGAAAATTGGTTTATAGAAAAGTGTATAGTTAGAACCGGTAGAATTGTATGACGCTACATGTTAATCTCTAACAACTTTCGACATAGCGACAAATCGGTTATTATGACCAAAATTTTTGATACATAAATAAAAAATTATAGTTTATATTGGCATGCGACACAACATTTAACTTCGAAAGGTTTCTAAGAAAAAAAAAACAATATATATATATATATATATATCCTTTGATCTTATGTAAAAATAGAGTTTGTACGAACGGAATAGATGTATATTGTTAAATCTTTGTTCTGTTAATGTTAGCGTGACATGTCAAAATGATTTTTTTACATAGAAAAAATTGAACTGCCATTTTACCACAGCAATTTCTTTTCTCTTTTTTACTTTTGTTTTATATAAATTTAAATTTCATTTTTCTACCGTCTCCTTTCTTATATAAAGAAAAAGATTTGTTTTCGTGCCTTTGAATTTAAAAAGTATTAGGACAATTCATTTTTCTGCGCACTGTTTTATGTCTCCACCTCGTCATCATTAAAACTATTCCAGAAAAATAAACGGGGATAATAGAGTTCTTTCGTGAAGCGAATACATTTTCTCCGCAAAAAAAGCAATAAGCGTCCGGGAGAGTTTGTTGGCAATCTGCTGAAACAAAATTCTAAGCTCATAGATTACGTTGGTGATTCAGAAAAAAATGTAAGTGCGTATGTGGAACATGGAAGACGCGCTGCGAACCTGATTTTTACACAGATCTGGCAATTAGTTTGGAAGACGGTAATATGGAGTTGATAAAAAACTAAATTCGATCCAACCGACCGTTGAAAGTAGTCAATAGCCATAATACAGAAACATCAAAACGAGCATTGAGAAAGAAACGGATGAGGAAGAAAGTTGTCAATGTTCGAAAACAAAGCAACCATCAGCGGATCATCGTTAAGCACGCAGTAATGTTCTTGAATGTGTCGAACTTTTTCACTTTTAGACGAAAAGTGAAGTAAAGCCCGACGACAGACGGTTCTGAATGTCTCTTTAGTTCCATTTAATTAAACCGGGGATGCGTGTTGCTGTTTCTGAAGCTATTCTACCTGTCCGAAGTCTCGTTTCTTTTATTAATTCTTTTGCTTCTGTGTTCGTTCCTTCTCTTAAAGAAACCGGTTAGCTTCACCGTCCTCCTCGCTGTACTTCTTTTTTTTTTAACATTTCCCTTTAATATCAACGAGCTCTCCGTCTCCTTAAACAAGTCTTCCTGCTCTCCTCCTGGCATAGAGGGCATGTTTTCTCTCATGCTAACAAACCTCTCCGATATCTCAACTTTTTCCTCAATATCTATAATTCTTTCTTTTCTTCTGCTTGTTTACCATTTGCGCAAGTTAAATTTCTTTTTTTAAAAGTGTCAGTTTGCAGCAGCGGGAATCGAACCCGGTTCTGCCCAAACGAAACACCACTGCCTAACCAACTACACCGCGGTAATTCCTTTATTGTTGTCCCTACTCCTAAGAAGGATTCATCTTTCCTTCGTGCAGTCTTTTACTTTTTGCTTAAGAAAACTATTTGAGAGCATCGGCGATTTGTTTGGTGGTTGTACACAACAATTTTTCCCCCACTAATAAGTTCGGCTTTCGTTCTGGTTCCTATTTTTCTAATTCATTTAGCGATTTCTTATCTAACATAAGTCGTTCGGTAATAAACGATTTACCGTTGCTAACTTCATTGTCGTTTCCAACGCATTCAATAATGTTCACCATCTGGACTTTCGGAAACAAGATGCTCTTTTCTCCCTATTTCTCTACTCTTATAACCTAATTATAAATAGATCTATTCACATATCCATTCCGTTTTTTTGGCTCCCTTTAAAAATATATTTCGGGATCCTTCTCGGATCTCTTGTCTTAATCCTACGCTATATCCCTCATGTCGCTCACCTTTATTTTCTCTTTAAAGATGATATTCTTTTATATTCGACTTTCTCGAATATTTCAGTGGTTAATGACGAGCTTCTCGCTTTAATTTGAAAGTAACCTTCTCCAACATTTACAGTTGCCTTATCAAAATGTTATAGCCTTCATCTCGCAACCAATATAACCCTTCCTTAATCAATTTATTTCTTAAATAATTGCTCCGGCCTCAAGTTTCCTTTTTCCGATACCTCGTTATTCTTTTTTTTTTCTTCATGGGTTCAAACTAGGATAACAGAAGGAGAAGGAAGGGAGAGAATGAATGACACGCAGTATGGAGTGGGAATACCGTTTTGTAAAAGGAAGGAATAAAAAGAAGCTTGTTCAGTTTATAATTACGAATAACCGAACATTATATGATTGGGATCACAAATAAATTGATTACTGGAGGAGTACAGTGGACAATAAGGAGAAGGCACGAGAGAATAATGGAAAAGCGAAGAAGGGAGCAAACTGTGCCCAAAACGCAGACAGAAAATCGCAGAGATATTGGAGCGGCGCATAGAAGGAAAGTTAAAAAATCAGCGGAAGGCGTTGAAGGGAAGGTTGAATAGACAATAAAAAGGAGTACGGGTTGGATAATGAGGAGCCGTAGGAGTTAAACCATAATTTGAAATGAGCAGCTGCAGACAGAAGGGTAATATTGGAAGCTGAGAAAACAGGAAGAAACCTACCAGAAAAGGAAGATAATCGAGCGAATGAGTCAACTAACTCATTTCTCTTGATTCCGGCATGATCAGGAATACAAAAGAAATCCGTTTGGATTAATTGGGAAAGGAAGAGAGCATGAATCAAAGAGCGAATAAGAAGAATTACGTAGTCGCTTGAGTAAGAAGGGAGGGGAGAGATGCGATAGCCTGCAGCACGCTTTGAGCATCCGACAGGATAAGGAGATTGCGACAGATAGGTGAGGATCTGATAAAAAGAAGGGCACGCAGAATAGCAAAAGACTCAGCATAAAAGATTGAACAAAAGGAGGGAAGTTTAAAGGACTCGACGTAGTTTAGAGAAGGATAGAAAAAAACTGCGCCAACACGGTTGAGTTCCTCGGAGTCATCAGTGAAGATCGAAAAATGGTTGGGGATAAAAGAGCTAAGATTCTGTAGAAATTCTGATCCAACAACATAATGAAGAATAGGTTTGAGAGGAATAGGAGAATAAAAACAGTTAATAGGATGAAGAAAAGAGGAAAAATTGAAGGAGAAATAAGGAGTTTATCGTGAGTGTAGATATATACGGAGAAAACTGGACAAGACGGCCAACGATAAAAGATGGAATAGGAGTTTTGTTAGCAGAAAAACGCCAGTTACGTAAGAATAAGAGAGCGAGAGAAAAAAGAGGCAACGGTTTGACGAGGTAACGATAAACCAACAAGGAACGTCGAAGAAAATGAGGAGGAACGTGAAATTCAACGTGCAGAGCTGAGATAGGAGTAAACTTTCGGGCTCCGAGGAATAGGCGGAGACATGTATTTTGAATCCGATCGAGCTTAGACAGAAAGGATCTACAAGAATTAGCAGAAATAAAGGAACAATAATCAAGAACAGAGCGAATAAAAGTTTTTGTAAAACATAAGCAGGATCACAGGATCACCTCCCCAGTCAGTGTGAGAAAGGGATTTAATGAGGTTGAGCCTTTTGATGGAGGACACGTATAGACGGTTGATATGGTCATGGAAGGAAAGTCGGCTGTCCAGAAAAACAAACACAAATAACGATAGGAGGAAGTAAGAGGGATTGGGTTATTATTTAAGACGAGGTCATTTGAGGAAGGAATAAATGGGAGCAGTGTAAAGACGACAGTAGAAGACTTAAAAGAGGAAATGAAAAGATGAATGTTGGATGAGGCGTTTTTTAAGGAAATTAAGGAGTTCTAAAGTTAGGAGTTAGCCCGCGAGATGTTGTGACGAGAAGAATAAATGAGGATGTCGTCTGCAAAGAAAAGGGAAGAGGAATTCAAAAACAAAGAAGCAATTTTAATAAAATATAATAGATATTGAACAAAGTTAGTCTAAGGCAGGAAGAGGAAAGAGTGATCAATCGGCAGAGATAATAACAAGGGTAGAAAAATGAACCGGAATGTCCAAGGAAAGCATCAATTCAAAAAGAGCAGGGAGATGGACACTGTTGAAGGCTGCCGGGATATCAAAAAAGGAAGCAATAAAAAATTTTTTGTCAATGAATTACTCGTAAACGTCTGGCAGGAATGCACTAATACAATCAGGAGGGCTGCGACTAGGGCGGAAATCAAACATATTACTAGGCAATAAGTTGCGATGTTCTAGCCGCGAAACAAAACGTCTGTCAATTAAATTTTCGAAAAGCTTTCTGACACAAGAAGCAGGAGAAATTGTGCGAAGTGAGGAAGAGTTGAGTTTAGGGATAGAGATAACGATGAAGGTATTCCAAGATAAAGGAGTACAACCAAAGTGAAGAAAAGAGTTAAACAAGTTTAAGAGGAACCGAAGAGAAGAGTCAGAAAGATTTTTAAGAGTAGAAAAGGGAATACCGTCTACTCCGGGAGCGGAATCTGAAAAATGCGTAAGTATGTTTCTAATTCCGTGAAGGTAAAAGGAGTGACCAGAAAATGTGAGGAGATGGAAGGAAATTCGACGTGATTCATTAAAGTTAGAAACGTGACAAGGAGCAATGGAGTCAATACAAGAGATTAACTCATGATCAGAGAGATTACAGGGAAAATGATGATAGTAAAGAGGGAACTTGAAAGTCTTGACCGTTTTCCAAATCTGCGAAATAGGAGTAGAAGAGCGTGAGAAGAAAAAACAGAAGCCATCCCATGCATTTTTTTTTGCCGTTTTGAGGATGAATCTGGGGTTTTAGCATTGGCTCTTTTATGAGAAAGGTAGTTACAGAACGTTGAGCTAGAAGAAAAAGTTCCAAAAGTGGTTAAACTGAGATCAAAAGCAGCCTTGCAATCCTGATTTCACCGTAAAGTGGAAGACGATCTCACTTTTTTATGAGATGAACGACGGACAATTCAAGGTAGCAGAGATAGAAGAGGACGAATGGAATAGAAGCCAATCAACTTTAGAAAGAACCCAATGCGGAGTATTAAGATGAGTAGGGGAAGGGGAGGAGGAGCTTTAATTCACTGAAATAATAAAAGGAACGTGGGTCACTTCCAAAAATGTCGTTTAAAGTACACCATGAACAACTGAGGCCAAAATTAGGAGAGATAAGGAATAGATCAATGAGCTGAGAGAGGAGTGGCTTCTGATGCACGTAGCAGAACCACCATTGAGAAGGAATAAATCTAGGCAATATCCACCATATCTAAGATAGCAACATTTAACAGATGGATAACATTTTATTCTCCAAATTAGGGATATCAAATTTACTGAGAGAGAATAGCAAACCAGCGGATAAGACATTATTAGAGGGTAGGGAGGAAAAGTTATTAGGAGAGACGTTATTAATAATTGGAGCCGACTCGGCATTTGCGGCATTAGCGGCTATGGAATAATTGGAAGGATGAATAGGAATAACGGCATCGTTTAGTGCCAGCGTTTAGAGTTAGTTTAAAGTAATAAAAATTGAGGCGATTCGGTGATTTCGAAACGAAATCCTGACATAAGAGGAAGAAGAACTGCTAGAATAGTTTTGACGCCTCCTCTACATAGTAGATGCAGAATTCGGTAAGACCGGGAAATTAGCGAGGTTGGAAATTTTCGCAAAGGCAAAAGCAGGAGAAACCATCGAGTCCTCGCTGATGTTTCTGGCCTTGGAGTAGGGGACATTTTGTAAATTCATTATTTTATGAATTTTAACTTGCTCCTTAATCGTCGGGCAAGAAGGATCGAGCGACGAATGGTTACGCCGCAGAGAACGCAAAGGAAGAGGGGTTGTTTTGCTTAGCCAGAGGGGGCATTCTAAAGAGCAGTGACGATCATTGCAAGTGGGGCAAGTAGTTTTACTGCGGCATGAAGCACTGAAGTGACCAAAACGGAGGTAATTGTGACACAGTTTGGGTTTACGAATCATAAGTTCAACCTTAACTCGATAGGAATCATAGAAGAGAATAGAGGACGGGAGAATGGAGCTCATACATTTGAATACAACAACTGAGATGGGAATGACTTATCAGCAGTTCTTTTGTGCAGACGACGAATATTAGCGATTGAGATATCGGAAGAACAGTTAAGATAAAGTGTTCTTCCAGAGAAATATCGACAGGGATATCTTGAATTATGCAAAATCAGAACAAAAGGAATTGAGGGATGAAGGATCGAATATTGAGATTTTTATGGACGTCGTCGGAAAGTAAAAATTTATTACCTGCCGTGGTTGATATAAAATTTAGCTTAATTAGGTTTCTACCGGAGCGAGAGATTAGCGAAATACCACCAACTCTGTTATGAAATTTTTTAGTTAAGGACATCGGCTAAAGATAAGCAATATTTTTGTTTTCCAACAAGATGACGATTTGACCAATGTAGTGATCGGGGAAAGGACAGAAGAAAGGCTAGACTTGATAGGAAAAACGGGAGAATTACTGATAACATTCGTAATGGAACCGGCTGAAATATCCATCTGAACCGAAGCATTATTGTTTTTCGGAGCAGAAGAAATAGACCCAGATGAAGCAGATAATTGTTGGGAAATTTTATTTATTTTAGTCGTGGACTTAACCGGTGCGGCCGCATTACTGACATTCTTTGTAGCCGGGCGAAGAAAATTGGGCGGAGATTTAACTCTCCCGTCAGACGAATCTGGCATAAATATAAATTAAACAAACAGATAAAGTGAATAGAAAAATTAGATAACGACGAGGTGTAAAAAGAAAAATACTAATAAAACAAGAGAAATAAAAATAAGTTAAAGAGATAAATAAATCGAGATAAATATATGTAACGATCTCACCGAGTTCTTCGGGATCAATTAAACGCAACGCAAGTAGACTTCCAAGAACATATCTTCAGAGCACATTCTCCAAGCAGGTATAGAGGGGTCTTGGTCATTATTTCGTATAAATCTGTTATCCTATCGCAATTAGACTATTGTTCTTTCTTACTAATTTCCTCTCCAAACTTGATCGAATCCAAAGTCAGTGTCTTCACCTATGCTTTGGACATCTAAAATCTTGCTCAGCAATTCTTTCAGCAGATAATTCTGTCTCATTGTTCATCCGCAGATCTTACTAGGATATCGCTTTTCTTAATGAAACGTCTTCCAATCTCTTTTTCCAAATTCATTTATTTTTGCATATTTCTTTTCCACGCGAAAAGTGATCCCTATTCCCGCTCATATTTTTATTTTCCCTACATTATTTCCTTTAATAAATCTCCATAATATTTTCCCCTAACCTCTTCAAACATTTTTCACTCGCCTACACCGGTCTTCCATCCTACGTCAAACAAATTTTTTTCCCCGGTTCTATTGTTAAATTTAATCGCATTCTCAATTCTACATTCTCTTTTCGTTCTCTTATTTTTTCACCGATGGTGGTTAAAAGAATCCGGAGTGAACGCCGCCTTTACCGTTCAATCTTTACCGCCGAATTCTTTGCTATTCTGCGTGCTATCCTTCACATCTTTTCTTCCAATTATTTCAATAACTTTGTTACTGTTTCTGATCTGCTGGTCACATTATTCTCCTCGTCTTCTTTCCGCGGTAAACCCAATTTTCTATTTTATCTACCCGCCGTTTTATCCATATTGATTTTTTATGGGTACCTGAGGTCGTACATTGCTCGAGGATAATGAACAAGCTGATTTGCATATACCGATCAATTTATCATCAAATTTCTTACTTGTAGTAATGTTAATTTTCTTTCTAATAACTATCATACTAGATTTTGGCGATAAATATCTATCTTTCCCTTTTTTTTTCAAATCCTCAACTCTTCTAGTCTCTACCGTCTTCCCAGCCATGGTACTATGAGATTATTCTGATATATCAGTCGTTCTCTCATTTTTTCCATTAGGATTCTCTTCACTGAACGTTTGTTTTTCTACCCTCAGCCATATTTATCCAACTCTTTTCGAAAATGGATAAAATCTCACTCGATTACTCGTTTGGTTTTTTCTAAACAAAAACCTTAAAAAAAAAAAAAACGTTGATTGCTATCGTGAATTAAATTACTGACTAGAGCTTTTGTTTGATATACCGTAATACTGTATCTAGCTTTATGGGTACGCCGTCATTTTCCATTTTTTTGAACGATTTCCAACACTCCCGTTCTTTCACGTTCTTGAAGTGTGGAATTACGTGAACTGCTTTCGAAGCGTCCTCTTTTGGTCGCTGATAGCTGCTGCCGCTCTCGGAAAAATTCGATGTTATCGCATTCGGTGCTGATCCATCCGTAGCGACATAGCTCTTATTTGTGGAGTGCTGGACGCTCGCCACTGGTGCGTTAGCAGGTGAAATTGGCGCTTCGTTTCTTTTTTTTCCGGCAGCGCTTTGATAAACAAAACAAAGACAGAAGTTAGAACATAGCTAAAAACGAGTATTCGAAATATTTTTATTTTGATTACAAAAAAAAGTTAACATAATAATTTTTTCGGATACAAATTTTTCCGTTTTCCTCAAAAAGTACAAAATTCCGGCTGAAATGAAATTTAACGTATTTTAAAACTGAAAATCTTCTCTGACTAGAATCAGGTGAAACTGCTCTATTTGTTGATTCAAAGCTGTTGGCACTAGCTTACTTTTTTATCATCGGAAGTGCAGTGAAGTAAAGGAGGCCGTCACGGGACGACCGGCAAATGTGAAACATCATAATAGATGGTTAATTGAAGAATCTATAATTCTATAATTTAAAAAAAAAACTAATAAATAAATACCAAGTGGAATAAAAAAAAAAACTTATAGTTTCGTTAATAAAATATATATATATGTACGGTATGTCTGAAATTAGATGTATAAATATGAAATAGAATTTTATCAATTTAAAATTTTTATAAAAATAGAAGCCAAATTAAATTAAAAGAAAGTATAGTGAGAAAGATGCGATGTGGGCGAAAAAGCGGGATGCGGCGCATACAGAAAGAAAAAGGTCGCATGAGGATTGCTTAAAGCCTCCGGTACAAAGGACGCGATCTGTCGCGACGGGCAGCGATCTCTGACCGCCGCGATCCGGCGTACATCATCCCTGTCACATAGAAGGCGATCTGTCGCAGCGATTCAGTTTATTTATTTCTAAATTATGCTGATAAGTTCCGAAAATTCCAGCCTGCAACTCAAGCAATGCTGAAGATAGAGTCGGCTACACTCTCTTCGCACGAACCGAAATGAGAGAGCTTGAAGCACAAATTCGCAGGCCCGGGCTATCCACACCCGAGTCACTTCTCTACTCGGAATCTTCGCATTCCTCAATAACAGCATTTGCATCGGCGATACTTCTCCTACTTACAAAAACTTGAACTCCATTCCCTCATATCTTCAGCCAATCTTTCGTACGTAAATGATCGTCATGATTTATATGAAACTTATAGATTTCATTTTCAGTTAAATTAGCAAAAAATAATTCCTGTGTCTCTACGTAACGTCCGTTACTTATTATTATATTTGTAATTTAACCTGACATATGGAAATAAATAATTTCGTTCAAACGACATAGATACGAGTATATATTTTTGCTTAACTTACCTCAAACAAACGGATAATAATCTTTCACCTATTCTAATAGGTCTTCTCCAATTCGTGGTGATCCGCTCAATCCTGAATCGCGGTACTTTATGTAGCCCGTCAAAACTCTGCCTTGACATTCGGAAATATAAAACAAAAAAACTCCGTCTTCATGAGACTGTAGCTCTCGACAGAGACGGTGGTATTCACCAAGAAGTTGTTCTCCCTTTTAACTTATTGGCTGCAGCCAAAATTATTTTTTTGTACCGGTACTCTGTAATGCTAAAGGAAGCGAGAGTTCCTCTTCGTGTCAGAACTACTGATTTTTCTAGAGAAACATGGAAAACACTTCTGCGAACTTGTTGTGTGGAAATCTATCACTCTGTACTGGATCGCTCACACAGATATCGCATTGATCGCGTCCTGTATGCCGGAGCCTTTAATGTGCATGTAAGAATGAGATGAGACGTTCGCGAGAGAAAAATAGCCAGGTAGCTGGACTCCGTAAGCTGTGTGCGTACACGAAAGGAAGAGAGAGTGAGGTGCGACGTGTATATCTCGTAAGTGTGCGTATATACCGAATGCGCTTATTCATATGTCTATGCACACACGCAGAAAACGGAATTAAAGCACGTGGATATATATATCCCGCGTTTGCTGCATGCATACGTAGAAAATAAAGCGCTTGTTGACAACAGTATATCTAACCTATAATGATCAAATGAAATAGAATGGTAATATATTAATGTTAATAAATGACATATTAATAATAGATGATTTACTTAGCTTTCCTTTGAATCGGCAGATTGTGTTTTCCGTCAATCCGTAGATTGTGTGTCCGCGTATTCCACATTTTACTGCAGCCTGCATACTTATAGAAGCACTGCACTTATACGTATACAAGCGGCGACGCATCAATATACTGTATCAAGATAAATTGTAGACGTATAGGGGGGCACACGCACTACACACTCACACGTAAAAGCAACGAAGTATATAGTATACCTCGCCACGCTTACATAAGCGAATAGCGAGGGCGATGGAGAGGAATAGCAGGGTGCAGAGAGGGGACGTGACGGCATGACGTCACTTCCGTCACGACATACGAATCGGTTTTACCGCCAAGGCGCGCCAATAGATGTTTCACATCAAAAGGAACTAGAAGAAAGATAAGGCGTGGTGCAGGTGAAAAGTGCAAAAATACGAGTTGAGTTTTCACGTTTTAGTTTTGCTGGCGAAAATTAAACGGCAAGAATTGACCCCGAACAAAGAACTAATCTACCAGTGCAAGACTCTATGAACCGAGAAGGTTAATCATAGGCGGGTGCTGTTGGAAATCTACTCGTTTTTTATCATGCGATTATTTTTAACATTTAACATGCCGCCTTCGAAATCGTAATTATATTGCAACAAAATTATAACAAACAGATTTTTAAAGGTGTACAAACGATATCATATACTACTTGGTAATTCGGCCGTAGATGATCAGCTAAAAATTAATAATACACAGGTAAAACGATAGAAAATATGCGATCAGACCGAATTCTAAAAATGTTTTTCAAGTTTGTTTTGATCGCGTATTTTGTATCGTTTTACCTGTGTATTATTAATTTTTAGCTGACCGACATGAATTACTAAGTAGTATTATATTATACACTTTTAAAAATTCACTACAATTTTGTTCTAAATTACTATGTGCAACTAGTTTTAATGAGCGGAAACTTTACAGATTTACTTTAAGGCTAATAGCGACTGGTAACGGGCAGCTTTTCAGCTACGCCGACTGAGACAAATAAAGAGTTGTTAACGTGCGATTTAAGGGGCGTTTTGTGAATTACCATGGACGTGTGTGCAGTTTCTATCGCGACCGAACTTCATTGTTCGATATATAGTTCGAGCATACAGTCGCTTTTTAGAGAATATTTTGTTTAAAAGGGAACATGCCGGCTATGAAACATCGACCTTTAAACTATGTAAGAGGGATATTATCGTGTTGTTATAAAACCGGGCTTGCTGCTAAGTTGGAGCGGTTCTTTGCTAAACTTAATACGGACACACAGTGGTGATGCAGAAACATATGAAAAAGAAGAAGACAAATAGTATTGATACTTCATTCTGTCACAACGAGATGTCAGCTGTAATTAGAGGAAACTTTTAAATGCTGTAAATAGGAAAAAACAGCGAAAAAGATATTCAAAGCAACAGAAAATTGTATCATTTATGATGCCTGATCGTCATTAAAGAGATTTGTATAAACCAGGAGTGAGTTTTAACTTTGCTAATATAGACCTCCGGCTGGTAGTGAATAGAATTTATAACGGAACCACTGCGTTGTTTATTTATTTGTATAACCCGCTAGTGCAACATACTTCGCCAATTATTGCACAGCTCATTGTGATCGAAAAACGAAATATACATTCAAATAGTAATAAATAAAAAACTACGAAAAACGAAATATACATTCGCGCGCGCAACACAACATAGTTAACATTACTTATTTAGGTATCTGCGCCTAAATACATATCCCTATCCAAACATACTCATCCACAAACCTATACCATGCGCGCATACATAAAACACCCACACGTCCACATGCGCGTGGAAATACTCCCACTTAGGCAGAACTGCTCAGCTTTACATCATTAAATTTTCATCAGTTTTTAAGAACTTACCACGCGGCAACTATTAAATATGTCCAGTTCGCGGCGCTTTTTTCTCAATTGTACAGGAAGAATAATGAATGTAGAGGGGAAGACGCGCGCTGTCGACTTTTTGCAAAAATTGTACTGCCAATAAGTAGAACGGACACGAAAAGTGCAAATTCAATATGAATTTCTGCCAGCAGAATGGGATAGTTTAACCTTATTTACATTAAATTGTGCAAAAAGCAAAGCGCTCTGTCCTTTCTCCGCCATTCCAAGCTCTGTCCATATTTAACTGTTCAAGCTCTTCTCATATCTGTCATATTGCAAGTACTTAAAAAATGTAGATTCTTAATTCTATTTATTAAATTAGTGCATCCAAATTCAAAATGTTGCGAGCGGACTAATAGAATGTATAAAATTAAATACGTTTTTGAGATTGACTGAAATTTGTACTATTTCGCATCATTAAACTTGCCATCTTTGCGAATTTTGTGCATTGCACGAATTTAACAGATGCAATTTTCAAAGACGAATTCCTGTTAATATTTTCAAAATGAGTAAATACTCATTTACGATGGGTTAATGTCCCAGAACGCAGATTTTCCTACTACTCATAGTGTCGGATGGCAATTTTTTTCTCCTTCTTCGCGTCTATTATGGACCCAGTTTTTGCAATGGCACCCATACGGTTGTTGGAAGCGCTTTTACCCATCAGCACTCTACTTTCGCAGTTGTAACTATAGCGTTAGAATGAATGTTCTATTCTTTTTTCCATTGCGTATTCTAAGTGTTTCTTTTACCAATATTATATTACACCGATGGAAAATAATTGATAGCTGGCTCAATTGTAAAATTAACGATCACCGTGAATTGGTCTTCTAATTTTCCTCTCTTCTGTAGTTTTATTTCGGTATTTTATTTTCCATACCACTCTCATTTTTTGGCTTATTTTTTGTCAATTCCTCTTTGCCTATTAGATCGTATCGTTTTTTTGTTTTTCCGTCTCGGTTACTTTACTGATTTTCCTCATAATGACGGGAAAGGTTTAACGTCAAACATCCCAAACTTTGAGAAAACACACGAAAAAAGAAAACCGGACAGATTTTTATGTATAGTCCAGCGAATTAGCATGCTTAGGCGATGTATGATTATCCTCTACGAATTGATGTGATTTTTTTGGATATTAATGTTGTTTTTTTTGTTTTTTTTTTGTTAAACGCAGCTTAGCCAGGTATCGGAGATCGAAATCAAATTTATGTCATCATCTTCTGTTAATATAGTACCAAGCAAGGTCAAGTCTTCGGGGGGATTTTGCGGGTTAACCCCCCCCCCCCCCTCCAATTAAAACTGAAATAGTTATTATAAATACACAAAAATAATCAAAAATTTAAAATAAATATTGATGATTTTTTAGGGTGTTCTTATACATTAAAAAAGAAAAAGAAAAAATATGCTTCATATTTTTAGATACCTCATTAATATCTTAAGGAAAAACTTTCTATTACGAGCATAAAATAACATATGTAATTTTAATTAATATTCACATGGTAATTCATTTATATAAATTATTAATACCTATAAATCAAAATGATGGAAATTATTAATAGCACGAATATTAGTGAAAAATGTATATTGTTATTTATAAAATAAATATGCCAAGGAAATTTTCAAAACCCTCCCCCCTTTTCAAAATTCTGGGCACGGCCCTGATACTAAGCAGACAATTTTCGGCTAGTCTGGTAACTCATATTTTCCGACATGCGGTCATTTTAAAGGTAGAGAATTCGACGTGTGCCAGTGTAAAAAGTTTTCGAAATGTTTTTGCACGTGCGCGTATAGGCCCCCGCTGAATTTAGCTTGAGAAAAAAGAACGTCATCTGGTTGAATATTCATCTTACCGAAAATTCTGCGAAGAATTAAATTTTTAGGAATCCTTTTCTTCGAGTATTCGTTCGATGTGCGTACCATGAGAACTAAATAAAACATCGGGGTAAAAACTGTGTCCAGCTTTTTTACAATTACACGAAGTAGACAAGAAAATGGAGATCAAGTTTTCTGCCATCATTTAAAATTTTTATCTAATTTAAATTAAAATTTAATTAATATTAGAATAGAGTATAAAAGAGTATAAATATTATATTATAAAACTTTATTTAACATTATATTTAAACGACTTACTTTAAATAATCTATTTTAAGCGATCTATTTTAAACGTTAATATTTGTAGGTAATTTAAGAGATAGAAAAAAAGGATTTAAGATTTTATTGTAGTAGCAAATATTAGGACCTGAAGTAACTGTTAATGTTTATGTTTCGGTCGTTGTTGCTTTTGTAAATGTGAAAGATATATGCCGGTATGGAAATGAGCTAAGAGCTTCTTTGCAAGACTATTATAAATTCAAAAAGCGACAAATACTAAAGTTATAGATGGCACATATATGAGCTGTGTTGATTTGTTATTTATGCCCAAAAATAATTTACAAAACAAAAAAATAACGGTTACAAATGCATACTGATTGATACTTTTTCAAAATAGCATATGTTCCTGGGAAACCTTTGAGGAATGTAAATGTAACAAAAATTTTTAATAAGAAAAATCGAATAACCGAAATATTTACATTGCTGGTGTAGGTAAAGAATTTCTAAAACTGAATATTAGAAAAAAAAAGTCTTCGCTGTATCGTATTTATAACACAGAGTATAGAACAATCTTACTGCGAACGAAAAGCCGAAATGCCTGTAAACGGTAAACGAATGAATTTCCTGAACGTATTACCATCATCATCATCTTCTCCTCAATGCGAGGGTTGGCGGCAACCGTGTCTTCGTGCAAGCTATTCGCGCACTTCTGCTGATGTTTCTATTTCCACGTACGACTCCCATGTCATCCATGAAACGCGAGCTCTTCATGTCCATGTTGAGTGCCGTATAATATGTCCTATTTTCTTTCTTCCTTCTACTGTCCTTAATATTTCTCGTTTTTTTGGGGGGGGGGGGGGCTCTGGTTAATACTTGATTGTTCGATATCTTATCGGGGGGCTGTCCATCTTATTTTTAGCATTCGTCGCCAACACCGGATTTCAAACGATTACTCCAGTTCACCTTTATCTTAGATCTACACAGGGCAACGAAACTCTTTATAAATTGTTTTCTAACGTCCATTGATATATTTTTTGACGCGAAAGGAAGGTTCGTTTTTTTGTGCTGAAGACTTTCATAGCTCGGGTTATTCTTTTCCTTATTTCCCATTCGAGACTACCGATTTGTCCATTTACGGATATCTTCAACTGTCCGTCACCATTCTTACCACATCTTGTGGTTTTATTTCCATTGATTAATTTAACATTCGGCGTTGAACAGCTTGTTTAAATCGTTAATCGATTTTTGCAGTCTCGGTACAACTTATCTTTCTGTAACAATTATTCCTTCTATCTATCTGTGCAACCTAATCTTCTTTCTGTTTTATAGTTCCTCGAGTTTCCTTCACTCCTCCGTTTTGTTGTTGTTTTTATTATTCATCTACGCTTTAATCAATCTCTTCTACCATTCTCCCGTTGCCGTCTCTCCTTAGTCTCTTCTCCATGTTGTCCTACCGGTACAAACGAATCAGCGGTTTGCGACGCTGATTGCGTTCTCTTCGAATGTCCATCGCTTTCTTCGGAACGTTGTATTCTATATTTTCATTTGCCAAAGTCCTGGCTTCCTACTCGTTATTGTCTTACATCTTGTCCTTTCTTTCTCCTTCTATTATCCCTGATATTAGTTTATATTGCCTATATTTGATTTGATAAAAATTTAATTGACGGCTCTTTTCCTTCTCCTTGTTTCTGGATGGAGGACCTTGGTTGATGTGCCCTCCCAAAACAAAAAAATCAAAACAAAATGCCCCCCTTCAACTACGATGTCATTAATAGGGTCTATCCATTTTTGTTCAGTTTTTTCTTCGTTGGGAAAATCCAAACAATTCTTCAATCGTTAAATATTTCTTTGGAATATTTTTTTCCTCTTCGTCGGTACCTTTATAATTGTGTGTCTAAGTTATCCAATAAGGGTCCAACTCTTGTAATAATTCTTCAATCGGGGGAAAAAAACCTTTGGTTAAAATTCAGTTATCCTGTCCGTGGAAGAGAACAAAAATCAAAACTAAAAAAAAAAATGCCTTCTGAAAAAATGTAAGGAAAAGGTGACGTTATGGATTGGAAATGTTAAGTAATAGATTGGAAATGTTACGTAATAGATTGGAAATGTTACGTAATAGATTAGACATGTTACATAATATATTGGAAATGTGTTACGAAAAACTAACGAAAACGTCGTGAAGCGAATGGCGAATATTTTGACAGAATATTACTGTGTGAAAGTATGTCAGGCGAATGAACCGGGAAGGAGAAGAAGATGGGGAGAATAGAGAATTTTGTATTGGTTTATTGTGCCAGCGTTTGTAAGCGTGTAAACTCGACTTGTACGGCGTGAATGAGTTTTTTGAACTGTTTGTAAGTTAGCAGATTTATTTACCTGGCAGAGCGTCCAGTTGCATTTTTCGCATTCCAACAGCGATTGTCAGCGGTTGCTTTAGGCATATGTTTCCAAGATTTTTCATCAACTTCTTTTTCATTACTTTTATCCGTTGCAGTGAAATGCCGTAAATTGTTGTTCAGTTTTTTGCTTCTTATTTTATCTGTAATACGAATAATAGCTTAAGAGGAATTGTTGTAATCTATTATATCTATCTATCTATCTATCTAGTTATATATACATTTATCATTCTACTAGCTAAACCAGGCCACGCTTCGCTGTGACTCAGATTGATATTAATGATTGGGAAAGTAAATAAAAGTATTGTAGTAAACGTAGATTCATTGAAAAAACACACCATTCAATTTAATACCATACTTTGTGTTGCTAGGGCTATGCTGTGGAATGCAATCAAGCGAAATGAAATAATCTCTATTACTATTATTATTATTACACGTTTTGACTGCAATATGCGCAGCGCAGATAACAATTTCAAATGTCATGCGATTCAACATTCTCCAGCACTCTACCCATCGAAATCACGAACAGTGTCATAAAAAACGCTTTTTGTTTTTCTAACAGCTCGGCGATGATGATCAGTTCATTTCCAGGAAACTATTATTGCACACTTTCTCTCTCTCTCATCGATATATATTCTCCGTCACTCATACCATCACTGATTGTAGACTGTCGCCGATTTTATTTACACACACTAATGCAAATTACAGAGCCTCCCGCATATACAGCCGCAATACGTTTTTCTGAAATTCCTCGCTATAATGCCGAAAATAAATCATAGATCGCGCCTCTTAAAAACGCTTAGAATTTCCCGTTCCGGGGGAAATTTAGGGATAAAAAATTATACAACCCGTCTTGTATAGAAATGCAACATTGTGTAAAAATTTCAACTCAGTCCATTTACTACTTTTTGAGTTTTGCGATCATAAACATACACCGTTTGATTTTTATATATATGTAGATATAGATTACGGACGTTAACTGACGGGGCTATCCACTACGGAGTACAAAGTATGTAAATCGCTGCTTAGCATCAAATTTTCTTTTTAATTTTTTTTTTTTTTTGTAAAACAAAACTCTTTATATTAAGTTCAAATAAAACACAGCCTTATTTTCATAATAAGACAAAAAATAATGTTAAGAAAAGCCAGTTTAGCATGTTAGTCTCCATAAAAGTGTTACTTCGTTTTTTGTTTTTTTTTTGTAATTTACATCCTGCATTACTCTGTATCAGAATTAACCCTGTATAGGAATTAATTTATTGCCCGGACCTGTCCAAAAGATTGAAATTATTATTTGTCATTGTAAGGGACGAGTGAGATGATGATTGTGCGGGAAAAAATAATAATGAAAAGAATAATAATTCATAATATTAATGATTAAAAAAATTAAATTCCGTTAGGCCTGGTGAGTGTAGTTCCTGTGGCAATGACGAAGGCGGAAAAAGTAAATAAAACGTATTACAGCAGATCGAGAAACCGGTGGCGACTATAGCGGTGCGCAATTATCGTGTAGGTCAAACTCTTCACCAATCTCCAGGTCAATTTCATATGGATTTCTAGCCGCCTAGGGGCCACCTGGCAATAAAGTCATTGACCAGGCTGTGCTGTCTAGTTCTCTTCCAATGATATTAAATCCTATATAAACCATCCAATCTTCCAATAATCCTGGTCTCATCCTAACCATCAAATCAACTACGGTTAAACCTAATGCCTTAATTCCTGCATCTAGTTCATTCCAAATGGAAAAGAAGAACATCATCATAACCGAACAATCAAAATCTGCCATTCCAACCTTACTCACTTGTACTATAACGGCTCGAGTTTTCCACTTATCCTTTCCACCAAATTCATCCTCTCAATATTCCTCATATTCTAGTACCGTGCCCCGCACTTCCAGCCCAAAGGTCTTTCATTAATCATCCTCTATTTCCGAAATTGTCTTACAAGACTCAATTTACATCGACAACCTCTTCCTCTTTCTGTACAATCTAAAACTTCTGTAAGTCATCTGATCCCGCTAGCAGGCTTCGGTTGCATATGGAGTACGATGAGCAATCGACAACACCGGAGACTAGGATTATTTTTGGATTTTTTCTTTTTTTTTATTTTTGTCAATAAATATATGTAAATAAATAAATAAAGATTTAACAATCCAACTGACAAAACGAAATTCAACAGAGTGTGCAGAGAGCTAAAAAATAAAATTGTTGAAATGAAAAATGTTGCTTTCAAAAACTATGTTAGTACATTAACACCAACCGAGGCTACCGATTACTCCTTATGGAAGGCTGTACGAACCGTGAAAAAAGATAATCAATTATATCGATCACCTATAAAGAAAAACAATCGGTGGATAAGAGGTGACGAGGAAAAGGCTGAAGCATTCGCCGAATACGTAGCAGAGGTATTTTGTCCTACTGAAAACTGCACTGACAGAACCCTAGATGCAGAAGTAGACAGTTACCTGCAGGCTTCGAATCAAATGTCACTTCCGATAAAACCAGTATCACCGATGGAAGTGAACAAGTATATACAAAAGCATCTAAACCCGAAAAAAGCACCCGGATATGACTTAATTACTCCAAAAATAATAAAGGAATTACCACGAAAAACAATAATTTTACTAACATTCATATACAACGCAATTATTAGAACCGGATACTTCCCGATACAATGGAAATTCGCCACTATAATATTAATACAAAAACCAGGGAAACCTCCTGAGGATTTAGCCTCTTATAGGCCAATAAGTTTACTCCCAGTTTTATCGAAGCTGTTTGAAAAATTACTACTGAACAGATTAAAACCTCTATTAGCCCAGAATAAAATTATACCAGACTACCAATTTGGCTTTAGAGAACAACATAGCACTGCAGAACAAATACATAGAGTCGTCGATGTAATAAATCGAAGTTTTGAAGAAAAAAAGTATTGCGCAGCGGTGTTCCTAGACATCGAAAAAGCATTCGATAAAGTGTGGCACAATGGGTTGTTATTCAAAATAAAACAACTACTACCCCACCAATACTATCTACTGATCAAATCTTACCTCCAAGAAAGATTTTTTAAGATAAACTTTAACGAATCATATTCGAGCATTCGATCCATCAATTCAGGAGTCCCACAGGGCAGTGTGCTTGGACCCACGCTGTATCAGATATACACCCACGATTTTCCGCTTAATGCGAACACGACTACAGCTATGTTCGCAGATGATACCGCGATATTATCCTCTCACTACGATGCGGCATCGGCATCAAAGCGGCTGCAGAAGCACTTAGACGTTCTAGAAAAATGGTACAAATCTTGGAAAATTAAAATTAATGAACAAAAAAGTATACATATTATATTTACGCTGAAGAGAGGGGGCAGGTATCCTCTAATAAAGTTAAACGAGAAAGCGATCCCTACATCGAGTAGCGTAAAATATCTCGGCTTACACCTCGACGAAAGATTAACATGGAGAAAGCACATAGATGCTAAACGGAAGCAGATAAATGTTAAGTTTCGAAAAATGTATTGGATAATCGGAAAGAATTCAGTACTATCCATAGAAAATAAATTGCTGCTTTATAACATAATGCTGAAGCCTATATGGTCGTATGGAATCCCACTGTGGGGAACCGCGAGCAAGTCTAATATAGCGATCATCCAAAGAACCCAATCCAAAATTCTGCGAACGATAGCCGGTGCACCATGGTATGTGCGCAATGATGAGATACATAAAGATCTGCGAATGCCTACGGTTAAAGAAGAGATCAAGGCAGCCAGCACACGATATATAGAACGGCTACAGAATCATTGCAATCAGTTGGCACACAGTCTCATCGAAGACGGTACCCGATTCAAACGGCTGAATCGGTCGAATATAATTGGGTAAATTGTATAATACCTCATCAGCAACAAGGAATCGCGACCGCTGGGAAGCATTCCATACTTATTAACTAATTCCCCCTTAACACTGTCGCTTATTGTTTATTAGACAGATTGCGTGCAATAATAAATGAAAAAAAAAAAAAAAAAAAAAAAACTTTTGAAAATCGTATTTTTCCCCTTTTCATCATTTCTTATTTTTATTGTTATTACATAACTTATTAATAATTCGTTTTCTTAATTCGGTGATGTCAATGTACACACCTTTTTCCTATACCGGGTGCTTTTTTAAGAAAATATTGATTATTTTTGAAAGTGAATTATTTTGCAAGATCTTAAAAGCCTTCACCTCTTTTGTTTCTCTTTCTAAAATCGAAACTTTTCAATGTATTTTTTTTCAATTTCCTATTAATATTGCATTATTGTTTTCGTTTTTTTCTTCATCTGTTATTATTTTTACATTTGTATAAAATCTGTGTACCTTTTTTTTTTCTTTTTTATTTTGCCGCTTATACTCGGATTATTTGAATATTTTTTATTTTTAGTTTGGAATACCTGTAGAGTCTATCAAGGCCATGTCCACGGGAGGCCCCCCCCCCCCACCACCACCATGAGAACTGAAATAGTTATTATAAATATACAGAAATCTGAAAAAAATCAAAAATTTAGAATAAATATCGATGATTTTTTAGGGCGTTCTTACTTTTAAAAGAGAAAAGAAAAAATATGCTGCATATTTTTAGGTACTTCATCAATGTTTTATACAAAATTTTTTATTGCGAGTATAATTAATAACATTTGTAGTTTTTATTAATGTTTATATTCAATTATATAAATTATTAATATATAAATCAAAATGATGAAAATGATTAATAGTATGCATATTAGTGAAAAATATATTGTTATTTATAGAATATGCAAAGAAAATCCCCCCCCCCCCCCGAAATTCTGGGCACGGGCCTGGAGTCTATTATTCTCTATTATTATTTTTTTGGGGGTTCGCCTATTTTTTTTCCTACCCTGGGCGCGCCAGCGGCCTTGACCCGACAACATGAAAAATTAAGAGTTATAACTAAATAGCCAGGCGGTCAAGGAAAGAATATAGGTAGCATTAAAGGGAGTAGGAAGACCCAAAACTAGAAGTTGGGCGTAAAGAAAGGAGCGTTCGTTAGAGAGCGTAGAACATTCGAATAGGATGTGATTTGAATCGCAAATACGAGGACATTGGCCTAAGAACAAAGGAAAAAAGACGCAAGAAACTCAGATCTTTACACGATCAGAGATAGCCGACAAAAAGAAATCAAAAGCCTGAACAACAGAAGGAGAAGGAAGGGAGAGAGTGAACGAAGCACTGTATGGAGTTTATTTTATTATTACGTCCTGATTTTACCATAAATTTAACTGTTCTTCGACTTATGAGTAACGCAGTCGGCCAAATTTTTTTGTGATGATTTTTTTCCTCGATCTCCGAACTTCCGATAAACCCGTCGAATTTTAATACTGAGTTTTGTAAATCGTTTCCTAGTACCGTCAGATTTTCTTCTCGCTTAAGTGTTTTTACATTTATGCTTAATAAAAAAATTCATATTTTTAGAGTTTAATTTGCTGCGTGTTATCTCTATTACCGCTAATATTTATCGGAGTATTTAAAGCAATACGGAGTGCTCAGCTGTCTAACTTTTTTGCCAGAGGATGGTGTTCTCATGTTTATATATATCTATATCGATATATATATATATATATATATATATATATATATATATATATATATATATATATATATATATACGTTAGTCCTTTTTTCGCCTTCTGCTGTTTTTTCCGTACAAGCGATATTGTACTCCTTTTTGTTACTATTACATATGTAGATGTAATTTTTAATTCGTTTTTGCTTGTTCATGACACTTCATCAATGTCAACCGCGTTATACCATCGATCTGTAACATCCATCCCGTCAGTTATTTATTATTTTATTTTTTTTGGAAATAAAAAAATTATTTTTATTACTATTACAAACGATCCACGAATGCGATATGTAGGACACGAGTGATGGAAAAATAACTTAAACAAGATTTTAGATATTGAAACTGCAAAGAAAAGAAATACAAAACAAAATTGATTTACCATAATTTCAAATGCGGAGAATAATGCATAGAATTTAGAGAAATACGAAAAATTAAAATTACTGAATAGGTGAAATAGAAATGTATTAGTTTAACAGAAGGAAAATCTTCGCTATACTTACAATTTTTTCTTTCTTTTCTTCTCGCACCTAGTCGCTATGTTTTTGTTATCTTTTATTCGCTTTGCTACTGATAAAAGTATGTATGTCAGATCAAATTTTCGTTTATCTATAATGACCGTAACAACGTTAAACGGAATTTATTTTCCATCTGTCACCATCTAACATTTTTGATTAATATTCCCTTTTCTTCTCTACCATTCAACCTCAGCTTCGGTGTTTTTCTTCAGCCCGATAATTCATGTATCGCTTTTATATTGTACTCGATTCCACGTCGAATGTTTTTTTTACAGTTCCGCATACTTTTACTTTTATGTTCTCATTTTAGAAGCCGCCATTGATAACGATATAATTAATATAATTTTTAAAATATCGCTGTACTACGTTCGTTTCCGCTTCCGGTTTTTAGATAACCCATTATCTGTTTTCATCACTTTTTTCTGTGCGTCCGATAATAATTGTTCATATTGGATTCGTTGAAAATTTTATATTTTCACTTTTTCAAATATCTGATGAATTTTTTCCCCTGATTTAGCACCTGTGAGTGAGAGAGAAAGAGAGGGACAAAGAGTAAAACTACTTTAAAACCTGTTTCTACCGTAAATAATACTAATATATGTATAACAACTATTTACGAATACGTAAACATAAAACCCTTCCGATATTTTAACCCCTCTTCCGCTGGATATAAGTGAAAATATTAAAGCCAGTAGTCTCTCTCATGTGACCCTTCATATTGTAGAATTAAGTGTGTTTGATTTGAAAAGAATATTAGAAATCATGTTCTTTTCTTCTCTACATCTGCCTCTGCCTTCTCAGATGACTTGTCTGGGGCACTGCCTGGATTTTAGGTTGTCTGCTGACTCATTTTGCGACAATTAAATCCTTGACCACATGAAAGCTGGCCACCCAATAGTTCAGATTATTCACTTGTCAGCGAATCAACATCTGCAAGAAACTATCTTATGCTGGATCCCATCACATTCTAACATAAAGGAAAACGAAGAAGCTGACATCGCCACAAAAGAAGCAACGAAGATGTTTCCAGTACCAGAAATTTAAATTCCAACACCAGATACGCAACGTTAAAAATCTATTTCACGATGCATGGGGTGGTGGGGTGGGGGGGTGGGGGGGGCTACATTGGAAGCTTACTCTCACTACCAACAGACTTCGAAACGTCAAGTTAAGCGCGGCTCCATGGAAAGCAACCATTCCATCGCGGCACGATAAGGTCGTAATAACTAGGCTTAGAATTGGGCACACTGCATTAACTCATAATTACATACTTTGGGGGAAAAATGCAACACCGATATATTGCCACTGTGGACAGGAGCCTTCAACAGTCGAACACAAACTAAGAAAAGTGCCTACCATTTCAGAAATTTCCGGTCACAATATTTTAATACACACGGAACTTCCCGATAGCCCGGAGGAACATAAAAAAACTATCCAGTTTCTGAAAACAAGAAATACACATATTCGCTCATATAATTACTATAGAATCCGTACCTCCGACCATAACGATAGTACATAGTACCTGGAAAAAAAATTGGAAAAAAAATTGGAAAAAAAAAAAATCTTGTTCATTTTATTTTACCATTTGTCTATTATTTTCGGTACCAATTCACGTGAAAAACTTTTTCCGTTGACGTTTCGAAAAATATTATTTTATTCATCATCGGAATAAAACACGCTGAAGAATGTGACTTAGTTTTTACCGAAGATAATTGAAGTTATTCAAAAAATTCGGGAAATTTTAAAATCTTTTTTAACGCTTTTACTTTGTTAGCCGAGCACCTTAACTATTAAGAACATTGTGCGCTGTTAATGTGAAAGTTTGTTTGGAAAAATATTAACACGTGTTCGTTTTCTTTTCCTAGATTGCTTTAAATTAATATTAATATGAAAATGCGATTTTATTTATTTGTTTTTATTCTTTTTTTGAAGGGGCTAATTGGTGAATATAATTAAAGAATTTTTTATCTGCGAGAAGGATTAAGGACATGGAAAATAAGCGGGAATACAGAAGTATAGGCGATTTAAATATATTATATGTGGCGTTTGACTTTTGGCACTTCACAGAATGCTGGAAAATATTTGTTTTTTCTTTCAGTTCAGCGTTAGAGGGGTGACTAAGTGCAGAAAATTGGCCGCGTGCTCTTGTCTATTACAGCTGCGATACTAGTCGGACTTTGCGTAATACTGAAACCACTGCATATCAAAAAAAAAAAAAAAAATACACGTCCCAGTCATTTGTGCATAGAAAGAACCAGTTAAAACCAAAAAAAAAAAAAAAACACAAAAAAAACAGGTTGTTACCAATAACAGCTATTTTGTTTTTTGAAGTAGTAGTGACATCGTCGTTAATATCGACTTCCCTTTGTTGTTCTTTCATTCGCATACGCTCCGAGAGAATGACGATGGTAGCATCGGCTTTGCTGTCGGTACCCGGAACCGTCTGGTTCGTGCGGTCGTCGTTAATTATTGTCACCATGGTCGTTAGGTCGTTCAACGACGAAGATAGCGTTTTTTGAATTCCAGTTCCCGGACAGCGAAGGATTTCGCAAATTTGCACCGAATCCGAATTGTCCAATGACCGATGGAACATATGGCTTCTACAAGACTTGAGTCGTCTTTTGGCGATCGATGAATTACTTCTGACCACAGTAGGTCTAGTTTCCGCTACTGCGACCCGGTTGTTAATAATAACGTTACCATCCGACGATGGCGAATTTCCGGCGGAAGCGTAATGCCGGTACAGTTTCAGTCTTCCCGTTTCGACTGGAGGTCTAGTCGCAGCTGCCGAACCAACCTGTTCCACTCTAGAAGCAGTTAAAGGACTAGGTTCCGGCATCAAGCTCTGCCCGCAGAAGCTAAACCAGCCATTACGAACTGATCTGTGATCTTCGGAAAGCACTTGTTGCTGTTTGCTGTTGCGAAACATCGCTCGGCGCGCTTTAGCGTTCGGTCGTACCGTACTAGTGATTTCATCTGAAAAAGTCACTCTTCTTTCTAGTTTTCCCGGTGCTTTATTTCGATTAGCTGCTTTATTGATGCCGCTACCATCTTTACCGTTATTATTATTATTATTATTATTATTATTATTATTATTATTATTATTATTATTATTATTATTATTAGAACTTTGGTCGATACGCCTCTGGGGAAATTCGCAATTGTCGCCGTCCTGAGCGACGGCCGTTCTCGTTTCGCCGACAGTAGTATTTTCACCGTCGCTATTACCAAGTAATCTGTTACTTTTACTGCAATCTCTATCTTCATTTCGAGTTCGGTCGGCTTCTATCGCTGTCACCAGCTTGCCGTCGGTATTGAAAGTAGTTTTAGAGTTGCGGTTAGTTCTATCGGCGGATTTCACCTTTATCTGTCGGCTCGGCCATGGATAATTTTCGCTTTTCATAGGAGACCCGCATTTCTCTGATTCGAAGAATTTTTCACCGATCACCAAACGCTTCGGTAAATTCCATTTACAAAATGAGCTGGAGTTTCCAGCTGCTAATTCAGACGAGTGATGATCAGTGGCGTAAGAATTAAAGTCGAGCGTTCTATTATTATAATTGTAATTATAATTATTATTAACGTTATTATTAACATTATTATTAACATTATTATTATTATTATTATTATTATTATTATTAAAATTATTAAAATGGTTATTATTATTATTATTAAAATTATTAAAATGGTTATTATTATTATTATTATTATTACTATTTTCGGCAGAGTAAGAAATTCTAGCGCATTCTGTGTTATTTTTTTTCGAGTAGTTATCACCGTTTAAATAATCATAATCACAGTTCTTCTTGTTAAAATTGTTAGCGCTATTTTTGAACTTTGCGTTACTGTTGTAAGCGCTGATACGTTCTTCTGTAATAATGGACTGTTGCCGACGGTACGTCGCGTATGTTTCACCGTTTGAGTGCTGTTCTCGGTCGCACGTATCCAGATCTCCTCCGATAATCTTATTACAGGCGAGTCTGTTACTCGAAGTAGCATCGGTATTCTCGTTTATGTCATCTTCCGTCGTTATGCGGTTTTCGTCGCAACCGGTTACAAAACTGCGAGCCAAAAAGATGTCTATTGATGGTTTGTTGCAGGTCTCTGTTCGAATCGGATTGATCTGTTTATTGACTCTGACGTTATTTAATTTGCAACGATTTATTTCAGTACTGTTGGCTGCCTCGTTCTTTTTTCTCTCGCCATCCATAATAGCACCAGCGGTGTCGCTTCTGGCACATTCCTCGCCGTTGACGTCGTCACTATCGTATTTTACACAGTCCTCTAGCACGATTAGGCCATCGTCAATGGTGTGCTGCTTTAGCTTGCTTAACGTGAACTCGCTTTTATCGCAGACCGATTTCGTCGGGTATCGGTTAAGGATGAAATCGTCGATGCGATTTAAACTTTTCTCACTGTTCGATCTCAGTAACGGACTGACCGTCGTTTCGGCGGAATATCGATTTTTCGATGCTGGCAGCAACGATGTTTTGTCGCACCATCGATGTTTCGATAACAAAGTATTTCTTTTCATGTTGATAAACGATCGCGAGCGGTTAAAGTGGTGCCGGCTCGTTACGGAAAAATTTTCGCCTTTACCGAAAATAGCACGCATCCGCACGGAAAGCTTGTAATTTTAAAACAGCCTATTTAGACTCGGTCGAAATATCGTGAAAAATATCGTGAAAAATATCGTAAAATGTGTTTCATAGTTATTTTCTATCGTGACCGCTGTCCGCGTCCGTTCTGTTCTGGACATTTCATGAGCGCTTCCATTTTTACTTCGAATCGCGCAAGGATTTCCCAAAATTTCGACAGTGTGCGTCTATGCCGTGTTCCGGTGTGAACAATCGCATTTTAAACGCAAACTGAACTTGGTAGCGCACTACGAATATCACGATACATTGTTAAAGCGGCGTCGCTGCTACTACCCAAGTCTATAGAAACAAGAGGAAAAGTTAAATAATTACACATTAATAGGATTTAGTTCGATAATTACGAAAGAAATCCGAATTATTCTCTCTCGTTTCTAATTCTAGTGCACGATGTGAATTTTGGAATTTTCCAACCGCTTTTGTAAAATGGAATAGGAACACTTTTTAATAACGTACGAGAATTTCTACAATGATTAATACTCGTAATTATCAATAATTTTCTTTGTTATTTAACTTTAGCGGAATTTTTTTAAATTAAAATTTTATTCTACTTACCTTCTCTGTCTCTTTTACTTTGCTTTTCTTATTCGCGAACGGATTTTTGGCAACAATTTTTATAAATTACCATTTAAATTATTAAAGAACGCTGCGTATTAGTTAAATTTACCTTTCTGTAAGTATTTTAAGACGAAACTATTTCCGAACCTGTACTGTTTGCTTGTCCGATGGTGCATTATATTTTTCTTTTTCCATTAACTGTTGAAAATGTATTTTACAACAATTATCACAATAAGAACTTTTTTGCTTTCTGGCTTTATCGATCGTCATCTTTCAAGCTCCCGAAAGCTATTCAAGATGCTGTAAAGCTCTTATTTTCCTTCTCTCTCTCTCTCACTCACTCTTTCGCCCTATTTCTACCATCGTCAGAAACGCCATTTTTTTTTTTCCCTTACTGCTACAACGATTAAACACGTGTTAATAACTGTTGCTTTCTCGCGTTATCAGCTGTGATAGTTAAGAAGCTCGTTTTCATTTTACTTCTACATACGTGTATTTATAGTTTAAACTTGGAATATTCGCCACTTTCCAGTAATTTTTTTTCTATTTTCTTTATCTTTTTCTACTTTTGTTCTCTTTTATTTCGATTCTTTCTTAAATTTTTCCCGTTTTCTTTTTATTTGTTCTTATGTTGTCGCTATGTCTTCGTCTTTTTTTCTTCCCCTCCAAGGATACTAAACGGTCAAAAATGAATTCAACTTTCCATCTGACGGAGGTTGATGTTTCCACAAAAATCGTTTAGCCCCATTTTGCCGGTCAAGTCAGTTCCATCCAGAACATCAGTGTTATTCTTTGTTTTGGAGGCGTAGTTACGATCGCACATTTTTGATCAAGTGTGATCGTGGTAAATCCGTAATCCTTATTAAGAACAGCGTTTTTTTTTTTTTTTTTTCATACTCACGATGTTTTCTTTTCTTCTTCTTCCAGTCCTTTGCAATCTAACATTGTACATACGAGCGTGGTTCAAATATAAACCGGAATTTTTAAATAAACGCGCGACAAATTTATTGTGGAAAAAGTGGTTGCACTGGCAGTTAGACCGGTTTGTTACGAAGCGTGTAGAGCAATTAGAACCGCGTAACCTCACTTTTTAGTGTAGTTAGAGCCATGAGTGAAAAAGAAGTACCAGTGTCTGTTGCGCAACGCATCATTATTCGTTTTTTAGTCAAAGACGACGTAAAATCCGTAGAAATTTACCGAAAATTACGCGAACAGTTCGGCGATGAGTGTCTCTCCAAAACTCAAGTGTACGAGTGGTGTTCCGCGTTTCGAAAAGGACGTGAAGTGGTGTCAAACATACCACATGCGCGGCGCCCAAAAACCAGCATTACAGATGAACACGTCAAAGCCATCGAACAACTCATTTTGGCTGACCGACGCGTCCGTGTACGCGATATGACCGACGAATTGGGCATCAGCATAGGTAGTGTTGAGACAATAATTCATGATCGGCTAGGTTATCGCAAAATTGCAGCCAGATGGGTGCCAAGACTTCTGAATTTTGAACAGAAATTCACTCGTTGGGAAGTTTGTACGCGTCTCCTGCAGCAGCGGTATGAAGAGGAAGGAGAGAATTTATTGCGGCGAATATTCACCACGGACGAAACTTGGGTACACTACTATACGCCGGAGAGTAAACGCTCGTCTATGGAGTGGCGGAAGAAAAAAGAGGGAACGCCAGTCAAAGCGAAGGTTACACAGTCAGCTGGGAAGGTGTTGTCTACCGTGTTTTGGGACATGAAGGGAGTGATCGCAGTCGATTTCCTAACTGAACAACGTACTGTGACGGCGCAGTATTACAGTAACCTCCTAAAAAACACAGTCAAACCGGCCTATCGAACAAAAAGGCGCGAAATTCCGATCCGTAGTGCGATACTGCTTCAAGACAACGCCAGGCCACATACCGCTCGGCTCACGATGGAGACATTGGCCGAATTGGGCTGGGAAACACTTGAACATCCTCCTTACAGTCCAGATTTGTCGCCTTGTGATTATTATTTGTTTGGCCCGTTGAAAGAAGCACTTGGTGGACAACGTTTCGACAGCAACGATGAGGTGGAATCGTTCGTGCGCGAATGGCTATGTGACAAGCCGCGAGATTTTTACGAAAAAGGAATAAAAAAATTGCCGGAGAGGTGGAAAAAGTGCGTAGCGTGCGAGGGGGGTTATCTCGAAAAATTGTAAAAAATATGAGCACTGTAAGTATAAAATAAAAATTTTTATGACGAAATTCCGGTTTATATTTGAACCACCCTCGTATTTCCATCCCTTCTAATTGTGCACATTCGCTTAATCTTCCTCATTTTCCGCTGTCACGTTTTTCTTGATTCCGTTCTCCAACCCTTTATCATTGACGGCGACTGGAGTGCTTTCCACTCCCTATGCGGTTGCTCAAATTATAACGTAAACGGTATACTATTTTCAAGAATCCCTTCTGAAAATATAGTTCTTCTCAGTGATCTCTATCTCCTGATTTATTACAACAGCTCATCTATCTGTAGTTCCCTCAATGAGTAACTTTTTTATCTCCTACTTTTGGTTTTAACTATAACTGGTCGGTCCTTACACAGTAGTGGCCACATTCCTATTCTGATGACACTTCTGAGTCTTCCTACCCTTTCCCCTATTTCAAATCTTTTGACTACTCTCAATCGAATTTATCCGAAACGGACTGGGCTCTTTTTTTTTTGTTCTTTAGTTGATTCTGTCGCACGCTGCACGGTTCTAGGCCTATGCCACACGTCGCAACCTATTCCTAAATTCTGTTAAGAATGCTCTGTCACTTTTCCCTCCTCTCCGTCAACTACCGTTGGTCGTAGAGCAGCCTCATACCATTGAACAGAGTGTAGCGCTACATTCGATTATAGTCGCGTCATCTTTAGCGTATTTCGTTTGAATCCTACATTCAAGAACATCTTTGCACACAAACGGGTCAATGCAAGAGCTCGATTAAATGCTCTTGGAAGTGTCTTCTTGGAAAGATTTTTGTTCTCCCTTTTCTAGAGCTGTCCCACTCAATCGCACCAGGAAAATGGCCGGAGCATTTAAATTTTCATTCACGGATTGGCCCTCTATTTAATAACATATCTGCTGATGATTTGTTACTTTTTGTTGACACTGTCGCTCTCGCATATGTTGTTCCCAACGTATCCTTTTTCATTTCAAGAAGACGCTAATCCTCATTTTCTAACTTCTTTCAATGTTAATAAATTAAAACCCGTTCTTAAAAAATCACTCAGCCTTACTCTTGTCATTAAAAATCTGTCTGATTATTCCCTTCAAACTCTACTAATTATATTTAACTTTCGCTTTTATATAGGAAGTACACCTAGATTATCATATAATTCTTCTCTACGTGTCCTATCTAGCATGGTGCCTTAAAAAATTATTTGAAGGCAATGCTGAGCAAGCGTCTTGTTTAACGGCTTAAGCGCAATAACGTATTTTCTTCCGATATGTTTTTGATCAGCGATGGTCAAATAAAAAAATGTTGTTATTATGTTCTCGTAATGCATATTAAAACAGCTTGCGTACAAGTCCGCAACACAGTGAGACATTTTCATGTTTTCCCGTAAAAGTAGGTTTTGTACAACCATTCAGGCATCCGCCTACATTAAAACGTCGTTCGCTTCGCGGCCTCCGTCAATATGAGAATGTCGCCGTGTAACCTCTAAATGCCTTGTACATATTATATCGCAACGTATAATTTCGAGATTGAACATACCTACTGTACCTCTAAATGCTTTGTACATATTATATTTCAATGTATTTGCAAAAATATATATTTAACAACTACTACAGATGATACAAGGTTCCTTATTTACATCATTATCGTTAGGGGTAGTAATAGTGAGCAATGGCTGATGGTGAGAAAAGACGACACATAAGCTAACGTTTGTACATTCGATACGTTTCGAGTAAAGATTCCGTCGATGCACGTCATATTTCGCATTGTCGAAAGGTCCACCGAATTATTCATCTCACAACCGAACGTTTCACTCATGAATTGACGGAATCGCAATCCATCGTCCAAGCGGAAATCGATGTTGAAATCACCACAGACTACGATCGGTAAATCGTACAGCTTTATTTCATCGATAAAGAGAAACAGACCTTTCAGCTTGATCGAGTACGGTAGTAGATAACGCTCGAAGAACTTGATCTTATCGTTCAACGTTGTCTTGTTTGAGAGGTACGTCGCTACGAGTAACAGACGCTCTCCATCGATCGTCGTTTTGGATTTGCATATATCACCGACGTCCATCGATATTACGTTATATTCTTCGAGACCATTTTTTTCCTGATTAATACGAATCAGCGGCCGACTGCGGCTCTTCAGAGCGTCCGAATCCAATTTCCTTTCGTAAATCGCTATACCACCAGCCATCTTGCCGTTGTCGCGTTTGTGCCGATTTACGAGCGAGTAACTTTCAAGTTCAAATTTATCGCAATAGGCGTTTGATAACCACGTTTCAGAGAGTACGAGTAAACTGCACGAAGGTATAACAAAGTCACACGTTATATCGAGCGAGTGTGAGCGCAACGACTGCACGTTGAGTGAACATAGTGTGAGAGCATCGACAGTCCGAGTACGTGAACGATCCACAAAATTTCGACTGTGGAAGCGTGCGTCCGCAAACGGTGACGCATAAGACGTTCAAACTCAGTTCTAATGTCTTTCAACTGTTTTTCGCGTCCGTGGTAAAATCAGTGGCCCCCATTCCTACTCGTTAGGAACAACCCTTCGTACAAAGAACATCAAGACAGAGTGAAGTACACGAGTTGCTGGTCGTGCGATTTTGAGTATTCGTATACCACCGCCGGGTATGTACTGCCTTGCGATTTGTGAATCGATATCCCGCTAGCAGGTGTGAGTGGAAATGTCGATCGTTTACAGGTAACCATCTTACTAGGAAGCGTCACCATTGACGAACGTAAGCCGATCGGCATCCAATGCTCGTAGATACACGGATACGCTACACAGTGTCTATCCGAACTTCCGATCGTGGTAATTTACCGATTTTAACGTTGCCGAATTTTAGCCAAAGTCGAATTATCTTGTCGGTTTCGCGAGAGCTTCGATGTACTGCAGCAGGCCTATCACGCCGTTCACGAAACCATCGGTGACATCGATGTTTACTCGCACCGGAGCTCGATCTTGTATGGTAGACCACCCGTCTCATCGAGCTTCATCTTGTGCACCTTGGTGCGAGCCGACGCGAGTTGGTCTCTCGTTCGTGCACCGGCGTACACGTCGTCCGCGATGTGCGTCTCGTACGTCAAACCCTGAAAGACGCTCGCGTGGTATTCGTCTATTTCGCTGTTCGTATGGAACAGTCGAATCGCCGTCGGATGCGTACGGTCGACAGTTTCACGATCGATGAAGCGCCCCTCTAAGTATTCGACTTCCTCCGCCGTCAGTGCGTCGCCGTTTCCGATTTTCGTAAGGACGCCCGAGAAGCGAATGTTCGACTGACGCATGACTTGTTCGAGTGGGTAGTAGTCAAGCGTCTGCCATATGATGTCGGACGCAAAATTCAGTGAGGTGCGCTTGTAAATCGGAATCTGACGAACGGCCGGTAACTGACGTAGGTCTCCGCAGAAAATCATATCCTTCCTTGCGAATGGTGTATCGAATTCGTGAAAGATTTGTTTCATTCTCGAGTCGATCTGTGACAGCAGTTTCGCACCAATCATACTACATTCGTCGATGAAGACGGCCCAAATGTCGGAAAAAGCGGCACGGAACTGATTGAGCGTCTCGGTCTTTAATCCGTCCGCGTTCGAATTGTTAGAGATGCGGAAAGCGGAATGTACAGTCGTACCGCCGAGCGCGGCCGCTGTCACTCCCGTCGACGCCGTCGCTACGTACGCATTGTAAATGTTGTTGCGCGTTCGCGAGAAACGATTGTACGTCTCCATCATCGCCTTCATCGTATACCTTTTTACCGCAGCCCGCCGGTCCAGTGAGGAAGATTTGCAGAGGTTTTCGCTCGCTGTCGATAAAGATTCTGTGGATAACTTCGAGTACCAGTTCGCGTTGGAGCATGTTGGTTTTGCGCATTATATCGCAGTACTGCTCCGCGGTGAGTGTGTTTTCACGCTTACGAACAACGGCAGACATTCGTTCCATTATTCGAGCCACCATATCTTCGTTGACGGCGTCGCGAACTTTTTGCACAAAGTCGTCGTGCACGGCCTTCGAAGCGATATACTCAGCGGCCGCGTCCCCTTCACTGTTCTTGTCGAGCTCTTCGTTCTCGATAAAAAGTCGACGGCATTCCGCGAGCACGGCGTCGATATCGATTCGAGACTCGAATTCCTTTCGCGCCTCGAGAATGTCGGATTCGCGCACTTCGTACAGTTGTCGATACTGATGTTGATCGAGAATGTCGAGTTCTTCGTTACGAAACGGTACGTGCAACAAGCACTGTTCACGTCGATAATCGTCTTTCTTCGATGGTTCGTAATTGACGTATCGAATAACCATCGGTACCTTTCGACGTCGCCATTCTCCGCTTCTCTTCTTGTCGTACCAAGCCACGAATTGAGCGAGCGTGACGTCCACTAAATGCTCCGGTCGCGATTCGTATTTCTCGATAATGTTTTCGCACCAAACGTTCGTCGAATCGTTAGCTAAACCTTCGTCCTCCATTCGAGCGAGCGTTTTAAGAACGCGATGTCGTTCTTGCGGCCATGTCGTCGGAATGTATTCGCATTTACGCGACGCTTCGCTCATGTGCAGTTTCAGGAGGTACCACGCGCCCTCTTGACACGAAATTTCGACCGAATCGAGTAGTTTCGTTCCAGCTTTGGTCGCGAGCTGCGTGAAATCGAGATCGGGGTATTCGTCGCGCAGTTTACTCAATTCGCGGTTCAGGTCGCTGAATCCTCTATTCGTTTTATTGACGTATTCGACAACGTACGAGGCGCATGAGTACTCCTCTAGGATGAATTGTATGTCCATGTTCGAGCGTAACGTTTTCGCGATCCACGGGTGAAAGTTATTGGTCCACTTTTGTTCCATTGTACGGCGAAGAAAGACGCGAGGACGAGTGATGCCAGCGCGTAGCACGTTCAAGTAATGTTCTTCGTCGCGAACGTGATACTGACGCCAAAGCGCGTTGACCGAATCAAAATCTCCGAATTCCAATCCTCGATGCATGTCGGCGTAAATCGCGCGCAAACGCTCGCGCCGGCCGTCCTCTTTCGGTATCGGAAGCAGTACACAAGTCTCGCGCATCGGCCAAAATGGAGCTCCGAATCGACATACTTTGTTCTCTTCGTCCTTGCACTTCTTGTAGCACGTAAACGTGTGCTTGTGCGTCTGTCGATATGGTCTCTCTAGTCGATTGTCGTCCACGCAGCACAGCGCGTCTACCAACGCTACCGAGTGAGGCATATGTTCGTCTACATTTTCTTTCGGATCATCGAATGTGAGCGTGCGGACTCCCGCGCTGCTGAAACTCGATTCGCTTGAACCAATCGACGATGCGATATCTTCCAAAGGGACTGCACGGTTTCGAAAGAATGTACATATAATCGTATCGATGAGCTTGTTAAAGTATAAACAACACGTTACCGGATCTTCGTTGACGAGTGTCGTACGTAAATCGCCGCTCATCGACGTTTCGGGATCACCTTCTCCAGTCCATTCGCGACCGTTATTCTCGAGACGGTAGAGTACACAGAGTAAGTCGTTCCAATCGTATTCGGATGCACTCATTGTAAGAAAGACGGTCGGCTTACCAAGCTGTCGAATCATCGCGAATACATCTTTTTTACGTGCCGACCAGTAATGAACGGAGTTGGGTATTGACTTGAGGAAAGCGAAATTCTGTTCTACCATCGACGACATCAATTCTTTGTCTTGCATATTTTCGCGCGTCAAAGTCTTGGTATCGCCGGTTGTTTTAAAGACGTGTCGCATTCCGTCCGTCAATCGCAGTCGCATAACCTTCATCGCCATGTACAGAATGTGCTCCGGTTTGACGCCGCGACGGTCGGTGCGTCGAATTTCGCTCGTCGCCATCGCGTACACGGTATTGGATACTTCTTGTCGCATATCGTCGTCGCTGTCATCGTCGGCGGCCTGATCGTATACGCGCTGACTGAAGCGGCGAGATTCACCGAGGTAGATGCCGGGGAAAGACAATTCCTCGGCGTGTTCGTCGTAACCGAGTGCTACAACGGGGCGATTCATTCCGGGTACGAGCGAAAGGTACTTTTCTTCGTTCCAAAGGATTGTTTGTTGCTTCGCCATAAGTAGCGATTTGACGCTAGATGGGTCGTTTTCTATCGGTTCGATCATCGGTTCGTCCTCGTCCTGATCATTATCAATGGCCGCTCTTGCTCGGATATCTTCCGTATCCGTACTTTCGCGTAGAAACGATTCGTCCACTGTCACGCCATGTTCGCGATAAAGCGGTGTATTAACGAGGTAACGTAACCACGCTTTCACCGCACTTTTCCTGACGAAACCGCTGTACGCAGACGATTTGTGAATTTGATGTTTCTTGATATGTACGTTGAATGCGTAGTCGTCGTCGAGTTGTCGCGGTAGAGCTTGCAACATCTTGACCGACGATCGCTTTTGACCCTTTGGCGAACCGCAATCGGCGAATTTGCATGAACGGAAGGCGCGGCGAGATGAGTCGCTCCGTTATGGGATCCAACCGCGGTAGGTGCGATGGAATCGGGGGATAATGGAATCCGTTCGATCGCGACAAACGCGGAATTTTGTTTCGACATAGGCATCGGTAGCAGTTGTCGCACGTTCGGAAAGCGGATACGTTTTCGTTCGGAAATTCGTTGTTCAGTAAAGGTCCGGCACAAACAGGCGCTGGTCGCAAATCTCCGTCGAACCACAGTCGATCACACACCGAACATGAGAAACCAAAGAGATTCGACGTAAAGCGTTTCTCGAATTCTATATCGGCCAGAGAACGAGGCGGTGGAACGTACAAGTGATTTACCTCGTGAATTTCCACTTCTTCGGCTATGTTTTCAGCGGCGGTCATACTCGCGCGCAGTTTCTTGCGTAAACGATATTCACGCATTTTTTCGGAGGCAGATGCAGGCAGTTGTTTACGTTCATGCAATAGAGACCATTCGTCGTTGTTCGTCACACGTTTCTTTCGCGCGCGATACTCAAGCTCTCGTTCGGCGTCCGATACAGGCGGTTGTTTACGTTTTGTTTCATGCGATACAGACCACTTGGCGATTGGTTCTACGTGCAATTCATCGTCGTTGTTCGTCGCACGTTTCTTTCGCGCGCGATACTCACGCGCTCGTTCGGCGTCCGATTTCGTATCGAGTTTATCCACCGTCGATTTATTTCGCGCGCGATACTCACGCATTCGATCGATGTCCGATTTCGCTGTTTGTTTACAAGGATTGTCATTCCTCGTTTGTTGAAATTGCGCAAATTTTTCGGCAACAGTAGTTCGCGAAGAGGACGGTGTATCGCGTACGAAACTATAAAACTCTTCGGAATCCATAACACTTTTCATGGGAAAGAAACGGTGTACACGAGACTAAAGTTACAATTAATTTATAATTACTATGGTAATTGTTTTGTGCGCTCAGAAAATGTAAACAAGGAAATGACGTGTGAAATACACAGCCCTACGGTTTTCATAAGAATTCCGTTATAGAAAACACTTCTCCATTTTGTGACGCTTTTCGAGTTTATGTGACAAAGTAAAGAGACATGAAAATATTAGTAATCAGTCGCATCCAAGTAATGACATGAAGTGTTCGTAACGATTTTCCGTGACGGTCCATTTCGTGACGGTCTATTTCGTGACGGTCTATTTCGTGACGGTCTATTTCGTGACGGTCTATTTCGTGACGCTCCATTTCGTGACGCTTATTTGGTAACGCTTTTCAAGTTTATGTGCCAAAGCAAAGACATAAAAATGTCAACATTAATTCACAGTATTACGGAATATCAGAAGCATTTCGCGTGCCAATGGACCGGATAGGTAGAAGGAAATCGTTAAGGAAACATGACTTCTTCGCATCCTTGCACAATAAACTTGATGATGGTGATGATGTTTAACTTTTGTCCAAGTTTAGGTCCTGCCGACTGGGTCAGTCTTTTGACATTTTTATGTCTTTGCTTTGGCACATAAACTTGAAAAGCGTTACCAAATAAGCGTCACGAAATGGACCGTCACGGAAAATCGTTACGAACACTTCATGTCATTACTTGGATGCGACTGATTACTAATATTTTCATGTCTCTTTACTTTGTCACATAAACTCGAAAAGCGTCACAAAATGGAGAAGTGTTTTCTATAATGGAATTCTTATGAAAACCGTAGGGCTGTGTATTTCACACGTCATTTCCTTGTTTACATTTTCTGAGCGCACAAAACAATTACCATAGTAATTATAAATTAAATGTAACTTTAGTCTCGTGTACACCGTTTCTTTCCCATGAAAAGTGTTATTACGAGACGCACATCGCGGACGACGTGTACGCCGGTGCACGAACGAGAGACCAACTCGCGTCGGCTCGCACCAAGGTGCACAAGATGAAGCTCGATGAGACGGGTGGTCTACCATACAAGATCGAGCTCCGGTGCGAGTAAACATCGATGTCACCGATGGTTTCGTGAACGGCGTGATAGGCCTGCTGCAGTACATCGAAGCTCTCGCGAAACCGACAAGATAATTCGACTTTGGCTAAAATTCGGCAACGTTAAAATCGGTAAATTACCACGATCGGAAGTTCGGATAGACACTGTGTAGCGTATCCGTGTATCTACGAGCATTGGATGCCGATCGGCTTACGTTCGTCAATGGTGACGCTTCCTAGTAAGATGGTTACCTGTAAACGATCGACATTTCCACTCACACCTGCTAGCGGGATATCGATTCACAAATCGCAAGGCAGTACATACCCGGCGGTGGTATACGAATACTCAAAATCGCACGACCAGCAACTCGTGTACTTCACTCTGTCTTGATGTTCTTTGTACGAAGGGTTGTTCCTAACGAGTAGGAATGGGGGCCACTGATTTTACCACGGACGCGAAAAACAGTTGAAAGACATTAGAACTGAGTTTGAACGTCTTATGCGTCACCGTTTGCGGACGCACGCTTCCACAGTCGAAATTTTGTGGATCGTTCACGTACTCGGACTGTCGATGCTCTCACACTATGTTCACTCAACGTGCAGTCGTTGCGCTCACACTCGCTCGATATAACGTGTGACTTTGTTATACCTTCGTGCAGTTTACTCGTACTCTCTGAAACGTGGTTATCAAACGCCTATTGCGATAAATTTGAACTTGAAAGTTACTCGCTCGTAAATCGGCACAAACGCGACAACGGCAAGATGGCTGGTGGTATAGCGATTTACGAAAGGAAATTGGATTCGGACGCTCTGAAGAGCCGCAGTCGGCCGCTGATTCGTATTAATCAGGAAAAAAATGGTCTCGAAGAATATAACGTAATATCGATGGACGTCGGTGATATATGCAAATCCAAAACGACGATCGATGGAGAGCGTCTGTTACTCGTAGCGACGTACCTCTCAAACGGGACAACGTTGAACGATAAGATCAATTTCTTCGAGCGTTATCTACTACCGTACTCGATCAAGCTGAAAGGTCTGTTTCTCTTTATCGATGAAATAAAGCTGTACGATTTACCGATCGTAGTCTGTGGTGATTTCAACATCGATTTCCGCTTGGACGATGGATTGCGATTCCGTCAATTCATGAGTGAAACGTTCGGTTGTGAGATGAATAATTCGGTGGACCTTTCGACAATGCGAAATATGACGTGCATCGACGGAATCTTTACTCGAAACGTATCGAATGTACAAACGTTAGCTTATGTGTCGTCTTTTCTCACCATCAGCCATTGCTCACTATTACTACCCCTAACGATAATGATGTAAATAAGGAACCTTGTATCATCTGTAGTAGTTGTTAAATATATATTTTTGCAAATACATTGAAATATAATATGTACAAAGCATTTAGAGGTACAGTAGGTATGTTCAATCTCGAAATTATACGTTGCGATATAATATGTACAAGGCATTTAGAGGTTACACGGCGACATTCTCATATTGACGGAGGCCGCGAAGCGAACGACGTTTTAATGTAGGCGGATGCCTGAATGGTTGTACAAAACCTACTTTTACGGGAAAACATGAAAATGTCTCACTGTGTTGCGGACTTGTACGCAAGCTGTTTAAATACGTTATGTCCGCAAACATAAGGGAAAGATAAATGAAATAGGAAGGTACATATAAAACCGTGAAATTTTTCAATAGGTTCTACAAGTGTTTACCGGTATATAAACGTCTATTTATACTGTTTTTTGTTTCTCATCTATACAAATCTTTCATTAACATAGAATATGTCCTAGAGTTTACCACTAGCGCTTCTGGTAATATACACTACCCCAATCTTAGGGATAAAATGATAGTAAGCAACATTCCAATGCAATTCACTTCTCTCATCTGCAATTTTATGTTGAATCGTTTTGTTCATTCCTACTTTCCATTTTTCCAAGCTACAGTCTTAGGCTAAGGGTTCTCTTTCGAAGCGTTTGACTTCTTCTATTCTTATCCTTTTGTAGCTCGCTATTTTGCAAAACTTGAATAACGAATAAATTAAATCATTATATTCGGATATACGCGCTGCTATACGAATAATTTATTCGCTAACCGGTTATTGGAATAAAAGTTGAAAGTAGAATTTTTATTCTGCCGAAGTGTGACATATCCGGGACCTTCATCTTTATTACAATAATTCTACCATCGATGTTTTCAGAAAAGTTTTTGACACGGATATTTCTTAGTTATGGGGGGTCATTCTAGAATTTGCGCCACCGAAAAATGTAACGGAAGTGACGCCATCTATCACGTGATTGAAAATACACGTTGATCATCCGGAAACTTAGAACTGTTATATCGTACTTTTCCCACCACAAACCTTTATTAAGTATCACTAATGTGCAATAAATACTATATTAAATATAAAATAGTTTTTTTATTTTCCATTTCCTAGATTATTTAATGAATACTCTGTTTTCCTCTAGTATAATTAAGGATGACGAGATGCTTGCCTTTAAAGCAATGAAAAAGGGGGTGAGAAGTACAGGAGGTACCGATTTTAAAACGAAAGATGAATACAGAGCAACAAACACGTCAAAATGAACAAGAGGCCTTGCCTGACGAGATTGCAGAACCAGAAAGCAAAATGTTCAAATCCGATACTATCGCAGCCGACATACGAGTTCACTAAACGTTTCTGTGACATCTCGTTTGGTTTCGCTTGTTCTGTTTGCGACCGCCACGTTCGGTATCGAATGAATGCATGGACACCGAACCATTTCCAGATGAGAATGTATCCGACTTTAAGGTACGTCAGACTTGTTATAAAACATTCGGTGAGGGAAAGATACCACGTCTGTCTTGTTCCAACGGTTTCGTATACCCATCGCATCCGGCACATCTACTTCCACTGGATATCGTCATGGAATTCAAATGCAACACGGTTCGGACTAGTGTGCATCTGAGAGAACGAAGCATCGTTATCGGAACTTCAATCTACAGAACACACATTTTTAAAATACGATCCAAAAGAAGTACAAATGAAAAGGATGTGTCTCGAAGATTTCTTGGAGTTGAATTTAATAGCATACAGTCCAAAGGCGTGTTGTGTATTTAGAATTGTCAGGGAGAAGGAGTATCATTTGATACTCATCGTGTCTTGGGGGAGGTATAAACATAAATTTACAAAGCAGCGAAGAATCTCGGTTCATAGAGTTCATGTGTGAAACATTCAATCTCGAACTAAACAACGACCCATCAATCTCGACAACCAGAAACAGCACATGCATCGACGCAGTTTTCTCGCATCACCTGTTGATCATCCGGAAACTAAGAACTATATATCGTACTTTTCCTATCACAAACCCGTTTATTAAGTATCAATAATGTGCAATAAATACTATGTTAAATATAAAATAGTTTTTTATTTTCTCCTAGACGAATGCATTAGTTGTGTAGGTAACTAGTTACGTCATTCTAAGACATTTCCATGATTTGAGCTCAGTGGCGGCTCGTTCATGTGTTCACATTCGCACGTGAACACCCTGGATTCAACTTTAAAAAAGTAGAATCCAATATTTTTATTTATATTTATTATTTATATATCACTATTAGTAAAATTAATGTTAAAAATAAATTGATTTTACATTTTTAAAAAGTAATTAAGTTTTGTCCGGAATTCTTTTAGTGTGAAGGCTACTTGTAGCACGTGCGATCGAAAACCGTGTAAGTACAATGTAGTAGTGTGTCAAAAAGATAAAAATGGTGTTGTGTTAGTGCATGTGTTACATAGGCTTGATGGAGCACACTCGAAGTGTGAACCAAACGATAGGCGTTGTTCTTGCAAGATCATATTTTGTAGGTGGGCAGTACTTTAATGAAGCGAATTTGATTATAAACAGAATCAATCGATAAATTTTCATAAAACGATTATATGTTTACATTTTTTTACTGTTTATAACCATATTTGAATTTTGAAGGAAGTGAAGTTTGATTGGAGCATATTTATGTGCTTATTTTTACTTTTATTTTATAAGAAAAGTGTATAATTGCATCTATATTATATCGATTGTGTTATTGTGTTCCATACAAATACAAGTTGGTACAATATTGTACATTTAAAAACAGTTATGTGTTTAAAATTACCGTGATTCTATTTGCCAACATTATAATTCCCAAATATTGAAATCCAGTAAAAATTGGTTATAACAGCATACCAATTAGCTTTTAGCTTTGAAAGATTTATGCAGATGAATTTAACAAAAACATCACCCTTAATCTTTTTCAATGAAGAAATGAAATTTATATAAACAGAACAGATATACCATTATTTTTTGTTCTGTTTATTTTGTTAGTTTCAACATGTAAAATACTTATTATAAATATAACGTTGACGAAGACCTGTGGTGACCATTGCAAAAAATATTAGAAAAAGACTGCTATACTCATTTTGTTGTAATAAAAAATCGAAAAATTACAAATTTCTTCAAAAGTAAGAAAATATCAAACCACTTCCGTTTTGGTACAGTTTTTTTTCTCTTACTCTTGCTTTATACTGATTTAAGTTTTTTTATTATCATACTTTTATGTACAAAAAAGAAAGTGCGTTGTTTGTGTTTTTGACTAAGAAATATGTGCAGTTATAATTATAAATAAATGATTGCTTATTCAGCGTAATTTATGCCAAAATATTTCGTGTCATTTTCGTAACGAACTGTTCATTAGTAGTAAATTTTGGATATTAAAAAATTATAATGCTTTATTTGATATGGGATATAACAACGAGATTATTCAGCTTTTTGAATGTTTTTATAACTAATTTCTACTGTATCTTATAATTTGTCATTTTATTATACTCTTGTTGGTGAGACATGCATTATGTAAAACTGATACTGTTCAAGATGTTGGCTGAATATTTTAGCATAAAAATTTAATTGTTTTTCTTTTTAAGCAAATTCAAAATAATTGTAATAATTGATAAATTAAAATAATGATAAAATATAAATATTACATAGACTTAAAAAACAATAAAAACCAACATTTTGCAAAATTTTAACTTTTGTTTGTTTTTAATGTACTTAAATAAAAATATGTAACGAGTTTTCACAGTTCATATTATTAAAATTAAAATTAAAATATTTGGTAGAAACCATATCACTTTTAAAAATACTAATAACGTTTTGAATATGTATACACAATCGATCATTGGGAACACAGTTTAGTTTTTAATGATGGACCGCATATATTCATTCGAATATTTTCAATAGTGACGTAGTTTCTACCTAAAATTGTAATTTTACTTAAGGATAAAAAGTGCTAATTATATTCTTAAAAGTTTTTCGACACTAAAACGAATTAAAACATTTTTATGTAGCACAATGTGTGAAGACAGGTTAAATGCTTTAGCTATGTTATCAATTGAAAAACAAATGTTCCACAATATTCCTAACTTTCATGAAACTGTTATAGATTTTTTTTCTTTAAAGAAAGATAGAAGAATAGATTTAGTTTACAAGACTTTTAACTGAAAATTATTAATATGCGCGCACACACACAGGCACATACATACATACATATATATTAATTACAACGTAATTCTTAGGCTACCCCCCATTCGAAAAAATGTCCCAGAAAAATGTCCCAATTTTATGTAACGCTAAATGTCCCAAAAAAATGTCTTATTTTATATAACGGAAGTTAAATGTTAGAATAAGATTTTTGTGGTTATGTTATTTTTTGTGTGTGTTGATGCCAGTAAGAATTACATTGTAAATTTTGATCATTTTATACAAAGTATAGAAGAGAAAGAGACAGAAATGAAAGCAAGAGGGGTCAGGCCAAAATGGCCGAGTTTATATATATATATAGTTTTTGATAAATTGTTTTCAATAAATATTTGTGTAATATTTAATATATTTAATTGTGAACCTCCACTTCTGTTACTCACGAGCCGCCACTGTTTGAGCTACTTCCCAAAAAGGACGAGTCGTTTGTAACGTTTTTATTGGTATTTTTATAGTGTATTTTACGTATTACTCCGATTTTATATCTTTCTTTTTTGTCAACATTTTTCCTTTATAAATATAATATGTCTGTTTAAAATGTTCAGTATGATTTTGGTTTTTGCTTTTTCTTCGCGGCATATATTTCGATTCTTTTTTTTTTAAATATATTTATTTATTGTCGCTCGACAATTGAGCCATTTGCGACGAATATATTACATCTTAACAGTTACCTTATCTAGATACTATTATACATATTTACATTTTTTAGGTATGTTAGTACATTTTCACAATTTAGTCTGTCGTTGTAAAGGAGTTTATAGGTTTTTCTACCATGTCGCAGGCTACTCGTTGTGTTTCCCACTTTTTGCATGTGAAGAGGCGGTCTACCGAGAAAGTCTCTGCGCAGACTTCACAAATGTACTTGTGGCTAAATGAGCAGTGCCCTATTCTTAGTCTCGAAATAACTGTTTCGTCCTGTCTTTTTGGCCAATAGTTGGTTTCCCAGTCGGCAATTTCGTTTTTGATGCGGCGTAGTTTATTTTCGATTGGAGGGATTCGATTCCACTCTGTTGAGCGAGTCACCTTTCTGATATGTCTGGGGTTAAGGACGAGTCCATTTTTTCGCGTCGATTTAAGTCTGCTATGGTTTCTTGGAAGGTTGTGTACTATGGTGGTAATTCCCTTATGTCCTTTACAATGTCTGGTATTGCCAAAATTGATGTTTTTAATTGTATTTAGGCATCGTGTATTTCGAATGGCTTCGGAGTTTTTGGGTATTTCTCATATAATTGAATAAAGTTTGGCAAAATAGTTTTTTCCGAAGTAGGATTGGCTAAATTTGAAGTCATTTTTGTATAGTATTTCAGGGATGAGAAGATTCTTCTATGTTGCAATGGAAAGATGTTTGATTCTACGTGAAAGCTAGCAATTGGGCTGGTGTAAAATGCTCCTGTAATGAGTCTTAGAGCTGAATTTTGAACGGTGTCCAGTTTTTTCCGGACATTTTCTTTGGCGCTACTGTAAATCACGGAGCCGTGGTCCAACTTGGAAACAGTCAGCGCCGAGTAAAGGTTTTTTAGAGATTTTCTATCTTCACCCCATTTGGTATGAGAAACCGTTTTTATCACACTAAGTGATTTATGATAGTTTGTTTTTAAGTCTTCTATGTGTTTTCCAAAAGATAATTTTCGATCTATTTCTAGTCCTAAAATTTTTAATATTTCGATTCTATATTGAGGTTTTTTTTTTTTCAATTTATAAATTAGTGTAAACAACGTGAAACAAAAAAGTGTAATAATTCACAAAATATAACGAATTTTTAAACAATTGTTAAAACCGACTGTTTTGGATTCGCTGCACGGAATCGTGGTTAAGTAAATAAAGTTAAAAATAAAATTTATAGTGTGATTTATACTGATATACCGAAAATGGGCAATTTTAATATTAACATTCATTTAAATCGCATATATTTTTATAATTTATTCGTATTCGGGTAAATGTTTGGGTGTAATTTTTAAATGGACTTGGTCCAAAAATGTTTCCGACGGTGAACATATTTATCTTTATCGTTTTTCGCTAGTTTGCCATTTGGTAAATAAATTATTTTAAATAACGAATAAAAATCGCCTAATTCTGATAGGCGACCTTTAGTTGAATTCCCAGTTATAAAAAAAAAACAGACATAAAAAGGTGTGCTTAAAATTAACTTTTGTCCTCTGTATTATGTAAAAAAAAGCAGCAACTGTCGGCTAGGTCGTAAGTTCTGTTTCGTACCATTCTGTAACAGACAGGAAATAATAAATGTCTCAACTGGCATTATTTATTACCTAATAATCATCGTTTATTGCTTTATCATGATTTCTGACGATAACTGTTGTCTCGCGTGGAGCGATAATAAATTATAAGCCCGTTTTAAATATTTACAAGACCTTCACTTTTCCATAAATGTAATTTTGTCAATCTGCCGACATGGAATGATTGCTGTGTTCACATTTTTCTATTCACCATCTATCTGTCCATGTTTCCTCTCTTATAGTTATACGAACCAAAAATAAACTTCTTAGACGTTACATTTTCCTTACTGCTTATGTTATTATTATTAAAGCCTACAGCGGCAAATTTCAATAGCATTCAGCCGCCGACAAAGCGTACATGCAATATTTTTTGACATGGAGAAAAAGCGTTCGACCGAGTATGGCAGCGAGGGCTATAAATGAAGCTTCTAACCGCTGGGTTAACTGGCAATATGGCCAACTATATAAACAATTTTCTAACAGAAAGAAAGTTTCAAGTTAAGATTGGAACTACCAATTCAACAACTATGCCGCTAGAGAATGGCATTCCACAAGGCTCTGCTACCCTAAGTGCAACCTTGTTTATATTCTTTATAAATGATACATAGCAAACTGCATCACGTCTCCTGTTACTGCCCGGCTTTATATCGACGATTTGAGAATTTCTTTATCTTCCAGCTTTTCTTCCAACGCTCAAAATATTCTACAAAAAACAATAAATAAATTACAATCTTGGTCAAATAATAATGTTCTAGTGTTCTCTCCGTTCAAAATGGTATATACTGAATTCCATGGAAGACGTACTGTCTCCTCACCTACTATTTCTCTCACACTAGATAATAATCCTATACACCTCCAATTTACGGTGAAATTCTTGAAACTATTGATCGATTGCAGGCTATCCTGGTGTCTACACATATCAGGTTTAAAGAAAAAATATTTAAAATCCCTCGGCATCATTAAATATCAAATCCTAAATATAATATCCACCCGAAGCTCCTTCTATCAGTATATAATATCCACCCGAAGCTCCTTCTATCAGTATATAATATCCACCCGAAGCTCCTTCTATCAGTATATAAATCCATCATCTTATCTAAAATCATGTACAGGTGCCCAGCCTACTTCCAAGCATGCCATTCCTTGATAAATTCATTAGATGTAATCCATAATTCTCTCACCGAACCACCACTCCTGCATACAATATATGCACGAACAAGAATGGAAAGAACAATGGACCGCGTGTCAGACGTTTTTGTATTCCAAGTAAAGTCAACGACCGAGCCATGGTGGACTCCAATGAATTGTTCCCGCAGAGACTTCAGTGTAATCAACCGAGTGCGGACAGGTCATACCGCAATCTCGCACGACCATCTTCTAAGTGGTTCATCATTTTCTCCAACGCAGTGCCCTTTTTGTATGGGAAGTTTCATCCTAACCGTCCAGCACATATTAATAGAATGCACAGTATTCGTATCAATACAGACGCTCCCATCCTTTTAAAACACTCCCCGATATGCTATCAAACTTCCAAAGTCAGAAACATACTTAATCATTAATTTTCTTAAAATAAACAGAATAGCTAAAGTAATATAGTCTCACAAACCCCGTTCACTGTGTCGTGATAACCGCAGCAGTTAAATACGGCAGAGACTGTAGCTTAGGGGATTAAACACAAAAAAAAATAAATATATATATTATTATTATTACTTTTGAATTTTTTGCTCGGATGATTATTTAGTAAATCAACTCTAATCGACCACCGCTGATTCTGAGTTTGATTTTTGGCGACGACAAAGTATTAAATGAAAGTATCGAGATGGAAATATTTTATTTTTTTCTATTCTTTTGGGCTCGCCCTTGGCTTTGAACCGACCTCTATTCTGCGAAAAGGATTGAAGTAAGGGAATTTTTCTGGAGATGGGGAGGAAAGGATAAAGGACTGCAAGGAGTCGGAAGACCAAGACCCAGGATTTTCGAATACAAAAGAGAACGTTCGTTAACAAGTGCCGAACACATTTGAAAAAAAAAATGATTTGCGTCGCATTTAAAAGGAGAATCAGAATTGCGGAGGGAACAGAAAGAAGAAAGAGATAGAAAGAAACGAAAAAACGTGAAGCGGGAAGAAGAGAATGATTAATTCTTAATCTAATTAACGGGAGACAATAGTATAACGACGACTGAACGGAATGGAAAAAAACCAAGGCTGAGGACAAGCAGCTAGTGCAAATTAGGATTAAAGAATAAGGAAAAGTATCTGTCCAAACAAAGTCTGGAATGATTAATTGAGGGAAAGAGGACTAAGTCGGAAGCTGGAAAGTGGCCAGAGAAAGGGCCAGTGAGGGCGGCCGACCGAGCTAGAAAATCTGCCGTATCATTACGCTCTTGGTGACTGGGAATCCATAAAAGGTCTATAAGAATGGAACGAGGTGATATTAAGTTGGAGATAAGGAAACGAACTGATGATATAATACTATTAGAGGAATTAGTAGAAGGAGAAGAAATTTCCTTTAAAGGACGCTTTTCGAATCGGAATCAATGGGGAATTTGAAGATTTCGCTGGTTGTCACTTGAGCATAAATTCTCCAGTACAGTTGATTGTAGTTTTGGGAATAATATAGGAGAGATTAGCGCTATGTCAATTGTTGAGAGTGTATTATGGGTTGGGCTAAAATATGTATAGCTGGGGGGGGGGCATGACAATTAAATTATTTTCCAATACTAGCTTGTTAATGATATTTCCATGTTTACTGGCCGATATTGATACCCATACTGAGGAGTGGGCATTGAAGTCTCCGACAATAATTACGGAGGGTCTAATCTACAGCAGCAGCTTTTCTAGTTCATTTGAATTTACCGTTATTTTAGGAAGAATATAACAGTTACATACCGTAATGAGAGAGTATGTTGACTGATACAGACAATATAGCAGGTATTACTAAAACAAAAATCGATCAGAGGACAGAAATTCTAAATTATAAAATCTTTCGATTGGATCTTCAAAATAATAACGGTGGAGCGTAGCTTTACTGGTACGAAAAGAGACTTATTTTGTTTAAAAATTCCAACACCAAAGGCAGAGCAAATTCAATCGCCAGCGGTAGCAATTAAAATAGGAACTGCTCTACATTTATGTAGTATATAGACAAGACCGAAAAGCTTTAAAACTGAAATTAAACAGCTACTAAATATAGATACATAGGTTCTAATTATGGAAACGCGAAACACACGCCTGGAACAACTTCAATTCTAATATGGCGGGAAAAATACTACGAAGCTTAGCAACAATTAACTTACAAATCTCAGTTTCCCTTTTGCATCAATATTCTTTCCTAGAAATATAGCAAATAAACCAAGTGTCCTTGTTATAGTTATTACAAAACATTTTAAAATTTTACAACCCCAAAATCGACAGGAAACTTGTCCTCTGATCACAATGCAGTCACTTTTACAATAAATGACCAAGTGCACTTTAATCAACCCGTGCCAAGATTTAATTATAATAAAGAAAAATGGAAAGATTACAAAAAGCAAAACGCAAATAAAAATACTTATAACACTAAACACTACAAATAAAATATAAATATATATATATATTAAATATTTCAATTGCATACAATTGTTAGCGGCAAAAAATCGCATACCGCTAAAATCCCCAAATAAAGTAACAAGAGAAATATCGAACAATTAAAAAATTTATTAGAAAGAAAAGTCAAAAAAGAAATTACATGTCGGTCATATATAAAACAATATACAATCATTTATGTAAACTAATTAAAAATAAATCAAAAATAGAGAGAAATAACCAGTGGAATAAATTTTTAAAAAGAGTGACATCAAAGGATAACTCTGGCTCATGTGCTGTAATAACCATTGTAGTTAAAAATGGTGCACGGGCGCCACCAGGAAAAAAAAAAAAGGATAACTCTTTGTGGAACTGAATAAATATTTTCGTAGAAATCATGCGGAATTGCCGCCGATCAAAATACCAAATACAAACAATTGATATACGTTTATAATCTCAAAAGTAAAGCAAAAATCTTAGTAAAATATTTCAACAAAATACTGAAACGGTACTACGCTGTAAAGCGTAGTCTCCCCGCCAGGGATGCCAAATGAAACGGTACTACGCTGTAAAGCGTAGTCTCGCGTCCAGGGATGCCACCACGGATTTAGTCCGCGGAATTATTAATTATTATATTATTAATTATTATTATGATCGTTATTATTATTATTAATGATTAGATTAGCCAAGAAATGGGTTTCGTTTTAACGGTTTGTATTTTAAAATTTATCTACACCTATTTTACTGGGACGGTCGACCGCTAAAAACACACGTTAATTAAACTAGATACGAACATAATATTACGACGATTAATAAATATAAAATAATTCAATACGTATCTCTGTTGTCGGCCGGGTGGTGCAAGATCCTGAATGACGGTGTCTCGTTGGTCCCTTAAATCGGTTGGCATGCAGAGGAAATTCGGTCCGCGGTATTTTAAGAACAATTAACGAATTGTACTCCGTACACCTTTTTAATTATAACAATCGGACTTACGAGCGTTCGCGTTTTTAACAGTCGAATTACAGCCAGTGGCCAACTTGAGCGGATTCTTCACTTTTTTACTGGTCCGATGACCAAGACCGAAAACTATAACGTGCCGACTTCGACCGTGACAAAAATTAGAGTGAGTCCGACCTTTTTTAGACGGTTTTGCTTGCCCTCGACTCCGGCTCATTCCAGTCGTTATTTTTCGTCGGCATGTTTTTTACAACCTGACCGCCGGACTCGTCGGAATCGCGACAAACAAAAACCTATGGTCGCGGAGATCCTTTGACGCATTCAAAAAGGTCGTGCCTTCCCGGAATCTTTACAACCTGCGATGTTTTCGGGCTTTATTTTTTATGATTCGTAATTCTCATTTTTTCCGAATAGTCCTCCGTGGGTGGCGATGCAAAATTCCTTTCTTCCTTGCCGACAACGGGATTACACATATACGCACACTTACGCTCACACCATTAGCCCGATAGTCTATTAAATTACATTTTTAATATTTTATTTACTTGTTTAATAATTTTGGTTTTATTTTGTTAATTTTTTGTCGAACCATGTAATGGTCACATTACAATACAAAAACAAAATATCAAAGATTATCTACTCATAATCATTTTATAAACATCAGAGGTATTCTATCAGTAAGTATTTCGCAAAAAAAGCAAAAAATGCAACAAATAATTACGTAACTAGCTCCAAGAAAGTTAAAACACTTATAAAAAGCCTAAAAACAAGAATTCTGTCGTATACGATAAAATTAGCATTAAAATGACAAAAACTTACCAACAAGAGCAGAAATGGCTCTTGGGTGCTTATTTAACTCATGTTTTAGATATGCTACTTTCCGTTACAATGGAAAGTCTCGCAGACAGTATACCTAAGCTCCCGGTAAGGATACTTCTCTGCTGGTCGAAAACATACGACCCATCAGCTTACTTAGTAATTTAACGAAATTATTCGAAAAGATTATACAATTACAAGATTAAGAAATCACAGTGATGGAAATAATATAATGTGCAATAGTCAATTTGGTTTCCGACCTAAACTTAGTACACAACCATACAACTAAAACGAAAATCTGTGATAAAATTACTGACAATTTCAATCTAAACAAACATACAGGAGTATTACTGATAAATATCGGAAAAGCTTTTGACAGCACATGGACAGAAGGTACGATATTTAAACTAATTTAGCTTAAGTATCCTTATTTTTTAATATGTATTGTAAAATCATACCTAATAAACAGGAAGCTTTATGTCAAACTGAATAATTACGAGTCACCCAAAGAGCACATAACTGCTGGTGTACCGTAAGCGAGCATTTTAAGACCGTATTTATTTATACCGCGTATTTAACCCTTTCAGTCACTCTGTTCATTTCAATAGACAGCTAACAAAACGGGAAATAACGTCAAAATGAAACATTTTACACCCATTAAAACAATTGAGTCCATTTGAATGGACGTGTATCTTTATATAGTCAAGCATGTACTACTGGCTATCTTTCAGTTCGTTAGGGAACTAATAATTTGCAAAAATTATTATTTTATAAATGCGGCTAATTAGTGAAACACTGAGATTATATCGATAGTGTACCTATGTGAATGATAATGTATCATGCTAAAAAAATTATTTTTATGAACTTTTATATCTTCTCTTGTGTTTACAATATTTTTATACCTTATTTTTATTTTTTGAAAGAAGTTATATTATTTTATTGATCTGGTCATTTGAGTGGACACTGTAATATAATAGAATCTTAAAACGTGCAGTGCATCTGAATTAATATTATTTAATAATATAGGTTGTTGTTCCTATGATTATCAAAGCCTACAGCATAGATACAAAAAATATAAACATAGATAGATAAAGCACACACTACTGACACTTAATTTTTTTTTTTTTTTTTTTTTTATTTACACGTATATTTCAGTACAATCTTATTATAGTAAATAAATTAGCACTACTTTTAAAACAGTGTTACAACTTAATCTAACTAATTTGTAACATGAGCAGAGTAGAAACTATGTACAATTACATAACTCCTAATATACAGATATATACATAATCATACGCGCATATAAATACTCACACGCACGCACACCAAGTATATGTCCATATCCACAAAATACATACATACGAATATATTACAGAATAAATTAGGTGACTAGTTCATAAGGCTTTGTGCGCTTAAGGCGCCTTAAGTCATCATCGGAAAGTAGCAGTTCTAAAGCCTCTAGATTTGGGTGACTGTGAAGTCGGTATTCGTGCGCTTCTGCAATATAACGTATGACTTCATCGATCCATGGAATATTTAAATCGGAATGTATTTCTTCGTTTCGTTGATACCAAAAAGCTCCAGTGATGTTTCGGAGACACTTATTTTGAGCGCGCTGAATAATCAACCGATTGGATGTCTTTGCACAGCCCCAGAGTTGAATACCATACATCCATATCGGTCTGATGATTTGACAATAAATCAAACGCTTATTAGACAGATTGAGTTTAGAATAACGCCCAATCAGCCAACAAATCTGTCTTAATTTATGCATGGTTTGTTCCTTTTTCATTTTGACATGCGTCTTCCAATTCAGCCTGGAATCTAAATGCATACCCAGGTATTTAGCAGAGTCCGATCTCGGAATAGGAAGACGATCAAGATATATAGGACAGGTCTTAGATTTACGAAGCGTAAACATAACATGCACTGATTTTTCTTGATTAATCTTGATCTTCCAATCACATGTCCATTTGCTAATTTTTTCTACTGCATGTTGCAAGTTAGTCGTAGCCAATTCTGGGGAATTGCCAACTGACAAGATGGCTGTGTCATCTGCAAAGGTAGCAGTAGTCGTCTTGGCTGTTGTTGGAATGTCAGCTGTATACAATAAATACAGAGAAGGTCCTAAGACACTACCCTGTGGAACACCAGCCTGTATTGGATGAAATTTGGACTTTGCTTCTTCATAAGAAACTCTGAAGGATCTATCAGAGATATATGATTCAAGAAGTTGGCACATATTTTCCGATAGCAGGTTGCTCATTTTATAGATCAGCCCTTCGTGCCAGACTCGATCAAAAGCTTGCGATATGTCTAGAAAAACCGCCGGACAGTATTTTTTTTCTTCAAAGGCTGTTTCAATTAGCTTAGTTATACGATGCACTTGGTCAATCGTAGAGTGCTGATTGCGGAAGCCAAACTGATGATCTGGTATCTTTAATAAGGGCTTGAGTCGCTTAAGGAGTAGTTTTTCAAATAATTTTGATATGGAAGGTAACAAAGAGATTGGTCGATACGAAGTTACTACTTCTGTTGGTTTCCCAGGTTTCGGTAACATGATGATTTGAGCGATTTTGAAACATTTTGGTACGTATCTCATTCTGAAACAGGCATTAAAGAGATATGTCAGCATGATAATTCCTTTACGTGGTAATTCTCTAAGCGCTCCAGGTGAAATTTCATCGATTCCAGGAGCCTTTTTGGGATTCATATTATTATCTAACTCTTGTGCAACTTCAAGAGGAGTTACTGGTTTTATTTGCTGGAAAGGTTGGTAATTTTTCGTTGTATCGATCTGGGAGTTTATATTATGTGTTGTAAAGACTGAAGCTAAATGCGAAGCGAATAGTTCAGCTTTACTGTTGTCGTCGCGAATCCACTGCCCTTGTTCATCCTTGAGAGGAGGAATATGAAGTAGTGGACGTTTGAAGCGTCGCGTTGCACGCTACAATGAATAATTTGTGTCCGCTGCAGGGCTTAAATTTTCTAAGTAGTTTGTGACGCTTTTCTGTTTGAAATCCTTGATTAGCCTATTAACTTTATTGCTAATTCGATTAAATTTTGTTTTATCCGATGGATGACGGGAGCGTTGCCATATTTTCCGTGCACGTCTTCTCTCTTTTATTAGTTTCCTAACTTCGATAGGATACAGTACTTCATTTGGAACGTTTTCTTTAAGAACTGGAGTAGCCTGGCTGGCAGCTTTTCGCAACAAGTTGATAAAGTGCTGGGCTTGCTGTTCTAAATCACTAATAGTTTTAAACCTGATTTTAAGTTCAATTGAAGAGTCAAGGCTTTCTCTAAATTGATTCCAATTAGTATATTTATTGGTGAGATTTTGCGGAATTCTTTTTTTAATCACTACAGAACTTAGTGTCATAAGTACCGGAGTATGATCTGACGATAAGTCCGTAATTCCTTCTACTTGCACATAATTGGCAGCGATTCCTTTAGTAATGAAAAAGTCAAGGAGATCAGGATTCTTCGCGCAATCTGTTGGCCAGTAAGTAGGTTTCCGCGATGAAAAGAACTTACACGAACATATGTTGATAGCGTTGAGAAGTTCAGCACCTTTTTTTGGTGTCGTCAAACGTGACCCCCATATGGTGTGTTTTACATTAAAGTCACCTGCAAGTATAAAACGAGGACCGAGTTGATTGAAGATATCAATAAATTGACTTTTTTCAAAATTACTATTGGGCGGACGGTATGCTGCAGCTAGATTGAGGTCTGCGCCATTATAGTTTATTGCTACTACTGTGGCTTGTAGGAAATTCAATTGTATTTCTTCCTGTAAATAGTGTTTGATATTCTGTTTAATTATCACTGCTGTTCCTCCTCGTCCTCTGCCACTTGGGTGGTTAGTCCAATATGTAGTGTAGCCGTGAATTCTGATAAAACTTTTTGTTGTAAAATGTGTTTCTGAGATTAATGCGACGTCAACAACATGTGTGTTAAGAAAAGCCTCGAGTTCTTGAGCGCTCTGACTCAAGCCATTGGCATTCCAGGTTAGTATTCGAAACGAGGAGTCAGTCATTTCACTATTTTTCCTTGGCTTTTTGTGTGTTGGCTCAATGGTTTAGTTTCTAATTGAGTAACACGTATATTTAGCTGGTTAATACTAGTTTGGATACTGTGAAGTATAGCCATAACGTCGTTAATGGTTGGATCTTTTTGTTGTGGAGGAATTTGTATTTGTTCCTGTGATTTTAAATTCAATTTGGTTGCATGCGCAAATGTTTTTCCTGCTTGCACTTTTTCTGCAGGTCTGATTCGTTCCTCTCTAACACGATCTACCACTTTTTTTATAGGCTGGGACTGCGTTTTCGACTTTTGATGGACTTCGCAACCAGCGTAGTTAGCTGTATGTCCTATCATACCGCATAAGACACATTTTGGTTGGTCTTTTTTAAGTTTCTTGCACTCTTTGGTGAGATGGTTACCGGCACATTTTACACTACGAGGAGGATGAGTGCAGTAATTTTTGGTATGCCCTATTCGTTGACAGTGATGACACTGTTTGATTTTATTGTTTTTATGAGGGGGTTCGATAGAGACTTTATAATGTGCAAGATTAGTTATTTCGTATACGTTTTTATTGTTCGCTTTTGGGGAGATTTCGATTTTGAACAGTGGAAAATTCTTGATTTGCCGTCTTCCTTCTGTATCCCTATATACTTTCACTATAGGGCTTATCCGAATAATTTCATGACCAGTTTTTCTTAAGTCATTCTTTATGTCCTCATGGTCGATTGATGGCGGTAATCCACGGATCACAAACGCAAAAGGACGTTCAGATTTCGGTTGAAACGTGTGATATGTAATTCCACGTAGTAACTCATTTGACGTACTTGCTGAATTACTATTCAGATCTTTTAAAAAGGCTGTAACCGAGCGGTAATCGTCACTATCACGGACAGATATTTTAATATCTCCACTAGGAAGTCCCTTAAAGGTAGGTTCTTTTTTTGTTTGTGTGATTACTTTATTTTTAAGTAAGTTGAAGTTTTTAACGTTACTCACAAATACAGGTGGTGGAAGTGGAGTAAATTTATTTACCAGCTGATTCTCATTTGTTATGTCAGGCATAGTTGAAATATCTACTGATTTAGAGGGAGTACCGTCACGTGTCGGAGTTTGCAATTCCACACAATGTGACTGATCAATGCAGTTTAACCTTTCGATAAGCTCATTTACCTGCTTTTGCAGTTGAGCTATTTGGTTATCCTTGCTGGCAATTAATTCTTCGTACCGTGTCAGAGTAGAAGTTTCTCGTGTTTCTATTTTTTTCCTTTTGTTTTCCTTTTTTCCATTAACAGTGTTAATATCATTGTCACTGATTTGCCGTTTCGGCTTGTCATTAAGTTTTAATTTTAATGATGAAACTGTTTTATTATTTCCCGCCATCGTATAAGTTTTCTTGAGCGGAAATATTTTGTGTGCGATATATTCTTATTGAATATATGGTAACACCGTTAAGCCAATGCGCTATAACCCCCTTATCGTTTTTCGAACGGTGATGTAAAGAGAAGAAAAAAAAAAAAAAAAAAAAGTAGAAGAAGATGAAGAAGAAAAAAAAATGAAAATATCCTCACCGACCGGAACAGAGTCCCAACGAAAAATCCGATTAGCCTCAGTTACATTACTCGGCCTTTCTAAAAACCGCGAGAACATAAATGTTTATAATAAGCAATCGCCGCTGCGAGAAATGTTTATACTAAACGGTCGTCGCCGAGAAACCACAGCATAGCACGATACCGTATGTTTTACAGACAAGCACTTTAACGAACGAGCGATGAACACAGAATATACATGTGTATATGTTGGATTTAAAACAGAAACTGACTGACACTTAATGAATAATTTTATGAAACCCTCGTGTTTTGCGATTGCATAATGTTTAAGTTATACATTTTGTATCTTGTATTAATGTTAAGGAAGATGCGGATTTCGATTTTTCCACGCGTATGTATAAATTAGTATATAAATCTTCTTTTATTTTCTGGAAGGATTTACGCATGTATGCAGGTTTTTTTTATTGTTTTCCCGCAGACTGACTAATAATAAGTAAATTTATAAGTATCCATGGGCGTCGCCAGCGGGGGACAGGGGGGAAGCGCCCTCCCCCCTGGAGCCTTGAAACTTTTTAATCAACTGGCCATAATGAGTATTCATAGGCGCGTAATCATGAATAATTTGCCAGGAACCCACGAAAATTACGTTTTAATTACGATTTTATTCTTGTTTAATAAAATATTAAGCCTTTACAACTTATAATTTTTTTATTTTTTCTATAACTCATATCTTTTTTCTATCATCTTGCCCCTCCCCTGGCGGCTGGCAACTCATCTTGCCCCACCATGGCCCATCTGCTGGCGACGCCCTTGTAAGTGTCATGTTCTTATTTGAACGAAACACTTTTTCTTTCGGTATGGATAAAACAAAATCTAAACGTGTTATTACTACATATATAGAAGTATAGAAATATACGGCTGTTTCAGTACCGGATTAAGCAAGCGTGGAGCCCGTAACAAATTCTATCGAACGGTCCTTGATCTACTGAGTTCTTAAGTATAAATGGTAAAACAATAATTCAATGCTCGATATGTTTATTTGGCATCTATAGGTATAAATTATGTTAGTGTTTAATAGTAAAGTAGATTACAATAGGCCCTGTTGGCCTTTGACAAGTACAAAAATCCAGAGTTGAGCCAGTGCCATAATTGAAGTTTTTTTCAAAATCTCTTTTGCTGTAATAGATTTTAACTGTCGAAATATTCCGAAAACACTACTAAGTCTTTGGTGTGCTTTTATGCGTTTATCTCAAGCAGATAGTGTGTTTTCAATAATGACAACAAACACCTCAATTTCAAATTGTTTACCAGGTGTGTCATTTTCAACAAATTCGTCAAGTGTACTAGAACAACCGCTAAAATCGTCATACTTTGTGTTTCGCTTGCGTGCTGATATTCATGACAGCCTGTCACGTCTTTGGCTTTTGCTTCAATATCTGAACATGTGGATTGCATTATTTGGACATATCCACATAGAGTGTCCCCCCTGTATTAAGGTCTATAAAAGACGATTGCAGCAACGCACTAGTCGCTTGCACGCGTTCTAGGATACGATTCCAGGCAATTGCCATTATTCCCGTTTTGAACTTGTTTATCTTTAAAACTAGTCCGTAAGCTTGATTACGACACTCTGCCCTTTGATCTATATTATTGCAAATGTCATCCGAAACTTGCTAGATAGTGATAAAACCAGGTAAAAGTGGCTTCGTAGCATCAGCTCTGGCGGACCACCTAGTATCCGACGACCTTTTCAAAATCGGAATTTTCGAAATAAGAGTTTTCGTAAGAAGACCCTAACGATGCGTAGAAGCAGAAAAAAATGATAAAGATTTTCAATAAAATCGAAAAAAAATAATGCTTCTGTAAAACAGTCTGCAGCGCACTTAGCAACTAAATTTAATAAATATGCAAGACAGAGAATGTATTCTACATACTTATTTATTCTTTTAATTCGTGTTTGCAGGCCGCTGTATTTTCCGCTGGTGTTGCTGGCATTATCATAGAACACGACAATCTTAAATATCAATGCCATTCTTACTTAAGAAATCTAGTAAACTTTGGACAAGTTGTTCAGCAGTATTTCCATGTCTAAGAACTTGACAAATCTCTCAACTGGCCTAGATGGTAGAACATAGCGCACTATCAGAGTCAGTTGGTCTCTACATGCGATATATCTGGAGTAGAATTTAATGGCACTGAATAGTACCTGGATCTCTTAATTTCGCAAATAATTTGATCCAGCATGCTTAATGCAGTTAATTTGATAAATTCCTCGCATGTTGTTTTAGATAAATATGACGTGCGTCCTTTTCCTTTATGGACATAAGTCTGAATATGTTGGGCCATAAAAACGTAAAATTCGGAAAGTAATTCTAATAAACCTAAGTAAGCCCGATTATGTATTAAACCAATATTTTCATCACTACCCCGAAACGCAAGACCTCGTTCTACTAAAAACTTTATTACTGCAATAATTCGTTTTAAAAGCATCTGCCAATAATTTTGCTCAGTCTGAATTTGGCTCACAAGTTGACGATCTTACTATGTCAGGATTACGAAATGGTTATGAGAAATTTAATCGCAGGAAATCTCTCATTACTTTTATAACTTAGATAGACTTATTACTAGAAAATATATTTTTTTTTGGTATATGATTGCTAAATTATAATAAAAATAATGTGAACTGTAAGTCTTACAAATAAATAGACAATTTCAACATTTTGAATCGAGCTATTTTAATTCTACTACGCATCTACACTGAGTGTCGAGTAAGAGTGCTCACACACGTCAGACTTTTTGTAGAGCCAATTATCAGGCCGATTAAAATTCTATACATTTATACGAGCGACTTATACACATCGATTGACAAGAAAATCTTATTAATATTTTCAAGAAATTATATTTGTATTTTACTTTTATCGATGATTACAAAATACAGGATATTAAAAATTACGTGGTTCCATCATACCTATTGAGGTAGTTTGCACAATTTCAAATTTTCTTCCAAGGTATGCCGACGTGACCGTCATTGCATATGATTATAAATATCTGGCGCATTTGACGATAATGGTCAATTATTAATATGCAACAACAGTCTCTTATTAAAATAAATAAATAAATAAATAATAGTCCAATGTTGCAGTTACTACTAGATGTTATATTTACGTTATACGAATTTACATTCACCATATACATACATACATACATACACCTATATATATATATATATATATATATATATGTACATATATATCTTTATATATAAACTCGGTCATTTTGGCCTCGCAAGGGGCTGTGCTCCTTGACCCCACTTGCTTTCATTTCTGTCTCTTTCTCTTCTATACTTTCTATAAAATTATCAAAATTTACAACGTAATTCTTATTGGCATCAACACAAAAAAAAAATAACATAACCACAAAAGTCCTATTCTAACATTTAACTTTCATTATATAAAATTAAGACATTTTTTCGTTACATTTTTCGTTACATATTTCATTACATAAGATTGTGACATTTTTTAAATAACAATAACAAAAATCCTATAAAATATAACAAACGTTACATAAAATTGGGACATTTTTTCGAATTGGGGGGGTAGCCTAAGAATTACGTTGTAATTAATATATATATAATTCTTCTGTGCGTGTGTATGTAACTGAACTCCTCCTAAACGGCTGGACCGTTTTTGATGAAATTTTTTGTATGTGTTCAAGTGGATTCGAGAATGGTTTAGATTCACAATTCGGTCCACTACAAAATTTTTTTACGAATTTATGAAGAAAATTCTTTTTTTTTTGGTCCAAAAGGAGGGTTTATTTTTGAATTTTATGAAAGGCTCCTATGTTTTATTTTATATTTTGAATTTCGCTTTTAAAGGGTTATCGGGTGATGAATTATGAATTTTTAAGGATGATTTTTGAGGTCATTCTGAATTCCATATTTATATATATATATATAAAACAAAGTCGGATTAGCTACATCACTTATAACTCAAAGATGACTAGACCGATTTTATAATTTTTGATTTGTTGAATTTATCTTCGCTCCGAATAGCAGAGTACGAAGTAAAAAATATATTTATGAAGAAAATTCATTTTTTTTTGCTGTTTTTGGTCCAAAAGGAGGGTTTGAATATTTTTTTAACCGTCATTTTTGAATTTCTATAAAGGGCTCTAGTGTTTTGTTTTAAATTTTGAATTTCGCTTTTAAAGAGTTATCTGGTGACGAATTACGATTTTTTTAAGGGTATTTTTGAGGTCGTTCTAAATTCCATATTATATATTCTAGACGGTTTTTTTTCACCCAGGGTAATCGCTAAGTTTAAAGTTGTAAATTGTTACAGATAGAAGTTTAATTGTAATTTATGATCCAATTGCGATAAGTCAAACCGTTATTGTATAATTGAATATTTTTGTCGCTTCTGAGCTATCTTATTGGGATTCCATATTTTATAGTGTGTACGGGATCTTAAAAATCGGTATAAATTTACTTTGAGAAATTAGAGATCATTAGAAACACGTTTTTTTCGTGTAGAGCCCATTATCAGCTAACTGCACAGAGTACACACTTTATTAAAAAGTATATAAATTGAGTGTGTGCTCTGTGCTGTTAGCTGATGATATAGCCCGAAAAAACATGTTTCCAAAGTAATTTACTTAAAATTTTTAATATAAATTTACACTGATTTTTGTTATTAAGGTGAATAATGCCTTGCTGCCACGTGAATTACATTCATTTCAATGTAATTAAAATATTTGTCTTTTTGGTTTTGCACATTTATTGAACTTAATTCATTTTGAGTATTAATAAAAACTAAATTTAATTCAGCTAATAAATTAAAACAAAATTTACTGTTTCTGTGGCGGTATGAAGTTCGCCGGGTCAGCTAGTATATATATATATAAATTGATTATTTTGTAATTGGAAACATAAATTGACTTCACTAAAACTTTTAAAAAATCATTTCAATGAATAGTCTCCTAACTGTGTACTCCTTAATCATTAATTATAAATATCTGAAAAATTTACTGAAAGTTTATAATTTGCAAAGATTGGGCCTAATTTATACGCAAATTGTAGATGAAAAAGATAATTGAAAAAATAGATCTCAATGAGTCAGATTTTTGCTATTTTATCGTTGAATTCTGCTCAGTTTTCTCTGCAGTCATTACAATGCTGATGATGGTGTGCCGGCCGAATGTGTGACTAAAAAAGCTGGAAAAATCGTACAAGTCTACCATATCTAGAAAAACTAAAACAGATACAACACGTAGGGGTCTAAAACTGTCGTGAAAAACAAATGGTTTATACCTTTAATTTGGAGTTGCGCTATTGCAACAGAAGCGAAACCTTTAAAAGTAGATTGTAGAACTTCATAAATCCTGTAAAAGGGCTTGTTAGCGCAGTTTGACGATAACACGTAAAAACTTTGGGGGGGGGGGGGGGGAAGTTCATATGCCGTACATATTTTCCAAAATTACTATGATGATATTTTAATCTTTTTTTTTCCTCGGTTGTGTGTGCTAAATATACACAAAGCAAAAATGAATGAATGAACGAATGAACAGATTATATTGTTTATTATGAAAATTTCACCAAGTATAAAAGCTTATCCATTAATATGCAACTAAATTAGGACAGAAATCCGACGACACACTATGCTGGAGGCTAACCATTTTACTTTTAATTGATATTTTATACTGAAACGAACGGGAAAGATTGTAAAATATAAATAGAATATTCGAAAATAAGTTTAGAGGATTCAGAAGTGCTCCGCAGACGGTTCAGTGCATCAAGTATGTTTATTTTTTTTTTTTATGTTTCCACTCTTTTCTTCGCAATTTAATTCAGAGTAGATCCTGTTCTCACTTTGAACATTTTTACGTGTAAATACAAGTACGAGGGGGGGGATTATTTTTGAGAAACTTATGGCTCAGAGTTCATGAGAAACGTAAATGCGACATTTTTAGCAACATTCGTACTCAGATCGTTGTAATTTTTCCCTTTCTTTTTTTACACTAGACTGGATGATATTATTACACAGAGCACCAGATAGAACAGGCAGAGACAGTGGAAAAAAACTATGTCTAATATGTTGCTGGGTGCAATGATAAACGAAAAAGGCGACGACGACGAAGTAGTACGTGTCAGAGTAGGGCAAGTAAAACGCACATACGGAAAATTGCGCGCGTATTTAGCATGTAGAGACGTACCATTCAATCTGAAAATGAAAATAGTCAAATGCTACATCTGGCCGGTATTGCTATACGGGACTGAGACTTGGTCGCTGAAAGTCAGGTCTATGAATCGTCTGGAGGCCTGCGAAATATGGTTACTGCGCAGAATGCTGCGTATACCATGGATAGAAAAGGTCTCGAACGCAGAAGTAATGAAACGTGCCGGAGTAGAAAGAGAAATCATGGAGACCATTAAATCCAGGAAAGCTGCCTATCTGGGACATATCCTTTGGAGGACAGAAATATGGAATTCCAAAACTAGTGATAACTGGCAGAATGGAAGGAAAACGGGGAATTGGGCGGAAGCGGCACTCATGGCTCAGAAATCTGCGTCAATGGAATGGAATTGAAGACGCGGAGACCACTTTCCGATTGGCGGTGACCGGCGAACTACGTGGACAAATGGGATAGTGATCGCCAACGCGCTATCTAGCGTACGGCACCCGAAGAAGAAGAATATGTTGCTAGTTGGAAGAAAAAGAATATAGGCTAGGACCGGGATATGAATATTAAGTTAGTAAGAAATTCAACGTTAAATGATTACGGCTCCCCGCATCTCTCGCATTCACTGTTGGTCTGTTAACGTTTTCATTGTGACTGTATTATCTATCATCCCATTTGGAAGTTGTTATCGATTATAGCTCGTTAAGCGATAATCATCGGGGTTATCGATTAGAACAATTGCTCATCAGCCCGGGTGAGATGGCTTCAATTATCGTCTTATAAAACAGGCTATTCCAATAAAGCCAACTAAACGTCTAACAAAAAAAAATCACTCAACCCACATACATATAAATAATGCTATAAGTCAAACTGAATTCTCTTTCCGATGCACGTAGTAATGCCGCATGCAGCGGACAACATTAAATTTTTCAGAAAATATAGAGGTCACTGGGATTACTTGTCTCGTTCCGGATGATCCAAGTCGCTCTCCTCGGCTCTATTCCTAATTTGAAACTGAATATTGGTTATATCAGAGAATTATCTATCTGGTGGAAAGTAAAAATGTATCCGATGAAAACAGAACTGCTCCGCCCTCAGTTTTCTTTTCAGATCCATTAAATTCTTATGTACATTATGAAAAGCTTAATTCCACAATCCATGGTTATATGGGACTTAGTTTTATTATCTCCGCCATATTAGCGAACTTGTCTACCGATTTAACGTTATTTTCTCCTCTCGACTATTTCACAACCGTGCCTGAATTCATATCTGAAGTCGAAGGAAAAATAGTTAACAGTCTTGCTAAAAAATAAACTTCCATTCCGGTTAACAATCTATATTCATCCGTGAACGTACACTCCGAACGTCTGATACTTTTGAATGTTTTCACCCATATTCCGCACTCTATTATTGAAAACGCACTGTTAACGGCAGATTTGAAAATAACCTCGTCAATCAAATTCACACAAGCCGCATTAAATATGATAATGAACTTAAACACATTAAAAGTTTTAGAAGACAAGTATATATGTATACACACAACTTTCCAATGATAATACGGATGAGTCGTTACACATCAGCCGCCACATTGAAATATTTAGGATCTAACCGATAATGGATCGGTAGTGCAGTGCATGAAAAACATGAGACCATTCAAGAAGAAGAAGAGGAGGAAGCGACAGGTTCTTCAGAAAAAATTAATCAAACAGCATAACTATATCGTGAACGATTCTGGTGCATCAACAGAATTCCTCAGTTACTTCGATATAAAATTGTAACTAACGATGCAGATCACCCACTGCCCGACCAGTAGGCATCGCCGTTCAAAAAGCGACAACTAAATTAGCCCATTTCTCGTCTCCTTCCGAAACTTTAGTGAATCGAGCCAATGCTAAAGTAAAGTAAAGCAAGTCCCATACCCTTAGCGGGGCGTTGGGGATTGCGGAATTAAGTTTTTCATAGTACATTAAACCTAACGGCACTAATGGGACCACCAAATCCTAAAGGACACGATAATTTTACACCTTCGACTACAAACAGGGTCAGACTGCTTAGTAAAGCTCAGCTGTAGAAAATAAAAAAAAGTGAAAAACTACATAAACTCAAAATCAATCTACTAGCGGCTAAATCAGGGATCAATCCAGTGGGGGGTTGGGGGGGGGGGCAATGGCCCCAGAACTTTAAAATCCCCGCCCCCAGAGCTTAATACAAGCTGTTTAAGAATGCGGCAATTTCATAGGAAATGTGAAATTCTTTCTTATTCGTTTTATTTACACAGTTATGTCAAAAGTAGCTGCCAAGACATTTTTAAATGGGTTCAATTAGTCGTATATTTTTAAATTTCAAAATTACGAGACTTATTTTTGACGAAAAAATGAAACTTCATATATATATAAAAAAAAAATGATCTTTTAAAATTTGACTTTGACGTTTGCTTGTTATTCTATAAAAAAAAAAACAACTAATATTGGCTTTCATTGCAAATGCGCGAAAGATGTAAAATACTTGCGAGCTGAAAAAATTCTTCGCTGCAGTTGGTATTTTTTGTCAGCCTTAAAAGGGGAAATATCACGTTTCACGTCGATGATACATTTATTATTAATATCGAAAAATTGTTTTTTAATCGTTTCTCTTTTCGGTTTTCATTTATTTCGTTTTTTTCTAAAGCGACACGATCTATAGATGATTTAATTTCCATTTCTGTTGCTTTTTCCTTGTTTTTTATTTCTAAGAAAAGTCCATTCTTTAATTCTGTTTTTCAAAATGTCCGTCATACTGTTTAATTATTACCGTAGTTATTAGACGACATATCGAATAAAACTTTTTGCACTTATATTGAACAGTCGTCTCATTTCATTTATTATCTCTATCTAGCAATAACCGCAGTTATGTTTCTATCATAAAGAAACATATAGTCCGATGCCGCTACGTTAACATATTTTTTCGCCGCTCTCTTTTTCAATTCTTTTCACCTTTTATTTTATAACGTTACAACGCGGATAAATAAACTGATAGAATTTTATTTCGAAGGGAGTCTCCTACCTGTGTATCGCAGATAAAATTAGTAGTAAAAATATGACCAAATAAAATAGTAAAAAGAACTTTAAAGATTATGTCTGTGCTATGTATGTGTAGCATTATAAAATCATCTGAAAAAAATGTACCCGATGAGGATTAATTCAGAAAAAGTATCATTAAATCTTCGGGGTTAGTACATTTTCTGTTCGTTTCTAAAGTATCCGCATTAAATATTAATAAAACAGATTGATTATTTTTAATTATGCCATGGATATATTTCTTAAAATGGTCAGAAAAAAAAATTCAAATATTTCCCCACCCCCTTTAATCATATAGTTGCTGCGCAATAATAATAATAATAATAATAATTTTAAAATACACGCACACTTCAAATTTGTAAAAATGCCACCCTTTTATAATTTTCAAAAATTCAATTCTGCTTTATTTCATTACAAGAACCCTGCTGCATATTCAATAATGCTTTCCGAATGAAATGGCTCCTCATATCTCGGGTACTGTTCGAGAATTGATTATGAAATCTTGTAACCTTTTTAAATCATGCGAATAACGGAATTGAGATCAGTTTTTCCTTCGCTTATTTCATAATCTTTTACGAAAAATGGCGACATTTAGTTGTAGTTGATTCTTACGGCTTCTTCGTGGTTTTTGAGAAAAAAATGTATCAAAACCGATTTTTAATGTTTATCCAAAAAATTTAAGAAACTCATAAATTTCTTTTCTCAAATTCGAGATTATGCGATAAAATATATTAAATAGGTAAATTATTAAAAGCGAAAACATTGAAAAGATGAGAATTATTAAAAAAAAACATGAAATGCCATACTACCGAACGAGATACATATATATATATATATATATATATAGATGCTGCACCAAGAATATTGGCTTCTACATAGATTCTAATAGAGCATGTGACGAAAATGATTGCGTTATGAATGTTTATGAATAGCGCCAGAGGTACGTCACTATCGTTGTATTTCCTTTCTTCCTTTATATAGATGTAGCAAAGATCATATGAAAAAAGGATGTTACTATCGTTTTAGTTCCCTGTTTCCTCTGTGGGCTATGCGAGGATCACATAAAAAAATAGACATCTAATAAATAAGTGAATTCAAGGCAGTCGTCACAGTTTTAATCATATAAAGGAGTTAAGTTAACATCGGAATAACTGTTACTGGCCTAACACTAATAATAGCCAAGGGCAAAATCTGCCGATTGCGATTTTGATTTGGTATAATAGGGAGTTTACCACCGATGATAGCACTTGCGCATTTCAAAAGAGTACCTTCTATTTTATTTTCCCGCGGGGGGGATCACAATCGTCACTTATAGAACTTGAAAGTTTCCTATGTTTATAAATTTTAGTCGATAGCATTGTTATTATTACCATTGAAAGCTGTAATTTTTTTTTTTTTTTTCCTATATTTTAAACTTATCCAAACATGCATCATTTTTACATTACTCCTATGATTAATTTTAATCTCGGTTTTAAAGCAAATTTGGTTTTCGATATAATTAAATGTTTGTCATTTTTAATTTTTCAGTCAGTTGGCTAGATATAACGCTCTGCAAGGTGTCGCCGGTCCGTGTGTCCAACATAATTTATTACATATTTTTCGTAACTGCGTTCTGAGTATTTTATTTTCGGACAGTTTTCTAACGATTTACTAAAATCATTATTGCTAGGACCGCGTTTGCAGCATGATAACTCGATTTGCACACTAAATTCTCGCGCCAGATTAAGACAAATTACAAAAAGAACAAGAATAAAACGAGGTATTACGATAAAGTAGAAATTACTAGAAATGTCTACGTCAATCAAAAATATTAACAAATCAACAAATATTAAAGCTCCATATAATAATACATCGTATTCAAATTGGGTAACACCAACAAAGTTAAAATACACCGTCGATGAAATCCCATATTGAGCAGATGATTGGCAAGCACAATATGAAAAAACTAGTGGGAATGTTGGAAAGGAATACTTCAAAATACAAAAAAAAAACCATACAGAAGAAAACGTGGTTTACAAAAATAAAATGAGCGGAGAATTTATACGTGTTATATATGCCGAATACGCATAGGCACACAAGAACTCCGAAAATATTACATAAGCCGGATATGATAACGAATAATAATTTGCGTGCGAATGCGGAGAGATTGGTTCAATTGAATATATTATTTGGCAATGTGCAAATATATGATGATCATAGAACAGATTTTTAAAAAAAAAATATTACCATTCTATTATAAGACCATGCCAATAACCTTTTACTACAGATGGTACGAGAACCAGATAATCTGCTTACATTTTGTACCAATACATGAAACTTAGTAACATAATTATATAAAATATAATTTATTTTAATAATTTAGAAATAATAATAATAACTTAATGAAATAATAAAAAAAATAAAATAAAAATAAATAAATAAAAAAAAAAAATGTTGAATGGCCGGATGACGAAAGCTAGGCACAGAAGGAAGAGAAAAAAAAAAGAATGAGCACACTTACCAGTATTGTTAATCAGTACCGAAGTAACACGCGTACTGTAGACACTTCACTTCGATGCCTTCACGTGCTAGTTCGATGACGTTGGGGCTACATTGGGAAAATGGCTGAAATGCTGTTGCTAACGCGATGAATGATCGGAAGAAATAAATGGAAATGAAAGTTTATTAACATATTTGAATTTTGTACCTTGGCCAGAGGTTGCTATAGCAACGTTCGAGGCTACCCTCTCTGTTTGCTCGGGTCTTTATCCGAAACGGGAAACTTTTGTAATGGCACCATTTATTCGAAGTTAGACTTTATAAAAGTGTTCAGATATGCGAAAACAGGCCATTACATGTATTTCGCTCGGAGGGAGCTTTACATTATTCTGTTTAATACTAGAGCTTTTTTAAGATTAGTAAACTTCGGTTACTCCCATCCAAGTACAATGCATCTTATAAATATTTTTAATTACGAATTATTAAACTTTGAAGCGTTTAAATGCGGTGCATTCGTATACACTCCGTTTTTTGTGAACACTAGAACAAACATTTTAAGACTGAATGTAAAAATGTTCTAGAACGTCTCTTGTCTCTTCGCAGGAATTTCGGTTAGAAAAAAAAAAAAAGTACATCTATTATATAAAGCTGCAAGAAAAAAAATCGTACAGCCCGTTCTATAGTACCTAGAGAGTAATTTTTTTTTTTTCAATCTGCGTATTTTCTTCGTCAGATCATAAGAAAATTATTTAACCCTTCAAATTTTAAAATTAAAGGGCCCAAATTTCGAAAAATGTGAAAACCAAGTTTTAAGAAAAATTTTTTTAAATAATTCCGCAGCCGGTTCTATATGAGTTATGGTATTAATTTTCTTCTTAACCTGTATACTAAGGTCTCCAGAATACAGGAAAAGTAAAAAAAAATCGAAAAATTTTGATATTTAGGAACTAAAATTTGGGAACGCTCAAAGCGGTAAGACTGAAAAATAAAAATAAAAGTCCACAGCTCTTTCCAAAGTACCTGGAGGGACATTCTTTTTTTTTAAATGATGTATTTCAACGTCTATAATATAGGAAAAATACGAAACCCCTAAAATTTTAAAATTAAAGAGCCCAAATTTTGGAAAATATGAAAACTAAATTTTAAGCAAAAAATTCCACAGCCGGTTCTATATAAGTTACAGTTTTGATTTTCTTTTTAACCTGCACACTAAGGTCTCGATAATGCAGGGAAAATATCAAATTTGAAAAATTATGTTATTTAGTGACCAAAATTTGGGAAAATACACTCTTCAAGCGATAAAAAAAGGCCTACAGCCCTTATCATGGTAGATGGAGGGTTATTTTTTTAAAATGATGTATTTCAATCGTTAAAATATAGGAAAAGTGCGAAACCCCTAAAATTTCAAAATTAAAGTGTCCAAATTTTGAAAAATGTAAAAATCAAGATTTAAGAAAAAAAATTTAAATAAATTCTGTAGCCGGTTCTATATGAGTTATGGTCCTGATTTTCCTTTTAGCCTGTACACCGAGTTCTCCAGAATAAAGTAAAAATAAAAAAATCGAAAAATTTTGATATTTAAGGACCAAAATTTGGGAAAATACACTCTTCAAGCGATAAAAAAAGGAGATGGAGGGTTATTTTTTTTAAATGATGTATTTCAATCGTTAAAATATAGGCAAAGTGCGAAACCCCTAAAATTTCAAAATTAAAGTGTCCAAATTTTGAAAAATGTAAAAATCAAGATTTAAGAAAAAAAATTTAAATAAATTCTGTAGCCGGTTCTATACGAGTTATGGTCCTGATTTTCCTTTTAGCCTGTACACCGAGTTCTCCAGAATAAAGGAAAAATAAAAAAAATCGAAAAATTTTGATATTTAAGGACCAAAATTTGGGAAGATACACGTTCAAAGCGGTAAGACTGGAAACTAAAAAAAAGTCCACAGCTCTTCCCATAGTATCTGGAGAGTCATTCGTTTCATTAAATTATGTATTTCAATCCTTAGAATATAGGAAAAATACGAAACCCGTAAAATTTTAAAATTAAAGGGTCCAAATTTTGGAAAATGTGAAAATAAATGTCTCGAACCCGTGACCTCCGACTTGGTAGCCAAGATAATATAAATACTTAAACCGATACAGGCGTTTCACGTTAAATCAACGGCCCTGTGCCTCACCACAGCAGCACCCAAATTTTTTATTTTTAAATTTAAATGTCAAAAAAATGCCGAAAAATGAATTGTTTTCAAAACGTTTGCAAAAATTAAAGTTTCAGTATTTCTATTTGGTTCTAGTTCACACGACAGCTACACATCTACAAATTAAAGGGATGTATATATTTTTTTATGATAAACTGGAGTTCCAGAACCGAGGGTACCGCCGTTCAACAACTTTTTTTTACACAGCTATTATAGGATCGTCCTATAGCGGATTTTTGGCCACATATATATCAACTTGAAAATTTTTCTAAATACTCTTAAAATGTCAATAAACATGATGTAAAAGTTTCAACGAACTGTGTTCTTATGGTAACTTCCAAAAAATTCCCCCAAATAACCAAAAAAAAAAAAAAAATAACCTCTCGAGTAGACGACCCTCGTAACACTTTGCTTACTCTCTCCTATTCTTTGTTATACTTTTAATGTATTCTCGATTCAGTCCAACAATTAAGTCATAGTGATAACGTGTGACATTTCATTACTTTATTTGCTCTCGTTCGGCGTCGTTATTTTTACTTTTGGCGGGGCTGCGGATACTGTTCAGTATCAGCATACCTGTAGGACCATAATTCTGTGATGGAAATTTTATTTTTTAACCTTTGTACTGCGCTCTGTCATTCCGTTACATTTTTTGTTGTGCCCAATTAGAGCCTGTTTTCATCAGCCTTGATAATTCTCTTCACTTTTTTCTTTACAACCCCTCTAATATTTCCTTTTATTCGTAATCTTACAGTAAACAATATTGTTTTCTTTCCTAATCGACTACTTTCTCATTTTTACCACCTCTCCGTCTTGATTCAAAACCACTTGTCTTTCTCTTCTCTCAATTCTCTTTACCCTTTCTTTCCATCTTACTACTCCTTTCTATACCCTTATTTTCTGAATTATGCCAATACTCCGATATGTTTGGTGCGATAATTGTTCAATACTAATAATCACTCGCGTATGATAAAGAAAAAAATCGAAAATTCTTTGCTATCAAATAGCGCATTTGAACTTTGGTTTTATATTTCCGATTTTTATTTTGAAATTTCTTGTAAATTTGTTTCGAGAACATAGTGCAATAAAATTTTCGCTATACATTTATTTTTTAACTATAACTGTACAACATACTTCTCTGATCCTGTTTCTGTTTTTTTTTAAATCTAACCAACTTTCAAACAGAGGGCGTCGTGTTGTTTCACAGAACAGTTAGTTGATTTTGATTGTGAAAACAAATTATAATAAAGAAATGCTATTATTAAACTTGTCATAAAGAATCAACACAGAATTTCTTTAATGTTTTGCATCTTTCGTGTGTTTACGCGATAATATGTTTTTATAGTTTTCGCAGAAATTTGTAAATCTTTTATCGGCGACTATAGTGAATTCCGTTTGATAATAAATGTTAATTTTATTCTTTTAAAATTTTTAAAATAATTCTAATAGTATCAAGTAATTTAAATAATTGATAATAAAGCAATAAATTCATTTTTTACCAACAACATCGGCATACTAGACGAAAAAAAGGAATAATTTTCTGTTGCCTTCCTCTCGTTTTCGTCCTTGCTTAGCACCTTCCTAAATTGTTCTCTTCCTCCAAGTACTAAAGTCTCCTTAACTCCAATCATGTATTTTTCTTTTTTTTTTTTTTTTAGGTACCTATCTTTATATTCCGAACGTTCTATTCTGTATTCCTACTTGCTATCACTCGGCTTCTTGCTCTTTATTGTGGTTTGTACACCTTATTTTTGTCTACTCCCTATATTATTCCCGCTCTCAGAGAATTTATACTATCAGTCCCTGACAGAATTTCCCTGAATATTTTTCTTCTACATTATTTCTGGGAGTTGGTCATTTATTAATGTGCCCCCAAAAAATACCGGATAAAATGGTGTGCACAATTTGTAATGCCCAACTATATATATATATATATATATATATATACACGCTAGCTGACCGGGCGAACTTCGCACCGCCTCAGAATCAATAAATGTTGTGTTAACTTTTTAGGTGAATTAAATTCAGTTTTTTATTAAAATACAATTAATACTCAAAATGAATTAAATTCAATATTAATGGTACAAAAATCAAAATGAAAAGAGTATTTTAATTACATTGAAAAGTATTTTAATAACGCGTGACAGCAAGGCATTTGCTTTATTGAAGCGAATCGAAATAATTCGCGTAGCATTGTTACACTACATTCTGTTACAACTATTTGCTGGATGGTTTGCACTCGAGTCGACTCCATTTGCTGAAGCACCTTGTCATATACGACATTTTTCGTTTTGTTGTCAGATGCGAGAACGAACAAAGTGGATAGTTTGCCGACATGTGAACATGCTACGTACAATTGACCGCGAGAGAAACATTTATATATATATATATATATATATATATATATATATAATATATGGGATGGTTTTGTTTTATTCAAAGGATCAATATATTTCCATTTTTATGTTTATGATATTTATGTTAATTTATTAAAATAAATTTATACCGATTTTTAGGATTTCGTACACATATAATGTACGGAATAATCCGAATAAGATGGTTTAGAAACGAAAAAAATATTCAATTATATAATAGAGCTCGGAAACGGTTTGACTTATCAGAATTGGATCATAAATTACAATTAAACTTCTATCTATGACAATTTATAACTTTAAGCTGAACTATTACCCTTGACACCTTCTTCTGAAAAATCAACCTTAAAAAATTCATAACTCATCACGAGATAACCCTTTAAAAGCGAAATTCAAAATATAAAACAAAACACAGAAGCCCTTTCATAAAATCCAAAGAATATAAGAAGGCACCATATAATTTTATTAAAGAATAGGTAAATAAACATTAAAAAAAAACACTTAAATTTAAAGAAACGGAATTTCTCGCTTTATTTCTTATGACTGTTATCTTTTTTTTTTTTTTTTTTTTTTAATATTTTTTTCTAATTATTATTTATACTGTTTCGCAAATAAAATGGAACTCTGAGAAACGGATAACAAAGAATATCGGACTTACATTATGGATAAATTTGCGAAATACAATTTTACCCTTTTCAGAATATAGTTAATAAAAACTGTTATAGTTTAATCGTAACTAACAGGCTGAGAAGCGATAAAAACTTGAATTTTTCTTATCGTTCTACGTAAAACGGAGAATAGCCCAGAACTGTTAGGACTAATAAATGGAGGTATTTATCTTTTTATTAACCTTTAATTCCGCTATACTGGGGCCAATTTTTGTTATATAATTTTTCTGCTGTTTCTAGTTCCCAAAATAATTCGTTTTTTTTTTTTTTTTGCAAAGTACAATTTGTAACTAATTCTCTTTTTGTATTTCGAAGTACTTTTTCTTCGCGACAGAAGATTTACTTTTCTTCTCAACTCTCCGTAATGAGTACAGTAGCTATATATGTTTAGATTATGTCATGGAAATTTAATGATTTCAATAACGCAAAAAGTGAAGTAACAAAAGCGGCGTATTTACTTACACCAGAAACTAATAAAATAATCATAGTAATCATTTTATTTAAATTTTTAGGTTTAGTTTATTTTTACCGCGGTAATCGTTTTATTTAAAAATTAATTTTTTCTTAATTTCTTTTTATTCGTCCCATATACATTTCTGTGCCCCTGGTCTCATTTCAACTATTTAAAACCCTCATATTTCGTGTAGTGGACCGAATTGTGAATCTAAACCATTCTTGAATACACTTGAACACACACAAAAAATTTCATCAAAATCGGTCCATCCGTTTAGGAGTTCAGTCACAAACACACGCACAGAATAATTATATATATATAAAATATTTCATGTAATACATTTTTCACGCTTTGCCATCTTACCCACCACTTTGTATTTCACATATGTTTATTTAAAAAATGAATTTGTTTAAAAATTTAAAATAAATAAACTTATTACCACGGCCAGAAATGCAATTAAATGAATGCGTTAAATTCAAATATTACACCGACAAATATTTTAGAGTTCCATTTATTACTTGTGGCGATCAAAGTTTACTTATTTTATACATATGGCTTTAGCATTTGCAATAGTTGATCGCTAATTGCGCCCTTTATCAGGGGAGGGGAAGCTTCTTTAATTAAGTAATCCAGTTTCATTAAACCATCTTCTATTAAATCCAAAGATAAATATACTTAAGTCCTTTATAACTTGACCACTTTCGCTTACTTAAATGATACACACACTTTTTTCACTTTTCCTTCTCTTTTTACTTGACAAATATTGAAAAAAATATACTTTTTCTTTTCCATTCTGAATTTCGAATCGTATAAAAGTGTGTTTTTGGGGTCAACTTTAACATGGTGCAAAAAAGGTGTTGAACAGAGTTTAGTATAATAGGGTCAAGTCTTACAGATCCGTAATTTTATAATACCTCTCTTTTGGGATGCTAACGAACTCTGACATGGTTCATAGCTTAATTAAATAATTTAGTTACTAATGTGTCTAAAATTTTCGAAGATTTCTTAACGTCCTAAACGAATCTCGCCTACAAACTATGTAAAGTTTCTTAATTTAAAAAATTCGATCTGATTATTACCGTGAGAGATAGAGCATTTGAACTGTATTTTTCATATGCACTCCCGACGGATTTATAAACCGATGTCTGTGATAAAATAAAACCAATAATAAATTTACCCGTCTGCGTATTAGAAGTTATTCGAAGCTTCTTTTTTTTTATTTTACTCAAAATAAGGTCATCGCAGTTAGTATTCTACACACTTTTCGTTTATTAAATTATACATTTCTGATTACATTCCCTAGGTATCGCTTTTTGCGTTCTACAATAGCAAATTTTTTAATAATTTTTTTACTTAGTACTCGTTTACAGCAAGACGTTCTTACAAAAACGTTAACATTTATTTTAATAATGAGCAGTGTTTCGAAAGTTTTAAATGTAGACAATCGGGGACGTTGCCACATTACTATACGGAAAAAAATTTACATATACAATTACAAATAACTTACATATATATGCAATGTAGAAAACAAGACCTCGAAGACGCTTAAAAGACCAAATTACAGAATTGATGAAATTTTTCCAGATTGGAAATAACTGGAAAGTCATAGCTTCAGAAAGAAAACATTGGAGAGATTTATGTTCAGATAAACGTGATAAAATTCTGGAAAATAGGGAAAAAATTTGATCAGGTCACGTTTAAGATCGGTACAAACACCAGCAACATGTTCCATATTTCATTTTCGGGCTTGTCTGCAGAGCAAAAATAGGACAGGTTTTGCACATGTGTAGTAAAAAGTTTACGAAATGCATAAGACCAAATCGGATACGAGTGTCTAGCTAATAACAATATATGCAACGTATGCAAAATAATAAAAATTACACAAAACGGCGTAATTAAGATAAAGATTCAGCAAAATAATAACCTGGACTAAACGTTTTGAAATAATTAAAAATGTCGTTCATATCGTTATTTTTAGAAATATTTTTTTACATAATTGTTTTTTATATTAAAGTTCCACCATTGCAGATGCGTGTATTATTAAATTACAATATAAATATTTTATACATACTTCTTCTTTATGTACGAGTAATATTTATACATAACAAACAAAAATAATTCAACATATATACGATACGTGAATAAACATAACAAAAATTAGAGCATATTGATGAGCAGAAATAATGTCTGATTTTTAATACTACTACGTTAAAAATTAAATATACATTTATATATAAAAAATAATAATATTATACTGCAGCAAATACGGAAAAGAGTACACATAATTAAGGCTAAAAATTAAACGATATATAAAAATAACGACACGATGTTGATAATAGTAGCAATTTAGAACGTATTAATTACAATTGTATAAATAAATAAATAAATAAATAAAAAAAAAACAACTATCGATATACTTATTTTTTGAAATAAAAATTAAGGCACAATTTTGTTAGGTTGGCAGTAAACGAGAATACCTTTTAGTACAAAAAATTGAAACAACGTGATAACTTCATGAAAAATAACATTTAGACGAAATCGAATTCTGTTGACGAAAAAGAACTATTTACACTAATTATATAGGTGAAAAAAAGATAATTAAGAGAATTATTATAAAGAAATTGATTAAATTACTTTAATTTTTAACACCAGTCAGCCATATAGGCGAAATCCTTAAATAACATTTGTTCCTCTTCGCTGAGAATTCTTGGATCTTTCGGCGGCGTTAACTGCGGCTTTTCCGACGTAAATTCTTCATCGAAATTTCGAACGTCTTCAATGGAATTCTAAAAAAAAATTTAGAACAACAAATTTTTAATTTTTTGTGTTTAGTTAACAGAGTTTGGTTGAATGTAATTATTATAAAGGAGCTAGAGCGTAGTAGCTTCCCATGCGGATCTGAACCATCGTGCACAGTCCAGTGGCAAGGGTGATGATAACTGACACATTGCAATTACAGCACAAAATACTGTACGAGAGGCATTTCTTAGTAATGTCAAAAAATTTTATCTAGCCTAAAATTATTCAAAAATATTTCAAATATCTTATATTCGAAATTGAAAAGAATACAAACTCAAGCAATGAAACGGAAAACGAAAGGAGTTAACACTCGACGACAGTGCTGTATATTAAAGAATTAGAGTTCCGTAGGTTTGATGGAAGGCAAATTTGTTTTTGCTAAACGTCGACGAAGAATTATGATCATTTCCATTACGTTTATTTGAATTACTTTTTGGAATATTTCTGCGACTACCGTTACATTAAAAAAAAATGATTATAGAACAAAAAAAAAAAGTCTTTACCTGATATACAATTTTAAAAAACTTGAAAACCATCTTTTTCTAGGAAACAAATCGAAAGTTTGAATTTTTTTTCTTTTTCCCGAAGTCAAGAAATATGAGGAAATCCCTTAAACACATTTCTCTTATATATCAAACTTCCGTCTATTAATCAACTATTCTGAATTTATCGAAAACAAGCGTGTTATTATATAATTAACTTAAACGGAAATTATAATTATGAACTACTGAATGTAACTTACAATAACTGGTACAAAAGGCGGTTTAATTTTTCGATGTAATAAATCCTCCCAGACTATATGTCGGAAGAATGCTTGTTTCTTTACGTCTTCCGCGTCGCGTTCACTCGATCCTAACCTCCTTTCCGGATTTTTTCTCAATAACTAAAACATAATTTACCAGTTAAAAAGTGCAATCGTAAAAAATCAATAAGATCAATAAAAACAAAAACTGAAAATTTTAACTGTGCCACTGTCTAACATGATTTAATTTATAATTGTATAAAATAAAATCTGTTACAAATAAATTACAATTTTTAAATATTCTATTTCGTTATTATATTAGCTTTTTTTCTTTTTCGTTTTAATTTTGATTTTATTTTTTTACGAGAAATTAAATAATAACCCCCACAAAAGCATTAAAAATAAAAAATAGTTTTTAATCGCCAATTTTTATAACACTACATTTGCAGAATAATCCAATGTCCTCCTTGCGGTGTGCTTTCAAAAATGTCGATTCATTTTAAAATAATAATCTGAAGAATCGGGGAATGCCACGAAAATAAATAATGGTTTCATTATTACCCGGTGTAACATAACGATAATAATAATTAAAGAATAATGATGACGTAATTTTTAAATACCAGCGTAACAGATATTATCTGTAACGTTTTAAAAATTAATTTGTGAACGCAAATTCTATGAAAGTTACCTGTTTTATTTTGCAAATGCTTTGTTCTGTATGTTACTTTATGCGCGATAAATTGCTTAAATTACTCCGAGAGCCAAGTATAAAAAGTTGACTTAAATTTAATTTCAGCTCGCCTTTTTTAATGAGAAATGTAGCAGTATAATCAAGAAACAGAAAACGACAATGTACAGCGTAAAAGAAAAGAACAGAATTGTTGTTCTGTCACATAATAAGATGTAATAACGTTAAAAAAAAAAAGTCCTCAAAAGTAAAATATTTAGGAAAAGACTAGCTGTAAGAACGTCAATGTATGAAAGGACTGATGCACACATCAATCCAATAAGAGTGAAATGATTACTTATAAAAAATACGAGGTATTACCATTAATGATAACATGTAATAAATACGCTAGTTCAATTAGTTGGAAGTTTTGATAGACGACAGATGGTAAATATATGTGTCAGAATTTTGTAATGCCAATAAGCAAGTATTTAAAACACACTGTATCATGAACTGCACATCATCCGTACCGGTAGTGATGTATGCTATATTTAAAGAACTACAAGAGGAAAAGAGAATACTTATAGTAACCGACTCTTTAGCTTCCCTGTTACGATTAAGCAGGACAAAAATAAATTTAATGAGCAATGTAGAATGCCAAATAAAAATAATTATTATTAAACTAGAATTATTTTTAACCAGAATGGAAATTTAATTGAGCTGCAACTCATTGTGGAGTATTTGAAAACGAGAGATGACCGACAGATTGACAAGGGCGGATAATTATCAAACAATTCATAATAAGGTTAACTGAAGAGAAACAATATCTTATATTAAAGAACAGATTCAGATTCAGTGGGATAAAGAATACTCAAAAAATAATTTTATGCGAACAGATTAGAAAGAGACTACACTGTCCAATTAATGCGGATGTAATCTAATAAATTCGGAGCATTTAGCCTTGAAGTAAGATGTAAATCTACTTTCGGATGGTTCACGAGCGGCGAATTATAAGAAAAGTCACTTAGTTTTTCCATTCCAATAATTGTTTGAATCCAAAAAAAAACCATAAACAAAAGTGGCTTCCGAACATTAATCTTAAATATTTTAGAAAAGAGAAGTCACGCTGCTATAAATGATACGCGAGAATCTCAATGTAATCATTCCTTTCTACCATTATTTCTAAAGTTTTTAAATTCATCACATCGCATAAAATATTACAAGTGTCACATACTTGGGATGTATTTCACGTTTGCATATTACGAAATGCCATAATTCGATGTGTAATTAACTTATTTTATTTTAAAAACTCGAAACGAAGTTACCAATACAATATTCGTTATTCTTATTGACTTTAAGATTATTAGACATAAGGGCCAGAAAAAATGTATAACAGCGAACTTACTATTTTAAATATATGTTGCTAATACCGGTTTTGATACAAACCGATTGATCGTTTATAATTTTACAAGTTTTCGTAATCAGAAAAAAAAAAAAAAATAATAATAATAATAATAATAAAAACAAACTTATTAACAGCTTAAATTAAATATGCTGATATGAAAACACAAACTGTGTTTCCGTAATAACACTAATACATCGGATTAACGTAATTTTTAAATAATCGACCACTTCTATAAATCACGATGTTCAAAAATTACCGAATTAACTGAATGAAGTAAACATCGGTAAAATTTTTGTTTCCGAAATTTAAAAAATTAGATATATACGATTTCTAAAATTTCCATTACCGTTTCTTTTTTTTCTTCTAGAAAGTAATATTCAAGTTAAAGGCGATAGAACGGTATGTCTTTAGAATAATTTAGAATTACAGATAACGAAACCTAGAGCCGTATTAGCTGACTACAAAATTAAAAAATATAAAGTTTAAGTTTATAAACAGGCAGCTAAAAATGTATATTAATGATCGAACCACCGACCAACATATATTTGTATGAATGTTTACGTTTTGGGCAGAATGTAATAAATGTGCATTTACGAATAATTAAGTAAATAATTCTCTGTTCGAAACCAGTTTTTTTACTTGACATTAAATCATTTGACTGCAATTTGTTTAAACTCCTTTTAGAATAGAGATCCAAGTCATCAAAAATTTAAAATTAAAATAACACTGCGATAAAAATAAAAAATAATAATATTCGAGATGTAAAGAAAACCTCCTTCGATAAAGACAATGATAGTGTTCATAACTTTGAAAATTTCATTATAAACACGATTTACTTTATCAAAAAAAAAAAAAAAAAAAAAAAAAAACTATTAAAATCTGTGTGCACACGATCAAATTGAATATCATTTTCTAATAGTCATTCGAAAACTAACGTAATCTTACTTAAATTCAAAAAGGTAGATATTTATGCGTTTTAAATTGATTTTGTATTTTAAAAATGTGCAAAATTTTCACAACTTTGATAAAATTACCTTTAATAGGTCTATTATAAAAATACACATATAATAAACAAACCAAACTTCATTTGTGAAGGCTTAAGATTGTCGTAATTTATAACATACCCGTCTCATAATTGCGATTGACTCCAAACTCAGATATCGTGGGTAACGTACTTCATCATTGACGATCGAATCGAAAACTTCCTCTTCATCATCACCCGGGAATGGCGACTGAAAAAAAAAAAAAAAAAGTCACAATACATACCGGGCATAATTCGGAAAATACACAAGGCTACTTTTCGTTAATTATATGTATACGATTATTTTTCCAAGTATAAGAAGTATTATTATTTCGCTGAAAATTTATTTTTGTAGGTCAAAAGGTACAATTGATTTTTTTTCTCTCCTTATTTGCATTTTATGAAAATTCAGGCGATGATCATTTCGCCAAAAACATCTCCATTTCTCTCGAAGGTTACGTATTGGTTCATTTTCTTACACTGCAAAGCCACGATGGAGTTTTTTTTTCTAATCTATCTTTTTCCCTCCAATAAGCAAGTATTTGCAGAAGTCCAAATTTCCACTATATATATATATATGACACTTAAATACTCGCATTTACTTTTTTTTTTATTACGTTCATCACGTTCCTCCCCATGTGTTCCACAACTTCCACGTTCCGAACTTTTTCAATCTATGAGATTTTTAACATGCGTCGGTAACACCAATTTCAAACGTTTCGATTTTGTTTATTATCGCTGTTTTCAAGATTTCACAGCTGTTTTGATCAAATATCTCAGAATTTTCAATCTTAAGGGGATGCTGAGATCATTCAATGTTAGCGCTCCGTTCCAATTACTGAAACTTTTGCCAGCACAATACGTGTTTTAATTTCCTCATCCGGGTTCATGTTTTATCCGTGAGCCGAGACATTTGAAATTCTTTCTATATTTTCACTTGCTAGCACCAACTTTCTGTTATCAATTCTTTCCTTATTCACTATCATAAATTTTGCTTTTTTTTCCTAATAAAACGACCTCATTTAGTGGCGCTTGAAAATTCTGTAATGTTTCGGTCACGGGGACAGCGTCATTATCTGATGTTGTTTATTATTTTTTCTCCGGATCGCTTCAACAAACACTTCTTCAGAATATAAAAGGTGAAAGGACGCAATCTTTCCATACTCTGATTGGAATTTCTGTGCCTCAATATTGCCGGCTTCCACAAAAGAAGCTGTTTACTCCCGGTAAACTTTGATTACCAGCATGTTGCACTCTGTCGAATACTTTATCAAAATCTGTAAAGCAAAAGAAAACTGGTTTTCGAAATTCCAAGTACTTTTGCAATAAGAACCGTACGCAGTATATAGCTGACCGGAATCTAAAGTGTTGTTTGCGAATTATCTGATCACATTTATACTATATTTTTCGTCGACTTATACGCAATAGTATTTTCAGTACATCAGACATAATACCAAACAGTCTGAAATCGACGCAATTGTTGGCTTTTTTCTACGTAGGGACTGGTATAAATTTCGATTCAAGTCATTCTTCTGATATTAGTCCACTAGTGTATATAGTTCATTGTATAATCTCGTTGTTTCTTTAATTACCTATCGTTCTCCGCTTATCATTCCATTCGGTTCTCTCCTCACTGTACAGCTTTTCTACTTCAGACCGAAGAATTTCAAAACAATCTTCTTCGCTCACTGTATTTAGTATATTCCCTGATCAAGTTGCCTTCACTTGTGATTAAACTTTTCATGACGTATGGTTTTTTGTTTTTCTTTATAAATTTCGCTGTATTCTTTCAAACTTACCAAAAGCTATCGGTCGTTCAATTTTTTTTTTGGATCATTTTATATTTTTATTCACCCTGATCTTTAAGTTTCCTTTTTTTATTTTTTTTACTAGTCCTGGAACTTCTAAAGTCATCCATGCATTCTTCATTCGTTACTCCCTTTTGCCCAGCGTTTTCTCGAAAAATCACACATTTTTAAACATCGTACAGCTTTCTTCAACGTTATTTGTTTCCAGTTCTGGAAGTTCTGGTATTTTTTCAGTTGATGTTATCTGTTAATTTTTGCTTAATTTCAGACTGTTATAGTTTTAGCGCGCTTATGAATTGCTTTTTTGTTTTCTTCAGTTGATCTTTGCAGTGAGAAGCACATGATTCGGATTGATGCCTGCGCAGAGATACAGTCTCTCTGGTGTCTGGCTACTAAATCTTAATTGCAATTAATCTTTTTTACTGGTAATAAAAAAAGAGAAAAAATTATCGTATACATCATAAAATATTAATATAAAACAACATATTTACCTCTCCTACTAGCATTTCAAAGATTAATACTCCCAAACCCCACCAATCAACAGCACGCGTATAAGACGTTTCCGTTAGGACTTCCGGAGCGAGAAATTCGGGAGTTCCACAAAAAGTACCTGTACGATCGCCGAAGCCCATTCCTTCTTTGCACAGACCGAAGTCAGCGATTTTAACGTAACCTTCCGTATCCAGCAGTAAATTATCCAGTTTCAAATCTCTATTATTTAAAAAAAAAAAAAAAACAGTAATAAAAAGGCTTAAGAAAGGCTATCGTGGAATTTTCGCGAATGAATAGTGTATGTTACGTATTTATAATAAAAAAAAAAAAAAAAAAGTACTCACACGTTAGCGAAGTTTTAAAAAAATTTTTTAAGCCATATTTTGTAAACAAATTAAACGAAAGTGAGACCAAAAACATCAAACGAAAACATTGTAATATGTAATTGAAATTATAAATTAAAAATGTTAATTATACATAAAATTAATTTGTTTCTTTTTATACATATTTATATATTTAAAAATTCAATTCTCCATCGGGATATCTCTAGGACCCCAGATGCTAGTTCTTCTGTAATACTTCTAAAAGAGAAAACTTCAATTTGACTACTTATTCCAAAAAAAAAAAAAAAAAAAAACAGAAAAATAACCCGGTTTCTGCAGCTGTTTATTTCAAAAAGGTAACGAAAAATCTTTAGATGTTAAAGTTTCTACGTTACTATAATACTTATTATTAATAAAAATTTTAATAACATTCCGGTTCGAAAATGTACTAGGAAATACTTTCGATTTATATTTAATGTTATATTAAGAGCTTAAACACATTTAATATGACACGAAAGATTTTACCTAGATATTTTAAATATTAATCAGTGTAAAAATATCTTCACGCGTTATTGTTTAAAATTGTTTGTCAAAATGCATACTCCCTTTTTCTCCCGTGCGTAAATAAATGAAAATGTATTATTCCCATAGAGAATTTGTCGGTGGTTCTACAACAATTGCATACTTGCAGAAAAATTAAAAGTATTAGAGTGCACTATTATTTTCTGAAGAACAAAATTGAAATGAATCCTATCATTTACATTTTCGTTATAATTAATGTTTTTTTAAAAATTGTTTCAAGTTAATTCTTATAAAAGAGTACAGGCGAGAAACGTCAAAATTGGTTATGTTTTAATATTAGCGTAATTTTAATCAAATATAAAAATACATTCAATAAATATTTATTTAATTACTTCAGTCAATGGGTATTATTTCGAAATTCTCGCCTTTAATCAAGATAGCCTTTTTTGTAACACGCGTGCTCAAATACACTCACTTGTATATACATATATATTAAACGCGAATTGCATTTAATTTTATACACGTTTGTTATGTGTATATCTTTAATTATTAATATTTTATATGAAATTAACTCTCCTATTTTTTTTTAAATTATTATTATTAAAAAGAACATTTAAACCCTTTTTTTCTCTAAATAATAACTAATCAAAAACTCCTTTTTTTTTCTTTCAGTGATATTAATTTTATCGGTCATTTCTATTTGCCAGCAACGGGTTTTGCATTTGTATGATCCGATTAAATATGATTGCTGGACAAAAGCGTTTATTCACAAACAAACAAGTAGAACAAATAATTAACAGATTACCGATTCACAAAGCCTCAGGATGGGATGGTATTAGAGCTTCGGATGTTAAAAATAATGTAGCTATATTTATCCCCCTACTTACAAGAATAATTAACGGTTCAATTAAAGAAGGTAGCATTCCTGAGGGATTAAAAACTGGTGTTATTAGACCGATATATAAAAACGGCTTAGTGCTTGTGACAATTATAGACCAATTACTATAATCTCGGTTTTAGCAAAAATTTTGGAACAATTCGTTGCGTTTCATTTAAGAAATTATTTGGAGAGAAACGAGTTGCTGCATAATATGCAATTTGGTTTTAGAGAAGGAAAATCAATTGTCTCTTTGTTAAGAGTATTAACAAATAGGATAAATAAGGGGTTGGCAAACGGCAAACAATTTATTATAATTTTTATAGACATCAGTAAAGCATTCGATGCGGTAAATCATCAAATATTGTTGCAAGATATGAAAGGAATGGGAATCATAAGTAGGCAAAATAACTGGTTTGAAAGTTATTTGTATAATAAGAAAAGCGTAGTAAAAATCGACGAAGAATTAAGTAAAGAAGAAATTGCATTAACAGGGGTGGGACAAGGAACTATTTTGGCTCCGTTGTTATTTTTGATCTATACCAAATCCCTTCATAAATTCGTTAAAAACTCGACAGTCTTTGCTTATGCGGATGATATAGCACTCGTTATCGAGCACCGCAACATCCACGAGGCCGAAAAACTCTTGCAAGTGGATGTGAATAGTATATGTAGGTGGGCGCATGATAAACATCTAACTATTAATATAAAAAAATCGAAGGCTTTGTATATAAGAACGTCCAGTAAATATAGAACATATAAGCCATCTATCACAATGCATAACAATAATTGCTTACATAATTACTTGACTTCTACTTCGAACTGTGGGTGCACACAACTGGAAATGACAGAAGAGATTAAATATTTACGATTAATCATTGACAGGACATTATCCTGGAACAAGCATGTGATAAATTTATCTAATAAAATCAGGCAAATGATACCGGCACTTTATAAATTGGCTCTTTCAATACCATATGGTAGCTTGCGTGTATACTATAACGTTATAGTATTGTCTAGAATCATGTATAAAAAGATTAGTAGTCAACCAAAAAAATGCTTAAAGATAATATTACTTAATAAAGATCAGGTTAACAGCAATATTAGCTGGTGGAGAGAGAAAAATTAAATGTCTCCGAGGATGTACTACTTTTATCACCGATTACTTCAACATAAGACCACAAGTATATCAATTGCTACAATGACAAGAAGTAGGACAACGAGGAGTAATAAGGAGGTATATTTTATTCGACTAAGAGGCATATAATACTGATGAAATAGTTTTAATTAAGCTTCTAGAACGAATCCCAGAAGATATAATGCTAAAAGAAATAGGTACTTGGAAATTATTAATTAAGCAATGATTGATTGATAACACTGAATGACATTAGATTAGATAAATTGGGAACTGGCTGTGGCGGAGAATCGGCCATTCCTATATATCTGCCGAACATGTGGTTATGAAATCGTATAAATAAGTAATTCTTCTTTGTTTTTATCTTTTTTAGTCTTGTTTTATAATTATTATTCTATTTTTAGTTTATATTTTCTCACTATTTATAAGTACGAAAATTAATAGTATAAGTAAAGAACTATTGTAACACATTTTTTATTGTATAAACGATGATAAGTGTGTTGGGCACCCGCAGACGGGCAGTATGCCTTGCGGGACCCACAACTTATTTTTTAATAAAAAAAAAAAAAAAAAAAAAAAAATCTATATCCCCGACTAATATTGTGGTTTATTAAAAGGCAAAATTATATAATTATGTGATTCAATAAGTATTCAATACATAAATTTCAGTGATAGTATTACACGTGGTTTTTGAAGAATTCCCGATTGTTCCAAAAAGTCGTATTCATATATATTTTTAAAGTTTTATTTGGGTTTCTACAAATATTATTAAACTTACTGGTAGATACTTCATCATCCATGATTTTACCTAATGATTCGAATTTGAAAAAACATTAAATTTTATCAGGAAAATGTATATTAAACTTATTTATAAAATTACCGACTGGTTCCGGGAACGCAGTCCCGTAATCACGGTGATAAAACAACCATTTTTTTACAAACAGCAACTGTTACTACTATTACAGCTACTACTATAATTACTATTACTGCTAATAATAGCACAAATAATGAATTAAATAGAAATTGGCTTTAAAAAAGAAAAAAGTAAAATTTACCTGTAGATAATGTTATTTTCGTGAAGATATTGCAAACCGGAAACAACACAAGCCGAATAGAAAACTGCACGCGGTTCGGTAAATACATCGGCATGTATATGCATCATTAAATCGCCACCAGCCGCATATTCCATTACGAAACAGACGTGATTCTATGAAATTAGAATTTATTCTACACTAAAGTAAACCTATTATAACAGCGTGAAAATTATTATTTTATACACTGCTCACTTAAACAGACTTCTTAATCCGAGCCGGCGATTTTTTAAAAAAGTTTAAAATCTGTAAAACATTTTTTTAAATTTGTTACTACATTTTTAACCAGTCTCTATGTCATTAACGCAAGAAAAGGCAAAAAAAAATGCTCGTTTCATATATAACGTTTGTCAGGTATAAGAGAATCTCTGCGATTTGCCGCCTACGTTTTGAGCATAGTTTGCTCCCTTCCTCATTGTTACGTTATTCTCTCGTGCCTTCTCCTTATTGTCCATTGCACCCTCCCAGCAATTAATGTATTTCTTATCCCGATAATGTTCAGTTGTTCGTTGCTTCAAACTGAACAAGCTTCCTTTTATTCCTTCCTCTTACAAACCGGTATTCCCGCTCCATACTGTGCTTCATTCATTCTCTCCCTTCCTTCTCCTACGGTTATTCTAGCTCTTGATTCCTTTCTGTCGGCTATCTCTGATCGTGTAAGGATCTGAGTCTCTCTTTCCTCTCTGTCCGTTGTTCTTAGGCCAATGTCCATATTGACGAACCCATTAAAAAAAAAAAAAAAAGTATAAGAGAATAGAAGCCAATCATAGTAATAAAATGTTTAAAAAAAAAACAACGAATTCAAGATTTATTATAAAAATTTAATAAAAATGCACTAAAAAGTAAAAAATAATAATTTAATAAAAATGTACCAAGAAGTAAAAAAGAATTATTCGATTAAAAATATATTTCAGAGTGATATATCTTAAGGTGATATTATGGAAATTCTTATACAACATTAATACATATTAGGGTCGGCATCAAATTCATATTACAATATCTAGGAACAATTTAATGAATATTTAATGCAGTTTTTAATCATTATTGTAATATGAATTTGATGGCGACTCTAATAAGTATTAATGTTATATAAGAATTCCGATTATATCGAAATATATTTTTTATCGAATAAAAAGTTAATGTTGTATAAGAATTACGAAAATATCACTTTAAGATACATCACTCTGAAATATATTTTTTACTTTTTAGTTCATTTTTATTTAATTTTTATAATAAATCTTGAAGTCGTTATTTTTTTTTAAACATTTTATTTTACAATTTTTAGCATTATACTCGATTTTTTTCTTGAAATCAAATTTTTTGTCACATTGTTCTCCATATTTTACGTTTAAAAAAAAAAAAAAAAAACGATTTCTTTATTTTGAACAGCACTTCCACGGTAAAAACATCAAAAGCTACATTTCTATGGTAATTTGACAAATTGATGATAGTATTTTAAGTCAATCATCTCTGTTATACTAATAAAAAATATGAAGGAAAAAAAAGATCTAAAGAGGCCATGTTTTTTTACGTTTTTTGACAAATACTCTGTTTGTATTAACCGATTTTGATCAGGACTCACATGGTCTGAGTATTACTCTTTCTAATGGACAAAGAATCAGAAAAAGTCGGTCTATATGAATATGAGTTATGCGCGAACAAACATAAAAAAAAACGCGATGAACGTGTAATCTCTTTATTTTTGGAATTCAGTAAGAAAGCTATATTTCCATGGTAATTTTACAAATTGATAGCATTTTAAGTCAACCACCTCTGTTATGCTAATAAAAAATAATAAGAAAAAAAATTATCCGAAGGGACCACATTTCTTCACGTTTTTTGACTAATACTTAATTTATGTTCACCAATTTTCATCATTACTCATATGGTACCTAAGTTGAATAGTACTCTTTCTAATGAACAAATAATCAGTAAATCGGTCTATATGATACAAAAAAAAAAAAAAAAAAAAAAAAAAAAAAAACAAAACAAAACATACGTGACGAATGTAATTGTATAATCTCCTTTTTTTTGGAAGTCGGTAATAACCGTGATTATCGAAATAAATGGTTAGGAAAGAAAAGAATCCATCATGAACAGAGGAAAATAAGTTTTATACGATCAGAAGTAACCGACAAAAAGATTCAAGACAAGGGAAAGGAAGAGAGAGAATGAAGAACTATATGGGAATACCGTCTGATATAAAAGAGAAGAGTAAAAAGAAGTTTGTTCAGTTAAAGGTGGCGAACAATCAAACATTGTGTGATCGGGGTCAGACGGCATAAGAGAAAAACAGAAAAGCAATGAAGAGAGCAAAATCCATTTAATAAATATGAAACCTGACTCATAGATTAGTGAGCGTCTGCTTGAAGGATATTTTTCTTCCTTCTCTCGATATCCCTCCCCCTTTCCCGAAACGGCAGGTAGGAAACACTTATTTACTAAAATATTGATTTATTATACTAATGGAATTAGTATAACCCACGTCCAATTAAGTATTTGGTATTATATTAATTTCCATTTTACAGTTTTTTTTATAATATATACACTATATTTTTAAAATGTACATTATTTTTTCGGAATTTTATTTCTTCAATTGCAAATTTGTTAAATTCATTAAAATAATTTTGTACAAGTTGTTTTATATCGTAATTACAAAGTGTCTATTATTCGGTATTATTATAATTGCACTCTTGTAGTATATTCTCTCGATATTCTTTTAACCTTTCCTCCTTTTCTAATTGTCTGTTTCATTCGAGATTTCTTACATGGACGTGTTTTTTTAATCTTTTTCTTTCTTACCTAAAAATACACGGCTCACTTTTCACCAACTAAAATTTATTCTTCCTACGCCTTAGCGTTAAAATATATTTCAGCGGAGCAATAATAACGGGATGTCCTATTGACAGTTTCCTTTGCATCAACAAATAGTAAACCAGGTTAACAACAGCTAATCCGTTAGTGTAACCGGTCGATGTATTTTAGTTAATATGTTTCGGTTAAAACTGACTGATTGCATCACATTTAAAAATTATCGACTTTTTTTTATTTTTACTTTGAATTTACGACAGTTTTTAAATGATAAATTAATTTTTATTTCTAATTTTTCAATTTTCATCTACAATAATTAAATAATTCACTTATTAAATTTTAAAATGCTTTTTCAAATTTCATCACCACGCTAAAATTGCTTTTGATACATATTAACTATTACGTTTTAAGAAATTACATGGGCTTTAAAAAGAAAAAAAAGAAAAAAACGAATGAAACAAAATGCATTTTTTATTGGGGATACCGTCATTAATTTATTAAATTGTATTTATTTCCAAATAAACTAATGAAGAAAAGAAGAAAAGTTAGTCATATGTATAGCTTTTAGCGCGCGGAAACAAAAATGTGATACGTGTATATGAAGTGAAAAATACGATACAACACTATTTTTCACACGATTTAACGAGATTTTTTTTTTTCTTTTTTTATTTATATTTATGTATTATTTAGTAAATATAACATTTATGGATTATTTTATTTTACTGTTTTTTTTTCTTCTTCCTCCGATAAAATTATATTAAGCAAAATTCCATTTATTAAGATAAAGTAAGTACAGTTTTTATTTTCAGGTTTATCACCGTCTCAACAAGTTCTAGTTTACAATATTGTTACCTCCGTCTGAAAACAAGCGAACAAATTAACCAAGAACGGATGTCTCATTGCGTTCGCCACTTGAAAGATACGTTTTTCGGATAGCAGCGATTCCACTTCGTCTCTGGATATTATGTCGCCTTTTTTTAGAGCTTTAATAGCGAAATGTTCGTCTGTATTTTTATATTTACACAATATCACCTGCGAATAGAATAAAATAAATTCTTTCGATTAAAATAATCATTTAAATAAATAAGTATTAGTAATTTAGCGACAGTTGATTAAATGTGCTCTTTAAAGAATCACTCGGTAATAAAAAATTGTTCATGGCTGTTCAGTTCGATTACAAAACCAAGAACAATTTCGAAGGCAAATTTAAAATAAAATTTTGACACTAAATTCTCCTCGGTGTTAAAAAAACGCTCCGAACGAACTGAAATAAACAGAACGCGCATATATGCTTGAAAACAGTACGTACTAAACATGCTAAATGAATTCCATCTGTAGTCGGTAAATGAAATTACGTAAAAAGATATGTTCTGTTGTACTATGCGCGCGAGGTATTTTACATAACCCTTAAGTATACGAACTCTCCGCAGTGCACGTTCTATTCGGTTTATCGTTGTTTCATTTCTATCGTCTTCAGCATTCATATTTATCAAGATTTTGGAACTCGAATTTTTTCATTCGTTTCCCCGACGACTATATTTCGAAGACTTCTACTATGTTATCGGTTTGCTTTCCCTTCACAGTTCCTGTTTCTAAATCATAAACAGCAGTTTGTAGCTACAAATCTAATCCCTTCCAAAAATGTCTTTCTCACAATTGAATTCACTTTGCCACATAAAATCCTAAACATCCTTTACTCGATGATACGTTTTGTTCTTATCTTCCGTTTAATTATTTTTGCTTTCACTCCATTGGCAATGTAAATTTTTATAAACAACTTAAAAAAAAACAACAATTTTATCGGCCTTTTTCGAATCTACATATAGTTATATTATATATTCTAATACTTGTATTAAAAAACACAATTACGTAATGATCGAATAAAATATATTTTTACATACTTTTCCGAAATGCCCTCTGCCTAATACGCTTAAAAATGTGAAATCATCAATCGACATTTGTACATTTTGCTGCGATATCGATTTTACGGAAAGTTGGCTGGTGGATAAACGTTGTTCCGATGACTTCAAGATGGCTTGATTAAAATCTGGCGGCTGTAAATGGATAACAATTATTTACAGCGTGCGATTTTACAAAATTAATGTTAAAAATACTAAACAGAATTATCGATTTCTTATTAAGCGACAAAATTATCTTTTTATTCTTACTGAATTTACGAATAAGGAACAAGAAGAAATGAGAAAAAATGTAGAAAAATGCCAAATGATAATAAAAATTTACAAAAAAGGATTTACCGAAAAGTAGAAAAAGGTTTGAAAAAAAACTAGAAAACAAAGAAAATAAGAATCATAATTAAAATAAAAAGAACTCTAGAGCTAAGAATACCCTACATAACTTCGGATTAAAAAATCCATGTTTACAGTGGAATCAAATAGCTTCGCTATGATTAGAAATATTTGAATACAAAATTAGAATCGGTGATTTATAAGTGTTTACCAAGTTTTTAATTATGGCCAGTGAATAGTGCTTTTTGTTTTATATCATTTCTATTTATTCGAAGATAAAGGATAATAAAAATATTAAACCTACATTAGAAAGGACACATACGATAATTTTTTTTAAAATTTAAACTTATTCATTACTACCCGTATAAACCACCGAAATCGTTTTATTTACGAATGCTCAATTACACTCAAGCTTAAAAAAAAGTTTTTAAACAGGTGTTATTGAAACAGATATTTAATTTTTTGCTTATTCTATTTTTTTGTTTAATTGAAAAATAATTTTTTTATTTTTCTTATATTATATTATATATATATGTATATAAAGTAGATAAGCGATTTCTGTAAAAAATTGTACTTTTAAAGAACAAGGTATAAATAAATCTTATAAATTTATTCTTTTCAGACTATACTTGTTAAGCTTATGTCGTACATGTTCTAAAAGTTCGTATTTTTCATTAATAATAAATAAATGTACCTCGAATAAAAATTATTTTTAAAGATTTTTTCAAACATAATTTATACATCTCTAGGTAACAATCATCGTATACGTCGTGGACTTTTTCAATTTTGAATATTTCTAATTTTTAACTTTATATATTGCAGGGGGAACACCCGACTACATATTATTTAACTACACGAATAGAAACAAACAGGGGAAAAAATGACAAGATTTTTGTTTACTTAACAGTAAACATGTTTCAGTTAAAAAATGTACTTTAATAATTTACAAAATAAAATTGAAATATGTAAAAAAACTTTAAAAAACAAGCTTTCATTTAAAAAAAACAAAAAGAATAATATATGTAATGTTCTGATAGTGGCAGCTCTCTAAATGTGCAAAATAGATTATCTGGATGGATCTTAATAAAGGTAATACTAAAATTACCTCAAATATATCATTCAGATAACGTCATACATTTATACTAATTATGTCAATAGAAAAGCTTATTGCAAAATTATATGTAATGGAAAAGAAACAGATTATTTCTCTCAACTACTTATGACGATCTTTTATATCTTGTGCAATCCGTGTGATAATTTTTAAAAAAAAACGATATTTCATTATTAGAATAGCTACGTAATTAGATGGGTTTCAAATATCCGCAACTGTCAAAGCGTTAATTATTTTATTCCATTTAGTACATTTTTAAACGTTTTCATTATGTTTTATTTTTTCTTTTTGACTGATTTTTTTTTCCTTTTTTTTTTTAGGCGTGTCAACTGCGGATACGTTAACTATAATAGGTGAGAATATGTGATAGCGGGATTCGAACCCAGTTCTATCCGACCGAAACACCACTGTGCCTAACCAACTACGCCATGACAATTGGCTCCGGAATTTTTTTCACGTACCTGTATGAATATGGTTTTTGTTTTTTAAAGTTCACATTTTTTTGTGCTCTGGGTTCTTTGTTAATTTTAATAATATCAGGATTTCCTGCCTTTTACGTTTATTCTGTATAATTAAATAAACTAGTGATCGCCCATTGGTTGAAATTCGACCATAATTACTATTAAAAATTTGAGGAAAACATATATGAATTTGCATATTTCCAAAACTTTTTTTTCTACTCTTATCATTCGTTCATTGTATGTATATCTGAGAATATACACATTTTTATTGTACTTACAATACAAAACAGTTCAGTACCATTATAATTAAATGAAAAATAAATTCAGTAAAATAACAGTAAACCACAATTTTGAAACCCTTATTTATTCATATTAAATGACACCTTGAGATTTAGTATACTGTAAAAGAAAAATCCAATAATGATAATTATTAAGAAAAACTTTAAATTTGAATAAGAACAGATTTACTGGCTATAGTGATTTCATTTTTCATTTTTTGTATCAATTTATTATTTAAATAAGAATAAAAAAAATAACTGTTTCCAAAATATTTATACTGATAACCTTAAAGATCGTTAATAGCTAATAAACGAAAAAAAAAATAAATAAATAAATAAAAAAAAAAGAAAAGAAAATCGATTAATAAACAGAGGAGAAAAAGGTACTGAACTGTTTTGTAATGTAACATTAATAGTTTTACTGTAAAACAGTATTAAATATTAATTATAATTAAATCCACGGGTAACATACAAATCTTATGTCGTATAAATTAAGTTTCTCTGTTGTAACAAATTTTTTCATCGAGGTTTTAGTTCTTTACAGGGATGGATGCCCCCTATCATCCTCCCCACGTGGATCCGCCATTGTATATATTGAATTTCGTAGAATAAATAATTCTAAATTTATTATTATAATTAGAAAAACAGTATGTAAAATAATAAAATGTTAAAAGTAAATCGACGTAAAAGATGAAGATTCAAAAGATATATTCATAATTACATACGCCGCTAGTAAGCGTACAAACATTAGCCGCACCATTAGAAATACTGAATATTATACAAGTTAAAAAGAAACAACTACCCCTTCATTACCATATTATGGTGAACTACTACCCCGGATATTATTTGAACGAACTAATAAAGATAAATTATTGCAGAACCGAAACCGTTAAATAATAATACGGTTAGAAAAAGTAATGGTGCGCAGTGATTATCGCAATTTTCCAGAGTACCGAGAAAGTAATGAAATTTAACATTATTTAACGGGGCGGCCATAACGCCTACGGTGCGCAATTTACTTGAAATTATTTCAGAGTCAATAGGGGACACTGTAATTTTTTTGTGGAACTTTAGATAATCGCGATCTATTTTTTTGAACGACACGGTTATTTTTCAATACATATGCGCAGAAAAGTTCGTTTTTTCATTTTAAAAATTTCAATTTACAATGGGGATGCTCCGATTTTTACAATAATGTAAAACCGTAATATTTTGAGCGTTTTAATCACTGGTAATTATGTCGGCAACCGTTTTTGTATTGATTTTTGTCCAAAGTATGGCCAATGTAAAGAAAAATGCAAAATCACTTTCTGATATTGTCTTCCAAGTTCAGTTCTAAATGTAAAAAAATAATTAAAATTCAGCCGATTTTTATATTTTTTTGGAAAAATCACATCATGCGGTTTGTTACATTTTCGACGATATTCAAATAATTACGTCTTTGGAAGTCAGTCTGACGAACTTGAATTATGAGACGACTTTTTGCAAATGCGGTCTTCCTTGCTGTGCCCGCTTTTGAACAGGTGCTAGAATTGTCATACTCGCACCAGCTCGGTTAATTTCATCTTGCGCAAAACTTTCCCCGGAAAATTTTACAACCAAATTCAGTACAGGCTACGCCAGGAACAGCGTTAAATAAGGAACGAGCTGAATTGCCATACATTTAAATTGGACGTGATTCAATCTTAATTTAATATTTTGGAAAGCTGTGCAACTAGCGTACTCGATCGTCTGAAATATTCGCATCGTTTCTTTATGAACTGCTCAATATCGAAAATAGATTTATTTCGTCGTTTGTCTCGCTACGGATTTTAATTATTTATTTACATGTACTTTTGTTCGGAAATTATTGAATTTAATGCACGGTGGATGGATATCGATAATGAAGAATATTACAGGTACATTACTTTACCGAATAAATATTTCGAAGGGCAGAGATTCAGTCGTAACGCGAGATGAAATGTGCATAAAAATTATATGTTAATTTTATCGTATCATTTCATTTGTAAACAAGTACAGCGGAATAAAATTTAGATGTTTACGTTAACCGGTGCAACTCGCTTATTGTTCAATATCGTTTCCGGTCTTACAACTTGAAATTTTATTTTTTAAACCATTTCAATGTGGTTGTTCGAGTGGCACCGTTCTAAAAGGTGCCGGCAGTTTCAGTGGTATCCGATAAGAATCCGTAAGTTGTTTATTATTTAAAATTCTACTAGTACACTAATTTGACTGCTTTGAAATTAGTAAAGGTGCGTACGCATTCGGCACTACAATTAAAAAAGTTATTATTATACGAAATGTGCCACATATGTAAGCCTATAAAACTAAAATTAGTAGAGAAAAGAACAAACGAGTGCAAAAATAGGCTAGCTTGTCAATCGGTATAGTTTAACACGAACTCTTTCGTTATTGAGCAAAAGCCGCTTTGTTAAATGTTAAAAATTGCATATTGAAAAGCTCTAGTTCGTACACTGCCATTCGGATAATTTTCAATTCGAAATTCTCCCTTAATTGTTTACTGTATGAGTCTGATGATTACATAACTAGACACTAATACAAATTTACATTTTCATCGATAATCTTCTTCAGAAATTTATTAAGAAAGAAAAGAAAAAGAAAAAAAAAAGAAAAAGTCGATTTTCCAGAAACTTTTTTTTCCTCTTTCGATCGTTTCTCTGCTATCACTAAGCTTCCTCCAAAAGTGAGATTACTAGAGATTACTTAGTATTTTCGAATGAAGATAATCGGAAATAACAGATGACAACGTAGCAAAAGAAAACGAGGGACTTACCACACGCGGAAAATAATGCCATCGGTAATATTTAGAAAAATACTTCGTAACGGAAGTTGTGTAAGTGTTAATAAAAATTGTTATTCGCACAAATATCATCCGGTGTAACGCACACAATATTAGTCACAAGGTAGAACACGCTGTGTTATATGCATCGGGTGGTCATAATGCAAAAAGATATTTTTTTTTTTTTGTAAAAGCCAATGACGAAAATGAAAAAGAAGAAAGTTTTGTTAATTTTTACAGATTCAGTAAAGTACTTAGCTGGATACCTCATCATTAGGAAATTCAACAAGAGGAGAAGGTTGGGGCGTTGACAAAGGGGTAAATGTAACGTTATCTGATAATTCCATAATTTGTGATCTATCTTCATCTGCATCCTGTAAGAAGTCAAACTCATGAAATATTTCTTGAAGCTGAAACAATAATTAATACTCGCGCAGATTTTTTTTTTCTTTCCGTTGTCAACAGCACTAAATCGGCGTGTGAAATACACGTGCATACATGTAATGACAACGGTATATTATAAGACAAAGATTAAAGCGGCAGTATTATTATATTATTATTAGGACGGAATTTACCGCCAGTTCGGTGTTATCATCTCGAGACTACTTATTAAGGCAACTAGATAACGTGTACGGGGGGCATATTCCGCGAATAAAATTAATTAAATTTAAAAATTGACGAGTTTTATCTGTAATTTTTCAGTTGATTTTAAACACGCAGTCTCGGGAATTTGTTTTTCGTCGCCCGCATCGGTTTAATTTACACGGGCGTACCGTAATAGATAAATATTATATTAATTATGATAAATAATACTCATTTTAAAAATTTAAAAAAAAAAAAAACTCTTTCATCGTTGCTTAAATTAATGTAAATCGTTGAAATAAACATTTCTTTATCTTTTAAATATACACAAGCACATTGGTAAAAAATTTGAAATTTTCACGAAAATAAATTTATTTCATACCTCAAAAGATTTGTGATATCGTTAAAAGTGCAGGTAAAATTTAAAATTCTATTTTTAGAATAATTAATCTGATTTTTATGAATAATATTTTTTGAAAGTGTGTACACTTCACTAATATACTATATATGCGACAAAAAATCTAAACCGGATGATGGTCTGATGATTTATCAGTTAAATTTTTTTTTTATTCTGAGAGAACGCGACTAAGTAATCACTTTGGTATTGCGCGCAAAAATTTGAGTACGTACCCTCGGATAACATTTTTAAATTGTGGTCAATAAGCGGAGGTGATAGATGAATGAGGAGGGAAATCCATTTTGGTTATTTCATAGGAATATAACATATAGAATGGTAAATTTTTGTGTAAATTATTGAAGTGCAATAAAGCATACTCTTGCAGTAACTCTGTACTTTTAATGTATGTACAGGACCTTAAATACTGAAAAATTAAAAATTTTTAAATTAAATTTTTAATCAATATGTAGTTTAAAAACAAAACATATTTACTTCGTATAAAAACTGGTTTAGGTTCAACAACAACGGGGTTTTAAGTAACTTTTTTTTTTTTTTTTTTGCACTAGTTCGGTTTTATTTAATTATTGGACAAATTTATGAACTAAATACGAGAAAACAAATATAAAGCCACGTCACGTTATTTATTGAACGTCTCACATATATATATATATATATATATGTTTGCGTATATCAGTATATTACAGTGCAATAGAAAGGTTTTGCAGATACCTTTTGTCTTTTAGAAAGTCGAAAATAAATGCGATTATTTTTAATATATTCTCTTTTCTCGGTATATAAGAAAAAAAATTGGTAAATATTTTATGTCTCTTTTCTCGATTTTTTATTTCGTAATATAGAATGTAAAACATTTTAACAGCTAGAGATAATTAAAATGAAAACATTCAAATGGTATTTTTAATAGTTTAACGGATGTGTGCTATCAATGCAAGCACGTTGAGGGGTCTTCTTCGACATTGGCGAACGAGACGAATTAATAAACAAATTTTGGCAATTTTTTTCTAATATCCGCTCGTTAGGGGCGAAACATCCTAGTTATTAATAAAAAAAAATGTTTTGTCAACTTTTAAAACGTTGAAAATTATTTCAGTCTTAATTAAATAGCAAGAAATAATTAGAAAATTAAAAACACGCGAAAACTTTCGCTTCTATCGCGTCGCGCCTTAACGACGTTAGCTGGCAACTATATTTTGGAAATCGTTCGGTAATTTACATTACCATAATCGAATAACCAGAAATAATTAATAATTGATAATCTAAAAAGTGTAGGGCGTATAAACACATTTAATGTTTCGACAGTTTAACAACGAGGAGTAATCAAAGTAAGCAATAGGAAGAGTGTCCTTGGGAGTTGGTATGCGAAGCGTCCCCTAATAAAAGTTTATTGATAAAAAGTCACTTTCAAAGGAATATTTTGTACTTCTTTGCTTTAAAGCTGAAAGGAATTAAATATATAAAACGAAGTGCATACCTTTTATTCCTGGTGGTATAAGTGAACTTGTAATTATAGTAAACGCTAAAATTTTCAGTTTAAAAAAATAGTGAAAACAATTTGGTAAGGAACTGCCTCAGCAATTTTATAATGTTTTAATTTAGTTAAGAATTAGCGTCCGGTGAATATGGAAAATTAACTTGTTTCTACTGAAAATTAAAATATCGGAAGAAAACAGTATATTCTAAGGTTCACGTGTATTCATAATGAATGTAATAATTAGAACTACACGTAGTATAGACCGAAAGTAAGGGCGGTTTTTAAAGACACTGTTTAACTTTTACAATGAATAAAAAATAGAATAAAATACCCGCAAACCGCGGAGTAACTTCTAAACCGTAAGCAAGTTTTCACAAATAATCAAAGATTAGATAAAATACATACCTCCCCATCTGAGACAGATGATGGTATGACTGTTGGAGAGGTGGATGATATTGGCGGCGGCGGTGGCGAAGTAGACGGAGGAAGCGGATGCAAAGAAGGCGGTTTCCTCTTATTGGCGACTATCAATGATGGCAGGAACTGGCTTGAATTTAAAATATGCGTATCCGGTGGTAAAGGTGGCAATACGGCTACTCCGAGACCTAATGGACGACTTCCAGTTAATCCGGAAGAATGTGGATCGGGAATTTCTCCCGGCGTTTCTGGTTTCTCTTCTATTTCTTCGCTCACGTCTAAAATAAAATTTAAGAATATACGTAAATAGTAGTAATTTTTCTTTAAAATAAAATACTGTTAGAACTTTTGACATAATCGTCGAAATTTTACAACTATAATATGATAATAGTTAATATTTTCCTACACAATTCACCATTATCTGATATTAAATGATAGGTGTAAACTCAATTGTACCAAAATAACACAAGAGACAGTCGAGTACTTCGATATATTATTTTTAATCGTTTTGTACAAAATTCAATTGATTTTATTTAATTTTTCCTGTCGCAAGACGAAAAAATTATATTTGGGACAATGGTGAAGAATTGAAAATTTTAACCCAACTTTTATTTAAACACAGATCGAGAAAGAAATCCTACCATCAGACAGAAATGCTGATGATGAACGTAGCGAGACTTCTAACATTTACGGATTTGACATCAGTAAGATGGCAAAAATACTGGAATTTATGATGATCAACAGTATCCACACAATTAGTTACTATATTCGTACATATTTTTGCGATTAAAGCGGCTTTTGTTTTATTTGTACATATTTATGGGAACACTCATAGTAACAAAAATTTGAAAATGAATATCAGCAGTAGCGTTTAACACGCACAAAACAAAATGAGAAAATTAAAAAACGCGTCTCTTATTGTATAAATATTTATAACTATTACCTAGTTTTTTTGTCATTATCGTAACTTTTTCGAAACCCATTTTTGGATTCTACAAGGATATTTGAATTTTGTTTTATTACTTGTTTTTTTTTTTTTCCTTTTTCCTATTTGACATCCATAAAAATTGCCTTAACAACTAGACAAGATTTATTTTAATCGTGTAGCAGAAAAATATTACTGTCGCATATACGGGTTTTTCTTAATAGCTTAATTGACATATTTACAAAACGTCATATGCCGGGATTATTATTTCCGTCTTGTTACAAATAATGTTTTAATCTAATTTATATTCAATTCGGATGTTGGCAATTTGCAAACATGTAACTATAGAAGGAAAAACACCGTCTTCGTCATCTGCTAAGAAATATTTGAATTTAACGGATTGTATAAGCTTGTTGCAGTAGTCAAAAATTTCTGAAGATGTTAGTAACCGACTATCAAAATAGTTAATATCAAGTTTAATGCCGTTTCAGCTATAGCAGGGTAGAAGAGGAATGTTATAAAAGCATTTCTTAACCGGAATCAATGTACAGAAAAGTTAAAATGGGAATATATTAATTTAGGTAAATTGCCAACATAGACAAATAACATGTAAGCAGAGGAATCGAGAAATGAATTTAAAATTAACGAAGTGTAAACGGGAACGTGCATTATTAGTAGGCAAAACGGTTATCGTGGGAAGATCAGGGGAATTCTCGGAGTATGAGATGAGAGAGTGTCTGGTCGGCATGATAAGAGATCGCAGGAAGTCAGTTTGGCCAAGCAATTATTCGCGTTTCATCGATAATTAACGGTGGTCCATGCGAAACGCCTCATCACATCATCTCGGTATAACAATAGGGTAGTTTTACTAACCAAGAAGCAAACAAAGTCACAGCCGCTGACAGTCGGAAAAGTCAGCGGGAGGTAGCTGTGGAAGCGGAACGTGTATCGGAGGCAATCCAAAAGTGGAATTGGAGGAATCATTGAGGGACTCCGATGCGGACGAGATTGCGCAGGCTAGATTTTATGTTTATTAATTTCGTGTCCTGAAATAATTTATATGGATGTGTTGGTATATTTGTATTTTGGACAGGTGTGTGGAATTAGTCTATGCGTGCGGCGTGTAATTTATTAATTGTGTTTATTCGTTCTGTGCAGCTGCATTTCCTCTCCGAGTGTTTGTAAGGCGGCTTTACATTAAAAAAGAAATAATAAAAAACTAGTCACGAAAACGGTATTGTTGTGTGTGGACGTAAGTGTGCAATAATCTCGGCCGATTTTGGTAACCTCACGGCTCAAATTCATGTCTGATTGGTAGAAATAAACTAAAAGAAAAGGTGCTAGATATCGGATAAAACATATAGATAGGGATATAAACGGGTAAAAGTAGTTAGCGACTCGATTAAAAAAAATAATAATAAATAAAAAAAATAAAAAAATAGGTATAAAATACGGAAGAAATAAAATTTATTATTTGTCACGCATCTTACCATATATTTGGCAGGATACGTGATAAATTGGCGACCACAGACAGGCCCCGGTTTAAGGAATTTATTTATCGTAGTTTGATTAGGTCCACGCCCAGTTGAGCTGCCATATTACCTACTATTATACTTTTAGTTATATTAGGAAAAAACATATGTTGTTTGGCACAGTGTGATTGTCAAATTTTATTAATAATTATGTTAACTTGTTTCCTACATTCTTATTCCTACAATACTCATATTTTAACTGAATATTGTAATCACAAGTGAATTTCTTAGAACGAACCATTTTAATCATACTTAAATTTTAAAATTATAGCGTAACGCTATAAATAAACCGGAGTTTATTCGAACTTTAGTAACTGTAGAAACAGAAAATTGTCATTCTATACACTGATACGACGCTCATGTTCTGCTTAGACATAAAATTTTGCTCATAGTTTTTTGTTTTTTTTTAAAATTGACATAAAGATGTTTTAGTATAATAATTTAAAAGTACGTCTAAAGGTTGTAATAAAAAAAATAATATATGTATTTTTTACCGCCTAGAATATTTTCGGAATTTGAATTCAAATGATTTGTTTGCAAAGAAACCGGCGCTGCAGACCGTTTCAATAAACGACTCCAAGTAGCAACGTTAGTATTCATTTGGTCAGCTCGTGGGATGTTTTTAATTTGCTGTTTGAAGATTTTCCTTTGCCTTCGCAACATTGGTTTGCGCGTTATCATCGGATTCAGGAACTTAATCTACAAAAATTTAATATTTCTCGTGTTTATTTGTAATTAATACGGGGAAAAAAAACAGGAAAAAGTAATAATCTTTATTCTATATCTAATGAACTCGAAGTATTGACCGAAAATTAATCTAATCTTTGTTCATAAATGTCAAATTCTAATATTCTGCGTAGAATGTTTTGACATATTTATTGTCGTTAATGAGATACATATCAATATTAGTTCTTTGTGGGAGATAGCACAGGTACAAGAAATAACACATAATGTAGAGTATTCTTCAGTTTTACAAAATACACACAACACACATTCACACGCAGAACAAGAGAATGGGATGAGAGAGAGATAAGTATTGTGAACAAAGTTAATTTTGGTACTTTTGGAATTTATAAAATTAAGTTCATAAAAGATTTGTCTTTATTCACCCTAAAAAAAAAACAACCAATTAACCGAAACTTTTGGGAGTGTAATTAAGATGTTTTTGCTTATAAGAAAATAATTTGTATAAGGACTTATTGGAGATTACCACAAGCAAATGTGCAACTTGTTATATGTTCAAAATTTAATGATTGTTATAAATTAGTTCCGATTTACGAATAAAATTAAAAATTAGACATAAAAATTCATATCAGAACATGGTTTCTAGTATTTAATGAAATATATGTCTTTTTTAGACAACTGAATGATAGTGAGGTTTTAATCGCAATAAGTGAATTACCATTTCAATTTAAAAAAAATTAAAACAGATCGAAACTGGAAAAAAAAGGTATTTTTTTAAATTTTTAATACGTATTAATGATTGAAACTCCCAAAAAGATAAATACGGGTGTATTGTAGAAAATGTAACAAAAAAAGAAAACAAAAAAATTACGAATAACAAACATCTTTGCGGTGAATATTAAATAAAACATAATAACGTTTTTCCGCGAATATGTATGTAGTCCATCTTTAGTACTGGAAAATAGAACGAAGGGGAAAAATCGGCGCTGAGAGCCTCCCCCTTGGAGATCCATGGACCTCCCAATGCTCTCTGTTTAGAGTCTGCGGATAAAATTCAAAAAACATAGAACATGCTTTAGCCGTTTGCTGTCTCTTAATATATCTGATATTTTCAACTGTTTCTGTACGATACGTTAAAATTGAAGATACGATAATGAACATTTTGAATTCGAAAGAAAATAATAATGTTAACAACTTTATTTAAAATGTGATTCCTAGAAGTAATGGACAATATATGGGTTTATGATAGCTAAAGTAACTTATGTAATTTTTAGAATCAATTTTGTTCATGTGACGAGCGAAGATTAAATCGGTACACGATCCCCCACGAGTAATTGGTGGAGCTGGATTCGTTTTGAGTTGTAATCCAAAGGTTTCTTCCATGAACCGAAATAATCGCCGATTTTCAGGTTTCTTGAGATCGACGTTGATATCTCCCGATAGAAGTACAAAAATTGTAACGTCCGTAGGAAACTGTTTTTTCGGGAGATTGCGCAATTTCCATGCTTCCTTTCATTTTCATAGGTTTGCGTAATTTCAATGCTTTATTTAATTTATCAAAAGTTTTCGTTTTCTCTAGTCTGTACATTTCATCAAAACCTTACTTCTCAATTTCATTCGACAATAGATTTATATCTTTTTTTTTATAGATGCACCATTATAATGCATAGTACATTTACATATAGATGTCGATGAACAGCAATCATCACCGTAACAGACGAACATCATCGGAGCGCAGTCCGAACATGACTAACTTAGACAACTGGAAGAAAAGGCGGTATTCTGCAAAGACTTCTCGCGTTCCACTTTAGTGTGACGTTTTCTGCTAGTTAGGTCATGACTGAAGCATGTTCCATACTAAAAAAAATTAATCTACCTGAATAATATTCATACGATTAATAAAGTTAATAATGAGCCATGTTTGCTGTATATTTTTCTTTTAGCATTAGAAAAACTTACATTAGGAATTTTATATTTCACTCGATTAATATTTCGTTTAGTTTTTTGTTTATTAATTTAATCCGTTGATTTCATAAAAAAAATTGTGTCACTAAAAATGCATAAAGCAAAATAAAATAATTAAAAATATTCGTTTTAAGGAAAAATTTCACTAAAATATCGTTACTTAATATTTAAAATTCACGTTTTCTCACAGAAATGCCTATCAAGATGATAACAACACAATAAAGTTCTATATTTTACAATTTTCACACTCAGTGCGTTTTTGTTGCATCATTTTGAAAATCTACCCACAGTAAGTCCTTCGTGGCATGCTAAAACAAAATATACTTTTCCAAGCTCTTATATCAATAACTAACTTTTACTTATATTTTAGCGCATGTAAACACTGCTTTATCTTACTGTTCACGACGGTCCCATTATTTTTATATTTGTATATTTCATAACAAATTAAACCTTTTGAACACTTGTACGTTTCAGACAGTAAATTCACTTTCCAGCGTTCACTGTTTATTAGTGAAAATTTGAAATTCCCAATAAAAACAAAATTTCTGTATAGAATAGGAAAAATAATACCGTCAATTAGGTGTTTACAAAAGAGAACGGTTTGTTTCTTTTGCTCTCTTTGTTATGCAATCATGAAACTAATTTTATAAGTAATATTGATTTCATGCAGAACTCTTGCAATTAATTAATGTATCTTTAAAATAAGAATATTTTTTTATTCGCCGCTGAAAAAATTGTTTCTAACGTTTATTACATTTTTTTTTTTTTTTATCAGAAATGAGATCGAATCATTCTATATGTGTTTTTATTAATAAACTTTGCAAAAATTTGTTTTAAACAAATAGCATTCAATGTTTCAAAAATTCACTTCAATTCAAATTAATTAAAAATAAAAATTAAGTATAGTAGAAAGCCGTTTTTTTTTTCTTTCTTCTGGGCACCTGCAGTGATCTAATTAAGTTTGCAAAATCGAAAATCAAATTTTTCCTGCCATTTATTGGTGATTTCGGCGAATTTCAATGCTAAACCTACATTAATAATGATTTACACGCGATATTACAAGATTTCTTAAAAACTTTCTAAACAGAAAAAGCTTAGTAGAACTGAAGTCTCGCCCAGTATTTGAAATAAACCACCTTTTTTCCCAAACAGAGAGCACTCTTAAAAATCTTTAACAATATTTAAGGATCTTACATACGTGTATAATTACTAATAGCTTTATTAGCAATTTAGCAATGTTTAGTTAACCTGTACGGACCAACACTTCGCTAAATTTATGTCCATTATACGCGTTGCAAATTTTATAAAATTGTAATCTAAAAATCGAGCTTTCATTAAACTCGTTACGACAGAATAATGCGACACACATTTGAAGTGTTATCAAAAAACGTATCAATAATAGATGTAAAAATATTTAAAAAATCGTCTTGATAGTATTCTTTCAGAATGAATTAAAGGGACAATTTCAAAATTTGAATAATATGCATAATACAGAAACTTAAAAGGAAATATTTAAATCAACTTAAAGAAGAAAAAATGAAAAAAAAAAAATTTGTTGAAAAAATCATTAAATTTTTTCAAAAATTTTTCCGCGCTACAAATAAATTATTCTTTTTGAAATTTCTCCTGCTACTATTTAAATAGGATACGTGAATTTTCGTTTATTCCCGATGGTGATTGTAGTACAATTCTGTAACAGCATTACTGCTGTAAATGCGAAATAACTATACAATTAACATAAAGTGCTACCTCAGCAAATAGAAGTCCTTGCGGTTCCAATTGCAAAACCATTCCATGTCTTATATCATCGATAAATTCTTCCAGACGTAAATATTTAATTGCACAAAGAGATCGCCAATCTCTCCAATATACATCGATTTCTAATTCGCGAGATTTATCCAGATCTATGGAGAATCTATGTGCAATAAATAACATTTAATTAAATGAGATGCAAAAATTACAATTTATGAAAGATCCGTTTTTACAAAGTATATTTTTTGTCGACTCTCGACATTTCTTTGTTTTTCTAAGCAGAACGTGAAGTATGAATAACGATCGGACTTGCATAAAAATTACGAAATAATAAACCTACCTCTGATCCCACGCTTGCTGAGAACAAGGTTTCCAACTAGTTTGACCGACGGTTTGATTATCTAGTTTTATAACGGCCATTATTTCATCTAAAGAAAAATGATAAAGATATAATAAAAACTAATCAGCACTAATAAAAATTTCTCACTGTGCTAAAAATCGCAAGTGACAAAAATTAAAATCAAAATCGGTACTCTTCAAAATAAGTTGTAAATTTTTTAAAATTCACTTCGCGATATTCTACGGGACAAAACTAGTCAATTTTTATTTACAAAAAAAATATATTAGTGTGCTTTATTCTTATAATCCAATGTAAATTTTTCAGTTTTTATGTTTATTATTATTATTATTATTTTTAATGATGCAAGAAAAAAAAAAAACAGATCAAATTTTAAACCATAATAAATGCATTTTACATTTAATGTGAGTGCTGCTAAACGAAATTTTCTTACATTAATTATTATATATGAAGTTGACATAAATGATAGAATGAAAATGTTTAAAAATATGTAATTTTTCAAATTAAATAAGAAATATAAACAATGGAATGAAACTTAATTATAATAAAGTTGATTATTATAATTAATATCTAAATTTTTACAATTTCCATTTGATCTATTTTAATAATTATTTAGGATAATATAATAATTCTCAATCGAGTTTAATAATTTTGTATTCTTTATTACTTTACTGACGTTTATTTTCATCCATCAAATATATATATATATATATATATATATATATATATATATATATATATATATATATAAACGCATGAACATATACAGGAAACTTACGTTTTTTGGACCCCGCCAAAGGGAAGCCCCCTCAGATGCTAGTTCTTCTGTAAAGAGTCGATTTTAATTGACTTAATCATTTTTAATTTCAAAAAAATCATAATTTAACGATAAAAAACAGGAAGAAAACAAAATGCCTCATAAACATAACACAAAAATGTAGGATTCAGCCTATCATGTGGCACTTTCATCACAATTGATCTGGTATTCGTCCTCTCTTGAAATCTTCCCTAACCTGAACTCATTTGTTTAGCACGACCTATGCTCCAATGATCATTTCTCCATAATACTCCGAACTTCATCATTACCTGCGAACAAACCCACTCCCTGCAAACTACGCCTTTTATTCCATAAGGCAGACGGGGACGCGTTTTTTTTACACGAGAGTCAGCATCCCCGGCGAATTACTGGAATCAGTAGCAGACAATGCTGACATCTTCGTAAAAGTGGTTTCTATATCCAAATCGGTCCGATTCCTCAGACCCCAGCGGTCTCATGCTGGCGCGTCCTTAAGTAGGAGAAGCATTACATTAACGGAAACGGGCGTTAAGAAAATTTAAATCGACAGGCTTAGTCTACAACTTTTAGAAAACACCGTACAGCTACAAGAGACCTTATCAGGCGAAAAAAACAAGAATATTAGCAACACAACTTCTGACGTCTATTTCCGCAACTACTACCAGTAACAAGTTATGGTCCAAAATTGAAACATGAAACGACACCAACCGGACCCTACTAAATGTACCGCGTCGCCTGTCATTGCACGGCTTCATATTGGCGACTAAAACATTTTTTTGTTCTCTTCTGTTCTAGCCGATGCTCAAAAGATCCTACAAAAAATGTAAATAAACTGCAGCCCTGGTGTAATGATACCGGCCTTATATTCTCTCCATCAAAAACTGTTTGTTTTAGTTCCATAGAAGGCGCCAGACCATTCCTAGGATTTCTGTAAAACTCCAAAATTCTCCAATCTTGTTTCAGTCTATTGTTAAGTTCCTTGGCTTATTGTTCGATAATGAACTAACGTGGCGTCCTTATATAGTCAACCTCAGAGTTAAGTGTTACAAATTTTTATCAATCCTAAAGTACATAACAAATGTAAAATACAATTTCCTACTTGAAACCCTTCTTTCCATCTACAAGTCTTTAGTCCTTTCCAGAATCAACTGCGGGTCACACGCCTATTGATCAGCCAGTCGTTCTTTGTTAAAATCGCTTGATGCAGTGCACCATGTTGCTCTTCACACAATTTCACGTCCGCTAGCCTGTGCGCCTTTTTAAGTATTCTCCCATTAAAATATTTCAGAAAGCTCTATACACTTACCGAAAAAAACCTATCTGCATTTCACGTGTAACCTGCCTCTCCCTAGCCGCACAAAGAATCTCACCGGCGCCCGAAATTTTTCTAACGGCCCACTTCCAGAGATCCTAGAGCTCTTGTCAGACCGGAGAATAAACGTAATTAATTTTCCCGAACAAACACTTAACACGCTGATACATTAGCCTACTATGTCGATTTATCCCTAATGAAATACAACAAACCCGAGTATCCTGATAGCGCGCACAAATAGCATGAGCTCATAGTTGCAGCTAAAGCCTATCCAACTGACGAATCACCGCCACTGCTTGTGCATTTGGGGCAAGCGATGTATCACAAGCAGTAAGACTCAATAACAGCTGAGCGGCCGTAGACCTACGAGATGATATTCTTCTGTTGTCAATACTTTCTCTAAATTAAAAATATAAATGTTTGAATCCATTTTCTGTATTAACTTTCTATTAAATACACATAAAACCACGTATTACAGAAAATGATTATTTAGAAAATATGAAAAACAGACAGTGGTGGCTGTTATTTATATTTTCTGTAATATGTGTTTTTATGTGTATTTAATAAAAAATACTTTCTCTTCCGGGAGCTCGCGACACAAAGAGCTAATGGTAACAGACCCGTCGGCCACTCTAGTTACAATATCAAATCTTTGCACCAAACATCAGGTATCGATTCAAGTCCGTCAACTTTTATATAGACTCTCCTCCAAAAGGTACTGCTCAATAGCGTGGTTATGGGAATCCAGCCATGCTGACATGCTCGGAAATGAGCGAGTCGACATATCTGCTCGATCAGCAATACATTCTTCCATGCCTGAAAACGCCTTTGTAATATCGTGTATTTCGGTCTTGGCCACATACTGTTTCGCATAGAAAGAGCACTGTGGTCCTGCTGCCAGACTTTCTGGCGAAATAGTTTTAGTTTAAGCGTATAATCATTACATAGTACGTCATATGGGATACAGGACTAAGAAGAAAAAGGCGGAAAAAGAAGTTCAAACGAGAAAAGTTTTAAGCGGTTTACAAATTATTTTCGATTAAAGTTTAAATCAAACAGAGCGAACTTACTACTTATCTCATCTTTAATACTATAAGACTTTGATGAACTACGTCCAGTTACGCCTTTAACGAACGAACGTAAATCACTCGGAACTGATAAATTATCCTTTTCTTTTTTCGTTCGCCCCGGTACTTCTTCCAGCAGTCCTTGACAACCCATTAGTCTACAACAAAATAAATAAAAGTAAATAATTTACCTTCTACATTAAAAACACGTTACAAACTTATGAAAAAAATTAAGACGAATAATATGCATTATTATGTCGTCACCATCTTTATTTCTCTTTCGTTTTTTAAATCATACACTTTTGAAAATTTTTAAATCAATCCATGTTTGCGGCTTAATGCCCATTACAGTTGTTACTTGCAACCAATTGTTTTTCCTTGCACGATTTTTCCCGAGTAATAATAATAATTGCTGGATTTGGCAGTATTATATACACGGGCGCCACCATAGAGTAAACATCCGAGCATTGATAAAATATAAATTAATTTTGATAACAGGGATAAAAAATGATATATTAATACCGAATTTTTTACAAAAATTAAAAATAAACATTTCTGATCCTAGTTATAAAATAAAATCACAAAAAAAAAAAAAACATCTAGAAAACAAAATCGTTTTATGTAATAAAAATTACTTCTTAATATATTTCATATGGAAGCGTTTTTTCTTTAGTAACAGCGATCAGTTGTCCCGCCGTTTGATGAAATCAATTTTTTAAGATAGTCGTTCGACCGGATTATACTTATAAGCGTTGTTTCAGTTGAAAGCGACTTAAATGGCATCTTGCGCGAATTTTACGGTCTAAGCAGTCTTAAAATTTTTTTTAATAAGGTTACAAATCCGATGACTTGCAGTTTCCAACTGCTGCGGACAGTTATAATCACCCTTTCGTTTTACCTGTTTTGTGTTATTATCCGCGTAAAACGAATACATTTAAAATCTCTAATTTTCCAGCGTTTAAACACATTTCTTTAAAAACGGTCGATATTTTCATCGATTAATTTAAATTTAAGGAAACTTGCACATTACAAAAACTTATTTATGTTTGACGATAATATTTAAATGTGTTCGTCCTCTAATTCAGTAGTCGGTTTTTTCGCCAGATTTCTTTCTGCTTCATGTCATTCGTGATATATTTTGACGGGTCGACGAAGGTAACATCCTTTTTAAAAGTATTCGGTTACAGGAATATATTCTGATGCAAACTGTAGACATTTCGTTTAATTAACGGCGATAAGGAAACTTCTGACGAGAATTACACCTGTTATTTCGTTTGCAGGGACTTTTCGTACCGATTTTACAACTCAGAAGCTAATATATATAGGCCCGTTTATGTTAAGATTTTTTATAACACAATTCGCAGAATCATCCTGCATTGAAAGTTTAGGTCACCATCCTGGTGAATTAAAATTAATTCTATTTCCATTTTTAAAACTGTTAATAACATTATACTACACTGTCAGTGAATAGGCTGATTTGCCAATTTTCCGATTTGATCTTTACGAAGAGAAAAATAATTATTAATTACGATCGACGCTTTTTCCTAGTATTTTTTCCTTGGTCAGTAGTATTTTTTTTTTTTCTTATTTGAACTGAAATTACGTTAAAAACAATACGCGCTTCCATTAAAAAACTTGGTAAAAGTTTGCGATAATCAGCTATATATTTGTTTTAAACATTTCACACGATCCGGGAACGTCGGGCGACGCTGACTACAACGTTATCGCGATATGTTAACTTCTCTCGTCGATTTTTCTAGTTTATTACTATTCTGTTCTACCAATAATTATTATGCGCCAATTTTGTACACATTCCGTGTACACAAACACGCACAAACAGGCAGTTAATCAATACTGACGAATTTTTTTGTACCGAATTGGAAAGAAATGGGGACAGATTTCGTTTCGCAAACAGTTGAAGTACTTAACGGTGTACCGGAGTTTAAGAAAAAGTATGTGACAATTAAAATAATTTTCTGAGTTTGTTTTTTCATCTTCTTTTTGTTTCATACCAGGCACCCATTTTTATTAATCAAACGACTGACCACCTCTCACACGATGAACCCAGAAATCGGCATCGTTAAGACAATGATATAGGTAAACTATGTCAACGAACCGTTCAAAGTTCTTTCGAAATTTCCAAGACTGTCTAATTTATTCATTATATAATATATAAATAAAAAAATTAAGTTTACAGGAATAAAAGCAAAGTTAAAAAAAGGAAATTTAAAATTAAGCAGTACCTAACTTCTAATTTTCCAGTAACTGAGGCACATCTTGCTACTGTATTGCACGAGAAAGATTTACTGTTCGCGGAAGATCTGAAAGGTTGCAAACTGGTGTAAGCGACTGGAATTGAACTGGCCGATTGCACGATCTGTAGTTCTTCCGTTAACTGGGCAGCCTGCAGCGAATTCGTTGGTAATTCTTGCTTTCGTAACTCCAACGATTTTCTTATGAGATCCAATTTTCTACTAGATTCCGCCAAATTCGTCTGCGCCTATAATTTAATTTAACAATTCACGATAGAAATGCGTATAAATAGTCCCACAAGTACTACGAAGGAAACGCTATATTAATATTATTCACTACTTTTCTCAATATTATTCGCTAATTCGTTAATTCGAAAACAACAATCGTCCAAATGGCATGACCCATTTATAAAATGGTAGTAAGAAAAATTCACAAAAATAAACAAAAACATCCATGTAATTTGCAACACGTTCGAGCGTCTTCAATAGAGCCTCCTGGCAAGCAACAAATAATATGCTCTGAATATATGCACGCTACTATCATCTTTTCCACGTAAGTATGATGGAAAAAAAGAGCGTCGAACACAGTTAGCTGAAGCATTAAAATTTTAAATGATCTGTACTACCACGATGTACAGTTTGCGAAAGAGACAAAAGAGAAGGAGAAATCGGAATTTCCTCTAGTACATGACTAAAAGCGGATCTATTAACATTACTAATGTGGGTTTTCAGTTCCGTAATTATAATTCTCTAGAATCTTAAAACTTTTATTTTAGGTTTTTGAAGATTTCATAAGACCGGTAAAGTAAATGATAACAATCAAGAATTTAGCTGATAAAGAGTTCTAACGATTAACCAAATAAACAAATTTAAGAAATTTTTTTACAGAAACAATACTGGACAGTTCAACAAGAGAGCGATAATTTAAAGATTTTAGATAAGAATTAAAATTATTAAATCTTTACAAGCAAAATTAAGTTTTCGCGTGTAAGGTAAGATCAACGTAGATAGGTCTTCTAGCCAGCCAACATGATTTTACACTAGTCAAATGTTACGAACCATCGAATATATATAAATATATTTTTATATACATATATATAAAAATATTTATGCACTTTAATTGTTTAAAAAATTTCACAGGCTAAACGTGATTTTATCATAAAGCGTGTAAGTATTTATGTTAAATTTAAAATCTATCTAAACTACAATCTGCACCGAACACTAACGATTATATATTTTATATTTTAATGCGCTCAATAATCAGTTCGCAAATTTCTAAATTTTCTGCGTATAGCCGACTGATAAAAGATACAAACACAAGCGGGCATGTTTTGTTTTTAAATTGCATTTAAATAAATTCATTGTAACTCGCGTATTTTTCGCCATGTTATCCATATGGAAATAAGACATTTTCAAATTACGAAGAGTGTTCAGTATTTTGAAAACCACAAGCTCCTCTCTTCATAATTCTACCATCAGCACACATAATCCTTCGGAAACTCTTACAGTTTTTTTTAATGATTAATTTTTGATTAATGTTATTAATTTACACGCTTTCATTCACGGTTACAACATTAATAATAATAATAATAATAATAATGGTAATACTTTTTTAAAGTAGTGCATTTTCGTTTAAATACCGATGATACGTTTCGAAGTTAAACACTTTACGATCATGTTTCAAAGTGTTTAAGTTCAAAACATTTCGATTTGTAAATAAAAATGGATTATTTTAAAAGTATTTGCACTAAAATTATTATTAATATATTAAATTTATGATTGTAAATACGATTTGGAAAATTAAATAACGCTACAAATAATATTGTATTTAAAATACTTAATAAAATTTTAAACAGCAATGGAATGGGCGTTAATATATATATATAAATAAATGAAAATACTTTTTTCTTTGATAAACACTGATAATTGGAAATTATAATGGTTTCCGCAAAGGCCACTAAATGTCGTGAATATAAAAGTTATAATAACGTTTAGTTATTGAAATTTTTTCCGTTACGTAAGAATAGCGATAATAAACGTGTTATTTATTAACCTGTTCTAGAAAGGGGAAACACAAAAAAAAAAGAAAGACACTTTACAGAAATAACTTCCAATATTATCCGGACGAGGAAAACATATATTCTCGTTTTTCGTCGCATTTTTATTTGTTCATTTTTTAAATTGAAATTAATAAATAAGCTAAAATTCGTGATTAATTTAAAAATTGTTGGAATAAGAATTCGCGGTGAAATAACTTTAAAACTTGTAATCTGAATTCTACGTTATAGTGATCAAGTTTTCCAATACTATTAAGAGGTTAACAACGGTAATTCGATTATAGAGTATTTTTACAAAAAATAAAATATACAAAAAAAGCAATTACAGTACGCGTACTATATTACTTTACTTTAATTAATAATATCATTACGTTTAACCCTCCTCGGAAAATTTAAATTTTTATTGTTTGTTAACTTGCAGACTGCACTGTGTATACACAACCTTCGACAAATGCAATGTTTAGCTCGCAAATTATTTCAATTACAATGTCCCAACTAGCGCTCCCGTTAATGCATGCCATCCCAACGGTGATGAAAATAAATCGTGAAAATTTCCTTCTTAACATAACACGGGCATATTTTTTAAAGTTTAAAACTATAATGCACAATCGTATAATTATATATATAAAAAAAAACAAAAACTATCAAACTATAATTGCAGCTAAATATAATTTTTTTAAAAAGATGAATAATTCAGATGTATGGCGAAGAGTTCTTATAAAAGTAAACGCAATTGTCGCAAAAGCAATCTGGATTTCGAATCGGACCAACGTGATGACCGGGTTTCTTAAGATTGGTCACGACAACGCCGAAATTATCGGCGACATTCCGTTTTCGATTTTCATTTAACGTGAACGGCGATACTGTATAACGCGATTCACCCGAAGTCGACGTTTTGCTCTTTTCATTATCATTATTATCATTATCATTTCGGGTAGTTGAGTGTTCCTGGTCAATGTTCTTTCTGCGACGATCAACGGCAAACGGATTATCTTCGCAGAGACTGTTAAAACTCCAACCCATTTCCGAACTGCAGGTTTCGTTATCGTCTTCATCGTCGTCGTCAGATTTTGGAACGGAACTTCTAACCGAAAACGAACGCTTAGCACCGTCGCTAGAACTGCAATAAGATGATATCGAAACGGAAGTGTTTTTAGAGAACTGCTGCTGCGGAACAATGTGCCGGTGATATGGTCGCCGCCGGCTAACGCTGGTTAATTTATCAAAGGAATCGTCATCGTAATTAGAAGAAATGTCGGTAGCGGTAGAAGCATCGCAGCACAGACAACTACTTCGCGACGATATCGTAAATGCCGATGTATAACTATCATCTAACGATAGGTAGGAAAGAGAACTACGCAACGATTGTTGGCGCTTCTTAGAACCGGAATTTGCTACGGAGGATAGTGGATATAGAGAGTCGTGAATGCTGAAGGCGTGGTCTAAATCGTTTCCGCTGTCGAACAAATTATTGCGACTGCTGCTTTTTTTAATTCGCTCCTTTCCCAAATGATAGCGCAATACCGAATCGTCACTAACCTGTAAAGAAAACCAAAGAACTGAAATATATATTTAGCATTATGATGAGTTAAAAAGTTTCGATATTTAGGGGAAGTTAATAAAGAGTAGGATACACAAATTAAGTCGAGCATACCGTTTGATGAAAAATGTACAAAACAACAACGTGTGGGAGCAAAACTAAGACACTATGCTACAGTTATTAAACCGGAAGGATAACATGCATCAGATAAAAATAAAGACTTAACTAAAGAGAACGTAGAATTTTATGGAAGATTGTAGGTATGGAACAATTTGCAAATAGATATCAAACGGTAAATTATACACAGCGATATAGAACTGTTGCCCACATGAATAAGGAAAAGAAGATTATTATTTTATAGATATATACGAGAGTGCGGGATGATAAGTTAACCGAAAGAATTTGTGAATTTATGAAAACGAAAAAAAAAAACGAAAAAAAAACCCCCAAATGGTTCGATGAATACGAAAAGAATATTTAATAAATATTACTGAAATGCAAACGTTTGACAAAGACTGATTCCGTAAAACAGTTACTAATTCAAACCTTAAAATAAACTAAGAAAGTTAGAAAAGATTGTTTTCGATAAGCCATAAAAATGCAATATTGGAAAGATGTAAAGGGTGAAAAAAGGACAGGGTGTAGTAGACTGAAATCGGGGTGGAGGGCGGGGGCGGTTTAGCACAATGAGGGATAGATAAACGTTAAAAAATGTGTAACAATTCAACAAAGAGTTTTGAATTTAGCTTTCTCTTAGACGACGGAAAAATTCTAACAGGGAAAAGCGTTAAATTCTTATTTGAACCTCAATAGGCTCCGTCAGAGTGGCTCGAAATAACGACACGTTCTGAAGTCTTCAGACAAAAAAAAAAAGGAATTAAATAAACTTTAGAAAACATAAAATTGCGAAAAGAGCAAATTTGTAATTTTTCTTTAATTATTTTTGGTTTTTATGAATTTTTAAAACTTCGTATAACTCTAAAAAAAAAAAAACAACTAAATAAATAAATAAGAATCAGAAAAATTTTATTTTTTACCTGAAACGGATAAATTAAAAATACAATTTTGTGATAATGTGTAGATCATCAAAGAATCATAAATTTAATTTTTAATTTTTAATACAAATACTTTAAATATATTAAGTTAAAATAGGAATTGTTACGTTTAAAATGTTTTTATAAATAATTTTGAAATTTTTACGCAAATTTTCATTTTGTAAACATTTTTAGTTACATAAAATCTGAAATTTATGAAAATATCGTAGCGATAAAATTAAATAAAGGCCTCGACTTACATCGAAATCAACTACTAACTGAGTTGTCTGAGCGAAGTCGTGGATTACACTTATACAAGATAATTGTTAAAACAATTAAAGTTTTTTTATCTTTTTTTATTATTTTACCGGTTGCTTAATTCGACAGAAATTCAAGCCGAACGTAATGTGTAAATTCTACGGTATTTTGTTAATTTTGCAAATTTTAATACTACTACTGCGTGAAATTTCAATTCCATTTTGATTTTCTAACATTCTAAATACCTAAAAGGATTTATGAATCCTTGCAACTAACAAAATAACATTATTAAATCTGATTTTAAAAGGAGGGTCATTGGAAGAAAAGTGATCGGAATAATGTTCTACGGACGCCATTTTAATTCAAAGCAGATTGTTATCGAAATACCCGAATTTAAATCAAAGGTAAGCGGTAAACAACTACAAACAGCACTTTCAATTTTCCAAGGGAGTTCAATTTTTTTCTCATACTTGATTTTTTTTTTTTTTTTTAAAGTTAATTTAATAAGTTAAAAACGCTAATTATATGGGGGTTGGGTAATAAACGCAGCATTAAAGAAATTTGATGGAAACAAATAAAAAAGAACAAAGAAAAGAAGTCACGGAGAAAATTTTACAGGTCCAAATTAAAGTAAGCATATAATGCATGGGGGGGGGGGGGATAAAAAAGGACAAATGATTTGAGCAAAATTTTAACTACATACAGAAGCTGGACAAATTTTGTAAATAAACTCGAAAAAAAGAAAGATTCAAGATAATGACGTCTGAAAACAGTATAAAATGTCCGTACGTGTGTCAAGAGCGAGTTTTGAAAACTGCCATGGACCAAAACAAGTAACCAAATCTAGATCTGGTTATTACAAAATAAAACATGCAAATATCAAAATAAAATTGAACTTCAGACTGGTTATTTGCAAAAAGGTAAATATATTTAGAAATTTGCGGTTCTTTTTCATTTTCAAGCCTCGAAATAAGCCAACTTCAAATAGAAAAAAAATTAAATATTTGTATACATACATCGGCAATCTTGAGTGCATTTGTTATGATTTCGTTGAATTACACTTACATGGTAACGCATTTGTCATGTAGCATATAATTTTTCAAGGAGGAAGTTTTTTAAAACCAATCTAATTCTGTGGCCGAAAGAAAGAAACTGGCCCCCTACTCTCATTAGTGCCGTTGAACTTTGTACACTGTGAACCATAACTCCGCAATCCCGGACGCCTTGTCAAAGGTATAGAACTTATTTCACTTTACTTTAACATATCTAACGGGGTTCTTTTCGGGTTTATGTAAAATACAACTGTTATCCCCCCCCTCCCACCAAAAAAAAACAAGAAGCCGCTAACATTGTATACAGAGAAAATTTCGATAAAATAATATTCTACTACAAATTGAACTACACTATCAGATCAATTCCCGCAAAATCGATTAAAATTATACGAATTAATAATATAGAGCTAGAAACTAAGCGTTAGGATGAATGGACAAAAAATTCAAATATCATATCATAACCTGGTAGGTGCACGACGATGCATATGTTTGAATTTATGTGAGCGGGTCAGAAAAATGAAAAGGGGCTTACGAAACTTATATTAAACAATTAAATGGGTTTTCATTGAAGCTAGTAAAGGTTACACTTATATGCAAAAGAAACAGAAAATAGAAACTATACATTTACAGTAAACTATCAGGAACATCGGAATTTATTCACTAGAAACAAGGAAATAAAAGAGATAACTAAAACAAGAAGCTGTTAGTAATTCCGCACAGACGCAGAAATATAATTTAAAACAGAATTTTATCAGTCATGTTGACAATGACGCTAGTAGAAAGAGTAACCGTAACGACAGCGGATAAAAAAATAACTGTATCATACAGCCTCAAAATTAATACGAAATGAGATAATTTTAATTTTGATTAGTAGTGAAATCATCTTCATTTTTTCGTGTAATACTGTTTATTTTCTGGGATTTTACTATTTCCGTGAGAAATTTTGGACTAGAGTCTGGCTTTTTCATTCCAGCACTTGAGTCTTTTCTATCTTCCATATCTGATCGCATAAACATCTGATTCCGCTTCTCATTCTTCTCCCTCTTCTTGGGCCAATGTCTTTATGACGAACCCAAAAAAAAAAAAAAAAAAAAAAAACAGTTTTTTTATATTTAGTGTCTCAGCTATTGTACAATTTGCTAATTCCATATATTTGTTGTATTATTGTCTGTTAAATATAAATAGTTGTACCAGGAAAAGTATAGCGATCTCTGAGGAAGGGCGACGCGCAAAACACTGGAACATTTGGCCATTGGTTTATTAAAGTGTATATTTGGTAGGTTGCCAAGCAAAAAAAAAAAAAAAAAAAAAAAAAAAAAAAAAAAAAAAAAGAGATTATTTTGAATTACTAATAAAAAAATATATAAAATCGGGGCAATGTGCAAGGGGAGATTTTAGAGATTGTACCAAATTTTTTGTTCATAGTGAAGAAGGAAATTTTCATCGACAAATGTTTCAAATAAATTACGCTTATGAAAATTACACGTTAAAACTAGCGTTACCTACAATAAACTGAGTGTTGAAAAGGAAAAGTCCATTCTAATCAAATGTAGAAAAATGACGTGGCACCTTGTCTACGATAAAAAATAAGCGGTAGAAGCTGTGTGTGTGTGTGTGTGTGTGTTTTTTATTTATGAAAAAACGTCAAGAAATGAAAATGAACATAAACGACAAAACGAAGTGAAACAGATCAGAAAGGTAAATTGTTAAACATAAATATGTAACAAAAGAGGGGGAAGGAATAAAAATTTGACACTCGATGCGGTAAATCTCCCGGTGAGGAAGATTTTCAGAAAAACTTTTCGGCGTAAAATAAAAAAATCGTCGATAGATATAATACTAACAATACACACGAATGTTGTAGATCTCAAAAAGAGAAACAATGAGGGCAGTAGAGTAAATCGATTCGCTAGAGTTCGAGAGACGCCTGAAAAAACAGATTTCGATAGATGAGGGCCCGGTGTATGAAACACTTCTTACAAATTATCTCGTGGACGCCGCTAGTACAACTTTAACAATAATACAAAAACTAACGAGGAAGAGCACGTACCGCGCCCTTTTTTGAGCGCATCTAAAACTTGAAGACAGTTGTTTTATCATTCTGCTTTTTGTTTTTTAATGCGATTAAACTTACATACATTATGTTTTTATTTTTTATTTTGGATTCGCTAACTAGGCATATAAACAGAGAGTAGTACTAGTACTACACCATTCTTCACATGTATGAACTCTTTAAACTTTCATATATTTTGCATTAACCTTTACTATGAAATTTCAAGTCATAAAAAAAATTTTCATCAACGAAGAAAATTATTATTATAATTTTTTTTTTTTTTTTTAGGAGAAAATAGTGATGGGCAGATACAAACGTATTAATAAACGTAAATAATATAAACACAAAAGCAGAAATATAAAAATTCGCAAAATAAAATTAAAGGAAGCCATTATGTTTTTTGGGAAGTTACACTATTCGTGTGGTTATTAATAATAAAGTTAAGACCTCAACTTTAATTCTATTACTAATAACCGTCTGAATTCGAAGTAAATAACTTTTAAACATAATAACGGTTTCTCTTTTAATTTCCCGTTTATTATTATTAGTATATTACCGTTCACGTTTATCATTACTGCAGAAATGGATTACGCATTTATTAATGTGTACTATTTCCTTTGCAAGGAAATTATTGAGGCAGGAAGTTTAAAAAAGTGTTGTACTCGTTACCAGCTGTGATCAGTATCTTCATCATTCTTTTTTATTTTGCATTTTTTTTTTATATATTATATTCTACGTGTAAATCGCTCTACCCACTTTTTAAGCACATCATTTACCGAACTTTGTTAATCATAAAGAGTTTAAGGATGTTGTACGCAAAAACCTAGATCCGATTTTTATTTCATAAACAAATCGCAGTACATGGGAAATAGTAATAATAATATAAAAAAAAAAAAAAGGTTCTACAAAATGAGTGTTATACGAGTATGCTCTAATTTTACTAAATAAATGATACTGAAGGATGCTCCCTTGATAGTAATGATTAATTGTATTTTTAATTCCCAAAATTTAAAAGACAACAAATAATTAATGGTTTGATAGAAAAGTGACAAAATATAAACTAAAGGAGGCTATTCTAAAAAACTCGCTCGAAATCAAATTAAGAAAAATAACGCAGTTTGTTTCGGAAAATTATTATTATTAAAAAAAAGTAAGCATAAACCGGTACACTTACCTCAGTGTTCCTACCATAAACGGTTGAGAACGGTTTAGATAATGCGGAACAACGGCTAGCAGAAGCGGAAATGGTGGCCGTTGTACCCACTTCGGAATCGGATGAAACGGACGATGAAGAAGAAGCTGAGGTACAGCAGTCGCTGCTAGTAGGAAAAGTGTCACACGAGCGTCGCTTGGCATCTGTCGAGAACTTGGCTGGAATTTTAGTGCAAAAGTGCGTGGTAAAAGCTTGAGCTCGTCGTGCCGAATTCGGACTCCGCATACCGCAACAAATTTCGCAAAAGTCCTCCGCCGTTTGCAGCCTATTTGTTTCGATTTTGCCATCTTTGACGGAAAGCGGTTGTTGAACTACTTCCTCGTTAAGGTCGCGACGAGCCGGAGGATGCGATGTAAATGTTATGTTTCCCCTTCGAAATGCGTAACAAGCCTGACCTTCTTTATCGGCATTTGTACCAAGACCGGTAGTACTGGCAGTATTGAATAATCGGCTGGTTGTCTTATTAATACCGGCAGTAAATACAGTAGCTACATTGGCGCCGTTATTGCCACTATTAATATTATTATTATCATTGTTATTATCGTTATTTTTATTAGTGATACGACTGTTGTTATTGTTCGTTTTGCGAAAGATGAAATTGTCCATAATGTCATAAAACGGATTTTGTTTTACCGACGAGGACCATTTAAAACAAACGAGCTTATCGAATCGAAAACTTTTCCAGGAATTCCGTAAACAAACACGGCGCGATAACTAGAGCGACGTTACGAGCGCGCGCGCGCGCATCCAATAAGTGAAAACTAGCGGAAAATAAAAGCGTAAAATTGCAATTTCGACGACACATTCGAAAGTAAGCGACGATACGGTTTCACCGCCGGCACACGGGGTTAGCGATTTAATTGCGCTTGCAAACGATGAAATATCATTTAGTTGGATGAATGCCCGAAACATTTAAATAGATGATAATCTACACTGTGTACACAGGCTGGCATTTAACCAACGAATTATTTCAAATGCATTATTGTGCCGTTATACGACATTTTATTTATGTATTTACTTTTTTTTTGACGTGTCGAAGCAGCTCATTTCTTCGTCTACAGTCGCACACATGCACAAATGTACATATAAAAAATTATGAGCTATCCTTTTGAAGCTTGGCAAATTTCGATTTTAAACAAAACATACCCAGATTTTTTTTCTTTACTGGCTACTGATAAAATCTGCGCGCCTCTAAGTGTACACGTACACCGGTGCTGTGCAGTGTTTATCATCTACTTCCTTATGACTAAGATTCTGTATGGATGAAAAAATCGATGTAAGTAGGTCTTTGCTAAAATACGTGTACACAAAAAACTTTTGCCTAGTTATAAGAAAAACTCGGTGTTGCTAGATAAAAATGTTTTTCACGATGCGTACGTTTTTTATTTTAATTACTATACACAATATATGTATTGTTTACGGTATTTGAACAATTTTTTATATGACGCGGAACTGAATTTCAGAAATTGTAGATTGTGACTTTTATATATTTGTAAGAAACATACGAGCCTTCAATTTTAGAAATTAAAAAATACGAGTCAAAATGTACATGTGGTTCCTATATTAAAAATAAATGAAAGGAAAGCAAAAAAAAAAAAAAGGATATTGTGTACACCACACCGTATGGGGTTTGACGACTTTTTCACATGTAAAATGTGGTATTTTAAAGTAATTTTAATTTTTCCATCTTATTTAGTTTGCCCCCTTAAAATAAATAAATAAAAAAAAATAAATAAACTTTATTTTTTGAACGTGAACTTACTACTTATGTTTACTTATTTTTTTTTACAAAAACAATTTGATAACCTTCAATTAATCTAGAAAAACATACATAAACGATTCAACTCTGATCTAAATTAAAGAATTTTGCAGATAAAAACTTTAATAGGAAAATAATAACAGTTCGACGCCACTCTACTGTGTATCAACGAGCGTTATTATTTTTTAATAATAATAATAGTCGACTATACACGTTTAAGTTTGTCTAATTCGTGGTTACGAAGCGATATCAGCATTAATTGAACCGGTCCTCGGAGACACATGGGTAATAATTAAAATATTCAAAATAAACGTGGTGGTAAACAGTAACATAAAGTTTATAAAATATGTGCAAACTAGGTTAAGGGACTACTGCAGTTAATGTAATCTACAGATACTCTACACGGCTACGAAAAGATACACACTATCATCATCGGTGGATCGTTTTTTTCAGAGTATACAGTAGACAAAAATCTGATTAGAGAACTTACTACTCGATGAAGAAAAGTCGCTGCCGTGGTAGTCAAAGCTCCAAGTTTTAACGAGCAACAAACAGGCCTCTACGATAATACGGCGAACATTATTATATTTTAACTTTTCCTCTCGCTAAAATAGTGCTCCCAAAATAATAGGCTAACCTTAAAAGCGGCAATGATCTACCAAAACAAAATTCTGCAATAGTATGATTATCGCATGTTCAATTTTCATAAATAACTAACAAACAGCCTCGGGTTTTCAGTTTTTCGATAAATAAAACACACACTTCTATAGACAACTATTTAATTTTTTGTTTTCAAAATTAAATTGAGAAAAAAACATATTAATAATTTTTATTTATTCCTTTTTCCTCATTCGGTGTTATTTAAACTTTTTTAGTGTAGAGCCTATAATTGTGGGGTTTTTCTACGTTTTCAATTCTCGAAAAACAAATATATATACATATATATATAGTTGTTTTTTTTTTTGGTAATACAGAAATTTTTTTTTTGCTCAAATCAATTCGTAGAATTTAAAAAATTTAAACATTAGTTTATCATTAAAGCAGGGGAAGATATTTTTACTACCAAATGTTAAAATAAATAATAAAGAAATTTCAATAAAGGCAGATGACACGTGTATTATTATATGCAAATTTTGAGGGTGCCGGATTTTCTTTAGGCATGCTTCCAATAAACGAACAGGCTAATCAAATAATCGGTGTCGTTAAACTGAGAGCGTAAATTTAGCAGAAAAGATTTCGAAACAAATATTAATCTTTCCGCTTTACAACTGGCGCGCAGATAACACCGAAATGAAACAGTTCTCAAATTTCTTGAAAACAATCTCAAGTTCACAGCAGTTAACAAAAAAGTATTAACTATATAATAAACCAAAAAAGGCGGGAAAAAAAGTAAATGAAAGCAATCATAATCATGGTGGCCAATTTCCTGATTACCAGAATTGTATAAAAAGAATAATGGAATTTTTTTTCTTATAATAATATCTGATTGTCGCGGCATACTTGTTATATGAATATAAAACAGAATTTCGCAGTTTATACTTGAGTGTCAAGTACAGTAAAAAATGCATTCATTTTTTAACGTTTCAAATGTGATTTTTTCTTATTAAAAATATCGTTGTTTTTCGCCATTTTTACTCCTTTTTCCCGCCGGGTTTTTCAACAAAATTCTCGGCTTATTCCCAGTTCTGATAATTTATACTTACTTCGCTAATGAAATAAAAGTAAAAAATAAAAAAACTACCGGTTTACTAAAAAACCTTTGGAAAGCGTCAGCATTTTGTTTTCATGATCTTTCTCAATTAAAACATCTGAAAAATAAAATCCATTCGGCACGAAAAATACTACTATAAACGCACGTATTCTTTTTAATTATTCTTATAGTCAGATCTAAGTAATTTTCTTCTTTGGCATCTTCCAAGAAAAAATCTTCATCTAAAATAGTTTTTTTTTTTTTTATGAATTCTTGGAATTGGTGGTAATTTAAAAAGAATGAAGTGTGACCCCGCTGGTAAATTAGTGTTTTTCCTCTCTCCTTTTAACATGTTTATATCAATTGTTTTGATTCTCGCGATGTTTTTTTTTAATTAGATAATTGTAATTGCGTGTTGAAATTCGGCTCGTCAAAATGTATACGTTTAGTTTTTTCTGAAATTTGAAGCGAGTTGTTCCGGTCGATATGCACCTCGGAGAAACTTACCATAGAGAAAGAAGGAATATTTTTTACTAATTGATCGTCTGCTTTTCCGCTTTGAAGAAAATCGTGTTAGGTAATGGACTCATTTAATACTACGTCGGTTTGCGTCATATTTGTTGTATTTTGTTTGTTGTTGGAAAAAGTTTTTTTTTTTTTTAGAAGTTTTAGATGACGTTAGAGTCTTTCAGGGTTTTGATTCTTTTCATCTGGTTACAGTTATTATAGAAATTATCATTGTACATTGATGTATTGTGTATAAGATCTTAAATGAGGGATAGGTTTTGCATATGAAATTAGAGCGCTGGATAGTTGTATTTTAGTTTGTGCACAGCTTACCTGATAACCCGTGCTTTATTTTACACTTATCTTCCAGCGTTGACAGACACACAAGGGGTGTTCGACGTTGAGGCAATCTATGTACGTACACCAGCCATCTCTGATGGCGAATTTGTGAGGAGGGGCGAAGAACTATCACGATATAATGCCTCTAAATATGAATAATATCTCACTACCGTAAACAGCTGAACACAGCAGAGATCAACTTCATTCGTCAAATCAAATTCACTTTTATTTATTAACGTAGTTGTAATTTTTCTTTAAATTCAAGGCGCATTTCACTTCATGGTCTGAAAGTTATGTTATTTAATAATCCTTTTATTTATTTAATTAGTTCTTGAATTCATTTTGCTTTATTCCTTTTTTTTCCCTATTCATGTGAATTATTTACAGTAGATTTGCTAATTTCCCTTATCGAAATTTAAATACTAATTTTCTTTTGCATAAATTTAATTTCTTATTTTTTTGAAATGAAAAAAAAGGGGGGTGGGGCAATTTGCTTTTATTTTTGGAAAGTAGCAGATATAAAGTTGCTCTCCAAGCCGGGGAAAGACCCCTCACCAGTCACTAGCTAACGTCCAATATCTCTTCTGAACTCGATCGGCAAAATGTTCGAGTACGTTGTCTACAGACTGCTTTTGAGTGAGGTGTCCTCTGAGAACCTACTGCTGCACTCTAACCAATTTGGTTTCCGTTTCAGATTCTCTTCAGAGGGTGCAGTACTTAATTTAGTTTCTAAAATTAAATCCTCCGTTGTTAAAGGTAGGTCTACAGTAGTCGTCTCTTACGATATTCGTGCAGCATTCGACAACTGCAGATGGTCAGTGATGGCTGATATACTGAAGGAAAATAATTTCAACCCATATTTAATTAATTTAATTATTAGTTACTTGACTGATAGATTCGCCAGTCTCCAACTAGACACTTCATTTTTCTCAAGGAAGGCTTTGCACGAGTATGGCGCTGCTGTCTATGTCAATAAACGAGTTTTACGTCGAGTAAATAAGCAATAAAGGAAATTCTTGTTACGTATAGCATCTTGATATAAGACTTCCCCTACCTCGGCAGCTTGTGTGATCTGTGGCGTCCTGCCAATGGATTTATATCTCATTCGTAGGGCTATGATCAATGAGCACAAGTTAGTGGCTGATTCCACATCTATGAAACAATTAGGCTTGCTAGAAAACAACATTCTACAGATACCGCAGTCGATTTCCAAAAAACTATTTAAGAAATATGTGGATAAACTGATGCTGGATGAGTGGCAGAGACGGTGGAACAATGACTTTACTGGTAGGAAAACATTCGAGTTCCTGGCCGATGATTCTCTTAGACTAAAGTTGAAAAACATGAAATTAAATTTTTTCAAGACGCAAAGGTTGTCCGGGCATGGCAAGTTTCAATCTTACTTACACAGGTTTGGGTTTGCCGATGCCCCCGAGTGCATATTTTATTCATTACACTTAGTCGATGACCTGAGATATTTTCTGTTTGATTACCCTGCCCCTTCCGATATTAGTGATTTCTATAACTTAGAATCCTTACGCTCTTCGCTTATTCTCAACAGAAGAAACTATGCAGTCTTTCTCGAATATGCTGAAAGGGCAATGCGTTTAAAATTTAAGCTGTCCAATCAGTAATAGTGTGCCTACACCTTAATTCAAACGTGATCCCGAGGCTACTCTTTGTTTGGATGTTCGGCATGGTCTCTTCGGCCTTTCTCGTTATTATTACATTTATTTCTTTTATGACTAACATAACAAGATTATATATATATATATACATATATATATATATATATATATAAGGAAATACAGACTAGTACACACAATGTGGTTGGTGGCGGGACTATGTTTACATCCCGTCACCTTCCAATAATCTAAGTACACTTGCAGGGAACTACTATACACATAGTTTATTTTGTATTTTTTTCATCTACTTTTATCGATTACATGCCACATACACGCACTGTATTCTTAAGCACTCCGTGCTCCTTTATAGACAAATTTCAGAATAAATTTGCCCTATCCGCAATGTTGGAAATGGAGAATTAAAAAAAAAAAATTGCTTTTATTTGTGTAAGAGTGTTTGCGATTGTATGCCGAGGAGTTAGCTTCATTTCAATTTCAACATTAACGTCTGAATTTGTTCGCCGTTTTGTACACAAATTTACTGCTAATTGCGTCACGCTTAAATTTTAAATTTTATTACGAGAAAAAATTTTTTTTGATTTTTTAGGGAGAAAGACCCCCAATGTAACCGCTGAATTAGTACTCGTAATTATAATATTCTTAAGGCAAAAATAAGTCGCTTCATATTTAGGTAACATACAATTGCACATTTAGTACGTAGTATACTATAAATTCATTTTTAATATTATCGATTAGGTAATATCGATAAAATAACGCCGAATAAATTAAAGTCGCATTAGACGATAATGCAAGGAAAATAAAATTAGAAGAAAACGTACGCTTCAATATCGTCCGGTACATTATAAATAAATTTCTCGACATAATGTGCCGCAGTTGATTAAAATACTAATTACAGTGTTTGCTCAATCGCATATAACAAAATAAAAATAATTCTGTAACTACGATTACTAATAAATAATTAATAAACATTATTCTGGGGCGTATTAACTTCCGGAAATATTACAAAGAGAATTTTTACCCGTTGCGCTATTAAATTTAATTTTCGAGTACTTAGTAATTATATAATTTTATCGGAAATTTTTATTAAAATAGTTATCTCTTAAAACATTCATAAAATTACACCTTTAAAATTAAACCTTCAGAAGGTCATTTAAACCTTTTTTTTTTTTTATGCAAACGAAGAAATCGTAAAATTACATTTAACAAAATCGCAAATCAAATTATTACCGCGATTCACCATATCACAACCATTAATTCCTAACACGTATTTAAATTTATATTTTATTCATTTCCTATATTTTTATTTATGATCGCATGATCGAGAAATTTTGGGTTAACTATAAGATAGCTTGTCTTCAAAAAATAAACGGACGCTATCAGACGATAATACCATTAATTTCTCTGGTCGAGTTTCCTAACTTTTTCAGCTGAGATATTTAAGGTTTTGAGCAGTGTTCCCAGTCACTGTAGAATGTGATTTTTTCAAGAGATTGTTTTCCACTACGTTGTAAATATCAAAAGCTAAACATTTACTTTTCTTTTTTCTAAAACAAATCTGAAGTTCTCATATTTCTCGCAATGCTAAAGAACACGATTTTCTTTTTATATAAATAATCAAGGAATATTTTTGTAAACCAAAGAGTTTGCATGCTTACTTCCTGCAACGCTTTTTTATCTACTAATTTGCTGCTTTGCAACAAACGGATCACATTTTTAGCGCCTTCAACGACAGCCGCTTCAATTCTTAGTCTGTGCCTCAATTCATCGATACGATCTTCTAGCGGAGGATGTAACGTCTGTTCAAATTTATCTAAAACAAAATACGTCCCGTTATTAAATGATTATAATTCATGTGTTCGAATTACGGCTATTGAAATATTATTTAACAGGTTATAAATGGCGCAGGTTGCTTTCTGAAAAACTTGATATATCATTTTTTTTTTCCATCTATTTCGTTCATATAAACTAGAAAGAAAAGAAAGAAATAATAAATGACCACTTTAAATCGGCAAATTATATAATAATTTCTGTATTTATGTGTGTAGTTTAAAGTAGTAAGTTTTTTGCTTTTGTAAATTTCTATTATTTTCTGGTATATGTTAGATGTACATACGTATATTTAATGTATACGTATTACTTCGCTTTGGACTATTTTTTTATAATTTTATTATGGGCAAATTTTTAATTTTACAAAATTAACAGTTAAAGCTTCAGGACGCGGTATTCCGCGCTTCACTTTTCTTGTCGCAATAATACTTTGCAAACGAAAAATTTATTTATTTCTTTATACCAACGGGATACGATTAATATTTCGTAACTAATAAAAAATTAATGGGTACCTACACTTAATTTTGTTCTCCCCTGGCTTGTCAACAACGGAAAGAAATAGAACCTGACTAACACTATACCAAGGATGGAGAGATAATGACAATGAGAGTCGTTAAATATCAAACACATTATTATTGAAGTTTGTTATACATATTATTTCGAATGCTTATAAAATGAACAATATATAACACACTTTGTGAAATAATAATGTTAATATATTTGAAAAATTTATGCTTATACGTTTCGAAATAATACCTTCACGATCACAGCATTATACTAATGTTACAATATTTTTTTTGAAAATTTAACGTTAGTATAATGCTGTGATCGTGAAGCCATTACTTCGAAACGTGTAAGGATAAATTTTTCAAATATATTAACTTCATTATTTCATAAATTGTGTTATATGTTGTTCATTTTATAAACATACGCATACTAAAAAAGAAGAAAGAGTTTACTATCCAATACTACGGCGGCCACATCTACGACTGCTGAGCTTGCAGTACTGACGGACACAGGAAATAGACTACAATTAAGGAAGAAAAAGAAACACGGTATGTTTGAGAAACAGTTAAAGTCGCGCCAAAGCTATGTAGAACACCGCGCTTAGCAAGCTGTATAAAGTGATCTGAAACTGTTCCCTGCCACTATAAAGCAGAGTTTATAATTCTTTAATTATGAAGAATAATTAGGGCAATGACTACCTTCGCAGTGCCCACCATCCTCTTAAGAAGAAGCAAATAGATTCTGCGCCCAACACCACGAGTACACTGCAACAGCAGCGAAGAATTCACTATCAAACATTATGGACGCAAATGCGACAAGAGGCCCACAATATTAACCGCAAACTGTACACGTTTGTAGTTGTAACTGCGACATAAGTGCGTGCTCTTCCTTCAGAAAGGGGTTTGTCGAAAGTAACTGGACACGATTAGGAATCCCAGAATGAAAAGGAACTACCGAAGGAATCAGATCTTAATGTGATGAAGTACAGAAAATGAAAATTTTGATACAATTTGGATGATCAACGATAAAAGGAAAGAGAGAATAAAGGACACGCAATATGAAACGTAGATTAAATATATTAATTTTATAGTTCATCGATGATATTTAATATTTATATTTTTTATATGATGGTTTACTCCGTTTTTTGTTTTTTTTTTGTTTTTTTTTGTCTTACACAATATTCTCTTTTGTATACTATAATTGACAAAGGTTCCATCGCAGATCAAAATAAAATGCATTTAGGATACAATTAACGGTACCAGAATAATTTAGAACTAGTACATCTGTCCATCTATCTTTAGCTAGTACCTTATAACGTATTTTTATTATGCCCAAACATGCTCAGATAAACGCAGCCTGTCAAGATATTATAGGTGTTTTTTTCTGAACGGATACCTACGAAAACACCGTCGCTTATATAGTGCCTCCGTCAACGTTAATACTTTGAGATTAACTTTTACGCCTTTGATCAGTTTTTATTCTATTTCTAATAGACTTTAAAGGCATTCTTAATTTCTCGTCCTCAATTTAGCACTTACTTCGTCCGCATTTTCACATATTTCAACAAAACGTTTCATACAGAGGACACTCGGAAAATATATTTTATTCAAAACAACCGATATACATACAAAACCACATAAAATTGCTATCAGTAGCCGAACTTAGAAGAGGTAATGAAAATAGATTATGCAGTTTGATCGACATAAAGGGGTCGTGCAAAAAGTAAAAACTCGGAAAAAATCAACTTTAGCAAGAAACTTTTTTTCTTTTATACGGAATGTGTTGCTGAAATGGGCTTTTAAATAGGCAATTAGAAAGATAAGCCAGCGTATATTCTTCAATGCGGACCCCAGAGAAAATTAGGTCACCTCGAGTTAGCATCTGAACGATAAAACAAAGGTTTCCAAAGTTATGGAATGCAGACACGACTTTAAATAAGGTCTTTTATTTTAAAATAATTACTAATGTTTTATTTTTGTTTTAGTCTTACTGTAATAAACGTTATGAATATAAATCTGCAAACTAAACCCTTATTTTACCATTATCTGTATATACCACACAAACAACAATAAATTTCATCTTGTTGTTATCAGTGAGTTCATTTATATTCTATTTAGTTGTTATTCTTCGCGTAAAATATGGAAAAAACATAATATTGCATCAGATTAAAATATACATTTCGGTATACGAAGAAGTTGTTATTGGATACTATGTTAAGCGACAATACAAAACAATGCCGAGTCTACTTTCGCATACCATCCCGAGAGAAATGTATACTATAATGCGAGAATAAATCTCGATGATAATATATGAAATAATGTTAAGTATACCGAGACTGGATGCAGAAAACACATGAAAAGCCAAAGCCACATATAGCATACACATAAACGCAATGAAAACACAAAAATTTGACTGTTTAATTGTTTATTGTTTGAAAGATAATGTGCTTTACTTAGAAAAAACTATATACATTTTTTTTTTTTACGGTGATATTTTGTATTACTCACTTATACGTTTTGAAAATTCTTCACTACCTTGTTTATTTATCATTATTTGCTACATTATAAGTCAACAAAAAGGTTGTTGATGTTTTTTTTTTTTTTTTTTTTTACATTTGAATAATTACAACTTTAAAATGAAACAATTATTGTTTCGTCGTGCTATACCGCTTTAAACAATTAATTGTAGTAGCAATTATCGAAAAATATATCTTATAAAAACTGTTAAAATGTGTAAATAAATCATAATAGTACTAAAAATTAATTGATTTAGTGAATAATTCTTAAACTAATTTGTCAGATAATATATATATATATATATATATATGTGTGTGTGTGTGTGTGTGTGTGTGTTGGGTGTGCACATCATATACATACATACCGAGAATTATAATGTGCGGTTTACATAATTAATTTTGTACAACACAGTGCTAACGATTTATTCTCAAAGATCCATTCACTAATGAATGGAGTTCGGGAAACTTGTAAACAGTGGAAATTACTGCAATTACACCATAACGCAGATTATGAAAATTAAAATTTTTTAATTCCGATACTCTAATGTGCAAAAAGATTTCAAGTTGGCAAACAACAGTTCTTTGTTATAACTGAAAATTATAACGGTATAAATGGTTCCGAAATAAAGTATAGATTCGAATTTCAAAAATAAGCTTTGCAAGCATTTTAAAAAGTTCAAAACGAATAATTTATAAGAAGATAAATTTTGACGTTTAATTTAAGTAATACAAAAACAATCATTAATCGCTATACATTTCATGCGAACGAAATAGTATATTATTTCACGCAAATTCCTAATAAATGTTTTTTTTTGTCTTCTTTTTCTCTTTAGATCGCTCTTGCGCATTGCTGATCTTAATACATTGCGTGATTAAATAATTGGAAATAATCGGACATTATTTTTTCAATTTAACATAAAACAATGTAAGGTTTTTTTATTTTTCCCGCGATAACTATGGACATTAATTCGGTGTAAGTGAGACTTTTAGAAGTTGCAATGTGCGGCAGCGAAATTCAAACACAATTTTACGTGAACGAAACATAATTAACTAATCAATTACACCGCCACGGTAGTTAGCTGTGAAACACGAATTTATATTCTGACAAATAATATGACACGATATATACTTAATAGTCTGTGTAATTTATTTACCACAAGAAAAAAATGTGAATTGGTATAAAACGATATAAGAAAAATCATAACAGAATGTCCCAGCACCAGACAAGATAGCTTTAACTTGAATATATATATATATATATATATATATATATATATATATATATGTATGTATGTATATGTATATAACACATATGTATATTATTTGGACACGATGAGTGTACTAAAATTAAGATGAATTTATTTATCATTCGAATAATAAATACTGTTCATAAACATTATATACAAATACTTACGTGACTATATATACCTTATAAGTGCAGCATGAAAATAAATTAAAGAAAAAAACGATAAAAAAATAAAAATATAAACGAGTTAAGCAATACTAAACAAACGCGTTAATAATTGCGGGTAATACAAAAATTTCAAAAAAAATTATATACTGAAAAATTTTACGGCGAGCTAAAGTAAATTTATTTTTCGAATCTACGTGATGATAAAATGTTCCTAATTTTAATAAATAATAACTACATTTTTATATTTTAACACAGTACTAAATATACAGTTAAGAGGCGATGAAAAATTTCGGTACATTATTCAACATCAGTCTAAAAAAAGTGCTCGATGGAATATTCATAAAATATTTAAATTTAATTCTTTATTAAATGTTGTTAGTAATGTTATTTTATTTTTTACCCATTAATTATCATTATTACTACAATTGCTGTTTTTTCCCTACATCTATTTTAATTATATATATATATATATATAAAAAAACTTTATCGCACTTTTTAAGTTAACAACAATATTAAAATAGAGTGTAAATGTTATTGAATTCAGTTGTGACCCCTTTTACATTTACATACTACACCACAATCATTTCTAAGCTTTAATTAATTTTCATAAATCAACGTGAACAATTTTAGAAATCTAACTTTTTGTGAGAACAATTATGAAAAATCTGAATTTGTTAAAAAAGTGTCAAGAATTAAAGCAACCTCAATTCGACAAAAAACTAGACAGCCTTATAACTCCGCAATCGTATTTTGTGAATTATAAAGATTGGTTACAAAATTTATATTAATAACGTTTCATCACAGTTCCAAAATCGTCGCCTACATCATAAACTTACGAATATGTTCTTCCGTACAGATGTGGTTGAACATGCATATAGCGTCGTCGCCATTGGGGTTTTAATATTTGGTTCGTGTAAGTTTTCGATCACACTTGTACAATCGGGAACTATTCAAGTACTTAATAATAACAGCGACGACTTAACAACATTCTTCATATATAGTCCATAAATTGGGCATAAAAAAAGCTGGAAAATTTTGCATAACATTTTTCCTTCGTATGTATTTCCATTTTGACTGTGGTTCTGAAAATATTCGGCATCATCATCCTCTAAGTTTATTGATATGTCCATTCCTTTTAACAGGCAGTATTAAAAATCTAAACACCGAGGCTGCCTGTACTAATAATAGGCAAAATCTAAGGTTGTCCAGTATTCGGATTTCATAGAGTACACGTATTTTTAATACAAACATCGTGTTTATACGTTTATCTTCGTATCTTTCCGTATTATTATATAATTCTTCTTAAATTCACTCGAACGCAGAGTAGTTTTTTAAATGTAAAGGGTTTGTCCCCTTACCTTAAAAATATAAAATCTCTACATACAAGATTTAATAAAGAAGGCCGCTCACATTTATTAAGTAAATAAAATAAAGTAAAAATTCCAAAGAGTTTCAACGATTAAAAAAATGAGTGGAAGGGGAAGGGGAGAAAATAATAATAGCTATTAATAAATTAGGAACAATCGAAATAAAAATGTATACATATAAATTCGTCGTTCATCACATAATGTCGCAACATCTTTCATAACGGATCTCTAAGCTTTAGCTACATTAATATTAATCAAGCTTTAACGTGAAAAAATAAATTGTTTATCATTTTTAAATGCATAGCATTATTATTAGTAATAATGGGAAAAGTCTTTTTGAAAAATGACGCACGATGATGTGAACTAAAATTATCAGAGAGGCCACATATTTCAGCCGTAAATAAATCTACACAATAAAAATGAATTACAAGCAAAAGAAAAAAAAATATTACCAATTTATTTTATTAAATTGATTATAAAAATTGTCGCCTACCGAGCTATTATGCAAATGTAAAGGCAGTGGAATTTACAACTTTTTAAATGTATTGCATAATGAAGTATTATTTTTTTTTTTAATTCGAAAAAAATAAATAGTTCCGAATCGGTTGTGCAGTTTTTTTTTGTTTTTATCCCCAACTGTTAGAAAATTAAATCGATAATAAGTGCAACTTTCTACGTCACGTAAATAACAATTCAGAAAATGATAAATTACATCTATTAAATAAGTAAATAAATATAGTTCTTTCGTTACCGATAAACTATATCGCATTGTAATTTTTTTTTTATTTTTAATTTAATAGAAAGATCGCACTTTTTTCTAACGAAGTAAAAACAGTGCACATCTAAAATAATAAAGTGACCGTACGTATTGATTATATAAATGTAAAAAAAAAATAAATAAGTATACTAGGGAAAAGTCAAAGGCGATCTAAAGCACGCTAAAAAATCGTTATGCGTGAATCACATTTTTAGGCAAAGGTGAGAAAAAAAGAAAAAAATTGTACGAATCAATTTGTAAATGGTCCAACTTAAAATTACCTACGAGCAAAGAATTACTGCGTAGTGATCACTCTCGATTACGAAAATCGGTGTTGGTTTCGTAAAACATCGATATTTTAACTAAATACGTTCAAGTCCATCAAACTTTGAATCCGATTAGAAATTAAGATAAAATGAAACTCCGGTAAAATTTAGTGCGAATAAATGGACCTACTAAATGTGTAATGACGAGTTTGGGAAAGAGTAAATAACTGTGATAATTTACAATTTCTGAAGGTCTTTTATAATCTATTAAAAGCCACTTCCGTTACAGATCGTTAAATCGGTTATATTATTCATTCACTACAATTTTGAGTTAGAGATCATTTTTTCCTTCCAGAAAATTTCCCTCTTCATTGTGAACATTAAAAAAAAGAAAAATTACACATCTGATATGCCATAGTAAACCAAACTGGACTAACTTGCTTTACTTATAATATCGTTATGTATCATGAGAATTTCAATAATTATTCCAAACTTCAGTTTTTGTGGTAAGCTGTTTTTTATACTCTTTACAATTCATGGTAGGCCTAAAATCTTTAAATTTTTAGTATTGTATTTTATTTATTTTTTTTGAAATCACGCTTTAGTTGAACCTCTTTATTTCATGGGGCAACATCGACAATCACCGGACCAAATTGGCCGTACTCTAAAAATGTGTTACACGTTAAAATAGTCGAATTAACGTGATCGTTTTTAAATAGAAAAATTTTCTTACAAGACAAATGCTTTTTTTTTTTGTTTTTGTTTTTGTTTTTCTTTGAAATTAAATTGTTTCAGATTTTTCTTCGTTCTCTCTCTTTAAATAGAGGAGGGAAAAAAAAAATTAAAATACAAAAACAAAAAAACAAACAAACTGTAACTTTAAAATATTACACGAAAACGCTTTTATTATATATATCATTCATCAAATATGTTCTCTGTATAGTTATTTTCTCACATTTAAAATTGGAAGTAAATCTTCAAGTATATTTGAAGGCAGGCCAAAAATTAATAACACAAATGCGTATTATCATTATTCGTCAATGATGAAGGAGAATATCGGTCAAAAAAATACTAATAGTAAATCAACGGAAAGAATATATCCTTAAAAAAAATAACTGGAAAGGTTAACTTGACACGAGAAAACTTCAAAACGACTAATAAATTCGCAATCGCGGCGGACTTAAAGCTACCTAAACAATAGCGATATGTTACGCACTGATTTGTAAATAAATTTTTTGAATATAGAAAACTATTCTGCAAAACCAAAAAGAAAATAAAAAAGAAAAAGAAAAATAATATACGATTATCGAGGGAAAAAGGCAGCTCTCTAATGATTTACATATTTCAGTTAGGCTATCGTGTACGCATTTAACCATAAGAAGTTAACTGAAGCAATATTTGCAGGCGAAGTGTTGTAAAATTTCATTTCTTGAAATAAGTTTCTGATAATCTTCCATGGAAAAGTGTCATTAGCTTTTTTTTTTTTCCGGGCATGTCAACCATGAACATTAACTCGACGGAACACCACTGACTAACTAAATACGCCACGGTAGCTGACTGGAAAAATGTTTTAACAGATCATCGTCCGATAATATTGAAAACTTTACGCTGTCTTAAAAGAGAAACTTAGTTTCGTCCTAACAACATGCGGCTTGGAGGACAAAGAATGATCTGATATATTTACTATTATAACTAATCGACAAGTAAGGGAAAGGGACTGCAACGATGAAAATCGTCAACATTAAGCGCAGAGACTGGTAATGACGCAATGTATAGTCGCAAGATTATCAAGAATCTGAAACTGCCTTACATACATCGGCACATAAAACACAAATTAGAATTTCTTGGATTTTCTTCAATGGTCACACGCTGGAAGAACACGGGACATTATTGCGATGAATTGAAACAAAACGGACGCTTTCGAAATCTGAGCATGTAGGAAGAAGATTCGAATATCTCCTAGAGGGATGGAGAATTAACGCCTTATTAAATATAGCGCTCCATTATCGACTAAAATAGATAAAGAAAGAGCTTCTTCAACCATTTGGCTAGAGGTATAAATATCCTGGAACGATGTGTGATACTAGGAAAAATAAACGGGAAGAGAAAAAAAAAGTAGACCCAGAATGAGATGGACTGATCAATTGTGCTCTCAGTTAAAAGGCTAGGTATTTATGTGTCCCTGATGATAACGCAGGATAGATAAATTTGGAGAAATTTGTCTCTACAACGCCGTTACGTTCTATCCAGTATTTAAGGAATACTAAGAAAAAGATGAAGGGAAAAATATAGAAGCAAAACTTTCAAGTAGCGTATTTAATAATTATTGCAACGCTAAAATTAATTAAAGGGAGACATAAACTACGTAAAGGTAAACATGCTACAAAGTTAGTGCGAATGGGGCGCAGAAAATTCACGAAAGTCGTGACTACTTAAAGGATCTTCAAACAATTAATATTTCGATAGTTGCGTACTTATTGCATGGTTTAATAACACTGGTCTGCAACGAAATCCTCCTTTAAATAAAAATATGATGAATACGAGGGGAGTTTAACATGCTGAATCCAGATTTGCTTTTTTGCTATGACGTATATATTTATTTAAATTTTTTTTCTTTTAATAGCTCAAAATTATACATATTTTGTCTGTCGTTCTTGCGTTAGCGGTGCTCTATTCAGTTCAGATCGTATTTGTACACCCAAAAACGACACTCGTGCCGATAGAAAGAGAGAGAACGATATCAGAGACGCTTATCATACACTTAGTCAATCGAGTATTTCCTCTGCTTCTTCATTATTATATACGGACTTAACAAAATCTCGTATTTTTATGCAATCTGATTCGAATGACTTTGTTCGCGATTTAGAACTCTCAAAATCTAGGGCTCAACTTCTCGGATCAAGATTACAACAGTGGAATTCGTTAGATCAAAATACGAAAGTCTCATATTTTCGTAATAGACAAGAAGATTTTATGAGTTATTTCACCAAAGAGGGTGATTTGGTATTTTGTAATGATGCTAAAGGACTTCTACAAGAAATGGGTTTTCCCGAAGAATCGGAGAAATGGCGACTTTTTATTGATTCGTCCAAAATCAGTTTAAAAGCTGTATTACTTCACAATAACAATAAATATTCTTCAATTCCCCTCGCACATGTAACAAACATGAAAGAAAATTATGGAAATATGAAGTTATTATTGGAAAAAATTCAATATTTACAGTACACGTGGAACATTCGTGCTAATCTAACAGTTGTAGCAATGTTAACTGGATTGCAAGGAGGATACACAAAATTCTGTTGTTTTTTTATGCGAGTGCGACAGTCGCGCAAGAGATAAGCACTGCATGGTGAAAAATTGACCAAAAAGAGCGAGTTTGATGCCTGGAGTCAAACATGTAAAAGAAAAACCTTTAGTTTAAAGTGAAAACATTTTTTTACCGCTACTCCATACAAAGCTGAGTCTTATGAAAAATTTTGTAAAAGCTATGAACAGAAATGGTGAAAGCTTTCAATGCCTCAAGACCAAATTCCGTCGAATCAGCAACGCGAAATTGAAAGGAGGAATCTTTGTAAGTCCCCAAATACGAGGGATTATGAAGGACTCAAATTTTATAAGTACGTTGAATATAGCTGAAAAAAGAGCATGGACCGTTTTCGTAGAAGTGTGTATCATAATTTTCTTGGAAACAAAAAAAAATGAAAACTACCAGGAAATCGTCCAAGAACTTCTTTTTGTATACACCCTGTCAAGAAAGTATCGGGAATTGTCAATTTAAATCTCCCGGGTAATAGCTAGGCAGATAATTTTTTTTTTCCAGGTTGGTACAACTGTTTTGTATTATGATGCCTATTTTTAGCGCGATCTGTCAACCAGTGTGTTTACAGCAGCTGTTAAAATCAGTCGACCTTGAAGTGTTTTGTCGAAGTTTTACAATGAGTGAAAATATTGAACAACGTACTTGTGTTAAATTCTGTGTTTCGAACGAAATTTCTTGTGCCGATACACTGAAAATGTTACAGAAGGCTTTTGGTGAATCTGCTTTATCAAAAACGCGGGTTTACGAGTGGTACAGAGCGTTCAAGGATGGTCGGGAGACGGTCGAAGACATGCCTCGCTCTGGACGGCCTTCAACGAGTGTGACCGATGATAACGTCGATAAAATCAAGGAAATCGTTGCTGAAAATTGTCATGTGAGCTTGAGAGAGATGGCTCATGGATTGGGCATGTCACACGAGAGCGTACGTACGATTGTGCACGAAAAATTGGGTATGCAACGCGTTGCGGCTCGGCTTGTTCCGAAAGACCTGAATTTCTTTCAAAAAAAGTACCGAGAACAGGTAGCTGCAGACATGCTGGATCGAGCCAATTTGGATCCTACCTTCTTGGAAAAGATAATTACTGGTGACGAGACATGGGTGTACGAGTACGACACGCTTACGAACCAGCAATCGTCCGAATGGCGGCCAATTGGCGCGCCAAAGCCGAAAAAACCTCGCCAAAGCCGATCGAAAGTGAAGATCATGTTGATTGTTTTCTTCGATATTCGAGGCGTGGTACACTATGAATATGTGCCAGCCGGACAGACAGTCACCAAAGAGTTTTACTTAAGTGTTTTGAGACGTTTGAGAGAGGCTATCCGTCGTAAACGTAACGATTTGTGGGTCGACAATTCTTGGATTCTCCATCACGATAATGCGCCGTCTCACAAAGCCATAATTGTGAATGAGTTTTTGGCCAAACACTCGGTAAATATCATCGAACAACCGCCGTATTCACCAGATTTAGCACCCTGCGACTTCTTCCTATTCTCAAAACTCAAATTTCCGCTACGGGGAATGCGCTTCGAATCGATTGATGACATCAAGACGAATGCGACGCGAGAGCTAAAGGCCATCCCGGAAACCGCCTATCAGAAGTGCTTTGCCGAGTGGAAAAAGCGTTGGCATATGTGCATCGCTTCGAATGGATGTTATTTTGAAGGTGACAAAATAAATTTGGATGAAAATTAAAAATTGTTCGTTTTATTTAACAATTCCCGATACTTTCTTGACAGGGTGTATAAAGCTCTGAAATGCAACATAACCCTTAAAATTAATTTTTTAGACTCTCACTTAAGATTTCATCCCCGCAAATCTTGGAACAGTATCAAATAAACATGGTGAAAGGTTTCATCAAGACATAGTGCACATAGAAAGGCTAGCACAACGGGAAATGGTTAGAAGCAATGCTTGCCGATTTTTGTCGGTCGATTCGTCGCGAAACTCCAATAGAAAATATGAAAAGGAAAAAAACTACAAAGTGAAATACTATTAACAGAAAGTAATTAGATTATCTAATGGTTTTTGATCTTTTGTAACAAATTTTATCTAATATTGTATCAGTTATGAAATATATAATTTAAATTTGAATAAAAAAAAAGTGTTATTGAAAAATTACATTAAAAAAAATATATACGTGATTTGTAATTTTTTATACAATATTTCTATCCAGAAATATTAAATTTGTGATAATTATGCATAAAAATCAGAAAGAGAGAAATTTTTTTTTTTTTTTTTTGTAGACCAATGTAATTAATCGAAAAACAAATGTTCCAAAACGTAAGTGAATTATTTACAAATTAATACTGATTAGTCCACAATATTAAACATTCCTGTAACAGTTTTGAACTTTAATAGCGATGTTAAAAAGGATCGATAATAAAACGAATATAAATTTAAATTGTAAATTAAATATTCAAAATGGCTGCGAGATTAAGACGAAATTGAAATTACGAAATTATTTTCTGTACAGGGACTGAAATAAAATTGTTTTTTTTTTTTAATTTTTTAAAAGGAGAATAGACTGTTACAAGAACGTAAATCCCACAATGTCCCTAGTTCTTTTTGTGTGTATATATATATATATATATATATATACGAGGTGTGATAAAAAAGTAACGGGAATTTTGTAGTTGCGCGTGCTACATCTTGTTTATTGAGTCGAGTGGTATTTTGTGTACTGGCTGCACTGTCAGTACCGTATGTGTCAAATATCAGGCAGCTGCAATGCTTAGGACGTGCTTACCAAGCGAAAAAGCAACAGCTGTTTTAGTATGTTTGACGATTTTTTTTTTTTTTTTGTGGCAAAATATCGGATCAGAGAATTTTGTGTTAAAAACGAAATTAAGTGCAGCAAAGCATTAAAAATGTTAAAGAAGGCCTTTGGCGACCATACTATGTCACAAACACGAGTTTATGAATGGGAATATCGAGAAGACACAGAAGATAACGCGAGGTCTGGGCGACCTTACATGTCTATCACTGACGAGAACATGGAAATAACTAAACAGATTCTGCTTGCTAATAGAAGAATTACTATTAGAGAGGTTGCTGAAGAGATAGGAATTTCGTATGGCTCGTGCGAAGCAATTTTTTACGAATACTTTGAATACGAAACGACTGGAAGCAAAATTTGTTCCGAAACTAATGAATTTTCAACAAAAACATCATCGGCTAACGTCATCGCTGAACAATTGCTTAATGACGTCGCTGACGATCGAGACTTGCTCAAACGTGTTATAACGGGTGATGAAACGTGGTTCATATGGCTACGACATCGAAATGAAGGCTCAGTCGTCTCAATGGAAGTTTTCTAACGAGCTAAGACCAAAAAAAGCACGTCAAGTTCGATCAAATATGAAGGTCCTTCTAACCGTTTTCTTGAATAGAATAGTTCATTACGAATTTTTACCGACTGGTCGTACAGTCAATAAAGAGTACTGTGTGCAAATTTTACGCAATTTGCGCGAGGCAGTCCGGACAAAACGACCCGAACATTGGAGAAACAACTTGTAGATTTTGTACCACGACAACGCGCCCGCGCACGCCGCTTCGCTTATCCAACAGTTCGTGACGAATCATAACATCGCTGTAATGCCGCAACCAGCCTATTTTCCGGACATGGCACCCTGCGACTTTTTCCTGTTTCCCCAACTCAAAAGAACATTTAAAGGACAACGGTTTTTAACAATAGATATGAGATAAAGAAAAAACCGCAGAACGAGCTCAAGACCATATCTAAAAGAGCATTCCAACAGTGTTTCGCAAACTGGAAACTACGGTGGCATAATATCAAAGGGGAACTACTTTGAAGGGGACGGAATAAACATTGCAGATTAGGTAAGTACTTTTTGAAAAAATTAAAAATTCCCGTTACTTTTTGATCACATCTCGTATATATTAATTACAACGTAATTCTTAGGCTACCCCCATCAGAAAAAATGTCCCAATTTTATGTAACGTTTGTTATACTTTATAGGGTTTTTGTTATTGTTATTTAAAAAATGTCATAATTTTATGTAACGAAAAAATGTCTTAATTTTATATAATGAAAGTTAAATGTTAGAATAGGTTTTTTGTGTTGATGCCAGTAAAAATTACGTTGTAAATGTTGATCATTTCATACAAAGTATAGAAGAGAAAGAGACAAAAATGAAAGCACGAGGGGTCAGGAGGCACAGCCCTTGCGAGGCCAAAATGGCCGAGTTATATATATATATATATATGTTGGGGGGGGGGGGGTACATACATATATTCTCTTCTTTCGTTCACGCATGTACACGAACGTGCACATATGCGAGCTCACGACTGACAGTCCGATAGGGAAAGGGAGTGAGCGAGAGAATGAATGTGCATAGAGGGAACAAATAAGAAATTCGGAATAAAAAGGTGAAGTGGAAAATAAAAAACCACGACAAATAAAATGGAATAAATTCTAACCTTTATGCTGTTCCCCGTTTGATGAGTTTTCTAATATCATCTGTTCTTTGCTTTGTTTCGCTTTCATAATTCGCATACGTAAAAATTCAATTTTAACCTTCGAATCAGCTAGCATTTGCTGCGCTTCACCCAACAACTTTTTGTCTCGTGAAGGACCGCTCGTTAGACTCTGTATCATATTTTCCGCTCCTTGTTTTACCTAAAAAAAAAAAAAAAAAAATTAATAAATATATATATATATATATATATGTAAATATTACAATAGACTCGGCTAGTGTCTGAAATGTGTGTTTGGTCAAAATTTGTTTTATAAGTTAAGTTTATAAGTGTGCTTTTTATTTACACAGCTGCACGATGGAACACCATGAGTTCCCCTTCTAAAAATAATAGCAAAATAAGTAAAATTTAGAAATGTATTCATATTATAATTTTGTATTTAGGTATTAAAAATTACTCAAACATTCATTTATAGAAAATTATTTCAACGAAAGGAGTACATGTGAAAATTAACGTAACGTAATTTTTATCCGATTCTACGTTTAACCTGAAACAACTGAACATATTTAAAACACGTGCTTTAAATAAATACCGGCTTCATGGAGCCAAGCAATATATTAAATCGTATGCATTATTTAAATATAAAATCGTCGGCGGTGTACAATATGGATTTTAGTGATCTGGTTAATAGAATAAATATTGAAATACGAAAAAGCGAGCATTCAATGAGAGCAACATACGTCAAAGAAAAAGTTCAAGAGATGAACTCAATTCAATGGATAATGCACAGAGTTGTATTATTATTTTCGCGTCTCTTTTTATAAATCCAAAATAATTTCTATACTCCTCTAGATTTCATTAAAAACTGCAGAAATAATAATATGTGTCTTCCAACATTTACGAGAATGCAGCACATGTATTAAAGAAGCAACTATGAATGACACAGAATGTAACGAATACGAAAACTAAACAGTCATAATGCCATATAGTTTTATTAAAGGACATCACCGCTCGCGAAGGAACCGAATCCTCGCAACAAAAAGAGTATAGAGGAAACATAGAAAGATGAGTACAGAGGCATAAATAGTGGTAAGGAGAAACAATTGTTCATAATCCAGAACAAAGAAAGTAAGGAACCGGTACAGTTTAATAGAACTCCAAAATATACTAGGGAGAGAAATACGTTGCGGGAATGGAAAAAATCATTAAGCGCTTCCGAAGGGTTAACTGTGTCTAAAACGGTTAGTGGCTAATTGCAATTCAGCAGCTTGTAGAGTATTATGTCGATAATATTATTATTATTATTATTATTATTATCACTATTATTATTACCATTATTATTAATTAGAAAACACACTATAATTCGTTGTAGATGTTTAGGTAAAAAATCGAAATCTACCAGTTAAGTGCTTACCAATTTATGTCAATGTAACGAAAAAAATAAAAGGAAAAAGGCAAATATTTTATATCATTATTATAACATTTTTATTTATTTAAGGACATATTTAACATATAATAACTGCGTTGTCTTCTGATTTTCGAGCCGGAAACAAGGAACATCTGCCAGTGAATATAAATATATCCGTAAAGATCAAAAATACAAAGTAATTTTAAAAAAATGTTCCTAATTATTTACCGATAGGTAATAATTAATTACACAGGCAGACAGCTGCTGTTCTGGAAATCAAGTTCACAATATTTCCAACGTGTTGTCGCAGTATTTCTGTTTGAAGTGATAAGAATGTAGAGCTAAGTGATTAATTTGTGTTTCCGATGAACTTCGTAAATGTTGTTGGTGAGCGAGGTGCGCAGTAAGCCTGGCCGACGTCAAGAGATTAACATTAGCACACTCTCAAGACTAGCTTATCGATGAATCTGTATGAGTAGTCTGTTTTTAGTTACTCGAAGAAGTCTAACACGATGCAAAACTCAAAATTAGTACGACAGTAAGGAAATTAATCCGAAAATAGCAATACGATTCCAAAGACTAACCAAAATCTGTACGATAATACAAATTTTATTCTCAGTGTCTCATTCAAGCCTCGGCCTCCGTTTTCAATTTTAACCTGAATGCGAGATAACCCGGACGTCAAAAGTAACTCTCTACCCTCTCGCCGTCAGATTGTACACGTCTCCGAAAAATCGACGATAATATTCAAACTCTAACATAAATTATTACACTTTTTTCCTCCAGCTATGCCCGTCTGATAATCCGGATTCGGTTGCGAGTAATGAAAAGTATTAACGGGAAACCACGAGAAGGATCGATCAGTTTAAGGCCAATGGCCAGGATGACCCCGCATCATGCACCACAAGCTGCTCAAGATATAAAGTGGAATGGGGAACTACAATTATTATTAATGCTTCAATTTCATAATATCATCACCCCTCTAGAGGGTAAAAGAAAACGAATAAAAAATAAATCGAAATACGCTACCTCGATACTAACAATTAACCCAACCTCATCACATTAATGATCATTCAAAATTTTTCCAAACCGGACACTACCCGCATGACCTATTATAAAAAGCGTACCATCCCCCTTGCACACAAAAGTGCCGCCAGCTCCCGCTAACACGCACCGCCCATTCACGACGACACCATGCAGGAACTCCGCTCCTCTTCCGCCATAAATCTCCGGAAATCCGACGGTAAATATTCAAATTCCAACACCAATTTTTCGCCCGGGATTTCGAAATTAATCCCCTATGACCTTCTTCTTGTTCTTGCTGCGCCAGAGAGAAAAATTCCGGGGTAGCCGTTCTAAAATTTAATCGAAGCATCATACTACCCCGTTACCAAAAAGTAACCGGTGCTCTTACTCCGGTGTCCTACTCTATATTTCCGAAATTCCGATGCTGAGTTTCAAAATTAGCTTGAATACACTATTACCAAAAAAAAAGTAATCCCTCTCCTCATCGTCCTGTCATGTTTCCCGGAAATCCTACGGTAAATATTCAAAATTAGCCTAAGTACAAGTATATTATTTCAACATAAAAAATTAATTCGAATCCATTATACACTTTTTAACAATTTTTTACCGAACGCTGGACATTATGAGAACGCACTGCCAATTCTCACGTACACCGCATTCAAAATGTAGCTTAAGTAAATCGTTATCAGTATCAAAAATTAAATCAACCCTTCTTCCTTTCCTGCTGCATGAGTTTCTAAATTCGAATGTAAGTTATACTATTCCAGAATTAAAAGCACCGCGAATATTCTCCACAAGGTTAGTCAACAAGGAATACTATCAAACAGTTTTGAGAAAATTGCCAGATGTAGTAAGAAGAAAACGACCTTATTTCTCGGAAAGCGGCGATTGATTGCTTCATTACGATAATGCGCCAATATACACCTTTCGCATGCACCTTTTGTTTAAAATTTTTTAGCGAAATACGGCATCTCACAGGGTTGGCAAGTACCCTACATCCCTACCACCACTCCATGTGACTTCTGGCTATTTCCGAAATTGATTATGCTCTTGAAAGGAAGAAGATTTGAAAACATGGAAAATATGTAACGCGTCGCAGAAGTTGTGATGGCCATTCTGAAAAAAAATAATGCGTGTCGGGACTGCTTCAAAAAATGGAAAAAATAGCTGGCAACGGGTTCTGGACTGCAAAGGAAAGTACTTCGAAGGTGACGCCAACCCAATGACTTCAGCAAGCTTAGATTCAGAATTATAAGCTAAGACCGGGTAATACCTTCCGGACAGACTTTGGTTATGTTCGCATTCTTTTCTGTCCAACATCGCAGAACTCGCGGTTGTGCAACGCCCGTTCCTGCATGTAAGAGCGACATCGGAAAAACCCTAATACACTTCCATAAAACCCACTACTAAACCTTACCCTTCTCTCTCTCTCTCTTTCTCATCAACACATTATCATAGAAACATACAGTACTAGCGTAATTTTGACACCTCTCTCACTATTTCTCCCTGTCCCTTTATTTTTCTTTCACGACCGCTTTTACATCTTATATGTGTCTTAAATTTGCCGCTGTACTCGTCGAAGACGTCAGAACTGCAGAATTTTACAAAACTGCACATTACCACACACGCAAGCACTGCAAAAAGCCCGCATAATTCCTCAAGACACCACCATTAAAAGTAGAATGATGTGATGTTAAATTTTTAATAGCCGATTATCGCTTTATTGTAAATATTTTAACTGTTTTTTATTCATTAATTTTTTTAAATCTATTAGCCGAGTAATCAATTATATATATATATATATATATATATATATATATATATAGCGAGAGAGAGAGAGTTGAAATTCTCAGAGAGCCGTGAAAATAATCAAGATGCGATATTTATATTCCAAATATCGAAGAGACTTATCGAGGAGACGACTTTTGTGGTTGTATTTTTTTTTTTTAATGTTTTAAATAATTCGCCTGAACTGATACAACGGGAATAAAAAATCGACTATACAAACGATGCGAGGACGAAATTCCTAGAGAATGCTGAAAACGTTCGAATAGTACCACTTAGGAACCGAATTTTAAATGAAATTTTCATGTCATATTTTTAAATTTTCGACTCACAAATAGTTCAGAATGTACGATAATCCGTCAACGAGTTGTGTTCACCACTACAGAGAAAGAGAGATCTTAGAAGCGTAATAATGACCAAGTATGTATAAGTGGGACAGCGTGTATGACATAAAATGTAACGTGAAACAGGCATAGATTCAATTATATTTTGAGAAAGATAAAAATATGTCTTTTGTTAAAAAACAAAACTTCACAGCAATAGCAATTAAGACGTTTTTAGTAATTGTAAAAATTTTTATAGAAATGAAAAAACAGGATAGATGATTACTGAAGAGTAGTGATAAAACAGTTGACAAAGATTATCAAGAACTCAGTCTCAGCGCAGATAAATCACGTTGCAATGATTTTAATACAGAAATCATCTGATAGTCATCAAACCGTCGAAAGATGTAGTACAATTTTAATTCGATTATTATTGTTTTCATATCGTTCTAGTTGTGTCTCTTTGGGCCATTAATTGGTACCATCAATCTTGAATTGCGCAGTTCATCAATACAAATATTCGAACATATATATATATAATAATATACAGGTGGTATTCTCCGATATAATAAAGGTGGGGTGATTCATAAAAACTCTATACTTGAAATGATAAGTCAGATAAAGAAAATTAGAATGCCGGATTTCAGATCGGTGGCTGCGACAACATTATAAGTCAAGTCGAAGCGAGCCGTGCTGAGTCGCTCATTTCAGACGGATCTGCCCGCCCGGTAACTTATATATGCCTTTATTACTAACGACACGGCGGCGAGTCGGCTGAGATACGTTCAGACTGCATTATTTATTTACGACTTCCCGTTCGCATTTATATGGAAAAACGATAAATCTATGAAAAAAAAGTACACTACGTCAAAATCGGCAGATGCGGTAATTATAAACGTATTAAACTCGTTTGTCACGAAAACGTAACATGAATGCGTACGTTTTATCGAGATGCGATCGTACTATCGGCGGCGGATCAATAAATCACAGTGAAAGTAGCTGACTGCTCTATTACGGCTGCATTTCTCCTTTTTTAATGAAGATAAACTGTTCAATTTTTATTTTTACCTACATCAACTGTAACATTATATTATACTGTGCTTCGGTTTTGTGCTCGTTTTATCGCTTTGATAATATTTAAATTTAAACGCATATAAAACCGACATAATTTACACACACACGTGTAAACACATAGAAAATAAATTTCACGCTCTTTAACGAAAACCTTTAAGCAGACGTTTCAACGTGCGATTCCGAAAATCGTTAAATCGAAAAAATTATCCATTGGTATTTCGACTACCGGTACAATTTTTTTTTTTTTATCGAATAACACATATATCATTCAAGCGAGTATGAACTCTGGTTTTATAAACGATTAAGGGAGATGATATAACTAGATCACATTTAAAATACCACTGTGCGAAATAACAAAGAGAAAGCTGCATTTAAAGAAAAAATTGCACACCGAAGATGAACCAATAAAATGAAAGAATTACTTTCGGACAAAATCAGAACATTTAAAAATAATAACGGTGTTTCGCAATCAACAATTACTGTAAAATGCTCGCGCATTCCCCTCTTTTAAACGAAATCAAAAAAAATTTAGAAGGTTCAATTTCCCGAAACATTTATTCATTTTTCGTAACAGTTCAAGAAGACCGCCGGTCAAACGGGATATTATTGCATACACAAAACCGAAATGCATAAAAAATATTCCAAAAAAAAGGGGGGGGGGTTCTATTATATATACTTGTAATATTCACTTGCGTGAATGTCCTTTATCCTCCAAGCACCGAAGAAAAACAGGGATTGTTATCGATTATGAAACATAACTGCCGAAGGAATAAAAAAGTGATAAAACATATAAAATGGGTTCGAACATTTATATTTCGATTAAATTGTGTTGTTTATTGCCGAAAATTTAAAGGGATTTATTTGTAATAATGATTTTTCGAAATCTTCAGACAAATGTCTAGGCTTTGCCGGTGAACTGATTTTGATCGCCTTTTTTCATTTTTCTTTTTAAGGTGTTTCTTTGAACACGCAGATGTATCATCAAGCATCTCTGCCCCTTTCAGTCCAAGTATTTTGAAAATGTTATCTGTTAATTATTACCACACTTTTGTCTATTGTCGAAAACTGATGTCTGAATATTTTTGTTTTTCAAGAGCAATGTGAGCGAAATATTTGTACAAAAACGCAATTTTCTCTGGTGCTCCTCGATTTGTTAAAAAATCAGACAAATGATTACTGACATGTGCGACAAGCAGAGGACGCGAAAAGACATCAACAGAAGACAAAAACGTAAGAAAGAGACTGGAAAGAATAATTAAAGAGTTCGAAGCGGAAGGCGCTGAAAGCGTAAATAATGAAGGGAAGAAGAAACAGCATTGATAGCCTCGGTGAAGAATAGTTGAAGAAATAAAGAGAATCGTGCACAAAAGAAAACAAAAGAAAAATCGTAGTGCGGATTGAAAATTTTGTAAAGATTACAAACTCACGTACGTAAGAAGAGGCTGAAGAAGAATTTTTTTTTTTTTTTTCATTTTAAGTTGTGTAAAGTGTTCGCGCGATCACTTTTTTTTTTTTTCACACAAACGGAAACCCAGATAGGATCTACAGATAAACAGAGGAGGTGGATTAGATTCAGGTAGTATTTTTCCCGGGGAATCGGAGCAGATTTCACGGTTACAAGACAAAGACACACGAATTTTGGACATTATTACCATATAAATAAAGGAACACAGTAGTCAAATTTGCATCAAATAATAGATTTGTATGAAAAGATAAGTAAATAGGGAAGATCGCTTCTCCATTTTGTAGGGGACAAAGGCTTTCAACAAGTTTCGTCTTTTAAGGTCAGTGGAGTAAATGAAACAGACATGTTCCGAAAAGGGAAGTCTACTGCTGTTAAGGAATACACCGAGATAGCAGAAATACCGAGGAATAGAAAAATCGCTCAAATCTAAACTGATGCGGGGTTAATAAGGACAAAGAGAGAACACGTTACAGGAAGATTTTAATGGGGCGATGGAAAGGTGTAAAGAGGGAACAGCATCCTGCTGCATAGCACCGGTTGATAACATCATTTGCGGTTTCAATATTATGGAAGGAAGTGAAGAGTAGGAGATGTCATCAGTAAAATACAAGGAAGGGCCACGAGCTATAGTTCACTATTATTATCATCACTTTTAAATTACGAGTAGTATTCTCTAATCATGTACGTAAAAACATCAATCCATTTATTCCTTCGTAACGAATTATCAATATCGTAAAGTAGTTTGTAATTATTTCCAACACTCTTTTATATCAGATCTGTGCTTTAGATAAAAATTTCGAAAACATTTTAAAAAAAACCTTCCATTTTTAAATTTGTACCTAATTTAATTTAAGCATTGTTGCTTTACGGAAAAAACGCAAGAAAACAAAAGAAACATCAATACGTATATAAAATAAAAATAGGTTAAAGATCCGAAAAAAATTGTATCATACTTATGTCTGATTAAACACATGTGTTTATCTATTACATTCACAGAGGTATATGTATATTTTTTACCATTAATAGTGAAACTTCACTTTTTGTCTGTATATAATTAAGTTCGAATAATAAACGGATAAATTGACGAAAATTAAAATAAACGACTGCTAAGTATGTTGGTTTTTATTTTTTGTGAATTAGAATTTTTATGGATTTATTATATTCCCGATCGTTTTTTATTTATTCATACTTAATACATATATATATATATATATTCTATAATTACACTCACCTTAAGTTCTATGTTCAACTGCTTTTCAAGCGAAACGATTCTTAAATCAGTAGCAAAATTAGACTGCTGAGCAGGTAATGTGTCCTCCATTGGTGTCCCTGACGGAGAATGTTGAAATCTTGTAGCCGATGTAGGAGTAGAACTGTCTGAAATTATATGAACTAAAATTAAAACCAGCACGCTTAGCAAAGAATGGTAAACTTTTACGACCGCATAAGCGTTAGAAAACAGCCTTCGGGAAATTAACTCTAATTAGACGCAGCAACATTTGAAATTTATCAATTCCTCGACGACTTCAATTATCCTTACATGATTTTTCCAGTGATCAAGTCTACGCATAATCACGTTCAGGAAAATCAAAAAGGCCGGAAAATATTAACTAAGAGAAAAAAATGATGAATGATTGTGTGACTTCAACAAAGCGGAATATAGAAAAAACAAATTATTCTCGGAGAAGATTAAAGCAGGATGCATTTAAATGAGACTAATTTGATCACTCACCTCGCATTACACGTACTAAATTTAAAATGTGAAATGATAAGCGGCAAAAAGAATGAATAAAAAAAAAAAAAAAAAGTTGTCTGAAAATAAATGCGCGAAAAACTTAATAAATGTATGACGAAAAACAATTGTAATTTAAAATATATTTTTAGTTTTTTTTTCTTTAAATATATGTACGTATTAAATTTAAAAATATACTTCACTATTTTAGCTTTTTAAAATGTTCTCTCATTTCCTTTTTCGCTAAATAAAAAATAAACGCTACCACGACGAGAATCACTAATTATTAACATTTTTAATTACTCTATTGATTCAGAGAAATAATCAGTAACAGCGTCTATTGTTCTGATCACTTCAGAAGGAGCAGTTTCTCAAGCTTGATCTATTATACGAATATTTTTTTGGTATAGTGTTAATTAATTTACGCAATTTAAGATATGCCAAATAAATGTAATAGATCGGTAAGTTTGATTTGTCGAGGACGGATTGCGCTATTAAATACCACACTCCCACATACAATTTATTACGTATATAGATATATATATATATATATATATATATATTTATATTAAAAAAAATATGGTGGTTATCACCATTACACCTATTCCTGTTCAAATTATTAATATTACCGTTTGAACTAAAAGACAGATTCGGTTTCGCTATTTTATAATTAAGATTTTTACTATGTTGTCGGATATTGGTTGTTACGTAAAGACACTTCTACAATTAATACATTCAATTTTTGGAGGTCGAGGATCTTACCGGAATGTGAATACATTTTAAACCATCAGAGGTGGTCTTCTAACATTTCTTATTATATCGGAATGGTTTTAATATTTCTAGTACACGTAAAAGTTTTATTATAAAAATTCTTTACCATTTGGTTAAACTAGCGATTTAAAATAATTTTCGGGATTGAGATTTCACTTTTAAAACTACTATTATTTTATTGAAATTATTGCAGCTATCTTGATTGACGTCATTACTGTTACGAGGATTCTACAATTTTAAGCGTATATAGTTTTCTGTAATATTTGAAAGTTTTTTTTACACTTTTCGGTGTTGACTTTCAGTATCTTTCGGTTAATCACATCGTGAAGATGTTTTGTTTCGTTTCAGGACAGGAGGGGGGATGAAGTAAAAAATGTCGCTCATTGTAGGTTTTTTGAGGGTCGGCAACACATCGTCCTCATTTACAAACGTTATCAGATCCGTTCAGAAGAGGTTCATCTATAATGGAATCATGACCGTTATCAGCCAGTTCTATCTGTTATTGCTGCGGTTGTATTACACATCGTTCTCATCGAACTAATAATATAAGCTTGATTTTACTGATGATTGAGCGAGGATGGGGTAGAGGTAAGAGAGGCACATTTAATTAATTCGAAATAAACGCCACTTTGTCGTGAAAAAAAAATAAATAAAAATAAAAATAAAATTGTGATAATGGCTACAAAATAATTCTATATCGGAGAAATAAATCACATAAACGAACAAACAAGAATGCTTCGTACAGATGTGTTAACAACATCAAATAAAACGGATATACGCCGAGACGCTATAAATCGGACAACAGGCTCTGAACAATTCTTTAATGTTAAATTATGCAAAATTTAATGACGCATTTTAGCGCTGTCGGATAAAACGAATTGAAGAGGAGCAAGAAAAATAAAAAATTACACATGTCTTTGCGCCATTCGGTATTTCACTTTCTCTTTTTAACGTTTATTTTCATTTCACGGTTAATTTCTTAATTTTTTTAAACCAATTATAAAAACTTTCTTGTATTCACACAGATACATAATACAGTTTTATCGGTGTAGCGTAATTTAGTTAAATACCTTTTCGCTATACGCTTAATAAAAAAATTATACCCACACACACACACACCCGTCTGACTTTTTTAAAATAATTTACACCTTATTTTTTAATTTAAAAAAAAAAATTATCGATTTTCCTCCATCGAAACGGTTTATTATTATTTTTTGCTATCTAAAACGGAATCATTAATTCATAAATGAAAATTCGTTAAACGAATAATAAAACACACTTTTTTAGTGAGAAACCGACATGATAGTAAAACATATCGTGAAATAAAAACGATTACAAACAGTCGAAGAAATAATCCATAAAAAAGAGAACACACGTGTAAAAAAAGCAGCATAAGAGAATGACACGCGTTAATAAAAGCGAATTAACTGAAATTTATTACAATATCCAGTAATATGCGTCGTTTTTTTAATTAATCCTTTCTGTATTAGTCACCGTATACAGCGGTGGTTTTTAACTTTTTCCACAACGTGAATCCCTTCTTATCATATTTTTTTTCATGCGATCTTTTAAGAATTAAGTAACGCAAAATTAAGACTAATCCAAGCGTAAATTGTAAATATTGAGAGGCTTTTTTCGAGTTATTAATCAAATATTATCAGATTTCGAGAGTAAAAGTAAATTTAATATAGCCTTTATTTTATTATGTATCCGTACAATTTCATATAAATTTAAAATTTACAATAATAATAAAATTCTCCGTTATTTCTGCGAACTTTTGCGGGTCTTTTATGGACCGCCCGGTTACAAACAGGTAACCGGTTTCGAATAAAATACACATTTTTTTCTTTTCTTTTTGTTTTTACGTATAATTTTATATGGAAAAATTTTAAAAAAATTCAAGGCAAGAATTTTATTATAGTTAATATCGCTCAGTTTCACCACGTCAGCGGGTTCAATGCATAAAAAAAATCTACAACATAGACGTTTCCGGGCAATACTTTGTTATAGGATTTAAAATTTTGAAGAGGTCATATATACGAGTAATAACATTCCATTTTTTACCCCTACTTGGTGGTCCTTAATTACGAATCAACTATAACGTTACCTTTTATTAAAATAATTGGTATTTCCATCAAGGAAATAAACTAGCGTACTCTTAGATCCCGCAAAAAAATCATATCGTTAAACATTGAACAACTCATTCCCGAATAATAAAAAATTTTGACTATATATTTCACAGCTAGTAGTTTTATTTTGAAAGGGAAAAAAAGGTAATGTAAATGATAAAACAATAAAAATAAGACTATTTATAAATCCGATCTCGATATTAGTCGAATTAAATTTTTTGGAAAAAGGAAATAATAATAAAAACAACGCGAATAATACAACTCAAATTTTAAAAAGTTACGTTATTGAAAAGCAATATATGATGATTTTTTGTAAATTCTCCCGATAAATTTTTGAAAGATCGAAAACATTACTCTAATTTTCATTACGATGAAATTCTGCAGAAAAGGGACAGTAATCCGAATAATGATCTATAAAATTATATTTAATATTTTATACCGAAATTTTATTAAAAGAATATTAAAAATAATATCGCTACTTCTTCACTAACTGCTATTATAACTCCCTTGCTACCGTTTATTAATATGTATGCCCCGGACGACGGTCTTTACACTTTCACATAAATAGGCTACTTTGATTTTGATTTGCTCTTTTTTAATTTAATTTTTCTGTTTGAAAGTTAACATTAAAATATTAGGAAAATTCGTAACTTTGCCCCCCCCCCAAAAAAAATTCTTATCTCAACACTGAAATTCACCGACCAATCCCGTACAACCCCCTCGTAAGAAAAACACACTTTTCACGTCGCCTTGTGCCTAATGCAACATTCAAGCAAAAACAGTCACCCCATCGCTAGCCAAGTTGGTCACCCCAACATCGTAACCCGCTCAAAATGAAAAAAAAAAAAAAAAATACTCTGATATTCCATAAATAACTTACACGCGAACCTTGATTTTCATTACGATGATTAAAGATCAAATTATCTATTCCAGTCGGCATTCTTTAAATATAATTACTTTATATTTCGTATGTTTTCGTGTTTCAAATTTATTTTTATCAAATTCGAAAGAAGTATCGTTCGTTTATTACACATCATATTGGTTAATTTCGCATTGGTCTTAACATTTCTAAAAAAAATTATACAATAAAATTGAAATTGTAAATTGATCGAACACTGTTTTGGTTTAAAATCGTATCATTTTCCCAGTCCACTTAGGATGAAAGTTTTAGATTTTAACGGACCACCGTTATATATATTTTTAATGTCTTTGAACTTTTCAGAGTAATTTCAGCTTGTCATCTGCTGTTTCTATAGTATAGAACATAAAAAAAAAAGCTCATAATCTTATATAACTTGCGAATATTTCATTAAGATCGGCACATAATACAATCTAGTTGAAATTTGCAACAAGCAGTTCTGTATAGTATTCTTACAACTCTTAACTCTTATCTGAATCCACTTCGTCTTTCTTCTATTTCTGTTCTGTCAATGCCTATTCTCTTCCACTCTTGTAAATCATTCAATTATTGTAAAATGGAATATCGTCGGAATTATAGATATTTATTTTACAAAGTAATAAATTCACAGTATTATGTCAAACATAAATAATAAAAGTACCATAACAATTATATAAAAAGCGCACAAGTCAAATTAAAATATTAATAATAAAAAAAAAAAACATCTCTTGATAATGACGGTGGTAATTCGTCGAAACCAGTAATGCCATTTTTTTTTTCATTTTTTTTTATATTTCAATATGAGTTGTGTGCGTTTTATATAATTATTACGATACTTTTATTATTTATGTTAGGCAAAATATTGTGAATTTATTACTTTGTAAAATATACATTTAATCATTTGTCACTCCATTTTCAAGCGATCTACTCCCCCCTTACTCGCCGCTCGAGTGATTTTATCTTTTTTTTTTCACTACTTTAACCCCATATTTAATTGGCTAAAGAGTTGCAGCTTTCTCTTCGTTTCTTTTTTTAAAAATTCCATCCCCTAATCACATGCCTCCGTGTAAAAATTGTTCGTTTTTTTTTTATCTGTGGTAGCGCGGTAGCCTAGTAGTTGAGGTGCTTGGCTACCAAATGAAAGGTGTCATCATAGGTTAAGGAGACTAATTTCGTTCCGGAAACAAGTCGCCCCAGGTATATACCTAATCTGAAATTGAATATTGGTTATAAGATCAGAGGAATCTGGGAAAATGAAGGCGCGGCCAGGAGAAAGGAACCGAGGCCCCCGACTCTTATTAGTGTCGTTGAGCTTAACCTTAACTTCACAATCCATCACACCTTATCAAGGATATGAAGCTTACTTTATTACTTTTATTTATCTGTGCAACTTAATCTTCCCTCTGTTTCCTGGTTCCTTCGCTTCCTCCTCACTCTCCTCTGTTGTCGCTATTATTCGCTTACGTTTTAACACCTCTCTACTATCCTTCTCTTGTTTTCGTCTTTCCCTGTTTCCTCGCCATATTGCCTGATCCGTCCAAATGAAGTAATGGCATCTATAATTCCAATTATATCTTCTTTGAATGTTCATCTAGATTCTCATCTGCTAAAACTCGATATTCTGCCTCTATCTTTTCTCTATCCATCATACGGCAGAAGGCATCGCACGTAATTTTTCGTATTGGTCAATGTGTTATGCAAACCGCAACAATATCATAAAAAAATCCCCGAGCATGCTTACAGTAAAGTGTATATTCGTTAAGTATTCGATAATGTTACACAAGTTAGAATCAATTTAGGTTAGTAAAAGCGCATCCTCTTTTCATCGCCGCAAAATTTATTATACGACGTAAGCAGTCGCGTACAGGGGGAAACAAAGGTTTTTGGATAAAAATCAAAATAATAGAGAACGTATTGATTTGAAACATCGAGAGAAAAATATTCTGAAAAAACATTAAACGCATTAAATAATAGAGTGAGTCGGGGAAATCAATGATCCGTTCGGAATGTGGGAGCTGGTGAGTGAAAGCAGCGGACAAAGCCCCAAGAAGTTTTTATAAAAGTTTCAATGGATGCTTCTATTTCTAATTTCGGCAACTTAATTATTACTGTGAAGAAGCCTAGCTGATTATATACGAGCAACAACAAATGGGAATGAAAAAAATATAGACTGATTTACTGAAAAAGTTAATTTAACGATTAGTCAGTGGCCAAATGGTATTTAAAGCTAGGCCTAAAAAAGAAAAAAAAAAAAAAAGTTGGTCTCTAGATCCGTGATTATTCACGACATTTTGAACTTGAGCAATACGATAGAAAATATTTATTTACCAAAATTATTAATTTCAATATAATGATAATGAACCAACTTTTTACCGAAAACCTATTTCTACAGATTGTAAGATCGAAGGATTTAAAATTATTATTTACTCTAGGAAAACGAGCTACATGACGATATTTATTATATTATTGACCGTGTGTCATTCTTACGGTGGGGATAATAACAAATTCTGTATGTTTTTACGTTATTTGGAAAGCATGTAACGTTTTTCTGTTATGAAAGTTGTGTTAAGTGCGTTACACGTAAAACGCAAATTAATATTACTTTGAAAAAAACGACTTGGCCAATTGAAACTGGCTCTTCCGTAAAATCACCTGTGGATCGAAATGCTCTCATGACAAGGTCCATCGAGTTATGTACACATGCATATGTATTTATTAACTGTTAATAAAGTCAGTACTTTTCACCTCTTGATTTGTAACTATTAAATTCTAAAAGCTGGGTGATAGCTTTAAATCCATCATAAGCATACAAAAATTACTCAAGTTCGCTATAACTAAGTCTACCATAGATGCCGATTATATATATACATATATATATATATATGAATGCATATATATATATATATATGAATGTACAAATTCGGCTATTTTGGCCTCGCAAGGAGCTGTGCCCCTTGACCCCTCGCTTTCATTTCTGTCTCTTTCTCTTCTATACTTTGTATAAAATGATCAAAATTTACAACGTAATTCTTACTGGCATCAACACAAAAAAATAACATAATCACAAAAATCCTGTCCTAACATTTAACTTTCATTATGTAAAATTATGATATTGTTTCATTACATTTTTCGTTACATATTTCTTTACATAAAATTGTGACATTTTTTAAATAACAATAACAAAAATCTTATAAAATATAACAAACGTTACATAAAATTGGTACATTTTTTGGGACATTTTTTCGAATGGGGGGAAGCCTAAGAATTAAGTTGTAATTAATGTATATATATATATATATATATATATATATATATATATATATGTATATATATTTATAAAATCTCTGTCTAAGATGGTTAACTAGGGGTCGCAGGAAAAATTCTATGAATTTAAATCAAACTAAAGTATAGAAATTATAATTATAATAATATTATATAATTATAATTCCTGCGTAGTTTTACTTTAGTTTGATTTACATACGTAATACAGAATTGGATAATAATACTTAATATGTTTAATTCTATAAATAACAGTTATTAATTTACAGAGAAGTTGCAATGATCGTACAGTTTGATTTATTTCATGTAAGTGATAAAAGATTTTTGTAAATTTATATTAATGTCAACAATTAACTAAGTATTTTAACCTAAAGAATAATTATCAACGACCCTGTTGGCTACAAAACGAATGTCATTTAGTAATTCCGCTCGGGCGATGAAAACAGCAGAAATTGAAAAATCTACTTTTCTTAATAGTTTAACGAAACTTACTCTTAATTATCAATTAAAAACATTCAGCACCGTAAAAAAGAAATACTAGAAAACGAAAACTACAATTAATAAGAACGAACGGTATAAAATATTTTATATTTTGTTCGGCGTTGTAGTAAAAATAGATAGCCCTCTGTAAGAAGCCAAATTCAATATTATGTCGATAATTAATAATAAGATACTAAATTTGCGTAAAATTAATGGCTACAGAAAACTCCTAACGTCATTGATAAAAACTTCGAAATGTCCAGAGATACAACAGAATGATTAAATTCGAGAAAAAAGAAAATTCCCAAAATTTAAATTTCGGCGGCTAATCGTTTTTGACGGAGAAGCCCTTTATTTCATACAAAAAGGCCGATAAAAATTTCTGCCGTAAAGGAAAACTGGCGTTCATTATCCACTGAAATAATGTTCGATAAGAACAGCTTTGTTTTTCATTTAAAGCGTAAGCAGGATCTTTCCCTCGCACTATTTCACAATTAAATAAAGCCCCGCTAAATGAGGGAACTTTTACCGAAGATACTTTTTTATTATAAATCAAGACTCACAGTCGGCTAAGCGACTGCCAAACTCGTAAATTATACTCTCATCGTCACGATGCATGGGAGTTTACAATATTGCCACGGGAAAAGAAAAAGATTTAACTGAAACTTTCCGGCGTTGAGTCGAAAAAAAAAGTCTACGATTTAATAATGATTCTTTTTTTTTTCACATATAACAGTCAGTTCTTATCCACAAATACATCCCATTTAAATTATTTCAAAATCAACCTCCTTGAATACAGATTTTTTTCATCCTTGGACACTCGATCAAAAAATGTCAATTTGTTTTCGATTAAAAAATTCAAGTTCGTTCGAATTACACGAAAAAGTTTTAATTCGAATACTCTTAAGTAGTTTAAAATAAATGCGTATCGTAAATGTCCAATTATTATTCTTATAAAGTACAATGGAAGATGATAAAATATGTTCTTCCTCCGATTTTGGTAACGTATGCGCTCTGAGTAACAACAATGTTGCAGATCGCGTTTCTTTTTCTGAGATCATTGCTATTTTCAGAATTGCATCGAACCGAGTTTAATTGCGAAACCAAAATTACCGGCTACGCTACAACTGCTTTTTTTCGCTTATTACAGCTCCCAATATTATTCGATCAATAAATAACTTTTCAGCGTGGTGTAAAACACTAATTAAAAGTTCGTGACAAGGTTTTTTTTATTTTTTTATGCTCAAACTTCAAAAAAGTTCTCTTAATTTAATTCCTACGGGGTATTTTGCAGAAAATTATGAATTTAATTCTTAAAACTAATATAGATACGGAATATGGTAAAATTTTATTCAATTTAAAAAATATTTAAACGCGCTCCCTATATTAATTACTTTAAAAAGTTTAATCGATAATTTTCGTTGTCATCAAAAAAATTCGCGCGCAAATTTGTAAATCGCTATATTAACTCAAAAACACTTTGTAATTTTTCTTTTTTATAAAACCCTAATTTTCTTATGTTAAAATGTATATTTTTTATCGCTACAATAAAAAAAATAACCAGTAGCTTTTTTACGTGCCCAAACGAAACCTATGAGAAATCATTTCCAGATTATTTAGACTGCGGTCTCTTGAACAAGTCACTTCCTTCTAGTGATGAGTACGGTAAAGAGGAACGTAACTAGAAACTAGCTCCAGCTCCGTAACAGTTCGTTCCATTCCAATTTTGTGTCCCATGAACGAGAAGTAACCATTGTAACTAAAAGAACTGATTGTAACCATTGTAACTAAAAGAACTGATTGTAACCATTGTAACTAAAAGAACTGATTGTAACCATTGTAACTAAAAGAACTGATTGTAACCATTGTAACTAAAAGAAGTGATTGTAACCATTGTAACTAGTCTTAGAATGAACGAAAGAAACGATTAACTACACAATAATATCAGACCGCGATTCGGGGGGAATTAAAGTACAGATAACACACCTTTTATCTTTATCACTCATACAGTTCGCATGGGTCACAACTCAACTAGCTCATTACACAGCAATACGTACATATTACGACCAGATGATGAATGAAACAAAACTATTCTGCTGTAACTGGAACATCAGTTACAAATTTAGTTACAATAACACTGAATAACGTATAATGTGTTTCTATCGATACTGGCCAAACTGTCATTGTGTGTGTGTGTTATTATCGGCTGGCGTTATTTACGTTCCAGTTAAATCTGTACATTTTAATAAGCAGAGCACATTACATTTTCCGTACCATATTGCTTGCTAATGACGATCGCGCATAATATACTATGATGATGATCGACGCTGTGGCGAGTAGCAACTCTGAAATTTTACATTATCATCAAAAATTATAACAGCGGTTTTTATCAAAACAGTACTGATTTGTTTACTGTTTTTAATACGGTTATAAATTCCAGGTCTACTTCATTTTATTTGGGTGCCTATGTGTCATTATCCTCGTAACTATTTTATTTTTGACTTGTTTGCAGCAAAATTAATTTAGTATTATTTTAGTTTTTAGTTAAATATAGTTAAATTTAGATTAAAACTATTTCCTTCATCAACTGTAAGTAATAAAAATGTTATAAACCCTAATTTTGATAAACCCCGTTAAATGCAATAGCGGTAAAAATTTGTTGTAAATTTATAAAAATTTAATATGCAAGTTCGGTTAATAATTTAGATTTAGGCGACGTACTTATTTTGAATGATCAATTAAAGTTTCGAGATATTAAGATAAAACTATTTAAATTTAGTTCCATTTTGTTTATATAAGTTACATTTTTTTAAAAGTTTGTAACTTCGTAACTAAGTTCCTGTTACGTTCCTAATTACTAGGAACCTGTTACGTGACATTCCAAAATACTTGGAACTTAACCCATCACTACTTCTTTCTCAAGATACTGTAAAAAAACGTATCTTATGATCTTAATTATATTTTGCTCATAACTTTCGATTAATCGGGATTATTTATTTATTAGTTGTGTAATTTTCTACATTCCAGTTCATCTGTACACATCGTGTCCCTTACTACTGCTGTGCATCATCATTCAATTACTACACAGCAATCTGTCTAAATCATTACTGTAAAGGTTTTTTGGATTTGAATCTCAGTGTCTTTAATAAAACAGTTAGTTAATATATATATATATATATATATATATATATACTGTGGGTCTCAAAAGTCTTGCAACATAAAAATAGTATTTTAGAAAGAAAAATGCATACCTCGACATAGAACTGATTTTATTTGAAAAAAATGACAACATATGTTAAAAATGAGTGCCCTCGCAACATTATAAACACATCAACGTTCGTTTTTCTAAATTACGAAATACGCTTCGCAACATTTCAGGTGTGATTTCCTTAATTTTTCTCGGTGATAACTTCTTTTAACTCGTCGATACCGGTTGGATTGTCCCTATAAATAGAAAGAAATCCGTAGATGTGAGGTCTGGGCTCCGCGGAGCCATGGGCTCATAGAAATCAAGCGCATTTCAAAAAATTCACGAAGAAATGTCACTATATCCGCAGCAAGGTATGCGGGAGCATCATCATGCTGAAAATTTAAAAAAACCATTCGTCCACTTCAAGCTGTATGATAAAATCGGTAATTACCGCTTGATAAATTTTCGCGCTGAATTTTTCAGTAAAATAACTTTCAATAATAAAAACTTTTTGCTTTAGATTAAAAGTCATCATTATACAATTTTTATTTTGTACCACTTTCTACACGACGAAACTCAACAATGACACGTTCGACACTATGCCGAGCGTTGAGTAGACACTTCACTGTTGCCCTTTTTTCTATTTTTCCCAGTTTTTTTTTTTCATTTTTTGTTTTTTGGATTGCATGACTTCTGAGACACACTAATATATATATATATATATATATATATATATATATATTGAAAAAAAGTGTTTAATTTAAAAAATATTTTAGACATTCGATACTTAAAATTAAAATATACAATCAGAAAAATATTATTAATGATCGAAAACGGAAATAGAACTTACTGGCAACATTATTCGAATTGTTGATGTTTTTGTTATTGGAAAAAGAGAGCGGAGTGACCGGTGTGGACGGAGCACCTTGACCGTGAGTTAAAATTATTTGCGATTCTAATTCTTGCAATTCAGCGTGCAATTCGGTCAATTTTAAATTTGACTTTTTCACTATAGACGCGACGTCGGATAAAATTTTGCGATCTGTCGCCACCTCGCGTAATTTTTCGGCTCCTTCTTTGATTTTCAATTCCTTTCGGATTTCTCTTCGAATATGTTCCTTCAACTCGTCCAATTTCAACGATATAACCGAGTCCGGAATGCATTCGGTATGAATACCATATTTATGACTTAGTTCGAATAACATTGGATAGCGTACTTCATTGCCGCTCTGTAAAATAAAACGAAATAATATTAATCGTCAAATCTTACTTCTAATAAACGATACTGTATTTTAGTATTTTCAAGTATTATATAACTTTTACGTAATCTTTCGTTTTTTTTCTCCCCCTTTTTATATTTATATCGATTCATGTATGAAGAAAAAAAAGTCGGCACTTTTGGAGAAAAATAAGGAATGACATTGTTTAATTAATGAAAAGTTATTTTTCGTAAAATATTTCATAATGAAGGACCCCCCGTTCAGTAACGGTATATATAATGGATACTAAAAAAGTAATGCTTTACTTGATATTGAATATTACAACGAACCGGTTATAGCGATCACATTATTCACCCTCTTCAATGTCGTTAAATCGATTTTCACCGTATAGAGACACACGTATTATATTAAGTGACAGAATCAAAAAGATTTAATTGTACGTTTATTTACAAATTTTAATTTAGATCTTTTAAAGTTTATATTTTACATTACACGGTATTATAATAAGCAGGGTTTTTTTTGTTTTTTTTTTACTTTCACTTCTATTTTCCCTGTAAAGTTAGTCCCAATTGTGCACAATTACTTCATCCGAAGTGTAGATAACATAGTTTAATAAATTATGCTCAGCGGACAACAACCATAAAAACTACCGCACACATTTTTAGCTTCCGTACGAATCAATAAAAATATTAATGTTACACGATTAGTTTATTATGTAAATAAATTTCTTTCTTCTTATAATTTTCATTTATTATTAAATATGTTCAATTGAAGCAGCTGATAATTAAATATCCGTTTTTTATTACAAGTTCAGCGGAATTTCTTTTCAAACTAGCAGATGATGCTGTTAACAGCGCTGCGTGTAGTATTCAACGTTATTCGGAAGCCTTATAAAAAAGTGTTTCAATAAATTTCGCATTTTTTAATTTACTTTTGCTTAATGTCAATTTTAAGTGTTATTTTTCAAATTTAAATTTCATATTATAAGTATGTTCTCATTAGATCTTATAAACAGACATAATTGAGAGCCGATGATAAAATTGAAAAACGGGTGGCTGAAATTTGTCGGATAAAGAAGGAAAGAAAATGTAATTTTCTACCTATTCCGAGTATTAGGCTTATGTACACGTACGCGTACACGCAAATAAATGAAGATAAAAAAAATTTTGAAACATCGCACGTCGGCGACCACCATATTTAAAGCAGAAAACTAATCTACGCGGAGAGTAGTAAGTTTTACAAGATTTTAAAATGCTGCTTGGTAAAAAAAAAAAAAAAAAAAAAAACAACGAATAATTAAAAACAACCTCTGGGACAACATCTCTTTAAATGCAATAGTACCCCGGTGACATTCCATGTTCGGGTGATGTGATAACGGCAACTTTCGCTGACGACACGTCAGTTATGTGTGTGTGTGTGTGTAGGTAATAATGTCGTTGAAGCAACTGGAAAGTTGCAAAAATCCATAAATAATATATCTGAATGGTGCGAACGTTGGCAGATACAAATGAAGCAAAATCAACTCATATAAACTTCACAAACAAAAAAGAATTCTATATTCCGGTAAAAAGCGATGCTAAATTAGTATAGCAACACGGCAAAATATTTAGGCATGACATTAAACGCTAAATTACGTTAGAAAAGGAACATGTCAAAAATTAAGCGGCAGCAACTCGAATTAAAATACAGCAAAATTCATTGGCTAATTGGCAGAAGTTCAAAGTTTACCATTCGTAATAAACTATGCTGTTGTACAAATACCGCAGCCAGTGTAGACCTACGGTTTGCACCTATGGGATTGCACCAGACTGACAAATATCGATATCACACAGAAATTTCAGAACAAAGTGCTACGTTGTTAATTAATGCACCTTGCTACATACGTAACACAGATTTTCATAGAGGTGTACCTTATGTCCACGAAGTGATCCAGAAGGTTGTTGCGCGGTAAAGCATAAGAAGAGATTACTACTCCTGCACTCAAATCCTGAACTGTCCGAGCTGCTGATGACGGACAACCTAAGTCGGAAACTCAAACGGAAAACACCTTTTTTTGAGCTCTGCAACTAATGCTACTCGTGCGTGAGATTTGCAGATCGAGATACCGATTGATCCAATAGGAGAAGATTGTTTATTTCTTTAAATTTTACTCCATGAAGTCAAATTAAATTGCTAATTACTATTTATATTTTTTACACTAGATGCTATGTGAAAAAAACAAAAAAAAAAAAATCACAGAAAAATGCAATAGAACGGCATTTTAATTCTGCTCTAAACTTGGAGAATTCTCGCTCATAGGCAAAATAGAATTTTACCAAAGTGAACAGGGAAAATAAAAGTAAATATTTATTTTCTTTTGAATTTCGTTGCAATTCGGCGGCGGTTTAACAACAATTTACTAGTGTGCTGCGGTGAGAACAAACGGAAATGTTCATTACGGAATATTTCTATTGTTCACGCAGCACTCGTATCATTTACATATTTACATACAGACACAGTAAACGGTGTATTTTTTCGGGATAAAATATTCCCAAAGAGAGGGCATTATTATTATATATATTCTCACTTGTACGAGAGCAACGGAGGTCGATGCACTTACGCACACCGTATGTGTATACGTTTTTCCTTAATAGAATAAACAATAGTTTTAATTCAACCTAGCTAACAGAGAACCTACACCTTCTTCAAATCTATATATTCGTTTATCGCAGACAGGGGGTAACCTACGAAGATGTAGACAAAGTAACAACATACATACACTCTGTCCTACTGATAATAATCGAAGTTGTTTTAATCGATATAATAGTCAGGCGTTAATTAACTCTGTACGTAGGCGATTACCGAACTGATTACCACGAACTGACCTGTTATCGGTGCTTCGCCAACAGACATAACTTTTGAAATAATTGTCGCATATTATTCCACACATATTACTCTTTAGTAAAGTTTTCTTTCAAGTTTCGTTAGTCTTTATATAAATAATCCAAACCGAAATTGTACAAGAGTGAATCGGCATTCTATATATTTCCATGAAACTGTGTACTATTTTTTAATTTCATAACTACTCATCTATAACACCATACTTTCACGTAAGCAATTATTTCATATACTCCATACATGGAACAGCGTGATGCGTTTTATGGCTTGAGTGTAAGATAGATCGCCACTCTTAATAACAAACTGCACTATTATTATTTATATCTGTTCCGATTTACCCGGTTTTAAAGAACAATATATAATACAAATAAGACGTATGAGAAGCACAATTATTACAGCTCAAGTGATAGTACACAAATCGATCTTATCTAGCCGACATATACGAAAAAACAAATTTTAACCGAACTAACTCTCGCCATTACATTCATTTTCTTGGTCGATGATGTAACAACCAAGAACATAGAAAAGAACAAATATCTTTACCTACGATAATCACGTTTAACGACAGAAAAGAAAAAAAACAACAATATAAAAGTGTCCACCCAACGGTCGAAGTCTCAAAGGGTTTTTTTTTGTCTTTTTTTCATTTTTTGCGAGGGATGGGGGTAGAAGACACTAGAGCTGAACACTTTAAGCCCTAAATTTTGGTTTTTCAAATGCAACGGTAGAACTAATCAACTTAGCCAAGTGTCATTTTACCAAAAATTTGCCAGCAGATAAATTTTACGGTTACCTTTTTTTTCATTATTATTCGCGTTCTAGAAATTGCACATTATATCGCAAAATTTCCAATTTCGACCTTTGGCGTAAGTCGGCCTAAAGAAAACTTCGGGGGGGAAAAATTGTGGTTCTAGAAAAAGAAAAAAAGTTGGAAAGTTCGAATAACCGCGTCCGGAAACTGTATTTTTTAACAGCTTTTTGTCTTATAAATGGATGAAGAAATTTTCATAAGCGTAACCTAAAATCATTTTTATAAGATACATTTTCGAAAACTAAAGCTTCCGTTAAACGTCTAGAAATATTACCACACTCTAAATCGTTGATTTGTAACGCTGCCGGGAATTTAAAAAAAAAAAAATATACAACTAGTAGTTACACACTAAAGAACGTTGAATTATTATTATTGCGAGCATCGTACTTTTTAAGTGTAATTTTTTGATTTTATGCAAGAACTTTTGCTTTTATATTTCGAATTTCACATTTAAAACTCTGGTGATGAGTTATGAATTTTTTAAGGACGATTTTTGAGGTCATGTTAAATTCCAGAATAATATATATTCTTGACGGTTTTTTGTCGCCTAGGGTTAACTTGAAATTATAGATATACGATTTTACAGAGAATTTTAAGGGTAATTTATCATGCAATTTTGAAGTTTATCAAGCCGTTTGTGAGTTATTGCATATTTTTATTTGATATTTTTGTCGTTTCTGAACCGTCTCTTATTATGATTCCGTACTATATTACATATGCGTACGGAATCCTAAAAATTGAAGGCAATAGGTTTTTTCATTAAATCAGTCGTGATTAAAAAACACTACGCGCTACATTGTTTCCAGCGAATAAGTCCTCTTCGAAATTGTGCTCGTTCGGTCTAGTCACTGGAACTTTTACATTTTACGTAAATAAGGTTTCCGCTAAATGGGTTTTCAGTGTACGCGTTTGGGCAATTAACTAACGATCAGAAGTAGAAAATAAGAAAGACTTGGTGGGAAAGCGAGAGGGGGCAAGGTGGAAGAAAAAAAGTACAGGCCGGATTACTGCTTTTCCGGTTCTCTGATCAGGCTTATCATCAACTGTAACAATTTCGGTTTGTTATCAGATCTGTTGAACTTCAACTTTTGCCAACTGCATCACAATTTAGGCAAGCATCATCGCGGTGTCAGCTCTTTAAATGGTAAAAAGTTTTAAACAAACGGAAGGAGTCAGACCGTTCAAAAATACTATATAATCTAAAAAACATTTGAAGATATCCAAACGAAAAAAAAAAGGACCACCCCTCAGAACTCATTCAAATTCGTTTTACGTATTTTATTAATTTATTTTAATCGAGGTTATTAACTAAAGGCTTACGCCTATTTTATATTAAACAACCGTTGTGTCATTTTTACTCCCCGACGATCGAAAGGGGAAATAATAAATCGTCGGAAATCCGGACAGTGTTGTTCGAAGAATATAATAACGTGACAATACATGACTGAACTATAATATCCCATTTAGTCTTTTAACCCGGCACCTATTTTCGACTTGAAATGTGTGATTATCGACGTCTGTACAAGCACCATCGGGAATTAGCAAAAAAGACCGAAAGAGAAACGACCTAAATATAAATAGTAGGAAAATTAAATAATGGCAAGATAAAAACATACGTCGGATGAGAGTTGTTGTGAAGTTAATATTATACACACACCGAGCGTTCTAGAATTGGACGTCTCAACCGAAGCTTCTGTTACGCTTTCTTTATTATTTAAATATTTAAATTTTAAAAGTATTTTTCTGCTCCAGTGAGAGTAGTCAATATAGATGTCTGCTTTCATTTAAGAATAAGTAAGATGCACTGTAAACAGCGGCGGCAGTAATGGTTTTATAAAATAATACGACTGTAGAGATAAATTGTCGAGTAAAACAAATTTACGCATATTAATTTTGTTAATGTACGAATTTGGAAATTGAAAAAAATAAACAATAAATTATCTATAGCTACACGCATGTATGTTAAATAAGATGATTTTAACGGCTCCAATTGTGTAATACACTGAAGTTATTACAAAAGCAACTCTACAAGTCATGTGATAAAAACTTTGGTGTATTTCTTAAATATTTATCGGAAATAAAAACTAAATAAAAACTTTTAGCAATAATATTCCTTTTTGTTGAAACATTTTTACTATTCTATCCTCATTTTTTTTTTGTATAAATCAGTTTACTCTTATTCATTTTAGCGCTTCCGATTTTTTCTATAATTTATTTCTAAATCTCATAAACCATTATTCCATTATCCAGGTACGCTGATAGATTTCTCGTACTATTCTTACGTTCTTCGTAATCTCTTTCAATTATCTTTGCCGGATATGAATTCTTTAACTTTATTTATTCACAGTATAAAATTTAGGAAGCATATAGTGTATAATTTTTTTGACTGTAAATTTCTTCAGCCGAATGAAAAAGTCGTTTAGTAGACATTTTACTTTAATTTTTTTTTTTTTTATATATATATCTATTAATGAGAATATGTTTAACTTTTGTGCCGGAGTAATGTAAAAAACCATATAATATTTTTGCATCGATCGGATGTAACGTTTTTATGTAACAAAAGTGAAATGACGGTAACTTGCTAACACAAGCCGTAAATAATAAAATGGCGCATAGTCCGTTAAAACGGACTCTTCACTATAAGAATAACAGAAGATTTCCATCGGCGGGTTCAGGGTGTGTATCCATGGCAAGATTTGAATTTGAAGGGTCGAGTTCTACGTATACACACGAGTGCCGCGTGCGCTTTTATAAACAAATACAGACACACACAATTACGATTATCTATTTTTAATTGAAGTTGTTTATTTTTATTGTCTGTTTTTCTAAAAATCAGTTCCTATTTCGATAAATCATTTTCGCAGAAGTGTAATGAAAAAGGCTACCGTTGATAAAAAATAATAAGCACGCCTACATTTTTTTTTTATTTTTTTTTTTTTTTTAGGGGGGGATTAATCATTATGCAATGACAGAAAGACATTGAGAAAATTTCAAAATAAACAGAATAACGTTTTGCATAACGTTATATTATAATTACACCTTAAAATAAACACGATCGAAAAACGATGAGCTGACGATGATGATGATGATGACGGTAAAATAATAATAATAATAATAATAATAATAATAATATATAATCGAGAAATATGAAGTAATAATTGGTTTAAAGGTACGAAAATATTTCTTCATAGAATATTCGTCGAAAAGCTACTAAAATTGTCACTGTTGTCTGTTTGTAAAAAATAAAAGCAATATACAGATGAGTACAGAAATTTTCGGTGTTGTTTATTTACCGTCGCAACATCGCTCATGTTTAAAGCTATCTCAGTTTTATGATAATCTGTGTATAACGTGGGTGTATTGAGAGTGGTGAAAAAGTTTGGCATAGCAAAATTAGCGAAAAAATGGATCTTACACAAAATACGTCAGAATATTCGTACACTTTCCATCAGACGGAATAACAACAGCACTTTGCAAGTCCATTTTAATCACTCGACCACGTTAATTACGAATTATCTTTACTACGGCGTCACGAAAAAAATACCTCAGAATAACGTGAATAACACAAATAATAAAAACATTCGTAAATAACAATAAATATTCGTATTGAAGAGTTACAAATGGATTTTAAAAACCGCATTAGTAATAACCATTATTGCCTAAGTTTAAATTTTTCTTTACTTTTTGCGGAACTAAAATACCGATTATAATTTAAAAATAGTAATCAATCGTATTTATAAAATATATTTAACTTCTTTAATTTTTTTCTTAAAAATTAAATATTTTTCTCGGCAATACTTACATTAAAAACACAATCAATTCTAAACAATATGTTCGAGAGGCGATAATCGCTAATTAAAACTGCTTTAGTATCTTTCTGTTATATTTCGTAACATCGTGTCAAGGCATCTCAGGAAGGCATTTTTTTTTCATTAAAGTATACTTCGCATATTTTTAACAGGTACTTCTTCATTGAGAGCTTTTGCGCTTGAAATGTTTTTACAAATATATTTTGACATTTTTATTAGACCTATATACGTCTTATTTTAACATATGCACCATGCGTAAAAAGGCATTTTTAAAAATATTTTATCACTAACGAGTCTTTCCCTTTCGAATGGTACTGTTTTATGACAAACATTCCCTTAGCGCACCCACACATACATAGGTATATAAATATATATATATATTCGAAAAATAAACATACACTCTAAAAAAGTTTACATATTGCTTATTTAGGAAAAAATTGTTTCGATTTCTTTTTGTTTTAAAAAATAATTTATAATTTAACGTTTACTAACGATCGTTTTTTTTTTTCTAACCCATAAAACGTATGAACCAATATTAACATTTCTACGATGAGCATGATTCTAAAAAAAAAAAGAAAGGTTTTCTCATAGTGACTCCGGTTTTCAAAAATCGTCGGAAAAATGTTTATAATTTATATAGAGAAAAATTAATAAAATCATGTTTTCTTATATGAAAACAAGCTCTGATAAAATGCTGATCTACGTCTAGGACGACGCTAAGTTACGTGACAGTCTTTATAATATCCGTATACACCTCGACGCCACTTTACACCGTGTATATCCGAGAATGTTAAACGTTAATTTTTAATTAACGGCGCGTATTTAAAAAATAAAAATTAAAGTTTTTCAATCTACTTTATCGATCGCTAACAGTTAATTTATTATTTTTCTCCATTGCAATGTTACGTGCCATTCGCAAGCACACACACACACACACACACACACATATTTGCTGTAAAAGCTGATTCAGAAGCTTTAATAAAACAATATACTTATTCATAATAAATAAATTTTCGGAAACAACTGTGTTTTAAAAATATATTTATTCGCTTAACGTTTCGACTAGCTTACACTGGCCATCATCAGAAGCAAACTTTATTTCTGATGATGGCCAGTGTGTAAGCTGGTCGAAACGTTAAGCGAATAAATATCTTTTTAAAACACAGTTGTTTCCGAAAATTTATTTATTATGAGTAATCACTGTGAAAGCTTTAAATTTTTAATATACTTATTATTGTGATGAATTTGTAAATGATTAAACGTGCATCGTAGAAATGTCGTAATTTCTTTTAATTTTATTTTTATTTTTTATTATTTACCATTTAAACTTAGAGATTTTTATCGCTTAAATCCATTCCCGCGATTATTGATTATAATCTTACGTAATAAACAGTATTTACAGAGAAAAACTTATTGAATATTGATCACTGTAATAAAAATTTTAATTAAAACCATCAGTATATTAAACACGAAATAATACATTACATTAACGAAGGATTTAGGCGTATTAAAAGTAATTAACGAAAAATCAAAAAAAAATATATGATATAAAATTTGAGGAGCCAATGTAATAAATACACTTGAAACACATAATTTTTTATTTGAATTTATAATTATTATTTAAACGGAATTTTCCAGTTTACAACACGAATTTTTAACCTGCATTACGACTACGCTTATTCAACTTTTTTTATTTACACATACGGGTATACTCGTACATACACATATTACAGTATTTTAGTCATTCCCCCGCATCATTTCAATTTAATTAATGTAACACCCTCTCTCGGGACAGCCCCAACGTGTGAGCAAACAGCCGCTGGGAACTGCCACTTCTAGGAGGCTTTCCTGTCAATATTTATGGTGGGTTCCAGAACGTGCTCGCGGTAGGACAGGGGAAATCTTCTTGCCTAGCAAGTTGATGAAGAGCAAATACTAAAACCGAGGTGTAGCGTCTGAGGGATATAAATCCGTTTCAAGTAAATAGCGATAAAGCGAATACAATACCCATGCATTCTGTTTATTGACTACCTACAATAAACGAAACCTTAAGGTGAAAGATAATGAAAAACTAACAACCTGAAGCACACGCGCCTACATATGGCGGCGCATATTATATATCCGCAAATATGCAAAATAATTTTTCCAGGAATAATGGCGGCAAATAAAAAAAGAGCCCTCAGAATAAGGGAAAAAGAGTTACTAAGAATAGCCAGGTGGCACTAGTCGATATAGGAAAAGTATATTAGTGTTACGCCAATTATTTATTATTAGCGTGCGCACTTTCGAAAGAAAAAGATTAAGAAATTTCGAAGCTGATTAAAAAAGAACGATTAAGGTCAAGAGTATAAGCAATATGAAAATACTAAGACGGGAAAATTGAAAAACCGAAACTGGATGTGATTGAAGTACCAAGGCCAGATATAGGAGAAAACTAGCGTAATTGAAAGTAACGGAACAAAGCGGTTTTACAGGGGTGGAAAAAGTAGAGTAAATGGTTTTTGTTAAGTAGAAAAACAGAGAAAAGCGCGTTAGTAGAATATAAGATCAAAAGACATGCAAAATCGGTGGACTTACTACTGTTGATACATGTGGCAACATGCGACTACAGTGGAGAATAGGAAATAGAAAACGGCTATGAAGACATAAAATAATAAAAGAAGAAAGGAAGGGATATGTGTGACTGTGATGGGGAGAATGGCATGGTAAAGGAGGAAAAAGGTTGAAAACTCAGAGGAAGAATGTGTATGGAAAACTAAGAATAAAAATGATGAAAGATTGGTGAAATTTTGTAAACAAAATAAAATAATGGTTGAGAATACTTGGTTTGAAAGCCGTAAAAGACGTTTACACGCATGGAAGACTCCACAGATGGCAGGTACAGAAGAGAAGTATATTATTTTTTAGTTTAGTAAAAACTTATAAATGGTATGAAGCCAGTGATTACGTTACCAGAAACAGATATAAACAACGATGTTAATTTGCTGAAGCTAGAAATAAGAGTTTGGCGTGGAAAAATTAAAAGATAGTATGGCAAATTAAATTAGTTGCAAGGTAATTGAAAACATTTGAAAAAGGGCGAAAAATACGGAAGATACCTCTGTAAATAAGAGATAGAAGTAGATATGGAGTGCGATAACAAGTGATTTGAAAAATACAGTAGGACATACGTATATAAATAGAATGGGAGCAAAGAAGTCACAAATAATAAATAAAATGATACAGAAAATGGATAAACGTGTAGGAAGTAGAAATGAAGGATGGAAGAGGGTGTATAGAAAGCTAAATAATGAATTCAGAAGAAAAAAAAACGGGATAACGAAGAAAAGTAGATACGATTTAGTGCATGAAGAATTTAGAAGAATGAACGGTGAAAGAAGAATGGTAAAATAGGGGGGTTTCGTCGAAACAGCAGACAAAAGTGAAATGGAACTGACCAAATGAGAGGGAAATATCTAGAAGGCGTAAGGAATATATGTATTATATGAATTAGAAAATAGACAAAATAAATTAGAAATTGAAAGAAAACAACAAAATTTATGAGGGTGAATTAGACGAAATAAAGAAAAAGTGAGAAAAGCCATTTTGCTGAAATGCAAAATGGGAAACCTGTAGGTGTGAATGAAGTGCCAGCAGAAGTAATCAAAATTATGAAGGACAATGGAGTGGCAGAGCTACAGAAGTTATGTAAACATGGAAGATTGGCCAGAGGATTTTTTAATGAACGAAGAGAAACAGAATTCAGTGATTGCAGAATAATTTCAGCCTCCTACCGCACGCTGCAAAACTAATTTAAGAGTTACAAATAGAATGCGTGCGAAAACGAAAATATCGTTGAGAAGCAATTTGGATTTACGAAGAGGGAAAGTACAAGATAAGAGTAGTGCGAAATATATTAGTGAACGAGAGCGAGAAAGAGAATTAATTTCGTGTTTTGTAAATTTAGAGAAGACACTTTACCGATTAAAGTGGGATATTTTAATAGATATATTTAAAAAAAAATACCAACGGATTGGAAAAATGGGAGAATGGTTCAGGGACTATATACGAAAACGAAAGCTAGGTTAAACATTGGGAGTACAACTACCTGAGCTTATAACAATGTTATATATTGCCAATTTTATTTTTAATTTATATATAGATAAAACGCTGAAAAAATGTATGCAGAGACGTTGAAGCATTATAAATGAGTGTTATGCCCTCAGGGATGCCAACCACGAGGTTATACCCTGGTGGATTTTTTTTTATTTTTATTTTTAGTGCTTACTGTTATTATTATTATATTAAATTATTCATTTGGTTTTTAATCAGTATATTTTATGATACTCTACACCTATCTTTCGATACCAGTCGACCGCTGGAAAACACAATATTAAATTATGGATACGACAACGATGTAATAATACGAGATTAATTAAATTTAAAATAAAATTGTACGTAACATTGTCGTCGGTGGTGATCCGAGATCTGTTGGTCGGCTGGTGCGTAGAGATCGGATCAAATATTAATCGGGTCTTTACGTTCGTGTTCTGCGGTTCGTCACACTTTACCAGACTTACTAATTTCGACACTCGACGATTCTAAGCTACTACTAATAAGGATAATGAATATTCCGGAGAACGATAGATAGCGTCAGAAATTTTTATAACTTTTTCCTTGAAGGTAAGACCACGACTGTTTTACCAAATTTTTTACTCATTTCGTCTGATGGTTAAATTAGACTCCCTATAACGCTTCCTTTATCCTCTCCTTTTCTTCATCTTCTGTGGTGCCAGCATTCCTGTCCTTTGTTGCGTCCATTTCGGACCGCCTAGCTATTTAATTTTTTAGCTTAGCTTTTCCTGTTGTTAGGTCAATGCCGTTGGCGCGTCCACACAATGAAAAAAAAAAAAAAAAATGACGACTGACCTAAGAGGAGTAATTATTTGCAGCAAGGGTAAAACGTGACTGACTGATCATAAAAAATTTCTCTGGGAACCTTTGCCATTTCTCCCTGCCTTTCCGCCCGTGACATCTGGAAGTTGACCAAATCAGGTACTACACGCTTCTTCTTGCGGTGATCGGTGATTGGCTATCCTAACCGACAATAGGATCTCAAGCGCACACACAATTTCACTCGCACCACCTATTCTAAATTATTTTTATTTTTATTTTATTTTTTTATTTATTTTTTATTTTAATTTTATCCTTAACTCATGTAATGAGCATATTATAACGTAGAGGAGTAAATACGGAAGAAAGGATTACAGAACGTATAAAATTTACTGACGGTACGGTACTACTTGCGGAGAGTGAAGAAAGTTCGAAGGAACTGATGTTAAAATTGATGGAAGAGTGACAGAAACGTATAAAAGACAAAATTAATGAAAGAAATAGGAAAAGGGGAAGAATATATGGCAAAATGATAAATATAAAAGTCTAGGTAATGCCCTCGACTGGCGATCCCCCCCAAAAAAAGAGTTACATTGAAATAAGAGAATATATACTTAGGATGCAGACTAAAAAAAGCATTGGAGATGTATACAAGAAATTAGAATGAGAATAGATATTGCAAAAAAACGTTTAAAGGGGAAAGAGAAACTTATTACGCGAACGAATGAACAATAGAGAATGATAAAAAACGTTTTGTTTAGAATGTTTTATTGTATGACTCAAAAACATACGGCAGTAAGACTGAAGAGGCCTTTGAAATACTGGAGTGGTGAAAAATGTTAAACGTAAAATGGATAAACAAAGTTCAGCCTTTCATCGCCGATTCTAACTGTACTCACAAGGAAATCACCCCAACCTGATCTCACCGATTTTAATGAAATTGATATATGTTGTAGAACACAAAAAAATAAAATACTCGTGTTAAACTGTCCCTAAAGTAAACTATATAATTTTTAAAAAAACTGTTTTTTCTAAATATCTCGACTAACACTTAATATTTTTTGGTAAAACGAAATGGAAATTACTTCTTTCGGAGAGATAGTAATTCACGATGATTTGAACAATAAGGGATACATCCCCTATTTTATAGGGATTGAAACCTCATATTTATTTTATTATTTTTGTGATAAGAAATGGTAGAAAATCTAAAAAAAATTTTAACTAATAAAATGATAAAATGAAGTTGAACTGTTTCGGTGTTTTCGTTAATTTCACCCCTAAAGGGGTACAACACCCGTAACAGAGAAAAACCAAAAACAGGAATATCAAGCGGTCAGATTTTGAATTCAATTCGTATTCAGGGGATTTCGAGGTCGCTGATTACAAATTCGATATAAAATTTTCAAAATTCAAAATAGTGGATCCATAATGGCGGACGAAAATGTTAAAGATAATTTGAGAACATTACGCTGTGAATATAGACAATCAATTGCGTCAATGACTTTTGACATTACCACTGATTGATTGACTATCATCAATTAGGGGAAAAAATGTATATCAAATCAGTACACAATAACAACTACATATCTCAATGGAGTAACGAAATTAATATTCCCATGTGTTGATTTAACTCTATATAAAGATGCTAAAATTAGTAATAATAGCAATAATAATAGACATAACAAAAATTACACTGATAATATTGAAAACGAAAATAAAAATATTTATACGTAGAAAAAAAGAAATGAAAGATACTATTACACTAATATATATTATCCGTTTTTAAATTTATGATTTTAATTTAAATTTTTGTAAACTTTATTTAAAAAATAAAATAAAGGATCAAATAATATTTATTATAAATCGGACCATATGTTCTTTGAGTATTCATCTCTTTCTGCTGAGTGTTCTGCTTTCTATTCTATTTTATTGATACTCGGTCTTCCTACTCCATATTGCGCTTCTTATGTCCTATCTTTTCCCTCTCCACAAATTGTTCCTATTATGTGTTCCTTTTTCCTAACAATATCTGACCTTGTCAAAATATAATTGATTCCTCCCTTTTCTAATTGTTTCTGGGTAAAGGTCCCCGGTTGACAGCCCCCTCCCCCCAAAAAAAAGAAAATCAACAAAGAAACGTTATATATTTTGTGCGCAGTAACGATTTTGAATTCATACTATGAAATTCATTTTGCATAAGAAAAAAACTTCGCACACATACTTATATACAACAAAATAAATAAATAAATGAATATAAAGTTAAATAAAATGGAATAAAATAAAGTGCTCCACATAATTTAGTGTCCCAAACCCCCAGAGAGCTAACCTCGCATAACCCAGGACGTCTACTATCCATGTTATTTATTTTCAACATTAAAATTATATCGCTTACATTTTATACACGCCGTAAAATTACATGATTCATTTCAAATAAATAATTTAATAAGCACATGATACAACTTTCACTTTTTAGAAAGCCGACGCCCTGGGTTACGTGGGGTTGACTCGCTTGAAGTTGAGCAATTGTACCTGAACTCCAATTATACATACTGACTTTATTATTTTAAATTTCGAAAATATGATAGCACATTCGTAATCAGCGCACCCAAGAACCCCCATGTACAAGTTTTTATATGTTTTCAAATTATCCTTAACGTTTTCGTCCGTCATATTGGATCCATCATTTTGAAAATTTGATATCAAATTCGTAATCAGCGACCTCGAAATCCCCTGTATACGAATTGAATTCAAAATCTGACCGCTTGATATTCCTGTTTTTGGTTTTTCTCTGTTACGGGCGGTATACCCCTTTAGGGGTGAAATTAACGAAAATACCAAAACAGGTCACTTCATTTTATCATTTTATTAGTTAAAATTTTTTTTTAGATTTTTTACCATTTTTTATCACAAAAATAATAAAATAAATATGAGGTATCAACCTCTATAAAATAGGGGATGCATCCTTCATTGTTCAAATCATCGTGAATTACTTCCTTTCCGAAAGAAGTAATCTCCATTTCGTTTTACCAAAAAATATTAAGTGTTAGTCGAAATATTTAGAAAAAACTTTTTTTTTTTTTTTTTTAGTTCACTTCAGGGGTAGTTTAACACGGGTCTTTTATTTTTTTGTGTTTTACAACATGTATCAATTTTACTAAAATCGGTGAGATCGGGTTAGTTCCTTGTCTGTGTTCTTCGATTTAGAGAATTTACCGGGTTCCGAAGTTTATTTCAGAACCATTCTCTATCGAGAATGGAGTGTTCCCGTAGGTCTTTGGATTAAGTGCAACCTTATTGTTCATTAACGAAGACACCACCCCTAAAATACAGGCACTCGTTACATAGTTATCGTAGTTTATTAATGTGGTCGGTAGAAATCAAAATTGTTTACCCCTTCGAACCTGCTTTCCTCAACGATCTATCCTCAAAAGTAAACAAAATGCTATGTAAATATAATTTTCCCTTCCGTGCCTGACAGAAGTTAATAAACTCCCACTGCTCCCGCCATGGGAACAGTACCCAGTAAAGATAAATATATCACTATTAGAGTTCAATAACTCACAAACACATCCAGAAGATCTCAAACAGAAGGCGAGTAAGATAATGAGGGGGGGGGGAGTCTTGTCTGCGAAACATGTTGATTGAATCTCTTTATTTTTGTTATATTTTTAAAACACTACAGCACTGTTAAACATAAGAGAGAGGAATAACCCAGACATTTCGGAGTAGAGGAATCCATCAAGTTTCGATTCAGTAGCATTTGTTCGTCATGGCAGTCGACTGAACAGCGCTCGTTAGCGGTTGAAACGGATTTTAAGAGTAACAAGTCTGTTATCGTAACAGTGCATGCTTTTCAAAAAAAGTTTGAAACCCCACCGCAAAAACCGGGCTTTCGCGAAACACGATACTGAAGTGGGTGAATAATTTCCGTAGAACCGCTTCAACTATGAAAAATCCCCACGCAGGTCCTAAACGATGGTGTGTTGAAGAAGTGAGAGCGGCGCTCATGAAGAACCCAGGTCGTTCCGTGTGTAAACGTATTCCGTTTCTCTCGACGTTACTGATCGCACACTAAGGAGAATACTGTTGGGGGGCAAGGGCAATGACCCATCATCCAGGAATTACGAATAAAAGGATTAGATTTTAATATATAGAGAAATAGAGGAAATATGAACTCTGCTAAAACTCGAACAACATCTGGTGAAGGAAAGGAAAGTATGTAGGAAGCACAAAAAGGAGTAGGCAGTTCAAGATGTAAGAGCTTAGTGTACAGAAGGAAACACTCCTGCGCCAGAAGAGAACATTCAAAAAGAATCTGATCCGCATCACAAACGCAGTCCTGATCCAAGGGATAAAAAACACAAAGTGGAGAAGAAACAACAGAAAAACGAAAAAGAGTTGGAATAAGACAATTATGATTAAAAACAAAGACGCGTTATAGAGAAAATGACGAAGCGACTGAGACCAGGAAAATCGGAAAATCAAGATCGTAATAAAGGAAGAGGCTGTAATACTTCACGATGACTTGAATTAGCACCCCTTCAAAATTTTGATCACCCGGCAATTCATATTTCCCCGTTTACCACGCCAGGACATTATTGGCAGATGTAATGTTGAAAAAATTTGATAATGATCAAATTTTGCTTGACTGTTTTTGATGATTTCTGATATGAAGTGCTCTTTTATCTCGCGGGTGTGATAAACAAGCTGAACTGTCGGTATAAGTCCGATACCAATCCAGAAATTATTCACGAAAAACCGTTACATTCCTCCAAGGTGACTGTGTGGGCAAGGGTCGTTCGAAATAATCGGGCCTTCTTTTTTACTGACATAGTCGATACTGAGATTGTATATCCAGATGGCTGAGCATTATCTAGCTCTTGAATTGAAAAAAAAAAGAAAAAAGAAAATATAGTCGAATTTGGTTCTAGCAAGATGGGGCATAATGCCGCACTTCGAAAATTGGACGCGTTGAAAAAACATTTCAAGGGTAGAGTCGTGTCTGACCACCTCAATCTCCAGGCCTGTCCATGTGCGACTTTTTTTTGTGGGCCTACCTGAAATCACGCGTTTACAATGGCAAGCCACATGGCCCCTCGAACATCTAAAAGCGAATATCCGTTGCAAAATTTCCACTATATCCACTGGGGATGTTGAGTAAGGTGTTCGCCAGCTTTGTAAAGCGGTTGAAACTGTGCAAAAATTAAAGGGTCGTCATTTGAGCTCTGTTTTTTTTCTCTACTTAACTAACGGTATTAATTGTTTTTTAGACTTAAATTCGGCCGAATAAAGTCCGTTCTGATGTATTTACTTTTGGTGTTGTACCTTACACGATATTTTAAGAAGCGTCCGTGTTATGATTGCCGCATTCTTTAGTATTTATTATTATTCGATAAATTTCCTCTAATATGTTCTCGTAATTTACATATTAATTAGTACCGATTATATTACAAATGCTTGCTTCTTCGTGAACAATTAACACTACACGCAAAAAATAAAATAAAAAATAAAATAAAAATTGAAAATAAATATCTATAATTCTATATACAACAATTATTTATATACATTTCGTTTTACAAAAAGTATTCTCCCCGAATAATTCTTAATTTATTTGAAATTTCATTTCCACCACCCAGTATTATCTTAAAGGTCCTTACAATAAGATAACGTTCCATGTGGCTGACTACATCTAAATTCGTGGTTTACTATATCGACTATGCCCAAAAACGTTTATAAGTAGTATAATAATCGTATTTATATATATATATATATTTCAATTTGTTTTTTTATATTTGTATTTGTTACAATTTAATGTAAAATTATTATCATTTTCATTCGACTAACACAACCGACAAACCTGAATAAACAGAACTTTCACTAGTACGATCATTTAGTTTAAATTGAATCTATAGATTATTACTACGGTTACGCATGCTGTTTTATTTAGTAAATTAAAAATTATAGAAGTTGAACAAAGCCCTAATAGCGGAAATAGCGGAAATAGCGGAAATAGCGGAATAGAAAACATTATGGCCGATAACGTTTTTTCGTTACGTTAGAAAAGAGAACAAATGAAGAAAATTCTTAACAATGTTATTTTGGACTAGTGCGAGTAAGATTTTCTAAATATATCTTAAATTGTGTTAGAAGCAGTATTCGCGATTATATCAAATTATAAGACTTGTAACATGAATCAATTAAATAATGCTAAAATTTAACAGGAATAAACTTAAATGGCGCAATAAGAGTTTGGTTTTCATATCATTTCAAAAAATATTCTACTTCTATAAAGAGAAATAAACAAATCTTAATTTGAATCCCGCTTAAAACATTCAACAGCGAATCTGGAATTAGCATTAATGAAAACTGAAATCACAGAGGATTTAGATAAAATGATGAATAAAAATAATAAACAGAAACCAAACTGGACTCAATAAAATCAACAATTTCGTAACGTTAGGTACAAAAATGAATAAAATAAAAAAAAAAATTTTAAAGCGAAAAAGAAATCGCATTTCTTTTCAAATAATAAAACTGAATTTAAAAAAAAAAAAAAACAATAAGGCGTAATTCATTTTATTTAACACAAAACTAAAAAAAAAAAAAATCAATAAAATAGGATTAAAAACCGACACATTTATTTATCAGCAGTGTTTTATTTTTATTTTCGACTCATTTTTAGTGCAGTTTAATATCAAATATATAACGGAACAAGTCATGACGTAAAATTAGTATGGTGCACATGCAAGTTTTTTCAAGGTCATTAGCACCAAAGCAGCGAGGATAATTTTAGAGCATTCGCAGTAAAGAAAATTTACGGTAATTAACATATTTCAGTGGTTTCTTTATTCAAAATTTATATTTTTCGAAGCAGTAAACACGCTGCCGGAATATTGTGAAATTAAATCAGTAAATCGAGAACGATACGACTCGTAGTTCATATAATTCTTTAATAACGAACAACTGTTATTAATCACAATTCATGACGCGAACGGAATACATATTTGTATTTCAAACTTGAAATATCCAAAACCTCTTACGAAGTATGTACTTTCATCAGGACACAGGTCCGTAGCGAAAATAATAATAATAGCTCGGAAATATTAAGAGCATTTTTATCTTTGATAAATCCATTTATCTCTCTATTTACGAAAATTATTTATCGACTAACGAACTCTAATTTGATCGCTCAACATTCACTTGTAATTAAGCTATGGAATAATGCAGAGAATAAATAAATTAGAAATATTTTTTAATCAAAATGTTACAGAAACTACTTTAATTTCCGAAACCCTTCTGACCCGTGTAAAATCCCTGAGGTTGTGTAATATACGCGGCAAATCATCCGAATAGTACCGCGCGCATGGCGGTTTCATGATTATGATCAAAAATTTCTACACGCAGTACGGAACTCCTTTCCCGTAATACTCATGCCTATCAAATAGTAGCTGCGAATATACGTACAAATTAAAATTTCCTATCACTCTGGCAGCCATTTATTGTCACTCAGGGTTTTAAATATATTCCAGAAATAGAATTTAACACCATCTTTAAGCATCTAGGATTTCAATGTTAAAAATCAAGCCTAAGGCTCAGGAATAAATAACAGACCAGGATGTCTATTGAATAAATCATACAATTTAATTCATTTTTTATACTCTCGCCTACGTCTCCAACATATTGGCCGAAACACTTTTTTCTTTTAACCCCCCCCCCCATTTAGGCTTGTCAGCAACGGATATCTACGTCGAGAAACGACACGAGGGAAAAGAATGAGTTAGATGTAGATTCGGTCAGCTATTGAAAAAAAAAAAAAGAACCAAGGATAGGAACAACGGAGATCGACGGAAATGATAAGATATACGAAGCGCAATAAGGAGTAGGGAGTTTAATAACAGATCGGAACACAAAGAAGTAGATTACATTAACAATGGATGAACATTCAAAGCAAATATGGTCAGGATTACAGACGGCTTCGTCGTCGGGATGAAAAGGGAAAAAACTAGGGTATAGAGCGAGACGAAAACGAAAACGTGAGGAAGGAAGAAAAGTATGATTGGGACGTAAACGGATAATAGAGATAATAATGCGAAGCAAAGGAAAATTGTAAAAGCAAGGCCGGGTAGGAAAATTAGGTTGGATGTTAAAATAAAAGGAGAGTTGACTAGAAAAGGAAGAAACGTAAAAATCTAACCAAAATCTGACATGAAATTTTTTACACAGTGGGAGTAAATTAGAAGCGGGAATTTTAGTAAAATTTTAATCGATTATCGGATTATTGGACTTAAAACTCCCGCAGATTACAAGAGTATGTTGCGATACACTAAAAACGATCTCTCATCCGATCATCACATACCGGTATTAGCTACTCTAGATATTAATCGTACTATTACGTAGAGGCAGTATAGATCACATAATCGAACAACGGATCGGAATTATTTTGCCACTTTTATCGAATATAATATTAGCCGGAACGTTAAATTAAAGTTTGGAAATGAAAACCGCAGTTAACAACCTAACAGAATTAATACAAACTGCATGTTCTACCTGCGCTATACATAAAACATATAAAATAAACGAGAATACTTTGTTCCTGCAGAAATTAGAAAACTTAAACAATCTACGCGAGCAACAAGCAGGAAGGTGACAATCGTCATCCTACGCTAAATAATCAACTCCATCGTAAACTAAAAGAAGAGATAAAGAATTATAAGAACAATATCCTTAAATAGTACTTGGATCTCTTGAGTGCACAAGACAACTCATTATGGTTAATAATCAAAAAAATTCTTCATCAACAACAAGAACGGTATAACATCAAATTTGTGCGTGGAAGTTGAGTTAAAATTGAAGATCAGAAAGCAAACCCATTTACAGCTCATTTGGAGACGATATTCACTCCTCACAGCAGTAATAATAATCAGAGCCACTCAAGATATTTTAAGCAATGTTGATAACGGTCAAATGGTTTCTTGCCGGGCCAGAAAAATAAAAGCCTGGAGCAACCATTACAGCTTCATTTTTCTACACTAGGCTCTTCTCAGCAAATGTTTAAAAAATGCACGGCAAAATAAAGCGCCGGGCCTAGATAAAGTAAACTGTAAGGTATTATCTAATTTACCAAAAGGAAAACTACAATTTTATCGTGTCATATATTCAATGTCATACTAAGATTAGGTTACTTTCCGCAATCCTGTAAAATATCTTTGATTTTAATGGTTCCAAAACTAAATAAACTTCAGGTCTCTTTATCTTCCTACAGACAAATTTTCTTAGCACACTATCTAAGGTATTAGAAAAACTAATACTAAAAAAAGATGCATCCCATATTAAATGCTAGAGATGCAATTCCTCACTCTACACAATGGATCAGTGTCACAAATTGGAGGATTCAATTTCTACAGTATTCGAAAAGCAGAAGATATTATTTGCTGTTTTCCTAAAGTTCGGTCAGATTTGGCAGAATGAGCTGCCATATAAACTCAAACAGTTATTGTATTTTTTTTTTCTCTTCTATTTATTAGACAGAACCTTTATTGTAAAAAAAAAAATAATAAAACGAAATCCACTGCGAGGAAACTGATAGCCTCAGTTCCGCAGGGTAGTCTCCTCGAACCAATCTTATATTCAACCCGATATCTTTGATCTACCTGTTTCGGATCAAACTATTCCTTGCCGACACGATATACAGCTATACTCGCTTTTGATGCAAATCGCATTCATGCAAACCTCGCTGTCCAGCAACATATAAACAGGATCCAGATATCAAATTCAACGAATGAAAATGTCACATGTTACACTTTCACCTATAAAATAGCATGTCCCAGGATAAAAGGAAATAACTCTGAAATAGAACAATTTGATTCCGTAAAGTACTTAGGGATGTATCTAGATTGACGACTCACCAAGCGTGTTTATGTTGCTTAGACTTGTTAAAAAAAAAAAGGCTGCACATTTTAAACTGTTGTACTCCCCCCCGCTAGTAGGGAAAAGATCAACTGTAAGTCTTAAAAAGATATATCTACCAAACCATCATCACACCAATTCGGTTATGTAGGTTGGAGTTACATGCAGAAGTAATCTATTACAAATTCAAAATAAAAAGAAAACAGTTGATATATTATCCGTATAATTACACCGGCCGCAAAATCTCTGTTTCATACATGTCCCTCTATACGTAATGATTTAAATAACCGCTTCATCAAAGACGTTCATATCAGACAGTATGGAAAGTTCTATAAGAAATTAGATACAAATTTGAATCCTTATACATGGTGGCCACTTTCATATAGGAATTTCTTAAATTCCCGGTTTTCCCGGTCCAAATCCTCTCGATTTCCTAGTTACTAAAATTATACAAGAGTCCTTCTTCCGCTTTTATAATAACAAACCCAACAAATTGAAGCGAAGGCAAATGAACTATCAGTAGAAACCAAAAAATTGCAAATTAAATTTTTCAGATTTTTAAAATTATTTTATTCACATTTCAAATACTTCTCCGTTAAGCAATATATGCTTACTATTTCGTTACAAAAATTAATAATGAAGTTATAACAGGCTAATTTACCCATTTCCTATTTAAATAATTCTGGCTCATACAATTTATTTCAGGCGTCTAATATTTACACTTGTAACATCACACAAGGGTTTTACAAAGCTCAAGCCTTTCCAAAAGTTTTACTGAAACAACAGTTCAACCTTTCTAAATAAACTGAAATGCGTAATTAAAACATTTTTTATGCTTTTCGTTAAAATTTCAACTAAAACGTACTAGCAATTAAAAATATAAATAACATCCATCATGAAAATAGACCTGCAGTAATAAAAAAAGTCTTTTAATCGAAAAATTAGAGTCAAATAATTGTACCATGAATGGAACTTTATTTTTGTTACCATTGATAGTTGGACCGCCGCAGCATATTTTATACGAATAAAAAAGAACTTTGTAATTTATTATCGAGTAAATTATATTAAAAAATGAGTTCATTTTCCGCTTCAAATGATTTTTTTTCAAAACTATCGTTTAGCTGTTTCGACATTTTCCCCCAGTTCTACCACAAAATTTCCGGCTTATTCTCGGCTTTTTCCCCGGTATGCAAAATTCCCGATTTATACCTAGTTGAGAGACTGTCCTGTTATATTAATAAAATGTACATTAAAACACTGCCCGGTAACCTTAAACGGAGATTAAAATATAGGAAATGGTGCCGTGACGATCTTCCCAATACCATAACTTCAGTTATTACACTTCAGAGAGCCTCGACACGCGTTTTAAAATACTTTACCAGATGGCAAATTAATATTAATCCATCAAAGACCCAAGCGATATTCTTCACCGGCCGGCACCTCCCATTGCCAAGAAAACTAATCATTTCTGGAAATGACATTGCCTGGTCTAATCATATCAAATATCTTGGCTTAATATTAGACAGCAAATTAACTTACAGCAAACATATCGAGTACATCTCGGTTAAAACAAACAGAGCTGTCTCGCTAGTATATCCCTTGCTCAATCGCAAATCCTATTTAAGTGCAAATAACAAACTTGTCATCTACAAGTGTCATTTATAACACCTATTTTATCACATACTTTTGTCCAGTGTGGTCTTCTGTTAGTAGGGCGCATTATAACAAGCTACAGGTAATCCAAAATCGATGCTTAAGATGTATTCTTAGGGCTAATATAGATATACACAAGAGTAGCATATATGCATAACATTTTAGAGCTACCGCAAATCAGAGATTATGTTTTGAGTGCAACTACTAAGTTCTGTGATAAATGTATAGGGCACGAGAATTTACTTATCAGCTCTATTGATGATTCCAGGCAACTACGCACTATGTATACTAAGTATAATTATCGTAGACTTAAGCATAATATCCTGAATTATTTGACGTTAGTACACTAGTTTTATTTAGTTTTAGTTTTATTTAGTTTTAGTTTTATTTTTAAAATATTCTATTTGATAATCACTGTGTTAATATCTATGTAATGTGGCACTAGCCACCAAAACCTCCCCTCCTGTAGTAGGTTTTTGTTTATTTTCCTACTAACTTAAACGTCGCATATCATGTCCTATTTATATGTATATTCATTAACTTAGTTATGTGGTAAGACTTGTGTCGGTACACATATTAACTATATCATGAGTGTAATGTTATTGTTTATGCAAATAAATCTTTCTTAAACCTTCAGTTTTTACGATGGCCGTTAGTGAGTGTGTTCCATCACCCCATTCGTGCTGATAAAAACGTTTATTATTTCAACGAATTCGTAAAATCTCTTTTTTCTTTTCTTTTTTCTTCCTTCTACTCGGTTGCAAAGTTTTCGGTGTTGCAGAAGGTTAACATGGTGTACATGGACGTAGATGACGATGGCGAGAAAGTCCCTCCATCAACTTAAGTGAAACAGGTAATAGTACGCAGGACACCAAGCTAAGTAATTTTACAACTGCTATTAACGACGACGACAGTGAAAGCAACATCTCACATACGGCTCAGTTAAGTAAGTCTAGCAATCTTGATAAGGCAAACAATGAAGCCGGTTATAGCAATTGTAGTAGTTATCATAATAATGATATTAATATTATATCGGGCAACTTAGAGAAACTCGTAATTATTTTTCTAATTTTTATCCTATTGATACAAATCCAATTCGTATCGATAAAGATTTTAAAGTTTTTATTGAAAAATGCTATCAAGCCGACTCAAACGGGCTATGAGCGCGTTAAAAATCGACGAAATATTAAAAAGGAATAATATATGGAAGGATATTATTGAAATTAAGAAAGTAGGCCGGAATAGAGTGATTATTCAATTGTCGTCACCTAATTTCGCCAATAATTTAATTTCGTGTTCTTGTTTTCCTACGAACCGGTATAGGGCCTTTATTCCGATGCATCTGGTTTCGCGATATGGTGTTCTCAAGGGAGTGGATATCGAGTATTCCGAGGATCAAATTATGGAAATGATTGACTCCTATCCGTTTGTAGTTAATAATATCAAGCGATTAACTAGACGAGTTAATGTTAACGGCAAAGTTAAATATAATCAAAGTGTTTGCGTACTGATCTCGTTTGAAGGCCAATCCTCACCATCGCATGTTTTTTTACGGAGCGTCAGGTTTCCTTGTGAACCGCTTGTCCGCCGTACGCGTCAGTGTTACAGATGTATCCGATGTGGCCACCTAAAGGCAATCCCAGGTGTCTACCTCGTGAGGAATGGAACATTCGGAAGAAGCTTGTACTAGTGTCCATTACCAATCTGTGTGTTTAGCAAAAACCAGCATAGAGCTACGGATAGCTCGTGTCCGAAAAAAAGTGTTCAAGCGCATGGTAGCAATGCCGAATTTTATTAAATTCAACTATTTTCATTATATATGTCGGGGCCCGTTACGTAAACATGTTAATATTCGGAATAGAGTTATAACTGATAAAATATACACACATTAAAGTGATTAACAATTATTACGCAAACATGAAATTCGCCGACTAATTTCGATTACCTCGAATCATAATCGTGACATTAAATATGGTTCAGTGTAAATGAAACTAATCGGCGAGCCTTACATTAATACTATTGTGTTAATTGTGTTTACGTATTTTATCAATTATAATTAATTTTACTTCATTTTATATTAACCGAATGAAAGTAACGATGATTTACGCCTATGTTCTGCGAGTAAGCGGGATCCAAACGGAGCTCTATTCAAACGAAACGCCTAATCAATTAGACTAGATGCCGGCATTAAATTCAGGCAGACGCCCAAAAATTTAATCGATACATAACGCAACTCATTAGTTGAAAGTATACATATACGAGTATACACGGAGCAGAATCTCATCCGATTAGTCCAACTTTTCCGAAACTATGATTCATATCGCACGCTAATAAAAACGCAACAACACTGAATCACCTCTGATAAGGTAAAAAACCCAATATCGAACACGTATAACCGCGTCCGCGACAACCATTTCCTAACAAAAAAAAATAAATCGACGTGGTAGGAGGGTGTTATTAAAATTTCTCACCCCTACCACCCTTACTATTGCTGAAAAACTATGCACCCGCTAAAGAATCAAGGAAAACAATATATTCTACGCATCAATTGAACACAAAGGAAAATTCAACCGGTTAGAGAAGGAAAGAAAAACACAACGCATACGTCAACTTTGCTCGCTAATAATCAGCTTGCTGTCACCGGGGATTATTCCGCTCAATTCTTTTGTTTCTCATACGAACTGGTTTCATTCAACGATCGACAAGCTGCCCCATCCGATCTGCTGTCCTTGTTGACCGGCCTCTCTAGCTGCATCTGTAGATAAAAAGTGAACCTTTAGCTAACTCTCAGAACGTAACGCGAAAAAACGACACAAAATCAACCAAAAAAACCTGGAAATAATTACCCCGCCCGAGAATAATTCTAGAACGCCTTAAGCCACTGTGTGCACTTTCAAAGAACTTCAGCGTATTCAGTTACACATATAGGAGCCTCGTCAATGGGGAAGCCTGTTGGCGCGTACATAATTGAATGCAGACACGCAATCGTCGGGAAAAGGAAAGATACAATTATCGTCGAACCAAATGGCCAAATTACCATCGCGGTAAGCGCGATAATTAAGGCAATTTGGAAATTGTGCGCACTACGACCGGAGATTATTCGAGTAAAAATTCACCGGCATCGAAAAGACAACGAGAGAACAGTGGATCAATTAGACAAAATCGATTCTAAGGCAGACGGGAAATGTACGATTGAAAATGGCGCGCAAACTGGTGCTATCGTTTAATGCAATCCAAAACACTAATTACCCCTGACGTTTGCACAAAAGAATTCAACGCTACAGAAACATTTAAAGCGGATTCCATTCAAACAAAGTAAATAACTGAAGTGATTCGGTAGCTGTCAAATTGTGTTCAACAAACCAGTAAACTGAATGAGCCTTAAACTTTTAAGTTTCCTTCACGCTGGAGTACTGTCTGCGGCGACAAGGACAAGCCTATAAAGTTGAAATTATTATTACTTTTTTTTTTTTTTTTCACTATATAAAATATACACCTGAAAGATAGCGACGAAAGCTGTTCAATGTAGAATTCGATGAAAAGTAGCATCCTCATTATGAAGTCAAAATATTCTCATATTCCCCGGGGCTCGTTTTTACATACTTGAGGAGAATACGACAAATTTGAATAAAACTGGATCGCAACATTTTTTTTATATAGGGCAATCGAGGAGTAATTTTCCAGTTTTTTAACGTGCATACGTTTTACGGCTGGACAAAAATTTAAAATTTCGTCCGTCACGAAGAAATGTTACGATATTATTTTATGATTTTTACTTTACCATAATAATTATTTCATTCAGGCTGAGTTTTCGCAACGTATTTCTATACAAGATGGTAGTTTATAAATGAATACGAAAAGCCAACATCGCACCCGACAGTGAAAGTTTTTTAACACACATTTCCATCTCATTTTACACTATTACATGTTGACTATATACTACACCTTTGTGTCAAATTTGTATGCACGCTTAAGTTACACTTTAAATGAAGGAAAATAATTTTGGGTGTGTCCACCCAAGCAGCGCGAAAAAAGATCGTCCGAGCTAAGTTCTTCATAGATCGGTTTTATATCATTGAAAACATCTTGATGCATAGGTGACTTGTGCTCATACGTTGATAGTGAGCCTAACGCTTTCTCACGCTGCCAAGAGCACCAAGAGTCGATTCCAATCGGGCATTTATTATGTTGAGGTACTTTATCAGTCGAGATCTTATGATATAAAGTAGCCCAGATGTCATTAATGCCCTCGACAGATCCAGTATTACGTCGAATAGCAAGTCCGTAAAAAATAGTATGTTTGTCGATCAATTTACCAGTTCATTTTCCTCGACCGGCGAGACCCTTGATTTTTTTTTTTTTTATGGCACGCAGTCGGGTGTACCCATTGGTTTTTGTACATGACCGATGCACTCCATTTTTTAGCATGTTGATTATCATATGGCATAGCATCAACGATGGATACGTTTTGGAATCCCCATCGCCGATTCACTAACCGTCGTGAAGACATCGTTCTTTTTAGCCGCCTCTTTGCCTTGTCAAGAACGCTTACTCGGCCAAAACCGAAAATCCTGTGCCTGTTCGTTTGAACAGTTGTACCCAGATGAGGCTGCATCAGTGTCAGTGTGTGGTAGTGGTCGAGGGCTAAGGCACTGACAAGTGCTTACGGCGAAAGCGCGAATCCATAATGTGTGTCGAATGACATTGAGCTGAGTGGAGATTTTATACGTATCCCATCGAAGTTAGCGCGGTGATCTACGCAGAAGTGTTCCTTTAGAAACTTCTGCATGGCATTTTGTTACAATGGCACGGAACACATTGTACCGTCTTACCGTTTTAGATCGCTGTATCGCGAAATTTTCTGTTTTTACACTTTAAAGTTGCATCAGAAAAATTCATTTTACGTACATTTCCGAATCTTTAGCATGCAAAAAAGTTTTTGATTATGAATCTAGGAATGTTTTAGAGTATTTTAAACCAATAAAAAACAAAAAATGGAAAAAAAAATTTCAAAGTGATATAACCCCTTAAACAAAAAACCAACCGCATTTCGTTAGTTCCCTAAACAACATCGATGTATTATTGGCTTCTACTAAATGGCCAATTATTTAATACGATTTTTTTCGTTAACACTAACGAACATTTTATTTTAAAAAACGCATACTAAAAATACAAAAATAAAAAAAAAACAATTTTTTTTTTTTTTTAATCTAGAATAATGTATTACGCCAAGAAAAGAAAGAAATAAAAGGTCAAAATCGAGAGAAAAAGAAATAAAAAAATCTATAGCACTCGATTTTTAATGATTTACTACTTCATGAATACCGATCCACAATAGTACTGCGAGGGCACACATTTAGTGCCAAGTGTATAATAGTACAAAGGCAGAGAGATTTAAACATCTAATTCATCATTTCTTTTTGCAGAGTTGGCTATCGAATTCAATTACGGGGGCGATATACGTGTATTATTACCAGATTTGGTTACAATGTACGTCTCATGCCGGGAATCAAATCACAGGCCTCCCGGTCGACAAACCGGCTGAAGTTAATCCAGCTGGCACTAGACCACAGGAGAAGCTCATACTCCGTCTAGTACACACTTCTATACAGCAATATATACCGCATTACGTCATAGCAATCGCTTTAGTTTAAACAAGTAAAATATATGCACATAACGCAGTGCACATCATAAGCGTTACACAGATTAAGATATTCGAGTAATCTCGAAAGCCCATCCTGCACGATATTTTATTAACCGAAAGTGACCTGAATCTATTTTGCCCTTTCTATCGTTCTTATTCTTTTTCTTATGCCAAGAAAATAAATAAATAAATAAGATATATATATATATATTATATAAAATTTTAATATTCACGTGCCGGCGCTGCGTTTCAAAAACCTGATCAATGTTAATGACACTGTGTTTACCGTTCGATACATATGAATTTAGTGAACATTTTATCCTTGAACTTGTATAATGATTTTTCTTTATCACTATGTCACGTTCAATGAACGAACTGAATCGTTTTTAACTGATCCGAGATACGATCACACGAAATATTTTTTTTAATTAACATATATTACAATTGTTTTCTCGAAAAAAAATTAAGAATTTATAACATTTACGCATAAACAAATAACTCTGTTGGAATTGTTATTTTTTCCTAACTTTCCGCACTTCTCTCACTTTTTCCTCATGAATCGCCATTTTCTTTCTTCCATCTATTTTATTCATATTTTCTTTTAGATTTCATTCTCTGGTGGCACCGCGTTCTGTTTTTTCATTTTGTTTCTGAATCTGTTCCATATTATGTTTTTATCAGATGAATACTTTCTATAGATCAATATCTTGGACTTGTTTCATCCATGGTGTTGATCTAACTCTTTATACATATATACATTTATGCATATTTATGGGGATTGGTCTCGTGTTCCTTCGGGCTTTAAAAATTGCATTACTTTGTACATTTTCATAAAGACTGCAGCGTTCACATATACTTATTTTTTTAAAGAAAACAAAAAGGTACACCAATACACATCAATTAAAAAGTGAAATTCAGATTAAAATATCAGAAAAACTGAAACTGCTGGCAGGCTAATACGTGTGAGAGGAATATAATAAAGTAAGTAAAAGTAAAGTAAAGCAAGTCTCCCACACCCTTGTGACAGGGCGTCGGGATTGTGATTTATTTAATTCTTTTTGAAGACCTTAGTGTGTGCAGGTTAAAAAGAAAATCAATACCGTATAGACCGGCTGTAGAAGTTTTTAAATCTTTTTTTGCTTAAAACTTGATTGTCACATTTTTCAAAGGTTGGGCTCTTTGATTTTAAAATTTTGCGGGTCTCGTATTTTTTCTATATCGTAATGATTGATATACATCATTTTAAAAAAAGAGCGGCCCTGCGGAAAAAGCTGTAATTTTTTTTTTTAGTTTTTAGTTTTACCGCTTTAAGAGTGTATTTTCTCAAATTTCGGTCCCTAAATATCAAAATTTTTCGAACTTTATATTTTTCCTGCAGACCTTATTAAACCAAAAATTAATAATACCGTAACTCATATAGAACCGGCTGTGAGATTTTTTGAACATTTTTTTCTTAAAACTTGATTTTCATATTTTTTGAAATTTTTTTTTATGGTCTTACGATTAAAAAAAAAAAAAAAAAAAAAACTCTAGCTACTATAGAACGGGCGGTACGATTTTATTTCTTGCAGCTTTATAAGACAGATATTAAAAGAACCTTATTAAAAAAAGTCTTCTTGCTGGGAGTCTACTGATATACCCATAGTAGGCTTCTTCTTTTTCCAATATTTGTCGCTGGGTTGGTTATCTTTTTTTTTCGCAGTCTCCTGGAATGGAGTCCATATTCTTCTCCTGTTAATTTAAGGTCAAGAACTTCCCTCGCGATTTAACGTGCTTCTTTTAATATGTTTTTCGTATCGCTTTTCGAGCGCCCAATGTGTTTCGCTTGCATGCATAGTTTAACCATTGCGTTGCAGTGTGTCTGTCACGTGCATAGACATGTATTTCTTGTTGTAAATATTATGTATCTAGCCGTATGTCCTCTCTTCTGTTGTCTTTTCTTCCGCTGTAGGTTCGAGAATTAGATATACTAGCTCTACTTATGCGCCCATATTTTGTATTTAATTTTTGGATTTCTAATTTTAATCATAAAAATTCTGTCTCCCGTATCTTAAGGCTTTCTATTCTAATTGATCATATAAAAATTAACACTACTCGAACATCGTACGTCAGACTATATTTTACACGTGTAAAAAGTTGTAATATAACAAGTTTCTGGAAATTCAGCTAAAAGTGTCAGTATATGAAAAATATTTTCTCAATGCTGCGTAAATTCAGTCGATATATATGTATGTATATATATAGTCCTCGAGTAATAGTTACAATTAATACGTATATATTAATTACGAAAATAGTATTTTTTGAATACTTTCATAACCCGGAAAGTGTTTATAAAGGAAAAGTAATTGTTAATAAAACACAAATGTAGATACGGAGCAGCAAGAATTTGAAAAACCACAAATAATATTCAATGGCTTAAGTCCTAAGGCAAAAAAAAAAAAAATTGCAATTATTTAACCGAACGGGAATCTAAAATTAATCACAAACTAACGAAGAAACTAAAACACCCCAAAAGAACATTAGAAAAAAAATTTATAAGCTTTCATTGCTTAACAAGTACCTAAAGAGTCTAGCTATACAGTTTACAGATTTCAGAGATGATATAAAATAGTATAATAAAAGATATTTTACAACCCGCTCAAAGAAATTTCTAAGGCTCTACAAACACTTCTTTTTATTAAATTTGTATTTACACGCGATTAAACTTAACGAATAAAAGCTGAATAAAAGCTAAATAAAAGCTAAATAAAAGCTAAATAAAAGCTTCTTTTTAAAATGCCCCCAGTATGCTTCCCAAATTTTAAATAAAAGGTTTGAAGTTTCGAAAAAAATATAGGAAATAAATAAAACAGATATAGATGAGGAAAATCGTTGCAAAAAAAAAAAGCTCAATGGACGCGAATTTGAGACGATCGCAACAAAAGCGCGCAGGGACAAAATTAAATTGAAATAATGGAGAATCGAATGATCAGTGGCGAAATGCCAATTTAAAAATAAATAAACATTAACGAAAAAAATTAGGAAATCCTCAAAACTATGATAACCATTTTCATCTAACCTATCAGTGTAGCATACGAATAGAAAAAAAAAGTAACAAAAAACAATCAAGAACTATGCATAACAGGAGACAATAACCCGCGTTTTCTTCTAAATTTAATTTTCCAGGGACAAGTAGCAAATCGATGCTGCAATTTTTCATCCTTTTCAATATAGTCTTATCTTAATCGTATCTATATTGTCGCTACTACAGAAACAATTTATTGTAGTTATTTTGCCCTTTCTTTACTGTCGAGTTTCGTATTGGCAGTATCAGACTAATTTCCTCAATTCGTGTGTCTTAAATCGCATTAAATTATTTTAATAAACGCTTAACTCTGAAAGAAGCAGCTGGCACATACAAGGAAACAGGGGAACAAGCTTACTTCTGAATTATAAAATGAGTAATCTGCAAAAACAGAAGACAACATCAGTTTTAGCTTTCCAATAATGATAGAACTTTATTAAGTCTCGATGACTACCACAACCAAAACGAAATTGCACTATAACTAAAGAAGTAATTTATGTGGCATAAAAAAACAGAAGAATCGTAAAACGGTTAGTTCTGATGAAATATTATACACGCAACTGCGCAAAGGTCTTGCTGAAAATCGCGAGATTGCTTAACAAAACAGCATGGAAGAAACAGAAGTTATCAGCTAAATTTTTATTTCCATCTTCAGTAAACCGAAAACTATCGCATGATAAGTCTAGCGAACGCTAAAAGTATTTCATCAAAAGAAATAATATTCGGAGAAGCTCTCTACGAAAATGATGAAAAGCGGCCATAATAATTAACGTAAGATGTGTGGACGATAGCCTCATACAGCTTTGATAGTAGGAAGAAACCGCAAAGAATAATAAATAAAATCATAGCACGTCCTTTGGAGACTTAGTAGTAACAGCTTCAAAACGAAGATTACGGTATTATGAAAATGGACTTTAACGCGGTATTAAAGCGTCTTCATGCAATAACTGCAAAAGTATCTGCAGATAATAATCTACTCGATTATCTAATCGCGTGCTTCATTGATATCAAGGGGGCATTTGATAATGTTCGATTGGACATCTTATCTAAGATACTAGTGGAATTAGGCATATCTAAGAACTTTGCAAACCTAATACACAGTTTGTTTTCGGAGAAAACGTTGTGTTTCCAACACCCCACACAAGGGCCAGTAGACAGAACTGTCTACACTGGTTTATGTCAGGGATCAGTGTTAAGCCCGCTGCTATTTAACTTATATATCTTAAAAATCCTTAATTTAGAATTGGCGAATAACGGTTTTCTATTATCTTATGCAGATGACATTGTTCTTTGTAGTCGCAGTAGAAACCTATCTGAAGCTTCCACCTTGCTTAATCGCGATATTATACGGGTTTGCAATATCCTAAATGATCTTGGTTTGTCGATTGCTCCTTCAAAATGTTCAGCAGCAGTGTTCTCATATCGCTCAATTAACCCAATTCACAGTGTTGTTTATATTGCCGGTGCTACTGTCCCCATTTTGTCAGCACATAAGTACTTAGGTTTTATTCTCGATTCTAAATTAAACTGGAACCATCATGTAGATTACATGTATAACAAACTTCTAAAACGGTTACCCCTACTCAAGGCCCTCTGTAATGTCAATTGGGGTAGTGATCCGTGCACAATGAGTAAGTTATACAAAGCATACTATCGCAGTATTTTAGACTATGGTTGTTACTTCTTTAATAATTCCTCAGCAACCGATCGTAACAAATTAGGGAGGATACAGAACACATGTTTACGACTTATAATTGATGCTTGCTTACCTACTTCTATCGCTGCTCTGGAAGTTGAAACCAAGATCCCTCCTCTCTTTGTTAGGTCATCGTACCTAGCAGACAGGTTTCTTATGAAATACTGTCCTCCAGCCAGCTTCAATTTACTTAATTCCTATTTGGATGTTAAAAACAATTGGAGATTTAAAACCTCCAAAATGCCTCTATTATCTTTAAGTGCGGTTAGGCTTCAGAGATATTCTTTTATTACCATACCGTCATATCCTTCATTGATCTTTAAATACCCATACTCACATAACTGCTTTAAGTTACAGGTAGATTTGGATTCTTTTCAGTTCGTCAATAGGCACAACGCTAGCAGAGTATTCAATGCGATAATTTCGGACCATTGGCCGAATTTCCAACCGGTTTTTACTGATGGTTCTAAATCTTCGAATTCTGCGGGTGCTGCTTTTTTTATACCATGTCTTAACTTAACTAAAAAATTCTCTCTCCCTCGTTTTACCTCTGTGTTTAGAGTGCCGAATGTGCTGCGATTTCCAAGGCTTTGTTCTTTTTAAATTCACATCTCTTCTCTGAAAAATATCATTATCATGTCTGATTCTATGAGTTGCTTATCAGCTTTGAAACTCTTATCGTTCAACACAAAATCCCATCCATACCTCTATAAAATCAGAAACCTAGTAATGTTCGTTTCCGAGTCTGGCGTAGTAGTTAACTTTGTTTGGATACCAGGACATGCGGATATCTACGGTAACGAAGTGGCATTGTTTAGTTCCATATTTTCCAAACAGAGACCTATTCGAGCTCATTAGATATGCTCATAAAGAATATTGGGAGGCTACATGGGCAAATCCATTTTGCGCGCAACAGTACAAAAGAATTCAACCTAATATTCCTAACGTTCCTTGGTTCAACCACATTACGACTGTTTCAATGAGTACCAGATCGTACATTGTTACCTTATGTCGCTTCCGGCTGGGGGTAAACCGTCTCCCCGCTTCTTTGTACAACATGGGTTTAATTCCTTCTCCCTATTGCCAACATCCACTAGACTCGAACAAAGTGGCGGATGCTGACCACCTCATCTTCGAATGCAATTTTTACACGACGCAAAGAATTATTTTGCTATAACTCAATAATAAATTTCCAGATCCCTCTGCCATCTAATGTCAATTCTCTCCTGGCCACCGGGAGTGCTGCAGTATACAAGCTATTATATAATTATATAGTACAATGTAATATTAATGTATAGCGTTAATTAGTTAATTAATTATATTAAATTGTCGATGGGTTGAATTTTCGACGCCCAAAAAAAAAAAAAAAATCTACTCGATTACTGAACCAACTCTTCTCCTAAAAAGATCTGCATCGCTGTAAGGGGAGATTAAGAGAACCACAATCATCAATGTGAAATGCTTCAGATGACGAACTATTATTTAAGGACAAAGCGACATCGTTCGCGTTCGGAATTTTAAAGAATACAAACGATTTGTACAAAACATGCGGGGTACCGGATGCTTTAATTTCGCGTGTAGTCTACAAGTAGTTAAGAACTTGTTGCAAAATAATGGAATGCGAGAAACTTGACAATTGCACAGCAAAGAAAAATGTGTACAATTGCGAAGAGAGCAGGCGAGAAAAATACTTACAGAAATGAAGAACCTGTTCATCTCAGGGGGAAGTGAATGAAGTCCAAAAAAATAAAAAAAAAGTAAAGTAAGTTCCATATATCCTTGATCAGGTATCATGTATTGTGTAATTAAGCTTTTCATAATGTACTTATGGATCCCTAATGGGGATCTTGCGGGAATACTGGAGCCAGTTCCTTTCTACTTTTGGATTAACCGCCTTTACTTTCCCAGACTTTTCTCTGGCACCCGATTCAATTTCAGATTTGGTATATAGCCGGGAGCGACTTCGATCCGGGACCGGGACGAGACAAACCCCGATAAAACCTATCACACCTCTGATTTGGTAGCCAAGCAGGTCTACGTATTAAAATACACTGAAATGTTATGTTCAGTCTTACTAAAGCTGGGGGGGGGGCACTAAACTGCGCTCTGGAGAAGCGTATCGAAAGCCTCGAATTTCATTGATATCGGCGTATGTTGAAAATTCCGTAGGGTTTCAAGGTCACCAATTCAGCGGTTTGCCGGAAAAATAAAAAACAGCATAAACCTGAATTACCGAACTCCATTAAAGCAAGGTACGTTTACTTCGATGAGCGAAGCCAAGTACAAGATATTATTATGCCTCATCAGAGAAAAAAAAGTCGACGATAAAAGAGATTACGAGACTGTACTTAAAATTCTTAGATGAAAGATTTCACCAAAGCAGTTTAATCGTTTCCAGATAGACTCCGATCTGTTACGTTCACGGAAGATAAGGCTAAAAACGTTCGACCGAGATAGTGAATGATGAATAAATTTCTATTAAACGTCATATAGGCGTAACGCACATTGCGCTCTCACCGATGTACTACCGTAAAATTAAAATACAAATGCATTCTAAATTATAAAAGAGAACACACGCTTTCATCATTATTATTGTTCTTTGAAAATAGTAATACCGAAGACACACTGATTAATGACAAAAAATCCATTTTCATTTCCAGCTGCCAAATAAAATTTCTCCAAACGTGCAATCCTCAAAGGCTGCTAAATAACTTTTAATCCTAATCCCGGTGTCGTTAAACATCTGTTCAACCATAGGGGGCAAACGGATTAAAATTTCTCTTTCCGTATTGCATTAAATTGCCATCTGTACTAAAATAATCTCGATCGGTAGAATTTTTTTCATCAATTCATTCAATTCGAATCTCACGCGACGGGAAATTCAAATAATATATCCAATGATTAAAAATAACGTAAAATGCGTTTTTTATGGATAATATTATTATATTTTGAAAAAAATATTGCTGAAAAACGTTACCAAAAGTTACAACATCAGTTCAATCGTAAATTTTACGCATTTTACTAAAAATTAATTTTTTATTTCGAAAAAGTTGTTTAATTTCGAAAAAATTCAAATTGTCTAATTAGTTTTTAACGTTCGGATTTTGTAAAAAATGATTGCCTGTCATAAACGTATTTTACGTTTCAACGGATTTAGCAGAACGATGTTTGCATTTTGGCTCATTACCTACGGACATTACCCTAACGCAATCATAGTGTTCTGTGCTTTTCAATGAAGCAACGAGATTCTCGAGCTAGGCTTTACTCGAATGCAGCACCATAGTCGAGTTCACCAAAATTAAATGGTTTATGATAAAAATTTTGCAATGAATAAACAAAAAAAAAAAAAAAAATCCATCAAGGTTGTTCACCTCTTATCACGCAGCAATTAAGAATAACGCAAACTATGAAATAAACGTTACTAAACGAAATCAAATTTAACGAATTCGGAAAATAGCACAACAAACTAGATCATTTAAAAACTAAGGATTATTTTCAATAAAAAATAATTAGATGAGCTATCGTAGCGATAGATCGGACAATAGTTTTGTTCGGGCAGGATATCCGGATTCTATAAATTAAGAATGTCGAAAAATTCCCCCTTTTTTTTTTTATCTTTCTTCGATACCGTATTCAACGGATAAGATAATTTATTTATTTAAGTACATATAAAAATTTAATGTGGTCCCGGGGTGAAAACCATCCAATTAAGTCCTCTTGCGCTGAGTTAATGTCCGTAGTTGACAAGCCTAAAAAAAAAAGTAAGTCAGTTGCGAGTGTGTCAATAATTCAACAAGTGAAAGCGTAGTTTTCTAAAGTTTCAAAACTAGCAGGATTATTGTTCGAGTTTCGAGTAATTGTTGAACAGTTTTTAATAAAGTTTTTTTTTTTTTTTTTTTTAATATTTGCCGCTAAATTATGCTATTATAAACAGGATAATTTTTCTCTGAATTTGGTCACATTTATATATTTTTTATAAAAAGTAACTAATAAAAATAGTAACGTCATCACCCTTACCATTATCATCCTTTAAACTTATTCCTTCATATCTTTCTCTTCTGCAAAACTAGCATTTTACTGCCAAGAAAATTCCTATCCCAGCCCTTTTTTATCCTGCACAATTTCTTATAACAATCTCCCTTACTTTTCTTTCAATATTGCACATCTTTCCAATTCTCCCAATGTATTCTACTTTCCTTTTTCCTTCAAATCCCTTTCCTGTGCAACAGTTATACAGGAATTCCATAGTTATATCGAATCCTGTTTTTCTTCCCATATGGCTATAGTTCGAGTTGGAGCTTCTTTCATCCTTCCGAACATTAATTTATCCGAATCTTTTCGTCTCCCTTCTTTTTGTACTATCTTTACGGCCGAGTTAATGGCCATTTTACGTTCTATAATCTATATTTCCTCACATCTTTCTTCTTCTAAATATTTAATTATCTCCGACTCCATGTGTGCTCTTAAAGCTATTTCCTCTCATTTCCCCTCCCACTCGTCTGACCTTTTTATCCACCGCATTCGCTCGTTCATTCACACTTTTTTCTCACTTCATGCTATTCGCATTGAAATGCTCTGGGCCCCAATCATATGGGGATATTAACGAAATGACAGATTCCTTGGCTCAGATTGAATGTACCCTCGTCCCGCTTTTTTTCTTTAAAATTTCCGGTTTCTAATTTACTCCCATTGTGTAAAAAGTTTCATGTTAGATTTTGGTAAGATTTTTACATTTCTTCCTTTTCTAATCAACCTTCCTCTTAAATTTTTCTATCCAACCTAATCTTCCCACGCGGGATTGGTATTACGATTTTCCTTCGCTCCGCCGCTCCGTTATTGTCCCTATTATCCGTTTACGTCTGAATCATACTCTTCTTCCTACCTCACGTTTTCATTTTCATCTCGCTCTATCGTCTTAATTATCCTTTTTATTCTGACGACAAAGCCGTCTGTGATCCTGACCATATCCTCTTTGAATGTCCATTCTTCGTGAACAAACGCACTTCTTTCTATTCTGATCTGTTATTAAACTCCCTAACCCTTCTTACGCTTCGTATATCTTATCGTTTCCGTTGATCTCCGTTGTTCCTATCCTCAGTTCTTTTATCTTATCAATATTTGATACCGACTCTATATTTAACCGATCCTTCTCCCTCGTTTCGTTTCTGGACGAAAATCCTTTGTTGACATGCCCAAAGGGGGGTTAAAAAAAAAAAAAAATAACGTCATCACCATTAAAGCTAGCTCTTGACCGCTATGCTAGATATTCATCCGCGATGGGACATAATTTCCAAACGTTTTTGTAAAATATTATAAATACCCATACCAGTATTAAACATGTGTGCTAGTAAAAAAACAAACGTGTAGCCTCTTCTCTAGTGGAGTTATAGTATATTTTGTTATCATTTGGTTCGAATCTGACACCATTAATGAAACTTTTTATAGGCGATGCGATGTGCGTATATGTACACACATACGACCGAACGTTTGCAAAGATAGCGAATTTCGGCAAATCAGTTGTTTTTTGTTTTTTTTTTGTTTTTTATAAACACTATACACCGATATAACCATAACCAGCGATGAGGATATACAAAACATAACTTGTTGTTCGCCGCTATCCCCCCATTAGGATTAATGAAGCTTTTATTACTTAAACCATAACATTAGTGTCGGATATGAATGTTTGTAGCACATCCCGACATCATCTTCCTTTTAGTATTCTCGTAGGGTTTCCTCCGGGCAGAGTCCGTGTGTACATTTTCGTAATGTTGGCGTTACCATGGAATTTTAGTTGATTAAAAAATATCCGATACCGTGTGCCATGTAAACTTCGTTCATAGATGGAATGCGATCGTGATGTAACGTCTCATCGAATACGTATTTTGATGCTAATGTTATGATGCGTAATATCTTGGACTGTTGGCGCTGAATAGGATTTGACCTGCTGGCGCTGCCGTATAGTTCGATCCCAGATTTCCACAATGGGACGATGGCCGTCAAGTAAAGAAGCCTTTTTAGAATTAGGTTTAATGAGCATTTCTGGCCCAATAACGGGTAGAGTGGCACTTAGCACACGCACTCGCATCTTTATTCAAACTTATGCAATGTGAAACCTCCAAGTAAGACGCTTATCTAGAATAATATCCAGATATTTTACTGACCCAGATTGCTGAATTTCTGTGTTGTTGATTTTTACATTACGGCACGCTATTAATCTATTTGCAAAAATGACGTGTTGCCATTTCTGTTCATTGGTACTGATTCTACAATCGGCGTTTTCCGCTTTATGGCAAATTAGATTTATAGTAATTAATCGGTGAAACAAGAGGGATGCTCTGTTCAGTTATGGTACAAACGATTGGAAAAGTTAGGACCGAAAGTCAATGTGAAGAAAACAGAATATATGACACAATGGGGGCAAATACAGTTGGCTCTTTCCAAGCTAATGAGGAACAATTGCCCCGAACAAGTGCCTTTAATTACCCGCGGTTCCAGGTACAGGTAGGCACATGTGCCGCAGACGCATAAATGCAGCCTCTGGCTACAATGGAAATATGTTAACGGTGTGTTATGCGACAATGCCGATTACGTATGAAATCAAAAATATACCGAAAGTTGCCCCACACGGTGGCGGAGAATGCTGGTCAGACACCAAGCAGGTTGAACAAGCACTGCACGTGATGGAAATCCGAATGCTAAGCGCAGGGTGCTCATCTAACTGACCGAATTAGGAATGAGCGTATATGTGCAGAGTGGGAGTTGCGTCCATTTTTGATAAACTCCGTGAAAGTTGATTAAGATAGTACGGGCACATAATAAGATCCCAGGGGATAGAAAATCGTTGTCATCAGTGACATGTGAGTGTTCCAAGTGTCCGTCAAAAGAGACCAGTTGGAAGACTAAAACGTAGTTGGTTGGATAAAATTACAGCAGATCATCTCAAAGAAACTGGCATCGATCCAAGCGAAACACTCGGAGGCGTTCAATTAACCAGACAGCAATTAACATAAAAGAAAAGCTTCTTCGGAACGTCCTAAAAGTTCAAACCAAAGCAACACCTGTGTTCAGATAACATTTCACTGAATGAATGCACTCTACAATCAACCCGTTTTACCAATGTAATTCTGTGGTCGGAACTAGCTGCGCTATTAACTCGCGGTTGAAACATTTAAATGTTTTTTGAAAAAAATAAATATAAAAAACAACAGATTCGGACATCAAATAAACATTTTTAAGTTCCGCGACATGCGAAGCCCTACACATCAGATAAAATACCCGGAGGGAATGCCAGTTGAAGCGATAAGTAATAAACATAAATAATCTCATCGACGACAAAGAAAATTGGTACAGATTCCGAATCGAATAAGGGAAAATGGAAAATAATAAACAACCGAAATCTTCCAAAAACGAAATCACCGCGGAAAGTAGCTGCCAACATTGTTCAAGCACAAGTCCGATGCCAAAAATGTGATTTCATCACATTTCATAATATTGGTCTTACTTCATTGTATACCCCAGGCGTAGGATAGATGCGACACCTGTCGACAATGGATCATTATCACCTTTTTATGCGCGTTCTTCTAAATGTAAACGTACTTTCACGTTTCAGATAGGTATCAAACAATTTTGAAATCGTAATTATCTGGTTCTATATATATATATATATATATATATATATATATATATATATATATATAAATGAAATGTATATACTAATAATAAAATATTCTACCAAATAAATTCGGATGTTTAAAAATAATTAATCTATAATATAATAAAATTCATGGGAAGTATACTTTTGCAGCAACAATTAAAAACGCGTCTATTAAATTAAATAGGAAAAACAAAAAAATAACAGCACTTAAATTTATAACTAATAATAAAAATATTGGCAATTTTTTATTTTTAGTTTATTTACGAGCCTCATAAATACACGGTGTTAAAAAATTCCTCTGAAATTACCATCACTTTGGTTTGTTTGTTTCTCTACATACGTCAAAGCTTTAATTTTGGACGAACCGAAATAATGTTCGGTCACACACCGCGAACTAGCGAATGGATGTGTTCTTTAGGCAATCGTTTTTAAGCAAATTTACGTAAATCTAAAGACGGTGAAACTCTATTATTTGTGTAACATTCAGCTAATCCGCCATTTTCCTTATTGAAAAAAAGTGCGCTACTCTGACACGTCTTACTCTATCTATAATAATAATACGTCACTACATTCTATATCTGCCGATGTAATTCTAAATCTCTCTAATCGAATACTTTCATTATCTCTATTCGCTGATAAGATTGGCTTCCATTTTTTCACAACAGTCACTGCCATGTAAAAAGAACAGCAAATATATGTATATTTATCATATCGAGTTGTTACTCGACGTTCTCGTGAAGAATAATTGTTTAGATCACACATTTACACTGTAGGGTAATCGCTTATCAAAAAACTATTCAAATGTTAAAATAACAATCGGAAAATACTCGATCGAGACGATAGACGCGCAATTGTAAAAGGTAAGCCATAATTACGGGCACGTAACAATATAAGATTTATGAATAAGCGAACTAAAAAAATTCCCTTGACAAGCCTAACAAAATAAGTCACTTCATTTCTACTCATAGGTCCCTAATAATTATATTTTCGCGCTAGAGAACCGCGAGACAATGTGTACATTTCGAAAAAAACCATCAACAATAATAATCACAACATCACGGTAAATATATCGTAAGAAACCAACAAAAAATGCTCTCCTGAGAACTATATACAGAAAATAACGAAAATCTGTTTTCCCGCATTTCATTTATTTCACCTCAATAAAAGAACTTTTTGTTAAATCTATTTTCATTCGCATTTTCAATATTTAGCCGAAAAAAATTAGATTTTTAATTAAAATTAAATTATTGATGAATCAATATTTTTATAAGAAAAAAAAATCAAATACTAAGAACGGCTAAACACGAATAATAATACGGAGAACGCGATATGGCTAATTTATACGAATTGTTTAAATTACAAAATACTTTGGCTTGGTTTTCCAAATTCCCTTTTAAAAATCGAAAACACAATTAACATATTTATAAATAAATACGAAAAAAAAAGTTATAAATTTATTTACCTTGTCTCTACTTTTGCCAGTAAATTCGCATGGCACGACAATTTTACCGTTTCGGCTATTATAATCAGTGGAGATGAATGGTGGACCAGGGTTCGTTTAATATCATTTATCTGCTCGTCTCAAATGAAAAATACGATCCTTACAGACTAATTGCCAAAGCTTTGCGACATCAACTGAACTTATAGCAGTCAAGAAATAAAGTGTAGACAGTTGGCAGGCAAGTTCAACCATTGAAAAACTAATCATGAAAACAACGGGGTTTTACAACTATTCACTCGTAATCAGCCGAAACTATGAAATAATAATTCCCTGCAATAGTTTCCCCTTCATAATTACGTGATTCCCGAATTCCCTAATCACAATTCGACTCCCCCAGTAGCACGTAACTATCGCTAAAGCAAATACAATACCCCAAAAGATGACCAGAATAAATCAGATTTCCTGATATGTTTATCAAAATAAGACTAGTATTTAAAAATGTTTTTTCTTTGTATTATTATGAAAAACATCAAAAAAAAAAAAACATGAAATTGAAAACAATCGCTTAGAATGCCACGGCCAGTGAATCACACAAATTGATCTCAGTGTGTACAGAAATTAGTGTAAATTCATATCGATAATTATCAAGCGCATAATATGATATTTAAACACGTGTAATAAAAGAAGTAGATACTAGGAGAGAAATTTACGGGAAAAAAAGGTACCCACCCCACCCGGTTAATACCGAATAAAATAGACAAATACCCAACGAAAAATATAACCGTTGTTGTTAGCTGAAAAATGGAAAAAATGGTAAAAATAAATCAATATTATTGTCACACAAACTGTGGCTTGGATGACAGGTTAGAAAAAGAAGTAAAATTCAACTTAATGAAATTATTTCTTCCACTTTTCAGTTCAAAAAATATTCTAAAACTCATCGGTGGATAAAAAATTAAAAATAATAAAGTAAATGTAGAAATCAACCGAAAATATTTAAACGTAGAACGAAGAAACAATTTATTAAATGAATTAGATCTCGAATAAGTAACGTAACAATTAACAAACGCCACATCTAAGTGTAAAACGTACATTTTCGTTACTCATTGCAAGAGATGTCGTTATTAATAAATGAATTATCCAAACAATCTTGTGTCTCATATTTTAACGCTTATAGGAGACAGAAACTACAACTAATTTTTTTTTTTTTTAACAAAGCATATTGCACTATATTTCTTCTTTTTTTTTAAATATACATTCAAGCTGCAATTTCAAAAAAAATATTATATTTAAAGCAAATTTGATACTCGTTCATTTTTCAAAATAATTTTATCGCATTTTTCGACGCACAGAAAACGGGTACATTATGTAATTTTATAATACGCAACATCGTAAAACATGTATTATCAACCATTATTAAATGTACGGGATGGGAAAATTAGATGTACCCATGTGCCAGTGGAATACCGGAATAATTAATGTAGGTAGTAAATTTCACATTATGCAATTTATACATAGTAGTATATTCATTAATTGATACATTAAAAAATCGTACATTTAAGCTCTGAAAATCAGGAAAACATTTTTTATATACTAACAATTATTTGAGAAGATGCTTACAAAATTACGTAAGTACGTGGCTTTAATTTTTATAAAAACATCGATATTGATAGTAGACGCTACATGAGAAAATAAACAATCGAGACTTCAAATAACAATATACAAAAACTGAGAGGCAGGTGATTCCCAAGAACCGGAAAAGTAAATATTGCCGTTAAATAGCAAAATATCAAAATAAACTATAATAAACAATAACCAACAAGCCGAAACAATAATCATCGTTGTTAAATTCATATAAAATATATTATAACCGAATAAAGAGAGGAAAAAAAAAAAAAAGCGGATAAATAAAAAACAAATAAACAATCATTATGCAAGAAAAAAATAACTTAAAAGAGGAGCAAGGAAATACAATTAAGACACTAATGTTAACAAACTGACGAATAAAATTTTATTACTAATTTGAATTTGTTACGTAACATTAAATAAGTATATATATTTATTGAAAATATACTATAACTATATCTAGACTAATAATCATTTAAATTCCAACCGTAAAACTATCTCGGAAAGAGTTTCAAAAAATGAAAACCTACACAGCGTATTGATTTTTTGTATTTATCGAAAACTAATATTAGAGGGAAGAATATCAGAATAAAAAATTTAGTGTTGAAAAAAATATTAAAATAATCCATTTAAACATATATTCTCGACAATGTCGTAAAGGCAAAATGTAAAAATATAATAAGTAAACGCTACATAATAGAAGAAAAAAAAATGAATTATTAAAATCGCTGCTTTAGAATACTTAAACACCAAGATAACGGTTTCCAATTTATACAAGAAATAGTTCATTAAACGAACTCAAAAATTTTTTGATTTATGTAACGCATCAAATATGCAAATGATTAATAATATCGATGATTGGCAATTACTCACTCTTAGCTATAAAATGTATAAACATTATCAGGCATATTTCACTGAACCGTATTCAGTCCCATCTAGTCATCTCCGTAAGATTGCACGCATGTTATTAAAATAGTATACAATTATTGCTACATATCAATTATTGTACACGGGTTTTACTTTTTCCTGTAAATTTACACCGGAGTAATCAATAAAGCTTAAAAGTATACGCTGTCTATTATGCTCAGTAAGGAAGTAAAACTGCTGTATTTTTAACTTCGGTACGAACAAATTCTTATAATAATGTATAAAAATTTATTAATGTTATACAATAAATTAGAGCTACAAATGCATTTCTTCCCTTCTTCTGTTAATTAAAATTTGTTTCACTCCGTTCACGATGAAAAGTATACACAGATAACACAGATACAGATTTATTATACTTATTTCGGAGTGTAAAATTTTTTGACTAATGTTGCAAAAAAAAATATCACTAATCAAGGATTACATTACGGTAAGCTTCTTTTCTTTTTTTTCTTCATTACTATAACTTTCAAACTTATTATTTCTAATAATGCCTGATGATAACTTTTTATGCAAATAACTAGGCCGGAAACAGAAATATGTATAGATAATAAAGCTCGCGGCTCTCTACTACATTATACATGGTTGTTAAGAACCATTTTTAAAACAATAGTTCTTGCATTGGCCGATCGAAAGTATTATTATTTTTGTTATAAATTTCGCTTAAAACGACTAAATCGCAAAACTTCCAGCCAATTCAAGATATATTATCTATTAACGATATTAAAACTTCGCGTTTTATATAGTTCATCTTAAAATGTGATAATGTTTCAGTGCGGCTTCTTAATTGCAAACCCGGCCTCCGTATTCTTTGTTATTCTTAAAAATTAGAAAATTTACTTCGAAACAAGTTGATTTAATTAAGCGTATTTACAAATTATATCGGCTTTTACGTTAAAAGTATTACTTATTCGTACGTTAATAATGTTACAATTACGGCAGATTGAAATGGTAATAAATTTTACACTTATAAAAACTATAAGCAAATTTTTATGATTACGTGCGTTATTATAAACGGTTATTAAAGATTCAATTAAATAATTACACATACATATTGGGAAAGAATGCTAAGATACTTTTAAAAACAACCGCTTTTTTTTTTTTTTAGTTTGTTTATAACCCAATATTGATTGTACGTAAAGCAGTGAAAATTATTAATACCACTCCTATTCATTCAAAAATTTTACTACATCAAACAAATGAAAACTTCAAATTATTTATCAATGAAGTCACTAATAAATTAAGAAACTAAAATTTTGAATATTTTGAGTAAACGTTAATATTTCAAGCAAATGCGAAATATTATTATAAAATACGATTGTAGAAAGAATACAATAATTCAACATAATTAATAACTTCCATACCTGACAGTAGCTGGAATCCGACATTTCTTCATATAAAATTTATTAAAAAAAAAAAAAAAAAAAAAAAATAATCAGTATTTCATTTTGAATTTAACTTTACTTTCCTACATTGTTACCAAGTAAAATTCACGGAAAATTCATAATTATAAAAAGCACACATTCACAAACATGCACTCTGTAAAGTATTAAAATAAATAGCTAAATTCACCAATTTAACAACAATAACAATAAATACTTTAATATAACTTTCAACGTTGTAAACTGCTATTCTTTCAGTTTTATCAAATTGATTGTTAGTCGTTATGCAGCAGCACAAAACATTCGTTGAGAACAACTGTTATAGTTTATTTGCGATATATCGCATTATTTACATAGTAATCGATATAGGTATTTATTGAACATAAACATACATGTATATATAAAAGCAACTAAAACGCTGGAAGTGAGGATTGGAAATGAAAGAAATTTGGTGACGTCATCGTTGCAAAATACGATAGCAAAATTGTTAAACTACATCGATTATTTATAATAATTATCGACTTTGAATTTTTAATGCTGTCTTCAGAAATTAAAACATTTCTCACGTGCCATTTGGTTCTATGCGGTTTTTGCGGTGACATTTAGCTGTTGCGCTCTTGCGAAATTTCCGGTTTAACACGCTTTATAACGGTTTTTAAAAAAATATTGAATTTCACATTTATTTATATTTATTAAACATAATTTATTTCATTACGTTACTGTTTTAAGTATTATTATTTATATAATTTGTTTTATAAATTAACATTTTATCTTTTCTTAGGTGCAGGTGGTTCATTTTAGAAATTTTGATCCGAGTAGTGTGTTGTTTATAAATTTGTTTTCATCTAATTATATTTCGTATTGATATTTCTAAGTTGAATAATTTATTACAAGTTTATCTAGTTTTGTTTTAGATAAAATTTGGAATAAAAATGAAGACTTGTGAAGTTTGCGGTAAATCGTTCACCGAATACGCTTATTTAGCTAGACATTTAAATTTAGTACATGGTATGTATAAAATAATTTATATTACAATAACTGATTATTGAAATGTAATTTATAATTTTCGAGTATATATTATATGTCGAGGTGATGGAATCAATCTTCAATGTATAAAATTATAAAATTAAACATTTTACTGTAAGGAAGTAAATTTTCATCATTGTTATAATATATTTACAGTTATATTATTCTTTATTTAGGTATATGGAAAGATGGGTATCAGTGTATCAATTGTGGCTGTACATTCCGAAGGAAGGAAGATATCCGGAAGCACATGCGTAGCGAACATTTGAAGAAAACTCAGCGAAGTCATCAATGTGGAACGTGCAAGGCCACATTTCTTTACAAACACAATCTACAGCGCCACATCAGAACTGTTCATAATAAGAAAACAGAAAGGTTGTTTTATTATATTTTTTTTAAACAGATAAATTGAAATTTATTTTTACATTTACAGTGAATGTAACGATTCTTTTAATGAGTTAATGTAAATAACGAATTTAAATAGTAATTTATAGTGATAGAATTTGATAATTGTATACAAATAAATGTCAGTGCAATTATTATGTTGACTGAGTTTATGTTTTCACATTAATATGTAAATAATTATATTTTCAGCCTGAAATGTGATATTTGCAGTAAGAGTTTTACAAGGAATTGTAATTTAAAACGTCATAAGAGAATGCACGAGTAAGTAAAAGAAGTAATAATTCATAAAGTGACGAAATATGTGTTTTGAACAATTTTTATATATAGTAATTTCATTTTAAATTTTTATTACCAGAAAATGTAATGATGGATTAGGAAATAAAAGCAATAAACATGGTCAGTGGATGAATTGTGGAATGTGCAACTTATCTTTTTCTATTCGTCGGACTTATACAACACATCTGGAAAAAAAACATAATATTAAAATGCTGAAGTATGAATTTACATCTGAAAAAGGTAAATCATGTACATTTCAGTGAATATATTAAAGTAATGTACTGTTATATCACTTTTTTAATTATATAATGTCAACAAAGAAGTATGTTATAATGTGTAAAATTATTCTTATAGTTCACAATCATAAATATAAAATTTCTTATAAATTTAATGATAAAATTATGTAAAAATGTTAACACCCGCCAATTTACATGAAACTCTTTTAGAATTTAATATATGGAAACGGAAACAAGAATCGAGTAAAATAGAACGGTATAGGCTGTGTCATATCAGTAGGGGGAAAGAAAGAATTATAAAGCTGTTTATTTGTAATCGTGTTGGGCAAATGAGAACTAAAATACATAGACGTCGTATGCCTCGCAGGAAAGGTCTCTGCAGGATTGGTAAGTTACACATATATCTATAATGTTTGTTCATTAATAACAATATAAAAAATGTAGTAAAATAAAAGTGTTTTTGATACATAATTAATAGATTATGTTGCATAATTGTATAGGTGCGATGTGCCCAGCTCATATGACGGTAACAATTATAAATGGAAAATTCATTGTTGAAAATGTCACAACACACTGGTTTCATAAAAAAGAGCTAAGCCATATAACAATGAGTGGAGAAGAAAAAAACGAAATTTGTGGTAACTTTTATAGTTTTTTATGGAATATTGAAATTAGCATTGGCAAATTTCAAGCATTTATTATTTTTAAAATACAAATATACACGCACACACACATATATATATATATATGTGTATGTGCGTATATTCTGCAAATAAAAGATTATAGTAACTGAAATTCATATGTTAAAATTTTTTTGCAAGCCTTCATTCAGTATAAATTCATATGTAATATAAAGTATTTATGATAAATACTGAATCTAATAAAACATGTAAATCTTTCAATATTTAAAAATATTCTGAACTTAACTCAAATTTTATTGAAAATGTTCCTTTTTAAATGCTTTTTAATATTTGAAGAAATTGAAGTGATTTTCCTGGAATGATTACTATTTATTTTCATGTCTTAAATGTTTTTTTGTAATTTTAAATATAATTTCTGGATATTAAGAATGCATTGTTTAAGATAAATTTGAAATAAATGAAAGTGGACATGTGGTAAAGCTTAAATAATGAGATGAAAAATAATTATATAGTTGTTAATTTAGGCATGTTTCATGTTTATTAATTTGTTTTTATCGTTTTCGTTTGCACGTTTTGTTCCTTTTTAAAAAATGAATAAATAGGTGATTCATGCAAGTTTTATCTCACAACTACTCTTTTTTTAAGCTACAGGTTTGTAAGCAGTTAGTAACATGGATTAAGAGGAACCAAAGATACATTAAAAGTATATGTTTAAAAAAAAGTTTTAATTATTTTAAAATATTTAGTAAAATTATTTATAAAATTTAATAACTTTCGTATAATTAAAAAATAATTATATTTAAAATATCCAGTAAGTGCAAACTTATTATTTCGGAACAAAAAGGAATATATTTTATAGAATACATTTACATTCCTTTTTTATTTAAAAATTATGAAAATTTTATCAATGAAATTAAATTAATATATAGAAAAACCGCAATAATTTTCATAAAAACACTAATTCAGTTTATCTCACAAAGCATTACTCTAAGTGTAAAGCAATATCCTTTTTTAAACTTTTAACTGTGATTTTATTATTAATCAATGAAATTGTCTGTTATTATTTATTAACATAATTTTGCATTAATTTCATAAAAACAATATACTGTATTTAGTAATAATAACTAATATAAATAATTAGTAATATTCTTCAACTTTATTTCTTAGCATAAGAATTTATTTCAATAATAAAATAACCTATGTGTGTATGTGTCTTAGGTCTTATTGTTCCAGCTTCAAATGTTGTAAACACACACTGTTCATACGTGTTGTACCAAATGGGCAGCATTCAAAGCAGTATATAAATATGTATGTGCATTAGACCAACATACACAGATTGATCATAAACACATCTGATAATATGATATCAGTATGATCTGTTAGTGTATGTCTGCACCATTTTGCACATACATATTATTATAAGTAGACTATTATTGTCTTATATGTAGATTAACACTTATTTAGATACTTATTAAGTTATAGCTATCTTACATTTGAAATCTTTAAGTCAAAATGATGAGCAAAAATTATTTGTTAGGTCTAATATATAAATATAACTAAGACTAATGTGTAAGGTTATAATAAGAATAATTGCTTGTATTATAATAAAAGAAATTATAAGTTAACTATGTATTTAGAATGTTAAAAGAAAGAATAGAAAGAAGAAAAAAACAAAAATAAGAAAAATAGAAAAAAAAGAAACAAAAATAAGAGAAATAGAAAAAAAGAAACAAAAATAAGAGAAATAGAAAAAAAGAAACAAAAATAAGAGAAAAAGAAAAAAAGAAACAAAATGAGAAAACGAAAAAAAATAAAAACATTATTACTTGTAATGTTTAGTATATGATTGTAACTTAATCATTTAAGTGTATGTGTTATATTAAGAATAGTCACTAATTAAAATTTCATACCTGTATCTATATAATAAGGAAAATTATAAGTTATTATTAGATTTTGTATTTGAATATAAGGAAAAAAAAGTAAAATATAAAAAATGGGGAAATAAGAAAATTTTTAGTTAAGTTTAATTGATAAATATAATTGTAAGACTTGAATGTATACGATTATATTAAGAATAATTGATAATTCAAATTTTGTGTACATGTCTATATATTAAGAATAAAGTTAGTCAGCATGATGTTTTATGCATGAGGGATTCTATGTTTTAAGTTAAAGAGAGCTGGTATTTACACAAATAATACTAAATTCAAAATGAAAATATCTATGAAATTTGTATTGTATAAATTTTTCACAACATTTCTATAGATATGAGTTATTGGATTTTATTTGATATTTTTGTCATTTTTGTGACATATTATTAATTGGCATGGTCAGTTAGGCAGCAACATTTTATCTTTCAAATGAATCATTGTTTGAATCTAGTTACCATACACTGAAATTTTCAAAAATTACATCTGTATAGATTAATGTGCATAATTGACAAGTGTAAAAATATATATAAAAACGGTTAATTTGCACTATATAGTACAGATGATATGATAACTGCAATAACAACAGAAAACTGATACACATTCATTGTAATGCTATACTAATGTAACTTTGATTTTTCCTTGAACGCCTGTAGATGTCACTAATATAAATTTTATAAATTGCAAGTTTCACTTTCCTTGCACCAGTAATGTAATTCTGTTGAATTTTAACTATTGATATTTTTTTGATTTTGTGAAATATTCCAGACTCCTAAAAGTAAAAATGACAGAAATGACTTTTTTCATTTAAATTTGAACAATAGGCTTTTCTATTTTTTAAAAATATATATAAAATATATTTCTGAGACATTTTTAAATGCAGATTTTCATGGAAGAGTACTGAGAGGGATCATACCCCAGTGTGCGTAGTTGACTTTAAATGGAGCAGTAATAAAAGCGAAGTCAGTCAACCATAGTGTAGCATATATTGAGAATTACTACAATTTACATTTATACAATAACTAATTGAAAACAAATATTTTTGGTTCAGACAAATTTCTAATGACTGGAATAACAGACAATAAGATAAAAAAGATGAAAAACAAAAAAATGTTGATACATAAACAGTTTTTTAAGGTGAATGTGACATAGTGACTAGGTAAAAATTTAAATATGTACTTAAACTTGACAATGTTTACAAATAATGGATTGTTAATTGCAAATTCCACATCAGATAATATAATTGTACTTGTTAGAATTAGGATAATCTTTAACTGCTCTGCTTTTAATGTGCAATTCATACAAATTTTCATAGTTTAGTACTACTTCATGTTGATGCATGTGTTGACGGTAAATGTTGTAATAATGCATTATATTAAAGATATTTGCACTGTATTCTTTTGAATAACGTACATGAAAGGTATTTATGGTATCAATCATAAATACTATCTTAAGGGGTTACATCACTGTAGCAGCCTTCAAAAAAAGCGTTTTTGAACATATATTTTTTTTATGGATGAAAAGGAAATAGGAAATTAATATTGAAGGTAGTGATTAAGCATATATTTAAGTATTTAACAAAACAATTTCGTCAAAAAATATTGCAAAATGGTGAATACCGAGCTATTCTTGTAAGGCATATTGATTTTGAAACGCACTGTAGCAAGTGCAAATTTTAATGTGGGGAAAATTTAAAAAGTTCTACTTAATCTATATGCTAATAGCTAGAGAGATACATATACGGGATTTGGAACATATTGATTTTTGTATGATTGATAAGTATTTGTTTAAAAAGTTTAATTTTCAACCAAAAACTAGGGCAGATATTTGTTAATAACTAATGTTCATATTAAGTTTTCAAAAATCCCGGTCGTATTTCTCTTTGAAATGTTATTTTAAAGGTATAGTTAAAATTTCAAACAAAAAGAATGAAAATTGTTCGGGTTATGCTGCGTGCCATTTTGAAAAATTAAGTTTTAAGAAAAACGCGTTTAAAGTTTTAAAATATGTTATAGACATGTAAAAATGAAAAATTCGATTGTTTAAACATTTTTACCATTAACCTGTGATCTGCGGACCATAAAGCTATCCTAAATTTAAATATTTTTCCTCATTTTCTCTTGATGGTTTTTTTTGTAGAGCGTGGCTCTTTTGCCGCATCTGTTGTAGACCGTGCTTGACCGTTTAATATTGGCTTCAAGGCAAAAATTGTATGTCTGAAGGCCAATATCTATCTGCAAAATTTGCATGATTCGTAGAATATTCATCAGACCTTCATTAAAATATATCAGCCGCTATATTCAAGACTTTTTTGCCGTTTGAATAAGATTTTGGAGCTAAATTTCAAACCGTAGAATTAAAACTTGTTGCTATTTTGTGTGTACCCTCCCGAACAACGGGTTAGCAAATCATCTCGGCTCAGGTCCTTATAAATCGGTTTGATTACTTCAAAAACTTCCTTAGAAAGCGGCTCCTTATGACAAAAGTTATCCAAGGAACCTGCTGTTTGCGCCTTCTTCCAGTCACACCAAGACTGAGCACTTCTTGTGTTGCGGATTTTTGTTGCTTGATATTTTATGAAATAAGGTAGCCCAAATTTAGTTTTTCATATTTTCCAATGAGGGGATTTCGATGTATCAACAAGTCATAATAAATTGCTAACTGATCAATTAATTTGCCAATTAATTTACCTTTTCGTCCGAGACCTTTCATTGTTTTTTTCAGTTTTCTCAATCGAGTACCCATTCTATTTGGCATATGATTAATGCACTCATATTTGTTAATTTTAAAATTTTTATATGGCATTTTATCCATTATGCCTTTAAAAGTTTTGCTGTCACCATCAGTGATGTAGTTTGCATATTTCAAGCCGTGCACATTTTTGGATCGTTCAAACATCTCGACAACAGCATCTACCTCCATCTTACTAGATGAACCTTCTTGGTTCGCTAGACATTCACCAAAGTGTGCTTCATACCAGGATTCATACTACAATGTTTCTAATTTATTTTTCCAGTATTCGAAAGCTTTATAGTACTCTTTGACTTTACTTCAACATCTACAATTTTGCCTGTTGACACGATTCTAAAAAGCAATTGATGCGTCAAAAATGATCGCAAGAGATCTTTCATTGGCGAGCAAAACAAAGAATTCAAATTGATATGTTTTCGTCTCTACATTGCTTTTATTTCATTCCATTTTTTCTTCACATACCACAACTAGAATATCAGTTCTAGCATACCGCGACACTTTGACGTGTTTACCAAATGAAAAAAATTCTCATACATCCGATAATCGTGTATATTCTTGGAAGAAAGAGCATATTTATCTAATCATTTTTATTGCATCTTTAATTTATACCTATCAACTGAGAATACTACTGCGCTGTCAGAAACGCTTTACCGTTTCCTCTTCGTTATGTTCCAGACTTCACTATGTGTTAACATTATATTCCTTTTTGTTTTGTTCGTTTACTTATACCACAGCTCTCCTTGTTGCGTCACTATGTGTTTAGCCTTATACATGTACTTACGCTATACTGGCCTACTTTTCATTTGACCAGCTTGTAACTTAACATAAATACCTTCTATCAATATTTGTTGATGCATTAGGGAAATTATAAATTAAAAAGCCGAAAATATTAGGGTGGTACCTTTTGAACAAATATTTGTATAAGGCGATAGTCGCAGCGGGTATGCATTTTGGAGCAGCCTGCTGCGCGAAATTTTAAGGAAATTATTTTTTCCAGGTAAACAACATATTGTCTCATATTCAGAAATGTTCGAAGTACATTTTAAGCCAATGAAAAAAAAAAAGTTGATTTTTCGAAAAATTGTACAGTGGGGGTACCCCTAAGCTATTGTGACAGCTGATTATGTATGTAAATTATTTTATATATTTAACTGAAACACTTATTATAATTTTAATCAGTTGACTTATGTACATATTTCCAAATTACAAAGATATGATTTATTTTATAAAAATTATAACTGCAATGATTTTGGAAGTAGCTTCATAACTATAGTTCTCACTTTTAAAATACACCGGTTGTAATTTTTATAAAGTAAAACATGTCTATTACTAAAAATATATAAATAACATGAATTAATGAATACGTGTGCGTGTGTGTGTGTGTGGATGTGCAATTTTTTTTTCTTATAGATCAGCTGAAATTAGGAGTGCCAGTGAGAAAAATTGTGGAAAACATTCGCATAAAATATAATGATGAATTGAAAAGGAGACACATTATTGATAGGCAAGATGTTTGGAATGTAGCGCGTCAATATCATTTAACAGTAAAAAATAGATTACATGACGATGACTACACAAGTGTTGCTTTGTGGGTGAAAGAGAATGAAGAAAAAGATGAGAACCCAGTATTACTATTTAAAAATAAGGGTACTCAACACCCACTTTTAAATAATAATGAATTTATGTTGGTGCTCAGTTCTGCAATGCAGAGAGATATTTTGAAACAATATAGTAACAAAAAAATCTGTATTGACACAACTTTTGGCACAAACGCGTATGGTTTTCTTGTCACTACACTGATGGTAACAAATGAGTATGAAGAAGGTATTGCAGGTGCCTTCTGCATTAGTACCTCAGTTACGCAAGCTGTGATGAAGGTATTTTTCAATATAATAAAAGAAAAGGTTGGCATATTGAAACCAGAAGTTTTTATGTCTGATGACGATAAAACCTACTACGATAGTTGGAAACAGGAAATGGGAGAGGTAAAAAAACGTTTACTGTGCATTTGGCATGTTCTGCGTTGCTGGAAAAAAAATGCCAATAAAATACCAAATAAAGAACTTCGTGAAGATATATTAAAACAGCTGCGTGCTTTACAACAAGAAAACGATCAAAACAATTTCTTCATTATGATGAGAAATTTTGTAAATAATATGAATGACCATCCAGGATTATTAAATTTCAAAGAATATTTTATTAATTACTATGCTAATCGCATTGAGATGTGGGCACACTACCATAGAAAATCCGCTGGAATAAATACAAATATGTTTTTGGAGTCCTTCCATCGCCACTTAAAATATATATATTTACATGGAAAACGAAATAGAAGGCTAGATACATTAATAGACGCCTTAATGAAACAGGTTGCGGATAAAGTATTGGAAAAAAATATAACAGATATTAGAAGGAAAGGTACGTACCGCATACATGAAGTACATCGATGCCATAAAAAAGGGCTAGAAATTCCTAAAAGTGGTATAGTTTGGAATAATGAAATTCAAAATTGGATTGTAAATTCGAAGTATTCAGTAAAACAAATATATAGAACATGTAACCAATGTAAATTGCAATGCACTGCATGTAAAGTGTGTCGTCATATGTTTGTCTGTAACTGCTTCTACTATGAATATAAAAATGGACTTTGCAAACATATACATGCAGTGTGCATTCATTTTGTATTACAAGATGACAGTACAGAAGTATATAAAGAAGATGTATCTGCCATAAAAAAATTGAAGACAGCACTAAAGAGTAATAAAAATGGCAGCAGTGTATCAGAAATACATGAAATGGCTGTTGCTATCCAAAAAATAACTCAAAATAAAAATGCATCTTTTACTGATCATGAGTTGGCAAAATGCAAGCAATATTTACAAAATGTGTTGCAAATTTTATCAAAAACTAACAATGATAGTAATGATCAGAAATTACCCAAAAGTTGCACACCACATAATAAAAAAGTTGAGCACCAACATAGATGGGAGTATACAAAAAAGAAAGTAACAAAGGAAGTATTTGATAAAAGTGAATCAAAAATAATTAAAGAAAGGCTTATGACTACACTTCCTAGTATCTCCTTAATTAAACACGATCACTGTTATTTGGCTAAAGACAGATTTTCCAAAGAAATAATTAAAAAAGTGGAGCTGAAAAAAGTTGTAATTAGTTCTGCAAACAATATTATAAAAACATATCATTTGCAGTCTCTGGAACCAAAATTAAACAACAAAGAAAAGAGCCAAATACAATTAATAGATCGAGGTTTCAATCCTGGATGGCTTTATGATTGTATTATAGATGAATATGCCCGTACATTATGTAACCAGGCTAATAAAGGCTATGTTGTGCATAGCGATTTTACACAATTAATATCACGAGCACCAGAAATTGTAAGAAATCAAATTACAAATGTCCTTCTTGCTGAAATAGCATTCATTCCCAGTAATCCAACTAATGATCATTGGCTTTTATTAGTTGTAACACCAACAGATAAGGAAATACGTATACTTGACTCGATGAACAAGAAAGGACATGAAAATCAATTGGAAAATGCAAACAAACATATACAATATTACTTAAAATCCTGGCAAAACGCATTATCCTCTGTAAGTGGCGATGTGGACTGGAATTTGATTTATGGAGATTGCAGCACACAATCTGATAATAACAGCTGTGGAGTATATGTGTGCTGGTATATAGACCAGATTTTAAAAGGCAGATCAGTTACAGAATTTGTTGATGTATACACATATAGAAGGAAGATATATATGGCACTAACAGATCAATAATAAAGGTAATTTTTTTAAACTATGACGTACTTTTCCTATAACAATTATTAAAAAATACTAATTATTAATTTTAATAAGTAGGTTTCATGTAAAACTTTCTATTTTTAGGTTTCATCCTGCATTTGATCCAGTTTTAAATAAATGAACGGAGGGTTTATGAAATGCCGTACGGTCATTAAACCCAATGATGGGAAATTCTCAAACCTGCACTGTTGCAGGCGGGGACCGAGTGTGCGCCGGTATAAGCAAACACCTTAATCTTTGGATTAAGCAAGGGCATCGCTGTGTCCTTGGAATAAGAAATTATTCCTAAAATCGGTGTGCAACAATTCTAGTGCTGTTTTCATAGATTATTTGCAATGATTATGTTGGAGTTGCCAAAAAAACCCAATGAGAGATCTGAAGATCCATTATAAAATTCAGTCCATGTATGTAATTATTATTTAGTATAATTTTTTACGATGAACCTCTTTGTTTTATTTAATTAATTTCTATGTAATTTTTTTTTGACCAGATTACATTTATTATTATTATTATAGGCTAACAAGAAAATAATCCCTTAGTAGTGAAGCATGCTGAGAATCCGAACAGGGAATAGAAGCTCTATTATGGAATAAATCTCAGGTATTAAATTCCTACACTATGTAATACAGGGGTGTTTAAAATAAAAATTTTTGTTTTATTTAAATCGCCTTTTTTTAAATTATTTTAATAAGATATTTTTTTGTATTAGTTGTAGGCTATCAAGAAAGCAATCCCTTAGTAGTGAAGCATGCTGAGAATCCGAACAGGGATCTGATGTTCTATTATCGAATAAATCTCATGTATGTCGTTATTCTTATACTGCATGATAAAGAAGTGTTTACAATATTTTTTTTTTTTTTTGTTTTATTTAATTAATTTTCTGTAAATTATTATTTTAACCAGGTTACATGTTCTTTATTATTTATGGCCTGGTTACTACATGCGTTTGCCAAAAAAGCCTGAGGGGGCAAGGCAGGAACCTCCACGTGGTGCCTCTGGACAGCAAATGTAGAAGAAAGAGTTTTGTAAATTTCATTGAATTAAAGCTGACCAATCCTGCCACCATAAACATATTTAAAGAAAAAAAGCAAGTAAAAAATTTTTCACATTGATTTTATAATATTGATACGGATTCGGTATTTACAGCGCTATCTAGCGATGATGTCGAGCTAGAAATTATTCTCTGGCTAAAATTATTTATTTTCAATCTCAGCATTGTCGCATTGTTCGTTGTCGGTGGGGAATACGGCCGGGACATTTATACGGCCGACTTTGTAATTTCCGATTCTTCCGAATTTTTGGGCACGGGTATTAGGGGTTGTGTATGTGTCCTGGTGTGTGCGGTCTGCGACAGCAGGGTCGCGCTACTGCCAGCGGCATGAGCCGTGAGAATGAAGGAATAGTGTTTATATATGTGTGTGTGTAATCTGGTCGATTTCGCTAATTTTTAAGGATTTCGGTAATTTACCGTTAGTTTATAAGTGATTATCAGGCCGATCTGTCTAGAAAAGTCGCCGATAGTTATCGTTTGTACACATATCCAATCCGCTGGAGTAATATCAATCGGCGGTTTTCGCAGCCGTTTATAGTAGTTATGGCAGTTTTTATGTACAATTTTGTTTTTCTAAGTGCTATACCGTCGTTAACGATGAAGATTTCAATTGACAAAGAAAACATCGGGGGAAAGAAAGCTCCTATTAACCCGTATTGAGAATCCAGAAGAGAAGGATTTGTTTCAATATAAATTGCTTATAAAAAATTAAGAATAGACGTTTATTTATTCACCTTTAGTATGATAACTACAAATTTAAATTCAAAATATAATTTAAGGTACGTTGTTTAATTTTTTTTTTAAATTTATTTACATTATGTTTTATTTACAGATTTCGTATGGCCTGCCACACTGTTCTTTGGGGTCCGTATATGGAATAAAGTTTTGTGATGTGAATTGCTGCTGTTTATTATTTAATTAAACATATATATTTTATTTTAATTTTAAGTCACAGTTGTAACTTACTAACTCAAAAATTTCACGTTTGCTAAATGTGTAATTTATTGTGATTTATTTTTTCTACAGATTTATACTAAAAGAATTATTTATGTACTGTAATTTACACTTTTGTAACAACCTAAAGTATTTCAAAAATTTTTTTACAACAAACATATTTCATTCACTTTTGAAAATTTTATCATTTCATTAGTTTCATAGTGTAGATCTTTTAATTGTATTTAATTTCATAATGTGTTTTTTACATATATTCTATATTTTGTTAATCATTTTTATAAGTCTGCTATATTTCTTAGTAGAAAAGGTGTATGTACTATAAATCTCCAGTGTATTCATATGATTTAACTGTGTATTATATATCTTTAAAACAAGGTCAATCAAGCATTATGTCTCATGGGCTAAAGATTCTGTGTATTAAATTAAAGATAACTATGATTTACATTTACATAATGTTAAATTCAAAATAAAGAAATCTGCTTTTTCGTGCCGCAAATAAGGATAAACACGCTTTTTAAATCTATTTTTCCGATTTCGGAAATTTCAATAAGAAAACGGAATATGGTTTTGTTCTCGACTAATAGCGATCTTCCTATCAATATATCATATGCTGAGGGAAAAAATATTTTTTGCAAACATTTCAAGTTTAGACGCCTGGAGGGCCTAAATATAAAGCTGTAAGCTCAGCTATAGTTTTTTTATAATGTAGTCCTTCATGTATATATTTGAGATACGTTTTGGTTTTCCCAACTGTTTTATTTGAGCTATTATTTATGGGAATATCCTTTTTTTTTTTGTTGTTGTTTTTGTCCTAAAAGGAAAGGTTTAAATTATTTTTTAACTATAACCTTTTGGTTTTATGAAAGAACTTTTGCGTTTTGTTTTATATTTCGTATTTCAATTTTAAAGGGCTATCTGGTGATGAATTGTTAATTATTAGATGATTTTTGAGATTGTTATAAATTCCATATATATTCTCGGCGGTTTTTTCAGTTTTATGCTACCGGCAGTAATCGACTACCTTGAAATTATAGATTATCTTAAAGAAAAGTTAAGTTGTAATTTTTGATCCAATTTTGAAGTTTATAAGTCAAACTGTGAAGTGTCGATATTTATTTGATATTTTTGTTGTTTCTGAACTGTCTTATTAGAATTCCAACATTATACATGTACAGAATTCTAAAAATAATTTAACAGTTTCAACCAAAATTATTTATAACAATTTTTAATACAATTATTACTAATATTCGAATTTATTAACACAAAACAAATTAATTATTGCTGTATTTTTAAAATTTGATAAACTATTTGAAACTATTTCTGGTTACAATCTTTAAGAGAACTATTTTATTTTGATCTCAGTTGAAATGTTACTACCAAATGTAAAACTAACATCTTTGAATTAATTTTAGTAATAATTTCTTTCAAATTTATTTCATGAATGCAGATAAATCTTAGCCGTGCGGGGAATAATATATAAAATTATAATCAAAAAAAAACAAACGATAAATGGGATATATTATACTGTAAGAACTAACTTAAACATTTTAAATAATTCTTAACATTTAATAATTATGTTTTTGTTATATGCAGATTAAAAGCATCTCAATTTTCACCTATCTGTTTATTGTGAATATAATAAATAGGAAAAAGACACTGGCCTAAAATAAAAAATTGTAGTTTATATTTCTCTTCACAATGAAATTCCTGTAACAGAATGGCAATTTTCAATTCGATGTAGAATAATTCAGCAGCTGACTTTGAAGTTGTAGTTTTAGACATTAAAATAAAAAAGTTTTTTCAGGGGTTGCTACTGAATTCAACCTACAACAAAGCATACATGATAAATTGAACGATTACAGAACATAAATAAATAAAAAAGCAATGTATATTTACTTTCTTCAAATTAAAATTAATTTCTGAGCAGTTGAGTAAATAAAAAAACAATCTAAAATAATTGAACAGTAGAAGGATGGGAAGGTAATATTTTAATAATAGATTTAATCTAAATATAAATATTTGAAATTTTTTTGTACACTGTTTTAAGTAATAACTATAAAACTTCGTACAATGTATTGTAAGAGTCCCTTAAATAGGAACTTGTCAGATCGACATTACTCCAATTTGTTCCATTAGTAGTCTGAACAATGATCCTGATATTTGCAATCCTTTCATTATTTTGAATCGGATCACACTTAAATTTTGGTAATCAATGCGTAAGAAATGAATCCTAAAGTAAAGAATAGCACAAATTAATATAAACAAAAATTTTTTTTTAGTGGAAAATTTGTGCAATTGTCTAACAGATGCTTTAATAAATGTTACGAAAATGAAACTCTGAAACAAGAGAAAAGTAAATAAAATGTTAAAGGTTTAATTTTTTTTGTAGGCTATTTTTTAATAGAAAATGTTAATTACTTTCATGTATTTATTTTGCAAAGCTCTATACCTTCATCGGGTATAATTTGATTTTAAACTAGCGATTTATAGCGTAAAATAAGAAATCTGCAATTAAGACTCAGATATACGTTTTCTATTCTGCATTTTAAGTAAAATAAATGTTCTCAATCCTTAAAATAATTTATAATAACGTAGGAATTAATTTTTATAATATAAAATATCCATGCATTATGTACGATCATAAATTCTAACTGCTGTTACATATACATATAATCAGAGAAAAAATAATTTGTTTCATATATTGCCTCAAAAATTTGGTGTTATATTACAGTGAATAATAGCGCCGAACAGGTTATAGAAACGAGAGCTGCTGTAAGTGGAATAAGTGCATAAAACTATAGGTTAATTTTTATCCAATATTAAAACCAAAATTTGTTATTAAAGTAAATTATGGCTTATAATGACAGCTAAACATGTAGTTTTAAAAGTTTATAGACGAATTTAACTGAAATCTTCATTCGATTTTTTTTCTTAAAAATGGAAAAAGATGACAAAAGACTAATACTAGTATTAAATAATAAGTCACCAGTCAGATTTTAATGAAATACAGTCAGCCATATTAATATTCAGTCACGGCGTTATGAAACAAATGAACGCACTAAACAGATGGAAATGAAGTTATAAAAGTAATTTTTTTTTACATGCATGTATTTAGAGGATTTTTCTTTGTGTTATTTTATTTGAAAAATTACAAATGAAGTTTTATTTCTATCTGTTTTGTGGGTTCATTTGTACCACAACGCCGTGGCCGAATATTAATGTGCTTGACTGTATATTATCGTGCTCTCATTCCTGATAGTTCGTTAATGCAGCTTCTCCACACTATTCCGCTGTTACGTCTTTAATAAGAAGAAAAAGGACGGAGGAACTATTCAATCTAAAAAAGCTACTTCATGGCGCTCGGACCGCCGTATCCAACCAAATTATCAGCCTCGCATGATTGACACGAATAAATTCAATTGTTAATTAAATAAAATGTATATATTCACATAATTAGACAACGCATAGTTACTCGATGACGAAAGTATTTTGGAACTAGGATCAAATGATCAGAGCATAAAACAGGTGACGACAAAAAAATAATGAATATATTAACAACAATTCTTCGACTCGTATTAATTACTAAGATGACGGGCAATAAATTTAATTCGAGTGTTGATATGAGTCCGGCGACCACGCATTCGCTTTACCAACGGTAACCGTCTAACTAAAAATGATTTAATCGCCGACGAACCGAAAGTGTCGCTTAAACCCCAGTGCTACTACATTAGCCATCGGAACTGCACGACCAGTCGCACCAACACATCATCGTGCATACTCTTACATTTATTCTTATCATATGCGTAATTTTGAAAAATTACGTCGCTTATAGTCGTCGGGCAGTATCTCCATGTCTAATCTTTGTTTATTTACGTTAGATATCTTGATAGTGTTGGTGCGGCATTGGAATAGGATTTTAACTTCTCAACCGTTCAAACCATTTAATATGAATTACGTTACTTTACCCAAGAGATACATACGAAAGACTATGCTGTGTACAGATCTAAAAGTATTAAGCTAAAAATATACAATTCTAGTCACGTTTTTCATTTCTCACAGCATAGTAAAGCCAGAATTCCAAAAGGAAAATCCAGAATTTTATTTACGTTACATCATAGCAGGATCATGACAATATGTAACCTTTTTGCATAAAAGTCATTAAATTTTTGTATTACATTAACTTGGATTGTTACAGATTTCTTACTATACTAATAAAATACAATTATGAATAGATTGATCCAATTCCAGACTAAATTTGCATTTCACATTAAGCCATTTCCACATTATTGGTATTTTTTGTTTTATGTATACATATGTGGCTAACACAAAGTTCATAAGCATATTTTATTTCGACCCCATCATAAGCGAATTTTGTTTAGTATGTCTTATCAGTAAGTTTATTCAATAAAAAAAATGTAAGATACTACTTATTAAAGAAAAAAACTAATATTACTTTACGTTTAGAAAATGAGAAGTTAATTAAAATTTAACAAAACAGTTCAACGTTCCTCATACCAAAATTTTAAAATTAAAAAAAAAAACAATCGGAAAGAAAAGGTAAAACAGAATAAAGGAAAACTGGTTGAAGTAAATGTACTGAATTTTAAAAACAATTTTACATGGATTCAATTTCAATAATGCATTAGTGTTCATACCAGCGAACCAAATTTTACAGAGCAAACTAAAAAATTTGCTGAAAAACTAAGTATACATAATTTTTGGTGTTCATCTTCATAAATACAGCAGTTTTTTAATTGCTATTGTACTGCCTCTTCAAAAACCACTGTAGAAGCAACCGGTATTCCGAATGTCCGACTTCAATTTGTTTTGGAATGTTATGCACAAGCAATTCTTTGAGGTTCCAACTTACCCCTTCCATACATCTATCACTGAAATTAAATAATTAGTTTAATAAATCAAAACTTATTCTGTATATAGACAAAAGTCATTGCATAATTTTCGAAGAAGTATATAATAAACTTGCGCGTCAATGAAAAACGTAATATATACGCGTTATACTGATAAGTAACGAAAAAAACTTGTGAAAACGGTCATTAGGACTTCTTAAAAAACTTTTAACGTTTGTTCCATTCTTTTCTAATTAATCAATTTTGTGATGTGCCATGACTTTTGGACCACCCTGTATTTTATAAAAGTTTATATCAGAGTAATCATTCAGTAACAGTAAAAGTAAATTTTCAAATTAAACATGCGCTTTATTTAATTTCAGGCATAATAATGAACCACTTATTACAACGGTATCACTAATTTCCAGTAATGTTATTATAATTCATTTGCACTGTGTGAAATGATTAAATTTTCCTTTAGTGAATTCCTGGCATAAATAATTATTTCAATAGGTTATAATTATTTCTTATTGTACGGAACTTTTATTTATCTCTACTTGGTTACCCATTTAAAAGTAACATAACATTATTGAATTTGATATTTTACATCACATACAAATTAGTTGCATATATAAAAATCATTTGTAAAATTTGTATTCGGTATAATAAAATTACAACTTTACTTATTTATTTCATACATTTACTTTCTCTACTTAAAACATTTGGTATTGATAACAGTTTATTGTGTATATTTTCGGTTATTTTTCATTTAGTATTATTTTATTAAGTTATGTAAATTTTAATCTTACTGCTTTAAGTAATTCATAATATATTTAATTGAAATCAATGCTTTTGAAAAATTTACACCATATTGGAGAATTTATGTTGAAAATTATTCAATAATACAGATATATAATTTTCTTCAAAAATTGCAATTCTATTTCTATTCCCATTTAATAGATAATTTTTCTAAATAGTTCTGCATAAAATAAAATCCTGCATTATAATTTCATTATACAATAAACAATATATTTTTCAAATTTGTTCTACATATTACTATTAATTATTTTTAAATGTTTAATTTTTAAAAATTTTTATGATGTATAGAAATCTATATACATATTTAAAAAACTAAAATTTATTTTCATGGATTAATATTTTGCTGTCAGTTATTGTTTTTTAAAAAGGAAAACAATTTAAAATATATTTATTTCATTAACAATTTTATTGCATCTAATAACTGTTAAATAAATTAAATTATATATATATATATATATATATACACACACACACATATACATATACATATAAAAAAATAATTAGTAGATATAAAATATTAATTAGTAATTGTAAAAATATTTTTTATTATATTTTAAGTAATTGTAAAAATATTTTTTATTATATTTTAAGTATTTTTTAAATATTTAACACTAATTTGGATGAAAAAAAATCTAATTTGTGTAATTCACATTAAAAGCCTATAAAATATAATGACGTCATCAAACAATGACGATAACCAAATTTCTATTAATTCCAATCCTCACTTCCAGCGTTTTAGACGATTGTTGTATATATCTGCATAAATGTAAAAATGGTATCGATAAATATAAAAATTTTACGACTAAATTATGTTAATCACAGAAGCTGATAGTTAATTAATATAGACGAATTTAAATTTTAAAAAATGAAATTATAACTATATCAGTGTAACCAGCAAAAAATTATAAAACTCCATCAACGGTTCTAAAATATCGAATACTATTTAAAAGACAAAAAGTTTAATTACATTAGCGCAATTTAGAAATTTAAAAAATTAGAAATTTCGCTAATTCTTAATTTTAATATTATTTAATTAAATTATATAATCCATATGTTTAAAATGTTGAAAAATTAATAGTAGAAATTTAGCATAAAATATTGTTTGAGTTTATACGGATAGAGTTAGCAATATAGAAAAAGTACTATATCCAGCACTGTTACTTTATCTCAATGTAAACACTAAAGATTTGTTTACGTTAATAATTTATTTACACATGTATGAACTTTACGGTCGAAAATCTAAAGATCAGTGTCAATATAAAGAGAAGAAGCAGTCACATATTGATATAACATGAAGATGCTTATGTAACATTTGATGCGTTAGTATATGGAATTGAAAGAACAGTATTATTGAAATTTGATCTAAAAAATATTAATAAATAATGTTGCTGCCTTTTTAAATGATGTTACAAACATTTTTAAAAATCGTAATGAGCAGGTTTTGCTTCCTTCACTGGGCATTGCTTAAAACTTTGATGTATTATTGTATTATGTCAAAACGCGCATTTCTGATAATAATTTATTGTATAGTATTTAGATTATAAAAAAAAATCGTTTGTAAGTGTATTTAAAAACAATGCAAATTACTTTTATAAATCTGAAATTTTACAATTAACATAATTTTGTATGGGATTGTGTGTCGTTTCAATAACCTAGTTGCTAAATTGCTTGACTTCTGTCACGAAGGTCCTTAGTTTGATTTCAAGCAACGCATTATGAGGTATTTGACCCAAAAGCTGGTCAAAATTATTTTTTTTAGTATAAGAAGGATATTTTTGTGATTCTATCAATATTTATTAAAAATTAAACAAAATTTTATTAAATTTTAATAAAAATTTTTTTTTTTTATTTTTTTAAAAAATTTACAGAACATTATTATAAATTACTCCTCCTCACTAATTTCGTCAACAAGTTTAAGTCCAGGTAAGAGTAATTCGATTGTTTCCTTGGAAAACAACATATTTTACTCTTATATTTTTGTCTCATGCCTGTAACTAAAAGATCAGAAGTGAGAAGCAACCTATTTATAATATTCAAGTTACATGCTTCTCGAGAACATTTCTGTCCATAATTTAGTCTGTACGACCCAAAATGTTTATTCTTTGCTTCTGCAGCCTCTACAGACAGCTGACCTATAGGCAAAAGGACGCTATCAATAATTTGTAGACCGTATCTTAAAATTTTGTGCATGGTCGAGAACATCTGATACCATGGATATAATTGAACATGAAGTTCTGCTGTCTCTTGTATATTCTTCAAATGTTTTGGAATTCATTTTATGTTCACTCGATAGAACTTCTAAAATAATTTTTAATCTATATATTAAATTTGGATCAACTCCAGTTATCTTAGACGATAACTCATGGTTGTTAAAAAAGCGACACTGCTTGTATTCCCATCATTTGTATTTCGGAATCCAGCTTTGGGAACATCAGCTATAAGACCCATCTCTTTCTGAATTTATCCGGTATTTCTTGTTTTCTTTTTTTAACTGTATCTTTGTGAGTTTGTGACCTTGCCTGCCATTCTGTTATTGGTAATTTATATGATAAATAAAGAATACCCTCAAAAAATCTATGTTTTTTTTACTTAGAAACTGTACAAACTTGTATGAAATGGTAATGAAATTGAAATATTTACTAGAGGGTTTTGTTCCTTGTTCAGGCCCCGTTTGCCAACCTTCAACATCACATGACCTACTACCATTGCTCTTTATAACACCGAATATTATCCAAAAATAAAAACAGATAAAAAGATATACATACATTTGCTAAACATTTTTATTAATCCCTACTCGCTTCGCTCGTCAACTTCCTAGGGAGTTCTTTATCCTGTTCGCTTCGATAGTACATTAATACGTAAGTTCTTATTTTAATTATTACTGGCTATTGAAATAACATTTCTATAACATCATTATATTACGAAATAAAAAAAGAATCAATCATTTGCCAAAATATTTTTACTAGCTGTATATTAATACTTGTTTAAATATTTAATTTCCTTTTAATTTTTATACAAAAAAAATATTTTCTTTATTAATTTTTTCTTTATTTTGGACAAAATGCTAATATGAGACATTAAAACAAATTTTAAGTAGAAGCCCGCTTAACCGAATGTAACCCGATTTTGAATATAAGTTTACAGCATTGGTAATCCAACAGAAAGTTTCAACTATATGATTACAGCGCCACCAATTGTCAATTTAATAATTTTTTCATTATGGCGTAATAAAAAATCATATTATGAAAAGATAAATACTCTGCAAATATTATACACGAATCCCGTTATTAATAATACAGCTTAAAATAAAAATGTTCACACATTATTGAAATATAAAAGCAATTTATAACAGAAAATTTTCTGTTAAAACTATTGCTTGAGACGAAGATATATTTTCACTTTTTTTTTGTTCATTATATTGAAAAATAATTTGTTTTTCGATTTAATTCCCCAAAGTATTTTAAGCCCAAAAATACAGTTCCTCGCACATGAAAATACTAAAAGTTTTTCGTGAAATTTGATATACCAACACAATGGGGTTATAAATTGGCACTAAAAAATTTTATTGTATATTGTAGTTTTGCTTAAATAAAAGTTTCGAAAAATGGAAAATTTCTTAACGTATGCTGTAGTCAAATGGCGTTCGATTACCAACGCTGTATACTTATACTCAGAATCGGGATACATTCGGTTAAGCGTAAAGCCCACAATAGCAAACTAAAACGGTTGATGAGATCAAGTTTTGAATGTTTTAGCAGCAATAATAGAAACCCGGGCCTTTTCTCTCGTAGTCCTCCGTATAGTTCATTTTTCGTTGAGTTTATTTTCGCATTTATGCGCGAAATCGTTACTTATAAATAGTATTGATTATAAAAATACTTTAGAAAAACGATATTAAACTGTGTATTTAAAAAAAAAAAATCTAAGTTTACTCAGGGGCCAAAAAGCTACAATATTATTTAAAATCTGATCAAACAAATTTTGATTATTATATCGTTGTCGTCACAAAAACTCGCATAAGTACGAATCTAAATTATTTCGCGCTATTCCACGTTGAATTTTTCATATTTTACTTTTGACCACAGCGATTCAATACTATGTTCTTGTGTCCACAAATGAATAAGAAAATATAATTATATCTAAAGATAATCTACTTTACCCTATAACCAAGTGAATTTTTTAAACGCAATTTCACTTTTGCATTTCCTACCTTTCCAGTGATCGTTTTTGTCACTTAAAAAAAGTCATTTCATGACCATTTAAGCACACTCTTTTTTTATGTAACATTACTCTTTCTTGCAAAAAATTCAACTGCTTTTTCTTTCGTATTAATTTCTCGAATTAAATTAATAAGCGACGGCATTATTTTATAAATGTAAACAATTTATACGAACGATATACTGAATGTGTCGTTCGTATAACAGAAATATAATATTAGTAGCCGAAGAATATTCATTGTCATTTGTTAAATTATTTACATTTATAATATAGGGCGATTTAGCGAAAAAAAATACTTATTATAAATATATGAAAAACATTAATGTAAAACAAAAATAATTTATTTTAAATATTGCATGTTGTAATAATTTTGTTAAATCATAATAATAAAGCAATATAAAATACTGATAGTAACTCAAGTGTCATATATTACAACTTCCCGTAGGGAGTTAATATTAGCATGTTAAGCAGTTGATGGAAGTTATGTTTAATGCAGGTTATGCACTAATGAGCCAGAATATTTGCGAAGGATGCATTCCACAATTTCTTCGCGAATGTTGTACGGAATGGAGTACTTACTTGCCGACGCCTAAAATATTACAAATGAAAAAGTTTGTGAACTGTTTGTCTTCACTTTTCTTATGCGGCTAATAATATTATAATGTAATTAATTAAATATTAATTAGAAAATGTTTCACTTACACCCTCTGGCTTTGTAGAAGAAAACTTTATTTAATGAGCTATCGATATAAATAATCACTGAAAAATATTTTATTTAGTGGTTATACAATGAAGTAGGGGCGGATCTAGAAGGACATGGGGAGGGGGGGGGGATTATATAATCACGTAACATCTTCTACGGTAGGTGGTAGGTTTCAGAAATACCTACCCCTTGTTTCATGAAAAAAATCAAATAGTGACCTTTACCGAAATTTAAAAATGTTTTAAAAATACATAATTATTATAATTTTTAATTTAACTTTTGACTTATATTTAGGGTTGAAAAATAAAACGAAATTACAAAATTCTAGCTAAAATGGTAGTTTAGAAATAGTAAGAAAGATAGTATTTTTATTAGGGTTTACTTCTTTTTTATTTTTGTTAGTAATCTGATCCGAATTCTTTGTTCGTGAGCAAGTAAAATAAATATACATACTTCTCATTGAACTATTTTCATTTATATTACAAAATAAAAATTAAAAATAAATAAAAATGACAAAAGATCGACGACAGTTGTGTTTAAAGTAGAATAAAAAAAAAATAACATTAATAGTTTTACTAGAAAATAGTATTAAATATTAGTTATAATTAAATCCATATGTTGTAACATTTATACAAAACTTTTATAGTGTAAATTAAGTTTCTCTGTTATAGCAAATTTTTTCATAGAGGCTTTGGTTCTCTTGGGGGGGAATGTCTCCCCCCCGCGCGGATCCGCCACTGTTTATATGTGTATGAAATTTTACACGTTATAATTACCATCCATTTGAACTGTCGTGTAATTTTCAGTTTTCCCAAATAAATACGTAAACATTTAGAGGATTTCAAAAAAAAAAAAAAAAATCATACATCAAATAAGAGATCTTTATGTAACATTATAATTTAGAGAATTTATTTGCCTAAAAGTATCTATTTTATTTTTCCTTACCATGAGCCGTGTATAACTGCATAGGTCATTACGGCATACGGCAACTACCAAAGTTTAAATGACTAGAGCGATTTGGTTTGTTTTAATATATGCCAAGTTTTAGGCGATCATTGCAGGATCATGGGCGTCGCTAGCGGGGGGCAGGAAGGGGCAGCTGCCCCCCCTGGAGCCTTGAAACTTTTTAATCAACTGGCATTGATGAGTATTCATAGGCGCGTAATCACGGACAATTTGGAAAACTTATGTTTTAATTAAGATTTTATTCTTGTTTAATAAAATATTAAGCTTTTACAACTTATAAATTTTATTTTTCCTATAACTCATATCCTCTTTCTATCATCTTATCCCCCCCCCTGGCGGCTGGCAACTCATCTTGCCCCTCCCTGGCTCATTGGCTGGCGACGCCCTTGTGCAGGATCATTGGCGAAGATCTTTCGTAAAGAAAAATTTAGGTTATATGATGAGCGGGATGTTGCGAATTTAGTACACGTGGAAAGGATATGATGTACTGAGGGATAAAACGGTCGGGAACAGAAAGGGCAGGTTGTGGGAGGCGAAGTCCTGTGGAACACGTAGTCGCGAGATAAAGATATGTGCCCAATTCTTAAACGATTAATTATTATAAAGTCGCGCCGGGATATATTCTCCGGTAGCCACCAAGGCTCCGTTGATGGTTTTATTGAGCTTGAAAAGGTGTTTTGGGAGGCCCAGTGTGACCTCCATTCCTGCTTAGACTTATGTTGGAGTAGTCTCTTTATCGATGTTGGTTGGGCGGCATCTGGGCTCACCGGACCGTAAGTTGCTGCCCGTGCATCCACGTCCACCCTCTCATTGCCAGGCACCCCAGCATAACCAGGAACCCATAAGCATGACACCTTGCAATTTTCTTTCATGAGCTCAACTATGATCTGTTGGATTTGGCAAACCAGTGGGTCTTTTGGTTGCGAGCTGGGTATAGAATAGAGAGATGCTATTGAATCTGTAATTATGAGGACTTTCTGTGGGCGGGGATTATCTAGGTAGATATGCTGTAAACAATACAAGATACCGTATAACTCAGCGTCGAGTATTGTGCACCAATCACCTAGTCGAAATGATTGGATCGAGCCAAACGCTTCGAAAGAACACGCTGCTGCCGCTTGGAGTGATGCTGTATCCGCCTTTGCACCATCAGTATAGACTGGCATATAGTCAATATACCTATCGATAGTTTGTGTTGTTTTTTCGAGTGTATCTTGTAAGCTGTTTGTTTGAGCATAGTTAAGCAGGGATTTATTTATGTCCACTTCTAGGTGATCCCATGGTGCTAAAAGATCAGCTGGGTGCATTATGGAGAATTTTATATTACTTTGGTGTAAGAAAGCGAGGATTCCTGGTAATGGATCTTTTGGGAAACACAAAGGAGGAGAATGGTTGGAAGGATAGTGAGACTGGTTGCATATATGATAAGTAAGGGCATCAAGTTGCGAATAGTAACTTCTGTAGAAGAAAAGAGGTGGGACACCAAGAATTGTTCTGAGGGCAGTATGATGGATGGGATCTAGAGAATTTAGGACGGTTTGTTTGGCAGATGCGTACACCTGGCACCCATAGTTGATTCGGGATAGGATTAAAGCTTTCTATATACTAAGAAGTAATTTCGAACGGATATTGTAATTTTTATTGGATAAGTATTTTAAGATAGTCATGGACTTCAAACATCCTGTTCTCAAAAAGTATCTATTGAAGAACAGTTTTCAACCTCTTTTTATCGTTTAATGTTCGAATGTTTAAAAAAAGTTTTTTATCATTTTTGATATATAGAGATAATCGACAGATAGAATTTCAATTATCTGGTGTAAATGTTTCGACTGTAGCGTGATCATTAATTTTTTAAGAAGCGGTTTTTTGACTTTTACTCTTTTTTTCATCTATCTGCTGTGTAGTTTACAGGACAATTTTCAGCTTCATAGACCTAGTCATTTCAGCGGTATGCTAATAATTGTAGGCTACTCAAATATTTTCAGATTTTCTTTTTATATCTCGAATTGTGGCCGTTCTTTTTAATTGTTTGACGTATCGTTTGTGGGTGAACTTCAATATTTAAAAACCTTTTTCCAGTAGTTTCGTAGATAATTTAGGCGCATTAATTGCTGGATTTTTCTTTACCCGCCACTCGTTATGAACCGCTGATCATGTGTTGACAGTTTTTGTTTCTGTGGAATCTAGTTTATCCGATCTTCTTTTTTAAAACGTTTAATGGTGTCGCAGACAGTGTGCTATTTCTCATAATTAATAACATTGAAATTTTATGAACAGAAAATCCTTCACTATAATTACGAATCCCCAATTGTCGTTGCTCAAAAGACCAGTTATTGCCTTTATAAGGCATTTTTTTCGATAATTTTTAAACCGAACGTAACACGAGTGTAAAATGTCAAATGTCTTCATTAAATAGGTTGCCTTTGGTATGAAATGACTCACCCTTGGTGAAAGCGCATCGTTGTCTCATGGAAAAACCCAATTAGTGCTCGACGTACGTACGCGTCCGAATATTTTTGTTGCCGCTTGAAAGCGTATTACGTTATTCAGTTTTTTTGGTCGTTTTATCGATGGTTTTTTTTTTCTTAATGCATTTATTACACCTAATGCTCTATTCTAACATATCCTTACATTTTTTCTTTTTCAAAAAGTTTGCATAAATACAACTTTTTAATCAAAAAATTAAAAAATTATTTTCGTTGTTTACTATATATATATATACATTTTTTTTTTTAGAGAAAAATTTTCACTTCAATACTAATAAGGAACGTTTGGTTTTTATGTAACTTAATCTATCCATGGTTTTCGTTTTCAACTTTTAAACCAAGTAAGAACAAACGTATTGATTATAAAATCTTTTTCACTAGTTTCAGCAAAATTTAAACACGATCATTTCAACGAGAATAATATTCACTACAGTGTGCTGTATACATTTACATTTTTGTATGGGATGAATAAAACAACTTAGTTCATCTATTACTATTACACACGCCTTGTACGTTTAAACAATTGTTTACATTACTCCCTTATTCGTCAGTAATTACCGGTTTTAGCATAATATGAATAACTGGATATTTTTACGTTTTTAATATACTTCTAATCCGAAAGAAAGGAACTGGCCCCCTACTCTCATTAGAGCCGTTAGGCTTAGTACGTTGTGTCACTGTATATAATGAATTAAATTTCGTATACAATGCGTAAGTTGCAGTTTAGACAGTTGTTCTTAATGTTGTAATAATGTAAATTATAAACGATACACGATAGTAAACATAAATTCATATATTACTTAATAACGTATGTTGTTACATTGATTGCCTTATTTTATCGTAACTATTTAAAGATAAATAGAGAAACCTGGTGCTTTGAAAAAAAGCAGATTTCAAAGTCTCGGTGAATTCTGAAAAAGAAAAAGGCTGATCCCAGCTAATGAACCTATATTTAGTAATGTTAATACATTCATACCACCATGTGTAATTGGTTGAGAAACAAATCAGTCCCCCTAAAACCCCCGTACTATTAAAAAAATTCGAACTTTTACAAATATGGTTTTAGAAACTTTTAAAGGGAAGCGATTAACAAGACGGCATTGCCTCGAACATTGAAAGACGTCAAATGCAAATTTTTCCCTGATTTGAAATCTGAATTTCACAAAAAAACTTTAATAATAAATTTGGTTACACCGATTAATTTCTCCTTCAGACATCTAAAACGAATTTAAAAAGACAAGAATCAACGTTTTTCCTTAGATTAAACCATTTCAAATTTACACAGTAAAATCTTTAAAAGAAAAAAATTAATTTTAGAGCGGTAGAAGTAAACAGAAATAAAATTTTTTTCCCGTTCCCAAAAAAAAAAAAAAAAAAAAAAAAAAAAAAAAAAAAAAAACTACCGGAGAAAATGACTATAACTTAATGCTATAAAATAAAAAGTCTGATGAATTATTTTCCGAAGATAGCTTTAGTACAGAGTGTAAGAGATATTTTCCGAGATAGATAAAAATTGGAGCTAAGGTTTTTCTTGAAAGATAAAGCAAAAAGAGAACAAATATAATTTCACAGCTTGAAGAAAAATTTCCCAAAGCGCAATTAGTTTTTGTGCACAATGATAAAGCTGTATTTATGTCAGAAATTTTCCGGAAAAAGAAAAAAATATAGGAAAAAACACGAGACAAGCGCAGGTAAGAATGATAGTCAATTACATTTAAAATTAAAATATCAACTTTCACAATACAATGTCGTCTCTTTTTCATTAGCTAAAAATGAAAATCTAATTTGGTACAAAATTTTTAATAATTTCATCGCATTATTTTTAAATGGAACCATCGTAGCATAAGAGTCTTTAACTAAATAAATTTCCCTAAATTCGCTAAGACCAACACCGTGTTGTGCCATAAAATGCCATGAAGGTTATTAAAGTGTAAAAACAAAACGGTTCTGTGTAATCTTTGTGATTGCTATAAAAACGATCGAGTTACCGATTTTAGCTGCATCGCTGACTGTTAAGTGCACTTACAGATTACTCGTTTTCATGTGTATAAAGCTACGCGGAAATTTTACAGTGCATAATTTTTGTAAGTACACAGAAACTTGCTAATGTTATTGCTCAAGTAAATAACGTTCCATTGTATAACAATTTTTAAATCTTTACACATTTTTTTTTTTTTTTTTTGAAGGAGGGAGAGGACGCCTTTAAAAGCAGAAGTACATCGGTGAAATTGTGTAAGACGAAATTAATTCAGTAACACGTTTATCGCGAGTATAAACGCCTAATGTTTCATCGCTGTCGTTGAAAAATGGCCGATCGGTGTGATATCGCATGCCATCAAATACAACAGGTATGTACTTCGTGGTGCTAAAATTAATGAAAATAGAGTGGGTATTAATGGTAACAATAAAACGACGGAAGACAAATTTATTCGGACACCTCATGAAAGGTGAAAAATAACAACTATTACGGACAAAAAGGCGGGAAGAAGAAAGACCTCTTGGTTGGAAAACATCAAAAAATAGATCGGGATGAAGAGAGCAGAGGGTTTATTATTCGGAATAGCAATGGACCGGGACTTGATTCATCAGATATAGTTCAAACCATGCAGGGTGATTAAGCGATACCCGAATAATCGGCCGGCACGAGAAGATGTATTTTGTCTTGCGTGGTATTGATCTGCGCGTGTCTTAAGGTGAAATAATGACTTTATAACAGAATGTATTTCGTCAGTTTCCATGCCTGAATTTAAAACATTGAGTAGAGAGATCTGGTCATAATTCAGGACGTATTTTAGATTTTACGGGGTTCTTCAAACCGTTACAAATTGTGTTTTATTATTTATCTAAGATAAAAGCCGAATTTTCTACATGTTTTAAATGCAAATCAATAGATACGTTCAACTGTTTTCCTGAACTGTACACTTCTATTCAGTTTTCAGCAACGTGTATAACTAACGTACCACCCGTAATTTAAAAGACCAAAACTTCCAGGGAATCAAATTTTAGTAACTCGTGTTTTTATTAACGATATCATTTTCAAAGTTTAATTTCTAAATAAAACTTTCACGTTAAAGCGGAAAATGCTCGCTTTAATTATAAAACCGGAATAATAACTTAAATGGGATACTAATTGAGTTTAAATTATCTATCTCAGGAACTCGGCATCGATTCTTGATTGCTCGAAATTGTTAAAAATTCACTGATGATTACGGAAACTTTTTGCGGATTTGTGAGATGTGTATGATGATCCGCTTCAACTACAACCAACTGAAAGTGCGGCGAATTTTTTTCGATTTCATTAAATACATGTTTATACGTGTCTATATGCGCATATCCTGGCGAGCAAGCAATATGTAAATAGCGGCACTTTATTTTTTTGCTCAATTCTTCCAATGAACTAGGAGACGGAGGTCCTCCAAGTTGTGACTAAAAACAGAACAGTTCATTAGATCAGCATAATCTTTAATTATAATTTTATAACAAATAAAAATATTAAGGAGCCGTCACTGATGTGTATTTATTAATAAGTATGATAAATATAACTCATTACGCTATCCTAAAATTGTAATAAAATTACAAATTCGATACTTTTGATTCGCTATTATAATTCTTTAGTAAAGAAAAAATGCAAAAAAAAAACCTGGACATTTTATTCAGAGTTTACAAGGATACTTTAATGTAAAATTCCTACGTTCCATCCGATAATACCAAGATTGATTACATAGATTATAAAAAACATCACAATGTTTACTGTCACAAGGGTACCGAAAATAAATAAATAAACAATAAAAAAAAAAAAACACGAAAAAAACTATATTTTTAAGAACAATAATATTCTACAAAAACAACGCGCAATTTAAAACCGTGTATGTACTTGTTCCACATAATAAGTAATTATTCACATTTCCAATAAAACTAATCGATTAACTGTCATCAATGAGGCTATAGTTTCAAAATGTTCTACATTTAGTTTATCTCTTATTGTGTTTTATTATGCTGATTTAAGTTGGTATTATATTAAAAAAAAAATCGATTAACAATAATCGATTATATTTTAAAACTACTAAGGTTCGCTTCGCTCACCAATTGCCACGGAGTCTCATGCATTCCCTTGGATTGTACCTCGCAGCATTGTTAATTAGGTTACCGAAATATTAATTATGTTTATACTCCCGTATAAAATTATTTTCAAAAACATGACTGGAGTGAAAATGTTATAATAGCACTTGTTAAAAAAATATTTAATTAAGAACGGCTTCTTTTAGATATACGTCATCGCACTATTAATGGAATCGGATGATGATTTTTTCACCACAACTAGAACGATAAAATGGATGACCTCTGATACTGTTCGTATATTAATATCTTTGTAAATTATTTCTAAAAAGGAAATAAATTTATGAAACGAGAACGTCTTTATAGGAGCATCGATTTTAAATTGAATTACCGTGTCTCATCAAATACATTAGTTCCAGAATTTTCTAAAAAAAGTCGCACGATTAGAAACGACTAACAAAAAACAATCCATTATCGTGCTACAAATAACGCTCAAAATAATCCACAGATTGCGATAATTCCTTCTCGCATTTTATTTTTGGCACTTTCGACCATTAAACAACGGGGCCACCAATTAATATCGGTTTTTAACTACATGTATATTAGCAGAGACGTGTTGAAGTTTTCCCGTTCTGTATTTATCACACTGATGCGGACATATTGATGCATAGAAAAATTTGCTGCTGCACACTTCTTACAATATACCGCCTTGATCGAAAAGTTTCAGGAACGACCACCGTGTGAGGCTTTGTCACCCGATTTGAAATTTTGTTTGTGTCACAGCTTGGCATTTGTAAAAGTTACACCGTATTTAGCACATCTGTTTTTGCGAATGTTTTGCCCTTTTTTACAATTTTAAAAATGGGATCAACTTTGCATTAAACTTTGTGTTTAAAACGGATTCAGCGAAGCGAAGACCTTGGAAAGGTTAGAGAAGTGTTTCGGCAACGATATTCTATCAAAAATAAGAAAACGTTTATGTGTGGCACGAACGCTTCAGAAATGGTTGCGAGCTCACCGAGGATGACGAACGCAGTGGCAGCCCGTCGTCATCAAAAACCGAGGAAAACATTGATGAAATTAAAGAAATGTTGGCCGGAAACCGCAATTTGAGCATCAGAGAGCTGGCAAAGGACTTGTAAGCATCGCTTATGGATCCGTCTAAAAAGGAGAGGTCACGATCTGCGGGTCACCGATTTTGATGAAATTTTGACAGATCGATAGAAGACCATGAGTATATGAAAACTGTGTAAAATACTATTAGAATGTAACTTTTTGATTTACACGAGAATTTTTTTTTTTAAAAAGCCGCGTGGCAGGCAAATAAAATAAAAAAAATAAATAAATACAATAAATATTTTCAATTTTTTATTATTTACATTTCTTAATGAATAACATGCCTATAAAATATGTTTATAGAAATGTAAATAATAAAAAATTTAAAATATTTATTGTGTTTATTTATTTTTTATTTTATTTACCTGACTTTCGCCTTATTGTATTTATATAGTTATGTATAAAGAATTAAAATAATCAAATAATAAGAACTAATAATTAAAAATACAAGATCAAAAATTTTAGGTGATATCAGGGGATTCGAAACCGCACCCTTTTTAAAGTTCTGTAAGTAGACATCATTTTTACCACTACACCACGAAACAAGTTTATTATACTTTGTGATTTTATACGATATAAATATAATAAAGAATGTGTTATAATTTTTATTAAATTAAAAATTGATTTTTATAAAATTATTTTATTGTTTCTAATAATTTTTTTGTTTAATATACTTCATTTTAGAATAAGCAGTCTTCCGAACCATTTGCACAAGGTGAAATAAACATTATCTGGAATTTTTTGCATATTTTTGTTTAAGCAGCTATATATGTATTATCCATTAAATGCGGCTGCTAAAAATTTAAAAATCCAAAGGTTGCATTTTGTAATATTTTATATAATTCATATACTCACGGTCTTCTAACGATCTGCAAAATTTCATCAAAATCGGTGACCCGCAGATCGCGACCTTTCCTTGTAAGACATTTTCGTTAATGATTAGAGCTTGAGACGTGTCGCTGAAAATGCCGAAAGACTTAAATTCCATGCAACAAAGGGACCGTTTAACGCCGCGAAAGACATGATTTTCCAGTTTAAATAAGACCCAACATTCGGAGACGAGGCGTGGATGTATAAGTATGCAACGCGATTGAGACATCGTGCGAGTGAATGGCGTACACTGAATAAGCCAGAACTGAAAAAAACCGCGTCATTTTCAGTCGAAAAAAAGAAAATGAAGAACTGAACAAATACCATTCAACGGGATCGTATCGTTTCGGCCTCAACGATTCGGCCCCGACACGTTTCGACCTAGAGCATTTCGGCCGCAACATGATTCGGCCTCGTTCTTTTTCCAAGTAGACCTAGTTTAGTGTTGGTGATTTTTTAATTCTTTTTTCTTCAGTTAATATTAAATTTAAGGCGTAAAATAATCATTGAATCAAAAAATCACCCGCGAAATTAGGAATTAATTTGTTCAGAAAATAAATGAATAGTTTTAAATGCTTTTTTTCCGTTCATATATCGCTTAAAAAATTATTTCCTCTTATAAAGACACTTGAAATACTGATTATATATTCATTTAGCGAGTTATTTAAATAAAAAATTTCGGAAAAAATTAGTCGACCACGGCAATAATTTCCCATTACGACAGATTTTTTGCTTTTAAAGGAAAACCATGTGCTTTATAATAAATTTTTACATACACCAAAAATGAAAAATAAATTAACTTCAATAATTATAAAAAACTACTAATAATCGATCTGAATTCTGAATTTTATTGAAAAAATTTGTTTGTAGTCTGAACAAGTTATTCTCTCATATTCATGTTTATTTTTAACGGAAATCATTCATTTCAGCTTAACCGACTGGCCCTGGGAGAGAAAATTATTTTAAAAAACTTTACAGTAAAAATCTTTGCTATTAAATAAGTATTATGTAAATTGAAATTGCGGTAATTCATACTTATCAAATAGAGAATCCTTGACGGTTGGTACATTATGCTTAATTGCTTTACTTTATATGCGATAACAATTATCTTTTATTATTTTTTATAACGTGTCCTGGACCGAATCGATAGAGATCCCCATTCAATAACAACCGAATTCACCTGATTTGTCTCTCTGCGATTTCTTCCTGTTCCGTCAATTACTCAAGAAACCGCTCCGAGAAACGCATTTCAACAGCCGAGAGGAGATAATTGAAAAATCGAAGAAGGCTCTGATGTCCATGCACAAAAACCTAATAAATGTTTTTTGAGGATCGGATCAACCGCTAGCCTAAGCGCTTTGCGGGCAATGGAGAATACTTCGAAAGAGGCAAAATCAATTTTGATGAATAAACTTTAATTCTCTGAAACTTTTTGATCAAGGCAGTGTATAAACACAACAATCTTATGAAGATTTAATTTACTATTTTTCTTTTCAAATATCGATTGTTCATGTCTGTGTTGTTGTGGAGGTATTTGTACCTACGTATGCGTTTTCAGAAGAGTACATGGAAAATATTTAATTTTATGGTGAGCGTTAATGGACATATAATCCGAGATTTGCAATAATTCAGAATTGGATAAAAAATAAATTCCGAGCTAAACCTTACCGTATCTGTCATTTATTAGTTCTAATTAATTTTTATTGCTTGCTGTTTCACACGCTGCCTACTGTAAATCGTATTTTCTTAGGATTCCGTACACATATATAATGTACGCAGGGTCGGATTATCCATTAGGCAGTGTAGGCAACTGCCTTGGGGCCCCGCGCTCCGAGAAATTTTGTTTTATGAAAATGTTTCTTCGAGTGAAAATTAAATTTGAAGATTTGTATGTAGCAAACCCTCAATGACAATATTATTGCCTTGCTTTTTTATATTACATCGTCATATTTTTACTGGTTTTGAGACGGTTTAATTAGAATACTTTTGCAAAAACCATTAACAGGTGGGTTTTTAAGTATTACGAGTGAAAACTATCCATGTTTTAGGTGCTTGCGTTCTAATCTTTTCTTTATGATGTGATAAAAGTTTCCTATTTTTTAACGTACTATGACGACTAGGAATTATAAGATCGCCATTAAGTGAAATCAAAAGTATTTTTGTATACAGAAACGAAAGCAAATACTGTAATTTTAATGATTAGGTATTGCTTGTGTTCTGAACAGACTGGCCAGGATCAAGAATCGGCTACTTTGGTAGATGCGGAGGAAAGTGATGCCGAGCCCGAAGTCCAATTACTACACCAAAATGTAGTCCATCTAGGAGTAGAATACCAGAATGACATTGGCTTATGGCAAAATATTACCAACGAAATACAAGATTTTTGGTGTGCTGGAGACTTTAACGAATGAAAGGGAAAACAATTATATTTGTTTTCAGCGATTTGCGAGGAACTTATTGAAATATTATGAAATAAGGTTTTAAAATTCATTATTAATGAAATTGTTGAAGCCGGATATTTCTCAATAAGCGTCGATTAGACACCAAACATATCTCAAACTGATCGGTTGATTGTAGTACTGAGATACGTTACATCAAATGGAGAAGTGGCAGATCGTTTTCTTACATTTATTCCTACAGAAAGTCACAAAGGGGAAGAACTAGCCACCACAATTTAAAATTGTTTAAACCAATATAACATCGATATAAAAAAATTGAGAGGCTAGTCTTACGATAATGCGTCAAATATGTCTGGTTGTTACAATATTCTACAGGCGCATATTAAGAAAATAAATCATCTTGCACACTACGCTCCATGTGCAGCGTACTCACTGAATTTGGTCGGAGTGTGTGCTGCGGAGAGTTGCCTTGGAGCAATTTTATTCTTCGGATTAGTACAGGCACTATACAACTTTTTTTCGGCGTCAACTCATCGCTGGGAAATTATGCTCAAACATCTTGAAAAAGGTTATGAAAGTAAGCAATATTCGTCATTAGTTCTGAAAAGAGTATCCGACACAAGGTGGTGGTGTGCAAGGGCCGATGCAATTAAAGCTTTGTCAAAAGGTTACAACAGTTTCCAGAAAGCTTTGGAGTCTATTGCTGGCGATGAGACTCAGACATCACAAGTGATTCACGAGGCCAGATGTCTATTAAAGGATTTGGAAAAAAAAAAGAAAATGCTGCAATGGCAGTATTCTGGGCTGCCATACTAGATCGAATCAATGGTGTTAGTATATCCCTATAAACAACAACTATTGAACTTCGAACGGCAGTCGATTTTTTAAATTAGCTTTTAGATTTTTTATTTTCACAGCGAGAATTATTTAACGATTACGAGATGAAGGCAAATTAGAAAACTGATACCCAATACAGTGATGAAAATCAGCGTGTGCGAAGAAGGAAAATGCATTACGATGACGTTTCTGCAGAAGACGTTGTGCACAGAACAAAAGAGAAGTTAAACATTGAAACTTATTTGCCTTACTGGACATGCTGTGTACAGAATTGTCGTGGCGACTAGAAGATTAACGGGAAATGAATTCTCTGTTTGGATTTCTAACAGATTTCTCGACTAAGTCCAACGATGAAATTAGAGAGGCTTGTACAAAGTTTAGGAAATATTATTCCAAGGACACTGAGCTTAAGTTTATAGACGAGATGGTGCAGTTCAAGTACTTTATCTTACAATTAGAGGATACCGGAAAAGACAAAACTGTACCTGCCGAGGAATTGTATAAACTGACTTTTGGTAATACGGCATAATCAACTTTCCCAAATGTAATGACAGCATTACAGATATATAGAAGTCTGATGATTACAAACGCTACGGCTGAACGTAACTTATCGAAATTAAAACTAATCAAAAACAGTCTTTATTCGTCAATGTCTCAGAACCGTTTAAATTCATTAGCGATAATGGCGATTGAAAATGATATATCGGAAAAGGTTCATTTCGAAGATGTTTTAAACGATTTTGTATCTACAAAAGTTAGAAGGGTTCATATTTAAACATATTTGTATTTTACTAGGGTGGTTCAAATATAAACCGGAATTTTGTCATAAAAATTCCGGTTTATACTTACAGTGCTCATATTTTTTACAATTTTTCGAGATAACCCCCCTCGCACGCTACGCACTTTTTCCACCTCTCCGGCAATTTTTTTATTCCCTTTTCATAAAAATCTCGCGGCTTGTCACATAGCCATTTGCGCACGAACGATTCCACCTCATCGTTGCTGTCGAAACGTTGTCCACCAAGTGCTTCTTTCAACGGGCCAAACAAATAATAATCACAAGGCGACAAATCTGGACTGTAAGGAGGATGTTCAAGTGTTTCCCAGCCCAATTCGGCCAATGTCTCCATCGTGAGCCGAGCGGTATGTGGCCTGGCGTTGTCTTGAAGCAGTATCGCACTACGGATCGGAATTTCGCGCCTTTTTGTTCGATAGGCCGGTTTGACTGTGTTTTTTAGGAGGTTACTGTAATACTGCGCCGTCACAGTACGTTGTTCAGTTAGGAAATCGACTGCGATCACTCCCTTCATGTCCCAAAACACGGTACACAACACCTTCCCAGCTAACTGTGTAACCTTCGCTTTGACTGGCGCTCCCTCTTTTTTCTTCCGCCACTCCATAGACGAGCGTTTACTCTCCGGCGTATAGTAGTGTACCCAAGTTTCGTCCGTGGTGAATATTCGCCGCAATAAATTTTCTCCTTCCTCTTCATACCGCTGCAGGAGACGCGTACAAACTTCCCAACGAGTGAATTTCTGTTCAAAATTCAGAAGTCTTGGCACCCATCTGGCTGCAATTTTGCGATAACCTAGCCGATCATGAATTATTGTCTCAATACTACCTATGCTGATGCCCAATTCGTCGGTCATATCGCGTACACGGACGCGTCGGTCAGCCAAAATGAGTTGTTCGATGGCTTTGACGTGTTCATCTGTAATGCTGGTTTTTGGGCGCCGCGCATGTGGTATGTTTGACACCACTTCACGTCCTTTTCGAAACGCGGAACACCACTCGTACACTTGAGTTTTGCAGAGACACTCATTCGGTAAATTTCCACGGATTTTACGTCGTCTTTGACTAAAAAACTGCGCAACAGACACTGGTACTTCTTTTTCACTTATGGCTCTAACTACACTAAAAAGTGAGGTTACGCGGTTCTAATTGCTCTACACGCTTCGTAACAAACCGGTCTAACTGCCAGTGCAACCACTTTTCCCACAATAAATTTTTCGCGTTTATTTAAAAATTCCGGTTTATATTTGAACCACCCTAATACTTTACAAAACGATTTAATAAAAAAATATTTGTACGCATATTTCCCTTTTATTTGTTTAAATTTTTAACTTCCCGCTAAGAAAATTGAAAATTTTCAAGAATTCGTAAAGTTATTGTTTTCACCCTAATTGTCAAAAATTGTGTTTTCATTAAATCTCCATGTTTTGAGGTCCTAAATAGCTATTCTAACTATTTTTACGATGGTGTCCTAATGTGTATGTGTGTATGTAAACCTTTTATAACTTTTGAATGGTTTGACCAATGAAAAATAGATTTGCGGTATTCGAAAGGGTTCCACTAAACTTAGATTTTCGGGAAATTTGAACCGATTCAGCTAGGTAGATTTTGAGAAATCTCAAAAATAAAATTGTCAAAAAAAGTTTTTTTGAAATAACTTTTAGACTCTTATGCCGATTAATTGCAAAAACTAATCAGCCCTATTCCCAAAAAAATGCGTCGAATGCCGTAAACCGCGTCACAATCGGTTGATTCCTTCGAGAGATATCGTTGACGAAAATTTTTCAAAAAACTGTTTTTTTTTAAATAACTTTTAAATTTCTCGTCGGATCGTTTCTTTTTGTAATAAATCATCCTTTTGTGCTTAAGAAACTGCGTCGAATGCCATCGACTTCATGCCAAACGGTTGATTCGTTTAAGAGATATCGCAGTTCAAAATTTTCAAAATTTGTGCTTGAAAACTGCGTCGAATACTACAAATCACATTTCGATCGGTTGATTTGTTCAAGAGATGTGGAAATTCAAAATTTTTAAAAAAGTGTGTTATCAAATAGTATTCAGATTTTTGAGCTCAAAGAGCTCAAATACGTAAAGGGTAAGAGGGCCCTGAGACGTGCATTGCCTAGGGACCCTGACGTAGTTAATCTGGCCCTGAATGTACGGAATCCTAATAAGACGGTTCAGAAACGACAAAAATACTAAATAAAAATCAATAACTCACGATCGGATTGACTTATAAACTTCAAAATTGGATCATAAATTCTAATTTAAATTCTCTTCAAAATCATATCTACAACTTCAAGCTAATTCCCAACTCAGTAGAAGTGTGCCGAAATCGTAAATCGATATGATCCCTAAACCGGGGAAGCCAAACCATCTTCTTGCCTCCTACAAACCAATAATCTTACTTACAACTCTCTCCAAAATATTCGAAAGAATAATGTTATCCAGGATGATGGAAATTATAGGAACAAGAGCGGTTCCTGACCATCAGTTCGGCTTCCGAGGACAACATGGCACTATTGAACAACTCCATTGGATTGTTCAACATATCCTATCAGCTCTTGAAAACAAGCAATACTGTGCAGATATACTTCTTGGCGTCCAACAGGCATTCGATAGCGTATGGACAGTCGGACATAAACTCAAGATGAGTACTTCGCCAGCACTTACTCATCTACTCCAATTATACCTGTATAATCGAACATTTCATGTACAGGTACGTGATACTCGATCATCTATTCGGGCTATCAGAGCTAGAGTTCCACAGGGCAGCGTGCTTGGCCCAATACTTTACACCTTGTCCACTGCTGATGTACTACTGCCAACTGATGAGAGTGGCTTAATCGCAACGTATGCGGACGATACGGCCTTCCTTGTTAACTCAACCTGCCCAGTAGAGGCTGTAGGCAAAGCACAAGACTATCTTAATCGATTCGTCCTATGGGCCAAAAGGTGGAATACACCAGCAAATCCGGAAAAATCTTTTTTATGTTCATTTACACTGACAAGAGGTACGTGCGCAGATATCAACTACGACGATACAGTCATTCCTCAAGTGGGTCAAGTTCGTTACTTCGGCATGTACTTGGACAAACGACTTAATTGGCAACAACATATTAAAATTATCTTACGCAATTGTCGTTACAAAATGAAGAAACTGGATTGGCTGTTTCGCCCAAAAAATAAACTCCGACTTGAAAGCAAACTGCTAATATGCAAAAAGTCGTCGTGCCTTTTTGGAGATATGGTATCCAACTACGGGACACGACAGCCAATTTTAACCTTAAGAAAATTCGGGCGTTTCATAACAAATCTCTCCGATGTTTATGCGATGCACCATGGTTCGTGCGCAACAGCATCATCTAAAACGATCTACAAACACCCATAGTGATTGAAGAAATAAACTTCCGTAGTAGTCGATATTATGATCGTTTGCTTGGACACATCAACCTTCTTGCTGTCTCTTTGACAAAATAACACTATACAACGACGGCTAAAACGTCTTCACCCCGACGACCTGCTTCGGAGAACTACTTAAAATTAATGCGTACTATATACATACGTTCCCGGACATTTTCCCGAATGGACGATTTCACGAATTTTATTTTCCCGATTTTTCCCCCGAATGTAAAATTTCCCGATTCAATTCATTACCGAGAAATTTTTATTGAAATTATTTATAAAACAATACTAAAGTTCGTGAATACGTTACTTCGTCATTTTTGCCTTCATACGTTTCATTGTACTGAGTCACCATACCTCCTATACGAGCATGGAGTTCCAACCATTTGTGTTTCGGGCTTCCTACCGAGGCTGAGTTCGGCGACAGTGACTTCCGCATCCGCTTGTTCTTTTTGTAGTTCTGTCAGAGCGGAGTACAGGTCGGGGTGTTGTTTGCCTACTACTAGACGAAAGCGGTTATGCCAACCTTCACTTACGCCAAGGATAGTGAACACCTGCGTGAAGATGGTGGGACTAACCTTAAATGTCCAATCGAGGAACCACGTGGAACTCTCACACAGCAATTCGATATTCCGCCGCGTCGCAAAGGCAAGTTCTCTCCGCTTCTTCGTCGTTGTCCGCCTCCTCATCCTCAAAGTGTTCTGCTCGCGAGTCGTACATCAGAAATGTTTGTCCTTGAAGCGTTCGCTGATATTTATCCGGTAGCACATGTAATTCGTTCAATGACTTTGGATTCGGAAGTAAATTCCGGCGGCGTACTCTCCTCATTATCTTCGAAAGCGCTTCTCGTCGGGGAAGCTGGCTGAGAACTTCGGCCGGCACAGCAGTCAATTCCGTACGAAGCATCATGGCTGGTGTCTGTTCCGGATGAGCCGTGGTCTTTCGCTTGAGTGAATTGGTCACGGTCTCCGCCCGGCATTGTTCTAAGTTCGGCGGATGTTCGTGCGGTGATTCCGCAGGTCCTCTAATAAGGACAGAGTCTTCTCCGGGCGGAGGACCATTGGTAACACAGCGTGCCGTACATTCCTTTCCTCGTAGCTTCTGGCAGTCCCAGTATATTCGTTCGTTCTGCTTTCTTGAGCGGCCATACACGTACCCTTACACACACAACTTAGTTCCCACTAAAGTAGCCATTTCAACGTTTGAAATACTTATGATGATCACTATCGGTATGAACGACGACCGACATCACTTTCATTGACGTTTCATAGAAATGATGAAAATAAGAAAGCAAAAATTTTGTATGTTCTTGGGGAATCTTTCATTTCGGGAAAAGTCGTTCAGGAGAAATTGTATTCGGGAAAATGTCCGTTCTACAATTTGGTTTAGGGAATTTACATTCGGAAATTCATATTCGGGGAAATGTCCAGGAATCTATACATATCGTATGTAACTTTGGGCTCATAGCCTCAACGTCATTATCTATAATCATAAGAATAATTTATAGTATGTAATACTGATTATTATTTTTAAAAATGTTGTAATTTCAGAAAAAAAATATACTTAAGCAGAAATTCATAATCAAAAATATCGCCTTGATTTTCTTTCCGCAAATGTTTCATATAAAATATAACTATTCACCATAGACAGTTCCAATTAATGATTTAAAAAAAATAAATAAAATAAATATAAAAAAAATAACGCCATTATATTCTTACCTTGACCCTGAAATCTCTTGTAAATTTATACAAATTATTTCCACATGAATGTACTCCGCGTTTTAGTAATATTTCACAAGCTGACCGAGATAATTTGTCTTTATGTCCGGCAAATAAAATGTCTAACATTTCTTCGTAAGTCCCAGTGGTTTCCTTGTTCGCTGGATTATCAGACCGAAGTGTTCTAAAAATGTTATATAATGTCATGAGCCTACCATTGAGTAATGTAAATAAAAATTCTGATTTTGTGTTTGGAATTCAGGTTTTACTATGCAATGGGAAATGAAAAACATGAATTAAATTTTATATCTTTATCTTATTTCTTATAAATCAACACGAAGGACCATATAACGTACATACGATTGAAATGCATCCGCTCTCTAGGAATTCTCAAGTTGCTCAACCATTCTGATGTAGAAGAACACTGTTACATTTATATTGATCCCTCATCTGAACAAAATTGGACTATGGCGCTCAACTTTATAATTCAGCAAGCCGCACAACCTTAGGAAAACTAGATTACATTCATCACCAAGGCATTAGATTAGTGACAGGAGCATTTAGAACCACACTTACGACAAGCCTCTGTGTAGAAGCCAACGAATCCCCTCTCAAATATCGAAGAATGATCCAAACCGCAAATCTCCTAAACACCGCAGCAGCTATACCAGATTTACCAACAAGAAATCTTCTATTTAACAACTATGGTTGAGGAATAAGTTCGTAGTGTTTTTTTCAAAGAGTTTCATTTAAACAAAAAACAATAATTATAACAATAAATTAATCAATTATGTATTCGCCGTTGTTGTTTACGATCTCCTCTTGGTGATGGCATTCCGCCAAAAATCGCCCGGTCTGGTGTCGAAGAAGTTGTTGAGCCAGTTTTTAAGGTCCTTTTCGTTGTTGAAGGTAACGCCCCTCATATGGTTCGCAGGAAGCGGAAAAGATGGTAGTCGGTCGGTGCAAGGTCCGGATAGAACGGTAGATACTGAAGAATCTCCCATTCGAGCTCTTGCAATGCGGCTTTGACGACTTGTTCAACATACGGCCTGGTATTGTCGTGGAGCAGGATGACTTGGCCTTGTCGATCAGGTCTTTTCAGTCGAATAGCCTCGTTTACGCGGTGTAGTTGGGCAATGTAGAGCTCCTTGTTGACCGTGGCGTTCCTATCGAACATTTCCCAGTGCACCATGCCGTCTCAGTCCCACCAAACGCAGACCATGGCCTTGTTTGGGTGGAGATCCTGCTTGACTCTCGGCTTTGGCGTATTTTCTGGAGCCACCCACTCCTTTTTTTGCTTCATATTGACGTATAAGCACCATTTCTCATCTCCCGTGACGATTCGGTACAAAAAACGTTGTTTATGGCCGCGTGTTGCTCAATGCTGGGCGAGATGTCGAGCAGCAATTTGAAGATGATTTTCTTTATTGTTTTCCATAAGTTCGCGAGGCACACAGACTCCCAATTTTTCAGCAAATCCCATCAAGTGGAGATCATTGAGAATCGTCGTTTGATCGCAGTTCATTTTGTCGGCTAATTCACGACTTGTTTGGCGGCCGTCCTCTTTCAAAAATACCTTGAGACGCTCTTCATCGAATTCCGAAGGTCTTCCGCTACGAGGCGTTTCATCAAGGTCAAAGTCGTCATTTTTGAACTTCGCAAACCATTTCCGTGCTGTAGACTCGCCTATGACACCTTTTCCGTGCACCTCGCAAATGTCCCGGGCTGCTTCGGCTGCTTTTTGACCCCGATGAAATGAGAAGAAGAGCAGGTGCCTAAAATGCTGATTTTTGCCTCCTGGGAATTCCATTTCTAAGCCTGAAAAATGGTGAAAAATTAAATTGTTCAAAAAAAACCAAAAACACAGTTTTATAGAGAAGAAAAAGAACTTTCTAATAAATGTAAACAGTTTGCCAAACAAAAAACAAATCGTTTAAATAAAACTCTTCGAAAAAAACGCTACGAACATATTCCTCAACCTTATATCGAAATAAATACAAGTCAACCCAAAAGGAAGATCAATATATTGCGTTCAAATTGGAGGAAAATATCCGAATTTCCTATACCCCGAAAACATATCGCTCGGGTCCCCAGATCCCCGTACGTCCCGCATCATGGTCAATACCGTCAATCCAAATCATCGACGAGGTGTGGAAGTTATCAAACAACTCCGCAAGTACCGCAGACATGCAGTCAAGATTAAATAGTATTTTAGGACGATATCCAAACAGAGTACACTGTTACACCGATGGATCAAAAACAGCAATGGCGACCGAAGCGGCTTTCTTCATTCCTAATGCAATAAGCAAAGCTGAAAAACTACCGTCATAGAGCTCAACTAAAACTGCTAAACTATACGCAATATACCTTGCATTGCAAGAAATATCGCGAACACATACAGAGCACCAGTTGATAATACTAACTGACTCGGCTAGCGCCCTTGCAAATATCCAACTGATACATAACACCAACCCTATAGTGCACAGAATCCAAGAAATAATAACAGAATTACTTTTCAATGGACTGGATATTCTATTCGTATGGATCCAAAGTCATAAAGGAATAAAGGGAAACGAAATCGCAGATAAATTAGCAGAGAGATCGAATTCGCTGTTCCTGGATACTAATACCGAAACCACAATAACCACAGATGATCTAAAGATCGCATATAAAGAGAAAATTATAAGATTGTGGAATGCGGAATGGAGATCGACCTCATCCACAAACCATCTCAGAGACATAAAAGAAAAGATCGAATAATGGGAGTCATCTGATCGAAAATCGCGAAAAAAAAGAAATAATTTTAACTAGATTAAGGTTCGGCCACACCAATGTAAACCATTCATACCTTTTAATAACACACCGCCTCCATCCTGTCCCTTTTGTAACACTCCTCAGGTTACTCTCCGGCATATCCTAACAAGTTGCAATAATTTATCCGAATCCCGCCAAAAATTTAATCTATCCTCAAACCTATCTCATTTACTACATAATATTTAGTCCATATATAAATTAACAACATAAGCGCGGCTTGATAACCTCATAGTTGTGTTAAAGTCGCATATAAAAAAAAACAAAAAAAAACACACACAGCATAGTATTTCGTATATATATTTCTCGAGCAATGTTCGAACCGGGTAAAGTAACGTAGTTGAGTTCGAACGGTTGGGAAGTTGGAATCTAATTCCGATGCCGCACCAACAGAATTAAAATATAACGTAAATAAACAAAGGCTAGACGCGGAGATACTGCCAGGCGATGAAAGCGACGTAATTTTGCTAAAATTACGCCTATGATAAGAATGATGTGTCGGTGCGACAGGTCGGGCAGTACAGACAGCTGATCGATTAGCGGGGTGTTTTAGCGAGTCTTTTGGTTGTTGGGTGATTAATCCGTTTTAGTATCCGTTTTGATATAGTTAGTTACCGTTGTCAAAAAGATCGCGTGATCGACGGACTCACATTAACTTTAAAAATAAATTCATTGTCCGTCGTCATAATCATTATTACGAGTGGAAGAAATTTTTGTGTATATTTATTATTTTTTTGTTTATCATGTATATTTTGTTTTAGTTGCAAAGTCCTTCTAGTCACCGAGGAAATTAAGTGTTGTAGATTTATGAAAATATATATAGATATTCTATTTAATTAATAATCGAATCTTATTTGTATCAATGACGCGAGCCTCCAGGCGAGGCTGATAATTGGAAAGGACACTGCGGTCCGAGCCGCCGTGAAATAGCTAGATTTCAGCTCAAAGGTTTCTATTCATGAACGATTAAGAGTAAGCACACGATAATAATAATAATTATAAATTAACAACTGTCGATTATAAATAATATATTCTAAATCAGAAGGGAATCTGATGAAAATAACGTGCGTCCAATGTATTTTTTTACATTAAGAAATAATCTGTATGTATTTGTGAAGATCGGCATGCATTAGTAATGCATTTGCTAATAATATTATGTTTTCACATTTATTAAAACGAGATTAAAAGATATTACCACTTCAAGTTAATATTAGTAAGCGAATAATACATTTTTGTGGAAAAAACGTAAATAATATAGATACACGGAAAACAGAAATATAATAAAATATTGAAATAAATGGAATTACAAATGTAGTAAACAACCAGAAATTGTATGTAATACAGGAAATCTTGAAATATGCCCGAAAACATGCAATTTCATAATAGATAATGTATACAATTACTTAAGTATGTAAAATAAAATCTTGTTTTTCACCTAATTGTTTTTCTGTTAAATAAATTTATATTAAAAATACTCTACATTAAAAATCTAAATTTAAAAATTGTTACATTTAACAATAAGAATTTTTTTAAAAACTTCAACGCAAAAATGATGTCATACTGTTAACGAGAGAAATAAATAGTCAGACGCTTAATCATAAAGCCATAACCCAAATACGATTTACGAATAAAAAGAAGAGGAATATAAGATTCAGCAAGGATAGCTGGAACTGAAGTAGATCTCAGAGTACCAAGATAGAGACAAGATAGGTATTTTGAAAGAAAAGATCCGGAAGAATTACCACAAATAAAGCAAAAGTAGTCCAGCACAGAGCGCATAAAATATTTATAAAATAAGAGTAAGATACAGGGATCCCCTTCCGATTAGTATGGAAAAGAGCCTTTAAAGAGAGGATAGGTACAGACGATTAATGTGACCGTGAAAAGAGAGATTGTCAAAAAAGGTAGCGTAAGGAATTTACAAGAGGGATTGGACCACCATTTAAAGTAAGACTAATCAAAGAAGGATCAAATGAACGAAAAGTAAAGACAACAGTCGAGAATTTAGGAAGAAGAAATGGAGAGATGAATATTAGAAAGAGCATATTCCAGTAACACTAGAGAATTTTGAAGACGGGAGTTAGCTAATGAGATATTGCGTTCGGAGGAGATGAGCACATTGCCAGCAAAGAAAAGGGAACTAAAGTTAAAAGGAATAAAAGAGATTTTGATAAAGTAAATATTAAAGAGTATGAGGCAACCGCTGAAAGATTAACCTCGTGACAGAGTAGAAAGAGGAAAGAAATACAGTTCCGCATTAAAAGAGAGTAATAATAAGATAAGTAAAGTTGATAGGGAATGTTAAGTGAGAGTATTATGTCAAAAAGTGTGGGAAGGTGAACGTTATCAAAAGCAGCTGAAATGTTAGCGTAGGCAGCAATTAAGAATTTTTTAATAATAAACGGCATATCAACGTCCGATAGAAATTAATTACTTTGTTTCTTGATTGTCTAATATCACACAATGTTGTATATACGTGTATGTTCAATGATATTATATTTACTACTAATTTATTCAATTATATTCATTAATAAATTTAAATTTTTTTCAAATTTTATGTTAATAAAAATTTCTTAATTGTTCAAATTGATCGAAGCCAATTTAATTTGAAGATAACAAAATTACACCCACATACATACAACCGCATGCGCACACATAAACATATATATATATATATATATACATACATACATATAGGTCGAGAGAGAGGGAACTAATTTTAGTATGCCATTATTGTTAAGTTTTACCTGTTAGATGAAACTAGGTCTAAAATCCAAGTACGCAAAGAAGAATACAATCAGCAGGAAACCAAGCAAATTAAATTATTACAATTAAGGCAGCAATTGAATATGCTATAATTGTAAAGATTGATTTTAAGATTTTAATGTAGTTGAAGCTGTTTCAAACATACCCATTGATAGATCTCGGAATATCATCTGCTAATGACTTATTAGTAGTAGTAAAAACAATAGAAAGCACTGAATCTATTCCAATTAACAAATCTATTTCATCTGGATAGGATGCTGCGTACATATGACCTATATAGCCACCGAACGAATGACCCATTATAGATACTTTATCCCACATAAAATATTGCACAACTCGACGTACCCATAATAAACTATCCCACCATAAATGATACGGTACACCCTATAATATTTTTACTTTCATCAGTATACTTATCTTAATTTTAGTTAGAAACGATCATTACTACTTCAAAAATAACCACTAAATTTAATTATTATAAACGTAATATATACATGAACATTTAAACGCACTTGCGGTAAGTGTGATGAAAGTCCATGACCGGGTAAATCAATGCATAAATACGATAGGTCAGAAGGTAGCAAATTTATTATAGGATCAAAAGTTCCTGCATTATCCTGCCAACCGTGTAAGCATAGAACAGGCCTAGTACTTCTACTACCCCACCATTTTCCTGTAAAATACAGCAAAATGTAATAAACGGATTTAAATCATACATCGCAAATATCAAAGAACATTTAATATGAACTATAAAAAATAAGGAATACAATTAATTCTTACAGGAAAACTTGATAATATCGATTTATACTAACCATAAAGACATAGAGAGTCTGTCATTTGCAAAAATATTCGCATTTTAATTATATAATTTCACCGTAATTTAATTTTTCTTAATATTACATTTAAGGCGTAAAATAATAGTTGAATCAAAAAGAAAAAAATAGTAATTTATTTCCTTACTAAATAAAGTAGCGGTTTTTACTTGTTCAGTTATCGTTTAAAAAATTAATAGATAAAAAACATATTATTTTGAATTTTTTTTTAACATAAGGTAATATTTACTTCTAAGTCATCCATAATAATTTTCGTATTTGCCTTGTTCGTTATCTAGAACTTCAACTGTTGACGATTTATTAAATGCTTTAATGACTGCTGAATCCATTTACTACGGGGAAAAAAAAATGAAAATATTTTTATCAGATCTGTAGAACCACTCTTTTGATTTCGATAAGCACTATGTAAGTTATATCCTACTGCCAACAAGGAAAATTTTCTACCAATGAAAATGTATTTTCGCTTTTTTATATTTTCAAACAGTTTCTGTTTCCGTATTTATTTTATAAACGTTACAAAAGAAGAAAGTAGAAAATAATTACGATAAAATTTAAATATTAAAAATATATCTAATGTTTTTTGCGAATCTAATTAAATTTCAGTAAATAGATCGAGAAAAATAAAAAACAGGCAAAATAAAAATCGATAAAAAAAGAAAATGAAGTGTTTATTATAATGCAATATATATTTTTTTAAAAAAATATTTCAATTAATTCACGAATAAAATAATAAAAACTCCGAATTTACTATCAATTAATGAAAAAAAAAAAAAAATTAGATGAAAAACAAAAAAAGTATAAATTGAAAAATATTTCTACGAGTAAAATTTGTTAATCGTAATAACTGTTTGGAGTGAAAACGTACATCCTTATATATTAGACTTTGTTATTCTTTGAAGATTATCGAATCCGATTGAGTAAATAAAGTGATTTTGTAACCCTTGTTTATTATCCATCCTGATTTTACTGTTATTTTGCAATGCTCCCCAATATCTTTGATTAAATTTGTTGCAAATTTAGTTATCATATAGGAAACAAAGAAACAGCAATACTCTTAAAAGTATTTATTTTAGTTATAAATAAACATAAATATTGAGCGAGATAAATAATCGATAAGGAAAAGATTAGGCCTGTTTACAAATATACATAGTATGAGAATGGTACAAATGTTAAAAAGTAGGATGCACCAATTTCCATCCATAATCCAAATCTCCGCAGTTAATATTATCATGCACAGTTTCTGACGGTACAAGTCCGAACATTTAAAGCAAAGGTATCTTCCTTTTCATTATCCTCATTAACCAAGAAAAGTTCTTCATCCGTGCGAAATGTCGAAATCTACATTTTCCACGCCAGCATAGAATTTTCGTACGTTTCCTCCAGTTCGTGTTGTTTATAACATTAGCTTTTACCACTTAAATATTATACTCAACCAGCGTTATATAATCTGGAATTGATAGCTCGGTCAAGTGGATTGTAATATCACTGAGCGCTTCGAATTTGAATACATCGCGAACGGTTCTAATTGCAGATTCAGCAATGTGTTGAAAACCGTAATTTTTTTCTAACAGATGAAACTTTGTCATCCAGTGCCGAGGACAAGCGAATATGATCAATACTGCAAATGTGAAACTTTTTACGTCTGTTCTATCGAACGGATCGTATAGGTATACAACGGCATTGCGTAATTTAATTTTGTTCGGTAATTCCCTTTGAATGGATAAAACAACTACTTAATTTTCTTCGCCATCATCGTTACCGTCTTTTTCTTGGTTTTATCTATTCGTATTAATATTTCCTACATTATTAGTGTTGCTAGCGTTTAAATAACTCGATGTTTGACTTCTTTTTCTTTTTTTTTGCGTGGTACAACTTGCTTTCTTTTTTTCTCTCTCTTTTTCTTTTTATATAATAGGAAGAATAATACCAAAAACCAAATTAAAAGCAATAGATTTTAACACAACACTAGCACAAATGTATAATTTTTTAAACCCTTCAACTTATAATTGAGATTTAGAGGCTAAATTCGTCCTTTTCATAGTAATTTTGTAAAAATAATTCGGTAAAATAGCCAACTTCCCGCTCTATTTATTGAGAAATATTAAAAAAAAAAAAAAAAACTATATAGCAAAACGAATAAAATTATTACGCACCACCTCTCGATATAATGGATGTAGCACTCGCATCGATGTTAAAATTAGTCTAAGGTTCTGAAACAACGATGTTATTTCAACGTTTGATGTAATAATGGTCTCGAACGCGTAATGAATCAATTGAAGATACTCGTATTTCACTAGACTAAGAGGAATACAACAAAAATTTTGGCAATTGTTATATTTAACTTTAATGATAAAAAACTCGATTTATTTCTACGATAATTACCGACTCAACATCAGATTGTAAATCAATCATAAAATTACCATTTCCTAATCCTAGAATAATGCATTTTAAATTTTCTTCATACTTGTACATACTACCATCAATAATGATATTAAAATTTTAAGAACACACTATTTCAATTTTTTATTAAATGAATCATCCATATATACTTTTATAATATAATAATGTATTTAAAATTAAAACACTGACGCGTTTCGAAGCTAATAGCTTAATGATCCATTTAATAATGATATCGATAATTTAATTTTTACACGCTTATAATTCAAAATTGTTCGGAATTAAGCGCTTATAGTTCAAAATGGAACTTGAATCGCGCTGAAATTGCAAAAATACGCACTTATAGTTCAAAATGATCAATATTCATTGTTTAAGATCTGAATTTGCTTCGTTTATAGTTCTACTCCCCTTGTAGTTCATTTCCGCGAGGACCCCCTCCCGAGGTGGAACTCTGTCTACTATTCCAGACATACTCCTGCTTTCTACTGGTAAATATAATAATATGTGCAATACAAATAATAGGCGTAAATGTAAAGGCAATAAAACAAAAAGGAAAATATTTTATCTCAAACTTAAATGTATAATAAAAAACATTTTAAAAAAAGTTTGTTATCTGCATTTTTGAAAATTTAGCACAATTCCTCAAATTTTAAACAGTAGATAAACAAGACGAAAACTAAAAAATGTATAAATTTAGTTCTATTTTCGGATCAGTTCTGCAACAAAGCGACCAGTTTATAAAACGAACTGTAATGGAAGAGAATGGATTTATTAAATTCTGGAAAAAAAGGGATTACGTTTAATGCAACAATCAGACTATAAAGAACTTCCGCATTTTCGAAAATTGCGTTGAAAAGAAGGTTATAAAGCAACCAGAATACTTCGCAACAGGTTTTTTTTAAATTTAGCTGAAACTATCACGTCAGAGAAATATTGTTACGCAATTAATAAAATGTACCGAAAACTTAAACTTCAACTAATAATATACACACTACCTAGTAATCAAATATATATATATATAATGTAAATAATTAAACTTAATTGCTGATAGTGTTGGTTTATTTTTAATGAAACTAGCAAAAATTGTCGAAATGTTTTATGGAAAAAACTTCAACACCCAACATTGATCAACATAATTTTTTAAATTCAACTAAAAATTTAACCAAGCTTTTTTTCCCATTGTTCTAAAAATGTTTATAGATGCATAATAATCATTTTCAGATTTTTAAAAAAAAGTATAAGTAAGATTCTAAAAAAGGTTTTGTAAAAAATAAATGATTTTCGAAGCGGCATCAGCCCATAACCACTTTCTTCTTAGTTTATAAAACCTGATACCCATTTGATTTTTATCACCAAATTTCTTACTGAAATTTGCAAGAAAATCAAAGTTAATAAAGATAAAAAATCGCAAGAGAGCTTAATTTTAGAATTAATAACAATTTATGAATTAACAGAAATATCGTAAATACATATATTTTGATTCAAAAAATGTTTTTTTAAAGAAAGAAAAACATTTTAGAGATTTAAAAGTGAAATAAATTATATTCTTGAGGATAAAAGAATAAATTTGTTCAATCACCTTCGATGTAAATCACATTATTTTAAAAACAGCTTTTTTAGAAAACTATTCAATCGACTTTAATAGGAAATAGTAAATTCCCTTATAAACCACATATATTTTATTTTAGAGAATTTGTACAAGCATCCTGCTAGTGTTGTGAGCTTAAACAAAATTTTTTATATTTTTTATTTTTACGTTACCATTTCTAGTAATAATTTTTACTTGCCATTTTATTACCTTCGTTAATTATATATTTGAATTCCATAACCGCGTATCTACCAGTTATTTCCATATGGTAAATTTTTTCTAAACTAATAAAACCGCACAGATTTTCACGTTTAAATTATAAGTAAAATATAAAAAGATAAAAAACATAAAAATGTTTATTGTATTTTTGTTGTATTAAAACCTTTTTTTTTTTGGTTAATGGTAGTGGATTTAAAGTTTCGACGTGTTCAGTTCTTCCGCTATTTTACGTAATGCCACCGCCTACTTATATATAATAGATTGGTAAACCTCGATAATCAGATATTTTACATTGTTCATATTATTATTTTATTGAAGTAACAAAATTTCACTGGTAGCATTTATGCACACATAAAAATAAATAAACATAATTGGTGATACAATGCAGGCAGTTTTAATTTAAGATATTTTATTCCAGTTGGGCTTAATTTAAAGTTGACTAAAAATTATGTTGATGAATCACAAAACCATTTTGAAATAGTATTTTTACAGTAACAAAATATACATTCAATAATGAAATATAAGAAAAACTTACTTTTATCGCTGTTTTTGAATTTAAGTAATTCAGTTAAAGCTAATTATAATTACATTTAAATCCTAATTAATTGGCATGTTGCAGTGAAATGAGTTTTAATTTCTGACAAATGAACAAGAAATTCGTAATATACTACTGTTTAGTTCAAAACAAAAGAACGATTAAACAAACGTAGTAATTTACCTTTAATGACGCCCCATGGGACAGGAATGGTGATATCTTCTACCGATCTTTCAGTCGTTAAATCATTCTGAGCAATACTTGTTGACTAAAACATAAAAAAAATTTATTTCAAAATTAGCAATTCTGTTAAAAGAAGTAAATATTAATAAAAGGGTGTTTTTTTTTATAGTAACATTAAAATTCCGTATTTGCGCGGTAATATTATTAATAAAGACAATACCTTCCCAATAAGAGGGCAAAGATGATAAAGACAAAAGAAAAATTAATTAGCGGACAAAAGTAGAAGCATTAGAAAAATAATCCGTTTGTTGTTAAGGATTTATGCGGTAATCTGTTAAATTTATAGCTGTCCAATCATATTCCGAACATATAAAAATAGAAAAAAACATAAATACGTTGTTAAAATGATTCATTTGCACTAGACAAGCATTTGTCAATTTACGACGATATAAATTAAATTTCAATAATGCCGACAGTTTGGTAAACTGATAAACTCAAGGTATATCCAAACCGATTTGTAGAAGAATAACTAAGTATTATTTAATTTAATCTGCAATTCTAACTTGTTTATTTGAATATTTCTTTCAACACTCAAATAAACAAATATTACTTGTCTTCTTCATTTACATTTATAGATCGTCCTTCTTCGGACACAGTATTTTAAAATCGTTTTAACATGAAAATTCTAAAAATTAACAAATAAATAAAATTTAAGTAAAAATAAGCTTTTATAATGAGAATATAGTTGTAATTGTTATTTAATTTTTTCTTCTAATACTTACCTCCATTGATAAATTTTTTTTATTTGTCCTCCACGGATTAAAAAGAACACCTTCTGATAAAATTCGACCGTAACTGCTACATTTTACAAAACACTTATTCATACCCATATCTAGATCAACCAAAATTTACTTATCACAGACAATTACTATCACTTCAACTTTATCTTACAAACAGTATTTGAATCAAACGGAAATTAGTTACGAACATCACGAGCGGATCAATCACAGAAAAGTGTGTCCAATCAGAACGCTGTATTTAATGTCTAATGATATTTCTGCTAGACCCGATTCGCTACGCTAAAAGGGACCTTTTGCAACGCGACACGATCGTACCACTTTTTTTGCTTCTTTCCATATCCGTGCCAGTAGATTGCTCCAGCAGATATTATCTGTACGCCGGTATCTTAAAATAGTTATCAATTAACATATGGCGGATTTTGCTGTAACTTGTAATTGATTTTGATTTGTAAAATTATTTAATATACATAGATATGTCCTTCAAAGGCACATTCTTTCTCGCCGTCCGGTCAAATTCACAGTCAATCTGCTGCTAGTTGTTGAGATCTGATTAAATTTGTTCTGTTCCGATGTAAAAAATAAATAAAAAAACTCGTTCGGAGGAATATATTTTTTTACTCGCATCGAGAGTACGTCAGAATAGAGTGTTACATTAATCAAAATTCAACAAAGTTTGTATTTCAATGTACTAATACGCCATATACTTGTACTACGTAATTATATTAGTTACATCCAAAAGCACAACTATAAATATTGTACGATATATTCTACTACATTATTCTTTGTATTGTAATCAATATAAAAATAAAGTTTTATAGTTTAACTTTAATTTGGAGAAGGTCGGATATTACACGATATTATGCATCGAGCGAAAGATTATATTTACCAGTGGCGGCTCGTGACAAGTAAATCTGGGGGGCTCTAATGTAAAATTACAATAATTTAAAAAATGTAATGACATAAACTTATCTTGCTTTTTTGTCTACATTTTAAACTAAATAAAACTGGTTTAATGCATTCAAGTTCTGATTTAATTTAAAAAAAGATGTGAATGCATTTTGTATTTAGATTGAAATTTATTAAATAATATTTTCTAATCTATTCCTTATATAATGTACAATCCTTTGCGTTGAGTAAGTTTCACTGTTGACGTGTCCACAAAAAAAAAAAAAAAAAAAATTACATGTGGCATAATTTTGTGAAATAAGGTAAGCCAAAATATAAAATCCGGGTCTTCTAAGGTTCTTCGTAAACTGTATATGCTTCCTTGCATGTAATATTTTTATTACATTTTTCTTCTAGTTCTTCAAAATATTCTATTAATTTTTCTCGATTTTCGAAAACAATATTCACTGTACGCATATTATAGTTCCAACGTGTATTCTAGGTAATTTACGATTTACAATTTCTTGCAGTAGATCACATCTATGAGCAGAATTTGAAAAAAAGCTTGCTACAGCGGACAAATTTGAAAAAAAGATTTTAATTTTATAATCCTGGCTTGTTGCTTTTTGCATAATTAAATTCAACTGGTGCGCATAACAATGAATAAAATGACAGTATTTATATTTTTGTTTTATCTTCGCCTATACGCCATTTGTAGAATCGCTCATTATGCTCCATCGTAAGTTTAAGTAATTAGCTTAAAAGGTTAGTCTCTCTAATTAATTTATCTAATTCAGTTTCTAAAATGTTGAACGTTTGAAAAATCACCGTAAAACAAGTGTCGACAAAAAGCACATTCAAAAGTAACAAAACCTATATCGCAAAATGTATTATTTAAAGAAGAAAAGCAAGGATAGAAATAGAACAAAAAAAGCAGCAAATTGAAACAGTGTGCTTCACCGGATAAACGGACGACGCAGCGCGCGACGCGGATCTATTGTTAAAACCGGCTATAATCACGTGTAAAATTGACGAGGGCTCACTTTTCGAGAGCCCTCAGACGCCTTTAAGTTACGCTCGGGAAACTTCGGCTTTATTCGTTTTTCGTGTGTATTTTATATGCGGCTTGGAGGCTCAAATATTCTGAGCCCACGTACTATATTATTGGTTGTTAATATCATGTGATCAAAAAATCAGCTGTTAACGACCTTGACAGTATACTACACTACGAGTAGATCGTACAGTTCCAGCGCAGTAAGCATGAACCCGACAACTGTTATCGGATGTTTCAGCTATTTGTTTAACAAATCGCGCAAAATGCTTATTTTGCAATTATTTTTAAAATGCACTCTCGCAAAAAAAATTATTTTGAAATAAAAAATTCGTAACACTGATTTTTTTTCTTGAAATAATTAAATATTATGTATTTTTTGAAAACACACAGGGAGGCTCGCGCCCTTGAGCCCCCTAGGACGAGCCGCCCCTGATATTTACACAATAGTTATAAAATCGATTAACAATGAAAATTTGAGAAATTATCTTCTATATGCAGTATGTAATGGTTTTCATATCATGGTTTCAACATCATAGGGGTTCGAATGTGACTGAGTCTAAAATATTATAGTATAGCATTGTATATAAAACAGTGCGATCGTGTCGCATTGCAAAGGGTTCCTTTTAGCGTAGCGAATCGAGTCTAGCGATATTTCTTTACCTTATCATTGTTATTGAATTTTTCCGCGATTATTTATTTATATTATACAAATATCAGATTTTTAAACCCGCTATTATGATAAGCTTTTTTAAAATATTACTATTTCTATTTTTCGATAATTCCTCTTTTTAAAGAAGACAAGTTTCCTTTACAAATTCGAATGAGTTATATTTACTGAGCCAAATTTTCGGAGAGAAATTTAAACTTGTGTAGTTGTTATTACAGATCCTCTGTAATTAGCATAAACTGTTTTCCTAGAAGCTTTTTATAAAACAGCGTCCAGCGAATTAGACAAAGCGGATTGCTAATTAATTTCTTTGCAAAAAGCAGGTTAAAGTGTTATATTTCGAATTCGCCGAGCGATTTTAATTTGATCAATGAGCAGTTATATCAGAATAAAATCATTAAACAACTATGAAATACTTTTTATTTCACGCCTTGTATAGAGGGTATTTTAGAATATATACACCGTAATAACATAAAATAAAAACAGAAACTACTACAAAATTTTAGAGAAATAATTATTATTTGTGTTTACATTATTTAATTTTTTAGTTTGACGTATAAAATTCGAAATGCTTATGGTCGGTTCGGTTCACGGACAAAAGCGCACAGGACAAAAGCGCACATGATAAAAACGCATCGGACAAAAGCGCACAGGACAAAAGCGCACACGGATAAAAGCGCACATGGATAAAAGCGCACACGGACAATAGCGCACACGGATAAAACCGCACAGAGATAAAAGCGCACAGAGATAAAAGCGCACATCGATTTGCAGAACAGGAGATAAATTATTAATTTCTCGGTTCTCGGCAATTGCATCATTTGTGAAAAGGCAAAACTGGACAGTTGTCCCGCAAAGAATTTAAAATTCAAAAAAATTATTGGTGATCAGCGAAAACAAAATAAAAATAATACAATTTTTTGTATGATTCACTAGTCATTTTTCTGGTTTTTTTTTTGTTCTTATATGTGTATTTGTTTGTTAATAATCATAGTGTCTATTGACTATGACCGCTAGGAAGTTACCGTATATAAAAAATAAAATTTGTATCAATAATGTATTCAGGAGCGTCTCAAGCATGCCAAGTTGTGGGAGTGGTGCATAACCCAAAATACCGATTCATGAATTCATATAATTTAAAAATAATTTTTTTTTATACTGTATAGCTTATATAACAAAATGTTATATGGTGTTTTTTAATGATTTTCTTTAAACTTTTACCATATGGGTCTTTTATTTTTTACTTTTGCAGTCAAAATTGATTTAGATCGAACTGTGAGGACTAAATATATTTTTAAAAAAAAATTTTATTAAAAGAAATCTCACCTTTTAATGCTAAGCCTATAAGACTTTGTAATAATGCTTTACTTTTTCAAACAGTGAGGGTAACTTTTATTTTACACTGTTGTACACTAACCGTTTCTTTATAAATTGTTTCAACTGGTCTGAATTTTCTTAATAATTTTTGCTTTTAAATTAGTATCGAAAAATCCGCAACTCTTTGTTAACTTGGTAAAAGTTTTCATTATATTTGACACTTCTATATCGTCAACCGTTTGTTTGCTTATTTCTTCTTCATCATTTTCATCACTGTTGTTTATTTGACTCTTTGCTCGCGGTTTCATTGCTGATTAAAACAACTGTTGCAATATTTTTGTCAACGTTTAATTATTCCTTTGATAATAAATTTCCCGATGATCATTCTAATATTGTGGAAAATTTGAACTCTGTTTTTATTCCGCAATACTTCAAACTTTTGTGTTAGGGGAATTTTACTTACTTTCATTTTAATATGATCAGAATAAAATATATAAATATAATGATTGAATGATTTAAAACTGAACAGAATTCGCTGTTAATTAAGCGGCTTCTATTGTATAATTCTTTAAATTTCTACAAGTCTGTTGTAGTGACCTAAATTATACGATTCTTGGCTGTTGTTAAGAACTTCGCAATTCGACCATAGTTGCAGACAAATACATAAATTAAATATATTTGCACTTCCTTGTTACGAGGTTAATATCTTGATGCAGAGGGACTAAAAACGTACACAAAAAAAATCTAAAATTTATTTCAATGAAGTAGTTCGGAAATTTAAATTATGGTGAAGTTGTGAAAGAGTTTCATGTAGAGTTGAGAAAAAAGACGTCAAGAACATTATGTTTGATTTACTTGTTACTTAAAATAATCAAATTTCGTACTTTCAGCTAAAATTCATCTGCTTTTAAAATTCATTATTTTTAATTTCTAATATGGGAGAATTTAATTTTTTAAAATAAAATGAGCAGGGGCCGATACCTTCTGTGATTTTAATAATTTAAAATTATTTTTACTTTTGTTGTTTGTAAAAGTTAGGTTCTGTTAATTTGCGTGAAAAATTAATAAAGAGTAGAATTTTAGTAGATTTGTTTGTTTTTTTTATTTTCGTCGATCATCTGTTGTTTTTTTTTGTGTAAACAATAAATTCGTTAGTTTAAAATTTCGGTCGACAACAGTGACTTTAATTCAAATTCTTTCCAATACTAGAAAACGTTATTTTCAAATGATAAAGTTCTTTATAATACAATGCTAAGGCTGAGAATTGTTTTAAAAAATTTAATTCGTATTTTAAAACAAATAAAGATTTTGACAGTAAAACACATGTTTATACCTTTAGTCCGCTTAAAAAAAGTTAATCTTTGATTTTATTTGTTCATTGTTTTTTGCTAAAAGTATCATGCTTAAAATCAAAAATTTAATGGAATCATTGAACGGAGAACTCAGTAATAGGTTTGATGTTATACAACTAATTCGAAGTACGGTAAAAATATTTCAAAAAATGAATAATGATAAACAAATTACTGCATTGATCAACTCTCTGGTTCTTTTTGTAAAAAATATTCATAATCCCGAAACTGATTTTTCAAATACAAAGTGCGTTGTGCGCTAAAAAGTTGTGATGAAGCCCTGGGGAGACTACATGTGATGAAGATTTTATAACATTCCATTTTAAAAAAACAGAGCTGTTTTTGAAGTCTTTACTTCTTGTATTCATGACGACTTATTTAAAATTCTTTCAATTTTTTAACCTTTTCGAAAAATATTTACAATTCCAGTAAAAAAAATAATTCTTGAATCAAATTAATAATAGATATAATAGATGTAACTTTAAATTTTTGAAGGAACATATAGAACGTTTACATATTGACGTGCAAATGCTTCTCAACTCTTGCGAAGATTTTACAAGTTTTTTAAGTAATTCAAAAATTGCATTTAAATCATAAAATGTACTGCCTTTTGCATTCAAATCTGGTCATTTTATTTTATCATTATTTTTATTGTCACCGTTTTGTGAGCGATCATTTGAGCGCTGAAATTAATTTTCAATCATTCACATACAACGATAAGCGGAAACCGTTTCTTTTCATTAATGTTACTTTTTTCTTGATAGAATGTAGTAAATAAAATAAATACTCATAAAACAGCCAAACTGTAATCAAAGTTAAACTTTAAAAAATAAAAACGAAAATCGAAATTTACTTAGCAATTAATTTCTATTATAAAATATAACATTTGCTTCATATAATTCTTGTCCTTTTCAGGGTCGATCAAAAGTAGAAAGAGTTTTTCAAGTTTAAATAAAATACATACTTTTAAAGTCGGACTCATTAAATTCGGAGATTTTACATTTTAATTAAAGATTTTATAATATGCTTATTGCTGTTTTCAAATTCGTCTCATTTAAAATTTTTTTTATTAATTTCAATAAAATATATATTTCAAAATTAAGTACATTAAATCTCATATTTGAATTAAGAGTTTTATAACGAAAACATCATGATTTTGCCAAATGATTAATGTTTTTTTTATCCACCTTAAAGTATTTTGTCCACAAAATTGTATTTATGCTACAATACTTTTAATTTCTTTTCTTCTATACATCTTTTTCCTACGTTTATGGGCCACTTATTGGCTCCCCGTCAACCACACTCACCACAAAACATAATAATAAATTTCTCCAACAACAAATGGCATTTCCAGATAATAATAAAGCAAATAACCGTTTTGTTTAGAATTCTTAGTAAAAATAATTTTAAATTATTAAAATCACAGAAGGTATCGGCCCCTGCTCATTTTATTTTAAAAAATTAAATTCTCCCATATTAGAAATTAAAAATAATGAATTTTAAAAGCAGATGAATTTTAGCTGAAAGTACGAAATTTGATTATTTTAAGTAACAAGTAAATCAAACATAATGTTCTTGACGTCTTTTTTCTCAACTCTACATGAAACTCTTTCACAACTTCACCATAATTTAAATTTCCGAACTACTTCATTGAAATAAATTTTAGATTTTTTTTGTGTACGTTTTTAGTCCCTCTGCATCAAGATATTAACCTAGTAACAAGGAAGTGCAAATATATTTAATTTATGTATTTGTCTGCAACTATGGTCGAATTGCGAAGTTCTTAACAACAGCCAAGAATCGTATAATTTAGGTCACTACAACAGACTTGTAGAAATTTAAAGAATTATACAATAGAAGCCGCTTAATTAACAGCGAATTCTGTTCAGTTTTAAATCATTCAATCATTATATTTATATATTTTATTCTGATCATATTAAAATGAAAGTAAGTAAAATTCCCCTAACACAAAAGTTTGAAGTATTGCGGAATAAAAACAGAGTTCAAGTTTTTCACAATATTAGAATGATCATCGGGAAATTTATTATCAAAGGAATAATTAAACGTTGACAAAAATATTGCAACAGTTGTTTTAATCAGCAATGAAACCGCGAGCAAAGAGTCAAATAAACAACAGTGATGAAAATGATGAAGAAGAAATAAGCAAACAAACGGTTGACGATATAGAAGTGTCAAATATAATGAAAACTTTTACGAAGTTAACAAAGAGTTGCGGATTTTTCGATACTAATTTAAAAGCAAAAATTATTACGAAAATTCAGACCAGTTGAAACAATTTATAAAGAAACGGTTAGTGTACAACAGTGTAAAATAAAAGTTACCCTCACTGTTTGAAAAAGTAAAGCATTATTACAAAGTTTTATAGGCTCAGCATTAAAAGGTGAGATTTCTTTTAATAAAATTTTTTTTTAAAAATATATTTAGTCCTCACAGTTCGATCTAAATCAATTTTGACTGCAAAAGTAAAAAATAAAAGACCCATATGGTAAAAGTTTAAAGAAAATCATTAAAAAACACCATATAACATTTTGTTATATAAGCTATACAGTATAAAAAAAAATTATTTTTAAATTATATGAATTCATGAATCGGTATTTTGGGTTATGCACCACTCCCACAACTTGGCATGCTTGAGACGCCCCTGAATACATTATTGATACAAATTTTATTTTTTATATACGGTAACTTCCTAGCGGTCATAGTCAATAGACACTATGATTATTAACAAACAAATACACATATAAGAACAAAAAAAAAACCAGAAAAATGACTAGTGAATCATACAAAAAATTGTATTATTTTTATTTTGTTTTCGCTGATCACCAATAATTTTTTTGAATTTTAAATTCTTTGCGGGACAACTGTCCAGTTTTGCCTTTTCACAAATGATGCAATTGCCGAGAACCGAGAAATTAATAATTTATCTCCTGTTCTGCAAATCGATGTGCGCTTTTGTCTGTGTGCGCTTTTATCTCTGTGCGGTTTTATCCGTGTGCGCTATTGTCCGTGTGCGCTTTTATCCATGTGCGCTTTTATCCGTGTGCGCTTTTATCCATGTACGCTTTTATCCGTGTGCGCTTTTATCCGTGTGCGTTTTTGTCCGTGTGCGCTTTTGTCCGTGTGCGCTTTTGTCCTGTGCGCTTTTGTCCGATGCGTTTTTATCATGTGCGCTTTTGTCCTGTGCGCTTTTGTCCTGTGCGCTTTTGTCTTGTGCGTTGTTATCCGGTCACCGGTCGGTTCACATGAAAAATCAATGTCACTTAAAGAATTCAAATTTGAAATAGGTTGTTTGAAGGTTCTTTTTCATAAATTTACAAATCAAGATTTCCATTAATCTCTATAAATGGTCCAAATTTCACGATTTTTTTTTATTTACAAAAAAAATTTAAACATTTTACAAAAAGTAATGTTCTAAAACAATCCAAAGAACATTATTTTTAGATACAGCAAAATTAAGAGATATATTACTATCGAAATTATTTGCTCTAAAAATATTTGGGTAAATATAAAAAAATTTGGAAAAATAAAAAATGAATGATACTTAAATAATTTCTGTAACAACTTCTGATTTCATATGTTGTAATACCTTCATAAATACACGAAAAAGAAAGAAAACTAAAACGTACTTATTTTTAAAATTCAAGTTTTATTTATTTTTTTCTCCACTGTATCGGCAAGAACCATAAACAGTGCTCGTGACTTATCTTCCTTATATTTATTAACCATATTATAGCCAACCCATCCTTCCACTGAAGGACTGAGTCGGAGATAATAACAGAATTGTAATAGTAATAAGCATGTTTTATAAAACCAGCGGGATAACATGGTAACCTATAGACTGAAGTATGGCTCATAGAGTCCCATCAGTAGTATACGAAGAATTTTAGAATATTAGTAAGTTATTAAATGCCAGCTGTATGTGTCTTTTTGAGTAATAACTAAAGGATTCTAGGCTATCTTTAGGAAGTTTAAGATTGGAAGGACGTTCGGAGGATGGGGATTTGAAAGTTCTAACCATTTTCCAGTTATGAGGAAGAGGGCTAATCCTAGAGAATGAAGAACAGAAATTCTTCCAGGAGGACCTTTTGGAGGCTTTGAGTATATACCGAGCTCTTGCGTTCGCTCGTTTATGAGCAAGAAGGTTTTCAGGTGAAGGGTTTAAATGAAAGGTTCTAAAGGTAGCGCGACTATGGTGAAATGCGCGATTGCATTTCTCATTCCACCAAAGAAATTAGGCTTTATTGTGATTATTAGATGTTAGATGACGGGTAGGAGAAGTTAGAGAAAGAACAGACATAATGGAGTTTAAAAAAGAATTATATAGGAACATGGGATCGGAGTCGAGTTGAGTGCTAGGGAGTGACGAGTCAACACAAGAACGAAACAGAGTCCAATTTGCTTTGGAAAGGTTCCACTGAGGAGAATTTAGACGCCGGAAGCAAGTCGGATAAGAAAAGTTAACAGGAGTTATTAGGATAGGAACATGGTCACTGCTGTAAGAACCCGCAAGCGTTCTCCAGTTATAATTAAGACTAATAGTGGATGAAGCAAAGGTCAAATCAAGAGAACTAGAAATGGATGGGCTCCTGAAATAGGTTGGGGAATTATCATTAAGAAGAATTAAATTATCGGAAAGGATACCATTTTCAAAGATGGAACTGTTAGAATTGTAAAATATGCAACCCCACGAGGGCGAATGGGCATTCCAGTCACCCTCGATAATAAATAGTTACAGGATAAAGTTGAAAAAAGCAGAAAGAGGGAACTGACGAAGATTAAAATTAGGGGGTACATAGATAGAGGCAATGTTAATAGGATGTGGAAGGGAGTGCAGATAGAGATGTGTCCTATGTTAGGTTGGTTAGAAATAGGAGGGAGGTTTAGAGAAACATTGTGAGAGCGGAAAGGAGTGCCATTTTTAACGAGGATCGTGGAACCACCATACCCGTCATTCCGTTCGCATCTAATTATTTTATAACCTCTAATATTAAAGTTTGTGCCTGACCGAAGCTACGTTTCTGAAATGAGGGCAACATTAACCTTATGAGTATCCAATAGACCCTCTAATGAATTTTTATTGGCTCTGAGGTCGCGTCAAATCCACTGAAGAATATTGAACACAGCTATCATGGTGAAACAAGGAACCTATTAGAAGTATAATGATTGAGGAAAGAGAGGACAAAAACAGTAAGAATGTACAATAGTTGATATAAAATAAAAAGAAAAACAAAGACATTCGTATTAATGGGATTGATATAGGTTGAAAGAGGAACGGAGGAAAAAGGAATTATAACGATTAGAAATCTGGAGGACGCAAATCGGGGTTAACAAATTAGAAGGGAATTCTAAGAGTAATGAAAGGAAGGAAGAAAGACGACATTTCTGTAGGAAATCAGAGGAAGCAAACAAAGAATTTCTGCTAGGAGCAAACGGGTTTTGAAATCTATGCCTAGATGCAATAATATCCGTTAGGATTAAACTATACCGCGCATGGCTCCTTGCTAAATAGCTCTTGCTATATGCGCTAGTCAATCTCACCGCTGAACCAGTAGAGTAGCAAATGTGAGAGAAAAAGAAAACAATTCGAATACAACCGAGTTCAGGTACTTAGCAAGTTATATTGACGCCAGTGCATTCGAAGGAGAAAAAAACGTAATAAATATTATCGTATGCTCAATTCTGATGTCACGTGACTCTGGCTTCTCCAAACTCCTCCAGTTTCACGATTAGATCAAGAAAAAAGACGGAGAAACCACCCAAGCTAAACAAATAGCTATCGCACAGCGGCTCGGGTTGCCGTGTCCTCCGAACTATCAACCACGCCTGGAGGCTCGCGAGTTATGTGTCACGTAATAGACGCGAATAACTTCAAATTATTAATAAAAAGATATATTCACACACAATTAGACCACGCGTCGGTGACTAGAGTACTTCGGAACAAAAGCAGGTGATCGACACATTTAACAGATAAACAACGCAAATATAAAAATATTAAAAATTCTTCACACGTATTAATTATTATGTCGACGGACAATAAATTTAATTTAAAAATTGATGCGGGTCCGTTGACCGCGCAACGCTTCAATTACAATAACTCTTTTAGAGCAAAACGGATACCACTGATTAATTGCCGAACGAACGAAAGACTCGCGAAAACCCAGGTAGTCGATCAGCTGTCGGTACTGCCCGACCAGTCGCAACGACACATCATGCTTATCACACGCGTAATTTTTGGCAAAATTACGTCGCTTTAGTCGGGCAGTGTATCCGCGTCTAGCCTTAGTTAATTTTACGTTATTATAATTGTGTTGGTACGGCATCGGAATTAGATTCCAACTTCCCAACCGTTCGAACCATTTAATCAACTACTTTACTTTACTCGGTCCGAACATTACTAGAGAAATATATACGAAATACTATGCTGTGTTGATCGATAATAAATAAAATAAGAAATATAAAATTTAATCTGTTTTTCATTTCCCACAGCATAGTAAAGCCAGAATTCCAAACACAAAATCAATATTTTATTCACGTTACTCACTGTAGGCTCATGACAGCTGCCCCCCCCCCTTAATATGATTCAGGACTCGTAAGATCTTGAATCATATTAAGTCAGACCTATTCGCCGCTAATAGGATCCGATCTCTACCTCAGTTCTCGCTAAAATCGTTTTTCTCCAATTTCGCAAAATATATATCATTATTATTTTTTTTTTTTTTATGTATTTTTTATTTTATTATTTTTTTTTATTTATAACTGCAGCTTTTCGAGTATATAATAAAAACGTTCGTACACGCACATCGCTATTTACATACCTAAGAATCTACCTAATTGACTAGAACGCCATCAAACATATCTATATATGACACTGTAATAATAATAATAAACCATAGATAGCGCTACTTAATTGATTGATAAACGTTATCAGCACACAATTGAGAGGGAGGAAACTGTGGAGAGGGTTTATAGGACGCTTTGGAGTTATGGATTTTATGGAAGGTATGAAATTTAGGATGTGGAAAAGAATTAGAGAGAAGAGAGGGAGGTGATGAAGGAGACTTAGAAGAATTACTAGGAGGAGATATAGACATTAAGGCTCGGTCGGCGTATGAAAAAGCACAAAATGCTAAGTTTTTTTTAAAATGGGAGGTCTCGTAGAATGAAATATTCTCAAACACCATAATACGTTTAATATCCTTTTGCCTGATTCATTCAGGGCAAGATCGGTCAAAGGCAGAGTGTGTGCCTTTGCAGTTACGGCAGACAAGCGGTTCCTGCGGTTGTGCATTCAGAAACTAGATGCTTAGAAGCGCAGTGTGAACAGGTGTTGGAAGAGCTAAGACCGTTCTTTGCGATATGCCCAAAAAGAAAACATTTGGAGCACTGCGTAGGCGATCGGACACTAGGGGACGCAGGAAATCGCATCTTTAAAATCGAAATGAATTCCGGGAGACTCCCTCATTTAAGATCAGCCCCGGGTCTCATACCTTCGAAGAAAAAATGGTGAAAAAGTGAATTATCATATGTGCGTAAACAAAAAGCAAAAAAAAACCTACTGTGTACACATGAATTATCAATAAAATTAAAAGTATGTTCTCTTTAAAAAATCAACTCTCTTTCCCTAACAAATTTAATACTACATAAATTGAACGGCATATAAGACATTTTATACACATATATATATATATATATACATATATATATATGTTGATATTTGCAATTTTTTATCAACAACATTATGTTTTCTTTTTCTACAAAAAAATATTTATATATATAAATTAAATATTGTGGATAGCAAAAAATAGTCGTTTTTTTTTTTTTAAATAAAAATAAAAACTTCATTTATAATGCATTATCTACGGCGGCGTTATGCTGGTATTGTCGTCACAGCGATACATTCTAATTTTGATACATTCATTTGATCTTTTTGATCATGGTATTTTCATTACGGGTATATAAATTAAACATGCATGTTTAAAATTACATAATTGTTTATGTGATTAGCAAAAAATAAATGAAATACAGTATGATTTATTAAATTTTTCGAAATAAAAATATATTTATAAAATCAGCAATCAATTAAAACTCGCTTCTATTTTAAATCATTTTTATACAGTTCAAAACTTTCAATAAAAATAAGAAATAAAATATTGTTAAAATTTTAATTATTTCACATTATAAAACGTTTTGCCCAGAAAAATTTGTAACGATTGCATGAGTATCAATGTTTGCATAGAGAATTGTTATTAATGGATTTGTTGAATGTTTATTTATTATTCAATATACACGTTAAAAGAACATTCACTTTTTTAACGTAATAAATTACATTTATCATATAAAATTTCTATAAATATTCATGTTATGTAGCATTTAGTTGCTTGAAAAAAAAAGAGAAAGTTATATAGAGAAAAAGTATATAATTTTATTAATCAACTCATATATTATTTTTTTATGTATAAAAATTAACTAAATTTTTTTTAGGATAAAAAATACAAATTTAAAATCTTGCATTTTTCTAGTATTGAGTATTTTAGGAAAGGAAACATAAATTTTGCACATGGAAAGTTAAATTTCTTTTTGTTCAAGAGCGCGGGGCCCTCTAGGGGTTGAGGCCCGGGGCTATAGCCCCCTTAACCTTTCCTTAGATCCGGCCCTGAACCCAGAGAAAATCCAAAACAAGGGAGGAAAAAACTGTAAAAAGAAATATTACTAATTGTTGATCTCAAAGTTGTAATAGAGTATTTAGGAAAAATGTTTACATGCGAAGAATATGTCGCTCGATATTTGATATATTTCAAATAATTGTAGCCAGTCTACGTCCAATAGCGGATTTAGGGCTGGCCGAAGGATTATTTTAAAAAAAATTGATGAAATTAATTCTTTATAACGTGTAATTGTTAGATTTTTGTAGCAATAACTTAGAGGCATTTTGTTTTAGTAAAATAATTGGCTTATTTTTTTTTTTTAATTTACAGGAAATTTACTGGGGGCCGAATTTATATGTATACTGCAGAAATATTACGTATAAATTCGCTAAAAATTTAATTTTAGCCGCAAAATACTCATTTCTGGTTATGTTAAGGAAGTGGAAAGGTGTCCTTTATTTTTTAAATTTATTTAGTGAGCGCGGATCCGGTTTTAAAAATTGCGCACATTTTTTAAAATTATTTGCGGAAAATATTTTGGGATATTTTTCGAAAATCGGTGTGAAAGTTGACTAAAGGTAAAAATCCAAATTCTTTTAACAATTCGAATTTCCATCGTCTCGGTTTAGCAGTGATACAATTTACGAACCAATTTTTTATTGGAAATTTTAAGCACAACAGTTTACCCTTCATCGTCTAATTTTTAGCAATATGTAGGGCATTTCTGAAATATTTTCTGGTCTAGTCATCTGGACAATGTATACTTTTCCTTATAAACATGTTTGAACAATGCGTTGAAACTCTTTTTACTTTTTTTAACTCTTTCTAGTGGTGTAAATTTTCGTTGTTGGAACTTTTTTATCATTTCATACATTCGAAAAAGATTCTTTCCTACTCTGATATTCTTGGTATCCTGTGTCCAAAAATACTGGCTGGAGGTATGCCAAGCAAATTTAGACATGTTTCATATCTGTGTGGTGAGCTCTTTTCGTTTTGAATTACATTCCTCTTTTTTGTTCCTCGACAATGACAGTCCGCTGTTTTTTCTCTTTTCGAAACGTTGTTTTTTAAGATTCGATAAACGGAAAAAGCCATTTCTCGCCTGTTCTCCTCTGCATCCAATTCTTTTTTATTCTCACTGTACAGTATTCAATATGCAGAGCTTCGACTCGCTGCTGGTGATTTCGAACATCTCGTATCACAAGTCTTCTATGCGAGGCATCTGAATGGCCTCCTCAGCGAAGCGCCGCTATTCCTTATTTCAAATTTACCCTTAAAGACCATCGCTAATGTTCATGTCCCAACGCAAAGTTGTGTTAGCATCACAACATGAATTATCTAAACGCAATCTTCGCCTATTTCTTTGAACCAAATTCCGCAACCTGCCTTCCGATTTATCCATACGACTTACTAAATATAGACCCCCAGTCACCGCAAGCTTTCGGGGCTCATTCGGGGCTCAGTCTGCAACTCCTCGGATGATTTATCTCCGCGGATGAACAGCACAGCTTCATTCGATTGTTTACTGCTAAATCAAAAAGGATCCAAGTTGCAATTGTTTATAAGCTATTGTCGTTTAGAGGAACACGTAGTTTACTGCACTGATGGATTCGATTTTATAGGCTTAGTAGGATGTGCTTTGATCTGCAAAAATATAATCGTATCTAGATTTCCTTTACCATCCTTCTTCTCGGCATTGTCTTCAGAATTGTACGGTATATTCTTAGCTTATACGCTTCGGACAAACATAAATAGTGCGACTGACTCTGTGCTCGCTATGAAAAATATAGAAGGCAGAAAACGTATCCAGATAATTTTGCAAAAAATCGATCTCCCATTCCGTTGCTATATGGATACCGGGACATTCAGGCATTTTGAGAAACACAATTGCTGACTGAGCAGCAAAGGAAGCAGCACTGATGCACCTGCTGCTCCGAATATAAGGATCCCACTATCAGACGTTAAATATCTAATCAAAAAACTTTTCTAGATCGTGGGGCAAGACAAGTAGACTAATTCCAGACCATCACACCTTCATCTCATTAAAGACAACGTCTGTCTACGAAATCACTTTCTCTCGCTTCATAAAGACCAGACCGCTCTGTGTCGGCTTCGCAACGGGTCCACAAGATGTTAACATGGTCACATTTTGTCTGGACTTTTCCGCTATGCTCTTCATGCAACTGCCCTATCTCTGTTACTCATTTTCTCGTACTATGTCCATTACTCGAAAGCCTGCGGCTCAAGCACAAACTAACTCCTAACCTTAAATCTCAACTACGAGACAATCCTACAACTAGCATATCCTTTCTATCCGTTCTTAAGGAATCATGCTTCATAGCTGGATACCACATCTCCCAGAAGGCACAGCGACTTGTTCGTATATCGGAAGAGTTTGTTTTCAAGTCGGAGTTTACTTTTTGGGCGAAGTAGCCAATTCAGTTTTTTTCATTTTTTGGCGATATTTTACTTTTTTTAGAATATTAAGTCGTTAGTTGATAAAAACGGTAAAACAAACACTTTGAAAGTGCAATTATTATAATGATAATAGTATTTTTTTTTAAGTACATTTTGTGTTGCTTTGATTTTAAATTGTTCAATCTGAATTTACCTTACTATCTTTCTTTTACAATTTGCATTTTAATTTTTCTATAACGGCACATTTGTTTTCGTGGCGAGTAATATTTATATTTATTGCCAGTAAATTTTCGTTAAAATATTAACGAAAACTTTTAGAGAGGCTTGAGATCCGTAAAGCCGTTGAAGTCAGCGCCAATAATTACAAATGTAAATATTAGACGTGCAACAAATTTTATATCAGAACTATTTAAATGGCGAAGGAGTAAGGTTCGCAGACATTTTCTCGAATCCATTATCTTGAAAGATATATATATATATATATATATATTGATATATATATAACTCGGCCATTTTGGCTTCGCAAGGGGCTGTGCCCCTTGACCCCTCTTGCTTTCATTTCTGTCTCTTTTTCTTCTATACTTTGTATAAAATGATCAAAATTTACAACGTAATTCTTACTAGCATCAACACACACAAAAAATAACATAACCCCAAAAATCCTATTCTAACATTTAACTTCCGTTGTATAAAATTAAGACATTTTTTCGTTACATTTTTCGTTACATTTTTCGTTACATATTTCATTACATAAAATTGTGACATTTTTTAAATAACAATAACAAAAATCCTACAAAATATAACAAACGTTACATAAAATTGGGACATTTTTTTGGGACATTTAGCGTTACATAAAATTGGGACATTTTTTCGAATGGGGGGTAGCCTAAGAATTACGTTGTAATTAATATATATATATATTGATATGAATCGATTTTCTTCCTGTTTCGGTTGGGAGCCAGTTGATAGAGATCGGCTTTCTTCTCTCCCGATGTTGAAAAAATTATGTAAAAAAAAAATATAAAAAAAAGTATAACGGGCTCCAGTGGTAAGTGAAAAGCTCTGCCTAGTAGAGCATTAGGCTTTTGTGGAAGAAAAAAAAACAAAATATAAAAAAATTGTCGATAAAAAAAGAAAAAAAAAGAAAAAAAAAAGGAATCAAAGAAAAATTGGAACGCGAAACCCGCCGTTCGGAGGCAGTAGTGTCTCTCCGGTGGAGATGTCACGGGCTCGCTACGTGTCCAGTAAGAAATGCCTGGTACTATAAATCGCGTTTTATATTTAAAAAAAAAACAGGGAAAACAATTTACAAACATATCCCGTGACTAACAAAAAAATTCCAAACAAAATTTCGATCAATTATAACAAGTGCGCGCTACGTGTAACAATAAGCGAGAGAAATTAATTGCGACGGCGTGATCTCTTGACAATGAAAAGTACAACTGAACTACTCTGTAATGTACATCGAATTACGCCCTAGAACCATTATTGAATTATCATGCACGATGTACGAACGAAGATTTCGGTACCGGATGGGCTTTTACCGAACGACATAGTCGAATCGCTGAAATTACCACCCGGTACCCCTTATCAAGTAATATTATAAACGCCGTCGAATTTTCTAGAACATTTCTTATATTATATGTATTCTAAAGCGGCCGCTACCTTGTCTTTCCGGGATTTTATAAACTTCCCTCAGCTTAATGTTTCTCGGTGCAGCTTCTACCCGACACGCACTCGCCCCGTACTCATAGAGTACTCTCCACTATCGGCCACTATACACACGCACACAGTCTCACCTGACGCAACATTCGACCGTGCCCGGGAATTTCGGTTTTAGCCGATAAGCATCTCCGATATGTACGATATTACGTCGAATAGAACGTGCTGTTCGATAAATCACGAAATAAATGATTTTAATCAGAGAAATATGTTTTTATAATTCGAACACCGCTGAAAGATAGCGCTATAGGTATCGAATCCGTTACACTACGTACGGCTATTATACAAGTAAAGTGGAAATCGGGTACACCTATGAATATTGCCGGAGAAAGTCACAGATTACATCTAACTATATATGTTAATCTCTATCAGTTACAATGACTAATCTCAATTATTACAACCAAAACTTTGATAGGCAAGTAAAAAATTTATTGCTTGTAACGAGGTGGTAGCATAATATTTAATTTTGAAAGGGGTTTGAAGATGAATTTAACAAAAAATAATTCGTTTCTTTATATTTTTCTATGAAAAAATAAATATTGTACAAACATACTATATATATATATATATATATATATATATATAGTAAGTTATAACAAATACAAATATAACAAATTGAAGAATAAAATGATTGCTTACTTAGAAACGTTTTCGGGTACAATCCATCATTCATCAGCTACCCCGAAAACGTTTCTAAGTACGCAGCATCATTTTATTCTTAAATTTGTTTGTTATATTTGTATTTGTTATAGTCTACTCTATATTCTATATTAACAAACAGGATGTTAAAAGATTCTTTATTAAACAGATATATGTTATTGTTACTTTTTCTTTTGCTGTTGTTAGCTGACACATTAAATGATTATTGTAAACTTAACGAGATTGATGAAAAACTACAATGATACAAGTCGTTACGAAAAACCATGAAAAGTAACAGGGAATATATTGAAAAATTATTATACTTTATTCGATATTAACGGAAAAATGATCAAATTATCGAGCCCTCTTAATCGACATTTACTGTATATAATGAATTAAATTTCGTATACAGTGCAAGTTGCAGTTTAGACAGATGCTCTTAATGTTGTAATAATGTAAATTATAATCGATACAGGATAGTACATATAAATTCGTATGTTAATCAATAACGTACGTCACAGTGATTGCCTTATTTTATCGTAACTATTTAATGATAAACAGAGAAACCTGGTGCTTTGAGGACAAGAAGATTTCAAAGTCTCGGTGAATTCTGAAAAAGAAAAAGGCCGATCCTAGCTAACCCAACCTATATTTGGTAATGTTAATACATCTATACCGCCATGTGTAATTCGTTGAAAAACATTGATCAAATCGGTCCCTAAAACCCCTTTACTATTAAAAAAATTTAAACTTTTAGAAACATGATTTTAGAAATTTTTAAAGGCAAGCGATTAACAAGGCGGCATTGCCCCGAACATTGAAAGACGCCAAACACAAAAATCTGAATTTCATAAAAAAACATTTGGTTACATCGATTAACTTCTCCATCAAACATTTAGAACGAATTTAAAAAGATAAGAATCAACGTTTTTTCATAAATTAAACCATTTCAAATTTACGCAGTAAAGTTTTTAAAAGTAAAAAATTAATTTTAGAGCGGTAGAAGTAGACAGAAATAAATATTTTTTCCCGTTCCGAAAAGACTACTGGAGAAAATGATGTATAACTTAATACTATAAAATGAAAAGTCTGATGAATTATTTTCCGAAGATAGTTTTAGTACAGAGTGTAAGATGCGTGTAATTTATTTTCCGAGATGGAAAAAAGTTGGCGCTCAAGTTTTTCTTGAAAGATAAAGCAAAAAAAGAACAAATATAATTTCACAGCTTGAAGAAAAATTTCCCAAAGCGCAATCAATTTTCGTGCGCAATGATAAAGCTGTATTTTTGTCAGAAATTTTCCGGAAAAAGAAAAAAAGAATATGGGAAAAAACACGAGACAAGCGCAGGTAAGAATGATAGTCAATTACATTTAAAATTAAAATATCAACTTTCACAATACAATTTCGTCTCTTTTTAGGATTCCGTATACATATAATGTACGGAATCCTTATAAGATGGTACACAAATGACAAAAATATCAAATAAAAATCAATAATTCACGAACGGCTTGACTTATAAACTTCAAATTTGGAACATAAATTACAATTAAAATTCTCTTTAAAACGATCTATAACTTGAAGATGACCGATTACCCTGGGCGGCAAAAAACCCAAAAAACCGTCAAGAATATATAATATGGTACATAAAACGACCTCAAAAATCACTTAAAAAATCATAACTCGCCACTAGATAAACTTATAACGCTGAAATTCAAAATATAAACTACAATGCAGGAGTACTTTCATAAAATAAAAAAATTTGGTTACAAAAGTTATGTAAAGTTGCCCAAAAGTTCAAAAAAGCGCAAAAAATGACGTGTAGCCCCCCCCTAGTGTCGCGAATATTACCGTTAAAATTTTGAACACGGTTACAAATATGCGCTTCCACGTATATTTCTCTAGTTCGGAACATTCGAATTTCCAGCTTTAAAATTGGACCCTCGGGGCACCGAAAGCTCGAGATTTTGGAAAAAAATATTTTTTTTCTTGGGCTTGTGATATATCATTAGAAAGATCTCTAGTAGTCGGGAACGAAACCGAATTTCATTTTCTTAACCAAACTTTCAAAGTTGCGGTAAAGCTCAAAAAATCGTCAGCTCCAATTGCGGCCCCCTCCTTGCGACGCGAGTATTACAGCTATAAATTTGGAACATGGTAGAAAATACGCGACTCTACGTATATTTCTCTGATTTAAGACAATCGGACCCCAACTTTAGAATGAGACCCGTGGGGCACCGAAAATTCAAAATTTTGAAAAAAAAAATTTTTTTTTCTGAGGTTTGTGATATATCATTACAAATATCGCTGTTTGTTGGGAACGAAAACGTATTTCATTTTCTTAACGAAACTTTCAAAGTTGCCGAAAAGTTCAAAATAGCGCGAAAAATTACTTTTTAGCCCCATAGCGAAGCAAATATTACAGCTAAATATTTTGAACACGGTTAAAAATATGCGCTTCTACGTATATTTCTCTAATTCGAAACATCCAGGTTTCCAGTTCTAAAACTAGACACTCGGGGCGCCGAAAGCTCAAAATTTTGAAATAAAATATTTTTTTCTTCGGATTGTGATATATTATTAGAAAGATCGCTATTCGTCGGGAACGAAACCGTATTTCATTTTTTTAACGAAATTTTAAAAGTTGCAGGAAAGTTCAAAAAAGCGCGAGCTTTAATTTGTAGCTTCCTCTTTACGACGCGAGTATTATAGCTATAAATTTGGAGAAAGTTAGAAAATATGCAACTTCACGTATATTTCTCTAATTTTTAACATCCAGGTTTCCAGCTTTAAAATAAAACCCTTAGGGCGCTGAAAGCTCAAAATTTTTAAAAAATATTTTTTTTTGCCCGAGCTTATAATATATCATTGGAAAGATCGCTATTTGTCGGGAACGGAACCGTATTTCATTTTCTTAACGAAACTGTCAACGTTCCGAAAAGTTCAAAAAAACAAAAATAATTACCTTTCTCTCCCCCAGCTCCACGAATATTACAGCTGAAAATTTTGAACGCGGCTAAAAACGTGCTGATCCCCTTATATTTCTCTAGTTTATAACATTTGGATTTTCAGTTTTAAAATTGGACCTGAAGGCGCCGAAAGTTCGAAATTTTGAAGAAAAATTTTTATTTTTCTGACACATGTTATATACCATTTGAAGGATCGCTATCTGTCGGGAAAGAAACCGTATTTCATTTTCCTTATTGAACTTTCAAAGTTTGCAGAAAAGTTCGAAAAAGCGCGAGAATTGATTTGTGACGCGGGTATTATAGCTAAAAATTTTGAGGAAAGTAGTAAATATGGGCATCCATGTATATTTCTCTGGTTTGGAACATCTAAGTTTCCAATTTTAAAATTAGTGGCTTGGGGCTCTGAAAGCTCGAAATTTTGTAAAAAAAAAATTTTTTTCAAGTGTATTATTATTGGAAAGAGTGCTATTTTTTGGGAACGGACCCGTATTTCGTTTTCTTAACGAAACTTTAAAATTTACTAAAAGTTCATAAAATTCTGAAAAATTACGTGTAGCCACGCTTGTAATTTATGTATTGTGTTCAAGATTTTGAACAAGGTTAAAAAAAAAATTCAGAACCTTAAGCGCGGAAAGCTCGAAAGTTTCAAAAATAATATTTTTTTTCCGGTCATGATCGATGGAAAGATCGTTATTTGTCGAGAACGAAACCATAAGTTATTTCCTTAATGAAACTTTCAAACCTTGATGTTCCAAACTTGAGAAATATATGTCGAAGCGCATATGTTTAACCCTGTTCAAAATTTTAGCTGTAATACCCGCGGCGCTAGAGGGGAGGAACTGTTTGAATTTTTTGGCAACTTTAAAAGTTTCTAAATACGGTTCGGAATTATGTTTAGAGACTCCCGTGGAACTGGCGTACGAATTTCGACTGTTACTGGTTGAATGTCGGATGGTAACAATCCGCACGAACGGATAATATTATTCCCCCACGCGCACAACTAGCAAGCACCGGATTTGATTGGAGAACTTTATAGTTTTTTAGTTTTAAATGTTGGTTTTGTTTTAAGTGGGTTTCTTGAATGCACGAAATAAACAGGTTTGTTAATCGGTGTTATTTTTCTTTTGGCTTTATCGGAATACGAGACTGCAGCGGTTTTTAGAATTTGGTTCGGATTGTTATAATTTGCGTTAGTAGTGCTAGTACGAGGGCTAAGAAACGGAACGGGATCGCAGGTTTCGGTTTGGTTGTTTTCATTGCGGCTTGTGTTAGTAGTGTTATGAACTGTAATGAAACGAACGGACTCACCGCATCATTGTTTAGGTGGTACGTCCGCTTGATGAAAAACAGCTGCGAATAGTATTTCGATTTGTTAAACAATTTAACGCCCTATGCTAGTAAATAAATAAAAAAAAAATATTTAATAATGGTCTAACGTACTGAGAGAGTCGAAAGAAAATACCGAATTGTTAAAAAATCATCACAGTAGAACGACAGTCTTTTTCACATCACGGAACTATATCGACCTTTTTTGGTAAAGTAACCAGTTCGTCTTGCAACCGAAAGAAGTTTAATAACAAAGTAACCAAATTGCCTCGAAATTCGGTTTTCCAATTAGTGACATTTACAAAACTCATAAACTATAATTTCGATTACCGTGTCTCTCCCTCGCATTCGCCGAGAATCCAGGATGCAATCACCAACATACACCAAACTGCCAGCAGAGAATACCAGCATTCTAGCAGCCGCAGCAGAGTGATACGTAGCATCAATATTATTTCTAATTAATATTTTTTGCGTGTTTTCGTTTATATGTTTATTAAATTTCTTTGACGGTTGGCTATTCAAGAAAGATAGTTGTAGGAATTAACAAAATTACACATTTTAAAAAATCATAAAACCCTAATATTAGTATTATTAAATCTAAACCAATAATTTAAAAAAATAAATAAAAAAAGGATTTAATTAATTTTTCTTCATAACCGTTACATTTCACTTCAAATTAGTCTAAGTCTTCGATTCAAATTAGTATTTTGCTTTACTGTTTTAAATTATTATTAGAAAAGATCTCTGAAATTTATTAAGATATTAAATTAAAATAGTAAAATAAAAATAGAAATTTATTCAAACAAATTTTCTCACATACTAAATAATTATAGTTATTGTTAACTTTCATACGGAATCCTCAGCGCATGAAACCTCATGCTTGACTGAACTTGTTTATTATTATTATTATTATTATTATTATTACATTAGAAGGTACAGGCGCCGGCTGCTCAAATGGGCCATACGCGCCCGGGAAACGGAAGGGATACTAAATTGAATTTAGGAGTTTAAGGGAATGAAGGAATTGGAACGCACTGCGGATATGACACGGAGAATCAGCTAGGAGTTGTGGTAAGGAAGGGGGGAGGCCATGCTGGACTCTAAGTGCTATAAGGGAATGGAAAGCTGTGTTCTTCGGTAAAAGGGACAAAGAGGGGGGTCGGTGCGTTGTAGGAGATACGAATGGGTCAGGCGGGAGTGGGAAATCATAAGTCTGGTAAGAATATTATTTTTTTTCCTTGAACGGAATGGAAGGGGATCTGAGATAGAGTATCAGGTTTAACAAGGAAAAGGTTGTTTTGTTGATCAGAACTCCATACTTGTTCCCAGGATTTAATTATAAGGGATTTCAAGAAGGATTTCATATCGCTGGTAGAAGAGAAGTACGAGAAGATCGATGGAAGCAGGGATGTTTCCCTAGCAGCTCGGTCGATGGCCTCGTTACCAGGGAAACCAATATGACTCGGGATCCACATGACAGATATAGAAATTTGGGATCGAATACGGAGATCGTGAAGGAGAAGGATACGTTGTACAATTGTATTATCTGTGTAAAAGTTGTAGAGGGACATTAGAACACTGAGTGAATCAGTAAGAGTGAGGTATTTAGAATGAGGTGGAGCGGTGGAGAGAAGACACTTGTAGATGGCGAAAGGTTTAGCCGAAAATACACAGCAGGATTTCGGAAGCCGGAAGCGATGGGTGGTGGGAGGGACAGAAAAGGCTGATCTAACATGGCCAGTAGATTTTGAGGCATCCGTAAAGCAGAAGATGTAGTCAGCGTATTTGACAGTTTCGAAAGTAATGTGTTGACGAAGGATGTAGTCGGGATATATTATCTGGGGTTAGGAAAAGCCAAGGAGGAGGGTTAGTGTACACTGGAGAAAGGGGAGGACTGAGAATAAATTTTCTAATTTGGGGAAAACGAGATTCGAACTTATTTTTGATGCTAGTTGCAAAGTTAGGAACACGCAGAGTAGTCTGGCTCTGTTGCTGGGAGTTGAAAAGGAACTCATTGATCGGAAAGTTTGGATTGACAAGAGTGGAAGTCAAAAAGTTATCCGTTAGGATCTCCCTTCAGAAATATAGGGGCAGCTGTCCGGATTCACAATTAAGACCGGCTGTGGAACTGGTGCAAAAGGCTACAGTGGCTACTCGGATGGCTGAATACTGGATAGAATCTGAGGATGACAATAGAGCGCATGGCAACCGTATTCTAATCTAGACCGGATTAATAATTGATATATCAGTAATAACATTTTCCGGTCGCCGCCGTTACTTTTATTATTGATCCGCTTTAATATACCGAGAGCTTTAATGCATGTCCTCTTGAGATCCTTGTTATGTGCGTTCCATAGGAACTTGCTGTCGACTGTTACTCTAAGGTAGCGCACCTCCTCCTTTCCCATTAGCCGAAAACGAAAATCTAATTTGGTACAAATTTTTTAATAATTTCGTCGCATTATTTTTAAATGGAACCATCGTAGCATAAGAGAATTGTTAAATAAATAAATTTCGCTGGATTCGCTAAGACCAACACAGTGTTGAGCCAGGAAGTGCCACAAAGGTTATTGAAGTGTAAAAACAAAACGGTTCTATGTAACCTTTGTGATTGTTATCAGTATAAAAACGAAATCGCTGACTGTAAAGTACACTTATAGATTATTCGTTTTCATGAGTATAAAGCTACGCGGAAATTTTACAGTGCATCATTTTTGTAAGCACATGGAAACTTACTAATGTTACTGCTCAAGTAAAAATAACGTATAACAATTTTTAAATCTTTACACATTTTTTTTTTTTTTTTTGGATGGAGGGAGAGGACACCTTTAAAAGCAGCAGTACATCGGTAAAATAATGTGAGACTAAAATTAATTCAGTAATACGTTTATCGCGAGTATCTAATGTTTCATCGCTGTCGTTGAAAAATGGCCGATCGGTGTAATATCGCATGCCATCAAATACATCAGGTATATATTTCGTGGTGCTATAACTAATGAAAATAGAGTGGGTATTAATGATAACAATAAAACGACGGAAGACAAATTTATTTGGACACCTCATGAAAGGTGCAAAATACCAACTATTACGGACAATAATAATGGTTCTTATCACGATGGAAGAAAGGCGGGAAGAAGAAAGACCTCTTAGTTGGAAAATATCAAAAAATAGATCGGGATGAAGAGAGCAGAGGGTTTATTATTCGGAATAGCAATGGACCGGGGCTTGATTCATCAGATATAGTCCAAACCATGCAGGGTGATTAAGCGATACCCGAGCAATCGGCCGGCACGGGAAGATGTATTTTGTCTTGCGTGGTATTGATCCGCGCGTGTCTTAAGGTGAAATAATGACTTTATAACGGAATGTATTTCGTCAGTTTCCATGCCTGAATTTAAAACATTGAGTAGAGAGGTCTGGTCATAATTCAGGACGTATTTTAGATTTTACGGGGTTCTTCAAACCGTTACAAATTGTGTTTTATTATTTATCTAAGATAAAAGCCGAATTTTCCACATGTTTTAAATGCAAATCAATAGATACGTTCAACTGTTTTCCTGAACAGTACACTTCTATTCAGTTCTCAGCAACGTGTATAACTAACGTACCACCCGTAATTTAAAAGACCAAAACTTCCAGGGAATCAAATTTTAGTATACTCGTGTTTTTATTAACGATATCATTTTCAAAGTTTGATGTTTAAATAAAACGTCCACGTTAAACCGGAAAAATGCTCGTTTTAATTATAAAACTGGAATAATAATTTAAATGGGATACTAATTGAATTTAAATTATATATCTCAGGAACTCGGCATCGATTCTTGATTGATCGAAGTTGTCAAAAATTCACTGATTATTGTGGAAACTTTTTGCGGATTTGTGAGTTGCACATGATGATCCGCTTCAACTACAGCCAACTGAAAGTACGGCGAATTTTTCTCGATTTCATTAAATAAATGTTTATACGTGTCTATATGCGCATATCCCGGCAAGCAAGCAATATGTAAATAGTGGCACTTTATTTTTTTGCTTAATTCTGCTAACAAACTAGGAGACGGAGGTCCTAAAAATGGTACCTAAAAACAAAACAGTTCATTAGATCGGCATGAGTTTTAATTATAATTTTATAATAAATAAAAATATTAAGGAGCCGTCACTGATGTGTATTTATTAATAAGTATGATAAATATAACTCATTACGCTATCCTAAAATTGTAATAAAATTACAAATTCGACACTTTTGATTCGCTATTATAATACTTTAGCAAAGAAAAAATTCAAAAAAAACCTGGACATTTTATTCAGAGTTTACAAGAATATTTTAATGTAAAATTCCTACGTTCCATCCGAATAAATAAAAGAAAAAAAAAACACGAAAAAAATTATATTTTTACGAACATTAATATTTTACAAAAACAACGCGCAATTTAAAACCGTAAACTATGTTTCCGATGTATGCACTTGTTCCGCATAACAAGTAATTGTTCACATTTCCAATAAAACTAATCGATTAACCGTCATCAAAGAGGCTATCGTTTCAAAATGTTCTACATTTAGTTCATCTTTTATTTTGTTTTATTATATCATACAAAATAGCATACATCGCTGATTTAAGTTGGCATTAAAAAAAAAAAATCGATTAACAATAATCGATTATTAAAAATTTAAAGCTTTCACAGTGATTACTCATGATAAATAATTTTCGGAAACAACTGTTTTTTAAAAAAGATATTTTTTTTTTTTTTTTTTTTTTTGGGCGCATCAACTATGGACCATTGCCCAGACACAATGGGAAGAAGAGACAACTTACTAGAACCTAATTCGATTGGAAACAGCTGAAATAAAGGAACCAAGGACAAGAACAACAGACTGGGAAGGAAGGGACAAGATGTAAGACGCACAGTAAGGAGTGGGAAGCCCCAGCTTTATAAGGTGAAGATAGAAAAGAGAACGCTCCGCAGAAAGAGCAGAGCACTCGAAGAAAATGTGATCAGGATCACAGACAACTGCTTCATCTGGATGCAACGGACAATGAGGAGAGGGAAGCAAAGAGAAACGATAGTGTGTGATTAAAGCGCAGGCGGACAATAGAGGAAATTATAAATCGTGAAAGAGAGGGAAACTCCGAGAACCATGGATGAGAAGGAAGTGTAGGTTGGATTGAAAGGTAGAAGGAACGATTGTTGGAAAAAGAAGAAGGGTACACATCCGACCAAAATCTGAAGTGAAGCTTCTTAATTAGGGGTAATAGATTAACAGCCGGGATTTTTTTTAAATAGAAGCGAGAACGAACAGCAACCTGAGCCAAAGCATCCGCCATTTCATTACCCTCGATGCCTCTGTGACCAGGAACCCACAGTAAGTCAATGTGTACAGAGTGATGGAAAGAAAGATTTATAAATGAGAGATCGTATACGAAGAATGAAGAAGTCAGAAGAGGGAGGAGAAAGCGGTGAACTGATAGCCTGGAGAGCATCCATGGAGTCAGAAATGATTAGATAGTCGGAGCACGAACGATTGGACGAGATATGTATGATCGCACGAAGGATAGCCATCAATTCGGCCGTAAAAATAGAACAGAAAGATGGGAGGCGAAAGGATTTGGAGAAGTTGGAGTCGGGAAGAATAAAAGACGATCCGACCCCACCGGGTCCTCTAGAGCCATCAGTAAAAACAAGTGCATGAGAAGGAAAAAGACAACTGACCGTACTGCGAAATTCCTGTTTAATGGCGGTCTGAGGCATAAACTTAGAAAATTTAGGGAGAAAATGTACTTTGGGAGGGTGTAAGAGGTCGAAATAATTGAGTGAGAAGTACGGAAAATTATTGCTGGATATAATATGGGAGGAAAAATGGCTAAGACGTTGAGAAATAAGGGATTTTATTAGAAACAAAACGCCAGTTCTTGGCAATGTAAATGTAGGAAGGAATAAGTTGAGACGAAGTGATAGGTAAACGTATGGAAAGGAATCGATAGCCCAAATAAGACCTTCGAACTGAGAGGGGAGGTATGTTAGATTCCGCGAGTATTGCTGAAATGGGAGAGGATTTGAGAGCACCGAGGCAAAGACGGAGACAGGAGTTTTGTATTATATCTAATTTGGAAAGAAGGGATCTAGAGGCACAACCATAGATAAAAGAGCAGTAATCAAACTTGGAACGAATAATGGATGTATACAGGGAAATGAGCAGATGAGGATCACCTCCCCATTTGGTTGGAGACAAGGATTTTAGCAAGTTCAGTCTTTTAACGGCAGAGCAAGAAAGGTGGTCAATATGCTCAGAGAAGGTCAGACGACTATTAAGGTAAATACCGAGATAGCAGAAGCAAATAACACGGGAAAGAGAAACTTGATTCAGGGATAGGTTGACTAATGTGGAATTGTAGGGGCGGAGAGTAAAAACCATAGAAGAGGATTTAGAAGGAGAAACAGAAAGGTGAATAGAAGATAGGGACTGTTCAAGTGCAAACAAAGACGAATTAAGAGATTCGTTGGCGATTACCAAGTCGTAGGAAGAGGAAAAAAGAAGAATATCATCCGCAAAGAATAAAGAGAGGGAGTTTAAAGGAAGAGATGCTACAGCAATGGTATGTATATTGAAGAGGGTAGGGCCGAGGGGGGAACCTTGCGGAAGACCGCGGAAAACACTTCTTGTAGCTCGAAGCCACAGAGAGGAAATGTGGATAATGCGACTTATCATAAGATTAATAGTCAGCGAAATGAGTTTGACCGGGAGATTAATTGCGGCCATTGCGTCTTTTAGACTAGGTAGATGAACGTTATCAAAGGCTGAGGATAAGTCGATAAAAGAAGCCAGCATGAAATGCTTATGTATGAAGGATTTATAAACGTGGGAAACAAAGGAGCTAATACAATCGGCAGGACCAATGCCTGTTCGAAAGCCAAACATGTTGGAAGGAAGTAAGTTGTTATGTTCCAGCCACCAAACAAGACTTTTTTTCAGCATGCCTTCGAAGAGTTTCCTGAAACATGATGCCAAAGAGATAGGACGTAAGGAAGCATTTTTTTCGGGATGGGAATAACGATAAAGGAGTTCCAGGAAGACGGAGTAATGCCTCTGGATAAAAAGGAATTGAAGAGTTCAAGGAGAAACGCAAGTGACTACTCAGACAGATTTTTAAGGGCTATGTATGGAATACCATTTATACCCGGTGTAGGACTGGTAGAGTTTAGGAGAACAGACTTCAGTTCATTGATGTTGAATGCAGATGTTAAAGGTTGCGGGGAAGAGCTCTGTACGGAAGGAAAGGAGTAAAGTTCATCAAAGTTAGGAACGTACGCGGGAGCAGTGGAGTCGACAAAAGATAATAGGCTATCACGAGTGAGATTAAGGGTAGACGGGTGTTCTGAAAACGGGGATTTGAACGCCTTAGCCATTTTCCAAATATGAGAAAGTGGAGTAGTTCTGGAGAAGGAAGAACAGAAGTTCTGCTAGGAGGACCTCTTTGAGGCTTTCAGCATGTACCCAGCTCTAGCATTAGCTCGCTTGTGAGCAAGAAAATTCTCGGTAGTAGGATTGGAGCGAAAGTTTCTAAAAGTAGCTCGACTGAGCCTAAAAGCTGCCTCGCACTCGTCATTCCACCAGAGTGAAGATGCCGACGTACCTCGCTTGGAGCGCATCGAGAGGCGAGATGGAGAAGATAAAGAAAGAGCAGATGTAGCGGAATAAAGAAAAAAATTATAGGATGATATGGGATCAGAGGAAGGACACAAATTAGGAAGCAAATGATCCATAATAGAACGAAATAGAGCCCAGTCCGTTTTGGAAAGATTCCATTTGGGAGAATGAAGGGGCCTAAATGGAGCAGGAGAAGGAAAATTGAAAGGAGTTATCAGAATGGGAACATGATCACTACCAAAGGTACCCGCAAGAGTGTTCCAGTTATAGTTGAGGCCAGCATTGGGAGAGGAAAAAGTTAGGTCAAGGGAACTGAAGATTGACGGACTTCTAATATATGTAGATAGAATTTTCAAGGACAGTACTATTAGAGTTATAGGATGAGCAACCCCAAGAGGGGGAGCGAGCGTTCCAGTCGCCACCAATGATAAAGGGATGAGGAAGAGAATTGAAAAACTGAGAGGGGAAAGTGACGAAGAGTAGGTTCGCTTAACGTTTCGACCAGCTTACACTGGCCATCATCAGAAGCAAACTGAAGAACGGAGCGAAAATTGCGATTGACAATAACATTAAAATAAGAATCAGAAATCATGAAAAACCCAAATCAACACAGATAACCTACCTCTAAACAGGAAAACCGACGAAACGCAATAATAACGGATAGATAAAATATAAAAACATAGGAAAAAATAATAATAATAAAAGGAACAAAATCTAAACGGGAAAACCCGACAAAACGCATAACAACAGATAGATGAAATATAAAAACATATGAAAAAAGAAATATAATAATAATAATAATAAAAGGAACACAAAATCTAAACGGGAAAAACCGACAAAACACATAACAACCGAAGATAATAAAATATAATGTAAAAACATATGAGAAAAAAGGTATTAGAAAAAATATACAAAAGGAACAAAAAACATCGGGTCACAGTTGGGGCAGGGGGGAAAAACGAATAACAACTTATAAAAAATAAAACTAAAAACGTTGGAAACGCACGGAACAACCAACTGATCAAAACAAAAATATAAAATATTACAACAGAAACAGTTGAATTACCTGAACAAGGACTGGGAACTAACTGAAAATTGCTTGGAATCCTCACCTGAGGACCCACTCGAAACCTATCCGGAGGAAGCACCAGAGGGCAAGGCCCCGGGCATTGGACCAACGGAAGCTTAACCAAACGAAGTAAAACAAAGCAAATCCAACCGAAAGAAGAAACCACTCGGACCGGCGGGATGTGGGAACAAAAGACCAAGAAGAAGTGAAATGCGGTGGCGGACGTCAAGGTACCTAAAGAGACACAGTCAAAATTAAAACCAAATAGCCCAGAGTTGGAAAAGAAAAATGAAACCTACCTGGTCGCTGTTATAGATGCAAGTTCGTCAACCGTATGACTGGTTTCCATGCCGTGGGAACACGTAGACCTTCTTCTCTGTTAAAATTTGGCCATTTCTCAATTTCGATGGCTTCTCTAACCAACCTCCTACCGGTGTGAACTTCCTTAGCTAAAGGAACACTATCCTCAAATTTGATAGTATGATTCGTTTTCAACTGATGTTAACGCTGCTGTGGTTATGAAAACCACTGTTTACAAACAGAAAATGTTGGACTTAATAAATGATGGTCCATACACAGAAATTCATAAAAATCCGCTACCTATGGTAGTGAAGAAAGTTTAGAAAGTTATAAAAGATTCTAGTTTAGATTCATATTTGAAGAGGAACTTGATTTCGCATGTCCCTACATTGCCTAGACTTTACGGTTTACCTAAAATACATAAACCAGGATGTCCGATGAGGCCGATTGTTAGTGCTATTAATAGTCCTACCTACTTCTTGGAAGGGTACATAGCCAAACAATTAAAAGGGTTGATTGGTAATACCTCCGCGCACATACAGAACACGGAGCAGTTCATTAGTAATTTAAGTGGTTTGAAATTGGACCCCAATGATATTATTCTGAGTTTTGATGTTGTTTCTTTGTTCACTAGTGTTCCAGTAGAAGACACTATCCGGTTGTTGAAAAAAGAAGGTATCTCGGGCGAACTAGATGGTTTCATAGAAGCAGTTACAGGATCCACTTACTTCACTTTCAACGAGAGGTTTTTCGTGCAACATGACGGCATGGCTATGGGGTCTAGGTTGGCTCCCATTTTTGCTAATTTTTTCATGGAGCAGCTAGATAGTATCGTACTTAACGATTGGCAACCGAAGTGTTTGTAAAGATATGTGGATGACACATTTGTCATCTGGCAGCATGGTAGAGAGAAGTTAGATAAGTTTTTTGCGTTCTTAAATACTTTTCATAGAAATATACTGTTCACTAGGGAGGAAGAATGTAATGGAGAGTTAGCGTTTCTCGATGTCCGCATCAAACGCAATAATTTGGGTGATGTTTTCACATCTGTACATCGAAAAGAGACGCACACGAATAAATATTTGCATAAGACCTCTCATCACTTGCCGAGCCAGAAGGTCGGTGTGTTTAAGACCCTTGTACATAGAGCACAGAAGGTGTCCTGCCGCGATAGTCTCCAAGAGGAGTTAAGACATCTTAAAGGTGTTATGGTCAAAAATGTGTATAGCACGGATGAAGCAAGTAGGTATATCAGTAAGTTTAGTTGCAATAGTTATGTTAATATTAATGAATCTGAACAGTTTGCTACTAGTGTTGTGCTACCGTTCATCAAAGAAGTCACGGAAAGAATTGGAAGGATTTTACGTAAAAACAATGTAAGACCAGTCTTCGGTACGTGTATGAAAATAAGGAACATGTTAAGAGGTCCAAAAGATAGTTTACCTCGGTTACACTGCGCCGGTGTGTACAAAATACCCTGTTCGTGTGGATTAAGCTATATCGGTCAGACTAGTAGGCTTATTGAAACCAGGGTGAAGGAGCACAGGGCTGATTGCGCGCATAGGCGGGTGCACAAACCCGCCTTAGCGGAACATCAGTTGAAAACGAATCATACTATCAAATTTGAGGATAGTGTTCCTTTAGCTAAGGAAGTTCACACCGGTAGGAGGTTGGTTAGAGAAGCCATCGAAATTGAGAAATGGCCAAATTTTAACAGAGAAGAAGGTCTACGTGTTCCCACGGCATGGAAACCAGTCATACGGTTGACGAACTTGCATCTATAACAGCGACCAGGTAGGTTTCATTTTTCTTTTCCAACTCTGGGCTATTTGGTTTTAATTTTGACTGTGTCTCTTTAGGTACCTTGACGTCCGCCACCGCATTTCACTTCTTCTTGGTCTTTTGTTCCCACATCCCGCCGGTCCGAGTGGTTTCTTCTTTCGGTTGGATTTGCTTTGTTTTACTTCGTTTGGTTAAGCTTCCGTTGGTCCAATGCCCGGGGCCTTGCCCTCTGGTGCTTCCTCCGGATAGGTTTCGAGTGGGTCCTCAGGTGAGGATTCCAAGCAATTTTCAGGTAGTTCCCAGGTCTCATCAAATACATTAGTTCCAGGATTTTCTAAAAAAAGTCGCACGATTAGAAACGACTAACAAAAAACAATCCATTATCGCGCTACAAATAACGCTCAAAATAATCCACAGATTGCGATAATTCCTTCTCGCATTTTATTTTTGTCACTTTCGACCATTAAACAATGGGGCTACCAATTACTATCGGTTTTTAACTACATGTATATTATCAGAGACGTGTTGAAGTTTTCCCGTTCTGTATTTATCACACTGATGCGGACATATTGATGCATAGAAAAATTTGCTGCTGCACACTTCTTACAATATACCGCCTTGATCGAAAAGTTTCAGGAACGACCACCGTGTGAGGCTTTGCCACCCAATTTTAGTTTTTGTTTTGTTCGGCTACCGTACTTGTCGCTGACATTCCCGCCTAATTTCAGTGTCACAGCTTGGCATTTGTAAAAGTTACACCGTATTTAGCACATCTGTTTTTGCGAATGTTTTGCCCTTTTTTACAATTTTAAAAATGGGATCAACTTTGCATTAAACTTTGTGTTTAAAACGGATTCAGCGAAGCGAAGACCTTGGAAATGTTAGAGAAGTGTTTCCGCAACGGTATTCTATCAAAAATGAGAAAACGTTCATGTGTGGCACGAACGCTTCAGAAATGGTTGCGAGCTCGCCGAGGATGACGAACGCAGTGGCAGCTCGTCGTCATCAAAAACCGAGGAAAACATTGATGAAATTAAAGAAATGTTGGCCGGAAACCGCAATTTGAGCATCAGAGAGCTGGCAAAGGACTTGTGAGCATCGCTTACGGATCCGTCTAAAAAGGAGAGGTCACGATCTGCGGGTCACCGATTTTGATGAAATTTTGACAGATCGATAGAAGACCATGAGTATGTGAACTGTGTAAAATACTATTAGAATGTAACTTTTTAATTTACGCGAGATTTTTTTTTTTTTTAAAACCGCGTGGCAGGCAAATAAAATAAAAAAAAAAAATAAATACAATAAATATTTTAAATTTTTTATTATTTACATTTCTATAAACATATTTTATGTTTATAGAAGTGTAAATAATAAAAAATTTTAAATATTTATTGTATTTATATAGTTATGTATAAAGAATTAAAATAATCAAATAATAAGAACTAATAATTAAAAATACAAGATCAAAAATTTTAGGTGACATCAGGGGATTCGAAACTGCACCCTTTTTAAAGTTCTGTAAGTAGATATCATTTATACCACTGCACCACGAAACAAGTTTCTCATGATTTGTGTTTTTATACGATGTAAATATGATAAAGAACGTGTTAAAATTTTTATTAAATTAAAAATTGATTTTTATAAAATTATTTTATTGCTTTTTAATAATTTTTTGTTTAATATACTTCATTTTAGAATAAGCAGTCTTCCGAACCATCTGCACAAGGTAAAATAAACATTATCTGGAATTTTTTGCATATTTTTATCTAAACAGCTATTGTATGTATTATCCGTTAAATGCGGCTTCTAAAAATTTTAATTTCTCGCGTAAATCCAAAAGTTACATTTTGTAATATTTTATATAATTCATATACTCATGGTCTTCTAACGATCTGCAAAATTTCATCAAAATCGGTGACCCGCAGATCGTGACCTTTCCTTTTAAGACATTTTCGTTAATGATTAGAGCTTGAGACGTGTCGCTGCTAATGCTGAAGGACTTGGGACCGTTTAACTTCGCGAAAGACATGATTTTCCAGTTCAAATGAGACCCAACATTCGAAGACGAGGCGTGGATGTATGATCGTGCGAGTGAATGGCGTACACCGAATAAACCAGAACCGGAAAAACCGCGTCATTTTCAGTCGAAAAAAAGAAAATGAAGAACGGAACGAATATCATTCAACGGGGTCGTATCGTTTCGGCCTCAACGATTCGGACCCGATACGTTATGACCTAGAGCATTTCGGCCTCGTTCTTTTTCCAAGTAGACCTAGTTTAGTGTTGGTGATTTTTTAATTATTTTTTTTTTCCAGTTAATATCAAATTTAAGGCGTAAAATAATCATTGAATCAAAAAAACACCCGCGAAATTATGAATTAATTTGCTCAGAAAATAAATTAATAGTTTTTAATGCTTTTTTTCCGTTCATATATCGCTTAAAAAATCATTTCCTCTTATAAAGACACCTGAAATACTGATTATATATTCATTTAGCGGGTTATTTATATAAAAAATTTCGGAAAAAATTAGTCGACCACGGCAATAATTTCCCATTACGACAGATTTTTTGCTGTTAAAGGAAAACTATGTGCTTTATAATAAATTTTTACATACACCAAAAATGAAAAATAAATTAACTTCAATAATTATAAAAAACTACTAATAATCGACCTGAATTCTGAATTTTATTGAAAAAATTTGTTTGTAGTCTTAACAAGTTATTCTCTCATATTCATGTTTATTTTTAACGACGTATGCATTTTCAGAGGTGTACATGGAAAATATTTAATTTTATGACGAGCGTAAATGTACATATAATTCGAAATTTGCAATAATTCAGAATTGGATAGAAAATAAATTTCGAGCTAAACCTTACCGTATCTGTCATTTATTAGTTCTAATTCATTTTTATTGCTTGCTGTTTCACACGCTGTCTACTGTAAACCGCTATTTTTTAGAATTCCGTACACATATATAATGTACGGAATCCTAATAAGACGGTTCAGAAACGACAAAAATATTAAATAAAAATCAATAACTCACGATCGGATTGACTTATAAACTTCAAAATTGGATTATAAATTCTAATTTAAATTCTTTTTAGAACCATATCTACAACTTCAAGCTAATTCCCAACTCAGTGGAAGTGTGCTGCAATCGTTGATTCCTAAATCGGGGAAGCCAGACCATCTTCTCGTCTCCTACAGACCAATAACCTTACTTCCCACTCTCTCCAAACTATTCGAAAGAATAATATCATCCAGGATGATGGAAATTTTAGGACAAGGGCGATTCCTGATCATCAATTCGGCTTCCGAGGACAACATGGCACTATTGAACAACTCCATTGGATTGTTCAACATTTCCTATCAGCTCTTGAAAACAAGCAATACTGTGCAGATATATTTCTTGGCGTCCAACAGGCATTCTGTTTACGTTATGTGAAATAATGTAACGAATTAACACGTACATTGTATTTTAACTAAAACCCAAACTTTACGTATATGAATTAATGTATATTTTCATTTTATCCTAACAAAACACCGTTTTATTGACAAATCGTTATGACAACACCAAAACATATCTAAAACTAAACAAAGAAAAAATTTCCTGGCGGAGCTAAAAAATACATGGCCAGTAATTTCTAAAAACAATAACGCGACATGCAGCGCCATCTACTTTATTCGCGTTACGCATTCGATAGCGTATGGACAGTCGGACATAAACTCAAGATGAGTACTTCGCCAGCACTTACTCATCTACTCCAATTATACCTGTACAATCGAACATTTCATGTGATCATCTATTCGGGCTATCAAAGCTGGAGTTTCACAGGACAGCGTGCATGGCCCAATACTTTACACCTTGTACACTGCTGATGTACCACTCCCAACTGATGATAGTGGCTTAATCGCAACATATGCGGACGATACGGCCTTCTTTGTTAACTCAACCTGCCCAGTAATGGCTGTAGGCAAAACACAAGACTATCTTAATCGATTCGTCCTATAAGCCAAAGGGTGGAATACATCAGTAAACCCGGAAAAATCTTTTTTATGTTCATTTACACTGACAAGAGGTACGTGCGCAGATATCAACTACGACGATACAGTCATTCCTCAAGTGGGTCAAGTTCGTTACCTTGGCATGTACTTGGACAAACGACTTAATTGGCAACAACATATTAAAATTATCTTACGCAATTGTCGTTTCAAAATGAAGAAACCGGATTGGCTGTTTTGCCCAAAAAGTAAACTCCTACTTGAAAGCAAACTGCTAATATACAAACAAATCGTTGTGCCTTTTTGGAGATATGGTATCCAACTACGGGACACGACAGCCAATTTTAACCATAAGAAAGTTCGGGCGTTTCATAACAAATCTCTCCGACGTTTATGCGATGCACCATGGTTCGTGCGCAACAGCATCATCCAGAACGATCTACAAACACCCACAGTGATTGAAGAAATAAATTTCCATAGTATTCGATATTATGATCGCTTGTTTGGATACGTCAACCCCCTTGCTGTCTCTTTGACAATTAACACTATACAACGACGGCTAAACGACCTGCTTCGGAGAACTACTTAAAATTAATGCGTATTATATACATATCGTATGTAACTTTGGGCTCGTAGCCTCAACGTCGTTATCTATAATCATAAGAATAATTTATAGTATGTAATACTGATTATTATTTTAAACAATGTTGTAATTTTAGAAAAAAAATTCTACTTAAGCAGAAATTTATAATCAAAAATATCGCCTTGATTTTCTTTCCGCAAATGGTCCATATGAAATGTAACTGTTCACCATAGACAGTTCCAATTAATGATTTCAAAAGAAATAACGCCACTATATTCTTACCTTGACCCTGAAATCTCTTGTAAATTTATACAAATTATTTCCACATGAATATATCCCGCGTCTTAATAATACTTCACAAGCTGGTCGAGATAATTTGTCTTTATGTCCGGCAAATAAAATGTCTAACATTTCTTCGTAAGTACCGGTGGTTTCCTTGTTCGCCGGTTTATCAGGCCGAAGTGTTCTAAAAATGTTACATAATAATAATTATAAATTAACAGTACTCGATTATAAATAATATATTCTAAATTAGAAGAGAATCTGACGAAAATAACGTGCGCCCAATGTATTTTTTTACATAAAGAAATAATCTATTTGTGAAAATTTGCATGCATTAGTAATGCACTTGTTAATAATATTATGTTTTCACATTTATTAAAACGAATTTAAAGATATCATCACTTTAAGTTAATATTAGTAAGCGAACGATACATTTTTGCGGGATAAATGTAAATAATATAGATACAGGAAAAACAGGAATATAATGAAATATTAAAATAAATAGAATTACAAATGTAATAAATGACCAGAAATTGTATGTAATATAAGAAACCTCGAAATATGCCCGAATACATGCAATTTCATAATAGATAATGTATATAATTACTTAAGAATGTAATATAAAATCTTGTTTTTCACCTAATTGTTATTCTGTTAAATAAATTTATATTAAAAATACTCTACATTAAAAATCTAAATTTAAAAATTGTTACATTTAACAATAAGAATTTTTTAAAAACTTCAACGCAAAAATGATGTCATACTGTTAACGTAGATTCCAATACATAAAATAACCTCTCTATATCGCAAGACACAGCCCCGATAAATATTTAAACGCAAGCAGTTCAAATAGGGTACAAGAGATTTTATTTTCATCTAATACTCCATAACTTTTCGTTATTTCTTATACATGAACATGAAAATCCTAAAAGGTCAGAAAATAAATAATTTGTTCTAATTTATTTCATTTATAAAGAAGGTAAGAAAAATGTCACAGCAGATTTTTTTCTGTAGATATAACAATGATAATCGACAAAGAGAAATTAGTTTGTTTTTTTTTTTTTTTGTTTAATGAACACGCTATAAAGTTTATCGCGGAACAATAGATCGGGATAAAAATAATTATATTTTTTTTAATGAGTTTGTCAGCGAAGACATTAACCCAAGAAATTAGAAGGAAGAGAAAATAAATTTATATTCTTAAGCGCTTTAGGGACAGATGATAAAAATATTTCAAGGACAAGAATAATTGAAGCCGACGGGAATAAGAAAATACAAGCAGCATTATAAGGAGTTGGGATATCAAGTTTTAATAGCGAAGAATCGAAAGGAGCTCCTGTTTAGTAGAGAAGGCCGCACATTCAAATAAAATGTAATCAACATCATAAGGAAATTATGTGGATGATAGATGAAAAGGATAAAACGGAGCAGATATAGATGAAAACCGAAAAAGTGATGCAGGAAGGAGACTATGGTTAAAGCGAAGGCATCAAATAGCAGTGATTATAGAGCATTCAAGAGAAAGGAAGTTAAGGAACAATGAACGAGGAGGAAGAGATGACCGAATAGAGAGATAAAAGGAGGCAGGGTTAGAAAATGAAGAAGAATAAGAGAGTTGAGCCATAATTTGGAATGAGCGACTGAGGAGAGAACAGCAATATTATGGGCTGAAAATGTGCCCAAAAATACGCCCCGGGAATAGAAGAAGGGACTAAGGAATCGATCATCTCATTGCCTTCAATACCCAGATGACCAGGAATCCACAAAAGATCGATTTTGATCGAGGGCAGGAGGAAAAGAGCACGAATGAAGGAGCGTACGAGTAGTATTACGTAATCGGTAGAGGGAGCAGGAAGAGGGAATGAGATAGCTTGCAGAACACTTTTACAATCCGAAATTATGCGCGCTATATGGAAAATCAGTGATCAGGAAACGAAGAGAATTGCAATAAATTCCGTATAGAAAATTGAACAAAAGGAGGTAAGCTTAAAAGATTCTGAATAATTTAAAGCAGGACAAAAAAAGGCAGAACCAATTCCGCTTGACCCTTTGGAACCGTTAGTATAGATAGTGGTGTGAGTAGGAAATAGAGAACCTAAATCACTGAAGAATTCAATTTGGGCGACACACTGAGAAACAGATTTAGAACAGAACTTCTTCTTCTTAAAAGTGTCTTACTCAGTCCCTGGGCGTTGACGATCACCATCATTACAGCGCTTTTTTCTCCGCTTTTCTAATCAGTTCATTAAGATTCTTGAGTCCAGTCCAGTCCTTAATATTATCCAACCATTCCGTTTTTCTTCTTCCTGGCCCTCTTTTACCTTGAATTTTCCCTTCTATGACCAAACGTAAGATGACATATTTTTTCCCTCTAACTATGTACTCAAAATATTCAAGTTTACGCCGTTTAATTGTTTTACATAAGGTCTTTTCTATGTTGACTCGATTCAGTACTTCTTCGTTTGTCAGCTTTGCTGTCCAAGGTATTTTCAACATTCTTCTAAGTGTCCACGTTTCCAGTGCTGCATATCTATCCAGTTGCTTTTTGTTGCTGCCACTATCCCATAAAGTAGAATTGAATAGATATAACATTTGACCATATTTCGTCTGATTAACAAGCTCGAAGTGTCATCGCATAGCAGATTTTTCATATTTGTAAACGTTGTTTTTTGCGTAAACACATCTTTGTTTTAATATTTAATAGGATAAAGGAAACTGGAAAAAGTGAAAGAAAAATAAGGCCGTTTATCATGACTATAAATAAAAGGCGAAAACTGAAGAAAGCGAATAGAAATTCGGGATAAAATTTGTATTCTATTGGAAGTAAATCGCAATTTATAGAGAAGAAAGAAGTGAAGAGAAATAAATAGTCAGGCGCTTAATCAAAAAGCCATAACCCAAATACGATTTATGAATAAAAAGAAGAAGAATATAGGATTCAGCAAGGATAGCTGGAACTGAAGTAGATCTCAGAGTACCAAGATAGAGACAAGATAGGTATTTTGAAAGAAAAGATCTGGAAGAATTACCACAAATAAAGCAAAAGTAGTCCAGCACAGAGCGCATAAAATATTTATAAAATAAGAGTAAGATACAGGGAATTGATAAGGCCTGTGATTTCATGCTAAATGCAGCGCGTGGTAGAAGAAATACGGTAATTTGATCAGACAGTCTGAGTAGCCTGTTAGCTCTTAGTAAAAGTCATTTTAGTTATCTTGGTCTCCCACTAATTTTCAAAATCAAATCAAACCTCTCCTTAATTCTAGATAAAGAGAGTACAGTAAAGTTCTGTTGAATTTCTAGGTACTGTACGATCATTTTTAAAAAATTGCTGGACCGATTTGACCAAAGATGTGACTTTAAACGGATCGATATAACATTCCATCAACTGATTTCTTGAAGAAGGTTAACATAAATAACTTTCGGAAATGAGAAGAAATTTGAATTTTCGATTCGTCTGGTCGAAAAGAGGGAAAATTTACATTAGGAAGGACCAGGAAGCTCACGTACTTCACATCCGATCCGAAGCGGATTTAAATAAATTATTATAAATGTTGTTAGTTTTAGTGTGTGTAGGAATGAATGTGGTGTGCGTGTGTTGCGTCGATCTACGGCGCCGGCTGGGCAAGGCGGTTAAGGGAGTGTATACGCGTGAAGATGATAAGAGGAAATCCGAGATCTCTGTAAAAGTGCAGTGTGTGATGGTATGTGTGCGATGGGAAGTTTGCGTAATGTATGTTGATGTTTATAAGTTTGTCTGTGTGTTCAGGTGGTGTAGAACGGTTCAGTGGTACTCTAGAGTCGATGAGGTATGTCTGTCAGTTGGTCGATACGAAATAGTGTGTTTTTGTTCTTTGTTGTATGATGCAGATACGGAAAGAAAGTTCAGACGTTTAAAATCGAATGTTGTTGACGTGAGAGAGAACCGAGAGCGTGTAGTGTCAGAAAGTGTAACTGTCGCTTGGCCGGGGTCGTATCTTTATTGTAAGGGGCTTCGTGCGGTGGTGGTTAATTTTTTCGTTATTCACTATTTCCTTCTTCTGTTTTATTTTAGATGCACTCCATTGCGATAAAATTAAATATGTTGACTTCCCCTATAGAAATCAACACAGGTAGACTTAGATGGAGAAAACACAAGACCGTTATTGTTACACCAAGATTGTAGTTTTGAAATAGCTTTTTGTAGAATTTTTTGAGCATTTTCTGGAAAACTAGATGACAGGGAACTGTTCAAGTTTTCAAAGTAGAGCCGGGCGTTTACAAACGGAGCAATACAATCATTTATACCGTTGATATAAAAAATAAACAAGGTTGCACTTAAAAAAAAAAAAAAAAAAAAGCAGATCATTGTGGTAAGCCATTCTCAGTTTGAATGGTATTCGACGAACCAATCTTAACACGGAACGTTCTGTTTGTTAAAAAATTATTCAGATACTTGGCCATGTTTCCAATTACATCAGCTGTTGTCAGCTTGGATAAGAGGTCGTATCGCCATACTCTGTCGAACGCTTTTTCTATATCGAAAAAAACGGAGTACACATGTTGGCGTCTGTGAAATTCTGTTAATATTTGCCTTTATAGGCTCAGCAGATGATTAACTTACGCCGTTAAGCTTGTGACGAAGATAAGAGATTATTCTGTTCAAGGAAGAAAAGGAGACTTTCCAGCGTTTTTGCGAGGACACTTATACGGGATGCAGGCCTGTAGTTTTGTGGAAAAAGAAGATCTTTATTTTGCTTCAGAATAGGAATAACAACTGCTAATTTCCATGGCTTAGGGATCGATCCGGAGGACCAGATTTAGGGTTATAGATATGTAAGAGGAAGTTTTTCGCTGGCGGAGGTAAATGTTTTAACATATAAGGATGGATGGAATCGGGCCCAGGTGCGCTGTTTTCAGTATGGTACTGGAGTTGATAGTCTAGTTCAGAGATGGTGAAAAAGCAATTGTAGGAAAGTGAGGAGTCAGAGACGATAGTTATTGGTTGTTGTTCCATGGAGTATTTCTTTAAAGAGAAGACAGACGAATATGACGATGAGGATGACTCTGTTGAAAAATGATTTGCAAAAGCATTTGCGCCCCTTAACGGGTCAGATAATATGAAGCCATTCTTATTTGTCGAAAAGGAAGGAGTCGCACGATTAATACCATTCAGTGCCTTAATTTTGGACCAAATATTGTGACTAGAAGTTTTCATGGAGATTGAATGCATAAATTGTTACCAAGATTCCTGTTTTTTTCGCCTAATGAGGCTTCTCGCAGCTGCACGGCGTTTTTTAAATTCGATCAAATCAGGATATAGGCCTGTTGATTTGAACTTCCTAAGGGCATGTTTACATTGGTGTATGGCTGTTCCTATTTCGGGGCACCACCATGGGACCCGTCGGGATCTGTTTGTTGGGACAGACCTAGGAATGGATGCTAGAGCAGAATTCGTAATAGCGTCGATAAAGGAGTTGATGTTCTCAGATAAAGATTCGGATGGTTCGCTGGAAACGTTTACTTTAATTGAGAACATATCTCAATCCGCCTTGTGGAATAGAAATTGAGGCTTGGATGGACATATGAGTATAGGGAAATGGTCGCTAGAGCATAAGTCTTGTAGCACAAAAGTGCTTAGGTTAGGGAAGATGGAAGGGGAAACAAGTTGTAGGTCGATTGTTGAGAAAGTATTATGGGACAAATTAAAATGGGTGTAACCTGGGGGGGGGGCAGTATCAGATCGTTATCTAGGACCAGTTTATTGATGACAGAGCCATGCCTGTTTTCCAGTGTTGCTCCCCACAAAGGTGAGTTGACATTAAAATTACCGAGTAATATTAGTGGCGGGCTGACTTGTGATAGTACTGACTGAAACATATCTGCAATGATTATATAGTTCGGAGGCATATAGCAGTTACACAGAGTTATCGGGGTGGCAGATATCTGAGGAAGATGGACGACCACTGTAATCATTTGTAAAGGGGTACTTAAATTCAACTGTGTTTGCTGGGACAAAGGAGTGGACCATAATGGTAACCCCTCCGTTTGTTCTAAACCCTTGGTCGCTGTTGAAAGTGAAGAGGGAGCAGTTTTGTAGGGCTGGGTTATCTGTAGGCTTCAAATGAGTTTACTGTAGACATACCACAGCAGAAGAGTGATTTGAAATATGTTGTTTTAATTCAGCAAGTTGAGGGTAAAATCCTCGGCAGTTCCACTGCAGGATAATGTTACGACCCATGACTACTGTTAGCTTTTCGAATATGGTTAGTCTGCTGTTTGATCTGAATCTGACTGTCTAGCAAGTTTGTTAATTAGCTGAGTGAAACATGTCTTCATTGATCGGTTTTCAAGTAAGGAGTAATTATCTGAGAGCATATGAATAAATCCATCTATGTCTTCAGTGAAGTTGGTTACTATACTCGCCGGGTCGTGTTGTCCTTGGATCGTTTCCATTAAGGTCACGAAGTCAGTGAAAGACAATGGATAGTCTTTATTGATGATGTTGCTTTCTGCGGGCTTTATGAGTTCAACAGTAGGCAATTTTTGTTTTTTAAGTTTTGATGGTGGAGGTTTGAAATCTACGTTTGCTCCATTGTCTCTGGTTTCTACCACATTTGGATGCTCTCTGTTTTCTGGTTCGTTTGTCTGTATTTATAGAGGGAAAAGAATAGCTCTTGTGCTATTTGTAAAGTCGGGCTCCGTTGTCTTCTGAGAAGCATCGGGGGTTTGTGGGTGGGGTCGCTTACTAGCTGCTGGGGTTTCCTCGGTGCTGACTGTTGTGTTATTTTCAAAGATAGAGGCTTGAGTGTTTTCCTCAGCGATGGCGGTTATGTTTTGCGGGGCTGGAGCGGCTTTAGTGTCTGTAGCGGGGGGAACACTATCTTCTACAGATGGGGCAATGGACGGCATGTTCTGCATACCCGTTTGGATAAATATTCGATGTTCACCTATTATGAAAGAGTCGGGTAAGGGTGGGAGATTGGCGCTATCAACATACAGCTGCCTCCTCCAGCTGATTGTATGGTCGAGCTCTGGATCATTGGGTTTAACACGGAGCAGAGAAATTTCCGAGACTAATTTTAAATTTAATAGTCCCTCAAGACAGGTTTTGACATTTTTTAATAATTTGGTAGACTAAGTTATCTGGTTAAATTTTAGTAAAATCACCTTATTGTTTAGTTAATTATATTGTTTTATCTTTTGTAATTTTTTAAAAATTTACCTGTATTAAATTTTTGTATTGCCAAGATTTGATTACTCTAACGAAAATGATCCGAAAATAAAAATTGTACTTGGTTAAATTCTCGCACCTTCGCTTAGAAACTCTGGTTCTAGTTAATACGAAGTATTACTGAAAATTAAAGTCCTTAAATATCACAATGAAGAACTACACGATCATAAGGTGGTCATTGGCTAAACGTTTACAATTTTATAACACTAGAATTTTTTTTCCGACAACTTTGTACTCTCTAATGATCTTCTTCGAACCTGTTTGAAGAATTCATTTATCTTTGGCACCCTCGAACCGCTGTTAATTACAATTAGAAAACCTTTGTAGGTTTTTATAGTAGTGACTCAGTTCATTAGTATTACTTCTCCTGCTTTAAATTCCTTCAACATGGCCGCTCTCTGTCAATATTTATTCTATTTTCATTTTCAAAATGTCTTCCCCAAGCTGTAATTAAAGAGAAATTTTACAGTGCTATCAATTTCTTATCAGAATTTCGTACAATATAATGCACGGAACCCCTAGTAATATGATTCGAAAACGACAAAAATATCAAATAAAAATCAATAACCCACGAATGGTTTGACTTATAAACTCTGAAAATGGATCATAAGTTATAATTGAAATTCTATCTATGACAATCTATATCTTTTCAAGCTAACCGATTATCCCGGGTGGCAAAAAACCGAAAAAACTGCCAAGAACATATAATAAAGAATCACTTAAAAATTAATGACTCATTCCCGGATAACCCCTTAAAAGTGAAATTCAAAATAAGCCCTTTCATAAAATCTGAAAATTACGGTTAAAAAGTTATTTACCCCTCTCCTTTTAGGCCAAAAACAGGAAAAAAAGTAAGTACACGTAAATAATAGCCCGAGTAAAAAAGTTGAGGAAACCAAAACGTATTTCAAACATATGCGTAAAGGACCGTTTTATAGGAAAACTACAGCCGAGCTTACAATTTTAAAATTAGGTCCTCGGGAAGCTTGAAATTTTTGAAAAAAAAATATTTTTTCCCCGGGCATATGATTGGAAAGGTCATTATTTGTCGGGATTGAAAACGTATTTCATTTTTTTTAATGAAACTTTCGAGGTTGGAGAAAAGTTCAAAAAAGCCTTAAAAAAAAACGCATAAAATCAACATTAGGGAGGGGGGGGGCAGTAAATTGAAAACAAGAAAAGTTCCTTTCCCCTTAAACAAATAGACACTAAGGCAATGGGGTTTACAAACAATATTCTTTTTAACTAGAATCGCCGTACCTCCGTAACCATCCTGTCTATCATCCCTATAAGATATGAAACCTTGAAGTGAGAAATTGATAGATGATTGAAGCCATTTTGCTGAAGGAAAAATGATATTTATATCATGTGACCTTAAAAGTGATTGGAGGTTGATAAGGTTCCTACATATACTAATTAAATATCATGGCTGTAATATTTCATCGCGATCTAAAAGAAACTATTAAGTTAAGGGAACCTAATGCTATGCTTAATTTTATATATATATATATTTTTTCATGAAGTAACTATTAATTATATCTTTTTTAAAGTTAACTCATAATTATTTATTTATCTCTCATTATACATGTATATTTATTTTTTACTATTATTTCTTTCTTTAACTGTACTAAATTGTTTTCTTTTTTTTTCTTTTTTTTTTTTTTTTTTTTTTTGAATTTTTATTATGTTGATTATTTTATTAACTTGTATTTTCTTAATTTATATTTATTTAGTTTTTTGTTGTTGTCTTTTTTATACTATTTTTATAATTTTAATTGCGATTGGAGTGAGTGGGATTTTTGTTTGATAATTTTATTGAAGCTCTGTCGATACCCGTAGAGACTTGGATGAGTTGACCGGTAGAACAGTGTTTTCTTTTTTCTGTTGATGCACCTGGGCTGAATTATTCTGCTTCGATGTTTTCGATGTGACAGGAATAGAATTCTTTTCTGCTTGTAGAAATTCTGCTGACTCCTTTAATTTAGGATACGTTAATCCGTTGTGTTCCGATGCTGGCTTCCCGGAAGGGAATCAAAGAAGATGCGAATAATCAGGAAATTGTTTTTTAACAGGTTCCGGTTGAGTATCCGAATTAGTAGGGTAAGAGTTTTATACGAAGCTTGCCTTTTCACAGGCACACTATGAAGTACGCTGTTCACCAAATTAACTACTTCTGCGTACGTGAATGCCTCGGAACGAGCGGCGCTTTTAACTTTATTAATTGATTCCGCGAGCGATGTATTATCGAATGCTTTCACTTTGCTGATTTTCAATTTCAAAGCGTAATGCGAACGGCATTTATCGTTTGACCAATGATCACCTTCACAGTTAACACATTTTTTCCTTATCTTATCCTTTTCTTCGTTGTTGCTGGTGCAGTTTGACGCTTGATGATCATCATGACAGAAAAAGCACCGAGGTTTAGACCTACACTGAGTTGCAGCATGTGAATATCTCAGGCAGTTAGCACATTGTCGAGATGGTCTTACGCTGGGCTGTACGGCAAACCGCAGTTTGTAAATATAGGCATAATTGGGAAGCGAGTTTTCAATAAATTGCAATTCTACCGCTGTAGTCGGGAGCAGTTCTGAATCCGCACATCTGTGTTTGCTTTTAACACTAACAATCTGTTTATCACTTTGGAGATAGCGTTTAAAATTTCTTCGTTTGAGTAGACGGTAGGAACACCACGAATAACTCGATAACGGTACAAAAGACTGTTCGGTATAAAACATGATAATTGATTGAAATCTTCCCTAATTTTTACCGTACAGATTAAATTGTTTGCATTTTCTGCACCGTCAAATATCGCTTTTATTCTATTTATGCCGTTTCTTTGAAAATAACGAACGCCGTTAAAATTTGACAGAAACTTGCCAATTGCTGGCGGGTGACAGATAAGTTTTTATTGTTCGATTGAATTATTACTACGTACGGACCGGGATGAATATCAGGACAAAAAAGATTATCCTTGTTAGGGGAAACGAAAAATCTGGTCTTTAAATATTATTACCATCTTTATTATTCGCATTAGAGACGACGTTATTGTTAACATAATCATTAGCTTTAACTTTATTTGTGTCGTCACAATTACTATAACCTATATTATTACTATTATCAGCCGATGTAAGAGACAAATTAATATTATGCTGCGAATTGATACTTATCTCGGAACATGGTGACGGAGCTACCCCTTCACCCGGGTCGAAAACGCTCCTATTGTCTTATCGATACGCACTAACCGAATATAACTGATAATTTACCAGTTGAAAATTACATAAAATAACTCGACAACACTATGAGAAATGAACGCGAAACATCTTCTAACATACACTAATCACTAAGTAGCGCACTTTTGTTATTATCTCTTTATTCGCAAACGTTTTACCCACATTCTTCTATCTTCTTGTTTTCGATTCTCCCCAATTTTATTTCCATGTTACTCTCTATAATCGAATAATTTAGTCATTTGCATAACCCCAACGTTTTCTTCTATATTCTCTTTTGCTCCTTATTGTAACTTTTATATTCTGTATTTCCTATGTCTTTCATTATTGATGCTATACTAATGGCTTTATATTAATCCGGTAGAATTCAAATTGAACAGACTCATTCTCCTCCTAACTGTTTTATAGCGCAGATGTTTGACAAACTGCAAAAAAAAATTGCTATTGCTTATATATATATACTAGCTGTGTCCCACGGCTTTGCCCGTGTATTAATGTCCGTTTAAATCTGTACTTGGAAATTCATAAAAAAATTTTTGCTTTATCTGGAATTGTATTTATGTTAAGATTTTTTCTCTCTTTGGGAAACATATTTATTACCGTCCAACAGAAAATAGTCATCACGTTCCACATTTAATTAAAGATTATCGATCTTTCTTTAACCTGTCGGTCTTGATCTAACAAAAAGTTTTGCTCAACTAAACAGCACACACAGCAATCGGTTTGGAGTTACTCACACGGTGATCTCCCGTAATTACACATTTAAGAGAACATCTTCTTCACTCATATCTTCCGAATTCTCCGTATCGAGCATTTTATTAAAATTAATTTATTACCGCAACAACAAACTGCAGTAGTTGAGTAAGAATTTTAATACTCCTGGTAGCAAATTATTAAAAAAAAAGTTAAACGGAGTTAATTTAAAAAATTTATACAGCGGTTTTGGACCAAAAGTTCGAATATTTGACATATCAGTTAAATACTCTATTTATTTTTATATGATATCCATTAAGTCCAATAGCGTATATGGCTTAAACCTCTTCCAGTTTTTATAAATATATTGTACAATACATTTTCATATTTCGACTCCTAATCATTCATTATTATACAATAAATAAGATAGAGATGAAAACAAACATGTACCATCCCTATCTATGTATTTAACATAGTGGGCAACTATTGTATCCTTAACACATATTAATTCTACATTCGTAATTACATCACTTCAATACCGCACAGAATTTGCACAAACTGAAAGTAAAATGAAATATTTTTGAATATTGGACACCGCGATCGCACCGCTCTCTGCCATTCCAACATCAACAATAACTTTTCTTCCGACCTCCCTGTTTTCAGCATTTTATTAAAATTAATTGATTGCCACAACAGCAAACTAATATACGTAGTTGAGTAAAGATTTCAAATTTGAATGTAAATAACGTTCCCGGTAGTAAATTCCATTGCAGGATATTTTAGAAAACACCACTTTTTTTCTGAACTCTCCGTAATGAGTACAGCAATTAAATAGGAGCGCGCGACTTGCAAGTTTAATGATTTCAATAATGCAAAAAGTGAAGTAACAGAAGCGGCGTATTTACTTACACCAGAAACTAATAATAAAATAACCATAGTAATCATTTTATTTAAATTTTTAGGTTTAGTTTATTTTTACCGTGGTAATCATTTTATTTAAAAATTAATTTTTTGTTAATTTCTTTTTATTCGTCCCACATACATTTCTGTGCCTCTGGTCTCATCTCAACTATTTAAAACCCTCATATTTCGTGTAGTGGACCGAATTGTGAATCTAAACCATTCTTAAATACACTTGAACACACACAAAAAATTTTATCAAAATCGCTCCAGCCGTTTAGGAGGAGTTCAGTCACAAACACACGCACAGAAGAATTATATATATAAGATATATATTGATTGATATGAAACACAGTACCTGCGGTTTATTAATATTATAAATTATTACTTCTATCTTGTTTATTTTCTAAGTAAAGAATTTTGCTAAAATATTTCGGCCGACTGTAAAGTCGAGCCACTACATACATATAAGCGACACTTGTTGGATCGTGCATCGGTCAATGTTTTCGTAGTTTATCTCATCTCCTAGGGAATATATTTATTTTAATAATTGTTCCAACTATTCCATAAAAAATCGGATGCTGATCCGGAGACGAAATTTGTATCAGTGTAGCGTTCTCTTACATACGTTTAGGCCGATATATTGGAGTTTTCAGTAGGCTAGTACATGTACCCGCGCATCTACAAAGTGTAGCACGGTACTTTTGCGGGTACCCGTAGGTTACGAATTTTGTAATTTTCGTGAAATTGGCCATCAGGCTAAATTTGGATAATTTTTCGATCGATATCCGTGTTCATAGCATTTTCATCTGTGATATATTCGCTGTTACTGTTGATCTCACGATCAGCGTGCTGCCAAGAGGGCCGGAAAACAATCGTATGATACCGTTTGTTGTTTTTTTTTATTTTCCATTGTTATTATTTTAATCGAATTTATGCAAAAGAACACTTGGGATGATGCCTGCAGTAACACTCTTCCGAAACAAATAAACCTCTTATCGTCCACGCGTGACGTAAATTTTATTTATTTATTTATTTTATTGTATTTACCAAAAAAGAAAAGCCTAGTGGTGTTCAGGGTTGAGTTTCAATCACCATCGATCAATTAACCTGAACACAGAGATTCCAGAGAATCCTAATTTCATGATGCCGGAATAAGGGATCTGAAGTAATTGTAATTCTAATACTTGGGCTCGCGAAGTAGGAACCAAAAAATTCGAATTTATAACACTAGTGCCCTGGGACGGAAATAAAATAGGGAACTCGAAAACCCCAAAATTGTAATACTAATACCCGAAACAGACAAAAAAAAATGAAATCATAACAATACATACATACGTACTCTAGTTAAAATAATGCATATATCGATAATGAAACTGATATCAAAATTACACGTATACATCGAGTTGGATACGTTGCGTACGTGATATAGCAGGTAACAGCTGGGTGGCGTGCTGAGGAACTTTTAATAAAGCCGTCCGAGGTGATTTACAGTAGTTACATAATACATATAATAAAACGACAAGGAAATAAATAGACGAAAAATCGGAAAAAAATAAACGAAAAATCAAAAAAAAGTCCTGAGACCGTTCTATGGCACTTAGAAAGCTATTTTTTTATTTAATCGACAGCTCCAGGTCAGTGGCTTTCAGGAAAATCATAGAGGGTCCAAAATTATTATACCTTGGGGTTCAAAACGAGCAATGAATCAAATTTTTCTTCCACCATAGACGAAAATAAGACAAAAGACGAAAAATCAAAAAAAAAACTCCTGAGACCGTTCTATGGCACTTAGAAAGCTTTATTTTTTTTTTAATCGACAGCTCCGGATCAGTGGCTTTTAGGAAAATTATAGAGGGTCCAACATTTTTATACCTTGGGACTCAAAACGAGCAATGAATCAAATTTTTCTTCCACCATGAACGAAAATAAGACAAAAGACCAAAAATGAAAAAAAAAGTCCTGAGGCCGTTCTATGGCATTTAGGAAGTTAATTTTTTTTTTAATCGACAGCTCCAGGTCGGTAACATTTAGGAAAAATATAAAATGCTCAAAATTTTAATACCTTAGGGCTCAAAACGAGCAATAAATCAAAAAATAGACAAAAAGTCAAAAAAAAAAGTTCTGAGACCGTTCTATGGCACTTGGAAAGCTATTTTTTTTGTAAATCGACAGCTATACATCAGCAGCATGTAGAAAAAATATAAAACGCTCAAAATTTTCATACCTTAGGGCTCAAAACGAGCAATAAATCAAAGCAATAAATCACATTTTTTTGCCGTTTTTCAATTTTTTAATCGTTTATCAAAAACTTTCTACTGAACCGCTCTAGGTCTCATTTTAAAGAGAATTGAATTTAGAGTATTTCCCTCGCTTACACTACCCTTCTAGCGATTGAACTTTTTGAGCTATTTTATTTCGAACTTTGAACAAAATAATTTCAATTTTCGTATTATTAGATGAAAAATCAAAAAAAAGTCCTGAGACCGTTCTATGGCACTTAGAAAGCTAATTTTTTTTTTAATCGACAGCTCCAGATCAGTGGCTTTTAGGAAAATTATAAGATGTCCAAAATGTTCATACCTCGGGGCTCAAAACAGAAAGGGAATAGATCAGCGCTAATTTCATAAGATCATTTCGCATGAAAACGCGGTACTACTGTATTTACCTACAGAGTACCGCGCTTCCACCCACCCGACAACCGTTACTGGCTTTTCGTTCACCGTGTATTACTCATAGTGGACGAAGACGAAACATCTTTTGTTAACGATTCTTCTTTTGTTTCCTCTATGGTGTATTATTGGTGTATTTTCAAATTTGAAAAAAAAGACGTTGTAATTTTGAAGTTGTGATAGGCACAAGACTGAAGAAATGAGCAAACTAACGTATTTGCAATTCTACGAACAGTATCGTGATAGTGGAAAGAGAAATATAGAGACTGGTCGCAATCGTTTTATAAAAAGGGTTCGAGGAGTATGTGTTTTTCGAAAGTGGTCCGAGTTACTCAAAATTTTTATTAGAAATTGGTGAAGGAAAAATGCCAGAGACTTTGTATGGCGAAGAAAATGGAATCCTATTAAATTTCCCCGATTTAAAAATGTTTATTTCACTTGATGAAATGATTGATCACATTTATCTCGATGATGTTCTATCAAATTTTTCTAAAATGTCCAAAAGATGTATTTTATCACCAAACGAATAAAAACATAAATCAAATAAACAGATTGATAATAGGGAAAAAAATTTCTGGAGATGAAATATATTTATATAGTGTTGATACAACTCTGATTGATGAAAAAGAAACAAATGGAGATTCCACACATTTATGTACTGAAATTTTAAACAAAATGTCAGACCCAGGAGTTCCAGATCACAAAATTACTATAAAAATTGGAGCGATTTGTATCCTCATCAGAAATTTGAATTTCGAAGAAGGTCTGGTGAATGGAAGAATAGTCGTCATTAAATCTGTTAAAGGTTTCATAATTGAAGTATTTCGTCCGGAAAATGAATGTAAGACGTTTCTAATTCCTAGGATCAGCTTCAAATTTATAGCTGGCGACACTGGCATTTATATTTTAAGAAGGCAGTTTCCTATCAAGTTATTCTATGCCATGACCATTAACAAAGCTCCGGGTGAAACATTGGATTTCGCCGCTGTTGATTTGAGGGATAATGTCTTCACTCATGGGCAATTGTATGTTGCCTTGAGTCGAGTGAGAACATCGAAAAATATATATGCATTTTGAGCCTTGGTCACGACGAAACTCTCAAAAAACGGTGGTTTGTGGACGGGTCCGGGGAGGAGGGGCCGCGAAGCGGCCAGGGGGAAAACCCCTAGTAATACATATACACGAGGTCCGTTTTCTACCTGTTCACTGTCGCACTGGCAACATGTATTGATAATTTTCTAAACTGCATTTCATTCACTTTTTGCTAACATATACAATAAGAGATATTCAGTTTAAATTATTCAAAGATATAATTGCTGTTTTTTGAAAGAAGCCATAGTTCACAGAAGTGAAGTAACGGAAACTGGAAATAACTGTATGTTCAATAGACAAATTAACCGAACCATTCAAGAGTTCATAATTAATCTGGTCGGTATTCAACTGAAGGAGAAAACCTACGGTCCGATCACATATGGGTCATAAAATAAACTCGTTTCAAGTATTTATTGCAGAATTTGTGTTAAAAGGATATACCATTTAAAACGCGTTGTTTTCATATAATTTTACGCGCAAAAATGTTTTGTAGAGCTTTGGTTTTAGCTCAGGATTATATGCGTAATATTGCTGAACACTATAATTATTAAATTACTGATAAACTTATTTATACTTTAAATTAATTACTTTGTTTCTTGATTGTCTGAAATATCGCACAATGTTGTATATTAGCGTATGTTCAATGATATTATATATTTACTACTAATTTATTCAATTATTTTCATTTTTAAATTTAAATTGTTCCAAATTTTATGTTAATAAAAATTTTTTAATTGTTCAAATTGATCGAAGCCAATTTAATTTGAAGATAACAAAATTACACCCACATACACAAAACCGCATGCGCACACATAAACATATATATTATATATATACGCACATACATATACGGAGAGAGAGAGAGAAGGAACTAATTCTAATATGCTATTATTGTGAAGTTTTACCTGTTAGGAAATCTAAAAACCAATTACGCAAAGAAGAACACAATCAGCAGGAAATCAAGCAAATTAAATTATTACAATTAAGGCAGCAATTTAATATGCTTTAATTGTAAATCAGTTTTAAGATTTTAATGTAATTGAAACTGTTTCAAACGTACCCATCGATTGATCTCGGAATATCATCTGCTAAATACTTGTTCGTAAGAGTAAAAATAACAGAAAGCACTGAATCTATTCCAATTAACAAATCTATTTCATCTGGATAGGATGCTGCGTACATATGACCTATATAGCCACCGAACGAATGACCCATTATAGATACTTTGTCCCACATAAAATATTGCACAACTCGACGTACCCATAATAAACTATCCCACCATAAATGATACGGCATACCCTATAATATTTTTACTTTCATCAGTATACTTATCTTAATTTTAGTTAGAAACGATCATTACTACTTCAAATATAACCACTGAATTTAATTATTATAAACGTAATATATACATGAATATTTAAACGCACCTGCGGTAGGTGTGATGAAAGTCCATGACCGGGTAAATCAATGCATAAATACGATAGGTCAGAAGGTAACAAATTTATTACAAGATCAAAAGCTCCTAAATTTTCCTGCCAACCGTGTAAGCATAAAATAGGCCTTGTACTTCTATTACCCCACCATTTTCCTGTAAAATACAACAAAATGTAATAAACGGATTTAAATCATACATCGCAAATAACGAAAAACATTTAATATCAACTATAAAAAATAAGGAATACAATTAATTTTTACATGAAAACCGATAATTTCGATTTATACTAGCAATAAAGACATAGAGTCTGTTATTTGCAAAAATATTCGCATTTTAATTATATAATTTCATCGTAATTTAATCTTTCTTAATATTATATTTAAGGCGTAAAATAATCGTCGAATCAAATAGAAAAAAACAGTAATTTATTTTCTTACTAAATAAATTAGCGGTTTTTACGTGTTCACATATCGTTTAAAAAATTACCCAAAACTAAATTAGATCTACTTCGAAATAGGGTGAAGTCGAATGGTTAAGACCGAAACGATAAATACACCCCTTTAACGTACGAGGTTTACTGAAATATATGCAAACATCCTCACAAGAAATAATTACATACAGATAAATCGGGCGAGGGCGGAGATCGCACGAATGGGATTAGCCAAAAAATGGCAGGACTCCCGAATTTCTACACAGCAATTCCAACGTTGTCTTTGACGTATGGAGAACATCTTGCCTAAATCAACTGCGGATTAGTTTTGAGTTCCTTTTTAATTCCGGCATCAGTAGCGTCTGAAGTAAAATCTGGTCGCATTATACCTTATTCAGCGACAGCACACCGTACTGTTACTCACGATAAGTACAGTGATTTTTCAATTACTACCTTCAGATTCCCGTTGACGTAATATCACGAGTAAAAACTTACGTAGCACTTTCTTATACGTTGGCCGTAAGCATAATTGATATTTTTTTTCCTTCAGTTCTTGGCCTATGGCGAGGCTATACAGTTGAAAGTTCAAATCAGGCACAATTTTTTTAAATGACCCACGGCGAGACATCTGAATGCTTGAGCCTGTTCTACTCCGGACTTTGCAGAATTTCACGTACACGTTCTGCATTTCTCGGCGTTTTTACCATAACCGGTTTCTTAGGCGACTTCTTTGTCACGGCTGTAGCAGCTTTTTCGTCTACAATTTCATCAAATTTCGAGACAAAATAGAAGCAGCCGGCTTCCATTTAAATGTTGGCGGAACGTTCGTACAGTTGTGTATACAAATTAGTCGCACGCTCACATTACAGCCGGTTTTTCATTTTCACACATGCTATATAGCATAGCAAAAGCTCCTTTTGTCTACAATCATTTCCTGCAACGAGCGCGCCTTTTTTCCCTTCGTATTCACGTGTATTTACGAATGTGCCAGGTTTATTCGTAGCATATACCACATAGTTTAATGTAACACGAACGATGCATAGAAAAATTCGAACTTAAAAATAATCACTATCCGAATAAAGTTATTATACATACATTTGTGCCTTAGGGAAGCACAGCTTGTTGTAACTAGAATGTCTTCATCATATGGTGCTAGTCCTACCGGCGGTGAGAAAAACTACGTCAGTTTTGTATAGCCGCGTTGTGCAGGCTGGTAATTTTCTCCTCAGCGAACTTAGCGCTGATCGGAAAAGAGAGCAAGTTAACTCGCCGAAGGTGTTTTTGCGAATAATTAATACCGTTAAAGATTTATACACACTTATGACAACGTGAGTCGACTTAAGGGGGGGGGGTAGGGTCTTGGAGGTTAAAAAAGACAAATTTTTGATAATTTTTTTAGAGAATATGGTTAATGCAAGTTTATTTACATAATTGGTATATGATAAAGAAACTTCTGAAGAATGTTGTGTTAAATTTTCATTGAAAAATATAAAGAATTAAGCCAATGGCAGCGAATTTTCGTAGGCGCCTTGAAAAAAAGTTGTTTTGCGGTGCACCGCATAACTCAACATTGGATTATCGGAAATGAAAAAACCCCAAAGTTTTTTCATTAGTTAATGAGTTTCTGTAGGTAGCAACGGTGGGTTTTTTTATATTTTTTTTTATTTTTTTTAATCGTTGGTAACACTTGGAAGTGAAAATACCGATTTTCGAGTAAAAATTATCCATTTGTTATTGTAAAATAAATAATAATAATTAAAAAAAAAAAAAAACTCGACGTTGCTACCTTGCAATTTGAGAACGATCGGTGCAGTAGATTTTGAGTTACAGAGTGCACCGGCTTTGAAAACGTTGTTTCGAGAAAAACGCGTTTAAAGTTTTTTATAGTATAAAATTACAAATTAAACGTTAATAAGGCAATAATTTTTGTCTATACTCACACAGAATCATCAATGATAGGCCCCATAAAGTGAAGAAATTTGATTTAGAATGTCCAAAGCATCTTTTTGCTCTTGCCTACGACGAATTCTCTTTTCTTTGGTATGTTCCACCGCTCGATCATCCGCTTTGCTCACTCGTGTATTGTACACTGATTGCGCCCATTCATGGGAACTTACTGATTCCCATCTTTTCCAGAAAGGTCGGGTAAGCAACACAGCCTTCATTGAAGGTAGAGGTAGCCACATGAGCTGCAAACTCAACAATAATTGTCGAACCACTCTCAGTTTTTGACGAAATTTTCCAAATAAGTTGGTTGATACTCTCATTATTGCTTTGAGAGAATCCGCCAATACATTTCTCCAGGAGGGCATCTTTGCTCATTTGTTCATAAATTGGTGTTTAATCCCTTCTAGAACATCACTTGATAGAGCAGAGTAAGAGTGTTTAAAAAAAATTCGTTCTTTTACTAGAGTTAGAGCGGCGCACAGTTATAATGCCATATCTTTGTTAATTTTGCTTCGATTTATTTGAAATTTTGACGAAATATTCTTGTGATGTTGTACATTCATTTTATGAAATAAAATAAAACAATTTGGTCCCCCCCCCTTAATGAATACCGATAATCTAGAGTCGGCGAGCGCATCTGGCGCCTTCGAACAGGAACGCTTCAACTAAGAAAGTAAACCTTAACCTCCCAGATACCACACCACTGTCCAATGACGTGAATAAAATGTGGTTTTCACTTTTCTAACTGTGTGTATCGTCTACAAATTAACATTAAAAATTAACTAAAAGTATGATTCTAATGTAAAATTTCCTCTGGAATCGGAATATTATGTAAGAATGAGGGTAAATTTAAATTATCACGGTGAAAAATAACAATTTTCTCATAAACTGTTTGAAAAAAAAATTATAATTTTGTTAAAAATACAGATATTTGAATACAACCAACGGGATAATACAGATAAATAGTTGTATTAATTGGAAGAAAGAAAAAAAATCATTAAGTTCATTTTAAATATTTTTAAAAGAACTTTGAAAATAGGGTAAATTTAATGAAGTGAAAACAAATTTCAAGAAATAAAAAAAAAAACTTGATACGTGTATCAGTGTGTACATGCGGAGGAAGTGAAGCTTCTTTGGCTTATATGGATTAAATTCTATAATAAAGTTTTATTTTAAATTAACTTTATATATAAGTAACGCATTTATTATTATCATTATTATTTTAAACTGTGCTTAAAAAAATTATTAAGATGATTAATTAATTACATTTTTTGTAAAATATTTGTTTAAAATATTCGTAAGATAAAATATTTACCTTGAAATAAGTAATGGAATTAAATGAAATAACTTTATTGATCATAAGTAAATATTTGAAATTCTGCATTTTGGGAAATTTAGAATTAAACAATCTAATTATTCAAATCTGATTTAATACTTTTAATAAAAATATAGGCAATCATATAAAAAAAAATATAAATATAAATATAAATATAAATATAAATATATATATATACACACATACATATATACTAAGGGACAATCTATTTCATACAAATTAAAATACATATTTGAAATTTTTTCCGAATGAATTCATTAGTTTTTCTATATTTATTACATTAATATTTGATATAAATTATTAGATATAAAAACACTAGTTCATTGAATAATTGGAACGACTAAAACGTTTTCCTGATAATTTTGGTTTGGAATAACATTTCCAGTAGATTCTGCCATTATAAAATCTAGAAATTAATTAATTTGCATTTTTTATAAAACGTTTACTTAAAATATTCGTAAGAAAAATTATTTACCTTGAAATAAGTAATGGAATTAAATAAAATAACTTTATTGATCATAAGTAAATATTTGAAATTCTGCAATTTGGGAAATTTAGAATTAAACAATCTAATTATTCAAATCTAATTTAATACTTTTAATAAAAATATATGCAATCATATAAAAATAAAAAAAAAAAAATATATATATATATAAACTAGGCCATTTTGGCCTCGCAAGGGGCTGTGCCCCTTGACCCCTCTTGCTTTCATTTCTGTCTCTTTCTCTTCTATACTGTGTATAAAATGATCAAAATTTACAACGTAATTCTTACTGGCATCAACACAAATAACATAACCACAAAAATCCAGTTCTAACATTTAACTTTCATTATATAAAATTAAGACATTTTTTCGTTATATTTTTCGTTACATATTTCATTACATAAAATTGTGACATTTTTTAAACAACAATAACAAAAATCCTATAAAATATAACAAACGTTACATAAAATTGGGACATTTTGCGTTACATAAAATTGGGACATTTTTCTGGGACATTTTTTCGAATGGGGGTAGCCTAAGAATTACGTTTTAATTAATATATGTATATATATATATATGTGTGTGTCGTCGCGTTTGGCTTAGTGACCAGAGCGCTTGACATGCGATCCCGGAGGTCTCGGGTTCGGATACCGAGCGATGACAATAATATGCGGCGCTAGTTCCGTACACAGCGGTATATCATCTGAGCTGCATCTGTAACGCGATAACAAGCGACCATGTTCAGCTCTAATTGTAGTCATGTGTATTAGCGTCATGTAGTCAGCTGTCGAACAATCGCGACGACTGGCCTTTATTCACGTTGCCGGTAGCACGAATGCTAGATTGCGCTGCTGCTTTTACGTGTGCTCTCAGTTGCGCAGCTATCTGTCCTCTAATTCTCCTCCGAATTAGAAGACAATCTCATACTCGAAATCGAGTAAAAATAGATGAACGATATATATATATACATGTATATATCTTACGTTTAACGCGTAACGCGTAACAAAAATATTTTTCTACCGTATCAAAATTTTTTTCTACCACGCGATAAGAAGTTTCACTTCAAAAACCATTACAAATTCATGACTTATCAAAATGATCCACGCATTCGATACAAATACCGCTTCTGCGCTCGCCGCAGATGCGTCGAAGGCAAAAGGCGCATTTCATGCACGTGTGCATTGTCCTTTGTCCTTGCCCATTATATAGTACACATCTGGCTCGTGTGTTTTCCCTTATAATATTATAATCGATGACGAAATCGATTTCATCCGCCGTTAACAGTTCATCTATTTTCTTTTTCAAATCCATTCGCAGACTTCGTGATTCTAAGCGCAGACCCAGTTGATTTTCAACTAGGCTCTATTCCAATGTTTTTAAAAAATTTCACTTATTTAGCTGTTCATTCGCGGTATTTAAATTATAGAAAATAAAGGCGTTGATTTCAGCCTGATCAAGAATATTATAAACAAATTCGAGAGGCCAGCGCCCGGTGCCTCGAGCTAAACGCGCGGCATTTTTGATGAAAAGCATCTGTTCGGCCTTTGTTAGTACTGTAACCCATTACAATTTTTGGCTTTTGAGTAGATTTTTCGTGTATGTCTGGCAAGTTATTCAGCGATGAAAGCAAAAGGACTAATTTATTAGCGTTAGTTCTCGAATGAACATGAACCTGCTCGACGCAACTGCTGCTCGTTCTTTCAAACTCGTGTGAATATCGTGTTGGTTTTTCCTGTTCGACAGCTCGCAATTGGTAATTACTTTTTAATTTTTTAAAAAGAGTAATCGAAAAATTGTCCATTGTTAGAGTGCGCTAAGTATTTTCAATTCCAGCTGTAGTAACTAAATTTTTTACAAAATACGTTAGAACATCGTCGCCAACGTCTGGCGTAACTTTTTCGGTCTATACAGCGGCCGAGATCATATAAAATGTACGGCTATCATTTATCATGATAATTTTTATACCGCACTTACAAGCTGTTCGTCAATTGAACATTGCTTGGCTTATAATATATAAAGGTCAAATATCGATATTTAATTATTATTATAAAATAAATGAGTATTTACTTGATATTTTCACGACTGCAAAAAAATTTCACCGATTGAGAAATTTGAAAAAATCTTTTTTGTATCGCTGATATCACACGGGTGCAAAAGTGGCTTTCCACGCTTTTCAACGCTCGCTACAGAGCGATTGTTGAGCGCCAGACGCCACAAGCAATAGCCCAATGGTTCCTCCCATGAAGGAACATAATTGTCGTACATAAGAGGGCGCCTTATAGTTCGTTTCTTAAGAGCGGAAAGCATTTGAATATTTTGCCCTGCCAGATTTGCACCAGTGTGGTATCTGGAGGTTAACAGACAATTCGGTAGAAGGCGAACGGGGGGAAACTACCATCTTATGCTTTACAAAACATAATGAAAGTAAATGATGTATAACTCATGCGTCGTGCGAATCGGTTAACAACTGATATTCCAAAAACGGGAATTTCAATGGGAAATGGGCGACCGGTATATCATTTTATTTAGTATAAATAAAATCATCTGCATCTTGTACGATGCATTTATTTTAGCAATATTATTCGGAATTTGTTAAATTTTTGTTGATAAGCTGAATTATTTTATTATGTAGAAAGTTTATTTGTGTATGAAGTTTCGTTTGGAGTGTGTCAGCCCACAGATCAAAACTGGCTTATAGAATACTCGATGATAAATGTGACACAGATGATTTTCCTTAAAAAAGTCATTCATGCAATAGAAAATATAATTATACTTTTTTAATTTCAAAGCTAAATAATCCGTACGCTTATTCCACATCAGTCTACAGTCTTATTTCAAATCCAAATATTTAATATTTAAATAACCCTTTCTACTTCTCAATATTATTATTTTAAAAATCTTATCATAATCCATTATATATACTGTGGTTAGCTTTCTTTAAAATTACTACGAGTTTATTTTCTTTGAACCGATCTACTAAAATTCCAACATACCTACGTGCCAACTATTTTAAGGCATGATTGTAACAGGAGTTCGTAATAATCGCTGTATCACCTTCGTGGATAAACATTTTATCAGACATGCTTAAATTACATAATTTGTTAATATTTATGAAAAATAAAATGAGTTCTAATATTCTACCCTGAGGTAACTCCAACATTGTATTATAAATTCACTATGCACTTGGTTAATTTTGTTGACGTATTCTCTATCAATTAGGTAAGATTATTTTCCTAGAAACTTAAAAAATATAATTTAAGTGAAATAAATTTACATAAAAAATTTTACACAAGTCAAAATACACCGCTAAATATGATTTATCATTATCTAGGTTTTCAGTGACAAATGTTTAAATAGCGCTTTAAGAGTCCTTTTACCCTTTTAAAATCTGTATTAACTTATACTAAAAAAAAAGTTATTATGCAAGAAACTCACCATTTTCTTTTTAATAGATATTTTAAATATTTTAGAGGTCGTTTGCATTTATATTAATTTATATATATATATATTTTTTTTTTATTTTTTTTAATGGGCTCGGTGCCAACACTGACCCAACTACATGGACTTAGATCACCTACTCAGATTCTGGGGCGATCGGAGATAGAGAGTATAAAGGAAAGAGAAGCATTGAAAAGAGTAGGAAGATCCAACGCCAAGAGTTCGGCGTATAGATGAGAGCACTCAGGAAAAAGAACAGGGCATTCAAAAAGGATATGGTTGGGGTCGCATATAAAGGGAGGATCAGTAGAGTGGAGAGGGCAAGAGGGAGAAGGTGAAAGAGAAAAAGAAAAACGATAAAAGAAAAGGAAAGAATGACCAAGTCTCAGTCTGATTAAGGAATATTAATTTATAATTTTCCATATTGTATTTATCTGTTCCATTCATAATATACAATCGTGTATGTAAACTAGTTCGAAATAAATTAATCATGGAGAGAAATAACTAGTGGAATAAATTTTTTAAAAAACTAACACCGAAGAATAACTCTTTGTGGAAACTGAATAAATATTTTCGTAAAAATCATGCGGAACTGCCGCCAATCAAAATACCAAATACAAATAACGAATATGCGTATGATCCCAAAAGTAAGGAAAAAATTTTAGTAGAACACTTTAGCAAAATACAAAAACAAAATATCAAAGATTATCTACTCATAATCATATTTAATGAACATCAGAAGAACTATAAATAAGCACTTCGTGACAAAAGCAAATAATGCAACAAATAATTACATAACTAGCCCCAAGGAAGTTAATACACTTATAAAAAGCCTAAAAAACAAAAATTCTACAGGACACGATAAAATTAGCATTAAAATGATAAAGAACTTACCAACAAAAGCAAAAATGGCTCTTGTGTGCTTATTCAACTCATGTTTTAGATTATGTTATTTTCCGTTACAACGGAAAGTCTCGCAGACAGTAAGCCTGGTAAGGATGCTTCCTTGGCCGAAAATATACGCCCCATCAGCTCACTAAGTAATATCAGTAAATTATTCGAAAAGATTATACTTACAAGATTAAGAAAGCACAGTGATGAAAATAGCATAATATGCGATAATAAATTTGGTTTCCGACTTAAACTTAGTACAACCATACAGCTAACTAAAATCTATGACAAAATTACCGACAATTTCAATCTAAATATATATATATAGGAGTATTACTAATAGATATCGAAAAAGCTTTTGACACCACATGGATAGAAGGTACAATATTTAAACTAATTCAACTTAAGTATCCTTATTCTTTAATATGTATAGTGAAATTATATCTTTTAAACAGAAAATTTCATGTGAAACTGAATAATTATGAGTCACCCTCAGAGCACATAACTGCTGGTGTACCGCAAGGGAGCATTTTAGGACCGTATTTATTTATAATATTTTTAAACGACATTCCGAAAATCAAAGAGACTGAAATATACCTATATGCAGATGATACTACAATAGTAGCATCATCCTATAGAACAGACACAATAACAAATAGACACTGAAAAGAGCAGCTGACACGTTAATAAAATATTTTAAAAAGTGACAGGTTAAAATAAACAACAATAAAACGGAAGCCATTTTATTTACTAGAAGACGACCACGTATACGAAAAGAAGTAAACATCCAAGACAGACAGATGGAATGGAAGGATGAAATCTAGTATCTAGGCCTAACACTTGATAAAAGATTAACTTTCACGAAACTTATCAAAAATAAAGTTATAAAAGTTCAGAAAGAGATTTGTTGTCTATATACCCATACATTAATAGAAAATCGCATTTAACACCTGAAAACAAACTTATTATCTATAAACAAATCATCCTTCCCAAAATATCGTATGCAGTAATACTTTTTGTTGTCTAGCAGTTAAATTATTTTTCAGGAACTCCAAATAATTCAAAATCACTGCCTAACTAACATCAACACTATATGCGTGAATATGTAAAAGTACCGTACATTCAGGAAATAATTACAGAGAACACGCGGAAATATTTTGAAACGTGCAGTGCATCTGACTTAATATTAATGAATAATATAGGTTATTCCTATGATTATCAAACCCTAAAGCTTTGCTTATAACTATTCGATTGCGCACAGGAATCCGCATTAGTTGTAATTACTCCCAAATTTTGTATTCATTGAGTCAAGTTTACTCCTGATCTTACGCTCTAAAAAGGGTAGACTCTGTTGCTGAATAGTTTGAATGACAACACTGTGTTCGTTATAGTGAGCACTTTTAATGTTGATAACTTTCTGCAGCTTTTGATCCATCGTTTTGAGGTGCACAACTTGATTCGTTTCTTTCACATTGATAAGTTTATTGACATCCTATAATTTTATTTTTAATGCATTTACACGATTTTCCAACTTATTTTTTGCAACATTAAGTGAAGTGTTAATTTGACATTTTGTAACAACATACTTCACATCTTTCCCATCACTAACATTAATCACTCGTTTATTTAAAAAGTTTACATATCCCACTGAATGTATATAATATCAGAAAGAGCATCTTTAACACAATGTTTTAAACTAGCAGGAGAAAGCGATTCCTGTAAAGGTTTCTTAGTAATAACCTTGTTATCGTGCAACTGATCTTGACGTAGAACATTATTAATATTTAATATCCGTTTTCCTTTAAAATTACAATTTCCACTAGAATTTAATTCGACTGTAGCGGGTGCTATAGAGCCTCCTTCATGCACATATTTCCCGCTCTTAAAAAATGACATTTAATGCCAGGATTACCACTTTTATCTTTTAATGTGTACGTCATAGGGAACATACTGTCAAATGCCCCGTCTGCGGTCTCAGCTGTATTAGCTTTTATGCGGAGCAGCGGTCTGTACTATCGCGTTTAATCCCCTTAAGTAGGCTCCATGTGCTGTAATAGCCCCAGTAGTTAAACACAGTACATGGAAATCCTCATACACACCTTTAACAATAAAAAATAAATAAATAAAGATAAAAAAACGTAAAAGAGAGCTTAAACTTTAGAAGATTTGGTTGTTATCTGTTTGGATCGGTTTTTTGTTTCTCCGTTCAACTTTATCGCTTTCCGCGTTCAACAATTGATAAAAAGTATTCGGTGAATTTATCTAGCGTATACTTTCCGTTATCTATATAACGTTAAGTTAATTTACCTCTATTATTATTTCTAACACCGCTGATTTTTCGTTCAACGGTATTGCATTTATTATTTCAGCCTTATTTTAATTTTTGTTTTCTGCATTTCGATCGATTCTTCAAAATCAAATCGATTTTTTTTTTTCTTTTCAATTTAATTTATTTTTATAAGTTGTATGAGCTCGTCTAAGAGAGGCCGCTTGGATGTTTTTTTTTTTTTTTTTTTTTTTTTTGTGAAAGCAACATCCTGTACCGTGTTTAACTGCTGTGGCTATTACAATACGAAGATGCGCAGTTTGTTTTTATAGATATCTGATTATTCCGCTAGTTCTGATAAATTGTGTTATGGATAAAATTGCATCGAGGGAATTCTCAAGAATGTTGGTGACTGTTTTGTTATGAAGGGGGCCGGTGAGGTGATAATGCTGGACAGTCGAATAGTATATGAGGAGTTGAGGGAGCAACATCTTGGCCACAGAAAGGACAATTCATAGGAGAGGGGGTTCTTTGCAAAATAAAATTATGCGACATGGCCGTATGGCCTGTGCGCAAGCGGCTAAGAGCACAGAAATCTCTGCGGGAAATGCTTTTTTCCGGCCACCATGGTTCGGTTGAGGGTTTAATTAACCTCGAGAAAGTCTGACACGAAGACCAATGGGTTTTCCATAAGGACGTGAGATTATTAAAGATTATGTTCGAGAGATAAGGTGGAGGTGGGCTGTTACTAGGCGAGGGGCAATATATTTCTGCTCGGGCGGATGTATCGACGCGTTCATTTCCAGGAATCCCTGCATGGCTGGGCGCCCACAGAAAGGATACGGAGCACTGTCTCTTAATAAGTTCGTATAATACCTGCTGGGTTCGAATTGCTACAGGATGTTTGGTGAGGGGATTAGAAATTGTCAATAAAGCTGCGGATGAATCAGATACCAGCAGGGCTTTCTGTGATGTAGGCTCTGTAGAAAGAAAATATTCCAAACAGAAAAATACTGCGTACATTTCAGCATCCAGTACCGAGCAATTTTCATTCAGTCGAATGCTTCGAATCACGTCGCAGACTTCAAAGGACCAGGCGGTTGGGGATGAAGTAGGGTCTGGGGTAGCCTTGGCATCATCCGTGTAGGAAAGGAGGTGGTCGGGGTATTTTTGCATTGTTGCTGTTGTCAACTGAACGATATTCGAATGCAGGGGTTTATTATACTTCGTCAGGGAAAAGTTAACATCAATGTTTAAAGGGGCCCACGGCGGAATCATGATGTTAGGAGCTAGGTTAGGGAAAGGGATTACGCTCACGTTGTGTTGCGATAGGAGAGCCAGGATTTCTGGGAGAGGGTCATTAGGGAACTCTGGGGTGTTGGGGAGGTCATTTGTGTCGATAGGACAGGCACGTTTACTAGAGAAAAGAGCGAGGGTCTCACGGTGGTAATAATAGGTTCGGAAATACTTTAGTGGGGGAGTGCCTAACAAGGCACACAAACTTACAGACGGTGAAGTTCTATGTGCGCCAAGTATCGTGCGGAGCGCCGTGTGGTGTATTGAATCAAGGGATTTAAGTAAAGAGGGACTGGCTGACGCATACGCCTGGGATCCGTAGTTTATTCTGGAAATGACTAAGGATTTGTATATGGAGAGGAGAGTTTTCGGAGGTACGTTATACTTTGTGTTTGATACATATTTAAGAATAGATAGGAATTTATGACATTTAACTTTAAGATTGGATATGTGGGATCGCCAAGTTAGCTTTTGATCGAACAGTAGTCCAAGGAAAGTAGCAGTAGGGTGGAAATGAAGTGAGGAATTTTCTAGATTGAGGCGCATGCTGGAAGAGTTTTAACGTCCCCTATAGAAATCAACACAGATAGACTTAGATGGAGAAAACACAAGACCATTATTGTTACACCAGGATTGTAGTTTTGAAATAGTTTTTTGTAGGATTTTTTGAGCATTTGCTGGAAAACTGGAAGACAGGGAAATGTTTAAGTCGTCAAAGTAGAGCCGGGCGTTTACAGGCGGAGTAATACAATCATTTATATCATTGATATAAAAAATAAACAAGGTTGCACTAAGGGCAGATCCTTGTGGTAAGCCATTCTCAGTTTGAATGGTGCTCGATGTTGACGAACCAATCTTAACATGGAACGTTCTGTTTGTTAAAAAAATTATTCAGATACTTGGCCATGTTTCCACTTATACCAGCTGTTGTCAGCTTGGATAAGAGGCCGTATCGCCATACTCTGTCGAACGCCTTTTCTATATCGAAAAAGACGGAGTATACATGTTGGCGTCTGTGAAATGCTGTTAATATTTGCCTTTGTAGGCTCAGCAGATGATTAACTGTAGTACGCTTCTTACGCCCTCCGGCTTGTGATGAGGATAGGAGATTATTCTGTTCAAGGAAGAAAAGGAGACGCCGATTACCCATTTTTTCCAGCGTTTTTGAGAGGACACTTATGAGGGATATAGGCCTGTAGTTTTGTGGAAAAAGAGGATCTTTATTTTGCTTCAGAATAGGAATAACAACTGCTAATTTCCATGACTCAGGGATCGATCCGGAGAACCATATTTGGTTATAGATATGTTGATGTTTCCGCCAAACGTAAGCAGTCCAGTCCTCTTTCGCCGGTCGCGTCCTTGCCTAGTAAGGATCTGCGGATTTCATTAAACGATCTAGCTAACCTCCTTAATGATGATAATTGGTAGTACTAATATTAATAATAATAATAATAATAATAATAATAATAATAATAACAACAACAAAGTCACCAGCTCTAAAAATAATAGTAATAATGGTAGTAGTAACAACAGTGTCATTAATGCCGTAAAAAATTTCAATATCAAAAGTCCTCCGGACAATAATAACGATAACTGTAGTAACAATAATAATAATTTTAACAACACTAATAACTCGCCGATCAATGTCAACAGCTCCGATCATATTCACGATACTTTTGAAAACATTTTTCCGCCCGATTACCCAGGACCTTTCAAAGTTTTTGTTGAGAACTCGTCTGATGATAAAAACATTGTAAATTTCCATCCGCTGCTCTAGCCAGGCTCATCAGCAAAATTTCCATCTTCTTCTCCGACATTATTCCTCAGGGTAGAGGGCGTATCTCTGTTGTCTTTCCCTCTATTTCCGCCGCCAACGACTTTCTAAACAATCGCTCCTTCTTCAATTCTCACAAGCTCAATGCTATCATTCCTCATAATACTTTATACAGAATTGGTGTTATTTCTGGAGTTCATCCTTCTTTCTCTGTTGAGGAAATTAAAGAAGGGCTTGAATCTTCTATCCCTGTAGTATCTGTTCGTCGTATCCTTCACTCTTTCGATGGATCCAAAGTTCCCACCGGAAATGTCGAACTAAAATTTGCCAAATCCTCTCTCCCTGAGTTTGTATCCATTTACAATATTCATTTCACAGTGTCCTCAAGTATCCGTTCTCCCACCCACTGCTCTAAATGTTTCTTTTTCGGGCATATTGCACGTCATTGCCGTAACCCTCTTCCTTCATGTTACTATTGTTCCTCCAAACATATTTCCTCCGATTGTACGAATCTCCAGGAGTCTGCTAGTCACAGCTCTTCCGATCGAGCCTTCCCGAATGGCAGCGGCAGAAAGACATAAAAAGAATCATGACTTTCGAGAACATCTCTTTTCACGAAGCCGTTATAGTTAAATCCTCCAGTTCTGCCTTTCCAGCCTTCTCTTATGCTAATGCGCGCGGCAGCCCCTACTTCCTCTTCAAACGCCTCTCCAAAAAGCTCTAAATTCCCCTCTCTTCCACTCCTAAATCCCCCACTTTCCACAAAACTTCCAAACCGAAATCCCACTCAAAGCCTTCTCCTCAATTTCCCATTATTCCATCTCTTTACTCTCGTTTACTATCAAATGGTTGCGCTCTGAATCATGGCGATTCCCCCTCCAATCCAATCCCTCCATATCTTTCAGTCCCTTACCAGTGCCTCTTAGTCTTTCTCCTATTTCGATTCTTTTTTTGTCGTCTCCAATCTCTCCGCAGCTATCATGGAGCTCCTTGCCTCTTTTAACATATCCTCTTCTTCTACGTTCCTTGATAATCTTTCAGCCTTCCTATACAATCACGTTCATTTCAACTAGACCATCTCTTTCATCCTTTTTTTTTTCATCTTTTATCCACCTTCCTCATGGTGCATCCCATTCTTTATTTGTTGTCCTTATCTCTCTACTTTTCTTTTGCCTCCGTTTTGCCAAGGATAACTATTCGCTCAGGAATCATTAACTTAAAACTTTCCTCAGTTCAAATTTTAATTAATCTTTCCTTTATGTTACATAGTTATTTCATTACGGAAGGAAGCCTACAAACTGGTCGTCAACCCAATTCGTGCAGGTATTTCTCCCGTTTCTTTTTTATCACTGACGGTACTCCTAATGGCGAGGTATCTTCAATTTTGCCTCTATCCAACTTCGGACAGGTCTTCTCTCTTCTGCTCATCTTTCTTTTATCAACTTCTACTTTAAGTTGAAAGATCGTCCACAAACGATCTCCTCTTATTTATTATACCTTTCCTATTACCTTTGCTTTCTTTTCTTTTACTTTAATTCCAGCTCTGTCCTCTCCCACTTCTTTTTCTCATCCTTCTAGTTCCTTTTCTTCTCCCTCTAACTAGAATGTCACGGTCTTGCTGTTCTCCCTTCTGAATATTTTCAACTCTTTCCTATTCTCTGGTTTTACTCTTGAGTCTTGGAACGACTTCATGGTCATTCCAATTCCTAAAAAAATCAATGTTCTTTCCGTCCTATCTCCCTAGCCTCATGTCTGCGCAAACTCTTTGAAGGCTTAATAAACAACCGTCTCGTTTGGTGGCTTGAGTATAATAATCTAGTCCCTTCAAATATGTTCGGTTTTCGCCCCGGGCTTGGCCCGGTAGATTTCATCAGTTACTTCCTTGCAGATATCTATAAATCCTTCCTGCCAAAGAAATTTACTGTCGCCTTTTGTCATCGCCCGGTATCGAACTCGAGATTTCCGGATCGGTAGTCAAGCGCTCTAGCCACTAGGCCAAACGCGGTGACATTTAGAATTAATAACAATTGATGAATTAACAGAAATATCGTAAATACATATATTTTAATTCAAATAATGTTTTTTTAAAGGAAGAAAAACATTTTAGAGATTTAAAAGTGATATAAATTATATTTTTGAGGATAAAAGAATAAATTTGTTCAATCACCTTCGATGTAAATCACATTATTTTAAATCACCCTCGATGTAAATCACATTATTTTAAAAACAGCTTTTTTAGGAAAATATTCAATCGACTTTAATGGGGAATAGTAAATTACCTTATAAACCACATATATTTTATTTTAGAGAATTTGTATAAGAATCCTGCTCGTGTTGTAAACATAAACAAATTTTTTTTTATTATCACGTGATTTTTCATTTTTCTAAAGACATTGACTTGATTTTTTATATTTTTTATTTTTACGTCACCATTTCTAGTAATAATTATTTTCACAGTAACAAAATATACATTCAATAATGAAATATAAGAAAAACTAACTTTTATCGCTGTTTTTGAATTTAAGTAATTCAGTTAAAGCTAATTATAATTACACTTAAATCCTAATTAATTGGCATGTTGCAGTGAAATGAGTTTTAATTTCTGACAAATGAACAAGAAATTCGTAATATACTGCTGTCTAATTCAAAACAAAAGAACGATTAAACAAACGTAGTAATTTACCTTTAATGACGCCCCATGGGACAGGAATGGTGATATCTTCTACCGATCTTTCAGTCGTTAAATCATTTTGAGCAATACTTGTTGACTAAAATATAAAAAAAATTGATTTCAAAATTAAGAGTTCTGTTAAAAGAAGTAAATATTAATAAAAGGGTGTTTTTTTTTATAGTAACATTAAAATTCCGTATTTGCGCGGTAATATTATTAATAAAGACAATACCTTCCCAATAAGAGGGCAAAGATGATAAAGACAAAAGAAAAATTAATTAGCGGACAAAAGTAGAAGCATTAGAAAAATAATCCGTTTGTTGTTAAGGATTTATGCGGTAATCTGTTAAATTTATAGCTGTCCAATCATATTCCGAACATATAAAAATAGAAAAAAACATAAATACGTTGTTAAAATGATTCATTTGCACTAGACAAGCATTTGTCAATTTACGACGATATAAATTAAATTTCAATAATGCCGACAGTTTGGTAAACTGATAAACTCAAGGTATATCCAAACCGATTTGTAGAAGAATAACTAAGTATTATTTAATTTCATCTGCAATTCTAACTTGTTTATTTGAATATTTCTTTCAACACTCAAATAAACAAATATTACTTATTCTTTCTAATGATTTAGTCCTCCTTAATGACCTCTCTCCAACCTATTACAAGAGCGAATCTAGTTACAGCTCTCTCGATTTAACGTTCTCATCTGCTTCTATTGGTTTTGATTATAATTGGTCAACTCTCATGGGCTCCTATGGTAGTGATTATATTCCTATTCTAATTACTCCCCAGAATCCTCCTTCTCCTTCTGATTTTAAACCTCTCCATTACCTTCGATGGAACCTATCGAAAACTAATTGGGCTACTTCTTAGTTGATTCTACGCTTCCTAAATTTCTAGATGGCTCTGATCCTGTATTTCACTACCATCTATTCCTAAATTCTATTATAAATGCTCTTTCGTCGTTTTCTTCTCCCCGTAAACCGTCATCGTCAGGCCCTTGTGGATCAGCATCGTCACTCTAGTGGAACGAAGAATGCAAAATCGTGCTACATTTAGAATTTTCCGACCAAATCTTACACGCGAAAAATTTCTTGCCCACAAAAAGGCCAATGCGAAGCTGAGGTTTATTCTAAAACCGTCTAAGAAATCCTCTTGAAAAAATTTCTGTTCATCTTTTTCAGGAATTACTCCTCTTAATCATATCTGGAAAATGGTCAGAGCTTTAAACTTCTTCTGAACGTCCTTCTAACCACACTATTTCCGCCGATAGTTTGTCTTCTTTTCTTGATGCTGTTTCTCCTGCCTATGTTCCCAACGTTGATGAATCCTGTCCGTTTCCAGTTACAGAAGACTCTAATCCCCATTTTCTTACCTCTGCGTTTAATATTAATGAATTAAAATCCATTCTCAAAAAATCTTCCAGTCCCACTCCAGGTCGTGATGGTATTCCCTTCTCTGTCCTAGAAAAGTTATCCGATCATGCTCACCGAACACTTCTTTGTATATTCAACTCCTTTCTGTCCAGAGGAGTCGCCCCTTCTGCCTAGAACATCTTTATTATCATTTCTATCCCTAAGAAAAACTCTTCCTTTCGTCCGATCTCCCTAGCATCGTGTCTCAGTAAAAATTGTTTGAGGGCATGCTTAACAAGCGCCTGGTCTGGTGGCTCGAACACAATGACGTTTTTCCTTCTAATATGTTTGGTTTCCGTCCAGGCTTAGGTCCTGCTGACTGCGTCAGTATTTTTGTTTCCTATATCTATAAATCTTTCATCGATAAACAGTACACTTTAGCTACTTTTATCGATGTTTCCGGAGCTTTTGATAATGTCCATCTACTTTTCGAGATAGAATGTCAGCAATTAACATCCCGACGCATTTCTCTTCCCTCATTGTTAACTTGACGTTAAATCATACTATTTTCCTGTCTTCTTTCTCGTTCGAGGTTACAAGAGTTATTTCACGTGGTCTTCCACACGGATCTTGCCTTAGTCCTACCTTTCTTAATATTTATACTATTTCTATTGCTTCTCTTTCTATGAACTCCTCTTCCTTATTTTTTTGCCGATGACATTCTTCTCTTGTCCTCATTCCGTGATATTGTAGATGCTAACGAAAGTGTCAATTCGTCTCTAGCTACTTTGGAACAATCTCTTTCCTCCTCTTTGAACCTATCTATTTCTCCTTTAAAATCCTCTTGTATTGTCTTTTCTCTTCGTACTTTTTATCCCGCTTTAGTCTCTGTATCTTTAAACTCCAAACTTATCCCTCGTACGGATTACTTCTACTATCTCGGTGTATTCCTCAACAGTCGTCTGTCCTTTTATGAACATATTAATTTCCTTTCCTCTACTGCCCTTAAAAGACTGAACCCACTGAAAGCTCTTTCCCCAACAAAATGGGGAGGCGATCCTTTTCTCATTTCCTTGTACAATTCGATTATCCGTTCCAAATTCGATTACTGTTCCTATATCTACGGCTCTGCCTCAAAATCACTTCTTTCCAAGCTGGATATAATTCAAAATTCCTGTTTTCGTCTTTGCCTTGGTGCTCTTAGATCTTCTCGAGTACCAGCATTTCTCGCTGAGTCAAACTCGCCTCCCCTTTTCATCCGCAAATTCTATTTAGGATATCGCTTGTTGTGTAAACGCTTACCGTTATCATCCTCTAGGTTTATTCCTTCATATCTTTCTTTTCTGCAAAACGGGCATTTTCCTCCCAAGAAAATTTCTATCCCAACCCACATTGCTTTGCGGCTGAATTTTTTTTTCCTGCACAATTTTTTATAACAATCTCTCTTACTTTTCTTTCAATTTTGCAGATCTCTCCAATCCTCCCAATGTATTCTACTTTCCTTTGTCCTCCAAATCCCTTTCCCATGCAACAGTTATACAGGAATTCCATAGTTATATCGAATCCCGTTTTCCTTCTCATGTGGCTATTTTTACGGATGGTTCGAAGGGGCCTAATAGAGTTGGAGCTTCTTTCATCCTTCCGTACATTAATTTCTCTGAATCTTTTCGTTTCCCTTCTTTTTGTACTATCTTTACGGCTGAGTTAATGGCCATTTTACGTTCCATAATCCATATTTCCTCACATCGTTCTTCTTCTAAATATTTAATTATCTCCGACTCCATATGTACTCTTAAAGCTATTTCCTCACATTTCCCCTCTCACTCCTCTGATCTTTTTATCTTCCGTATTCGCTCTCTTATTCACACTCTTTTCTCACTTGATGCTATCTGCATTGATATGCTCTGGGTCCCCAGTCATATGGGGAAAGAAGGCAATGGAATGGCAGATTCCTTAGCTTAGATTGCTGTAATTTTTTTTCTTTAAAATTCCCGTTTCTAATTTACTCCCATTTTATAAAAAATTTCATGTTAGATTTTGATCAGATTTTTATGTTTCTTCCTTTTTTTTCTTTTTTTTTAAAAATAAGTTGTGGGTCTTACAGGGCAAGTTTGCCCGTTGCGTGAGTTCCTGACACTGTTATTACCGTTTATTTAAGATACAAGACTACAATTATTCTTGTTTATCCTATACATCACAATAATAGTCAACAAAGATTATATAACTCATAACATAGTACACACATACAAATTCATATGCACAACACAAGTACTCATCTACATACTGATACATGAGGGCAGCAAAATATCTTCAAATACGAAGAAAAGAAAATCAAAGAAAAGAAAAGAAAATAAAGAAAGAAAAAAAGAACAATAGGAGAAAATTATAAAATGTCATGATTCGAACCGTATCTTGAGTTTTACTCTTTACACCTAAATTCAGCTATTTCTCTACTTCCCCTTTCCACAGACCAAGTTGTTTTTCGTTTAGTATATGATGAAGTATTTTACTATTAGTTTAATTAGACCTGAATCATCAGTATTATCAATTCATAGATTGATGCCCCCCAGGGGATAGATGTAATATAGATTATTTTGGTTCCTTGTTAACCGAATTATTTACCTGGATGGTAATTTCATATTCTTTTTCTTCTTCTTTACGCCATCTGCGTTCGAAGTTTGGCGATCATCTTGGCTATTACCGACTTTGATGTTGCGGCCTGCTGTAGTTCTGTTTTGGAACATCCATACCATTTTCTTAAATCACCCGTCCTGGACATTTTCCTTCTGCCGCCACGTTTTCTTTTACCTTTAATTTCTTCATTTAATACGATGTGAATTAAATGGTACTTTTCTTGTTGTCTGTACACATGTCCAAAGTATTTCAGCTTCCTTTCCCGAATTGTGCGCAGCAGCTCGGCTTTCTTTGAAATGCGGTTTGATACTTCTGCATTTGTAATATGATCCCGATAGGATATTTTAAGCATGCGACGGTACACGTACATTTCGAAGGCTACTATTTTCTTTTCAAGTGTCTGCGTAAGTGTCCAACTTTCCATACCATAGAGTAATACTGACCAGACATAACATTGTACGAGGCGTAGACGTAACTGGAGGTTTAGATCTTTCCTGGACATTAGGTTTTTCATATTCAGAAATACCTTTCTTGCTCTCTCTATTCTTGTGCGTATTTCTGTCGACTGGTCAGTTTCTTCATGGAACCAGGTACCAAGGTATTTCATTTTTTACACGCGTTGAATAGTCTGGCTTTTAACGAACAACATCTTTTTAGCAAGGGTATTTTTATCAGAATTTCTATGTACAGCTAACCATTTTGTCTTGTCTCTATTTATTTCTAGACCATACGAGCTGCTAACCCTTACTACTCGGTTTATCATATTTTGAAGTTTCTCTATGTTATCCGAGATCAAAACAGTATCATCTGCGTATCGAATATTAGAGACGCGTTCTGTTCCAACTTCAATACCGACTTGTTTTGTGAGAGCTTCTTTGAAAATAGCTTCAGAATATACATTGAAAAGCAATGGGGACAAAATGCACCCCTGGCGTACTCCTTTTTTTATCGGTATTTCTCTAGAAGTTTCACCCTCTGTGTCCGCACAGTTTGCTGATTGTCCCCAGTAGAGTGTCTCAATTATTCTTCGTATCTTGTGATTAATACCAATGTCTTCCAAGATCTGCATTAACTTTCCATGATTGACGCAATCAAACGCTTTCTGATAATCGATAAAGCAACGATATAATTTATGGTTGACATCACGACATCTTTGGGCTAATATATTCAGCGAGCAAATTGCTTCACGTGTGCCATAGCCACCTCTAAATCCAAACTGGTTTGCACCTGAGTTCTCCTCGCACCTGGTATAAATTCGATAATGAATAACCTTAAGTAATATTTTTAGGATATGCGACATAAGGCTGATTGTGCGATATTCCTTACAGTCGGTTGCATTACTCTTCTTAGGTATTGCAATAAACAACACTGATTTGAGCCAATCCTTTGGCATACTACCTTTCCGTAAAATTTCGTTAAAAAATTTGACTACAAAACTTAATGCAGAATGATTTGTTTCAAGAAGTTTGAGTAATTCTCCATGCATCATATCTGGTCCAACGGTTTTTCCTGATTTCAAATTTTTGATTGCGCCCATGACTTCGCCTGCTTCGATATCGTCCATAGAATCATCACTTTGATTAGATTTTTCAATTACGCTATCCATTATAGGTTTTATATCATCAAACAATTTCTCAATATATCTTTCCCAGCGTTCTAATCTAGACTGCTTCCCAACTATCAAGTTCTCATCATCGTCTTTTAAACTTCTTCCGCTCACATTACGATTCAAATTTGTGAATTCTTTTACTTTTTTGTGTACATTAAATATATCATTTTTAGATTGTAAATCTTCAATTTCTCGGCATTTACCATTCAACCAGTCCTCTTTTGCTTCACGTATCTTGCGTCGAATTTCTTTATGTAATGCCTTATATTTAATCTCGTTACGTTTAAATTTTCTTCTCTCTCCCATAAGACACAATATGCCATCTGTCATCCATGTTTTGTTTTTCTTCCTTTCCACTGTACCGATTATATTATTTTGTATGTTGCCCTGCATAGCCTTCCATTCACACCATACCTTTTCGGTGATATTCTCCTCTTGTAAATTATTAAAGGTACCGCATAATGTAGTTTTGGCTGCTTTTTTGACATCTCGATCCTGGAGTTTGCGAATCTTAATACGTTAAGTTGGAGGAGGCTTCCTAATTTTGCGAAATCCCATTCTAAGTGTCATAACAACCGGATTATGATCCGAGTTAGCGTCTGCTCCAGGATACGTACATGCCGAAATAACGTCCCTTCTAAAGCTCTTCTTAATGAATATGAAATCTATTTGATTGCGGTACACCCCGGATGGTGAGGTCCAGGTATATAATCTGCGAGGTGGTAGTTGAAAGAAAGTATTCGTAATCAACATGTTATGCTCCATGCATAATTGGATAAGTCTATCGCCCCTATTATTTCTTCTGCCTAGTCCAAACGAGCCAACTACATCTTCATATGTTCGTTGTCCAATTTTTGCATTCCAGTCGCCTGATATAATTGTGATTTCTCCTCGTTTGGTTAGTACTGTTGAGATCTGTCCATAGAACACCTCTATCTCTGCATCAGCTTTGTCTGCGGTAGGTGCATAAACCTGGATGAAGTTTAATGGACGATAGTTTGTTTGACATTTCAGTAATAAGATCCTTTCAGATATTGGTATGAACTCTGCCACCGAGTTACTGATACTCTTGTCTATCAGTACGCCAACACCTGCCATGTGGTTTCCTTCGTCTGTGCCACTGCAGTAAAAATTTGCGTCATCTAATCTTGCACATCCATTATTAGGCCACCATATTTCGCTCAGTCCTAGTATTTCTATTCCTAATTTGTTTCTTTCAGCATTTACGTTATGTAGTTTACCAGCCTGGAAAAAGCTACGGATGTTCCAGGTGGCAATACGAGTCTTTTTATTGATAATTTTAAACTTGCTCTTACTCTTTTCTTCGTCATTGGCCAGCGGAGAGATTCTTCGCACCGTTATCCCACTAAAGGGCTGCCACGGACTGACGGCCATTTGTACAGGATTTTTAGCTATGATGAAGACTGAGAAGGTACTCCAGTGGTTTCCCGTTGCCTTCCGGAGGTTTTCTGTTAGGATTTTCTCCCTTAGCCGAAAGAACCTGGTTGAAAGGCGCCGGATACTCGCCTACTTGCCCTGGATTAACATTCGTCAATTCGACTGGGACACATTGTCACGAGCGAGTTGCTGATAGTCCGCAGTTGTTGCGCAGTAAAAAGCTTAACGGTATTTATTAGTAGGAACACCTTCGGCAAGTGAACCTTTCACCGTTTTCCTATCAGCAATGGATTGTGAGTTATGATTTAGCTTTTCTGATCAGCGCTAAGCTCACCGAATAGAAAATTACCACCCTGCACGACGTGGACATACATAACTCACGTGGTTGTTGTATTCGTTTCTCCGTCGGTAGGACTAGCACCTTATGATGGTCGAGTGACTACTAACTAGAGAAGGTACCTTTAGCTACAACAACCTATGTCCCGCAGGGCAATTTCATATTTGTTAATAAATATTAAGTCGATATTTATTAATTTTGTCATTATTCGTTCGTTAGACTTTTCATTTTACGCAGCCAGATGTTCGTTATGTAAACGATATAAAATAAATCGCTGGCCAGCGCTCGTCGGCGTGTTGTTCGTCTTCGCTAGTCGATTTTCGTTCGTCTGTTTTTGTTATGTCGCTTCGTTATACGCTTTTAGCGTCTCGTCCTTTCGTATGTCGTTATTTCGTTATAATTATTTCGTTTTACCCTTTTTGAAATTATTTTAGAAACAGTCGACTTTTAAGACTTCTATTCGTTCAATCGTATTCAATTAAAATACAATTTACTAATTGACCGGTTTGAAAAATCATTCGAAAAATATAATTTGGTCCTCCGGAATATTAACGAAAATATCGTAACAATATTACTGACATTAAATTCTAGTAATCTATAATAGAAACTCAAAAGAAAGATAAAGTAATAAAGGAGTTGACCATCAGTGTTTATCGATTGGAACAATACGGGCGAAGAGAGAATTTCGAGATCCATAGAGTCACGGAGAATAACACTGAAAAAATCAATGAGATTGTAGTAAAGATAGGACAAAAAATCAACTGTAACATTCAAGAAGAAGATATCATCGCAGCGCACAGATTATTTACGAAAAATAAATCACTACCCCGACCGATTAGTCGTAAAAATCAGTCGTAAAATAGCAGGTGCAGTATTAGAAAAGAAAAAACAGAGACACAATCTATGACAAAGATGTTACGAATTCATCGTCGACGTTAAAAATATTCATAAACGAAAACCTATCCAGATACTACAAGTCACTTTTCTGGGAAGCTAAACAAAAGGCAAAATTATTACAGTACCAATTCACTTGGGTCAAAAGGGGAAAAATCTTCGTCCGGAAAAATTTGCAAAGCCCAATAATAGTAATTAAATCTATAGATGATTTAATAAATGTTATTTAGTGAGATAGAATAAGTTAATATAACATTTTAAGATGTATAATCGATAGAATATGGGTACGTGTGTGTTTACGTATGTGTGTGAGTCTGTATCGATCAGTTACGCAGGCGGTAGGGCGATGAGAAGGTAGTGTGCAGAACTAAAGATGAGAATGGAAGTGTGTGTGAAAATGGTAAAAACAGTAGTGAATATAAAGTATAAAATAGTGATAAGGAACAAGCGGTTACCTAGTAGTTCAGTTAAGACAAGGGTAAGGAATTTTTCGTGTGCGTTGCGGAGAAGAATCAGAGTGCAAAGAAAAGGTGGCGGTGAAGGGGGCGTAGTGTCGGATCGGAACGAATTCGAGTACACTGGTGAATGCGGAAGAGGGAGTGTGATGTGTGCAGGTTTTTTCTCGTTTTTCTTGTGCAGTGGTGTATGAATGAGTGCGAGCCTTGCATTACTGCCTGCGTTCACTAGTTATAAGGTGTGTTGGTGTTAGAGAGCGGTGTGCGGTAGTGACAGATAGTATATGTGTGAGGGTATATTTTTTGCTTTGATTTCAGGCTGCGGATAGCGATAGTGTTGGAATGAATGGGTGCACGAATGTATCACAGTTCCACATACAAATTCATGTATTACTATATGTTGCATGTATGTGAGTATATGTATGAATGTGTGTTTACATGTGTGTATGTATATTTATACATATATATATGTATATATATTTTATCGGTTATATGTGAGAAATTCCCTTTTCTCTCCATCCCAAACTTTTCAATCTAAGCATATACTTGAATAAACGCCGACACAAATGTGATTCCACTATTGCAGTACCGGGATAAATATAACCGTATGAATTATAGTGACATAAAAAAATGGACTGATAATATAAACAGTGTACTTAATCTAAACAATACACTAAAAATTAATACCGAAATATTTCATGTGTTGCGCTTAAACATAAGGAGTGCTAGGCGAAATTAGGATGAATTTATAAGTTACATTCACAAGAAAACATTAAGCGTCATTGTATTAACGGAAATAAATAAAAATGCTTTTTTACAAAAAATAAATACCGACTTCAAGGTTTATTATAAAAATTTAAAAATGCACTAAAAAGTAAAAAATAATTACTCCCGATAAAATATATATATCAGAGTGATATAACTTAAGGTGATATCGTAATTCTTATACAACATTAATTTTTTGGAGTTGGAATTAAATTCATCTTAGGAACAATTTAATCAACATTTAATGCAGTTTTTAATTATTCTTTTAATATGAATTTGATGCCAACTCCAAAAAATTAATGTTGTATAAGAATTACGATATCACCTTAAGTTATATCACTCTGATATATATATTTTATCGGGAGTAATTATTTTTTACTTTTTAGTGCATTTTTAAATTTTTATAATAAATCTTGAAGTCGGTATTTATTTTTTGTAAAAAAGCATTTTATTTTTTACTTTTTAGTGCATTTTTATTCAATTAAATTAAAACATTTATTTCCACGGTAAAAACACCAAAAGCTACATTTCCATGGTAATTTGGCAAATTTATAGTATTTTAAGTCAAAAATCTAATCCGACGGTGAAAACAATCATGAATGAAAAGCATCCAAAAAGCTTTAATCTCCCGCATTATTAAGGATAACTCAAAAACTATCGGTCAGACCTTGATCAAATTTAAATGGGACCACATGACAAACACCACCTTTCAAATAAAAGAAGAATCATCAAAATCGGTTCATCTAGAAGAAAGTTCTGTGGTAACACACATAAAAAAAAAAAAAAAAAAAAAAATACAGTCGAATTGAATACCTCCTTCTTTTTTGAAGTCGGTTAATAAAAGAGAATGAATTAAATCTATACAATATAGCAGGTTTCACGAGCATTGGACTACAAAGACCAATGGAATAAAACGGGGGAATACTTGTATTTGTAAATAAAAAATTTAAATGCAATATTCAAGAAGCAAATAATAGGCCAAGTATGGACCTGTTGATGGTAGATATAGATACAGGAGGAAATATTCCTTTACGGTTAATTGCTATATATCGAACACCGAGTAAAAACGTAGGCGAATTCACAAAAGAAATCGCAACACTTTTAAAGAAAATAAATAATAAAGATAATCTCCTGATTTGCGGTGATTTTAATATTGACTTATTGCTTCATAATGCACAAGTGGAGAACTTTTTAAATGTAATTTATGGGGCAGGGGGAGTTCAGATAATAAGTGGAATTATAAGAGAAGAAGTCCGGATAGATAGGAATACTCAGACCTGCATAGACAATATATTTATGAAGTACAAAACAAATGAAATTACTTCGGGAATAATTAATACGAAAATATCTGACCATTACATGATTTGTTGTGCATTTGTTATCTAGAATAAGAAAAGTCGACATTTAAAAAATTCACGGAAATATTATTTTGATGAAAAAAGTCTTCACAAAAAGATTGTTGAATACAAATGGAACGAGAAGAGTAACATCACAACAGTAGGAGACATGTACGATCACATTCATATAGTTTTTAAAAATATATATAAAGAATGTAAATTGGAAATAAACGAGGGTAAAAAGGTAACCAAATATGATCCCAAAAACGAATGGATGATTCAAAAAATCATAAATTTTATGAAAATTAGAGGTCACAGTATTTTAAGCTCAGTGAAGGAAACAGAACTAGTATGCGATATAAAAACTTATACAGGAAATATCGAAATATAGTAAAAACATAAATAAGGAACGCTAAACAGAAATATTATCAAAATCAAATAGTGTTAGCAAACAATGGTAGCAAAAAAACATGGTGCATAATCAACAATATTGTGAATAAAAAAAAACAAAACATCAATTGATGACTTCGTCATAAAACATTTTGAAAACACAACAATAGTAACCGAACAATTTAGTGAATACTTCACACGTTCAGTTGACGAGCTCAGACATAAATGTGACATACAGTTACTGAATAATAACTACAATAATTCTACCATGTCTTCTTTTTGTATTCCACCTGCAAATTCATCTCAAATAGAAACAATAATAAACGATCTGAAAGTACATAATACTTCTGTATGGGACGAAATTAGGGTAAAAGATATTAAACAAAATGTAAAAATTTGTACTCCTATTTTAACTAACATGATCAATCGCTCTATAAAGGAAGCGTGTACTTCAGATGGGATCAAAAAAGGTATTATTAGACCAATCTATAAAAAAGGAGTGCAAAATCAATACGAAAATGACCGTCCTATAACAATAATATCAGTAACAAGTAAAATATTAGAACGATACGTTGATAAACATTTAAGAAATTATTTGTAAAAAAACGAAAATCAACACGGGTTTAGAAAAAAAAAGTCCACCATAACGCTATTAAGAACGATGACAAATAAGATGACTGTCGATGGAGAACCAACTTATAATTCTTCATTGATCTAACAAAAGCGTTTGACTTAGTTGATCACGATTTACTGATTAATGACTTAGAAAATCTGGGTATTCTAAAAAACCAACTAATGTGGTTTAAAAATTATATAAAAAACAGGAAAAGTGTACTAAAAATCGCAGGGAGTAATAGTAATGAAGAAAATACTCGATTTGGGGTAGGTCAGGGAACTATACTTGCTCCTATCCTATTTCTAATATACACTAACTCATTATAAAGGCACATTAAAAATGCAAAGGTATATGTTTTTGCTGATGACATTGCGCTGTTAATTGAGAATAAAAAGATAGAAATGGCGGAAAAATTACTGCAACAGGATATAGATAATTTTAGTAAATGGGCACATGCCTAAGGTTATGTGTAAATATAAATAAATCTAAATTGTTACATATCCGAAACAGTACTAAACACAAGAGTCGCGATAATCATTCTTCGTAATAACGAATGCTTATACGAACTTCACGAAACGAATAATTCACCTTCATGTTTATGTCCACCTCTTGAAAACGTAAAATATTTTAAATATTTAGGAATATATATCAATAGATCCTTGAGCTGGAAAAAGCACGTTCAAGTCTTAAATTCGAAAATAAGGCAGACAGTTCCAGCTTTATACAAATTAAAGCAGGTACTTTCATATAAAACACTACTTATATACTACAATGCAATAATTATGGCTAGAATTCTATATGGAATCGAAAAATGGGAAGAGACTAAGAAAACGGAAATCAATAAAATAGGTAAAAATCAAAAAAGGTGTCTTAAAATTATACTACCCTACTGGAGGCGAAGTGACTCGAGATCAATTATGTATAGAAGGAAAATGATGAAATGTCACCAAAGATGTACTACTACTATTACAGGTTACTCGAATATAATATCAATAACATAATGTTACCAACTAGGCCAAAAACTCGAATAACAAGAAATCAAAATAATATATATTACATATACCCTAGAGGGCAAATCTGCGAATTTTTTTTATTTTATTTTATTTTATTTTTAACTTAATAATAAAATAAAAAAGTATGGGTGTGTGGAAAAAGGAGGTGGTGAAATGGCTGAAGAAATGGTGCAAAGAATAAAAAACAAACTGCATCCGAATTTCTCACTCTTAGATAGTTTCAATCATGCAGCTACTGATATAGCATGTATTCTATGTTGTTGTTTTGTGTCGCTCCTCTTTTAACATACTGTTCGCAATTCATAAAGAAGGTATTGTTTACGCTATCATGATATCCATGTATATATGACTTTTAGAGTGAATGTAGGTATGTGTATGGTTTTTCTTTTTCCTTTACACCTATATATATATATATATAAGTTATTTATATATTTACTAAGACATATATTAATTAAGGTTTATATAATTTCGATATGTATAATAAGTATGTATAAATTTGTAACGTGTTCAACCTAAATAAACGATAATAAAAGTGCCGGGCACTCACACAACGGGCATACTTGCCCAGTAAGACCCACAAACTTATTTTAAAATTTAAAAAAATAAAAAATAAATAATAGTACATCTTGGGAGACATTTCGTTGTTTTCTTTCCACCAAGTTGATCTAGAATCGTTTTGCTTCCAGTGGAGGAGTATAAGTTTCAAACACCTTTTCTGCATTTTGCTTATTTTATTTATTTCCGTTTTCTTAGCCTCACCCCATATTTGAATTCTATATAAAATTCTAGACATTGTTATTGAATTATAGTATATACGTAATGTGCGATATGCTAGAACCTGTTTTATTTTATATAAAGCTGGAATTGACTGTCTTATTTTCAAATTTAAACTTTGAATGTGTTTTTTCCAGTTCAAGGATTTATCGATATACATATAACTAGATATTTAAAATTTTCTATGTTCTCAAGCGGTGAACAGCAACACAAATGAGTATTGTTATTTATATGCAGTTCATGTATGCAATCATTATTATGGAGGGTAATTTGCGGATCGAGTGGCATATGTTTGGTACTGTTCCGAATGTGCTGTAATTCAGATTTATTTATATTAATACATAACCTCCTATCATGTGCCCATTTACTAAAATTATTTATATCCTCTTGTAATAATCTTTCCGCTATTTCTAAATTCTTATGTTCCACTAATAAGGCAATATCATCGGCAAACACATCTACCTTTGCATTTTTAATATGCTTATGTAACGAGTTAGTGTAAATTAAGAAGAGAATAGGAGCCAATATGGTGCCCTGACCTACTTTTTTTTCATTACTTTTATTCCCTGCGATTTTTACCATACTTTTCCTATTTTTATGTAATTCTTAAACTACTGTAGTTGATTATTTATAATTCCCAAATTTTCTAAGTCCTTGATCAGTAATTCATGGTCGACTAAGTCAAACGCTTTAGATAGCTCAATAAATGTAATTACAAATTGGTTTCCCATCGACAATCCCATATTTATCATATTTACAATCGATCTTAGTAATGTTATCGTAGATCTTTTTTCTCTAAAACCGTGTTGATTTTCATAGAGTAAATTGTTTATTTCTACATAATTTCTTAAATGTTTATCAACGTAATGTTCTAATATTTTAGCAATTACAGGTATAATTGTTATTGAACGATAATTTTCAAATTTAATTTGCGGTCCTTTGTTATATATCGGTCTGACAATACCTTTTTTCAGTCCATCCTCCTGTTAGCTTCCTTTATAGAGTAGTTGACCATGTTCGTCAAAATGGAAATAAATATATTTGGGTTTTGTTTATTATCTTTAACCCTAATTTCATCCCATCCAGGTGCCTTATGAATTTCTAGATTATTAATTATTAATTCTATTTGGGATTTATTTGCAGGTGGAATGAAAAAATAAGATAAAATAACATTATCGGAATTCACTAAATTGTTCAGCTATTTTTGCAGTATTTTCAAAATGTTTTATAATGAAATCATCAATTGTTGTTCTGTTTTTTTTATTAACAATATTGTTAATTACATTCCATACTTTTTTACAGTCATTATTTGCTTTAACTATTTGACTTTGATAATACTTCTGTTTAGCGTTTCTTATTTCTGTTGTAACTATGTTTCGATATTTCCCAAATAGGTTTTTATATCGAATATTGGTTCTATTCCCTTTACTGAGTTTAAAATATTGGTCTCTAATTATCATAAAATTTATAATTTTGTCACTCATCCATTCGTTCTTAGAGCTATATTTAGTCATCTTTTCCCTCTCCCGTACTTTCAAATTGCATTCGCTATATATGCTTTTAAAAACTGAATGTATATGATCATATATATTTCCTGCCATTGTGAACTTCCTTACTTCATCCCAGTTGTAATTAATTATCTTGTTATGTAACCTTTTTTCATCAATGACATATTTTAGGGAGTTTTTAAAATGCTGACATTTCGGATTCAGTATACTAAATGTACAACAAATGGCATAATGGTCTGATATTTTCATATTAATAATTCCCGAAATAATATCATTTGAGTTATACTTTTTTTTTTTTTTTTTTTTTTGGGCTCGGCTAACCAAGAGCATTGACTCATATCTATATATATATATATATATATTTATTTATTTTTTTTTAAATAACTTAAATTTTAATGCTATTCGCTATTGAGTAAAGGAAGGATGCAATTATTGGAAAAATGACCTGGTTTGGGAACGACAGTATCGACGAAATATTGTAAGGTGCGAGAGCATTGAGTTGTAGTAAATTAGAGTATAGTACGGATTGTTCATTGAATAATGCCGAGCACTCAAAAAACACATGATTAGCGTCACAGATCTAATTATTCCCTGGTGGGTGAAGAGGACAGAGAGGAGATAAAGACGGAAAAATCCGGTGTCGTGAATCGGGAAAGAGTGAATGGTTAAATCGAAGACGACATATGGATACAACGGAGTTACGTTGAAGAACTTGACAGCTATGGAACCATGGTTTACGAGGAATGGAAGGTTGAATAGAAAGATAGAAGAAGTGCGGATTGGAAAACGATCGGGCATACATGTTGGACCAAAATTTTGAGTGTAATTTTTTTGAGAAAGAAAGAATATTGTTGGCTGGATAAAGATTGATGTAATTACCATTCGTGCTGGCTAAGTATGCTAACTTGTTGACTCTTTCATTTCCCTCAATTCCAATATGTCCTGGTATCCATAAAAATTCTATTTGACAAGGTGTACGTAAAGTTAGATTAGATACCATAGACCGAATGCGAAGAATTATGGAATCAAAATATGTGGGGCAGTAGGCTTAAGAAATATATTGTCTATACAGGATTGTGTACTTCTATCTATCCGTTCTTCCTCTCTCGTAATTCCATTTATTAGCTGAACTGTTCCTGACTCATATATAACATTTAAAAAGTTCTCAACTTGAGCATTATGGAGCAAGAAATCGATATTAAAATCGCCGAAAATCAGAAAATTATCTTTATTACTTTTTTTTTTTTTGAGTGTAGCGGTTTCGTTTATAAATTCGCCTAAGTTTTTGCTCAGTGATCTATATACTGCAATTAAGCGTAAAGGATTGCTTTCGAAAATATCTATATCTATCATTACCAGGCCCATATTTGGCCTATTATTAATTTCCCGAATGTGACATTTAAATTTATTATTTATGAACACAAGTATTCCTACGTTTTTCCCAATACGTCTTTGCAGTCCAATACTCGTGAATCCGGTTATTTATATAAATTTAATTCATCCTTACTTATATTGATTTCGGATAATACAATGACGCTTAAAGGTGACGCGTGAATGTAAGTTATAAACTCATCCCAGTTACGTCTTACAGTTCTTATGTTTAAGTGCAGCACATGAAATAATTCCGAATTAATTTGTGGTGTATTATTTGCATTTAAAATGCTATTTATATTATCAGTCCATTTTTTGATACTACTATAATTCTTACAATTTTGTTTACTGTGATACTGAATTAGAGAAGTCACTTTTTAAAGGAATAAAATAAGAAGAAAGAAAAAAAGTCTGCTGGTATGATTACGAACGAAACCCAACCATATATTAATGTACACTCAACACTTTACTTTCTTTAAAATATCGTTTCGATGACGGCCTTAGAGTAACATTACGGGATGGTGCAGAAGAAGCGAATTGATCGTATTTAAACAAATATTATGCTACCACAGATTTTACGCGTGCAACGGTTATCGATCGCACACATACCCATACACTTACACACATGCACCCACACCTGTGTACCAAAAAACAATTTAGCGCGCTCTCACACCTCTTACAAATTACCGCATTGAACACTATATACATACAGACAACGAGTTGATTAGTCGCAAAGAGTATATCTAAAACAGAAGGGACGAAGAAAATAGTAAATAACAACGAAACGGAATCGCACACCATGACTTCTCTCTCCTGTCAAAATCTTTCGCTTCCATCGCTTGCACTTTTCTCCCGCACTTACCAAGCAGTATCTAGTACATAAACTAACCACCCGTCTGTAGCCAAACATATATACCTCATCAACAAAAATGCACTGCCAAACTGACGTACTCTACCTGTACAGCCTTAGCGCAGCGCAGACAAAATTACGATCATCAGCACACAACACACACACTTCACACTGCACACCTGAAATTTTGCACTGTACCCTCTTAAGAATCATAATACCCTTCTTACCATCTCCTTACGTACACGCTACCTGCTCCGCCATCACATCGTTGAACAGCCGGCGATGTATAACGACGCGACGCACACATACCACATTCACTCCTGCACACCCGAATGCGACCACATTTACGCTGAGATTATTAGTTAGAGTTAAAATAGAAGCAAAAAAGATAACGAATCTATAGTTTTCGCACATAATACAGAATTAGTAGACAAATTACATTTCTTCGATTTATAGAAATTTATTTACATCTTCATCGGTTCTTATTCTAATTATGCGCTCATCTGGATTCCTTTTCACAAAAATCTTTCCACGTTTTGTCCACACGAAGCTGTATTGCAATATTTTAGCCCGCTGTTTCGCTTTCTATAAAAGCTGTTTATAGTACGGTGACAAGTTTTCATTTCCATAAATCCTCATCTGTGTGTCCGCACTCGTTATGTCTTTATCCAGTATTGCGTTCTTTTTCTGATTGTTTAACAAGTCTGCGATTCGTCTTCCCGGTTTCGCGATAATAGGCCGAGGAGTTCGCGCGTTCCTCGATGGCACACGATGATACGCATCAATGTCTCCTTCCTGAATGTCCACTTCTAATTTCTTCCCTATCTGTGTAAGGATATTGGGTAAATTTTCGTTAGGAAGTTCAGAAACTCCATGAAGTTCGACATTCCCTCTTCTATTATATTGTTCCAGCTCACGAATCGTATTTTTTAACTCCACAATCTCATTATCTTTTCGACGAACCTCGTCCGTCAGGGTTCAAACCTGCTCGCGAAGCACTTTAATTTCACTTTTCTAATCAACCTTCCTTTTATTTTTCCATCCAACCCAATCTTCCCACGCGGCCTTAGTTGTACGATTTTCCTTCGCTTCGCCGCTCCGTTATTGTCCTTATTATCCGTTTACGTGTAAATCATACTCTTCTTCCTTCCTCACGTTTTCGTTTTCATCTCGCTTTATCCCCTTAATTATCCTCTTCATTCTGACGACGAAGCCGTCTGTGATTCTGACCATATCCTCTTTGAATATTCATCCCTCGTGAACGAACGCACTTCTTTGTACTCCAATCTGCTATCATTCAAACTCCCTACTCCTTATTGTGCTTTGTATATCTTATCGATTCCGTCGATCTCCGTTGTTCCTATCCTCAGTTCTTTTATCTTATCAATAACTGACCGAATCTACATTTAACTATCTTTCTCCCTCGTGTCGTTTCTGGGCGAAGATCCTTTGTTGAAATGCCCAAAGGGGAGTATAAAAAAAAAAAAATATTACTTATCTTCTTATTAATTTACATTTATAGATTGTTCTTCTTCGGACACAGTATTTTAAAATCACTTTAACATGAAAATTCTAAAAATTAACAAATAAATAAAGTTTAACTAAAAATATGCTTTTATAATGAGACTATATTTAAAATTGTTATTTTATTTTTTCTTCTAATACTTACCTTCACTGATAAATTTTTTTTATTTGTTCTCCACGGGTTAAAAAGAACACCTTCTGATAAAATTCGACCGTAACTGCTACATTTTACAAAATACTTATTTATACCCATGTCTAGATAAACCAAAATTTGCTTATCACAAACAATTACTGTCACTTCGACTTTCTCATAAACGGTATTTGAATCAAACGGAAATTAATTACGAACATCATGAGCAGATCAATCTTAGAAAAGTGCGCCCAATCAGAACGCTGTATTTAATGTCCAATGATATTTCTTTACCTTATCATTGTTACTGAATTTTTCCGCGATTATTTGTGTTATACAAATATGAGATTTTTAGACCCGCTATTATGATAAGCTTTTTTAAAATATTACTATTTCTATTTTTCGATAATTCCTCTTTTTAAAGAAGACAAGTTTCCTTTACAAATTCGAATGAGTTATATTTACTGAGCCAAATTTTCGGAGAGAAATTTAAACTTGTGTAGTTGTTATTACAGATCCTCTGTAATTAGCATAAGCTGTTTTCCTAGAAGCTTTTTATAAAACAGCGTCCAGCGAATTAGACAAAGCGGATTGCTAATTAATTTCTTTGCAAAAAGCAGGTTAAAGTGTTATATTTCGAATTCGCCGAGCGATTTTAATTTGATCAATGAGCAGTTATATCAGAATAAAATCATTAAACAACTATGAAATACTTTTTATTTCACGCCTTGTATAGAGGGTATTTTAAAATATATACACCGTAATAACATAAAATAAAAACAGAAACTACTACAAAATTTTAGAGAAATAATTATTATTTGTATTTACTTTATTTAATTTTGTAGTCTGACGTACAAAATTCGAAGTGCTTATAGTCGGTTCACATGAAAAATCAATGCCACTTAAAGAATTCAAATTCGAAACGGTTTTTTAATTGAAATTTTAAACAGTTTAAAAGAAGTTGTTTAAAGGTTCTTTTTCATAAATTTACAAAAAAAGGTTTCCATTAATCTCTACAAATGGTTAAAATTTCACGATTTTTTTTTATTTACAAAGAAAATTTAAACATTTTACAAAAAATAATGTTCTAAAACAATCCAAAGAAAATTATTTTTAGATGTAGCAAAATTAAGAACATCAAAAAGAAAAGAGCTGAAAAGAACACGTCACAAAAATATTCGCACAACACCAAAAAAATGTTCTTAATATTTCGTTTGAAGACCTCGAGCCTTAACCACTGCTGCCAATCGACGTGGCATTGACGACATCAATTTTTGGTAATATTCCATGGGAATTTTCTTCCATTCGGCTAAGAGACGTTCTTTCAATTGATTGATGTTCTGAATTGGTGATTCACGAAATTTCTTGTCAAAGTAATCCCACACATGTTCGATGGGGTAGCAGTCTAGGGACTGAGCAGAGGTAGGCATCACATGGGGGCAATTATAAAGCATCCATTCACGGCTTTATAAAGTGCGGTATGCTTTGGATCGTTATCCTGGTAAAAATAAAATGAGTTCGCAATTCCAAATTTTTTGGCACTTTAGCGTAAATTATTACGTGAAATGTTCACATACATTTCCTTATTCATCCGGGGCCATCAATCAAGACGAGTGAACCTACTACCCCATATGCTGAAAAATAGCCCCAAACAATTACTCCTCCGCCTCCATGTTTCACAGTTGCTCTATAAGGTTCTTCGAATTTAATTCCATCTTCGATTTGCATCATACTTTCTGTCGCCCACCTCCATCAAAAAGATTAAATTTAGACTCATCGTTGAATATAACACGTTTTTCCAAAAACTGTCGGGGACTGTCTGATACTTCATCATAAACTGATACCGCTTTTTCTTATTCTGTGCACTCATGAACGGTTTCCTTCTAACAGTTCTCCCATGATACCTATATTTCCTTAGCGATCTACAAACTGTTTTTGGGTGGAAACTGTTTTATTCCACATAGCATTAACTTCCGTCGCGAGTTATTTCGAAGCACTCAGTCGTGGATTCCGGGCCAACGTTACAGACAATATACCGTTCATTACACACAGAAAGCTTCCTTGGTCTGCTCTTTTGTGGAATTGACTCAATGCGATTCTCCTATACATACTGACGGATAATGTATTGGCAAGTACTGCGAGGTAGTTCGAGTAGCTGAGCTATTGCATTTAATGATTTACCTGTTTTATAGCGATGAATGGCCAGTTTTCGCATCTTCAAAGACATATTTCGAAACTTTCGCAACATTTTTACTCGCACTTGATGCACTGCACTCGTAACTCGTACACAGTAGGATTGCTTGTCATGAAATTATGACTCAGCGCTCTGTACGCTGTCCGGACGCAACCGGATGTTTATCATCCGTTTTTGGAAAACCCCAAGTGCAACGCTGCGCACTGCGTTTCGTTGTACAAATATGTTTTTGTGACGGGTTCTTTTCAGCTCTTTTCTTTTTGATCTGTATACAAGCGTGATATGTGTCTTTTTTTTTTACTTTTTGTCTTTTATTATGCTTCACAAGAAGTCATACCTAGCAGTTCATATTCATTTTTTTGTCATTAAAGTTGTTTTTCGTTGTTTATAGACGCTTTTCCATTTTTCTTGTCGACGTACAAATATTTATGGGACTTACTGTATATTACTAACAGATGATCGAAACTATTTGCTCTAAGTAGTTGGGTAAATATACAAAAAATTTGGAAAAATAAAAGGCGAATGATATTTAAATAATTTGTATAACAACTTCTGATTTCATATGTTGTAAGTAGTGTCTTTCTAATCAGCTAGTAAGAGGGCGGGGTGTTGTTACGAGGGGAAATTATGTAAGCGTGATCGTGATTCAGGTAGTTAATTAAGGCGGCGCAAGGCGCGGGGAGCGAATTCCAAACATTCGTTTGATGTTTTTATTGTTATTATTATTATTTTTAACAGAAATAAACATACATATATGAACGTTCCAGAACTGAATGAGCCACAATTTTTTGATGTTTTGTTTTATTTTTATTTTTAATGGAAATATTTGAATGTTTCAGCAACCGGTTGTTAAAGCTGTCACGGGGTGCATGGGTGAATTCTAGACGTTCGTTCGAAATTAACTATCCGATCGGGCGCGCAGCTCCATGTACTCACATTCCCACGCACGGCACCTTCTATCATTATGTGTATGCGTTATATAGGCCTCTACTTGTAATATATGTAGCATAATTTTTAATTTTAATTTTCGACGGTTGGGAGGGGTAAAATTTTGGCGGATTGTTAAAAACGTTCGAAACTCAACACTTAGAACCCAAATTTTAAAGGAATTTTCCGAGTTGCACTCCGTTCCGGAATTTTTTTTTTTTAATTTTATTTTTGAGGAGAATATCTGATCGTTTCATCAGTCGAATGAAGGCAGGCGGGTGTGCTGTTACGAGGGGGTGTTATGTAGGCGCGACTGCGTGGTTGTAATGGAAAAAATATTTGAATGTTCCAGCGGTCGAAAGAGGGTGGCACGGAGTGCAGGGGGCGAATTTCAGACGTTCGTTCGATGCTTTTATTTTTAACGGAAATATTTGAACGTTCCAGCAACCGGTTGTTGGTGGGGCGGTGTGCAGGGGGTGAATTCCGGTTGTTCGAAATTAACTATCCGATCATTTTCGCAGACCCTAACACGCCACCGATGGAATCCTGATCGCTACGCGTTTACACATATACACCAAACATTTTTATTTCAACAAATATTTTTACACCCCCGAGAGACTTTGTAAAGGCGGTCGATTGCATCATCCAGACGGAGGATAGTTACATTGGTCGTTAGTTCACGACCAAATCAAAGGTCCACATTTAGACGTGTAATATTTCGACCTGTTTGACTATCTTATTAATGTATACCCTTCGCTTTGTTCGGAGCGGCCGTGTTCGAAAGAAATTGCTAAATACATTATGACAGCAGGTGTTGAGAGCCATTTTGAACAGTATGTCTGAGAAAGTCTATATTCACACAATGTATAACGCTAATCACCATCGTAAAATTTTTTGTTATTTTCGAGAGTTACATCAAAGAATAGAATACTAGCTGTGCACTTTGCCACCACATTTTAATTTTTTTTCAAATTCGAAGCCTAAGTATAGAAATTTTAAAACTATCTCAAGTATAATATTTAAAAACCTGAATCTAACCTAAGCACTGTTCACTACCCACACCTATGGACGATCCCGCATACGTTTAAGTCGCTACCGCCGCAATAGAGCACGAACCGTTCCCTCGCACACATTTTCTGCCGTTAGTTTCCATGTTTTTCATAATATTTTTTTCCAAATCTAAGTATTATAGAATTAGCTTAAGTATTTTTTTATTTTTCCATATTCTCCAATCCCGTTGCAAAAGCGCATTGTCCATTCCTACGTACATATTCAACATAGCGTTAGCCACCGCAAAAGTGCATGCATAGTTCGTTCGCGCTACCGCAATTTTTTTTTAAAATATTTCGAAGCCCAAGTCTAAGTATTATAGAAGCAGCCTAAGTATATTTTTTACGCTTCCAATAATTTCTTCCGATCGCACATAATTTTGTATTTTTTTCTCTGGCTCTAAAAATAAATTTGTCAATGTCTTCATCGCTATGAATGCACACACATCTTTTGTCGTCAGTTTCCATATCATTCATAATAATTTTCTCGACTTTTTTTTTTTTTTTTTTTTCTCAACTTTAAATATTATAGAATTAGCCCAAGTATATTTTTTATGTTTCCCAACATTTCTTCCGACCATTCTTAATTTTTTATTTCATTTTTTTTCCTCTAGTTCTAAAAATAAATCAGTCATTGCCTTTACTGCTATGAATGCGCACACATCTTCTGTCGTTAATTCTCCTATTGTTCATAATAATTTTTCATATCCAAGTACTAGTATTATGGAATTAGCCCAAGTTTATTTTTTCACCTACAAAATCTTTTTTCCAACTGTAGGTATTCAAAAATAAATTCGAGTATATTTTTATTTAACACGGTTTCGAAAATGTCCTCTCCCTCCCCTATCCACCTTACAAAAATTACAAATCTTTCGTATTATTTTTCATGAGTACATCCGCCCGAAGTTATAGTGAAACCACACCTTCAATTCCCGCATATGCTATCGCTGGTTTCCCTAATCATTCATAATAATTTTTCCGAGTTCATTAGTTAACATTATTTATTTTTCAAACTCTAAATATTTTCTCAATTCTAAGTATTATAGAATTAGCCCAATTATTTTTTTACTCTTCCGAACATTTCTCCCGACCGTTCATAATTTTTTATTTTTTCCCCGACTCCAAAAATAAATCAGTCAATGTCTTCACCGTTATGAATGCGCACAGCATGTTCCCGCACACTTATCTGCTGTCGATAGTTCTCCTATCATTCATAATCATTTTTCAAGTCTAAGTAGTCTCGGAGATACATTTTACTGATAAGAGCTATGTTAAGATTCCAAATTATACCGCTTATTACACAATGCATCCAGACAGCAGAGCACACGGTGGCGCAGCGGTAATAATTAAAAGTAATATAAAGCATTATGAATTAAACAAATATCAGTCGGAACATCTACAGGCGTCATCAGTAATGGTGTCTGATAACAACGGATGCGTGTCGGTATCCGCGGTTTACTGCCCACCGAAACACAAAATCAAGAGCGCAGATTTTGTCAAATTTTTTAAAACATTAGGAAGTAGATGCATAATAGGTGGAGACTATAATTCCAAAAACACATATTGGGGTTCGCGGCTAACTCTTCCCAGGGGACGGGAATTAATGAATGCAATGAAGTGTTGCAAATGTGACGCCATATCAACTGGAAAACCAACATACTGGCCTAGCGATAGAAGGAAAACCCCGGACCTTCTAGACTTCTTTATTGTCAGAGGAATCTCTTCAAATTACATGGCCATAGATGACGATTTATCGCTAACCTCGGATCACACTCCCATAATTTTGACAATCAGTGCTAGTATAATAATGAAGAAAAAGGCAATGACGCTTACAAATTATAATACAAATTGGACACAGTTTGCAGATGAACTAGAAGAAAACCTGTCGTTAAGGATTCCACTAAAATCACCTTCAGATATAGAAAATGCTATCGAATATATTGTCACCAATATATGCTCAGCAGCACGGGCATCAACAATGGAAGTTAAACCGCATCAACATGTGCAAAATTATCCTAAGTACATAAGGGAAGCTGTTCAAAACAAACGGAAATTGAGGAAAATCTGGCAGAGAAACAGAGATCCACAAATGAAAAATCAACTTAATCGTGCTATTAAAAGAATAAGATTTACATTACAGGACTTAAAAAACAAGTCATTTAATAGCTACGTCAAGCACCTGTCGCCCTCACAAGCAAATGGATATAGCTTGTGGAGGGCTACAAAGCAAATGAAACAGCCGAAGCAAGGCGAATCTCCAATACTTAAAAAAAGTGGAGAGTGGGCTAGGAAAGATGAAGAAAAAGCTGAGGAATTTGCAGACTACCTAGAAAAGGTATTTCAGCCGCAAGCTACAAACATTGGTAATAATCAAACCTACTGCTCATGGGAAAGAGTGAACTCGCCATCCATAAAATATGTGTCACCAGGAGAAGTCAAAGCAGTAATAAAGACTTTAAACCCAAAGAAGGCCCCCGGCTATGATCTGATCACACCTAAAATAGTAAAGCAATTACCTCGCAAAGCAGTAGTATTGCTAACCTACATATATAATGCAATGTTGAGATTGTCATATTTCCCGACACAATGGAAACTTGCGCAAATTATTCTAATACTCAAAGAAGGTAAACCACCGGAAAAAACAGGGTCCTACAGACCGATATCGTTGCTGCCTGTTTTGTCAAAAATATTTGAGAAGTTGTTGCACAAAAGACTAGTGGAAATAGTTGGAAACACGATTCCGCTGCATCAATTCGGGTTCAGGCAGAAACACGGCACTATTGAACAGGTACACCGTATCGTCTGTAAAATTGAAGACTGCTTGGAAAAAAAGGAAGTCTGCACTGCTGTCTTCCTTGATGTTGAAAAAGCCTTCGATACTGTGTGGCATTCAGGACTGATGGACAAATTGGCGAAAATACTACCTACTCCGTATTGCGTGCTGCTGAAATCGTATCTGCAGCATCGAACATTTCGGGTCAAAAGTGGTGAATCCTTGTCGGCAGTACGTGAAATAGGCGCCGGTGTACCGCAAGGTAGCGTACTGGGGCCATTACTATATGTCATATACACATCTGATGTACCAGAGGTTGAAAATGTCGACATCGCCACGTTTGCAGATGACACTGCGCTGGTCTGCTCCGCTAATGACTTACAGGAGTGCATTACGAATGTGCAACATGCGGTCACAGAAGTGGCATCGTGGTTTGACAAGTGGCGCCTTAAAATAAATACGATTAAGTCAACGCACGTAACATTCACAAACCGTCATATAACTTCGGTGCCAAAAATCTGTATCGGTAATAACGAAATACCACAAAAAAATACTGCATGCTATCTTGGTATACACATGGATAACAAACTAACTTGGAGGCACCACATAATGATGAAACGCAAGCACTTGGACATCAGGCTCCGCAATATGAACTGGCTAGTAGGAAGACAATCCGAATTGACGATGGAGAACAAGATATTACTCTATGAGATGCTATTAAAGCCAATTTGGCGGTACGGAGCACCGTTATGGAGATGTTCGAAACACACTAATATACAAATCTTGCAACGATTCCAAAACAAAGTACTGCGCATGATGACAAACGCTCCCTGGTTCATTTCAAATAAAACGCTACATACCGATTTCGACGTGAAGTATGTTTCCGAAGTAGTATCAGAGGAGGCGACGAAGTACCTTCGTCGACTGGAGAATCACGATAATCCGCTAGCGATCGCACTGATGGACAACTCCGAGGAAGTTAGGCGTCTACAGAGAAGGAAAGTTTTTGATTTAACCGTGTAAACGTGCATTTAACTGCGTAAGCACCAGAAATTGCCCACCAACGGGTGGTTGCATTTCTGTCACGCTGGCCTCTTCTTAGTCATGTTCTTTCCTGTCCCTCTCCCTCCCAACCTTCTCCACTCTGCACCTTCCATCCTATCCCTCCCCCTCCTAGCCTTCTCCACTCCGCACCTTTCATATAAAGATCTGCTAGATAGCCTGTAAGGGCTAGTTGTAGAAGGGGAAAAAAAAAAAAAAAAAAAAAAAAAAAAAAAGTATTATAGAATTAACCTAAGTATATTTTTATTTTATATCGCTATACAAATATTTTTTTCGAGATCTTTCGTGCTATATTTTTTCTCAAATATATTTACACACATGCAGGCAAGTTTCCATGCATTGATTTCGATCGCGCAGCGCTGTCATTAAGTCTGCTGAGATCTTACCCTTCGTATCTTTTTTTGTAGAATCCGGTTCACATGTACACACCTACACAATCATACTTAAGCCAAAGAACACCTGACAACTTCATTCTTCTGCGTATGTAACCAACTATCACCAAAGAAATGTGGTTTTTCTAGTGCAACCCTCCCTTTTTAAAGGCCTCCATCAAGCTAGAAAATTGAACGGATCTGTTCAGGCAGTCAGTATTAGTGTTATATTAAACGTGTGGAATTTATTGAATCTGTATGCTTCACGCGTTATTAAGAAATTGACAAGAATGTTAAAGTCAGTAATTTCATACGTTTTTTCTTTTTTTCTTTCTCTCTTTATTTTTTGTGTCTTTTCTCTCTTTTTTTAGTAAAAATACTAAAATAATAATCAGACATGAATAACAATACTGAACCGATTGATATTAAAGTCGCCGAATTTATTCAGAATTCACTTTCGAGTGATAGTGGCTCGCATTCGTCTTCTTTACCTCCAACACCACAATATGATGATGGTTATACATCAGAAGAATCACCATCTTTTGTTCGTAAAGTCGTTGGTCCTGTATTATTATCAGAACAAGTGGATATAGCGGAATATTTTTTAGATATCAGCATCCATATAGATTGTGATTATAGTTTTCGAGTAACCGAACTAGCAATGATTGATATGTCTGGCGGGAAGTATTTACATACGCTGTATAAGCCAAGCAGGGCATGGCATGCACCAAAAATGCCGCATTTACGATGTTCTTTGGTGAGTCATTACTAGAAAAACCCTTCATTATTTCCCTGTTGGGAAGAAATATTCATGGCGCGCGATATATTCACGATATTATCACAAAAACCGAGGGCTCGCGTATATATTTTAACGGCATATGCTAAACTTACACTAATGGAATTTAACGAAAAGTCTGAATTGTTGCGTAACTTGGACTATGAAGTCATTAATATGGATCAAGTCTTTCGACTATATAGTATTGAGAATCTACATGAAGAGTATTTTGGTATAAGCAATTTGATAACCTGTAAACATCATAATGAGAATGATAGTTTTCATTGTGCAGCGAAAAACGTTATGGTAATGAAGGCCTTACGGTCATGTTATCCATCCGCTGAAGCTTATGAATAATCTCAATATAAATGATTTAAGTCAGTTGTTCATTACAGCCACCAAAGAAATGATAATTACATTATTTCCGAGTTGCGTTGGGGACATTTATACACTTTTACCAGATAGATTAAAACAGGATGATACGATAAAATCACTTCTACCATGCTACGAACATGAACATGATGAAAAATATTATATCGATGACGATACATTACGACAGAGTACTCGAAATTGTATGAAAGTAAAAGACTGTAGCGATTGCCAACGTACAATTCGCGCGGATTAAAAATTCATTCATTCGTTCTATTGTATATATTTTTGTTTGTATTTTTTCCTTTCTCCCTCGATATCTGTTCGTTCGTTTTTTATGTTTCGGCAATCAGTTTGTAAATATATTTCTATACGTATGTAAATATTGTGTGTACATATTTGTATATATATTTTTCCTCGGCATTTTTCCTTCTATTGTATAAATTTTTCCTAAATATTTTTTTGTCTTTTTCGATACAGTTTATTTAATTATTTCTCTATCTATCTCCCTCCCCCTCTTAACTTAAAAATACTGGTAATGACGAAATTTACAAAACTCTGAACCAGTTGTGTATAATGTATATAATTGTATTTTTAAGTTAAGACGGAGAGGGAGATAGATAGAGAAATAATCAAATAAACTTATTCGGTAAAGTTATTAGTTTTTTTCCACCGTTCTTGCCCTCAAGTCTGCCATATCAATGTTTAATTCCGACGAAAACTCACATATCCACATTTTAAAAAATAGTTCAATTAACGTAGAAAAATAATTTTTTTTCGTAACGTTATTGTATTTTTCAATATTACCAGCAAACTCTGAGGAGAATGCATCATAATTTTAATTTCCTACATTTATTACGAATTAACAGTTTATTTCTATACTAGGGGGCTTTCCCCCTGGCCGCTTCGCGGCCCAACCCCCCTTCCCCGGATCCGCCCCCCAAACCCCCGTTTTGTGAGAGTTCCGTCGTGACCAAGGCTCAAAATGCATATATTTTTCGATGTTCTCACTCGACTCAAGGCAACATACAATTGCCCATGAGTGAAGACATTATCCCTCAAATCAACAGCGGCGAAATCCAATGTTTCACCCGGAGCTTTGTTAATGGTCATGGCATAGAATAACTTGATAGGAAACTGCCTTCTTAAAATATAAATGCCAGTGTCGCCAGCTATAAATTTGAAGCTGATCCTAGGAATTAGAAACGTCTTACATTCATTTTCCGGACGAAATACTTCAATTATGAAACCTTTAACAGATTTAATGACGACTATTCTTCCATTCACCAGACCTTCTTCGAAATTCAAATTTCTGATGAGGATACAAATCGCTCCAATTTTTATAGTAATTTTGTGATCTGGAACTCCTGGGTCTGACATTTTGTTTAAAATTTCAGTACATAAATGTGTGGAATCTCCATTTGTTTCTTTTTCATCAATCAGAGTTGTATCAACACTATATAAATATATTTCATCTCCAGAAATTTTTTTCCCTATTATCAATCTGTTTATTTGATTTATGTTTTTATTCGTTTGGTGATAAAATACATCTTTTGGACATTTTAGAAAAATTTGATAGAACATCATCGAGATAAATGTGATCAATCATTTCATCAAGTGAAATAAACATTTTTAAATCGGGGAAATTTAATAGGATTCCATTTTCTTCGCCATACAAAGTCTCTGGCATTTTTCCTTCACCAATTTCTAATAAAAATTTTGAGTAACTCGGACCACTTTCGAAAAACACATACTCCTCGAACCCTTTTTATAAAACGATTGCGACCAGTCTCTATATTTCTCTTTCCACTATCACGATACTGTTCGTAGAATTGCAAATACGTTAGTTTGCTCATTTCTTCAGTCTTGTGCCTATCACAACTTCAAAATTACAACGTCTTTTTTTTCAAATTTGAAAATACACCAATAATACACCATAGAGGAAACAAAAGAAGAATCGTTAACAAAAGATGTTTCGTCTTCGTCCACTATGAGTAATACACGGTGAACGAAAAGCCAGTAACGGTTGTCGGGTGGGTGGAAGCGCGGTACTCTGTAGGTAAATACAGTAGTACCGCGTTTTCATGCGAAATGATCTTATGAAATTAGCGCTGATCTATTCCCTTTCTGTTTTGAGCCCCGAGGTATGAACATTTTGGACATCTTATAATTTTCCTAAAAGCCACTGATCTGGAGCTGTCGATTAAAAAAAAAATTAGCTTTCTAAGTGCCATAGAACGGTCTCAGGACTTTTTTTTGATTTTTCATCTAATAATACGAAAATTGAAATTATTTTGTTCAAAGTTCGAAATAAAATAGCTCAAAAAGTTCAATCGCTAGAAGGGTAGTGTAAGCGAGGGAAATACTCTAAATTCAATTCTCTTTAAAATGAGACCTAGAGCGGTTCAGTAGAAAGTTTTTGATAAACGATTAAAAAATTGAAAAACGGCAAAAAAATGTGATTTATTGCTTTGATTTATTGCTCGTTTTGAGCCCTAAGGTATGAAAATTTTGAGCGTTTTATATTTTTTCTACATGCTGCTGATGTAGAGCTGTCGATTTACAAAAAAAATAGCTTTCCAAGTGCCATAGAACGGTCTCAGAACTTTTTTTTTTGACTTTTTGTCTATTTTTTGATTTATTGCTCGTTTTGAGCCCTAAGGTATTAAAATTTTGAGCATTTTATATTTTTCCTAAATGTTACCGACCTGGAGCTGTCGATTAAAAAAAAAATTAACTTCCTAAATGCCATAGAACGGCCTCAGGACTTTTTTTTTCATTTTTGGTCTTTTGTCTTCTTTTCGTTCATGGTGGAAGAAAAATCTGATTCATTGCTCGTTTTGAGTCCCAAGGTATAAAAATGTTGGACCCTCTATAATTTTCCTAAAAGCCACTGATCCGGAGCTGTCGATTAAAAAAAAAATAAAGCTTTCTAAGTGCCATAGAACGGTCTCAGGAGTTTTTTTTTTGATTTTTCGTCTTTTGTCTTATTTTCGTCTATGGTGGAAGAAAAATTTGATTCATTGCTCGTTTTGAACCCCAAGGTATAAAAATTTTGGACATTCTATAATTTTCCTAAAAGCCACTGACCTGAAGCTGTCGATTAAAAAAAAAATTAGTTTTCTAAGTGCTATAGAACGGTCTCAGGACTTTTTTTTGATTCTTCGTTTATTTTTTTCCGATTTTTCGTCTATTTATTTCCTTGGCGCTTTATTATAGAGATGTAGGTCCGATTGGGAGAGTGAGTTTAGCATTACCAATTTTAAGAATAATGTTGATTCAAGAATACTGTATATAGTTTATAAACAAAATAATTTAGTTATTAACATTTAAGGAAAATTAATGAATTTTGAAAACTAACGATTATGTTTCAAGAGTAAAACTTGTTTATTATCTAACGTTTACTTTGCTATCATGTATCTTGTATATTACTTTGTAATTGTTTCTAATTATATTCATTTTAGAGCACAACAATTTTTCTCGTGCCGAATCAAACTTCGCTTATGCGATAATTGCATAAAACACTTCGAACATTTCAAAGTTTCCGTTATACGTTTTAATTCATTCATGAGCTTTTATTAATGCAATTAAAAATTTGTCGCTACACGTGGAACGAAAATAAAAACAGTGATAAGATAAAAAATTTTAATTGGACATTAAATTTAGCGTTCTGATTGGACGCGATTTTCTGAGATTCATCCGCTCGTACGAACATCTACAGCAGAAATTCACAACTAGGGTGGCGCGCCCCCTAGGGGGTATCGAGAGATGTCAAGGGGGCACAGTACGTTTGCATTTTCGAAAGAAAAATTAATTTAACGTGTAAATTAAACATCAGACGAAGGACGTTCAAAAAATAATATGATATGACTTCGAAAATGACCTTTCAGACATCTAAAAATTATGAACAAAACACCAAAGAAATTAGAAGAAATCTACATTTTACGTAAGTAACGTTTTCAAAAATCTTTATGAAACTATTCGGAGTGGCCACCCAACCATGAAATCGGGAAAACCGGAAATTCCGCAAACTAGAAAAAAACCAGGAATATGCCGGAAATTTTATCGTAAAACCGGGAAAAAAAGTAAAAATAGATAAAAACGGCGATATTTTTAATAAGAAAAAATCACTTGAAGCGAACAATAAGTGCATTTTGTAATGTACTTCACACTCAAGAATAAATTACGAAGTTCTGTTTTATTCGTATAAGACAGCAAAAAAGGGAAAGTTTTCAGAAAGACGAGCTACAATTTCCTCAGTGTGTGATGTGTACGAAAGTTTTAAGTAACGATAGCATGAGGCTCAATTGCCTTGAAAGACATTTGAGCCAGCAACATCCTACTCTGATTTCGAAGTTGAAAGAGTTTTTTTCTTGTTGGCTCGCTTTTATGAATTGAAAGAAGAGGTCATCCTCTTTCTTGAGTTCAAAGAAAAAAAAGATTTTTTGCAGATGTTCAACAGTGAACAATTTCAATGGAGATTAACCTATTTAACTGATATATTTGGTGCCTTGAATCAGCTAAACTTGAAGCTTAAAGCCAGAAACGTCACTCTAATAAGTAACTGTGATCATATTCAGGAGTTTATACCAAAGCTTCAACTTTGGAATCAAAAAGTATCTGCTGAAAATGTAATGGTATCTTTTTCTTCGAAACAATTAAAAGTTAAAACTGGACGAAGATTTAAAAGTTGAAATACAAACTCATTTACAAACGCTGAAAGACAAATTTCACCGATACTATCGAGACATTAATTCAAAGTCACCAATATGTCACTTGACCAGAAACCCATTTGTTGTCGATGTCTTACAATTACCATAAGAAGTTCAGGAAGAATTTCTAGAGATGAAGGCCGATTCGACTACGAAAGATGACTTCCGTCTCTTGACATTAGAGCAAATTTTGGATCAAACGATTCCTTGTTAATTCGAAAGTCGCCTCTGTTGCTTTGGGAACACTTATTCCTTTTTTTTCGACTTACTTATATGAAACAGAGTTTTCAGCTCTGGTCTTAATTAAAACTAAGCGGCGAAATCGCCTTGTCGTCGATAGTTCTAGAACATGCAAGCTCAAGTCTAATTATAATAAATTATTTCGATAAAAAGCGTTTTAAAGATGGTTAAAATTTATTTTCTACAACTTAGAATTGAAATAAATAAGTGCCGTTAAATCAATGTGCGTTTTTTAATGAAAAAATTAAGGGGGGCATGAAAATGTTATTTATAATTCAGGGGGGTTTGACGAAAAAAAGGTTGGGAAACCTTGATCTATAGTCTGGAAAACTAAACCTGACGCAAACACTGGACTCCAATTTTGTATAGCGTTTGATGATTGAACAAAGAATATCATGATCACTGTTAAACATCATCAGGAGGCGGTTTGGAAAGTTACGTTTATATTTTAATAATTTATTTCGATTTGTTCATACATTCTTCCGCCATGTGGGTAAACTATTGAAATTTAGTTTTATTATTTTTTGAGATTATTATGCATGCAATTATCATTAAAGCTCGTTGTTTATTGCAGCGAGGAATGTGAAATGGGTTTTCTGAAAATCGATTACTATACATTTAAATGTGATTAGTGATGGGTTACAATTGTTACAAATAACGTAGCTGTTACAAGTAGCGATTTTAAAAAAATAGTTAATGTCACTATAACAAAAAAATAAAAATAGCCGCTATTTAAAAAACTAGATACAACACAAAAAATAGTCACTGATAAAATAATAAATAAATATTGCAATTTTTTATTAAAATCGTTATAATTAAAAGCTGTTACTAATTAATTTAATAACAGAAATTACAAATACTTCCTATTTAAATGCGCATTATTGAAAACAGCAGTAAAAATAACAGTAGCTGTTGCAGTGAAAAAAGCATACCATTTTTCTGCTATCAATAATGATCTAATCGCGCAAAGTGCAACCGCAATAAAAATAACTGCAGCAGCAGTTAAAGCTGTAAATGTAGCTGGTTTTTTTTTTGTTTTTTTTTTCCCACTATACCAGTCGAGGGACCACAAACAGCGCCAATATTAATTTAAATATATGTATTATGATGATAGAAATGTGACCAATCCAAAGCCCTCCAGTGAGGGGTTTGGCTTATAATAGTTCACTGCAACTTATAAAAAGGGATACAAAGTCTAGAGAAGGACTAAAAGCGACATAAGCAGTACAGCACAATTTTGACCATATAGCCCTTAGGATATACAAAGCGAATGGGATGGATTTTAAAAGAAAACAACATGAGATTAAATGTAGGTGAATACATCCTGTTTGTTAAAATGGTATAATAAAATAAACTTTAATAACAAACAATATAGATCAATAAATTAGATAAATACCTATTTAGAAACGTTTTCGGGCATAACCCATCATCAGCTAACACTAACTTAAAGGAAACTTAAAACATACTGAAGTGAATATAGGGAATACATGTGTATATATAGTAGATGTAAAGAGGAATAAACATGGCAGGTATAAAAATCTATATGTTGAAAATGCTAATAATTAATATAAAATATAAAATAAAACAAGAAGACAAAAAGTTAAATTTTTATATTAAACAGTGGATTATTATTATTAGGTGTTTGGTCATTTAAAATATTATTTTTATATTTATTTATATAATAATTTTCTGCAATGTTCATATTATTACCTTTGTGATAAGTGGCCAGGATGGTTACAGTATTTTCTATTGAATTAGGTTTATGTTTATTTTTAATTAGATGTTCTGCATAGGTTGATTTTTCTATTTCATTATTATTAAATGCTTTTATATGTTCTTTATATCTGCAATTGATTTTTCGCCCTGTTTGACCAATGTATGATTTCTCACAATCAGTACAATTTATTTTATATATACCACTATTTTCGTAAATATTATTATTTTTTAAATTTAAGGTGTTTATTTTATATTTTAAATTATTTTTAGTTTTGAATGCTACATTTAAACCTTGTTTTTTGAATAAATTGGTTAATTTGTATATGTTATTGTTTATAAATGTGAATGTTATCCATCCTTTATTGTTAGTAGCATTATTGACTCTTAATTTTTGTTTATATTTTGATTTTGATTTTATTTTGTGAATTAGTTTATCTATTATTTGTTCGTCATAACCATTATTTCTTGCCAGAGTCTTTAATATATTAATTTCTATTTGTTTTTTATTTATATTCATGGGTGTAGTTAATAATCTATTTATTGCAGTCATGAAGTAAGCATATTTATGTTGGTTTGGGTGATTTGATGTTTTATGAATTATATTATCAGTGGTGGTTTGTTTTCTATAAATATTATATGTTAACTTATCATTTGATTTTATTATTGTTATATCTAAGAAATTTATTTTGTTATTTTCTTCTTTTTCCATAGTATAATGAATATTTTTGTGAATTTTATTTAAATCATTTAGAATGTCATTTTCAGTATTACTACTATTTTCATCAAAAATTAGTAGTGTATCATCTACATATCTAATATAAGATTTAATATTGTATTTTTGTATTATATTTTCCATGTATATTTCTTCTAAATTTTGTAGAAAGATTTCACTTAAAATACCTGACAAAGGTGAGCCCATAGCTAATCCATTATTTTGTATATACATGGAGTTATTAAAATTAAAGTAATTTTGCTCTGTAACAGTTTTAATTATTTGGATTAATTGATTACAAAAAATATTATTCTTTAACTTATTTACAGATTTTTTAATTATATCTATGGTTTCATTTATAGGTATATTTGTATAAAGGTTTGTTATATCATAAGAAATTAATTTAGTTTTGTTATTAATTTTTATATTTTTTAATTTATCAAAAACATCCAATCTGTTTCTAATAGTATATTTATTATTAATTGATATATAAGTTTTTAATATTTTAGTTATTAATTTTGAGATTTTATAAGAAGGTGCACTAGTATAATTTATTAGTGGTCTTATAGGAGCATTATTTTTATGTATTTTTATTAAAGGGTTAAGAGTTGGTGCTTTTGGGTTCATATTTATTAAATATTTAGCTTCATTATTATTTATTATTATATCAGATTCTTTTATTATTTTCCTTATTTTTATTTGATATTTATTAGTGGAGTTTGTTTTTATTAATTGTATATTATTTTCTTTTAAAAAATTTTCAGTTTTTTGGATGATTTCATTTTTATTGATGATTACTAAACTATTTCCCTTATCTGCTTTTACAATAACTGCATTGTTTTGTTTTAATTTACTATTGATATTTTTAATTGTGTTTTGTATTTTTAAATGTTCTATATTTGTTTCATTTTTCTTTAAGATATTTCTGATGGCATGAGTTGCCTCAGCTCTAATAATTGTTTGATCTTCAATTGGTAATTTTTGGATAGCAGATTCAGTTTCTATAATTAAATTTTCATATTGTTTTCTGTTATATATGTTTAAATTATATTTATAGCCCAAATTTACAGTATTAATTTCATCATTTGTTAATTGTATGTTGGTTAAGTTTATAGTTCTGGGATGAAAATTAAATTTGTTATTATCTGCAAGTTTTGGTTTTTGTTGTTTTATTAAGTTATTTAATTTCTTATCTAAAATTAGGCGTTTTTTATTAATAAATGCTTTAATTTTTAGATCTATTTCATCTAAATATAATTTTAATATTTCAAATTTTAAGTTATTAGCTAGATATATATGTAATTTTAACATTTGAAGGTTAATTTTATTCTTTTTGTTATAAAGGAAGTTAATTTCATTTTTAATCCAAAATTTTTCAGCTTGTGATTTAGTTTTCATTGCTATATCAGATTTATTTTTTATTTTAACTACTGCATATTTAGGGATTATATTATTACTTATACAAACTTTATTAAAATATATGTTATTGATAGTTGTATATAATTTTAACTTTAAATAATAAAACTTTTGAATATATATTGCCATATCGGCATAATTAAATGTAGGTGAATACATCCTGTTTGTTAAAATGGTATAATAAAATAAACTTTAATAACAAACAATATAGATCAATAAATTAGATAAATACCTATTTAGAAACGTTTTCGGGCATAACCCATCATCAGCTAACACTAACTTAAAGGAAACTTAAAACATACTGAAGTGAATATAGGGAATACATGTGTATATATAGTAGATGTAAAGAGGAATAAACATGGCAGGTATAAAAATCTATATGTTGAAAATGCTAATAATTAATATAAAATATAAAATAAAACAAGAAGACAAAAAGTTAAATTTTTATATTAAACAGTGGATTATTATTATTAGGTGTTTGGTCATTTAAAATATTATTTTTATATTTATTTATATAATAATTTTCTGCAATGTTCATATTATTACCTTTGTGATAAGTGGCCAGGATGGTTACAGTATTTTCTATTGAATTAGGTTTATGTTTATTTTTAATTAGATGTTCTGCATAGGTTGATTTTTCTATTTCATTATTATTAAATGCTTTTATATGTTCTTTATATCTGCAATTGATTTTTCGCCCTGTTTGACCAATGTATGATTTCTCACAATCAGTACAATTTATTTTATATATACCACTATTTTCGTAAATATTATTATTTTTTAAATTTAAGGTGTTTATTTTATATTTTAAATTATTTTTAGTTTTGAATGCTACATTTAAACCTTGTTTTTTGAATAAATTGGTTAATTTGTATATGTTATTGTTTATAAATGTGAATGTTATCCATCCTTTATTGTTAGTAGCATTATTGACTCTTAATTTTTGTTTATATTTTGATTTTGATTTTATTTTGTGAATTAGTTTATCTATTATTTGTTCGTCATAACCATTATTTCTTGCCAGAGTCTTTAATATATTAATTTCTATTTGTTTTTTATTTATATTCATGGGTGTAGTTAATAATCTATTTATTGCAGTCATGAAGTAAGCATATTTATGTTGGTTTGGGTGATTTGATGTTTTATGAATTATATTATCAGTGGTGGTTTGTTTTCTATAAATATTATATGTTAACTTATCATTTGATTTTATTATTGTTATATCTAAGAAATTTATTTTGTTATTTTCTTCTTTTTCCATAGTATAATGAATATTTTTGTGAATTTTATTTAAATCATTTAGAATGTCATTTTCAGTATTACTACTATTTTCATCAAAAATTAGTAGTGTATCATCTACATATCTAATATAAGATTTAATATTGTATTTTTGTATTATATTTTCCATGTATATTTCTTCTAAATTTTGTAGAAAGATTTCACTTAAAATACCTGACAAAGGTGAGCCCATAGCTAATCCATTATTTTGTATATACATGGAGTTATTAAAATTAAAGTAATTTTGCTCTGTAACAGTTTTAATTATTTGGATTAATTGATTACAAAAAATATTATTCTTTAACTTATTTACAGATTTTTTAATTATATCTATGGTTTCATTTATAGGTATATTTGTATAAAGGTTTGTTATATCATAAGAAATTAATTTAGTTTTGTTATTAATTTTTATATTTTTTAATTTATCAAAAACATCCAATCTGTTTCTAATAGTATATTTATTATTAATTGATATATAAGTTTTTAATATTTTAGTTATTAATTTTGAGATTTTATAAGAAGGTGCACTAGTATAATTTATTAGTGGTCTTATAGGAGCATTATTTTTATGTATTTTTATTAAAGGGTTAAGAGTTGGTGCTTTTGGGTTCATATTTATTAAATATTTAGCTTCATTATTATTTATTATTATATCAGATTCTTTTATTATTTTCCTTATTTTTATTTGATATTTATTAGTGGAGTTTGTTTTTATTAATTGTATATTATTTTCTTTTAAAAAATTTTCAGTTTTTTGGATGATTTCATTTTTATTGATGATTACTAAACTATTTCCCTTATCTGCTTTTACAATAACTGCATTGTTTTGTTTTAATTTACTATTGATATTTTTAATTGTGTTTTGTATTTTTAAATGTTCTATATTTGTTTCATTTTTCTTTAAGATATTTCTGATGGCATGAGTTGCCTCAGCTCTAATAATTGTTTGATCTTCAATTGGTAATTTTTGGATAGCAGATTCAGTTTCTATAATTAAATTTTCATATTGTTTTCTGTTATATATGTTTAAATTATATTTATAGCCCAAATTTACAGTATTAATTTCATCATTTGTTAATTGTATGTTGGTTAAGTTTATAGTTCTGGGATGAAAATTAAATTTGTTATTATCTGCAAGTTTTGGTTTTTGTTGTTTTATTAAGTTATTTAATTTCTTATCTAAAATTAGGCGTTTTTTATTAATAAATGCTTTAATTTTTAGATCTATTTCATCTAAATATAATTTTAATATTTCAAATTTTAAGTTATTAGCTAGATATATATGTAATTTTAACATTTGAAGGTTAATTTTATTCTTTTTGTTATAAAGGAAGTTAATTTCATTTTTAATCCAAAATTTTTCAGCTTGTGATTTAGTTTTCATTGCTATATCAGATTTATTTTTTATTTTAACTACTGCATATTTAGGGATTATATTATTACTTATACAAACTTTATTAAAATATATGTTATTGATAGTTGTATATAATTTTAACTTTAAATAATAAAACTTTTGAATATATATTGCCATATCGGCATAATTAAATGTAGGTGAATACATCCTGTTTGTTAAAATGGTATAATAAAATAAACTTTAATAACAAACAATATAGATCAATAAATTAGATAAATACCTATTTAGAAACGTTTTCGGGCATAACCCATCATCAGCTAACACTAACTTAAAGGAAACTTAAAACATACTGAAGTGAATATAGGGAATACATGTGTATATATAGTAGATGTAAAGAGGAATAAACATGGCAGGTATAAAAATCTATATGTTGAAAATGCTAATAATTAATATAAAATATAAAATAAAACAAGAAGACAAAAAGTTAAATTTTTATATTAAACAGTGGATTATTATTATTAGGTGTTTGGTCATTTAAAATATTATTTTTATATTTATTTATATAATAATTTTCTGCAATGTTCATATTATTACCTTTGTGATAAGTGGCCAGGATGGTTACAGTATTTTCTATTGAATTAGGTTTATGTTTATTTTTAATTAGATGTTCTGCATAGGTTGATTTTTCTATTTCATTATTATTAAATGCTTTTATATGTTCTTTATATCTGCAATTGATTTTTCGCCCTGTTTGACCAATGTATGATTTCTCACAATCAGTACAATTTATTTTATATATACCACTATTTTCGTAAATATTATTATTTTTTAAATTTAAGGTGTTTATTTTATATTTTAAATTATTTTTAGTTTTGAATGCTACATTTAAACCTTGTTTTTTGAATAAATTGGTTAATTTGTATATGTTATTGTTTATAAATGTGAATGTTATCCATCCTTTATTGTTAGTAGCATTATTGACTCTTAATTTTTGTTTATATTTTGATTTTGATTTTATTTTGTGAATTAGTTTATCTATTATTTGTTCGTCATAACCATTATTTCTTGCCAGAGTCTTTAATATATTAATTTCTATTTGTTTTTTATTTATATTCATGGGTGTAGTTAATAATCTATTTATTGCAGTCATGAAGTAAGCATATTTATGTTGGTTTGGGTGATTTGATGTTTTATGAATTATATTATCAGTGGTGGTTTGTTTTCTATAAATATTATATGTTAACTTATCATTTGATTTTATTATTGTTATATCTAAGAAATTTATTTTGTTATTTTCTTCTTTTTCCATAGTATAATGAATATTTTTGTGAATTTTATTTAAATCATTTAGAATGTCATTTTCAGTATTACTACTATTTTCATCAAAAATTAGTAGTGTATCATCTACATATCTAATATAAGATTTAATATTGTATTTTTGTATTATATTTTCCATGTATATTTCTTCTAAATTTTGTAGAAAGATTTCACTTAAAATACCTGACAAAGGTGAGCCCATAGCTAATCCATTATTTTGTATATACATGGAGTTATTAAAATTAAAGTAATTTTGCTCTGTAACAGTTTTAATTATTTGGATTAATTGATTACAAAAAATATTATTCTTTAACTTATTTACAGATTTTTTAATTATATCTATGGTTTCATTTATAGGTATATTTGTATAAAGGTTTGTTATATCATAAGAAATTAATTTAGTTTTGTTATTAATTTTTATATTTTTTAATTTATCAAAAACATCCAATCTGTTTCTAATAGTATATTTATTATTAATTGATATATAAGTTTTTAATATTTTAGTTATTAATTTTGAGATTTTATAAGAAGGTGCACTAGTATAATTTATTAGTGGTCTTATAGGAGCATTATTTTTATGTATTTTTATTAAAGGGTTAAGAGTTGGTGCTTTTGGGTTCATATTTATTAAATATTTAGCTTCATTATTATTTATTATTATATCAGATTCTTTTATTATTTTCCTTATTTTTATTTGATATTTATTAGTGGAGTTTGTTTTTATTAATTGTATATTATTTTCTTTTAAAAAATTTTCAGTTTTTTGGATGATTTCATTTTTATTGATGATTACTAAACTATTTCCCTTATCTGCTTTTACAATAACTGCATTGTTTTGTTTTAATTTACTATTGATATTTTTAATTGTGTTTTGTATTTTTAAATGTTCTATATTTGTTTCATTTTTCTTTAAGATATTTCTGATGGCATGAGTTGCCTCAGCTCTAATAATTGTTTGATCTTCAATTGGTAATTTTTGGATAGCAGATTCAGTTTCTATAATTAAATTTTCATATTGTTTTCTGTTATATATGTTTAAATTATATTTATAGCCCAAATTTACAGTATTAATTTCATCATTTGTTAATTGTATGTTGGTTAAGTTTATAGTTCTGGGATGAAAATTAAATTTGTTATTATCTGCAAGTTTTGGTTTTTGTTGTTTTATTAAGTTATTTAATTTCTTATCTAAAATTAGGCGTTTTTTATTAATAAATGCTTTAATTTTTAGATCTATTTCATCTAAATATAATTTTAATATTTCAAATTTTAAGTTATTAGCTAGATATATATGTAATTTTAACATTTGAAGGTTAATTTTATTCTTTTTGTTATAAAGGAAGTTAATTTCATTTTTAATCCAAAATTTTTCAGCTTGTGATTTAGTTTTCATTGCTATATCAGATTTATTTTTTATTTTAACTACTGCATATTTAGGGATTATATTATTACTTATACAAACTTTATTAAAATATATGTTATTGATAGTTGTATATAATTTTAACTTTAAATAATAAAACTTTTGAATATATATTGCCATATCGGCATAATTAAATGTAGGTGAATACATCCTGTTTGTTAAAATGGTATAATAAAATAAACTTTAATAACAAACAATATAGATCAATAAATTAGATAAATACCTATTTAGAAACGTTTTCGGGCATAACCCATCATCAGCTAACACTAACTTAAAGGAAACTTAAAACATACTGAAGTGAATATAGGGAATACATGTGTATATATAGTAGATGTAAAGAGGAATAAACATGGCAGGTATAAAAATCTATATGTTGAAAATGCTAATAATTAATATAAAATATAAAATAAAACAAGAAGACAAAAAGTTAAATTTTTATATTAAACAGTGGATTATTATTATTAGGTGTTTGGTCATTTAAAATATTATTTTTATATTTATTTATATAATAATTTTCTGCAATGTTCATATTATTACCTTTGTGATAAGTGGCCAGGATGGTTACAGTATTTTCTATTGAATTAGGTTTATGTTTATTTTTAATTAGATGTTCTGCATAGGTTGATTTTTCTATTTCATTATTATTAAATGCTTTTATATGTTCTTTATATCTGCAATTGATTTTTCGCCCTGTTTGACCAATGTATGATTTCTCACAATCAGTACAATTTATTTTATATATACCACTATTTTCGTAAATATTATTATTTTTTAAATTTAAGGTGTTTATTTTATATTTTAAATTATTTTTAGTTTTGAATGCTACATTTAAACCTTGTTTTTTGAATAAATTGGTTAATTTGTATATGTTATTGTTTATAAATGTGAATGTTATCCATCCTTTATTGTTAGTAGCATTATTGACTCTTAATTTTTGTTTATATTTTGATTTTGATTTTATTTTGTGAATTAGTTTATCTATTATTTGTTCGTCATAACCATTATTTCTTGCCAGAGTCTTTAATATATTAATTTCTATTTGTTTTTTATTTATATTCATGGGTGTAGTTAATAATCTATTTATTGCAGTCATGAAGTAAGCATATTTATGTTGGTTTGGGTGATTTGATGTTTTATGAATTATATTATCAGTGGTGGTTTGTTTTCTATAAATATTATATGTTAACTTATCATTTGATTTTATTATTGTTATATCTAAGAAATTTATTTTGTTATTTTCTTCTTTTTCCATAGTATAATGAATATTTTTGTGAATTTTATTTAAATCATTTAGAATGTCATTTTCAGTATTACTACTATTTTCATCAAAAATTAGTAGTGTATCATCTACATATCTAATATAAGATTTAATATTGTATTTTTGTATTATATTTTCCATGTATATTTCTTCTAAATTTTGTAGAAAGATTTCACTTAAAATACCTGACAAAGGTGAGCCCATAGCTAATCCATTATTTTGTATATACATGGAGTTATTAAAATTAAAGTAATTTTGCTCTGTAACAGTTTTAATTATTTGGATTAATTGATTACAAAAAATATTATTCTTTAACTTATTTACAGATTTTTTAATTATATCTATGGTTTCATTTATAGGTATATTTGTATAAAGGTTTGTTATATCATAAGAAATTAATTTAGTTTTGTTATTAATTTTTATATTTTTTAATTTATCAAAAACATCCAATCTGTTTCTAATAGTATATTTATTATTAATTGATATATTAGTTTTTAATATTTTAGTTATTAATTTTGAGATTTTATAAGAAGGTGCACTAGTATAATTTATTAGTGGTCTTATAGGAGCATTATTTTTATGTATTTTTATTAAAGGGTTAAGAGTTGGTGCTTTTGGGTTCATATTTATTAAATATTTAGCTTCATTATTATTTATTATTATATCAGATTCTTTTATTATTTTCCTTATTTTTATTTGATATTTATTAGTGGAGTTTGTTTTTATTAATTGTATATTATTTTCTTTTAAAAAATTTTCAGTTTTTTGGATGATTTCATTTTTATTGATGATTACTAAACTATTTCCCTTATCTGCTTTTACAATAACTGCATTGTTTTGTTTTAATTTACTATTGATATTTTTAATTGTGTTTTGTATTTTTAAATGTTCTATATTTGTTTCATTTTTCTTTAAGATATTTCTGATGGCATGAGTTGCCTCAGCTCTAATAATTGTTTGATCTTCAATTGGTAATTTTTGGATAGCAGATTCAGTTTCTATAATTAAATTTTCATATTGTTTTCTGTTATATATGTTTAAATTATATTTATAGCCCAAATTTACAGTATTAATTTCATCATTTGTTAATTGTATGTTGGTTAAGTTTATAGTTCTGGGATGAAAATTAAATTTGTTATTATCTGCAAGTTTTGGTTTTTGTTGTTTTATTAAGTTATTTAATTTCTTATCTAAAATTAGGCGTTTTTTATTAATAAATGCTTTAATTTTTAGATCTATTTCATCTAAATATAATTTTAATATTTCAAATTTTAAGTTATTAGCTAGATATATATGTAATTTTAACATTTGAAGGTTAATTTTATTCTTTTTGTTATAAAGGAAGTTAATTTCATTTTTAATCCAAAATTTTTCAGCTTGTGATTTAGTTTTCATTGCTATATCAGATTTATTTTTTATTTTAACTACTGCATATTTAGGGATTATATTATTACTTATACAAACTTTATTAAAATATATGTTATTGATAGTTGTATATAATTTTAACTTTAAATAATAAAACTTTTGAATATATATTGCCATATCGGCATAATTAAATGTAGGTGAATACATCCTGTTTGTTAAAATGGTATAATAAAATAAACTTTAATAACAAACAATATAGATCAATAAATTAGATAAATACCTATTTAGAAACGTTTTCGGGCATAACCCATCATCAGCTAACACTAACTTAAAGGAAACTTAAAACATACTGAAGTGAATATAGGGAATACATGTGTATATATAGTAGATGTAAAGAGGAATAAACATGGCAGGTATAAAAATCTATATGTTGAAAATGCTAATAATTAATATAAAATATAAAATAAAACAAGAAGACAAAAAGTTAAATTTTTATATTAAACAGTGGATTATTATTATTAGGTGTTTGGTCATTTAAAATATTATTTTTATATTTATTTATATAATAATTTTCTGCAATGTTCATATTATTACCTTTGTGATAAGTGGCCAGGATGGTTACAGTATTTTCTATTGAATTAGGTTTATGTTTATTTTTAATTAGATGTTCTGCATAGGTTGATTTTTCTATTTCATTATTATTAAATGCTTTTATATGTTCTTTATATCTGCAATTGATTTTTCGCCCTGTTTGACCAATGTATGATTTCTCACAATCAGTACAATTTATTTTATATATACCACTATTTTCGTAAATATTATTATTTTTTAAATTTAAGGTGTTTATTTTATATTTTAAATTATTTTTAGTTTTGAATGCTACATTTAAACCTTGTTTTTTGAATAAATTGGTTAATTTGTATATGTTATTGTTTATAAATGTGAATGTTATCCATCCTTTATTGTTAGTAGCATTATTGACTCTTAATTTTTGTTTATATTTTGATTTTGATTTTATTTTGTGAATTAGTTTATCTATTATTTGTTCGTCATAACCATTATTTCTTGCCAGAGTCTTTAATATATTAATTTCTATTTGTTTTTTATTTATATTCATGGGTGTAGTTAATAATCTATTTATTGCAGTCATGAAGTAAGCATATTTATGTTGGTTTGGGTGATTTGATGTTTTATGAATTATATTATCAGTGGTGGTTTGTTTTCTATAAATATTATATGTTAACTTATCATTTGATTTTATTATTGTTATATCTAAGAAATTTATTTTGTTATTTTCTTCTTTTTCCATAGTATAATGAATATTTTTGTGAATTTTATTTAAATCATTTAGAATGTCATTTTCAGTATTACTACTATTTTCATCAAAAATTAGTAGTGTATCATCTACATATCTAATATAAGATTTAATATTGTATTTTTGTATTATATTTTCCATGTATATTTCTTCTAAATTTTGTAGAAAGATTTCACTTAAAATACCTGACAAAGGTGAGCCCATAGCTAATCCATTATTTTGTATATACATGGAGTTATTAAAATTAAAGTAATTTTGCTCTGTAACAGTTTTAATTATTTGGATTAATTGATTACAAAAAATATTATTCTTTAACTTATTTACAGATTTTTTAATTATATCTATGGTTTCATTTATAGGTATATTTGTATAAAGGTTTGTTATATCATAAGAAATTAATTTAGTTTTGTTATTAATTTTTATATTTTTTAATTTATCAAAAACATCCAATCTGTTTCTAATAGTATATTTATTATTAATTGATATATAAGTTTTTAATATTTTAGTTATTAATTTTGAGATTTTATAAGAAGGTGCACTAGTATAATTTATTAGTGGTCTTATAGGAGCATTATTTTTATGTATTTTTATTAAAGGGTTAAGAGTTGGTGCTTTTGGGTTCATATTTATTAAATATTTAGCTTCATTATTATTTATTATTATATCAGATTCTTTTATTATTTTCCTTATTTTTATTTGATATTTATTAGTGGAGTTTGTTTTTATTAATTGTATATTATTTTCTTTTAAAAAATTTTCAGTTTTTTGGATGATTTCATTTTTATTGATGATTACTAAACTATTTCCCTTATCTGCTTTTACAATAACTGCATTGTTTTGTTTTAATTTACTATTGATATTTTTAATTGTGTTTTGTATTTTTAAATGTTCTATATTTGTTTCATTTTTCTTTAAGATATTTCTGATGGCATGAGTTGCCTCAGCTCTAATAATTGTTTGATCTTCAATTGGTAATTTTTGGATAGCAGATTCAGTTTCTATAATTAAATTTTCATATTGTTTTCTGTTATATATGTTTAAATTATATTTATAGCCCAAATTTACAGTATTAATTTCATCATTTGTTAATTGTATGTTGGTTAAGTTTATAGTTCTGGGATGAAAATTAAATTTGTTATTATCTGCAAGTTTTGGTTTTTGTTGTTTTATTAAGTTATTTAATTTCTTATCTAAAATTAGGCGTTTTTTATTAATAAATGCTTTAATTTTTAGATCTATTTCATCTAAATATAATTTTAATATTTCAAATTTTAAGTTATTAGCTAGATATATATGTAATTTTAACATTTGAAGGTTAATTTTATTCTTTTTGTTATAAAGGAAGTTAATTTCATTTTTAATCCAAAATTTTTCAGCTTGTGATTTAGTTTTCATTGCTATATCAGATTTATTTTTTATTTTAACTACTGCATATTTAGGGATTATATTATTACTTATACAAACTTTATTAAAATATATGTTATTGATAGTTTTATATAATTTTAACTTTAAATAATAAAACTTTTGAATATATATTGCCATATCGGCATAATTAAATGTAGGTGAATACATCCTGTTTGTTAAAATGGTATAATAAAATAAACTTTAATAACAAACAATATAGATCAATAAATTAGATAAATACCTATTTAGAAACGTTTTCGGGCATAACCCATCATCAGCTAACACTAACTTAAAGGAAACTTAAAACATACTGAAGTGAATATAGGGAATACATGTGTATATATAGTAGATGTAAAGAGGAATAAACATGGCAGGTATAAAAATCTATATGTTGAAAATGCTAATAATTAATATAAAATATAAAATAAAACAAGAAGACAAAAAGTTAAATTTTTATATTAAACAGTGGATTATTATTATTAGGTGTTTGGTCATTTAAAATATTATTTTTATATTTATTTATATAATAATTTTCTGCAATGTTCATATTATTACCTTTGTGATAAGTGGCCAGGATGGTTACAGTATTTTCTATTGAATTAGGTTTATGTTTATTTTTAATTAGATGTTCTGCATAGGTTGATTTTTCTATTTCATTATTATTAAATGCTTTTATATGTTCTTTATATCTGCAATTGATTTTTCGCCCTGTTTGACCAATGTATGATTTCTCACAATCAGTACAATTTATTTTATATATACCACTATTTTCGTAAATATTATTATTTTTTAAATTTAAGGTGTTTATTTTATATTTTAAATTATTTTTAGTTTTGAATGCTACATTTAAACCTTGTTTTTTGAATAAATTGGTTAATTTGTATATGTTATTGTTTATAAATGTGAATGTTATCCATCCTTTATTGTTAGTAGCATTATTGACTCTTAATTTTTGTTTATATTTTGATTTTGATTTTATTTTGTGAATTAGTTTATCTATTATTTGTTCGTCATAACCATTATTTCTTGCCAGAGTCTTTAATATATTAATTTCTATTTGTTTTTTATTTATATTCATGGGTGTAGTTAATAATCTATTTATTGCAGTCATGAAGTAAGCATATTTATGTTGGTTTGGGTGATTTGATGTTTTATGAATTATATTATCAGTGGTGGTTTGTTTTCTATAAATATTATATGTTAACTTATCATTTGATTTTATTATTGTTATATCTAAGAAATTTATTTTGTTATTTTCTTCTTTTTCCATAGTATAATGAATATTTTTGTGAATTTTATTTAAATCATTTAGAATGTCATTTTCAGTATTACTACTATTTTCATCAAAAATTAGTAGTGTATCATCTACATATCTAATATAAGATTTAATATTGTATTTTTGTATTATATTTTCCATGTATATTTCTTCTAAATTTTGTAGAAAGATTTCACTTAAAATACCTGACAAAGGTGAGCCCATAGCTAATCCATTATTTTGTATATACATGGAGTTATTAAAATTAAAGTAATTTTGCTCTGTAACAGTTTTAATTATTTGGATTAATTGATTACAAAAAATATTATTCTTTAACTTATTTACAGATTTTTTAATTATATCTATGGTTTCATTTATAGGTATATTTGTATAAAGGTTTGTTATATCATAAGAAATTAATTTAGTTTTGTTATTAATTTTTATATTTTTTAATTTATCAAAAACATCCAATCTGTTTCTAATAGTATATTTATTATTAATTGATATATTAGTTTTTAATATTTTAGTTATTAATTTTGAGATTTTATAAGAAGGTGCACTAGTATAATTTATTAGTGGTCTTATAGGAGCATTATTTTTATGTATTTTTATTAAAGGGTTAAGAGTTGGTGCTTTTGGGTTCATATTTATTAAATATTTAGCTTCATTATTATTTATTATTATATCAGATTCTTTTATTATTTTCCTTATTTTTATTTGATATTTATTAGTGGAGTTTGTTTTTATTAATTGTATATTATTTTCTTTTAAAAAATTTTCAGTTTTTTGGATGATTTCATTTTTATTGATGATTACTAAACTATTTCCCTTATCTGCTTTTACAATAACTGCATTGTTTTGTTTTAATTTACTATTGATATTTTTAATTGTGTTTTGTATTTTTAAATGTTCTATATTTGTTTCATTTTTCTTTAAGATATTTCTGATGGCATGAGTTGCCTCAGCTCTAATAATTGTTTGATCTTCAATTGGTAATTTTTGGATAGCAGATTCAGTTTCTATAATTAAATTTTCATATTGTTTTCTGTTATATATGTTTAAATTATATTTATAGCCCAAATTTACAGTATTAATTTCATCATTTGTTAATTGTATGTTGGTTAAGTTTATAGTTCTGGGATGAAAATTAAATTTGTTATTATCTGCAAGTTTTGGTTTTTGTTGTTTTATTAAGTTATTTAATTTCTTATCTAAAATTAGGCGTTTTTTATTAATAAATGCTTTAATTTTTAGATCTATTTCATCTAAATATAATTTTAATATTTCAAATTTTAAGTTATTAGCTAGATATATATGTAATTTTAACATTTGAAGGTTAATTTTATTCTTTTTGTTATAAAGGAAGTTAATTTCATTTTTAATCCAAAATTTTTCAGCTTGTGATTTAGTTTTCATTGCTATATCAGATTTATTTTTTATTTTAACTACTGCATATTTAGGGATTATATTATTACTTATACAAACTTTATTAAAATATATGTTATTGATAGTTTTATATAATTTTAACTTTAAATAATAAAACTTTTGAATATATATTGCCATATCGGCATAATTAAATGTAGGTGAATACATCCTGTTTGTTAAAATGGTATAATAAAATAAACTTTAATAACAAACAATATAGATCAATAAATTAGATAAATACCTATTTAGAAACGTTTTCGGGCATAACCCATCATCAGCTAACACTAACTTAAAGGAAACTTAAAACATACTGAAGTGAATATAGGGAATACATGTGTATATATAGTAGATGTAAAGAGGAATAAACATGGCAGGTATAAAAATCTATATGTTGAAAATGCTAATAATTAATATAAAATATAAAATAAAACAAGAAGACAAAAAGTTAAATTTTTATATTAAACAGTGGATTATTATTATTAGGTGTTTGGTCATTTAAAATATTATTTTTATATTTATTTATATAATAATTTTCTGCAATGTTCATATTATTACCTTTGTGATAAGTGGCCAGGATGGTTACAGTATTTTCTATTGAATTAGGTTTATGTTTATTTTTAATTAGATGTTCTGCATAGGTTGATTTTTCTATTTCATTATTATTAAATGCTTTTATATGTTCTTTATATCTGCAATTGATTTTTCGCCCTGTTTGACCAATGTATGATTTCTCACAATCAGTACAATTTATTTTATATATACCACTATTTTCGTAAATATTATTATTTTTTAAATTTAAGGTGTTTATTTTATATTTTAAATTATTTTTAGTTTTGAATGCTACATTTAAACCTTGTTTTTTGAATAAATTGGTTAATTTGTATATGTTATTGTTTATAAATGTGAATGTTATCCATCCTTTATTGTTAGTAGCATTATTGACTCTTAATTTTTGTTTATATTTTGATTTTGATTTTATTTTGTGAATTAGTTTATCTATTATTTGTTCGTCATAACCATTATTTCTTGCCAGAGTCTTTAATATATTAATTTCTATTTGTTTTTTATTTATATTCATGGGTGTAGTTAATAATCTATTTATTGCAGTCATGAAGTAAGCATATTTATGTTGGTTTGGGTGATTTGATGTTTTATGAATTATATTATCAGTGGTGGTTTGTTTTCTATAAATATTATATGTTAACTTATCATTTGATTTTATTATTGTTATATCTAAGAAATTTATTTTGTTATTTTCTTCTTTTTCCATAGTATAATGAATATTTTTGTGAATTTTATTTAAATCATTTAGAATGTCATTTTCAGTATTACTACTATTTTCATCAAAAATTAGTAGTGTATCATCTACATATCTAATATAAGATTTAATATTGTATTTTTGTATTATATTTTCCATGTATATTTCTTCTAAATTTTGTAGAAAGATTTCACTTAAAATACCTGACAAAGGTGAGCCCATAGCTAATCCATTATTTTGTATATACATGGAGTTATTAAAATTAAAGTAATTTTGCTCTGTAACAGTTTTAATTATTTGGATTAATTGATTACAAAAAATATTATTCTTTAACTTATTTACAGATTTTTTAATTATATCTATGGTTTCATTTATAGGTATATTTGTATAAAGGTTTGTTATATCATAAGAAATTAATTTAGTTTTGTTATTAATTTTTATATTTTTTAATTTATCAAAAACATCCAATCTGTTTCTAATAGTATATTTATTATTAATTGATATATAAGTTTTTAATATTTTAGTTATTAATTTTGAGATTTTATAAGAAGGTGCACTAGTATAATTTATTAGTGGTCTTATAGGAGCATTATTTTTATGTATTTTTATTAAAGGGTTAAGAGTTGGTGCTTTTGGGTTCATATTTATTAAATATTTAGCTTCATTATTATTTATTATTATATCAGATTCTTTTATTATTTTCCTTATTTTTATTTGATATTTATTAGTGGAGTTTGTTTTTATTAATTGTATATTATTTTCTTTTAAAAAATTTTCAGTTTTTTGGATGATTTCATTTTTATTGATGATTACTAAACTATTTCCCTTATCTGCTTTTACAATAACTGCATTGTTTTGTTTTAATTTACTATTGATATTTTTAATTGTGTTTTGTATTTTTAAATGTTCTATATTTGTTTCATTTTTCTTTAAGATATTTCTGATGGCATGAGTTGCCTCAGCTCTAATAATTGTTTGATCTTCAATTGGTAATTTTTGGATAGCAGATTCAGTTTCTATAATTAAATTTTCATATTGTTTTCTGTTATATATGTTTAAATTATATTTATAGCCCAAATTTACAGTATTAATTTCATCATTTGTTAATTGTATGTTGGTTAAGTTTATAGTTCTGGGATGAAAATTAAATTTGTTATTATCTGCAAGTTTTGGTTTTTGTTGTTTTATTAAGTTATTTAATTTCTTATCTAAAATTAGGCGTTTTTTATTAATAAATGCTTTAATTTTTAGATCTATTTCATCTAAATATAATTTTAATATTTCAAATTTTAAGTTATTAGCTAGATATATATGTAATTTTAACATTTGAAGGTTAATTTTATTCTTTTTGTTATAAAGGAAGTTAATTTCATTTTTAATCCAAAATTTTTCAGCTTGTGATTTAGTTTTCATTGCTATATCAGATTTATTTTTTATTTTAACTACTGCATATTTAGGGATTATATTATTACTTATACAAACTTTATTAAAATATATGTTATTGATAGTTTTATATAATTTTAACTTTAAATAATAAAACTTTTGAATATATATTGCCATATCGGCATAATTAAATGTAGGTGAATACATCCTGTTTGTTAAAATGGTATAATAAAATAAACTTTAATAACAAACAATATAGATCAATAAATTAGATAAATACCTATTTAGAAACGTTTTCGGGCATAACCCATCATCAGCTAACACTAACTTAAAGGAAACTTAAAACATACTGAAGTGAATATAGGGAATACATGTGTATATATAGTAGATGTAAAGAGGAATAAACATGGCAGGTATAAAAATCTATATGTTGAAAATGCTAATAATTAATATAAAATATAAAATAAAACAAGAAGACAAAAAGTTAAATTTTTATATTAAACAGTGGATTATTATTATTAGGTGTTTGGTCATTTAAAATATTATTTTTATATTTATTTATATAATAATTTTCTGCAATGTTCATATTATTACCTTTGTGATAAGTGGCCAGGATGGTTACAGTATTTTCTATTGAATTAGGTTTATGTTTATTTTTAATTAGATGTTCTGCATAGGTTGATTTTTCTATTTCATTATTATTAAATGCTTTTATATGTTCTTTATATCTGCAATTGATTTTTCGCCCTGTTTGACCAATGTATGATTTCTCACAATCAGTACAATTTATTTTATATATACCACTATTTTCGTAAATATTATTATTTTTTAAATTTAAGGTGTTTATTTTATATTTTAAATTATTTTTAGTTTTGAATGCTACATTTAAACCTTGTTTTTTGAATAAATTGGTTAATTTGTATATGTTATTGTTTATAAATGTGAATGTTATCCATCCTTTATTGTTAGTAGCATTATTGACTCTTAATTTTTGTTTATATTTTGATTTTGATTTTATTTTGTGAATTAGTTTATCTATTATTTGTTCGTCATAACCATTATTTCTTGCCAGAGTCTTTAATATATTAATTTCTATTTGTTTTTTATTTATATTCATGGGTGTAGTTAATAATCTATTTATTGCAGTCATGAAGTAAGCATATTTATGTTGGTTTGGGTGATTTGATGTTTTATGAATTATATTATCAGTGGTGGTTTGTTTTCTATAAATATTATATGTTAACTTATCATTTGATTTTATTATTGTTATATCTAAGAAATTTATTTTGTTATTTTCTTCTTTTTCCATAGTATAATGAATATTTTTGTGAATTTTATTTAAATCATTTAGAATGTCATTTTCAGTATTACTACTATTTTCATCAAAAATTAGTAGTGTATCATCTACATATCTAATATAAGATTTAATATTGTATTTTTGTATTATATTTTCCATGTATATTTCTTCTAAATTTTGTAGAAAGATTTCACTTAAAATACCTGACAAAGGTGAGCCCATAGCTAATCCATTATTTTGTATATACATGGAGTTATTAAAATTAAAGTAATTTTGCTCTGTAACAGTTTTAATTATTTGGATTAATTGATTACAAAAAATATTATTCTTTAACTTATTTACAGATTTTTTAATTATATCTATGGTTTCATTTATAGGTATATTTGTATAAAGGTTTGTTATATCATAAGAAATTAATTTAGTTTTGTTATTAATTTTTATATTTTTTAATTTATCAAAAACATCCAATCTGTTTCTAATAGTATATTTATTATTAATTGATATATTAGTTTTTAATATTTTAGTTATTAATTTTGAGATTTTATAAGAAGGTGCACTAGTATAATTTATTAGTGGTCTTATAGGAGCATTATTTTTATGTATTTTTATTAAAGGGTTAAGAGTTGGTGCTTTTGGGTTCATATTTATTAAATATTTAGCTTCATTATTATTTATTATTATATCAGATTCTTTTATTATTTTCCTTATTTTTATTTGATATTTATTAGTGGAGTTTGTTTTTATTAATTGTATATTATTTTCTTTTAAAAAATTTTCAGTTTTTTGGATGATTTCATTTTTATTGATGATTACTAAACTATTTCCCTTATCTGCTTTTACAATAACTGCATTGTTTTGTTTTAATTTACTATTGATATTTTTAATTGTGTTTTGTATTTTTAAATGTTCTATATTTTTTCATTTTTCTTTAAGATATTTCTGATGGCATGAGTTGCCTCAGCTCTAATAATTGTTTGATCTTCAATTGGTAATTTTTGGATAGCAGATTCAGTTTCTATAATTAAATTTTCATATTGTTTTCTGTTATATATGTTTAAATTATATTTATAGCCCAAATTTACAGTATTAATTTCATCATTTGTTAATTGTATGTTGGTTAAGTTTATAGTTCTGGGATGAAAATTAAATTTGTTATTATCTGCAAGTTTTGGTTTTTGTTGTTTTATTAAGTTATTTAATTTCTTATCTAAAATTAGGCGTTTTTTATTAATAAATGCTTTAATTTTTAGATCTATTTCATCTAAATATAATTTTAATATTTCAAATTTTAAGTTATTAGCTAGATATATATGTAATTTTAACATTTGAAGGTTAATTTTATTCTTTTTGTTATAAAGGAAGTTAATTTCATTTTTAATCCAAAATTTTTCAGCTTGTGATTTAGTTTTCATTGCTATATCAGATTTATTTTTTATTTTAACTACTGCATATTTAGGGATTATATTATTACTTATACAAACTTTATTAAAATATATGTTATTGATAGTTTTATATAATTTTAACTTTAAATAATAAAACTTTTGAATATATATTGCCATATCGGCATAATTAAATGTAGGTGAATACATCCTGTTTGTTAAAATGGTATAATAAAATAAACTTTAATAACAAACAATATAGATCAATAAATTAGATAAATACCTATTTAGAAACGTTTTCGGGCATAACCCATCATCAGCTAACACTAACTTAAAGGAAACTTAAAACATACTGAAGTGAATATAGGGAATACATGTGTATATATAGTAGATGTAAAGAGGAATAAACATGGCAGGTATAAAAATCTATATGTTGAAAATGCTAATAATTAATATAAAATATAAAATAAAACAAGAAGACAAAAAGTTAAATTTTTATATTAAACAGTGGATTATTATTATTAGGTGTTTGGTCATTTAAAATATTATTTTTATATTTATTTATATAATAATTTTCTGCAATGTTCATATTATTACCTTTGTGATAAGTGGCCAGGATGGTTACAGTATTTTCTATTGAATTAGGTTTATGTTTATTTTTAATTAGATGTTCTGCATAGGTTGATTTTTCTATTTCATTATTATTAAATGCTTTTATATGTTCTTTATATCTGCAATTGATTTTTCGCCCTGTTTGACCAATGTATGATTTCTCACAATCAGTACAATTTATTTTATATATACCACTATTTTCGTAAATATTATTATTTTTTAAATTTAAGGTGTTTATTTTATATTTTAAATTATTTTTAGTTTTGAATGCTACATTTAAACCTTGTTTTTTGAATAAATTGGTTAATTTGTATATGTTATTGTTTATAAATGTGAATGTTATCCATCCTTTATTGTTAGTAGCATTATTGACTCTTAATTTTTGTTTATATTTTGATTTTGATTTTATTTTGTGAATTAGTTTATCTATTATTTGTTCGTCATAACCATTATTTCTTGCCAGAGTCTTTAATATATTAATTTCTATTTGTTTTTTATTTATATTCATGGGTGTAGTTAATAATCTATTTATTGCAGTCATGAAGTAAGCATATTTATGTTGGTTTGGGTGATTTGATGTTTTATGAATTATATTATCAGTGGTGGTTTGTTTTCTATAAATATTATATGTTAACTTATCATTTGATTTTATTATTGTTATATCTAAGAAATTTATTTTGTTATTTTCTTCTTTTTCCATAGTATAATGAATATTTTTGTGAATTTTATTTAAATCATTTAGAATGTCATTTTCAGTATTACTACTATTTTCATCAAAAATTAGTAGTGTATCATCTACATATCTAATATAAGATTTAATATTGTATTTTTGTATTATATTTTCCATGTATATTTCTTCTAAATTTTGTAGAAAGATTTCACTTAAAATACCTGACAAAGGTGAGCCCATAGCTAATCCATTATTTTGTATATACATGGAGTTATTAAAATTAAAGTAATTTTGCTCTGTAACAGTTTTAATTATTTGGATTAATTGATTACAAAAAATATTATTCTTTAACTTATTTACAGATTTTTTAATTATATCTATGGTTTCATTTATAGGTATATTTGTATAAAGGTTTGTTATATCATAAGAAATTAATTTAGTTTTGTTATTAATTTTTATATTTTTTAATTTATCAAAAACATCCAATCTGTTTCTAATAGTATATTTATTATTAATTGATATATAAGTTTTTAATATTTTAGTTATTAATTTTGAGATTTTATAAGAAGGTGCACTAGTATAATTTATTAGTGGTCTTATAGGAGCATTATTTTTATGTATTTTTATTAAAGGGTTAAGAGTTGGTGCTTTTGGGTTCATATTTATTAAATATTTAGCTTCATTATTATTTATTATTATATCAGATTCTTTTATTATTTTCCTTATTTTTATTTGATATTTATTAGTGGAGTTTGTTTTTATTAATTGTATATTATTTTCTTTTAAAAAATTTTCAGTTTTTTGGATGATTTCATTTTTATTGATGATTACTAAACTATTTCCCTTATCTGCTTTTACAATAACTGCATTGTTTTGTTTTAATTTACTATTGATATTTTTAATTGTGTTTTGTATTTTTAAATGTTCTATATTTGTTTCATTTTTCTTTAAGATATTTCTGATGGCATGAGTTGCCTCAGCTCTAATAATTGTTTGATCTTCAATTGGTAATTTTTGGATAGCAGATTCAGTTTCTATAATTAAATTTTCATATTGTTTTCTGTTATATATGTTTAAATTATATTTATAGCCCAAATTTACAGTATTAATTTCATCATTTGTTAATTGTATGTTGGTTAAGTTTATAGTTCTGGGATGAAAATTAAATTTGTTATTATCTGCAAGTTTTGGTTTTTGTTGTTTTATTAAGTTATTTAATTTCTTATCTAAAATTAGGCGTTTTTTATTAATAAATGCTTTAATTTTTAGATCTATTTCATCTAAATATAATTTTAATATTTCAAATTTTAAGTTATTAGCTAGATATATATGTAATTTTAACATTTGAAGGTTAATTTTATTCTTTTTGTTATAAAGGAAGTTAATTTCATTTTTAATCCAAAATTTTTCAGCTTGTGATTTAGTTTTCATTGCTATATCAGATTTATTTTTTATTTTAACTACTGCATATTTAGGGATTATATTATTACTTATACAAACTTTATTAAAATATATGTTATTGATAGTTTTATATAATTTTAACTTTAAATAATAAAACTTTTGAATATATATTGCCATATCGGCATAATTAAATGTAGGTGAATACATCCTGTTTGTTAAAATGGTATAATAAAATAAACTTTAATAACAAACAATATAGATCAATAAATTAGATAAATACCTATTTAGAAACGTTTTCGGGCATAACCCATCATCAGCTAACACTAACTTAAAGGAAACTTAAAACATACTGAAGTGAATATAGGGAATACATGTGTATATATAGTAGATGTAAAGAGGAATAAACATGGCAGGTATAAAAATCTATATGTTGAAAATGCTAATAATTAATATAAAATATAAAATAAAACAAGAAGACAAAAAGTTAAATTTTTATATTAAACAGTGGATTATTATTATTAGGTGTTTGGTCATTTAAAATATTATTTTTATATTTATTTATATAATAATTTTCTGCAATGTTCATATTATTACCTTTGTGATAAGTGGCCAGGATGGTTACAGTATTTTCTATTGAATTAGGTTTATGTTTATTTTTAATTAGATGTTCTGCATAGGTTGATTTTTCTATTTCATTATTATTAAATGCTTTTATATGTTCTTTATATCTGCAATTGATTTTTCGCCCTGTTTGACCAATGTATGATTTCTCACAATCAGTACAATTTATTTTATATATACCACTATTTTCGTAAATATTATTATTTTTTAAATTTAAGGTGTTTATTTTATATTTTAAATTATTTTTAGTTTTGAATGCTACATTTAAACCTTGTTTTTTGAATAAATTGGTTAATTTGTATATGTTATTGTTTATAAATGTGAATGTTATCCATCCTTTATTGTTAGTAGCATTATTGACTCTTAATTTTTGTTTATATTTTGATTTTGATTTTATTTTGTGAATTAGTTTATCTATTATTTGTTCGTCATAACCATTATTTCTTGCCAGAGTCTTTAATATATTAATTTCTATTTGTTTTTTATTTATATTCATGGGTGTAGTTAATAATCTATTTATTGCAGTCATGAAGTAAGCATATTTATGTTGGTTTGGGTGATTTGATGTTTTATGAATTATATTATCAGTGGTGGTTTGTTTTCTATAAATATTATATGTTAACTTATCATTTGATTTTATTATTGTTATATCTAAGAAATTTATTTTGTTATTTTCTTCTTTTTCCATAGTATAATGAATATTTTTGTGAATTTTATTTAAATCATTTAGAATGTCATTTTCAGTATTACTACTATTTTCATCAAAAATTAGTAGTGTATCATCTACATATCTAATATAAGATTTAATATTGTATTTTTGTATTATATTTTCCATGTATATTTCTTCTAAATTTTGTAGAAAGATTTCACTTAAAATACCTGACAAAGGTGAGCCCATAGCTAATCCATTATTTTGTATATACATGGAGTTATTAAAATTAAAGTAATTTTGCTCTGTAACAGTTTTAATTATTTGGATTAATTGATTACAAAAAATATTATTCTTTAACTTATTTACAGATTTTTTAATTATATCTATGGTTTCATTTATAGGTATATTTGTATAAAGGTTTGTTATATCATAAGAAATTAATTTAGTTTTGTTATTAATTTTTATATTTTTTAATTTATCAAAAACATCCAATCTGTTTCTAATAGTATATTTATTATTAATTGATATATAAGTTTTTAATATTTTAGTTATTAATTTTGAGATTTTATAAGAAGGTGCACTAGTATAATTTATTAGTGGTCTTATAGGAGCATTATTTTTATGTATTTTTATTAAAGGGTTAAGAGTTGGTGCTTTTGGGTTCATATTTATTAAATATTTAGCTTCATTATTATTTATTATTATATCAGATTCTTTTATTATTTTCCTTATTTTTATTTGATATTTATTAGTGGAGTTTGTTTTTATTAATTGTATATTATTTTCTTTTAAAAAATTTTCAGTTTTTTGGATGATTTCATTTTTATTGATGATTACTAAACTATTTCCCTTATCTGCTTTTACAATAACTGCATTGTTTTGTTTTAATTTACTATTGATATTTTTAATTGTGTTTTGTATTTTTAAATGTTCTATATTTGTTTCATTTTTCTTTAAGATATTTCTGATGGCATGAGTTGCCTCAGCTCTAATAATTGTTTGATCTTCAATTGGTAATTTTTGGATAGCAGATTCAGTTTCTATAATTAAATTTTCATATTGTTTTCTGTTATATATGTTTAAATTATATTTATAGCCCAAATTTACAGTATTAATTTCATCATTTGTTAATTGTATGTTGGTTAAGTTTATAGTTCTGGGATGAAAATTAAATTTGTTATTATCTGCAAGTTTTGGTTTTTGTTGTTTTATTAAGTTATTTAATTTCTTATCTAAAATTAGGCGTTTTTTATTAATAAATGCTTTAATTTTTAGATCTATTTCATCTAAATATAATTTTAATATTTCAAATTTTAAGTTATTAGCTAGATATATATGTAATTTTAACATTTGAAGGTTAATTTTATTCTTTTTGTTATAAAGGAAGTTAATTTCATTTTTAATCCAAAATTTTTCAGCTTGTGATTTAGTTTTCATTGCTATATCAGATTTATTTTTTATTTTAACTACTGCATATTTAGGGATTATATTATTACTTATACAAACTTTATTAAAATATATGTTATTGATAGTTGTATATAATTTTAACTTTAAATAATAAAACTTTTGAATATATATTGCCATATCGGCATAATTAAATGTAGGTGAATACATCCTGTTTGTTAAAATGGTATAATAAAATAAACTTTAATAACAAACAATATAGATCAATAAATTAGATAAATACCTATTTAGAAACGTTTTCGGGCATAACCCATCATCAGCTAACACTAACTTAAAGGAAACTTAAAACATACTGAAGTGAATATAGGGAATACATGTGTATATATAGTAGATGTAAAGAGGAATAAACATGGCAGGTATAAAAATCTATATGTTGAAAATGCTAATAATTAATATAAAATATAAAATAAAACAAGAAGACAAAAAGTTAAATTTTTATATTAAACAGTGGATTATTATTATTAGGTGTTTGGTCATTTAAAATATTATTTTTATATTTATTTATATAATAATTTTCTGCAATGTTCATATTATTACCTTTGTGATAAGTGGCCAGGATGGTTACAGTATTTTCTATTGAATTAGGTTTATGTTTATTTTTAATTAGATGTTCTGCATAGGTTGATTTTTCTATTTCATTATTATTAAATGCTTTTATATGTTCTTTATATCTGCAATTGATTTTTCGCCCTGTTTGACCAATGTATGATTTCTCACAATCAGTACAATTTATTTTATATATACCACTATTTTCGTAAATATTATTATTTTTTAAATTTAAGGTGTTTATTTTATATTTTAAATTATTTTTAGTTTTGAATGCTACATTTAAACCTTGTTTTTTGAATAAATTGGTTAATTTGTATATGTTATTGTTTATAAATGTGAATGTTATCCATCCTTTATTGTTAGTAGCATTATTGACTCTTAATTTTTGTTTATATTTTGATTTTGATTTTATTTTGTGAATTAGTTTATCTATTATTTGTTCGTCATAACCATTATTTCTTGCCAGAGTCTTTAATATATTAATTTCTATTTGTTTTTTATTTATATTCATGGGTGTAGTTAATAATCTATTTATTGCAGTCATGAAGTAAGCATATTTATGTTGGTTTGGGTGATTTGATGTTTTATGAATTATATTATCAGTGGTGGTTTGTTTTCTATAAATATTATATGTTAACTTATCATTTGATTTTATTATTGTTATATCTAAGAAATTTATTTTGTTATTTTCTTCTTTTTCCATAGTATAATGAATATTTTTGTGAATTTTATTTAAATCATTTAGAATGTCATTTTCAGTATTACTACTATTTTCATCAAAAATTAGTAGTGTATCATCTACATATCTAATATAAGATTTAATATTGTATTTTTGTATTATATTTTCCATGTATATTTCTTCTAAATTTTGTAGAAAGATTTCACTTAAAATACCTGACAAAGGTGAGCCCATAGCTAATCCATTATTTTGTATATACATGGAGTTATTAAAATTAAAGTAATTTTGCTCTGTAACAGTTTTAATTATTTGGATTAATTGATTACAAAAAATATTATTCTTTAACTTATTTACAGATTTTTTAATTATATCTATGGTTTCATTTATAGGTATATTTGTATAAAGGTTTGTTATATCATAAGAAATTAATTTAGTTTTGTTATTAATTTTTATATTTTTTAATTTATCAAAAACATCCAATCTGTTTCTAATAGTATATTTATTATTAATTGATATATAAGTTTTTAATATTTTAGTTATTAATTTTGAGATTTTATAAGAAGGTGCACTAGTATAATTTATTAGTGGTCTTATAGGAGCATTATTTTTATGTATTTTTATTAAAGGGTTAAGAGTTGGTGCTTTTGGGTTCATATTTATTAAATATTTAGCTTCATTATTATTTATTATTATATCAGATTCTTTTATTATTTTCCTTATTTTTATTTGATATTTATTAGTGGAGTTTGTTTTTATTAATTGTATATTATTTTCTTTTAAAAAATTTTCAGTTTTTTGGATGATTTCATTTTTATTGATGATTACTAAACTATTTCCCTTATCTGCTTTTACAATAACTGCATTGTTTTGTTTTAATTTACTATTGATATTTTTAATTGTGTTTTGTATTTTTAAATGTTCTATATTTGTTTCATTTTTCTTTAAGATATTTCTGATGGCATGAGTTGCCTCAGCTCTAATAATTGTTTGATCTTCAATTGGTAATTTTTGGATAGCAGATTCAGTTTCTATAATTAAATTTTCATATTGTTTTCTGTTATATATGTTTAAATTATATTTATAGCCCAAATTTACAGTATTAATTTCATCATTTGTTAATTGTATGTTGGTTAAGTTTATAGTTCTGGGATGAAAATTAAATTTGTTATTATCTGCAAGTTTTGGTTTTTGTTGTTTTATTAAGTTATTTAATTTCTTATCTAAAATTAGGCGTTTTTTATTAATAAATGCTTTAATTTTTAGATCTATTTCATCTAAATATAATTTTAATATTTCAAATTTTAAGTTATTAGCTAGATATATATGTAATTTTAACATTTGAAGGTTAATTTTATTCTTTTTGTTATAAAGGAAGTTAATTTCATTTTTAATCCAAAATTTTTCAGCTTGTGATTTAGTTTTCATTGCTATATCAGATTTATTTTTTATTTTAACTACTGCATATTTAGGGATTATATTATTACTTATACAAACTTTATTAAAATATATGTTATTGATAGTTTTATATAATTTTAACTTTAAATAATAAAACTTTTGAATATATATTGCCATATCGGCATAATTAAATGTAGGTGAATACATCCTGTTTGTTAAAATGGTATAATAAAATAAACTTTAATAACAAACAATATAGATCAATAAATTAGATAAATACCTATTTAGAAACGTTTTCGGGCATAACCCATCATCAGCTAACACTAACTTAAAGGAAACTTAAAACATACTGAAGTGAATATAGGGAATACATGTGTATATATAGTAGATGTAAAGAGGAATAAACATGGCAGGTATAAAAATCTATATGTTGAAAATGCTAATAATTAATATAAAATATAAAATAAAACAAGAAGACAAAAAGTTAAATTTTTATATTAAACAGTGGATTATTATTATTAGGTGTTTGGTCATTTAAAATATTATTTTTATATTTATTTATATAATAATTTTCTGCAATGTTCATATTATTACCTTTGTGATAAGTGGCCAGGATGGTTACAGTATTTTCTATTGAATTAGGTTTATGTTTATTTTTAATTAGATGTTCTGCATAGGTTGATTTTTCTATTTCATTATTATTAAATGCTTTTATATGTTCTTTATATCTGCAATTGATTTTTCGCCCTGTTTGACCAATGTATGATTTCTCACAATCAGTACAATTTATTTTATATATACCACTATTTTCGTAAATATTATTATTTTTTAAATTTAAGGTGTTTATTTTATATTTTAAATTATTTTTAGTTTTGAATGCTACATTTAAACCTTGTTTTTTGAATAAATTGGTTAATTTGTATATGTTATTGTTTATAAATGTGAATGTTATCCATCCTTTATTGTTAGTAGCATTATTGACTCTTAATTTTTGTTTATATTTTGATTTTGATTTTATTTTGTGAATTAGTTTATCTATTATTTGTTCGTCATAACCATTATTTCTTGCCAGAGTCTTTAATATATTAATTTCTATTTGTTTTTTATTTATATTCATGGGTGTAGTTAATAATCTATTTATTGCAGTCATGAAGTAAGCATATTTATGTTGGTTTGGGTGATTTGATGTTTTATGAATTATATTATCAGTGGTGGTTTGTTTTCTATAAATATTATATGTTAACTTATCATTTGATTTTATTATTGTTATATCTAAGAAATTTATTTTGTTATTTTCTTCTTTTTCCATAGTATAATGAATATTTTTGTGAATTTTATTTAAATCATTTAGAATGTCATTTTCAGTATTACTACTATTTTCATCAAAAATTAGTAGTGTATCATCTACATATCTAATATAAGATTTAATATTGTATTTTTGTATTATATTTTCCATGTATATTTCTTCTAAATTTTGTAGAAAGATTTCACTTAAAATACCTGACAAAGGTGAGCCCATAGCTAATCCATTATTTTGTATATACATGGAGTTATTAAAATTAAAGTAATTTTGCTCTGTAACAGTTTTAATTATTTGGATTAATTGATTACAAAAAATATTATTCTTTAACTTATTTACAGATTTTTTAATTATATCTATGGTTTCATTTATAGGTATATTTGTATAAAGGTTTGTTATATCATAAGAAATTAATTTAGTTTTGTTATTAATTTTTATATTTTTTAATTTATCAAAAACATCCAATCTGTTTCTAATAGTATATTTATTATTAATTGATATATAAGTTTTTAATATTTTAGTTATTAATTTTGAGATTTTATAAGAAGGTGCACTAGTATAATTTATTAGTGGTCTTATAGGAGCATTATTTTTATGTATTTTTATTAAAGGGTTAAGAGTTGGTGCTTTTGGGTTCATATTTATTAAATATTTAGCTTCATTATTATTTATTATTATATCAGATTCTTTTATTATTTTCCTTATTTTTATTTGATATTTATTAGTAGAGTTTGTTTTTATTAATTGTATATTATTTTCTTTTAAAAAATTTTCAGTTTTTTGGATGATTTCATTTTTATTGATGATTACTAAACTATTTCCCTTATCTGCTTTTACAATAACTGCATTGTTTTGTTTTAATTTACTATTGATATTTTTAATTGTGTTTTGTATTTTTAAATGTTCTATATTTGTTTCATTTTTCTTTAAGATATTTCTGATGGCATGAGTTGCCTCAGCTCTAATAATTGTTTGATCTTCAATTGGTAATTTTTGGATAGCAGATTCAGTTTCTATAATTAAATTTTCATATTGTTTTCTGTTATATATGTTTAAATTATATTTATAGCCCAAATTTACAGTATTAATTTCATCATTTGTTAATTGTATGTTGGTTAAGTTTATAGTTCTGGGATGAAAATTAAATTTGTTATTATCTGCAAGTTTTGGTTTTTGTTGTTTTATTAAGTTATTTAATTTCTTATCTAAAATTAGGCGTTTTTTATTAATAAATGCTTTAATTTTTAGATCTATTTCATCTAAATATAATTTTAATATTTCAAATTTTAAGTTATTAGCTAGATATATATGTAATTTTAACATTTGAAGGTTAATTTTATTCTTTTTGTTATAAAGGAAGTTAATTTCATTTTTAATCCAAAATTTTTCAGCTTGTGATTTAGTTTTCATTGCTATATCAGATTTATTTTTTATTTTAACTACTGCATATTTAGGGATTATATTATTACTTATACAAACTTTATTAAAATATATGTTATTGATAGTTTTATATAATTTTAACTTTAAATAATAAAACTTTTGAATATATATTGCCATATCGGCATAATTAAATGTAGGTGAATACATCCTGTTTGTTAAAATGGTATAATAAAATAAACTTTAATAACAAACAATATAGATCAATAAATTAGATAAATACCTATTTAGAAACGTTTTCGGGCATAACCCATCATCAGCTAACACTAACTTAAAGGAAACTTAAAACATACTGAAGTGAATATAGGGAATACATGTGTATATATAGTAGATGTAAAGAGGAATAAACATGGCAGGTATAAAAATCTATATGTTGAAAATGCTAATAATTAATATAAAATATAAAATAAAACAAGAAGACAAAAAGTTAAATTTTTATATTAAACAGTGGATTATTATTATTAGGTGTTTGGTCATTTAAAATATTATTTTTATATTTATTTATATAATAATTTTCTGCAATGTTCATATTATTACCTTTGTGATAAGTGGCCAGGATGGTTACAGTATTTTCTATTGAATTAGGTTTATGTTTATTTTTAATTAGATGTTCTGCATAGGTTGATTTTTCTATTTCATTATTATTAAATGCTTTTATATGTTCTTTATATCTGCAATTGATTTTTCGCCCTGTTTGACCAATGTATGATTTCTCACAATCAGTACAATTTATTTTATATATACCACTATTTTCGTAAATATTATTATTTTTTAAATTTAAGGTGTTTATTTTATATTTTAAATTATTTTTAGTTTTGAATGCTACATTTAAACCTTGTTTTTTGAATAAATTGGTTAATTTGTATATGTTATTGTTTATAAATGTGAATGTTATCCATCCTTTATTGTTAGTAGCATTATTGACTCTTAATTTTTGTTTATATTTTGATTTTGATTTTATTTTGTGAATTAGTTTATCTATTATTTGTTCGTCATAACCATTATTTCTTGCCAGAGTCTTTAATATATTAATTTCTATTTGTTTTTTATTTATATTCATGGGTGTAGTTAATAATCTATTTATTGCAGTCATGAAGTAAGCATATTTATGTTGGTTTGGGTGATTTGATGTTTTATGAATTATATTATCAGTGGTGGTTTGTTTTCTATAAATATTATATGTTAACTTATCATTTGATTTTATTATTGTTATATCTAAGAAATTTATTTTGTTATTTTCTTCTTTTTCCATAGTATAATGAATATTTTTGTGAATTTTATTTAAATCATTTAGAATGTCATTTTCAGTATTACTACTATTTTCATCAAAAATTAGTAGTGTATCATCTACATATCTAATATAAGATTTAATATTGTATTTTTGTATTATATTTTCCATGTATATTTCTTCTAAATTTTGTAGAAAGATTTCACTTAAAATACCTGACAAAGGTGAGCCCATAGCTAATCCATTATTTTGTATATACATGGAGTTATTAAAATTAAAGTAATTTTGCTCTGTAACAGTTTTAATTATTTGGATTAATTGATTACAAAAAATATTATTCTTTAACTTATTTACAGATTTTTTAATTATATCTATGGTTTCATTTATAGGTATATTTGTATAAAGGTTTGTTATATCATAAGAAATTAATTTAGTTTTGTTATTAATTTTTATATTTTTTAATTTATCAAAAACATCCAATCTGTTTCTAATAGTATATTTATTATTAATTGATATATAAGTTTTTAATATTTTAGTTATTAATTTTGAGATTTTATAAGAAGGTGCACTAGTATAATTTATTAGTGGTCTTATAGGAGCATTATTTTTATGTATTTTTATTAAAGGGTTAAGAGTTGGTGCTTTTGGGTTCATATTTATTAAATATTTAGCTTCATTATTATTTATTATTATATCAGATTCTTTTATTATTTTCCTTATTTTTATTTGATATTTATTAGTGGAGTTTGTTTTTATTAATTGTATATTATTTTCTTTTAAAAAATTTTCAGTTTTTTGGATGATTTCATTTTTATTGATGATTACTAAACTATTTCCCTTATCTGCTTTTACAATAACTGCATTGTTTTGTTTTAATTTACTATTGATATTTTTAATTGTGTTTTGTATTTTTAAATGTTCTATATTTGTTTCATTTTTCTTTAAGATATTTCTGATGGCATGAGTTGCCTCAGCTCTAATAATTGTTTGATCTTCAATTGGTAATTTTTGGATAGCAGATTCAGTTTCTATAATTAAATTTTCATATTGTTTTCTGTTATATATGTTTAAATTATATTTATAGCCCAAATTTACAGTATTAATTTCATCATTTGTTAATTGTATGTTGGTTAAGTTTATAGTTCTGGGATGAAAATTAAATTTGTTATTATCTGCAAGTTTTGGTTTTTGTTGTTTTATTAAGTTATTTAATTTCTTATCTAAAATTAGGCGTTTTTTATTAATAAATGCTTTAATTTTTAGATCTATTTCATCTAAATATAATTTTAATATTTCAAATTTTAAGTTATTAGCTAGATATATATGTAATTTTAACATTTGAAGGTTAATTTTATTCTTTTTGTTATAAAGGAAGTTAATTTCATTTTTAATCCAAAATTTTTCAGCTTGTGATTTAGTTTTCATTGCTATATCAGATTTATTTTTTATTTTAACTACTGCATATTTAGGGATTATATTATTACTTATACAAACTTTATTAAAATATATGTTATTGATAGTTTTATATAATTTTAACTTTAAATAATAAAACTTTTGAATATATATTGCCATATCGGCATAATTAAATGTAGGTGAATACATCCTGTTTGTTAAAATGGTATAATAAAATAAACTTTAATAACAAACAATATAGATCAATAAATTAGATAAATACCTATTTAGAAACGTTTTCGGGCATAACCCATCATCAGCTAACACTAACTTAAAGGAAACTTAAAACATACTGAAGTGAATATAGGGAATACATGTGTATATATAGTAGATGTAAAGAGGAATAAACATGGCAGGTATAAAAATCTATATGTTGAAAATGCTAATAATTAATATAAAATATAAAATAAAACAAGAAGACAAAAAGTTAAATTTTTATATTAAACAGTGGATTATTATTATTAGGTGTTTGGTCATTTAAAATATTATTTTTATATTTATTTATATAATAATTTTCTGCAATGTTCATATTATTACCTTTGTGATAAGTGGCCAGGATGGTTACAGTATTTTCTATTGAATTAGGTTTATGTTTATTTTTAATTAGATGTTCTGCATAGGTTGATTTTTCTATTTCATTATTATTAAATGCTTTTATATGTTCTTTATATCTGCAATTGATTTTTCGCCCTGTTTGACCAATGTATGATTTCTCACAATCAGTACAATTTATTTTATATATACCACTATTTTCGTAAATATTATTATTTTTTAAATTTAAGGTGTTTATTTTATATTTTAAATTATTTTTAGTTTTGAATGCTACATTTAAACCTTGTTTTTTGAATAAATTGGTTAATTTGTATATGTTATTGTTTATAAATGTGAATGTTATCCATCCTTTATTGTTAGTAGCATTATTGACTCTTAATTTTTGTTTATATTTTGATTTTGATTTTATTTTGTGAATTAGTTTATCTATTATTTGTTCGTCATAACCATTATTTCTTGCCAGAGTCTTTAATATATTAATTTCTATTTGTTTTTTATTTATATTCATGGGTGTAGTTAATAATCTATTTATTGCAGTCATGAAGTAAGCATATTTATGTTGGTTTGGGTGATTTGATGTTTTATGAATTATATTATCAGTGGTGGTTTGTTTTCTATAAATATTATATGTTAACTTATCATTTGATTTTATTATTGTTATATCTAAGAAATTTATTTTGTTATTTTCTTCTTTTTCCATAGTATAATGAATATTTTTGTGAATTTTATTTAAATCATTTAGAATGTCATTTTCAGTATTACTACTATTTTCATCAAAAATTAGTAGTGTATCATCTACATATCTAATATAAGATTTAATATTGTATTTTTGTATTATATTTTCCATGTATATTTCTTCTAAATTTTGTAGAAAGATTTCACTTAAAATACCTGACAAAGGTGAGCCCATAGCTAATCCATTATTTTGTATATACATGGAGTTATTAAAATTAAAGTAATTTTGCTCTGTAACAGTTTTAATTATTTGGATTAATTGATTACAAAAAATATTATTCTTTAACTTATTTACAGATTTTTTAATTATATCTATGGTTTCATTTATAGGTATATTTGTATAAAGGTTTGTTATATCATAAGAAATTAATTTAGTTTTGTTATTAATTTTTATATTTTTTAATTTATCAAAAACATCCAATCTGTTTCTAATAGTATATTTATTATTAATTGATATATAAGTTTTTAATATTTTAGTTATTAATTTTGAGATTTTATAAGAAGGTGCACTAGTATAATTTATTAGTGGTCTTATAGGAGCATTATTTTTATGTATTTTTATTAAAGGGTTAAGAGTTGGTGCTTTTGGGTTCATATTTATTAAATATTTAGCTTCATTATTATTTATTATTATATCAGATTCTTTTATTATTTTCCTTATTTTTATTTGATATTTATTAGTAGAGTTTGTTTTTATTAATTGTATATTATTTTCTTTTAAAAAATTTTCAGTTTTTTGGATGATTTCATTTTTATTGATGATTACTAAACTATTTCCCTTATCTGCTTTTACAATAACTGCATTGTTTTGTTTTAATTTACTATTGATATTTTTAATTGTGTTTTGTATTTTTAAATGTTCTATATTTGTTTCATTTTTCTTTAAGATATTTCTGATGGCATGAGTTGCCTCAGCTCTAATAATTGTTTGATCTTCAATTGGTAATTTTTGGATAGCAGATTCAGTTTCTATAATTAAATTTTCATATTGTTTTCTGTTATATATGTTTAAATTATATTTATAGCCCAAATTTACAGTATTAATTTCATCATTTGTTAATTGTATGTTGGTTAAGTTTATAGTTCTGGGATGAAAATTAAATTTGTTATTATCTGCAAGTTTTGGTTTTTGTTGTTTTATTAAGTTATTTAATTTCTTATCTAAAATTAGGCGTTTTTTATTAATAAATGCTTTAATTTTTAGATCTATTTCATCTAAATATAATTTTAATATTTCAAATTTTAAGTTATTAGCTAGATATATATGTAATTTTAACATTTGAAGGTTAATTTTATTCTTTTTGTTATAAAGGAAGTTAATTTCATTTTTAATCCAAAATTTTTCAGCTTGTGATTTAGTTTTCATTGCTATATCAGATTTATTTTTTATTTTAACTACTGCATATTTAGGGATTATATTATTACTTATACAAACTTTATTAAAATATATGTTATTGATAGTTTTATATAATTTTAACTTTAAATAATAAAACTTTTGAATATATATTGCCATATCGGCATAATTAAATGTAGGTGAATACATCCTGTTTGTTAAAATGGTATAATAAAATAAACTTTAATAACAAACAATATAGATCAATAAATTAGATAAATACCTATTTAGAAACGTTTTCGGGCATAACCCATCATCAGCTAACACTAACTTAAAGGAAACTTAAAACATACTGAAGTGAATATAGGGAATACATGTGTATATATAGTAGATGTAAAGAGGAATAAACATGGCAGGTATAAAAATCTATATGTTGAAAATGCTAATAATTAATATAAAATATAAAATAAAACAAGAAGACAAAAAGTTAAATTTTTATATTAAACAGTGGATTATTATTATTAGGTGTTTGGTCATTTAAAATATTATTTTTATATTTATTTATATAATAATTTTCTGCAATGTTCATATTATTACCTTTGTGATAAGTGGCCAGGATGGTTACAGTATTTTCTATTGAATTAGGTTTATGTTTATTTTTAATTAGATGTTCTGCATAGGTTGATTTTTCTATTTCATTATTATTAAATGCTTTTATATGTTCTTTATATCTGCAATTGATTTTTCGCCCTGTTTGACCAATGTATGATTTCTCACAATCAGTACAATTTATTTTATATATACCACTATTTTCGTAAATATTATTATTTTTTAAATTTAAGGTGTTTATTTTATATTTTAAATTATTTTTAGTTTTGAATGCTACATTTAAACCTTGTTTTTTGAATAAATTGGTTAATTTGTATATGTTATTGTTTATAAATGTGAATGTTATCCATCCTTTATTGTTAGTAGCATTATTGACTCTTAATTTTTGTTTATATTTTGATTTTGATTTTATTTTGTGAATTAGTTTATCTATTATTTGTTCGTCATAACCATTATTTCTTGCCAGAGTCTTTAATATATTAATTTCTATTTGTTTTTTATTTATATTCATGGGTGTAGTTAATAATCTATTTATTGCAGTCATGAAGTAAGCATATTTATGTTGGTTTGGGTGATTTGATGTTTTATGAATTATATTATCAGTGGTGGTTTGTTTTCTATAAATATTATATGTTAACTTATCATTTGATTTTATTATTGTTATATCTAAGAAATTTATTTTGTTATTTTCTTCTTTTTCCATAGTATAATGAATATTTTTGTGAATTTTATTTAAATCATTTAGAATGTCATTTTCAGTATTACTACTATTTTCATCAAAAATTAGTAGTGTATCATCTACATATCTAATATAAGATTTAATATTGTATTTTTGTATTATATTTTCCATGTATATTTCTTCTAAATTTTGTAGAAAGATTTCACTTAAAATACCTGACAAAGGTGAGCCCATAGCTAATCCATTATTTTGTATATACATGGAGTTATTAAAATTAAAGTAATTTTGCTCTGTAACAGTTTTAATTATTTGGATTAATTGATTACAAAAAATATTATTCTTTAACTTATTTACAGATTTTTTAATTATATCTATGGTTTCATTTATAGGTATATTTGTATAAAGGTTTGTTATATCATAAGAAATTAATTTAGTTTTGTTATTAATTTTTATATTTTTTAATTTATCAAAAACATCCAATCTGTTTCTAATAGTATATTTATTATTAATTGATATATTAGTTTTTAATATTTTAGTTATTAATTTTGAGATTTTATAAGAAGGTGCACTAGTATAATTTATTAGTGGTCTTATAGGAGCATTATTTTTATGTATTTTTATTAAAGGGTTAAGAGTTGGTGCTTTTGGGTTCATATTTATTAAATATTTAGCTTCATTATTATTTATTATTATATCAGATTCTTTTATTATTTTCCTTATTTTTATTTGATATTTATTAGTGGAGTTTGTTTTTATTAATTGTATATTATTTTCTTTTAAAAAATTTTCAGTTTTTTGGATGATTTCATTTTTATTGATGATTACTAAACTATTTCCCTTATCTGCTTTTACAATAACTGCATTGTTTTGTTTTAATTTACTATTGATATTTTTAATTGTGTTTTGTATTTTTAAATGTTCTATATTTTTTCATTTTTCTTTAAGATATTTCTGATGGCATGAGTTGCCTCAGCTCTAATAATTGTTTGATCTTCAATTGGTAATTTTTGGATAGCAGATTCAGTTTCTATAATTAAATTTTCATATTGTTTTCTGTTATATATGTTTAAATTATATTTATAGCCCAAATTTACAGTATTAATTTCATCATTTGTTAATTGTATGTTGGTTAAGTTTATAGTTCTGGGATGAAAATTAAATTTGTTATTATCTGCAAGTTTTGGTTTTTGTTGTTTTATTAAGTTATTTAATTTCTTATCTAAAATTAGGCGTTTTTTATTAATAAATGCTTTAATTTTTAGATCTATTTCATCTAAATATAATTTTAATATTTCAAATTTTAAGTTATTAGCTAGATATATATGTAATTTTAACATTTGAAGGTTAATTTTATTCTTTTTGTTATAAAGGAAGTTAATTTCATTTTTAATCCAAAATTTTTCAGCTTGTGATTTAGTTTTCATTGCTATATCAGATTTATTTTTTATTTTAACTACTGCATATTTAGGGATTATATTATTACTTATACAAACTTTATTAAAATATATGTTATTGATAGTTTTATATAATTTTAACTTTAAATAATAAAACTTTTGAATATATATTGCCATATCGGCATAATTAAATGTAGGTGAATACATCCTGTTTGTTAAAATGGTATAATAAAATAAACTTTAATAACAAACAATATAGATCAATAAATTAGATAAATACCTATTTAGAAACGTTTTCGGGCATAACCCATCATCAGCTAACACTAACTTAAAGGAAACTTAAAACATACTGAAGTGAATATAGGGAATACATGTGTATATATAGTAGATGTAAAGAGGAATAAACATGGCAGGTATAAAAATCTATATGTTGAAAATGCTAATAATTAATATAAAATATAAAATAAAACAAGAAGACAAAAAGTTAAATTTTTATATTAAACAGTGGATTATTATTATTAGGTGTTTGGTCATTTAAAATATTATTTTTATATTTATTTATATAATAATTTTCTGCAATGTTCATATTATTACCTTTGTGATAAGTGGCCAGGATGGTTACAGTATTTTCTATTGAATTAGGTTTATGTTTATTTTTAATTAGATGTTCTGCATAGGTTGATTTTTCTATTTCATTATTATTAAATGCTTTTATATGTTCTTTATATCTGCAATTGATTTTTCGCCCTGTTTGACCAATGTATGATTTCTCACAATCAGTACAATTTATTTTATATATACCACTATTTTCGTAAATATTATTATTTTTTAAATTTAAGGTGTTTATTTTATATTTTAAATTATTTTTAGTTTTGAATGCTACATTTAAACCTTGTTTTTTGAATAAATTGGTTAATTTGTATATGTTATTGTTTATAAATGTGAATGTTATCCATCCTTTATTGTTAGTAGCATTATTGACTCTTAATTTTTGTTTATATTTTGATTTTGATTTTATTTTGTGAATTAGTTTATCTATTATTTGTTCGTCATAACCATTATTTCTTGCCAGAGTCTTTAATATATTAATTTCTATTTGTTTTTTATTTATATTCATGGGTGTAGTTAATAATCTATTTATTGCAGTCATGAAGTAAGCATATTTATGTTGGTTTGGGTGATTTGATGTTTTATGAATTATATTATCAGTGGTGGTTTGTTTTCTATAAATATTATATGTTAACTTATCATTTGATTTTATTATTGTTATATCTAAGAAATTTATTTTGTTATTTTCTTCTTTTTCCATAGTATAATGAATATTTTTGTGAATTTTATTTAAATCATTTAGAATGTCATTTTCAGTATTACTACTATTTTCATCAAAAATTAGTAGTGTATCATCTACATATCTAATATAAGATTTAATATTGTATTTTTGTATTATATTTTCCATGTATATTTCTTCTAAATTTTGTAGAAAGATTTCACTTAAAATACCTGACAAAGGTGAGCCCATAGCTAATCCATTATTTTGTATATACATGGAGTTATTAAAATTAAAGTAATTTTGCTCTGTAACAGTTTTAATTATTTGGATTAATTGATTACAAAAAATATTATTCTTTAACTTATTTACAGATTTTTTAATTATATCTATGGTTTCATTTATAGGTATATTTGTATAAAGGTTTGTTATATCATAAGAAATTAATTTAGTTTTGTTATTAATTTTTATATTTTTTAATTTATCAAAAACATCCAATCTGTTTCTAATAGTATATTTATTATTAATTGATATATTAGTTTTTAATATTTTAGTTATTAATTTTGAGATTTTATAAGAAGGTGCACTAGTATAATTTATTAGTGGTCTTATAGGAGCATTATTTTTATGTATTTTTATTAAAGGGTTAAGAGTTGGTGCTTTTGGGTTCATATTTATTAAATATTTAGCTTCATTATTATTTATTATTATATCAGATTCTTTTATTATTTTCCTTATTTTTATTTGATATTTATTAGTGGAGTTTGTTTTTATTAATTGTATATTATTTTCTTTTAAAAAATTTTCAGTTTTTTGGATGATTTCATTTTTATTGATGATTACTAAACTATTTCCCTTATCTGCTTTTACAATAACTGCATTGTTTTGTTTTAATTTACTATTGATATTTTTAATTGTGTTTTGTATTTTTAAATGTTCTATATTTTTTCATTTTTCTTTAAGATATTTCTGATGGCATGAGTTGCCTCAGCTCTAATAATTGTTTGATCTTCAATTGGTAATTTTTGGATAGCAGATTCAGTTTCTATAATTAAATTTTCATATTGTTTTCTGTTATATATGTTTAAATTATATTTATAGCCCAAATTTACAGTATTAATTTCATCATTTGTTAATTGTATGTTGGTTAAGTTTATAGTTCTGGGATGAAAATTAAATTTGTTATTATCTGCAAGTTTTGGTTTTTGTTGTTTTATTAAGTTATTTAATTTCTTATCTAAAATTAGGCGTTTTTTATTAATAAATGCTTTAATTTTTAGATCTATTTCATCTAAATATAATTTTAATATTTCAAATTTTAAGTTATTAGCTAGATATATATGTAATTTTAACATTTGAAGGTTAATTTTATTCTTTTTGTTATAAAGGAAGTTAATTTCATTTTTAATCCAAAATTTTTCAGCTTGTGATTTAGTTTTCATTGCTATATCAGATTTATTTTTTATTTTAACTACTGCATATTTAGGGATTATATTATTACTTATACAAACTTTATTAAAATATATGTTATTGATAGTTTTATATAATTTTAACTTTAAATAATAAAACTTTTGAATATATATTGCCATATCGGCATAATTAAATGTAGGTGAATACATCCTGTTTGTTAAAATGGTATAATAAAATAAACTTTAATAACAAACAATATAGATCAATAAATTAGATAAATACCTATTTAGAAACGTTTTCGGGCATAACCCATCATCAGCTAACACTAACTTAAAGGAAACTTAAAACATACTGAAGTGAATATAGGGAATACATGTGTATATATAGTAGATGTAAAGAGGAATAAACATGGCAGGTATAAAAATCTATATGTTGAAAATGCTAATAATTAATATAAAATATAAAATAAAACAAGAAGACAAAAAGTTAAATTTTTATATTAAACAGTGGATTATTATTATTAGGTGTTTGGTCATTTAAAATATTATTTTTATATTTATTTATATAATAATTTTCTGCAATGTTCATATTATTACCTTTGTGATAAGTGGCCAGGATGGTTACAGTATTTTCTATTGAATTAGGTTTATGTTTATTTTTAATTAGATGTTCTGCATAGGTTGATTTTTCTATTTCATTATTATTAAATGCTTTTATATGTTCTTTATATCTGCAATTGATTTTTCGCCCTGTTTGACCAATGTATGATTTCTCACAATCAGTACAATTTATTTTATATATACCACTATTTTCGTAAATATTATTATTTTTTAAATTTAAGGTGTTTATTTTATATTTTAAATTATTTTTAGTTTTGAATGCTACATTTAAACCTTGTTTTTTGAATAAATTGGTTAATTTGTATATGTTATTGTTTATAAATGTGAATGTTATCCATCCTTTATTGTTAGTAGCATTATTGACTCTTAATTTTTGTTTATATTTTGATTTTGATTTTATTTTGTGAATTAGTTTATCTATTATTTGTTCGTCATAACCATTATTTCTTGCCAAAGTCTTTAATATATTAATTTCTATTTGTTTTTTATTTATATTCATGGGTGTAGTTAATAATCTATCCGTTTGTCGCGAGTGACGTATCGACTTGTCGAACCGTCGTTGTTGAATGTTAATGAATTGTTTTTTGGTCAGTCGAGTATTCTTGGGACACCCAGAATAACCGTTTTTCGGTAGTCCAGTCGGTCCGATTAGCCCTTAGCATCGTATTGCTCTAATCGTGTCGTTACAGACTTACGGAAGCCGCTATCGGTTTTTTACACATAACCGCGATCTGTATCGTCGTCATATTAAAATAAACGTAATATAACTAGCTTCGACTAGGTTTATTTCAAATTACGCGAAATAATTGATCGGTACTTAGTATTCCGTCCCGGGAATACAACACTCATTAATTGGCGCAGTCGGTAGGATCCATCACCGACGTTTCAAGGAAATCGTTGAGATCCATCTCTTTATGCAGGAAGGACTTACGTAACCTACCGGAAAAGCGATCACCTCATCTAGGATTTGCAGCAGTTACCAGTACGTTGAAATCCATCCCGATACGTTGGAAGGACCTACTAAGAGGTATTTACGGTCATACTTTTCGGTCATTTATCCATTATCACTCTCTCTTTTCCTTTCTTACTCGAATTTATTATTATCGTTATTTATACATATTTTTTCGAAGTATTTGTTAGTATTTATTAATATTCGTAAATCGTTTTTTCGTCTTGGCGCCGCAAACGCGAGGTCAATCCGAGAGCGAGGGCAGTCCTCTATATTCTATAGAATTTTTATCTAAACTGATATCTCATGAATTCTCTGGAGACAGAGAACAGTTGAGCAATTTTATTGCCAACGCGAACAATGCATTCACTTTAGCTCATGACACTCAAAAATTACCACTCCTATATTTTGTAGTAAGTAGGATTAGCGGAAACGCTAAAGCTCATTTAGCCCATTGTAAATACAGCTCTTGGGAAGAGCTGAAAAATAAACTAAAAACCCTTTATGAGGATAAGCAACTCTATTCTCAGTTACTAGAGGAATTAGTAACTATTAAGCAGCTTCTGAGTGAAAGCATCGCTCAGTATTATGCCAGGATCGAGAGTATAACTGCGCGCATCCTGTATAATTTTGAACCTGAGACTGATGACAAACTCGTACAAGGCCAGATAAAAACGGTCAGAGACATCTCTATAAGTCGCTTCACTATTCATTGTCACGCGGGAATATCTCAGATGCTAAGACATCGGGATTTGCCCACACTAAACGATTATCTCCCGATCGCCCTTCGGGAAGAACAGATTTTAAAAGTGCAAAAGCCCAATAATCGTGGCGAGTCATTCTCTCCTCTGAAGGAGCCCGCATGGTATAAGAATAAGTCACACTATTATAGTAATAAGCAACCTACTGACGTCGAGCGTTGTAGGTATTGTAAAAAACCAGGGCATACCCTCGAAAATTGTCGGAACGCAGGCAGGAATTCTTTAAACTACAAACCTCATTTGGTTACCGAGGCCGAACCAAGGAGGATCTAAATTTTCGTAAAGGCGTCCAAAATAACGTAAAGAATAATAATAATGTTAATTGCGTAAATAATAATGCTATTCATGCTACTTTTCGTTCTAAGCAATCTGTAACAAATAACTTTAAATTTATAACCGATTCTGGCTCAGACATTTCAATTATTAAGAAAGAGAGATTAAAGAAAGGCACCATCTACTATGATAACATTAAAATTAAAATTAATGGAATTTGTGCCTGTTCCTCGATAGAAACTTTTGGATATACATTCTTGGATCTTGACGAGATCCGTAACGTAAAATTTCATATAATAAACGACGCTACCAACATCCCTTGCGATGGGCTGCTGGGCATCGATTTTTTGAAGGCTTATAATGCCGAAATTAATTTCTCTCAATCGGTTATGCGAGTAAATAACCGAGTATATACGTTAACTCAGAAAAGAGAACTTTTTAACAATAATTGCGACATCATTAAATTAGCCCCCCGTTCCGAGACAGTCATCGAGGTACCCGTTTCGAACCCCTGTATATCTGAGGGAATAATAGACGAGTCATCACCCGAGGAAGGTGTGCTTTTAGCCAGATCCATTGTCAGCGTAAATAACAATGGAAAGGCAATCACTACTATTCTAAATTCCTCTGACGAGGAGCGCGTGATAAGAAATCTTAACGTAACATTAAAGTCAATAGGCGTATTAGATAATGAAAATAACTTAAAATTGGAACAGTTTAATCGTAACATAAAAGATAGGGATTTAATAAAGAATCTACGTATTGGACATTTGAATAAAGAGGAAAAGGAACTATTAATTAAATTATGCTTAAAATATAAAGAACTTTTTCAAATAGATAGTAATAATAGCCTTTCATGCAATAATAATTTTGAACACGAAATAAATACGGGCGATTCGCCGCCGATTTTCTCAAAAAATTACAGACATCCAGTAGCATTAAAGGAAGAAGTAAATAACCAAATAAACGACTTGTTAGAGCAAGGCATTATACGGCCATCTAATAGTCCTTGGTCTTCTCCTCTCTGGATAGTCCCTAAAAAGCCTGATAGTTCAGGGAAAAAACGGTGGAGAATCGTCATAGATTATAGAAAACTAAATAACGTAACAGTTGGAGAAATATTTCCACTTCCTAATGTAGACGAAATTTTAGATCAGTTAGGGCGATCAAAATATTTCTCTACTTTAGATTTAGCTTCTGGGTTTCACCAGATTAAAGTAAAAAGTTCTGATATCAAAAAGACCGCCTTTAGTACTAATCTGGGACATTTCGAATATACGCGAATGCCTTTCGGATTAAAAAATGCTCCAGCCACCTTCCAAAGGTTGATGAACTCCGTTCTCGCTGGTCTACAGGGTAATCAGTGCTTCGTATATATGGATGATGTCATTGTGCATTCTACTGGCCTAGGGGAACATCTCGATCGTTTAGCGTCCGTCTTTGACAGGTTAAAAAATAATAACCTCCGATTGCAGCCCGATAAATGCGAGTTTCTGAGAAAAGAAGTCGGCTATTTAGGCCACGTAATTTCTGAAAATGGTCTTCGCCCAAACCCCGATAAAATTCGAGCCATTGTCGAATTTCCCGGACCAAAAACTCCTCGAGAAATTAAATCATTTCTGGGTCTGATAGGCTATTATAGACGATTCATAAAAGATTTCGCGAAAATTGCTAAGCCTTTGACTGTCCTTCTGAAAAAGGACCAGCCTTTCGATTGGAGTTCAACCCAGCAGCATGCCTTTATCGAGTTTAAAAATATTTTAACAAATGATTCTCTTTTGCAGTATCCCGATTTTTCTAAAGAATTCCTTCTCACTACTGATGCTAGTGGTTTCGCTATTGGTGCTGTTCTTTCGCAAGGTACTCCCGGTCAAGATCGACCCGTCGCCTATGCCAGTAGAACACTGAATGATCACGAGGTTAATTACAGTACCACGGAAAAAGAACTAATCGCCATAGTTTGGGCTATAAATTACTTCAGACCCTATCTCTATGGGCGAAAATTTACAATAATTACCGATCATAAAGCGTTAACGTGGCTATTTAACTGCAAGGACCCAGGCTCTAGGCTGTTGCGCTGGAGGCTCAAACTAGCCGAGTACGAATACGAAATAAAGTATAAACCGGGTAGGAAAAACAATAATGCTGATGCATTATCACGTAATCCTCCTAATTGTAACGGTAAAGGACCTAATTCGGTATTTCTTACGAATAACAATAACAATAGACAGAGTAACAGTGAAAATAACGTAACGTATAATGAATTTCTGAAATTTTTCAAAAAACAGCGTCAGCCGGTTTATATAGAAGAGATTAACTGTAAACTGTTTGATAAAAATCCGACTGTTGTATTTTCTTGTAAAAATGATGACAATGTAAATAATTTTATGAATGAAAGTTGGATTCGTAGTAGTGTAAATAATATGGAGGTCGGCTGTATTGAGCGCATTAAGCAAAATAATAAAATTATTTACCTGTGCTGTTTCAAGGTAAACGGTTTCGATAATGTAGACTACGGTGTGCTATTTAACGTATTACTAACTCTGTCAAATCTTCTGTTAAAGTTTAATGAAAAACACGTTTTTATAAATAAAATTCCGGATACGCACACCCTCGTCGATTATGAACAATTTAAAGCTCTTATCTATTATATTTTTAAAGACTTAAACGTAAAACCGGTCATTATTAGAAAAGAAAAAACGCAGCTAAAATCTCCGGAAGAAATAAATAAAGTTTTGCACGAAGCTCATAGTTCCGCCGCCAGCGGACATTCCGGGTTTTTTCGTACTTACGCTAAGATTCGCAATCAGTATTACTGGTATAACATGAAAAGCGATATTCGTAAGTTCATAAAAAACTGTCACTCGTGTCAGGCCAATAAAACCAATTTTAAACCAGTTAAGAACGCCATGGAAATCACTACCACGAGTTCCTTCCCTTTTCAACGTCTAGCCATAGATGTAGTAGGCCCTCTCCCTATAACGGAAAAAGGGAATAGATTTATCCTCACGATGCAGGATGATCTGACGAAATATTCCTACGCTATACCGATTCCGAACCATGAGGCTACCACGATATCAGAAGAACTAGTTAAGTTCTTCAGTCTCTTCGGTATCCCTCAGTCACTACTCTCGGATCGTGGTACCGAGTTCACTTCCGAAATAATCAACCAATTATGCAAGTTGTTTAAAGTCCGACATGTATTTTCGACTCCCTATCATCCGCAAACGAATGGTAGCCTGGAGAGAAGTCATCTGACATTAAAAGATTATCTGAAACACTTTGTAAATCAAACCCAAAACAATTGGGATGATTTCGTCGCCCACGCTTGTTTCTCGTACAATACTAATGTACACAAAACTACCAATTTCCCTCCGTTCCAACTACTTTTCGGCCACAAGCCCTATATCCCAAGCTCGCTCACTGCAGAACCGGAATTTCGCTATACGTATGACGACTATTTTAACAACCTCAAGCTAAAGTTAAATAGTATACATAAAATAGCTCGCGAAAACATTATGGCGTCTAAATCTCGAACTAAAAATTACTACGATAAGAAAGTTAACGCTTGCGAATTTAAGGCTGGTCAACTGGTGATGCTAATAAATAAAACCACTAGGTTTAATAAGTTAACTCCTAATTTTAAAGGTCCGTATAAAATTGTTAAAGTAATAGGACCAAATGTGGTATTATTATTAATCGGTAGGAGGCACGTAAAATTTAATACCAATTTGATTAAACCGTATTTTTCAGATGATGACGATTGCCCAGCGGTCTAACTCCAATCTTGTCATTGTATCTTCTCTCCTAGTCCTACTGACGGTCATTCCGCTCTATCATAACCTCATACTCCCTCGTCCAACATCCAATAACATTACGGAAGTCTCTGGACATTCCGGCCTGTTCTACGAACATCTTGGATTTGCTAAGATATCCAGTACCACGTGGACTCTCATCATATCTACTAATATTTCCTTTACCGAACAAAAATTACTTGTGTTAATCCGTCTCTCTGCCAAAGCCAATGGTCTTTGTCATCACATTAAAGATAATTTACATTCCTTGAATTGTCATCAAACTTTAAAATTAATTAACGGTAAAATAGTTAAATTGAAAGATCAACTCCAGACGATCCAACATTTGTGTGGTCACGTGATCCACAAGCGTGGTATCTTCAATGGAGGATCACACATTCTTAAATGGCTGTTCGGTACGCCGAGTTCTGATGATGGCGAATTTTATTCAGAGTCCATTCGTAAAGTAACAAATGATGATCATAAATTAAATGAATTAATGAAGGAACAAGTTCAGGTCACCAGGAAAACAATTCGAATTTTCAATGAATCAGCCGCAAGCTTAGCTTTCCGTGAGCACATAATAAACGCCAATTTCGAAACGCTAAATAAAGTCGTTCACAATCTAAGCGATGAGGTCGAATCCTCGCTATACGTTCAGTCGGTTAGCGAATATATTAATCTAATGTTAGAATTAGGGAACGAATTAACCTTTGAATACGACTCCATTGTTAATTCGATCTTATTTAGTAAGAATAATGTATTGCACCCCGAAGTAATTAATCCTAAGGATTTACTAATCGAACTACGTTTGGCTAATCTGCCAAAAGGTAAAAGATTCCCTATTACTCTCGACCCGCGTCACGTATTTAAATATTACGAAATTTGCATAATTAATACAGTATTTTATGATAATTTAATAATTTATAAAATAGAAATCCCCCTGGTGAATAACGTAGATTTTTTCCTTTTCCATATCATTCCCTATCCCGTTTCCTTAAGTAATATCTCTTCTTCCCTGTTCCATTATATACGACCGAAGTATAAATACCTATTGATCGATCGCTTGTCTACGGAGTATATCGTTTACAAGGACTTTAGCAGCTGTATCACCGTAAGGTTTGGAGACGGAGATATTATACATCTGTGCAAAAGTCAGATCATCCGAAAAGTTAACAAAGAGATGCCCTGCGAAGCTGACCTGTACCTGTCCCGAACTACCAGTGTTCCCGATGATTGCGAGGTCGCTTCCATTTCCCTCAAGAACAATATTTTCCAGAAACTTTCCGATAACCGATGGCTATTCGTTGTTCCTGATCTCACCATACTTACTGTTTATTGCGATTCGACTGCAGCCCTTCAGGAATTTCGTCTCAGAGGCGTCGGAATAATATCTCTAGCTGATGACTGCCACGCCTCCGAGCCATCGATTTCTTTGGACGGACGCTCCACCACAAATGCTAACTTTAGTCACGTTGTCCCCACGATAGATCTCGACATCCCAGAATGTTGCCCGGAAGCCAAAAACGTACGAAAAATCAATCTGACCAGATCAAATGAAGCTACCCTCGACAACCTAGATTCAGTTGACGCGGAGTTTGCTTCGATTCTGCACACGCTGAACACAAAAGATTCAGAGGACTTCCAAATCAACGCCTCCAACCTCAGCCAAACTATCATCGTTGCGGTCGTTGTTTTTATCATCGTGATACTTTTGTTCCTAAAATGGAACGCCTGTTGGATTAAATGTCGTCTGCCGTCAACCAAGAACTCACCTACACCTTCTTTAGATCCTAACACCGAACTAACGACTTCGAATAGATCAGCCTCCTCAGATCATCGCACAGGTGTAGCCATCAGCAATAATTAATCGCATTCCACATCACGTGCCAGCGAATTAATGCGTTTTCAATTTCTGTACTGTACCAATTGTCAATTGTTATGTTTTCACTTTTACTACTAACTTTAGCTCTTTTTTTTTCTTTTTCTTTTCTTTTTTTTTATACAAGGGAAGGAGAGTGTTGTATGCCAACTTCCATATTATTTCTCAGACTAACTTTATTCATTTATTTTTTATTTTATTTTTTTTTCTCTCTCTTGCCCAGTTGTATTTGCAGGCTAAATAATCGTTTATCCGCTTATGTTGCGAATCCACTACTTCTCAGTTATTATAAGTTACATTGCAAATGTCGCAACTTTTCGTCATATCGTCGTTCTCCGAATTTTTACATCCGCTGTACGCAGAATCCTCATTTATTGTTATAAACGGCCGAAGCAGCCGATTATTCGCTTACACTGCATATCCGTGACTTCTCCGTTTGTCGCGAGTGACGTATCGACTTGTCGAACCGTCGTTGTTGAATGTTAATGAATTGTTTTTTGGTCAGTCGAGTATTCTTGGGACACCCAGAATAACCGTTTTTCGGTAGTCCAGTCGGTCCGATTAGCCCTTAGCATCGTATTGCTCTAATCGTGTCGTTACAGACTTACGGAAGCCGCTATCGGTTTTTTACACATAACCGCGATCTGTATCGTCGTCATATTAAAATAAACGTAATATAACTAGCTTCGACTAGGTTTATTTCAAATTACGCGAAATAATTGATCGGTACTTAGTATTCCGTCCCGGGAATACAACATATCTAAGAAATTTATTTTGTTATTTTCTTCTTTTTCCATAGTATAATGAATATTTTTGTGAATTTTATTTAAATCATTTAGAATGTCATTTTCAGTATTACTACTATTTTCATCAAAAATTAGTAGTGTATCATCTACATATCTAATATAAGATTTAATATTGTATTTTTGTATTATATTTTCCATGTATATTTCTTCTAAATTTTGTAGAAAGATTTCACTTAAAATACCTGACAAAGGTGAGCCCATAGCTAATCCATTATTTTGTATATACATGGAGTTATTAAAATTAAAGTAATTTTGCTCTGTAACAGTTTTAATTATTTGGATTAATTGATTACAAAAAATATTATTCTTTAACTTATTTACAGAAGACCACTAATAAATTATACTAGTGCACCTTCTTATAAAATCTCAAAATTAATAACTAAAATATTAAAAACTAATATATCAATTAATAATAAATATACTATTAGAAACAGATTGGATGTTTTTGATAAATTAAAAAATATAAAAATTAATAACAAAACTAAATTAATTTCTTATGATATAACAAACCTTTATACAAATATACCTATAAATGAAACCATAGATATAATTAAAAAATCTGTAAATAAGTTAAAGAATAATATTTTTTGTAATCAATTAATCCAAATAATTAAAACTGTTACAGAGCAAAATTACTTTAATTTTAATAACTCCATGTATATACAAAATAATGGATTAGCTATGGGCTCACCTTTGTCAGGTATTTTAAGTGAAATCTTTCTACAAAATTTAGAAGAAATATACATGGAAAATATAATACAAAAATACAATATTAAATCTTATATTAGATATGTAGATGATACACTACTAATTTTTGATGAAAATAGTAGTAATACTGAAAATGACATTCTAAATGATTTAAATAAAATTCACAAAAATATTCATTATACTATGGAAAAAGAAGAAAATAACAAAATAAATTTCTTAGATATAACAATAATAAAATCAAATGATAAGTTAACATATAATATTTATAGAAAACAAACCACCACTGATAATATAATTCATAAAACATCAAATCACCCAAACCAACATAAATATGCTTACTTCATGACTGCAATAAATAGATTATTAACTACACCCATGAATATAAATAAAAAACAAATAGAAATTAATATATTAAAGACTCTGGCAAGAAATAATGGTTATGACGAACAAATAATAGATAAACTAATTCACAAAATAAAATCAAAATCAAAATATAAACAAAAATTAAGAGTCAATAATGCTACTAACAATAAAGGATGGATAACATTCACATTTATAAACAATAACATATACAAATTAACCAATTTATTCAAAAAACAAGGTTTAAATGTAGCATTCAAAACTAAAAATAATTTAAAATATAAAATAAACACCTTAAATTTAAAAAATAATAATATTTACGAAAATAGTGGTATATATAAAATAAATTGTACTGATTGTGAGAAATCATACATTGGTCAAACAGGGCAAAAAATCAATTGCAGATATAAAGAACATATAAAAGCATTTAATAATAATGAAATAGAAAAATCAACCTATGCAGAACATCTAATTAAAAATAAACATAAACCTAATTCAATAGAAAATACTGTAACCATCCTGGCCACTTATCACAAAGGTAATAATATGAACATTGCAGAAAATTATTATATAAATAAATATAAAAATAATATTTTAAATGACCAAACACCTAATAATAATAATCCACTGTTTAATATAAAAATTTAACTTTTTGTCTTCTTGTTTTATTTTATATTTTATATTAATTATTAGAATTTTCAACATATAGATTTTTATACCTGCCATGTTTATTCCTCTTTACATCTACTATATATACACATGTATTCCCTATATTCACTTCAGTATGTTCTAAGTTTCCTTTAAGTTAGTGTTAGCTGATGATGGGTTATGCCCGAAAACGTTTCTAAATAGGTATTTATCTAATTTATTGATCTATATTGTTTGTTATTAAAGTTTATTTTATTATACCATTTTAACAAACAGGATGTATTCACCTACATTTAATTATGCCGATATGGCAATATATATTCAAAAGTTTTATTATTTAAAGTTAAAATTATATAAAACTATCAATAACATATATTTTAATAAAGTTTGTATAAGTAATAATATAATCCCTAAATATGCAGTAGTTAAAATAAAAAATAAATCTGATATAGCAATGAAAACTAAATCACAAGCTGAAAAATTTTGGATTAAAAATGAAATTAACTTCCTTTATAACAAAAAGAATAAAATTAACCTTCAAATGTTAAAATTACATATATATCTAGCTAATAACTTAAAATTTGAAATATTAAAATTATATTTAGATGAAATAGATCTAAAAATTAAAGCATTTATTAATAAAAAACGCCTAATTTTAGATAAGAAATTAAATAACTTAATAAAACAACAAAAACCAAAACTTGCAGATAATAACAAATTTAATTTTCATCCCAGAACTATAAACTTAACCAACATACAATTAACAAATGATGAAATTAATACTGTAAATTTGGGCTATAAATATAATTTAAACATATATAACAGAAAACAATATGAAAATTTAATTATAGAAACTGAATCTGCTATCCAAAAATTACCAATTGAAGATCAAACAATTATTAGAGCTGAGGCAACTCATGCCATCAGAAATATCTTAAAGAAAAATGAAACAAATATAGAACATTTAAAAATACAAAACACAATTAAAAATATCAATAGTAAATTAAAACAAAACAATGCAGTTATTGTAAAAGCAGATAAGGGAAATAGTTTAGTAATCATCAATAAAAATGAAATCATCCAAAAAACTGAAAATTTTTTAAAAGAAAATAATATACAATTAATAAAAACAAACTCCACTAATAAATATCAAATAAAAATAAGGAAAATAATAAAAGAATCTGATATAATAATAAATAATAATGAAGCTAAATATTTAATAAATATGAACCCAAAAGCACCAACTCTTAACCCTTTAATAAAAATACATAAAAATAATGCTCCTATAAGACCACTAATAAATTATACTAGTGCACCTTCTTATAAAATCTCAAAATTAATAACTAAAATATTAAAAACTTATATATCAATTAATAATAAATATACTATTAGAAACAGATTGGATGTTTTTGATAAATTAAAAAATATAAAAATTAATAACAAAACTAAATTAATTTCTTATGATATAACAAACCTTTATACAAATATACCTATAAATGAAACCATAGATATAATTAAAAAATCTGTAAATAAGTTAAAGAATAATATTTTTTGTAATCAATTAATCCAAATAATTAAAACTGTTACAGAGCAAAATTACTTTAATTTTAATAACTCCATGTATATACAAAATAATGGATTAGCTATGGGCTCACCTTTGTCAGGTATTTTAAGTGAAATCTTTCTACAAAATTTAGAAGAAATATACATGGAAAATATAATACAAAAATACAATATTAAATCTTATATTAGATATGTAGATGATACACTACTAATTTTTGATGAAAATAGTAGTAATACTGAAAATGACATTCTAAATGATTTAAATAAAATTCACAAAAATATTCATTATACTATGGAAAAAGAAGAAAATAACAAAATAAATTTCTTAGATATAACAATAATAAAATCAAATGATAAGTTAACATATAATATTTATAGAAAACAAACCACCACTGATAATATAATTCATAAAACATCAAATCACCCAAACCAACATAAATATGCTTACTTCATGACTGCAATAAATAGATTATTAACTACACCCATGAATATAAATAAAAAACAAATAGAAATTAATATATTAAAGACTCTGGCAAGAAATAATGGTTATGACGAACAAATAATAGATAAACTAATTCACAAAATAAAATCAAAATCAAAATATAAACAAAAATTAAGAGTCAATAATGCTACTAACAATAAAGGATGGATAACATTCACATTTATAAACAATAACATATACAAATTAACCAATTTATTCAAAAAACAAGGTTTAAATGTAGCATTCAAAACTAAAAATAATTTAAAATATAAAATAAACACCTTAAATTTAAAAAATAATAATATTTACGAAAATAGTGGTATATATAAAATAAATTGTACTGATTGTGAGAAATCATATATTGGTCAAACAGGGCGAAAAATCAATTGCAGATATAAAGAACATATAAAAGCATTTAATAATAATGAAATAGAAAAATCAACCTATGCAGAACATCTAATTAAAAATAAACATAAACCTAATTCAATAGAAAATACTGTAACCATCCTGGCCACTTATCACAAAGGTAATAATATGAACATTGCAGAAAATTATTATATAAATAAATATAAAAATAATATTTTAAATGACCAAACACCTAATAATAATAATCCACTGTTTAATATAAAAATTTAACTTTTTGTCTTCTTGTTTTATTTTATATTTTATATTAATTATTAGCATTTTCAACATATAGATTTTTATACCTGCCATGTTTATTCCTCTTTACATCTACTATATATACACATGTATTCCCTATATTCACTTCAGTATGTTTTAAGTTTCCTTTAAGTTAGTGTTAGCTGATGATGGGTTATGCCCGAAAACGTTTCTAAATAGGTATTTATCTAATTTATTGATCTATATTGTTTGTTATTAAAGTTTATTTTATTATAACATGAGATTAGTACAGCAGCGTGTACAATGTAATATTTAGAGCACAGTCGTCATGATAACAGTGCTATTTAGTGTATTTCATAAAAGCTCGGCACGCATTTAGTGTGCAAGAGTGCGAGCACCACAACAATCGCCTTATGGAACGTTATCCATACGTAGCAAGTCTACTTCTTATGATATCTGACAAAAACTCGAACACCATGGCAATCACTAAATTAAGAGTGACCCATACATGTCATGTTTATTTGGGTCAGATGACCTGGATCCCATAGTAACCGTTGCTGTTTGGTCGGACAACAGAGTCCAGTGAAGTAAATACTTGATAAAAGTTTCGAGTCATAATAACTGATGCTAACGTATTTAAAACTAAATGCACTTAAGTTATGGGAAGAGCGTCACGACACCACTTCCTTCTCTTTAACCTTCTTCTCGGATTACCCAGAAGAGTATTTATAAACATGCTACTAACTTTAGGATTGGGATGTAGATTTAGATTTTCAAAAAATTTTCTGTACTGTTGAGTATGAACTGATTTAACAAAAGGAACATGCAGATCTCGATGGAGAGTTAGGTTTGAAACATATTTTGGTGCTGCTGCAATCCCTCGGAGGATAATGGACTGCTGACTCTGAATACGAGCAAGGTTGCTTCTACTTGTATTTCCATATAGTTCTAGGCCATACCTCCACACCGGAGCTATAATCATCAAGTAGATAGATCTTTTTAACCTTATACTTAATTTAGATTTATTGCCTATCAGCGAGGATAGCTTTTTAGTGTGTGCGATTAGCTTTCTCCGTATTTGTGCAACGTGGAAGCGCCACGTAAGGCGACGGTCAAGGTACATGCCTAGATACTTGACTGTGTCTACCTGTTTGAGCTCTACATTGTTTATTTGTAATTTAGGGCATGTAACGTATCTGTTCGTGAAGGTTATGTGCTGACATTTTTCCTCACTAAATTTAATTCCCCATTTTTTGGCCCAGATCATTATCCTGTTTAAATGGTCCTGAACTGCATTATTCGCATATGTACAATTAGTATCTGAGGACAGTATTGCTATATCATCAGCAAATGTGGCCAGAATTGTCTGATTTGATACAGGAAGGTCAGCCGTATAGATGGAGTATAGAATCGGGCTAAGGAGGCTACCCTGCGGAACAGAGGCCGATACCATACCTTCCGTAGACATTGAACCATTGACATTTACTATAAATTACCTATTTAATAGATAGGACTGAAAAAATAAATATAAGTCCGGTGGTAGTATTTGTTTGAGTTTATATAAAAGCCCAGTATGCCAAACCCGGTCAAATGCCTGGGCGACGTCCAGAAAGACCGCAGAGCATACCTCTCGCTTTTCAAGCACTGATGATATGGCATCCACTAGTCTATGGCACTGTTGTATGGTAGAATCCTGTGTTCGAAAACCAAATTGATGTACTGGTATCAATTTTTTATTTTCAATTACTGGAATTATTCTTTGTAGGATTAATTTCTCGAAAACTTTTGAGAGAGTATTTAGCAGACTGATTGGTCTATAGGATGATAGGAGAGACAACGGTTTCAAGGGTTTTGGTATCATAATTATTTTAGATTTTTTCCATGATTTCGGATAGTAACCTATTCGTAGGATGGCATTAAATATAAAACAGAGAAGAGTGGCAGATTTTTTGGGCAGGTGAATTAGAATTTCTCCCGTTACTCCATCGAGTCCAGGAGATTTCCTTAGAGGAGCTTTTTTGAGACATTTGTATACCTCATTTGGAGAGAATGGCCTGGTGGGAAGGCTAAGCTGTAGTGATTGCTCTAGATAACGTTGTATAACGTTAATATGTTCTGAATCAATGTTTCCGTGAGGCATGAACGTAGCCTCTAAATACGAAGCGAATGCGTCTGCTTTCTGTTTATCTGTTCTAGCCCAACTACCGTCTTGCATCCGAATGTTGTGAGTCTCTGAAGATTGCCGCAGTATTCTTTTGGTTGCCTTCCATAAAGATCCATCCTGTGTATCTAGAGTTTCCAAGTAACTACTGTATGTTTTTTCTTTATATCTCTTAATTTCTTCTTTTAGCTTGTAACGGAGATTGTTGTATGTAGCTTTTAATGCCGGATAGCGGTTCTGTTGCCATCTTCTCCTTGCTGCCCGAGTAGCTTTTATTTATCTTATCTTATCTTATATATTTAAAGAGCCTTGCTCTTGTCGTTGCCGTACGCTACATAGCGCGTTGGCGCAACCTATTCGTACATTTAGCTGTACCGATATAGGTTGTATACTAAGCAATTATTGTAATATGCAACGCAGGTGTACACGCGCAAGACTACATTCGGAACTGATAGTAGCCGCTTGTTATCGTGCTACCAGTGCAGTCCCGTGTGGGTCTGCTGTGTACTGACCTAGCGCGCATATGATGTTGAACGTGGTGGTTTGCTATTGCCTTCCACGTTATTACTAGCGATTATTTATTTATTTATTTAATTCTTGTAATAAGTTCGTCGTCGCTCGGGATCGAACCCGTGACCGCCATATCGGAAGTCAAGCGCTCTAGCAACTAGGCTATCGCGACGACTAGCTTTTATTAACTTCCTGATTTCCGCTGGAACATATTTATTTTGGTTACTATGTACTGTTTTATATTTGGTAGAACTTCTACATGTTGTCTGTATTAAGTCCGTTATATCATCTATCGCTGCTTCGATGTCGTCCTTGGTTTTTAAACTGATCTTCAGGTCAGTGCCATTTTCCATTGCAGTTGCAAAATATTTCCAATCCGTCGAGTAATTATGCAGTTTATGCTGCGTGGGCTTGACTATGGGGTTAATATCCAGGATTGAAAGAACCGGGAACATGGTCAGAAGAGAGATCGACTACTGTCTCGCATTTTTTATGATACCTTTGTAGGCCTCGTATAATAAAGAAATCTAGGATATCAGGTGTTCGATTTGCATGTTCCGGCCAATAAGTGGGGGACGTGGGAGAGAGAACGGACAGCGAATTATTACGCAGTGTTTTATCTAGTATCCGTCCTGCTTTATTTGTGATCCTTGATCCCCAAGTTCGACTTTTAGCGTTATAGTCTCCCCCACAGATAAAACTTTTTCCAAGATTTCTAAATATAGCACTAAATTCACTATCTGGAATATGGAGACCAGGATGACGATAAATGGCAGCTATTGTTATAAAATCTTTGTCAGTTCGAATGTTAACCGCAACTAGCTGATACGCATATGAACCATGAGATAGACGCATATGCTGTATATATGACTTTTTTACCAAGATCATTGAGCCGCCATGCGCGGTTCCATCTGGATGATTTGCTGTATATGTTACATATCCCGGCATTTTAAAGCTGCTTGAATGAATTAAATGAGTTTCGCATATTAGTGCGACATCGATCACATTTTGGTTCAAAAATATTTCAAGTTCGTTTTTTCTTTGTGTAATTCCATTGGCATTCCACAACATTATTACGAATGATCGTTGAGTTATAAAACTGGGATTATTTGCCATTTAAGGGAGAAGTCGATCTATAACTTTGGTTAACAAAGAGATTAACGGATTTATTAGGGATTTAAATTCGGTTAAGAATGATGTTAATAATTCAGAGATATTATTATTATCCTTACTATCTATGCATTCTTTATTGTTATTATTATTATTATTATTACTATTATTATTATTATTATTATCACTGATATTATACGATTTATCATACGTACTTCTATTATTAGAGTTGTTTATATTATGCGAAAAAGATTTAACTTTGTTAGCATAAGTTTCAGTGTTATTCCGTGTCGATGAAAAATCTGTTCTAGGTTGCGGCGATATATTATAACCAGTTAATTCTGGTTGATAATTACAACAAAATGTAGCTGTTAATAAAATATTATACATTATGTGAAAAAATAAATTTCTATTTATTATCCAATAATTTCTTATAATGTTCAAAGGAGACTAGTGAGCTTATGAAATGTTATTTTAATTTACTTCTGAAAAACTGAATTAATTATTTAAACAATTAGGTACCTAATACATCCAACCAAAGAAAATATATTGATTTCCTTCATACGCTGTTCAAACGTACGATTTATGATATTTGTAGACAATGAATAAAAAGTTTGAATTATTTACAATTGCATATACATTGTCCACAGTACGTATATCACATACATATTTTATAATTGTTCCGTAATTAAATTGAACCATTAATTTTTATCCAATAATATGGACATTTTGATTTCAAATATTTTAATTATTCATATTTTTAATGTTTAAGCAAATAAAGATAGATACAATATTTATAATAATTACATTAATCTGTCACATAACAGGCTGTGAATATCATTTTAATTTGAGGTGTATTATAGGAACTCCATTTCATAGTTAATAAATATAACTAAGGTAACATTATTAAAATCCGAGCTTATTAAAAATATGATTTTATTATTTTATTTAAAATAAATTATATAATAACAAAAACAACATTTTTATAAAATACAATAATAGAAGAAGAGTGGAAGAAATTATTTTCTAGCGAAATTGTATATGCATATTTTGGTTAACATCAGATAAAGAAATAAAACAACTGAGAAATACTTTTGAAATTTACACAAATACTAAATATGTCTTGACTGGTTTCAAACATAAAAAAAAAAAAAAACTGGCCTGCACTAATTTTACTTAATTTAATTACATTCATTAATACGTTCAAGAAATATAAAATAAGACACTAACTTTAGTTAATTTGAAGTCAAAAGTATTGTTAGATTTATTTGATAGGCATTTTATCTATTTCAAAGATACGAAACAATCATAGTTAAAAATTTTGAACAAGGTTAAAGATATGTACATTCCCGTATATTTTTCTAGTTTGGAGCATCCGGGTTTCCAACGTCAAAATAAAGCCTCAGGGTGCGCGGTCATGTGGCATGCCAATTGAGAGATTGCTATTTGACGGGAACGAAATGGTATTTCATTTTCTTAACCTAAATTTCCATGATGGCGATAATTTCAAAAAATCGCAAAATAATTACGTTCCTCTTCCTCTTTGCAGTGGAAAAATCAAATTCCTTTGTTTGAAATCATTATTTAGAGGAGGACAATCTTGGTAATAGTATGGGTAATTTCCGTTTACAGTTTTGTTTGACTGAGATCGATATTAAATTAAGCGTTTGTACTCAGGGCACCCTATGTAATTAGCGGGGTGATCCCCCTGACACAGTACAGAGACTTTCATAGTTTGATTGCACTTTTTGGTATCATGTTTATTGCCACATCTTACGCATCTGAACGGCAAATTACAATAATTTTATGAATGACACCGTATAACTGACATCTTTTGCAGTGAATTATTTTTGCTTATTCGATTTCATTTCTTGCACTTCTACCGTGGTATACAGTAGTGCGCTTAATAAACATATGTATTTTCACTTCAAGGTGATGGGTAGAGATCGATATAGTGCATAGGTAGTTTGATTTTTGTTTTAGGGTATATAATATTTATAACATTTTAAACTTTGAATCCTTTATTCTCGATTTATTTTTTTATTTCTTCTGTGTCAGTGGTAGGATACAGCTTCTAAATACTACCGAAAAAGATTAATCCTGTGATAACTGATATGTAAGATAATAATAATTTTTTTTTGATTTTAATAACTTTATTGTTTTGTGATAACTATCACTAATTTCTAGGATAATGGTGACACCCATTTTAGTCTATTTTAAAGCAAATTTTATATCTGCATAGGATAACAAATCATTTTTTAACATTGTGATATCTTTAATATTTTTTACTTTTTTTTTTTTTTTTTTTTTTTTTTTTGTCGGGTACCATGTACTGCTGCTATGGCCAGAAGCACCCGAAAGTAGTTATTGGATATTATATGGAGTTGATCATATTTATATTTCGGATAAAATGAAAGACTACTTCTACTGCAATTGGATCATCAGATAAAACTTGTTTCAATAAATTGCAACTAAATTTTTGAGGTCGATATATGGAGTATTGTGGGCATTCAAAGAATAGGTGTCGGAGTGTTAAGGGTGTCTGGACGCAGCGAGAACACAATGGTGGATCTGTTTTATTTATAATATAACTATGAGTCAGTGCAGTATGACCAATACGGAGACGAGACAGAACTACCCGTTCTTTTCTACTGTGCGTAAAAGATCTCCAAGGAATGGGATAAGAGCGGATAGCTCTAAGGTGATTAGTCGTGGGGATTGCATTCCACAGGTCGCAAAAGGATTCATTTGTTCTGTATTTGATAAAGTGATTGCATCGGATTCAGATATAGGGATCAAAGGATAGGGTTGGATAATGGCTGCCTCTTTAGCTGTTTTGTCTGCCAGTTCATTTGATGAAAAACCTGTGTGACTTGGAATCCATAATAAAATTATATTAAGAGTAGGGTTATGGTATAAGAGATTTAAGATTTCTATAACAATAGGATGTAATTTGATTTACTAGTACTGGTGGAACCATCTGTTTTGTTTTATTGATATTATTAATTATATTATTATTTAATTTATTTATTTCGTTAGTAGCGTTATATTTGAATCATTAATTCCGCAATCAGCTTTATTGCTTTCTACATTAACGGGATTTCTTCTGGCTGATATTGGATTATATTTTTCCCCATTTGGGGGATGTCATGTATATATTCTTCGTCATCGTCAGTAGATAAGAATTTAAATATGTTACGTTTAGGTTTAGGCGAATCTACCGAAGAACTGGAATAATAAGCGGAATATACGTTCGTGGTCTTATCATAGCAATACTATGTACCACTACCATTAAGCGCGCCGTGCTAGTCGTCGCTAGCGAGCAACGAAAGTATGTAGGAACACGTTATCAGTGAAATAATTAAATAGTCCTCCCGTTTTACCTGGAAATAGCGTTCGTTCACGATCAAATTAACTAATAACTTGAACACGAAACAAAGAACTTACACAGATGCTATCGATTAAGTTATCCATTAGAAATTAAATCAAAATTTTATTATAAATTAAATGATTTTGGTGAAAATACTTAGCGAGATTCCTTTCAAGATTTTCATAACAATTGAGAAGTTTTTCTCTCTCAGGCAGATTGCTCATTCTGTGAAAAAAATCCTTGACAGTTCACGTTAATATAATTTATTTCTAATTTAAGTTAATATTGGATTTTCGATCCTTTCTTGAATTGAACATACTTGTTTTTTCTCGTACCAGCTCGCTGCAATTATCTAATATTTCTGTATTTAATATGTTACATCCATTAATAATATGCTATATATTGTTCTGCTCATTACATCTAATACAGTCATCCGTCTCTGCTGTATTAAACCCTTTGAGGTAGATTTTAATGTTGAAACCATGTTTAGTTTGAGATTGAGAAATACAATATCAAACTTTTTTTAAAGGCAAATAATGATAGGCTCATCGTTAGTGCATTAAGGAGAAAGGGTGTGTCACTTCTAGGACACAAAGGGATGCCGCCAGCACCAATTAGGCCCCCTGGAGCATGATAACTAGAGCGCTTTTTTCCCACGATCCGCCTGTAGCCACTGCCGCCGCTGCGAAATGTGCCGTTCATTCCCACATGCGCATCGGTCGCTTCTGCGCTTTTTCAAAATTCCGGGCATAAGTATTTTAGCCAGGTTCCAAAAATTAGGCTATCCGATTTACGTGTATTTATTATACAGAGAACGCGAAATATGTTTATTGGTTATGCTTAGATTCAATGAATACAGATTACGACCAGCTCAATAGTGTCAAATGTGATGGTGATAGTTGGTGGAATATGCACCGTATGTAAATAAAGACGTATTTTCATATTCATACATATATTTTTTTTTCAAAAACCTTTTTTACACTGTTTCATACAAAATGCATGTAAACTTTATTACAATATAATAAATATTTTCATATATTTACATTTATTATTTCATAAACTTATAATTTCGATAGCGAAATAAATTTACGGATTAACTCAATAATACAGCGCTTAACGTTTCGGTCAGCTTATACTGACCATCATCAGAGGTGAAATGAGACACTCGAACGCAAACATCGGTCCACAATAACGATAAAATTAAATAAAAACCAAAAAAAAAAAAAAAAAACGCCGACCAGTAGATTAATGTAACGAAAATACAATAAAATTCCGAAACAAAGAGTAAAGACAAAAAAAAAACAAAAAAAAACGGAGAACTGGGTAAGTACAACAGAAAAAATTATAAATAACCACCGACGATGTATAAAAAAAGGAACATAAAACCTGAAAACCTGGGAAAACACAACAGAAATTAGTAAAACATGAACCGCAGCGGAAACAACTCCGCCGAAAGAAAATCCCGAAAGAAAGAAATAAAGTACGTAAAAATCGAGAAAATGGGATACAGGAAAACCCAGCAAACAAAATATTAATAATAACCGCCGAGACTACATAAAAAATGTAAAGTAAAAATTGAAAAATATAAAAAAATAACAAAGAGATAACAACAAAACGCTATAGGAAATACCAAAAAGACATCCCTGAAACCCACCAAGTTACCTACTCAGACTTACCCGAACCAGACCTAAGAGAAGATCAGAAACCTGGAAATATTCTGGAGTGCAGTAGAATGCACTTGGAAATTACCTGAAATTCAGAGCAGTTTGCTAGCCAGCCGAAGTGCACCTGGAAAAAAAACAAAAAAGCAGAAAAAGAAAAGACAAAACGAAAAAAAAGGAAGGATAAGGAAAAACACATAATCACCGCAGTTTCGTCAAATGAATCACCGGTTTCCACGCCTTCGGAATATGCAGTCCATCCTCCCTGTTGAATTTAGGCCACTTCTCGATCTCAATCGCTTCCCTCACAAGCCTCCTACCGAAGTGACCTTCCCTAGCCAAAATAGTGCTATTTTGGAAGTCAATCAAGTGACCAGTACTCGCCCGATGTTCTGCCAACGCTGATTTATCAACCCGACTGTATTTGCAATCCGCAATATGCTCCTTTACTCTCGTTTCAATAGTTCTGCCGGTTTGACCTATGTAGCTTAGACCACAGGAACACGGAACTTTGTATACCCCGGCGCTATGCAACCTTGGCAAGCTGTCTTTAGCACTGCGCAAGACGTGTTTTATTTTTAAACACGTCCCGAACACCGGCCTGACATTATTCCTTCTCAAAATCCTACCGATCCTATCCGTAACACCCCTGATGTAAGGCAGCACTATATTAGTGACGGGTTGTTCGATTGTATTCAAGTTACCCCGTCTGGCCCTACTGAAGCGATTTATATAGTCATTCGCCTCTTCCTTTCTAAACCCATTCCTAACCATAACCTCTTTTCTTCTTCTTCTTTATCCGCTGTCTCCAAATTGAAGGTTGGCGATCCACGATTGAAAATTTTCTTTTACAATGGCCGATCGGAGGAGTTGTATAGAAGGGCAGTCGAACCAGTTGATAAGATTGTCCATCCATGAATTTTGTCGTCTTCCTCTCGATCTCTTCTCATTTATCTCTTTTAGGTACACCAATTGACCGAAACGTTAAGCGCTGTATTATTGAGTTAAATACATTATATTTTTACGCAGTTGTCCGTAAATTTATTTCACTATGATTAATCACTGCGAAAGTTTCAAACGTTTTATAATTTAGATTTTATTATCGTTGTTAACACATTCTCAACTTCCTTTTGTACTAATTCCTCTCGTTCCTTATGTTGAATAGTGAAATCAATATTACATAACTGGCCATTTAAATTATCAGTTTTTGCAACTAGTTGAGTTGTATCTAAAACACGATGTACTTTTTCCTTTTTAATTTCTTCACAAAGATTATCTCGAATCCCCTTATAACGTTTTTCTATTTCTTCACGCTGTTTATCCGTCATTTCCTTAGTAATATATTTATCCAGCAATACAGTCACTTTTCCGTTTAAATCGTTTACAAAACTTCCAAATATTCTAATTGTACTTTTCACATCATTTTTATGCTTCGAAAGTTCATTCAAAACCGTATTTAATTTATCCGATAATTTTTGTTTAATTTATCCGATAATTCGTGTATCTTCTCGCTACTTTCTAACGATGCGAGAATAGATTTTAATCGCTTATACGAAATCATTTCAGTTTCAATCAGGTCTTTATTCACAGTGCTCACATTTAGCGATCTTTTTCCTTTAAAATTAAAATTTCCACTCGAATCTAATTCAATGTTGGCAGGCTCAGCAATTCCTCCTTCAGGTATATATATTCCACTTTTATGCAATGGCAATATTTACAATATTTCAACTCCTTAAATTAAATAAATTGCAAAAATCAAATGAAATCTCAAGAATTCTATATTTATAATCAAATTACAGTTTTTTCTCAGATTCTAACGTAGTATGTTGATGCAGTTGCGCTTCTAGGGTAAGTAATCTATTGTAAAGGTTACCTAGAACCCAATCATGTCCTCTAGCAAAACTTTTCTGTAATCTATCGAGTTCTTCTCTATTATTTACAAGTACAGCATCAAAACGTTTTATATTATCATCAATCTTATTAGTTGCAGTATCTATCGTTTTATCTAATCGTTCAATAGTTCATCAATGCTTTTATCCGCAGCTGCTATTTTATCGCTAAATTGTATGTTATTATCAATCTTTGCATTCTAAATTTTTGACACTTCGTATGACGTTCTACTTGTTGTTTTTATATCACTATCGAGTTTTTTAACTGATTCTTTCACGTCGGCTAATTCACTCAAAAGAGTCTTCACCTGATCATCTATACTTCCAAATTTGGAAAGATATTCATTCTTACTAGTCTCAATCCGTTCTGCTAAATTACTAATATCTGCATTGAGTTTATCATGATCGTATTTATTTTTCAAAAATGCTGAATTAGTTTCCTCCGTAATTAATTGTTTTAAATTATCAATCTTTGTTTGAACTTCACTCATAATTATTTTCTGCATAGACCCTTGAATATCGCCCAACTGACTTAAGGTGACTACATCGTTTGCTTCAACACCATCGGCTACGTTAATTATTCGTCTTCCTAAAATGTTGACATGATCACCGGCTAAATTATTTTTTTCCATAAGCGGATTTATAATGGCTGCTTTAAAGATATCAGAGTATAGAAGAAATTTTATCTGTTTGTATGATAATGCTTCAGACTCAGTAGGATCGTGATATATCGTACTAACAGTTAGTATTCGTTTTCCTTTAAAATTATAATTTTCATTCGAATCCAATTCGACAGTAGCACCCTCGCTAATTCCATCTTCAGGCATTTATTTTCCACTCTTATGAAGCGGCATAACTGGAGTGACTAAATATCTACCAAAACACTATTATCGATCCAGGAATTTTCTGAACTAGGAAATTCTAGCCACTTAACTAGTGATTTTCTACCTTGACGTCGAATAACATGTTCATGGGTTCCAAAAAGACAAGAACACATCTAGATTATTAAGCGATTTCTCAGATGCTATTTATACTAACCTAGCTTTACGGAAGCATTGTTTAACGTTATTTATCGACTTATCAAAGGCGTTTGATTCAGTAGGACATTATATATTAATAAACAAACTTAAGAGCATAGGTATTGAAGGAAAACCCCTCAACTGGTTCGAAGAGTATCTAAGTAACAGAAGTAGTGTAGTTAGGATAGGAAACACGTATAGCCAAGCTTTAGATTTGAAATGTGGTGTCCCCCAAGGTACAGTTCTGGCACCATTACTATTTTTAATATACGTAAGGAACATAAAAAAAGCAATAAAATATAGTGAAGTATTTGCATACGCAGATGACATTGCGCTGGTAACTGCAGACAAAAACATCGTTGATACAGAGAGAAAACTTCAAAAAGATCTAAACAGCCTGAATCTATGGTTACATGACAAAAACCTACAAATAAACGCTGAAAAAACCAAATTATTACGGATCAAATCAAGCAACCACTATCCGCCATACAAAATTAATATAAAATGCCACACTTCAAATTGCATACACACAGAAAATATTAACGCCTGTCAGTGCAACTTTATTGGAACAGTAAATAATTATAAATACTTGGGAGTAAAAGTAGATAATCACCTTAATTGGAAAGACCACACAAACGATCTGAGCATAAAGATTCGGAAAATAATTCCGCTGTTATATAAATTAAAAAAGTACGTGTCATCTAAAAAAACTAAGATGTTAATATACAATGCACTATGCCAATCACATTTAAATTATGCAATAATAGCTTGGGGGAGAGCAAGTAAAACTAATATAAAACATATTAACTACCTTCAAAAAAAATACAAGCACGAGGATAATATTAAAAAAAATATTCTATGCAAACTACTAAACTCACTACCAGAAGACATTAAACAATTACAGCCACATATAAAGTCAAACAAAGCAGAAATAAAAAAATGGATTGGGAATAAAAATATTAAAAAATAAAAAGAAAAAAAAAAAAAAAAAGAGCTCTTAATATCGAGTATATATTAAGTATTAATAATAATCTATATGTAAGAGCATGCGAAGATATGTGAATGTGTGGGATTATAAAATAATATAAGAGGATTAATTATACTTCTTTATTTTAATTTATATTACTCTTGTAAAAGAAAATTTAACAGTACTGATAACCATACATATGTCTCCGGAATCGTTAAGTATAAGAAACATTGTATTATATTAACAAATAAAGAAGGGAGGCATGTGTTATTTTTTTAGGACCACGCCGACAAGCTTAAAAGCTTGGCAGGGTCCACAAACGTAACGCAATTGCAACCAAAAAAAAAAAAAAAAAAAAATTAAATACACGTCAGGGTAAGATGTTTTTTGTAATTCTTCAGCATAAAAAGTACCAACTAACGGTTTACCGGTTCTATCTTTTAACGTATACGTCGTAGGAAAAGTAGAATTTACTGTATTTATAGTAAATAATTCACCAATCCAGTTAGGAGTATAGCCGTTCTCTAGTAATGTTTTACAACTAATACGAACTACATTACCAACTTGAAATTTTTTTGAGTTGCTCGGAGGAGCGAAACGATCGGTGGTGCTACTACACACTTTCACTATATTTTCTGCAACATTTTTCTCAAGTTTAGTTACGTCCGCAGGCGCAAATTTTATTGTACCATGTATTTTTGTATTATATTTTTGTGTTAGCTCGGGCAATACAGGCAACCATCGTTTATTTCGATTAGCAGTAAATTCTTTCCAAAGCCAATTCTTCATTGTTCGATTAAACCGTTCTACAATACTCGCTTTAAGGGGTGAGTAAGTACCGTAAAGATTAATATTATATCGATTTAAAACAGCTCATACTTGTGGATTATAAAACCCTGTACCTTGATCTGTTTGTAAATGTTTAGGAGGTTCAACGCGTCTTTCAGATAAAATCTTTTGTAGCGCTTTCGCAATTATCGGACCGCTCTTTTTCTTTACAAGAATTGGCCAAACATATTTAGAAAATGCATTTATTACAACTAAAATAAACTTATGTCCTCTATTAAATCGCGTATATTGAGTCATATCAATCAGATCCGCTTGCCATAAATCGTTTAAACCTAAAAGTTGCACACTTCGCGTTTGATATCGTTTCCTTGCAGGGCGATGAAGTTCATCAGCTATGCCACGTTGTAATGATTTTGACGTAGATGTTTGTTTTACCTACATCTTCTCTCTAATACTAGTACTAATAATCAATAAGGTAACTGAATGTATCCTTCTTCAGCCAACTCTTCTTCAATTGACTAAATCTTGTTATCTACACCAGTATTTCCACTTTGTCTTCTTCTTGTTGGTGCTGTATCTGCATTAGATGTTAGCGACTATTCTTCTGGCGTTTTCTCTGTCGGCCATGCTGTGTAGCAATTCCGGTATCCGAATTCCCGTCCGTTCTCTCGCATCCTCCATCCAGGTTCTTCTTCTTCTTCCTCGAGCTCTTTTTCCTTCTATTTTTCCTTCAATGGCCAATTTTAAAATTTCATATTTTTGGTTTCTCACAATGTGTCCTAGAAATGCAATCTTTCTTCTTTTTACGGTCTTAACTAATTCCATCTCTTTATTCAATCTGTTTAGTATTTCTTGATTTCTAATTTTATCTATCCATGATATCTTCAACATTCTCCGATACAACCACATTTCAAACGCTGCTAGTTTTTTCTCTATGGATTTATTTACGGTCCACGCTTCCATTCCGTACAGTAATATTGACCAGATATAGCATTTTACCATTCTCCATTTAACATCCCAGTTCAGTGATTTGTTTATAAATAGATTTTTCATTTTCATAAAAGTAATTCGAGCCTGTTCAATTCTTGCTTTGATTTCGTATTCCGAATTCCATTGATTCGACAGGTTACAACCGAGATATTTGAAGCTTTGTACTTGTTCTATTGCATAATTGTTAATTCTAATGTTAGCTGTTATTTCTGAGCTATTTTTACTGACTACCATAATTTTTGTTTTCTTTTTATTTATTTTTATTCCCATTCCGGAACATTTGTCCGTTACTCTGTTAACTAAATTTTGTAGATCATATTCGCTATCCGCTATCAAAACTGTATCATCCGCATACCGTATGTTGTTTACAATCTGACCGTTAATTTTTATTCCTTCTGAACTGTTTGCTAAAGCATTGTCTAGACACATGCAATAATTGCAAACGTTCAACCAATTCATCTAGATCATTCCAATACTCAATTTGAGGCTTTTTAAGACTTATTCCAGTAACGCGAGATGTTTTTTGGTTAGTAATAAAATTTTTGTAATAACCTTTTCCAGTATGCTCGTTAGAACGAAACAATGGTCGAATTATATTTGTATATTTCGAATTTTTAAGACCTTTTAATCTACTATCAACACGTAAACGAGCTCCCGTAAATTGCAGTAATTGTTTATATAGTATTAGATCATCTATATTCATTCTTATCTACATCCGTCTCCAACAGAAAATGCCTTACACCAGAGGTATATGGGAATTTCACACGATTCTTTTCCTATATATATTTCTTTTCGATTTTCATTCCACGAAATTGATGTTGTTCCTATCATATACTCATTAGTAAAAGGATTATACCTTATTCCATAAATTTGATTGTTAGGTATTGGATCATATCCGTTAATACGAAAAGGACCTATAGGCTATACCACTTTGATCAAATGAGCTGGAACCTATTTCATCATCTATATCAATCAACTTTATCTTTCCTGGCAGTGCTATGTACTAGTTTTCATTTTGCAACTGGAGAAGCAGTTATTGTATCAACATCCTTTTTCATTATTTTAGGTTTTTGTAATGCTTCCCGAATGTCAGATAACGGCCTTGTAAGAACATACAGACGGCTGCTGATAACGTAGGTGAGATCTTTCTTTTATCGGCTGGCTCCGCCAGTCTGTTATTATTTAACCGGCTTATTATTTCAAAACTATGAATAAAGGTACGAATGTAAATCGCCCGTCTATTCCGGCAAGTAGTTCGGGTAATACTGCCGTTGCCTCTCTTCGTTTACAAAAATCATCGTCAGGGTACGTTATTAAACGACAACTATCTACTCCTACAACTAGTGACAGTGACGGTTGGTCCACGCCTAAACGTACAGCGCCAGCGAAGAAGGCTGGGACCGACAAGCTCGCCAACAACGTGTCTGCTCACGATAAAAAAACAGTTAAAGTCAATATATTTGAATTCCTTGCGAACGAGGACGCAGACCTAAATAAAATGCAAACCAACACACCTTCTCCAAGTAATAACGAAACGAATGTAGCAAACGGAGACAGTAATTCAACTAATGTTGAATTGGGTATTAATAAAACTAAACTCCCTCCGCCGATAATGGTTAAAAACATACAAAAATTCACTGAATTTAGACAATTTTTGCTAACCTTGAAAGATATACAATTTTCTTTAAAATCTACCATATCAGGCGTAACTATAAGGACTCAAAACGCGCTAAGTTACCGCGCAGTTGTTAAAGCCCTGAAGGAAAAAAATTATCTTTACTATACGTATTCACTTGTGGAGGAGAAACCTTTTAGGGTGGTCTTAAAAAACCTCCACTCCTCTACAGATACAGCGGACATAACCAGCGAACTACGTTTAAAAGGATAAGGCTAACCTTAATAGAGCAGCTAGGCAACTAAAAAAAACACTACTGGAACTGAAAAATGAGACGATGCGAGAGTTCATTGGAAATTTGACTTCAACTAAATCAACCGAGTACAATCTCTGGAAGACCGTAAACAGAGTAAAAAAAGATCACGTCGCTCAATGTCCTCCTCTCAGAGGGAGGAATGCAGATTGGGCACGAAGCAGCCAAGAAAAAGCAAATAGGTTCGCAGAATATCTTGCTGAAATCTTCCAATCGCATCACAATGGGAGCTCAGATCATGAAAAAAACATTAAAAAATATTTACAGATACCATTCCAGATGCTCCCACCTATTAAACCAACTTCGCCTATGGAAGTAAGTGCATATATAAAACAACTAAATGTAAGGAAGGCACCTGGGCATGATCTGATATCAGCAAAAATTATCAAAAATTTGCCAAGGAAAGCGGTTATCCTAATAACATACATTTTTAATGCGATCTTTCGCACTGGCTATTTTCCAATTCAATGGAAATTTGCTTCAATTATAATGATTCCCAAACCAGGAAAACCGCAGAATGAAGTTTCTGCCTACAGGCCTATTAGCCTTTTGCCGGCCTTCTCAAAACTTTTTGAAAAACTCATCCTCAAAAGAATCAAACCAATCCTGGAAGAAGAAAAAGTAATACCAAACTATCAATTCGGCTTCAGAGATCGCCATAGTACAATTGAGCAAATACATAGGATAGTGGATGTGATCAACAAAGCCTTCGAGGATGGAAAATACTGTCCTGCAGTATTCCTGGATATCGAAAAAGCTTTCGATAGAGTTTGGCACACTGGCCTTCTATTTAAAATAAAACAGTTGCTGCCTCACCAGTATTACGAAATCATTAAATCATATTTAACAGAGAGGTACTTCCACATTAATGTTAATGGAGAATATTCACAAATTCACCCAATACTATCGGGGGTACCTCAAGGTAGTGTACTCGGGCCGATATTATATCAGATATACGTAAACGATTTCCCAGTACATTCAGACACGATAACGGCTATGTTTGCTGATGACACGGCGATCTTATCAAGTCATCAGGACAACGTCGTAGCAACAGAATATATCCAAAAGCATCTACTTGATGTAGAAAGGTGGATGAAGCTTTGGAAAGTGAACGTCAATGGATCAAAATCTAGGCAAGTCATATTTACTTTAAATAAGGGAAGAAACCAACCAATCAGGCTGAACGGACAAGCGATTCCGGAATCGAATACCGTGAAATATCTCGGGCTGCACCTTGATAAAGGACTCACATGGAAAGATCATGTGGTTGCCAAACGTAAACAGCTTGACATAGTATACCGAGGCATGCAATGGTTAATGGGCAAACATTCGCCATTATCCCACGCGAATAAATTACTGCTCTATAATTCCATTCTGAAGCCTATATGGCTATATGGAATCCAAGTCTGGGGCACAGCGAGCAACTCAAACATAGCCATCATTCAAAGATTCCAGTCAAAAGTTCTGAGAAACATTGTGGCGGCCCCATGGTTCGTTCGAAACGATGATATACATACCGATCTACACGCTCCAACAATCAAAGAAGAAATCAGCAGCGCTGCCAGAAGACATCTGTATCGACTGGAAAATCACATCAATCCGCTAGTCAAAAACGTACTGCAGAATAACTTTCTCTTCAGAAGACTAAAAAGACTCAGTCAACTCCAGCTAGTAGAACGGCCGTAGGCGTATAGCTATTTTCTATAACATTCAATAAACTACTTCATCATCAGGAATAGCGACCACTGGGAAGCGTTCCGGAATAGCGTATCTATATAAATGATCAGTGCTACTTATTACTCAATTGAGTAGATTGTACGCAACTTAAAAAAAAAAAAAAAAAAAAAAAAAAAAAAAATTAGAGTTGTTAACATCTTAAAAAGTAAAACAAAACAGCCTCTTCCGATGTTTTTTGTAGATCTAAAGCCGTCCCCAAAAAATCAGGACATATTTCAAGTCACTTGCATGCTAAATACTATTGTTGCAGTTGAAGAACCATATAAGAACTCTAGACTACAGCAATGCAAAAGATGCCAGCTATTGGGCCACACGGCAAATTATTGTAATTTACCCCCGAGATGCGTCAAATGTACAGGACGGCACGACACCAAATCTTGTCGTAAAGACCCGACGGAACCAGCGGTTTGTACGCTATGCGAAGGGAGCCACCCGGCAAGCTATAGAGGGTGTCCCGTGCTAAAACAACAGGCTCAGTATTATAACAAAGTGCGATCCTCTCACGCTCAAACTCAGATAACCAACTATAATAGTTACCATCATCCTGAAAAAGCTTTTCCTTACGTAAATAGCAAGTCCTATGCTAGTGTGGCTAAAAATGATGCTAAAGCTAATAATATGAACTACGACCGCGTAATTAATGGTAATCACGTCAACGAAAATATCGATAACGTTAATGGTAATAATATTAATGGCAATTTGGCATTGAATCTTACGTCATTTCTAAACAAATTTAGAAGTACGATTAATCCGCTAATATCGTTAATGACAAAGCTAATAGAAAAATTAATACCATCATGTTAGATAACAGCAGTATTGTCACACAACATTCGCTAGTCATTATGCTGTGGAATGCCAACGGCATTACAAGCAAAAAGAACGAACTAGAAATTTTTCTTCAAACCAACTCTGTTGATGTTGCACTCGTCACAGAGACACATTTAATATACGAACGCAGTTTCTCCATACACGGATATGAAGTGTACTCAGTGCATCATCCTGATGGCACAGCACGTGGAGGAGCCATGGTAATGGTTAAACGCCGCTACAAGCAACACAAAAATTTTTCTCGCTCCTCGTATGCGTACCAAATCATAGCAGTAAATATTGAGACACTTTCAAGTGAACTTGGAATAGCTGCAATTTATTGTCACGGTGAATTTCGTATTCCACAGACTGAATTCAGCGCGATCTTCCGGCATCTTGGAAACAAATTCATTTGTGGTGGCGATTTCAATGCGAAGAGCAGCGCATGGGGATTAACGATAACTAACCAATCCGGGAAAAGGCTTGTCAAGGCAATACAAGAAAATTCTCTTAGCATTCTTTCTCCGATGTCTCCGACATATTGGCCTAGCCACTGCGACAGGCGACCGGATATTCTGGACTTCTTTATTATTCGTGGACTTCAATCTTACGGCAGATCGTGCAACACTTTAGCCGACTTATCCTCCGATCACGTGCCTGTTATTGCCGTGGTAAGCTCTCACCCAAAAACTATATCGCAACATCAAAAGCTGGTCAATAATACTACTAACTGGACTCTCTTTTCAGACATATTAGAAAACGATATTGATCTGAATATCAGGTTAAAAGACGCGAATGATATTGATAATGCAGTTGCCGATTTCACTTCTATGGTGAAATCTGCATGCAACGAATCTACCAGCTACAACAGTAATAAATATGCACATAGTACTTTCGTCCCGATTGAAATAAGAAGATTAATTAGAGACACTCGGGCGGCCAGGAAGAAGTGGCAGCGAAATCGTTACCCCTCGCTCAAGCTCATCTACAATACCTTACAATCTAGGCTGAAGACTGCACTCAGAGACTATAAAAATGAAATCGTGACTTACAAGTTAAACCAGTTAAATAACGATAACAGATCCTTATGGCATAAAGCTAGAAAGTTGACGAAGCCCACTGAGGAGCCCTTCAACTTGAAAGTGAATGGATGCTGGGCAAAAACCGATAAGGATAAAGCGGATGCTTTTGCTAGTCACTTGTCCGCAGTCTTCACACCCCAGCTAGATATGGATCAGGCTCATACACAAATGGTGTGTAATGGCTTACAGGAAGCCTCGCAGTCTACAACTAGGACTAAACTCTTTTCGCCCAGAGAGGTGTTTCAGCATCTCCAGGAAGTAGCTTTGAAGAAATCTCCTGGATGCGACAAGATTACACCGGAGATCATCCGACACTTTCCGCGTAAAGCGGCCATCCTATTGTGCTATATATTCAACAGCTCGCTCAAAATCGGATACTTTCCAAACATGTGGAAGAAATCAGTCATCATTATGATTCGTAAACCAGGAAAACCAGAAATAGAGGTATCCTCCTACCGGCCAATCAGCTTATTGAGTTCTCTCTCAAAGGTCTTCGAGAAACTTATTTTAAATCGATTCCATCCAATAATGGAAAGCCTTCATGTAATTCCGGACCATCAATTTGGTTTTAGATCAGAGCACTCAACCATACAACAATGCCACAGGTTAGTTGATGCCATCTCTTTCGCACTCGAAAAGAAGGAAGTTTGCTCGGCGGTTTTCCTTGATGTTGCCCAGGCTTTTGACAAGGTATGGCACGCAGGCCTACTATTTAAGCTAAAACCGTTGGTTCCTTCAGATCTACATAGGCTATTATCATCTTACCTAAACGATAGAACCTTTATTGTCCGAGTCAACAATTCGCTTTCGGAAGAGCATCTCATTCAGTCGTCGGTACCGCAAGGGAGCCTACTTGGACCACTATTGTACTCCGTTTATACATCTGATGTGCCTAAGTCTAATCTAACAATCCTCGCCACATTTGCTGACGACATGGCCATACTTGCAACAAATGAAGATCCAGAATATGCTAATGCTGCAGTACAGAGCCACTTAAACCAAATAGCAGACTGGGCACAGCTTTGGGGTATACACTTCAACCCAGCAAAGTGCCAACATGTCACATACACGAACCGACACGTCACTTGTCCTGCCTTAAAAATTTATAATACAAAAATTCCTCAAGTCGACTCAGTCCGTTACCTGGGATTACATATGGATAGGCGACTCACTTGGCGTCATCATGTCCTTCAAACGAAGAAGACCGTCTCCAGTCGTTGTAGATTATTATATCCTCTATTAGGTCATAAATCAACTTTAAAATTAAATATCAAGCGACAACTTTATCTAACGATGATAGCGCCCATTTGGAAGTATGGACTTGAACTGTACGGTACAACAGCAAAATCCAACTTAGCCAAAATCCAAAGGGAGCAGTCGAAGATACTTCGGATCATTGCTTCCGCGCCTAGATATGTCTCAAATTTAACGCTGCACACGGATCTACAGGTATCCTTCCTCAGGAACACCTATGATGAGCAGTACAAAAAATTCTTCGAGAAGCTGCAATGGAGCTCAAATCCGTATATCAGCCGAATGTACCAGTTAAATATTCCTGGAAATCCTCCCAGACGGCTCAAACGAAGAAAGTGGTGTCGGGATGCGCTTCCGATCACCTAGTAAACTCGAACTATTGACTATCGCTCTTATGTAGATTTCGTCGTTTAATGTAACCTCTCTGTGACGAAGCGTCCGCTTTTCCTCAATCCTAATCTGTTGTCCTACTGAGGCCACCACATTATTCACTGTCCTACCTTGCCTTATCCACACGCCTTCCTCACTCCTCTCCCTTCCCTATTTCCTCCTCCCTTCTTTTCCACCTTTAAGTACACCAGAGATCCTCATTGCTTATGATACCTCTCGGCGCAATGGAAAAAAAAAAAAAAAAAAAAAAAGGTTTCAGCACAACAGCTGCTGTATTTGTGATAGATTTGGCCTCATTTTTCAACAAATTATATTTATTTGTAATATCTTTACATAATTTTTCCAATTCCTCTTTAAGATGTATTTCTTCCTCAATTTTTTTCATAGAATTCACAGGAGCTAACATTTTATTTTTTATCATTAAACTTTTCATCGTCATCAACAATTATAAATTCATCAAAACCTCGACGAAATCGTCCTTTATATACTTCATTCTCTTTATCAATCACAAGAAATCCGTATCTACTTTCCCAACATTGTCCACAAATTTTTTTAAATTCTAGAAGCAGACACACACCGTTAACATGTTCATCGTATATGTGTCGCATATTTACATCATCCTGCGCGAATACAATAATAAAATTGGCATTATCCCTTAACATATGTTTCGGAATCTTTACACATGTCTGACAAAGATAGGAACAATCTATATTTTTATGACGACCCATTGAAAAGTAATCTCGTATAATGGAGCGATTACTACATATTGGAATATCATCAAATATAAATATCGAATTTTTATTAGTCGAATCGGGTTTAGATAATTGTTCCTCATCTGAGAATTTATAATAACCAATCTCCGGTATTGACTTGTATATTGTTTCTATTAGTTTATGTTTTGGTTGATATAAAGAAGTGCTGTATATGTAAACATTTTCATATCGCAAACCATTCAGATGAGTAAGTAAAGTATATAACAAATTTGTCTTTCCACAGCCGCCTGGACCGATAATTAAGCACCTTATATTATTTGGAAATAGCGTTCATGTTTATTAGAAGTCATTTCATTATTCGATTCCAGTAATGCCAATGCATTACTTGTGGGTAATTGTACATTCTGTGGTATAAATTTCATGTTGTACACTGTTTATAAAGTGACAAGAAACATTCACAAATACTATAAACATATAAACATTCATTTGCTAAGACGAGTGTTTCAAAAGTATATATATATATATATAGGTTCTGTGCTAAGTAAAATTGAAATGAAGAAAAAAAATTCACGCAAAATAAAAAAAGATTAAAAAACGTGGTCGCGGTTTCGGTACTGTATTAAATAGAGTTATAGATAAACTTCCATTTCAACTGCATTATCCGAGGGAGATTTAGAGAAATATCGTGAGAGCTGAAAGGAATACCATTTTTAACAAGGATTGCGGAACCATCATACTCGTCATTCTGATTGCATCTAATTAGTTTATAACCTCTAATGTTAAAGTTCGTGCCCGACCGAAGCTACTTTTCTGAGATAGTTGACTAACCTTATGAATATCCAAAAGACCCTCTAATATAATAATATAATATACAATCCGTCTAGATATACGGCAAAACATTATGCAATGTTATATTTATTCTATCTTATTGTATGGAATTGAGACAACAACACTCAATAAAAGACAGGTAAATCGATTGGAGGCTGTAGAAATGTGGATCTACAGAAGGATGTTGAAAATACCATGGATAAGTAGAACGTCGAATCAAAAGGTTCTAGAGATGGCCAAAACAGAAAGGATATTAATAAAATCTATCATACACAGAAAGATAAAATATTTCGGTCATATAATCAGAGGAGAGAAATATCAACTCCTACAACTAATCCTTCAGGGAAAAATAGCCGGAAAGAGAGCCCGCGGAAGACGGAAAACGACTTGGCTAGATAACATCAAGGAATGGACGAGAACTTGGTCGATAGGAAGACTCATGCAAAATGCCAGAAACAGAAGTTTTTGATGCTGACATTTGGAATCTTCAACGCTCTTCGAAGAGTATGACACCAAAAGAAGAAGAATATACAATCAGTATAATATACAATCAATCAATATATATCTTATATATATAATTCTTCTGTGCGTGTGTTTGTGACTGAACTCCTCCTAAACGGCTGAAGCGATTTTGATGAAATTTTTTGTGTGTGTTCAAGTGTATTCAAGAATGGTTTAGATTCACATTTCGGTGCACTACACGAAATATGAGGGTTTTAAATAGTTGAGATGAGACCAGGGGCACAGAAATGTATATGGGACGAATAAAAAGAAATTAACAAAAAATTAACTTTTAAATAAAATGATTACCACGGTAAAAATAAACTAAACCTAAAAATTTAAATAAAATGATTACTATGGTTATTTTATTATTAGTTTCTGGTGTAAGTAAATACGCCGCTTCTGTTACTTCACTTTTTGCATTATTGAAATCATTAAACTTGCAAGTCGCGCGCTCCTATTTAATTGCTGTACTCATTACGGAGAGTTCAGAAAAAAAGTGGTGTTTTCTAAAATATCCTGCAATGGAATTTACTACCGGGAACGTTATTTATATTCAAATTTGAAATCTTTACTCAACTACGTATATTAGTTTGCTGTTGTGGCAATCAATTAATTTTAATAAAATGCTGAAGACAGGGAGGTCGGAAGAAAAGTTATTGTTGATGTTGGAATGGCAGAGAGCGGTGCGATCGCGGTGTCCAATATTCAAAAATATTTCATTTTACTTTCAGTTTGTGCAAATTCTGTGCGGTATTGAAGTAAGTATTTTAATATATAAATACTCACTGTAATTGCGAATGTAGCATTAATATGTGTTAAGGATACAATAGTTGCCCATTATGTTAAATACATAGATAGAGATGGTACATGTTTGTTTTCATCTCTATCTTATTTATTGTATAATAATGAATGATTAGGAGTCGATGTATTGTACAATATATTTATAAAAACTGGAAGAGGTTTAAGCCATATACTATTGGACTTAATGGATAACATATAAAAATAAATGGAGTAACTGATATGGCAAATATTCGAACTTTTGGGCCAAAACAACTGTATAAATTTTTTAAATTAACTGTTTAACTTTCTTTTTAATAATTTGCTACTAGGAGTATTAAAATCCTTACTCAACTACTGCAGTTTGTTGTTGCGGTAATAAATTAATTTTAATAAAATGCTCGATACGGAGAATTCGGAAGATATGAGTGAAGAAGATGTTCTCTTAAATGTGTAATTACGGGAGATCACCGTGTGAGTAACTCCAAACCGATTGCTGTGTGTGCTGTTTAGTTGAGCAAAACTTTTTGTTAGATCAAGACCGACAGGTTAAAGAAAGATCGATAATCTTTAATTAAATGTGGAACGTGATGACTATTTTCTGTTGGACGGTAATAAATATGTTTCCCAAAGAGAGAAAAAATCTTAACATAAATACAATTCCAGATAAAGCAAACATTTTTTTATGAATTTCCAAGTACAGATTTAAACGGACATTAATACACGAGCAGAGCCGTGGGACACAGCTAGTATATATATATAGATAGATAGATAGATAGATATATATTAATGACTATGTCATTATTAGCCCGGAGTACACCACAAAAAATGTTGCATTACAACATCTGTCACAATGTATATATGTGTACACGGCTAAGAATGACGGAGTCAATTAAAAACGAGCTTTCTAAAAGCAGTTTAGAAAAAAAAATATTGGAGATCAAGGAGGCTTACCTCCTTTCAAGGACCCAAAGACCGTTATGAAACTCGGCCACTTTGACCTCGCAAGGGCCTGTGCCCCTTGACCCCTGTTTCTTACATTTCTGTCTCCTTCTCTTCTATACTTTGTATAAAATTATCAAAATTTACAACGTAATTCTAAATCGGTCTATATGAATATTAGAACATAATCACAAAAACCCTATAAAATATAACAAACATTACATAAAATTAGGACTTTTTTTGGGACATTTTTTCTAATGGAGGATAGCCTAAGAATTACGTTGTAATTAATATATATATAAACATGGTAGGTTGGCTAAATAAAAGCACTAAATAAGCAAGTAAAGTAATATAAATAATGAGTTGGACTAACATTTGTGTACTGCACTTAATGATTAATAAATTATTTCTTGAATAAGTTACCGGGAGCATAAAATAATACTAGTACAGGAGAATGAAATGAAGCAAAATTATACAATTTTATTGTTAAAAGTGAGAAATTCATCGATATTAATTCTTCCGCGATATAAATGAAGTAATCTTCTTTTTCTAACGTTAACTGATAGCCTTAAGAATCTAATTTTAGACCGGAATTCGTTTATTACGTAATTACACAGATAGTACAAAATCAATATAATTTAATAATGTTCTTTCTTCTAGATAGCGCACTAAAATTCAATGTTTTCAATAATGGGTCTCGTAATTACTAAACTTGGGATGAATTTAAACCATCCTATACGATTAGTATCTAAGAGATCTCGATATTATCATATCGCTTTTACCCTGTTTATTTAAGAATACGATTCCGCTGATGCCCTCACTAAAGCAGCAAAAAATGATACTCGTAACATTAATAATTTTTTTTCTTTTTGGGGGGGGGATTCGTCTACAAGAACATTGGCCTAAGAACGAAGGAAAAAGGACACAAGAGACTCAGATCTTTACACGATTAGAGTAGCCGACAAAAAGGAATCAAGAACCTGGACAAGAGAAGGGGAAGGAAGGGAGAGAATGAACGAAGCACTGTATGGAGTGGGAATACCAATTTGTAAAAGGGAGGAGTAGAAAGCAGCTTGATCGGTTACAAGAGATGAACACCTGAACATTACGTGATCGGGATCACACACAAATTAGATATTGGAAGGGTGCAATGGACGAAAAGGAAACGACACAAGAGAGTAACGGAAAAGCGAGGAAGGAAGTAAACTGTGCCCAAAGCGCAAGCAGCAAATTGCAGAGATGTTGCAGTGACGCAGGAAAGGAAAGTCAAGAAACCAGGGGAAAAAGAGAAGGCTGAATGGACAAGAAAAAGGAATACGGGTTGGAGAAAGAGGAGACGTAAGAGTCAACCCATAGATTGGAATGAGCAGCAGAAGACATAAGTGTAATATTGGAAGAAGAGAAAACAGGAAGAAACCTACCGGAAGAGGAAGATAACCGAGCGAATGAATCAACTAACTCATTACCCTCAATTCCGGAATGACCCGGTATCCAATAGAAGGTCCGTTTGGGTTAAGTGTGAAAGGAAAAGATCATGAATCAAGGAGCGAATAAGAAGAATAACGTAATCGGCTGAGTGAGAAGGGAGAGGAGATGCGATAGTCTGCAGCACGCTTTGAGCATCCGACAAGATAAGGATATTGCGAGAGACAGGAAAGGATCTGATAAAAAGAAGGGCATGCAGAATAGCGGAGGGCTCCGCATAGAAGATAGAGCGGAAGGAGGGAAGTTTAAAGGACTCGATATAATTTAGAGAAGGACAGAAAAAAACTGCACCAACACCATTGGGTCTCTTGGAGCTATCGGTAAAAATCAAAAAATGATTAGGGAAAGAAGAGTTTAGATTCTGTAAAAATTCTGATCTAACAACATTATGAATGACAGGTTTAGGAGGAATCGGGGAATAAGAGCAATTAATAGGATGAAGAAAAGAGGAAAAATTGAAGGAGAAATATGAGAGTTTATCATGAATGTAGACATACAGAGAAATCTGTGATTGAATAGGAGTTTTTTTTTATATATAGAAAAACGCCAGCTACATCAGATGGAGGAATAAGAAGAAATAAGAGGAGAAGAGGAAATCAGCAACCGTTTGATGTGGAAATGATAACCCAAGAAGGAATGTCGAAGAAAAAGAGGAGGAATGTAAGATTCCGCGTTTAGAGCTAGGATAGGAGTAGACTTTCGGGCTCTAAGGCAGAGGCGGAGGCACGTATTTTGGACCTGATTGAGCTTAGACAGAAGGGATCTGGAAGAATTTGTGTAAATGTAGGAACAGTAATCAAGAATAGAGCAGATAAAAAATTTGTAAAACATAAGCAGGATCACAGGATCACCACCCCAATCAGTATGAGAAAGGGATTTAATGAGGTTGAGCCTTTTGCAGGCGGACACGAATAGATGGTTGATATGGTCATGAAATGAAAGTCGACTATCCAGGAAAACACACAAATAACAAAAAGAGGAACAAAGAGGAATTGAGCCATTATTTAAAACAAGGTTGATCAAGGAAGGAATATAAGGGCGCAGAGTAAAGACAACAGCAGAAGATTTACTAGAGGAGATGAAAAGATGAATGTTAGATAAAGCGTCTTGCAATGAAATTAAGGAGTTTTGAACTTGGGAGTTAGCCTGCGCGATATTGCGATGAGAGGAATAGATAAGGATGTCGTCAGCAAAGAATAGGGAAAAGGAACTCAGAGACAAAGAAGCAATTTTAATGAAATAGATATTGAACAAGGTTGGGCTGAGGCAGGAGCCCTGCGGTAATCCGCGAAAGATTTGTCGAATAGTTTCATGAAGGGGAACAGAAGGAATAACAGTTCGGCAAAGGAAAAGGTTAATAATAAAGAAAGAAAAATGAGCCGGAATGTTAAAGGATAGCAATAAATCAAAAAGAGTAGGAAGGTGGACATTGTCGAAGGCTGCCGAGATATCAAGGAAGGAAGAAATAGGAAATTATTTGTCGATGAATGACTTGTAGACGTCTGCCAAAAATATACTAATACAGTCGGGAAGGCCGCGGCCATGGCGGAAACCAAACATATTACTTGGCAACAAGTTGTAATGCTCAAGCCACCAAACAAGACGTCTATTGATTAGGTTTTCGAAAAGCTTCCTGACACAAGACGCAAGAGAAATTGAACGAAGTGAGGAAGAGTTGGGTTTATGGATAGGAATAACGATGAAGATATTTTAAAATAGAGGAGTGCAACCAAAACGAAGAAAGGAGTTAAACAAGTTTAAGAGGAATCGAAGAGAAAAATCGAAAAGATTGTTAAGAATAGAGAATGTAATTCCATCCAGTCCAGGTGCATAGTCTGTAGAATTCCGTGATGGTAAAAGTAGTGAGGAGGTGAAAGAGGATGGAATACGACATGATTCGTTAAAGTTAGGAACATAACAATGAGCAATAGAGTCAAAAAAGGAGATTAACTTCTCATCAGGGAGATGACAGACAAAAGGATGAGGAGAAAGAGAGGACTTGGAAGCCTTGGTCATTCCCCAAACCTGAGAAATAGGAGTGGAGCGAGAGAAGGAGGAACAGAAGCTTTTCCATGCATTTTTCTTTGCCGATTTATGAATAAATTTGGCCCTAGCATTAGCTCTTTTTTAAAAAAGATAGTTAATGAAAGTTGGGCTAGAGCGAAAAGCTCTAAAAGCAGTTGAACTAAGATCAAAAGCAGCCTTACAATCTTGATTCCACCACAAAGTGGAAGACGATTTTGCCTTTTTATGAGATGAATGACAGACAGGAGGAGAAGAACAAGTTACGAAAAAAGAAATCGAATCAATGAAGAATTCATATTGGGACAAACAATTCAAGGAAGCAGGGATAGAAGAGAGCGCGCAATCGACGGAAGAACGGAATTTAGGCCAATCAACTTTAGAAAGAACCCACTTCGGAGGATTAGGAAAAGTATGGAAAGACGAGGAAGAGACTTCATTCATCAAGATCACAATAGGAACGTGGTCACTTCCAAACGTGCCGTCTAAAGTACACCATGGAACAAGGGATAGATCAATGGAGCTGAGAGAGGAGTTATTTCTGATGCATGTAGGAGAACCATCATTGAGAAGGAATAGATCATTTTGAATGATGAAATTCTCTAATACCGTGCTATTACTATTGTAATTAGAACAGCCCCAAAGAGGAGAGTGGGTGTTCGAATCACCACCTATGAGAAAAGGAGGGGTAAGTGAGTTGATTAAAGTTAGAAAAGGGAAATCACACAAATCAAAAGTAGGTGGAATGTAAGCGGAAACGAAATGAAAGGGTCTAGAGGAATAGTTAGGAATTGAGATATGTACTAAGCTGGGAAAAGGAGGATTAGGAGGAACCAAAGGCTGGGACAAATGGGCTGAAAACTGGACATCATTCCTTACTAAAATAGCTGAACCGCCGTAGCCATCACTGCGATTGGAACAGATCAGAGAAAACCCATTAAAATTGATCTCAGCAGAGCTTAATAATCAGGTTTCCGAAAGAAGCGCGATACTAATATCATGTTCATCTAAGAGACGTTTTAGGGTGTTTCTGTTGATCTTAACGCTCCGGCAGTTCTATTGCAGGACCTTAAGCTGGGCGGACATAGTGAATTCTTAGATAGACGGAAGTTGAAAGAAAACGAAGAACATGGATAAGTAGAACACACACACCAAGCCAAAGAAGGAAGGAAGATGAAAAAGAAGACGAGAAAATAACCATTAAACCATTTCCGTATTCCAACAAAATAAAAAGCGACATACCGAGAAAAGAGAAAACGGCAGGAAGGAACAAGAGAGGGAAAAAGACAAAGTAATATAGCCCCCTCTGCTCAGCAAAATCTTTGCGCGAAGATAGTAGGATGTAGGAAGCAACAGAGAAGACAATAGCGGGATAAAAGGATTTTAAAGACATCTGGGAGAATGATCTGATGCCCATTGCAGTTAGAGTGTAGAGCGAAGCGAGCTGAGTAAACGCCGTAACACGTTGCAAAAGTCCCACTAAAGTGAGACTAATAAATAACTTTTTCACAGTGAATCTCCGACTCGAAAAAAACGAGACAGAAGTACATTGGTGAAAGACAACCATGAAATGAATGTAACTGAGCCCGCAGGTAGTGTTATTGTTAGATTGCCGTTAATGATAGAAATTACAGCATGTAGATAAACCAAAAGAAAATGTGTAATAATTAGATAAATTCTTGCTAAAGTCCTGAAAAGGACTATTTCATGCAGTAGATCGCAATTTCGGATTAATAAAATTAAATAACAAAATGTTCGTTTACAAAACAACTCACTTCGGATACGGATAAAAGTTAACATAACAATAACACAAAAAAGAAAAAAGGTAAAAGGTAAAAGAAATACGGCATCAGCTTGGTGGAAAGAAAAAGACGAAAGCTATATCTACACAAAAAATATCGCTGGCTATTAAAATTTATACATAAAAATTATAAAAAAGTAAACGAAAATAAAGATCAAATAATGTAACATACAATAAAATGGAACAAAAAAATTAAGTAAACTAAAGTAAATAAACAAATTACGCAAACTGCAATTGTAATCTAAACAGCATTCCCCCACCAGTGAGCGTAGGGAACGTTAATCTAAGGTTGCTTCGCAAGAAGTACAATGGATGAAATAGCTCGCTTCTTTACAATACCTTCTGAGAGGACCGCTACAGTTCGAACAAGTCCTTCTGGATCCGGATACAACTCCACGATTTTCCCATACTTCCAGAAAGTAGGTTTAAGTAGATCGTCCTTTAATAATACAATATCATTTAATGTTAAGTTAGATCTCGAGGTCTGCCACTTTTTCTGGTTTGAAGCTGAGACAAGTAATCTCGGCTCCAAGCAGACCAAAAGGAACTCACCCGGCGTTGTAAATCCAAATATTGTTGACCAATTTTGGTTCCAGCTGTAGAATCTGTTTCAGGCGGTGCACAAAGTGAATCGCCAATAAGTAAATGACCCGGCGTAATGATTTCAATTTCATTATTATTGGTCGTATACGTCAATGGTCTAGAGTTGAGAATAGCTTCAATACGAGCAAACACAGTAGCATAGGTTTCAAAATTGTACACTTGTACTTTCATAACACGAACAAGATGGTGTTTGGCTGATTTGACAGCGGCTTCCCAGAGTCCGCCAAAGTGTGGGGCTCGGGGTGGGATAAAGAGCCAGCGGATATTTTCAGATAATGCATAGTGGGTTATTTCTGTACTGTTCAATTGAAGACAATTACTGCTTCCAACAAAATTTGTTGCATTGTCAGAATAAATGTGGGAAGGCCTTCCACGTCGAGCCACAAATCGGTGCAAAGCATTTAAAAAATCTTCCGTTCTCAAAGATGAAACAATCTCAATATGGCATGCCCGTGACGAAAAACATACAAATATGGCCGCATATATTTTGAAATGAACCTTTGACCTATGTCCAACGGCCTTACAATCAAAGGGGCCCATGAAATCGATTCCAACATGCATGAAAGGTCGGCTAGGATTAATTCGAGCAGTTGGAAGCTGAGCCATCAATTGAGTCTGGGTCTCAGCCTTATATCGGATACAGGTAACGCAACGGTGAATAACTCCCTTTATTACATTTGTAAGGTTTCCATGAAAATGATATCGTGCACGTAAGTGGGCTGTCAAAAAATTCCTAGTAGCATGATAAAATTTGAAGTGCAGGTGTCGAACCAATAGAATCGTAAAATGGTGATTGGCAGGTAATATGAGAGGATGAATCTTATCATAAGATAAATTCGCTTTCTGAAGTCGACCTCCAACTCGAATAACTTGATTAGCGTCCAAAAAAGGCATCAACGATCTTAAAGGGCTGCGCTTACCCACAGGTTCCAGTCGTTCTAATCGGGCATATTCCACCGGAAAGGTTGTTTTCTGAATGAGTCGGATGATAGCTATATGAGCATGGTTAACAATCTCGGTAGTAACAGCTAATGCCGGCTTCATATGTAGTCTAAAGGATCGAGCTGATGCGAGAATGCGCGATACCGTAAATATTAATTGATAGTATGAAGAAAACCGATGCAGAAACGAATCATTCAAAAGTATTCTAGAATCGGCAGCAACATTATATGCAAGCTTGATTGCAGCTTTTTCTAAATTAAAAGCAATGTCAATAGTCGGCATGTAGATTAAATGTTTAAGGAAACAATTACTACAGTTGCAGTTATAGTGTTAAGCGCAATGAATAGTATAAACACCGAAACTCGCTCCGTGAGTCCCACTGATAAATATACAGCATATTGTAGTATAGAGTTGTAACCGAGTAACTTAGGCTCGAAACGAGCATGCCATTAGTACACTGGTGAACGAAAACATTGAAATAAATGTAACTGCGCCCGACGGTGGGTATAGCCACTTCAAAGTCAGTACATTCTATGAGAAAGGAATCAATTACTGTAATAAAATCAATAGGAAATTCATCAGAATGTCTCAAAATCCAAGGAAGGGCTAAAACTGTAACAAATATCGGAAAGAGAGGAAAGATACCACAGAAAGTGGAAACGGGAACATAATAGGTGCAAAAATACTTATAAACTAGGATAAAGCTACGAAAGGAAAAAGAAAAGGAACAGAGAAAGTAGAGAAAGTAGAAGGGAGCTTCGAATTTCTCTTCTTTTACTATTTATTATTGGAGAAACGAGTAGTTAATTAAAACTGATGAAACTAACTGGGAAAAGCGGTAAAGATTCTGCAAGAGAAGGAGAAGAAGCAATGTTTTTAGATGCCAAAAGCTTTAGGAAAGTTTCAGATAGCGAAGAAACTAATGGAAGAGAAGTGGAGAGAGAAGGATTAAAAGAAGCTAAAGAAGAAGGATTAGAGGTGCTAAGTGCGGAGTGACTACTTTTGATAGGAGAGGAATTGCCAAAGGAAGATACGGATCTATTTAGTGCCCACCCATTAGAAGGAGAGGAAGACGGTTAGAAGGAAGCTTAGGAAATTGTGAAGGAGAATTGAAGTGGGGTTTAGGAGAAAAGAGTTTGTGGAAAGTGGGCGATTTAGGAGGAAGAGTGGATTTAGGCAGCGAAAGGGATGACGAAGGAGAAAAACTAGACGAAAAATGATTAGACCTGGAACGGAAAACATTTGGGTTTAATTTCCTCAGGGCGATATCAGCGAAGGAAAACGCAGAGGAAATACGATTTTCCTTTTTTAACTGGCAAGCTTCACTGAAATTTTTTAATTCCAATTGTTCAAGAAAGACTGAGCATTGGTGGTTGGTGGAATCATGAGAGCCTTCACAGTTAAGACATTTTAGTTGTACTGCAGGACTAGAGCATTCATTAGCTCGGTGGAAGTCACCGCAGTTTTTTTTTTTTTTTGGTCCGAACAGAACAGTTCATTTGGCCAATCGCAGTTAACGCAACGGGGTTTACTGCGGCACATTTTTTCTGTATGACCGAAACGGAAGCAAGAGCGAAACTAGATGGGGGGTCTGACACTAGGTTCAACCGAACAACGAAGATGGAAGAAATGGAATTTTGTTGGAAAGGAACTTAATTTCGATTAAAGGAATGGGGTGAGGTTCATCACCTTGACTTTTTTTAAGGCGTCGTATGGAAATAACAAGAACTGACAAGGAAACATCATTAAGTCGGTCGTCTTCAGAGAAATCAACCGGAATATCTCGAACAATACCAAAAGAAAAAAGAAGAGAACTAGGAATAAATGCTTTGAATTTATGACTATCTAAAAAAGTTTAGTCTAACAGAAATTCGTTGGCGGCGGAGATATCGATAAAAGTAACCGAAGTCTATTCCTGCTGGCTGGCACGATTTCGCTGATTGTAGTAGTCTTACGGAATAAAAATTTAGCAGCTGCGAAAGGATGCAGACTACCGATGTTTTTATCGGAGAGAGATTCCAGCACAACTTGAATAGAACCTCTGAAGCTGCTAGGGAAAAGATCGACATTACGCGCTGTTAAACTGTTATTGATAGCAGAGTTATCTTCATTGTTATTGTTACTATTGTTGTTTATATTATTAATGTTATTATTTTCAACTTTCGAGTCGTTGGGATTATTTTTATCGTCATCTTTTATTTTAAAATTTTCGATGGCGTTGCTGTCAACGACGGAGTTCGCCGAACTAACCAAGTAAGTTTACGAGAGACGAAACTCTTTAACCGGTAGATCTGATTTAGGAGAGACTGGGCTGGGGGGCTTTCGTTTATTGGAAGTATCCACCTCCATCACATTGAGGGAAAATGCGGGCTTGGAGGAAGCCGCCGTGCTACCTCCTTTAAACGAACTCATCAGCTAATGTAACAATAGATAGTAAATAAGCTTACAGAAAATTATGGAAAAAAAAGAAAAAAACAAAACACGATACAAAGAGTAAAATGAGAAATAAAATGACGGAGAGAATCAATAAGAAACGTAAACCGCTACTAATAATTAAATTAAGCAAATAAAAGGGGGAACGAGCTCAGCGAAATCGGATCGTTATCAGTGCGTTAACAACGAGAACAATTAGTATACGGATAAGATTTACGATAAACGAATAAAATTATCTAAAAACCGTTTGCGGACGAAACAATGAACGCGTATAACGACGTATTTATTCAAAAGTCAACGTTCTTTTAGTTTAATAAATACATATATTACTAAATTGAATGATAATAGGATCATAGTTAATTTAAACAAAACATTATTCGCGGTATACAATAATTTCACTACACAGTTAAGACCTCTTGTGGGATCACAAATTATTTCAAACAAAAAAAAAAGTAATTAATCGTCTTTGCACTAAAATAGCCTCTATAACTTAAAAAAAAAGAATTCATATATGATTTTTATGTATGAATATATATATATATATACTCGTATATATATATATATATATATAAACTCGGTAATTTTGGCCTCGCAAGGGGCTGTGCCCCTTGACCCCTCTTGCTTTTATTTATGTCTCTTTCTCTTCTATACTTTGTATAAAATGATCAAAATTTACAACGTAATTCTTACTGGCATCAACACAACAAGAAAAACAAAACATAATCACAAAAATCCTATCCTAACATTTAACTTTCATTACATAAAATTAAGATATTGTTTCACTACATTTTTCGTTATATATTTCGTTACATAAAATTGGGACATTTTTTCCAAGGGGGGGGGGGTAGCCTAAGAATTACGTTGGAATTAATATATATATGTGTGTGTGTAGATATATAAATGAATTCTGTTACGTAGTAAAAAAATAACTCCCGTGATCATAGAGCTTTGACTTCGAAACGCGTCAGGTAAATAAATATTAATTGACTGTTTTTATATCGGTGTGTTTTTACCCTATTACGAATAAAAGCAATGAGTGACAGAAAACTATATAACAATAAAAACCGATTAATGGGGTCGTGAAAAACTTTACCTTAATTCTCGTACAACATTTATTTGTTAACGATATTGTTTCTGTCTTTCTTCTTTACATCAACTTTACTGCGTGCGGGTATAAAATAGCTAAATGCGACCTTAGGTAATAACAATTTCCGTTTCACGAAGTCATTTTTGTCACTTTACCGGGGAGGTGTAGAGAGTAACCACTCTATCTATGGTTCATGCAGGCATGCAATTGTAATAACATGACATTGATTTCATTCGATAATCCGTACATGAAAATGCGAATATTTTGCAAGTTAAAAAAAAGTGAAAATCCTCACAATTCGTTAATCAGTTGAACTGCCGTCCCAAAAGTAGTCACAGCTATTCTGGCTTCTGAATAACAATTTGTTAGACAACAAATAATGTGACGTTCTTTCTGGAAGTAAATTATTTGAAGAGAGAATTGCATTTAGTAGACAGTGATGAAAATTAGGCATATAATAATTTTTATATGCGCTCAGAAAGAGAAAGAAAGAGCAGTTTCGAATTAAAATGAAGCAATACACACATTGGTTTACTAATGCAGGTAAGCGGAATTATAAATTTATTAGCATGAAAAGCGAACAATCACGGTATGTCGAACAGTTTTTATGCTTCAGAGGGTGTTCTGCTGGTTCAAAATACTTTTGTAAGTGTGTACAGTGCGGACAGCGTCTGTGTACTGTTATAGCGTCAGTGTATATGAGGAATAGTGAATTTTACAGGAAATTGTATTTAAAATGTTTTTCTAAAGCAACCTTCATATTCGGTTCGTTGTCGCTGGCGGCTGCTTTTAATTTGTCAAGGATCATTTAGCATTGTTTCGCACGGCGTTCTAATGACTGATGCATTCACCATCCGATAATGCCAGTGCACTCGTATACAATTAGTTAGTGAACCATTTAAAATTGTTTTTTCTATCGTTGAAGGGGTCACCCGCCACTCCGCATAATACAACAATATTGGAGCGTTGAGAAACAACCTCCACCAGTCACCGGCTAAATAGCACTAACTGGCATCGGTTCTATATCTGATATTGCTTACTGTGCAAAATATTCTGCTCGAATTCGTATGTTTAATTTTGTATTCCTTCTTCCGCTGCGTACGTTTTCTTATGTTATGACGTATCGGCACCGAGTGAAATAATCGGTACTTCATATAAGTCGATAAATTCTGTGTCGTGCGAAAAAGAAAACCGTACATTAATAAGACTGATAACAGAGGGCAATTAAAAATGGAGTCAGTTATTAGTTGAAGAAAGTTTCATCGAGTGGAAAATTGTATCACAGAAATAGTACAAAATTGCACTTATTCCGCTGCTAAAATGACTAAAATCTAGGAAAACTGCACATGTCGCGAGTGTCGTCATATGTACAGTTTCCAGTTTTCTTATATAATTGGAATGTTTCTTTTTGATATTGAGATTTTGTAAAAGCTTGCATTATCATTGCTAGTATTATTTAAAATCATTACTGACATGTTTTTTTTTTTTGGGATAGGTTATATACACACATACATGTATATTATATATATTTTAAAAGGGCAATACTTTATTTAAAAGTAAAAATATTGTCGAAAAATACTTTTTTTTTGAAACTTTTTACTTATGCTATATATATATACTATATATATATGTATACGTATTATAATAATATTTGACGGCACATTTGTACGACGCACGAACATCGATTTTCGTATTAATTGCCATTTCGCAATTCTTTAGGCTCGTTTTACAGCGAGGAATGTGAAATGCGAAATGTGTAATGTATTTTCTGAAAATCCATTACTATACATTTAACTGTAACACTGCCCATTGTAGCGAGAATCAGTATCGAAATAGTCGAAAGAGGCGAGCGAGGAAAAATAATTCCCCGCTCGGATCGCTAGCCGAGCAAGTTTTCCAAAACACATTTCAAGTGTTTCATATACATATTTTACATATGTATATAACATTTCTTTGCCATTTTTAATTTATGCATATGTACATATTTTTTGTTTGTAATTTGTATAAATATTTGACAATTTTTTTAAGTAATTTCTATATAATGGAAATTTAAATGGTTAGGAAGTATGAATTTTTATACAATACGGAACACAACGATTTTAAAAATGTAAATATGAAAGATGACATAATTTCAAAAAAACTTGAAATAAAAAATGGTAAATTATTTTTCGTCTGCGTTTAAACTTTACATGCAGTTTTAAAATCTGTTGTTTTCATAATAATGTAAAGTGATTAAATTAAAAGCATTAATTATATTGTAGTGTTTTAATTAGGATATTAAACCAATCAATTTTTACAATTAATTACAAAATTCAACCCCAAAAAACTAAAAATTGTTATACTTTAGTAAAACAATAGTTATTTAATTTTTTGTACAAGGTATTTTATTTCGATGCTACCTAAATATATAAATGTACTCTACTATTAGGTTTTATATAAAGTGATGATACAAAAGTTTGGAACAAGAAGTTCAGCGTTATTTATAAATCTAATATATGTATAAATTTTCGTTCTTTCAATAATTGTAACATTTATGCAGAGTTTGATTTTTAGGCTATATTAATATACTAAGGCGTCGCCAGCCGATTAGCCGGGGGGGGAGACGAGTTGCCAGCCGCCAGGGGGGGAGCAAGATGATAGAAAAAGGATATGAGTTATAGGAAAAATAAAATTTATAAGTTGTAAAGGCTTAATATTTTATTAAACAAGAATAAAATCTTAATTAAAACATAATATTCGTGGGCTTCTGGCAAATTGTTCTACTACTTTATTATAAACGTATTCCAAATTGTCCATGATTACGCGCCTATGAATACTCATCGTAGCCAGTTGATTGAAAAGTTTCAAGACTCCAGGGAGAAAAGAAGCTGCCCCCCTGCCCACCAACAGGCAACGCCCATGTTGATAAGAATCAACCTGATCAAGTTTCAACGTCTTGCTATTTAAGTTACGAGCATGGCGACCAAGGGCACCATGTCAACACTAAAATGCATGGCACCCTCGAAACACTTTTACGCGCGATCAAACAACTCTGAAGAAAGAAGAAATTATTGTATAGAATAAGTTGTGGAGTATGTTTCAGAAAATAGTATGCTCCAACAAAAATCGCAGTTTACTAACACAGGAGATTGACAGTTCTGGGAAGAAAAAGGTGTTAAGGTTTTAAGGATTATTTGAAAATTAATCAATTAACAAATTAAAAGTGTTATTCATAGCTCCATTGAAAGAAGTCAATAAATACGTTGAATATGTACCTTGCACTGGACATTCTTTAAATTTAATCGGCGTTAAAAGCGTAGACTGTAATAATCTAGTGGCAAAATTTTTTTATTTAGTGCAAAAATTATATACTTTTTTCTCGGTGTCGACATACAGGTGGCAAAGATTAGTATCTGTCTTAAATAGTAAAGAGAAACTGATAAAACCATTATCTGATACCAGATGATCAGCCCGAAGTGACGCCCTTGATGCTATTCGTGGAAGTTATTGCAGTATTTTAAAAGTTCTTTCGCAATTTTTGAATGATATATCGCAATCAAGTGTAATCAGACTTGAGTCTTCGAGTTTATTTAATAAACTAACTTAATTTGATAATATTTTTTTAACTATTATTTGGGATGACATATTATTAAAAATTAATTTAATTAGTAAAACTTTACAGAAAAGAAAATATAGACTTAGCTGTAATTGTGAACTTGTTCGATTCTCTAGAAAAATATCTTCATAATTTGAGAAACAAGTTCGATGATTATATGGATTATATGAGGGAAACAAAAACATTTATTGAAAAAAATGAAATAACAATTATTGAAAAAAACGATAGATTGAAAAAAAGAAAAATAAAGAAAGCAGGAAGTGTTAGATTAACGAGATTTGAGGGAAAAATCGATGATACCGTTTTTAACGAAATACATAAACTTAAAATCGAAATTTTTTATCCGATTGTTGATTCTGTTTGCGTTATTATTAAAAAACAAAACTTAGCATATCATTACATGACAATTTTAGTTGTTTTTTTTTGCATTTACAAGATATGGCGGATGAAACAATAAAGAAAAACTGTATGTAAATTTTACTTAGAACCATCAGAAAAGAAAAGCAGTTTGTCTATAACGGTCTTGTACATCCGAATAAAAACAGAATTTATAGTTTCTAGCTTTCCCAATATAGAAATATGCTTTCGAATATTTTCAAGTATGATGGTCACAAATTGCACTGGGGAAAAAAGTTTTTCAGCACTCAAGTTTCTAAATAATCAGCATAGAAGCACAATGTTTGATAAAAGACTAAATAGTTTAACAATAATGTTTATTGAATATCTGATCTATTTTGGAAAGGATAAATTTTGAAAATATTACCATCTTTGAATTTGCACTGAAAAATGCAGAAGAAAATTGTAAATTATTGTACTTTTTAATGTAATAAAAACTCCTTTAATCATTTCTTTATTAATTAAACATTAATATATTGCTCAAAAACCCGACGTAAAATATTATGGAATTTTATTCATACTGACAATATGTTTCAATTTCACAATTATTGGTTTATTAAAAGAAAGTATTTACATTTTATGTTTGTAATTTATTTTTATATTTTTAAATATTCTGAACTGCGCAGCCAGTCTAGCAATCTGGGATCACGAGTTCGAATCTCGGGTTGGAATGGAAAAAATGTGCTAATGATTCAGTGGACCGTAAAAGAACAGCAACGCGGCCTCTTGCTCCTTGTAGGGCCTATGGGAATTTATACATATATTCAGATATATATATATATATGTATTCTGAATTAATTTTTTTTATTCCATCTTAAGGGGTCCCCTCGAGACGGGGACCCTAAGCACGGGATTCGTCGGCTTACGGGTAAAGATGGAACTGGGTTAGCGAAAAACATATGTGGCACCTTTATCTGTTTGCAGTTCTCTGAATTTTACATATGCATATGTGCATGTATATGCATTTACTCAAACAGATATGAAAGGCACCCCCTCCCCTCTTTTCATCAAGATAGATAAAATTCCACTATTCCGAAATTTTAGGCTAACATTTTTGAAGTATTTAAGATAAGGTTTGGCCATATTAGTAGCTTCCGACGCCTTAGTATAACCTATGTATAACGTAAAAACCGTAATTTCTAAAAATTATTATTTTTTCTCCCAAAAAAATAAATATCTTTATAAGAAAAAAATCAGCTCATATAACACTATAGGACTATTATGTGCGATTTTTTTTCAGTTAGTCATAATGTGCACTTTATCTGCTTTTGAAACACTTCCAAAGTATTTAAAATGCAGAAAGTTTGTTTATTAAGAGGGTTGCAAGTAATTTTTTTTAAAGGTACATATTTTTTTATGGCAAATACAATGATTTAAAGAGAAAAATAAATTTCGGCTGGAGTCCTAGCGAAAAATTCAAAAAAAACGAATTTTTGGGGTTTTTTAAAGGTTTTTGGTCGATAATATAGTAAAATTGATAACGCCATAAGATTCTACAGGAACATGTATGACACTTTTAGGAATAATATTGTGTCGTCATTGAAAAATTCAGCAAATAAAATAATTCCAGACAAGTCGGCCCAGCTTATAGTATACATTTGTAAAAATCTAGCTTAATTCGAACTCAAACACTTTTTCAGTCGTTTGACGACTTTCATAAGAAATTCGTTTAAAAAGTATCGTTCGTTGAACATGAAAATTGTCGGCCAGGATCGTTAATAATGTAAGATAGAATCGTTATTTGAGGTCACTGATTATTAGGTAAACACACATAAGCGACATATAGTTGGTTGTTGGACGTAAATAATTTAACGTTAATACACGCAATTCGATTTAATTGTGCTTCCGGTTCGGAGTAAAAATAGTTTTTAGTTTTCAAAATTTTCTATAAATCGTTTACTATTTTAAAGTCTTAGCAATTCGAATTCGTTAATTAAAAATTATACGAACCTTCTGAAACACGAATAGTAGATAATATGTACATCATAATGTTGTACGATGATCAATTTTAGAAAGCTGGTTCACCTAATGTATTTTAAAAGAACGTATTTTATGATTACTGACACTAGAGGATTCTTTTTTCACCTGCATTGAAGATAATTATCACTAGAGAGCGCAGCTGTCACATCGAGAATTATTCTTTTTTTTTTATTATTATTATTTAGGCTCGCTGACAAAGAACATTGACCCATGTTCGACAAGAACGAAAAGTATTGCTGAATTAATTATTTAAATTCGTATGCGGTCAGATATCGCATCAATTAAGGATACAATAGAAGCGGCAACCGTTAACGAAGGAAAGAAGAGAATCAGATGCAGCACTATGGGGAGCAGGAATATTAAGTTTCAGAAGTTGAGAGTAGAGAAGTAAACGTTCGGACGACAGTGTGGAACATTCGAAAAGAGTGTGGTTAGAATTACATTCGTGAATATCATTTGGAGGATGTAGCGGACATTAAGGAGAGTCTGAAAATCGATAGCGAGATGAAGGAAGCAAACTATGATCGAAACGCAATCGACATAAAGAGGAAATAAAATAGCGCTGCAAAGACGGAAATTCATGAAACCAAGGATTAACTGGAAGATACAGCTGAATAGAAAAATTTAAGAGGAAAATTGGTTAGAAAAAGAGGAAGGATATATGAGTGTGGCCAAAACCTATAATGGAATTTTTTAGATAATGCAAGTAAATTATTAGCAGTGAACTTATTAATGGGGAGTCGTTTATGTCTAGGAGTCCTTAAGCGTCTTCCAGTTTCTTCCTCAAAAATTATTTCATCCTACTCCACCGTACTTCAGAATTAGCGTTCCTTTTCATTCTCTTCTTTATACTGACGGATCGAAGGGTCCTCACGGCGTTGGAGCATACTTCCTATATTCTGTTCACAACTACTTTGAAGGTTATAGACTTCCTCCGGCTTGCTCTATTTTCTTTGCAGAGTCTATTGCGATTTTAAGAGCCATTCTTTACATATCCTTAGTACGAGACAATAATAAATTCCTAATTATCTGTGATGCTAAAAGTGTTTTATAAACTATATCATCTGTTTTTCCTCATCCTTCTTGTGATCCTATCATTCTTCGTATTCGCTCGATTATTCATAACTTTTTCCAAACTTAGCACATTCAGATTGAGTCCCTTTGCATTCCAGGCCATGTTGGTGTAGAAGGAAATGAAAGAGTTGATCAGTTATCTCGTGGTGCAGAATTATTCTTTAAGGACCATAAACTGTGATTTAGTCTCGTGATTACCATGCATTTATTTTTACTTTTTGAAGTCTTTTACTTTTCCATTCTTTCAATACAAAATCACGAAATATGTTCTTTTAAAATATCTGTCTCATTTAAAAATAGTGCTTTCACATACCAACCGTGAGGGGGAGGAACTACCGAAATGAGACTTTTAAAGAATGCGTGTGAGATCATCCAAGAAGAAACGGTATTTTTTGTAAATATTTTTTTAATAAAATTCAGGTGTTCACTTATATAATTACAGACATTAATATTACAGCGTGCTTTTCTAGTTCTATATGCACGTTGTGCAAGTCCGTTCAATAAGTATCTTCATATTATCGTATGCTCACTCTTTATGGCTTATGAGTAAGAAGCCTTTTGAGCTATTATCTAGCTATCTCACGGCGGCCCAGTCCGCCGTGTCCACTGAATGTCACAAAGTAAATATACTTGTTGACAAAATAATGTATATTTACTAATACTAATAAAATTATAACACTTGATTTTTTTTTTTTTATGACTAGTATGATTAATATCTTATTATCGAACATGGAAACAAAAACTATTCACAACTAATCGACAACAAACAGCAATTATTAAAAAATACATATATAATTCTTCCAGAAAACGATTTAATTAAAAATTGTCGCGGGTCCGCTGACATCCAACGCTTCGATAATGGTACTCTATCAGAGTAAAAACGGATACTGATTAATTGACGAACGACCGCAAGACTCGCGAAAACCCAGGTAGTCGATCAGCTGTCGGTACTGCCCGACCAGTCGCAACGACACATCATACTTATCATACGCGTAATTTTTGGCGAAATTACGTCGCTTTAGTCGGGCAGTGTATCCGCGTCTAGCCTTAGTTAATTTTACGTTATTATAATTGTGTTGGTACGGCATCGGAATTAGATTCCAACTTCCCAACCGTTCGGACCATTTAATATCAACTATGTTACTTTACTCGGTCCGAACATTACGAGAGAAATATATACGGAATACTATGCTACGTTGATCGATAATAAATAAAATAAGGAATATAAAATTTAATCTATGTTTTTCATTTCCCACAGCATAGTAAAGCCAGAATTCCAAACACAAAATCGATATTTTATTCATGTTACTCACTGTAGGCTCATGACAATATTAACTCTGAAAACACTGCAGCAGAAAAGAAGGAGGAGGAAAATATCGAAACCAAGGTAACTGGATTACAACGAGAATTACCCGAGAAGATTAAACATCGCAATGCTGTAGTATATACGCCTGATCCGTTCGATATATCCGATGTAAAAAGTTTCGCTTTCGCAATATTAGCAAAATTCGCCTACCCGCGACACTCGATAACGAAGCTTCGAATATTAGAAAGAATTTATTGTAGTTTTGGTTATTTATCTAGTCATCTGATTAATGAAGGCCCAAACTAGATCTAGTCAGGCCATTTTTGATTGATTTCCCGCAATTTGCGAATTTATTATTATTTTTTTAGTCAATTTCATCGTCTACTAAGTGACGGTGTGACCGTGTCCGACGGGTTTGGTTGCCGCTCTGTGTTTATTTTGTTTTCCCATCACTATTGAGGTGCAGTGCGCGTAGGATTTGTAAATCCTCTAAAGGTAATCCCATTTTATTTAACATCTGGCGGCGTTTTTGGGGGCGGCTACAGCGTGTGAATCAGTGCGACTCGGAAAGTCATGATCTTGTTTTACGTTATTCACAGAGTCTTCTTAGAATTTCATATATTTTTTCCATCTCTTCTAGTGGTATGTCCACAATACCTACGCGGCTTGTGCGAGGTAGTAATTCCTTTAAAGGTAAATCCATTTTCTTTAACATCTGGCGGCGACTGTAGTGCGCCTGGAAACGTGTGAATCATTGGAACTCGGATAGTTCATTTATTTCGACGTTATCCACAGAATTCTTTTCCAAGTTATGCCTTCGGTGTTCTTGTTGACTTTTTCTATCTTTTTCCGTGGTATGTCCACAAAATCCTACGCAAGTGAGCCTGCACCGGGAAGAAGGAAGATATCCAGAACGGCGTCCGAGGGTTCCCTTCGCGACAGGGTTACGGAAAACTTGACGAGTACATGGCGGGCGAGGTAGCATAAAAAAAATACATATATACAGTTAGTACATTTATTTCGGCTTCGTCTACAGAAAACTTCTCCGCCACCTGATTTGGCATTTTAGCCGGAATTTGAGGTTTTGTTTTTTTGTTTTGTCATCTTCGAGACTCAGTTCACCCACCACCTTAGACCCGGTTCTGGTATAAATGAGGCGTGGGTGAGAATATTTATAACATCGTCGACCATCATAAGTGAATCCCGTAAAGCGTTCGCTATAGGCGGCGTAGGGAATGTAAATAAAAAAAATAATTGTATAGTTATATTTTTGTGTTAACACGAGAACGCGGTGTGACGTCATTGCGTTTTGTTCCTTTTGTTGTTTGGTGTTTGTCAAATTAATTGTTGTGATTGAGCTTCGCTCGATGTGTTTTTTTGTCACGCTGCCTCGTAGGTTCGTTATGTTTTATTTTGTAATTTAATTAAAAGTGCAGCGAGGATTTAAATTAATGTAGTCAAAATAATGCGATTTTGGTCGCGAGTTTCGCTGGATTTAGACGCTCGCGATATATATATATATTTACGTGTGGGTTGAGGGACGACATGTGAGAATATTTGCGCGGATGTGAGTGAGGGTGCGTGTGCACCAGGTCAGTCCGGTGGCATGCGCCGTGGGAAGGCATGCAAAGTAGACCAGTTATCGTGATGGTTTTCGTTCGGCAGTTTTCCTAAATTTCCTATTCTCTATTCCAATTTCGTTTTCCTAATCCTTTCCTAGTTTCCTGGCGGTGTACGTGTTTGGGACCATATTTTCGGTTTTTTGTGGTGCCCGTCGCGTTGTTAGGGTATTGGACGAGGTCTCGTGTACCAGGGCCCTTGTGTTTATTGGTTTTGAGAATTTTTTGAATTTTGGTCTGGGCCTGGGCATGAGGTTGCTCGTAGTCTTTTTTGGGTGCATGGAGCACAAATTTATGGCGGGACCACGATCTAATTTTGTTGTATTGAGGAGGTCGGCACGTGCACATTTCTTCTCTCTTGTCTTTTTCTTTTTTTTTTCTCCGTTGTCGCCGACGACGTTGGTTTTGATGGATGTTTTGTTGGATTTTAAATTGGTTTGTATTTTACTTGGGTCGGCACTAAGCCGTTTAATTTGTTCTTTTTGGGAGTCTGCAGGCGTGGACCTGGACTCAATTCTCTTGAGAGGTCGCAGGCATGGCCTGACCTGACCTAGTCATCCGAGCGTGTCGGCTCGGCATTTAAGTTTGTGTATATCGTTTTTTGAGTTTTGTGTCATTTTATTAATATTAGGGTGCCGTACACAAGTTTCAGCAAAATTTGATAATTTGTTTTCTTTTGTTATTTTGGGACCTGGTGCTAGTCGTCCCAATGCCTTATGTACAGAGTATGTTCGAGGTATGAATGTGGACCTATACGGCGGAGATATGTTCAGGACTCTGTTGCTCGGCAGTGGATAGTCCGAATCCGATGATTCTTTGGCACCTAAGTTTTCATCCAAAACTCTTGTTTTGGATGGAAATGGGGGTGGATAGTGATACGGATTTGGTACTTTTGGCGCTATCTGTTATTCGACGTTTGAGCTAGAAATTATTCTTCGATGTATTCATTAATTCTCGGTTTCTCAAACGTCGATATATTTTACATCGCCGTTTTGTCTTGTCTTGATAGCTTATCTGCCCGATACCAAAAATCCCCGAGATCAGTGGCGTGATCGGCGAGTACACGGTCGCGCTGGGGTAGAGACGCAATAGTGTCTGAGTGGTAGTGGTCAGTGATGATATGCGCGTGCGGCAAGAAGCGCAGAATAAGATGTGCCGAGTAATGTCGAGCCGAGAGAACATTATAAAAGGCAGGGTAATTTACGCGCTAGTAATTTAATAAATGTTCTAGAAAAATCGGCGGTTATTATATTAATTGATAAGGTACCGGGTAATTTCAGCGAGTCGTCTATATCGTTTGGAATAGCCCATCGTGTACCGAAATCTTCGTACGTGCATCTTGCACTATAAGTCGATAGTCAGATTAATTGTTCACGCGGGCGAGTCGTGTTTTCTCGTGGCTCGAAAAAGAACTTTCGTTGTAATTTGGTCGTTGCCGTCACGTGTTACCGTTTAGCCCAATGGTGAAAATTCATCGTGCATTCAATGCAGTCGACCGAATTTTCGTTTTTTTGTATAAATTTCTTTGTGCTTACTAGTCGAAACCGCATTTCTTTTCTCGTATGCATTTATTATGCGGTTGCGTCGCTTGTCTGTGATTATTATGAATACATACGTTCTTTTTTAATAAAAGGTTTTCATTTTGAACACGTGGTGAGAGAAAGGGTCTCATGAATTCTCCTGCTGGAGAAACTGCCGTTATTCCGGTGTTTTTTATTGTTTCGTTGTTTTCTTTTTTACTTCGAATATTAGTAACAATAATAATAAAAAATAAAAGCCTAATGCTCGAAAAAGGGGTTTCCGATAAATTTTAAGTGTTCGCATAAAATAGCGTCCGGAACAGTGACCGAGAGTATCGATCTGCATCATCGGGGATGTAACAGGGACTAATCGAGGATGAGCGGATCTGCATCAATATATACAGAATCGTTTCATGTGAAAAAGTCATTACACTCACCTTGTAGGGATAATGAAATATAATAATTTCTTTAATACAAATATTTTATTATTTAGAAATAAGCGTTATTAAAAATTATCAACCATTAATTTTATATTCAATTTTTTATATATTAAAAATATAATTTGTAATCGGTGAATTATTAATACTCGAATAGGCGAGTAACAGTGTTCACACGACTCGGCCAAATAATTCCAGGAAAACTATCTTCTCTTTGTTCTCTCAGACGATTAAGATGATTATGCAATAATGTCGGATTACTCGGTTCTTTCTTGAAGACGACGATACGTTTCTTCTACGATATTTCAATGATTACACGTATTTTAATGTGCACGAACTGATAAAAAATTAATTGTGTCAATAAATTCTGTTTATTTTATAAAAATATTCCTGTTCAATTTATTGTTCACATTAAAAATGTCTGGAGCAAACGAGCTTCAACATATTGGTGACCCCGACGTGATCAGATGTTGATCATCGCTGTAGCAACCGACGTGATTAGATGTTGATCATCGCTGTAGCAATCGACGTGATCAGAAAAGTGTTTGGATTTTATGTTAGCCTATACAGCATAAGCTGCTGAAAAACAATGATCCACGAACTTATCTACCAACTACGATTTCGACAGGTAAAGTTTCAAATCGTTACGTTTACTGAAAATTATTTGAATCAACTTTTCACTTTGTTTCGCGTTTGAGCCATTTCGTACGCCCGTGGCTGACAAAGAATTCGATTTTAAAATACAGTATCGAAAAAAAAAAACTTTTATCAACGATGGAGGCCCAAAGTTCCTCGTTAAATAATAGCTCAATTTCTGGACCAACAATGGTACAGCAGAATCGAATTTTGGTGCCACCATTCTGGAAAAGAGACCCTAAGTCGTGGTTTGCTAAAGTGCAACTCCAATTCCAATTAGCTGGTATAGAGGATGATACAGCAAAATTCCTTCACATTGCTGGAGGATTAGACGAAGACGTATTTCGTAGAGTAAAACGGGTGATCGTGAATCCACCGATCACAGAAAAATATGACAACCTTAAAAAAACGCTAATCCGATGTTATGGAGAAGCTGAATCGGTTCGTTTTCATAAGTTAATGAATGAAGTACTTCACAGTTGTCAGACCAGATGCGAGATCTCATGGGAGATCAACTAAATGACGAACTACTCAAATCGCTTTGGATTGGAAAATTACCAACACAAATACAATTAGGAGTAACTGCGCTCAGAGACATCGAGTTGGACAAATTGGCAGAAGTAGCTGACAGCATGCATCTGACATTAAAACAAAATTCCATCAACACGATTGAGAGGCAAAGACCGGCCAGACCAGATACGAAAACTAATATTGAATCTGTACTAGAGACGATCTCGAACCGATTATCGAAACTTGAGGAAGCAGTTGCGATCCGACCGATTCCAAGAAAAGAATTCAGTTTTCAGTCGAACTATCGACCAAAGACGAAGACGATAGTTCCTATCGAGCCAAATGAGGAGTACTGTTGGTTTCACCAGAAATATGGTGAGAAAGCTACCCTAAAGGCTGACCACCTTGTCGTTATGAGCAAAAGAAAGCCACCATAGCATTTGTAGACAAACAAGTAATGGTTATTAATGAAAGTTGCCGATTGTATGTCCGAGATCGTCTGTCAGGGAGACAATTTTTGGTGGACACCGGAGCTCAATGTTCAGTAGTTCCTGCAACACTTATAGAACGACAACGTTCAGAAACGTACGCACTATTGGTCGCAGCCAATGGCTCGCCGATTCCCACGTTTGGGAAACGATCGTTAACGTTTGATTTGGGCGCAAACAAAAAGTTCGTTTGGGAATTCGTAATCGCCGGTGTACCTGTTCTTATTTTGGGCGCCGACTTCCTAAATAACGCTCAAATAATTGTTGATATACGGAATCGGTGCATTTCAGTACAAGAGGATAGCAAATTTGTCCGAGGAGAAATGCAAGTCGTGGAAGTCGCTGGCGTGAGATGGCTGAAAACAATAAATACAGTAATCCAGGAGTATGAGGACCTCGCCAATAGCTCAATAGTGAAGCCCAAACAGCACACCGAAGTGAGACACTACATTGAAACCACCGGACCTCCAGTCACTAGAGCACGACGAACAACACCGGAGAAAGTGCAATACATTAAAAAGGCATATGAAGAAATGATCCGTGAGGGAATTTGCCGACTGTCCACATCGCCGTGGGCTAGTGCGCTAATATTAGCACTAAAACCAGGGAATGAGTGGAGGTTATGTGGAGATTATCGCCGATTAAATCAGGTAACCGTGCCTGACCGTTATCCTTTACCTAATATACAAGACATAAACGTATGGTTATCCGGTGCACGTATTTTTTCCAAAATCGATCTTTGCAAAGCACATCATCAAATACCTATGAACCCGTGCGACATACCAAAGGCAGCAGTGATAACGCCATATGGGTTATTTGAATATTTGGTAATGCCTTTTGGTCTCCGGAATGCCAGTGAAACCTTTCAACAATATATGGATGACATATTCCGATCAATACTATACGCTATTCCTTATGTTGACGACATTCTGGTTGCATCAAAATCAGTGGAGGAACATATCACCCATCTGAGAACTGTCCTACAAAAATTGCGAGACAACGAGCTGAAAATCAATAAAGATAAGTGTTCATTCGGCGTAGAGACAGTCACATTTGTAGGTTTTGAAATTTCAGAAAATGGTACTCGACCAGATCGAAGGCGTACTGAAGCAATAGATGAATATCCAAGACCTGATAACGTCGCAAGTTTAAGAAGATTTTTGGGAATGATAAATATTTATCACCGATTTATCCCACATGCAGCTGAATTGCTCGCACCACTGCAAGAGCTAATCAAGGGTGCAACAAAGCGAGACATGCGACCTATTACCTGGAATAACGCCACCGAAGAAGTGTTCATGAAGGCTAAGTCAGAATTGAAAAAGTGCGTCACTTTAGCGCATTCGATTATAAACGCTCGCCTTATTATGACCTGTGACGCATCGGCAACGGCGATTGGAACAGTGCTGAGTCAGGTAAATCATGAGCAGTCAGAACCACTTGCGTTATTCTCTCGAAAACTTAGCGATACCGAACGCCGGTACAGTACGTATGACCACGAACTGCTGTCTGTATTCTCTGCGACACGGCATTTCCGCGATCTAATTGAAGGTCGCCCAATAACTATATTAACGGACCATAAACCCTTAACTAATGCGTTAAACCGTCCGCTGGAAAGATTGTCACCGAGACAAAGTCGACAGCTAGAATATATTGCAATATTCGCCGATAATATCAGTCATGTTAAAGGCGAACATAACGTAGTTGCGGATCGCCTATCCAGGATAGAGCAGGTTAACGAACTATCTTTAGGACTATTCGAAGAACATCAAGAGAATGGCGTCGAATTAACCCAGTACATAAAAAACCCGAAAGTATCGAAATTGCAGCTATCAAAAGTGGAAATAGACAAAAACGACATCTGGATCGACCAGTACCGACGAATTTTCGCGCCACAGAAGTTGAGACAAGCAGTTTACGCAAAGTTTCACAATTTGAAACCCTCATCGTGGAAGAAAACGTCAATAACCATCAGAAAAAGGTACGTTTGGCCACGGATGAATTCAAATGTACGAGAATGGGCGCGCGCACGTTTGCCATGTCAAAAATAAATCGGCATACATATGCCCCATTAAACCATTTCCCGGCATCTAAACGGTTCGAACACCTACATGTAGACATAGTAGGACCTCTCCCACCATCAGAAGGAGCTCGATATCTACTAACTATGATCGATCGATATACCGCCTGGGTCGAAGCTACACCGATAGGAGATATACACGCCGAGACTGTGGTAACGAACATCGTATCTACCTGGATCTCACGATTTGGGATTCCACGGGTAATAACATCCGACCGAGGAACGCAGTTCACATCGACACTATTCAGTATATTTACAAATCAGTTTGGGATAAGCCATATCCCAAAACGACAGCTTACAACTCAAAAGGTAACGGGAATTTGGAACGAATCCATCGAGTGATAAAAGCAGCATTGTGCTATCATGATAAAGAATGGACGCGATAAATTCCCCTGGTGCTACTAGGGATATGGAACACAATAACGGAAGCGGGATACACACCTGCTGAAATGGTATTAGTATCTACAGTACGGCTGCCTGGTGATCTCTTTGCAGAAACTGACGCGAACGTCGACCGTCCATACGAGATAATACATTCTCTACGCTCTACATTAGACACTATGCGACCAAAACCGCATAGAACGTCAGTCCGTTCGATATTCGTACACAAACAACTAGAAACGTCAACCCATGCGTTTATTCGAGTCGACAGCGTAAGACGCCCATTACATGCACTGTATGACGGACCATTTAAAATAATTAATCGTAACCAAAGTCACTACACTATGGATATAAAAGGAAAAATAGATACAGTTTCGATAGACCGCTTAAAACCAGCGTTTTTTATGTACGATGAAAACGACACAACGGACGAACCTGCAACAAATATTGCAATTGAGGGATCACCTGAAGCAAATCTGGCTAATTCACCGGTGACACCAAATAACAAAAAACATTCGAGATCAGAAAGGGAAGTACGAATACCAATGCAGTACTTAACGTAAGTAAATTATTTAAAATGTAAAAATAAAAAAACGATTTACATATATACATTTTATATACCGCCTTAACTATGTTGTCCCTTAAATAAAGTAAAAGTTTCATTAAACTGCTTTTATTCCAAAAACAATTTGTTATCAAATCTGTTAACTTTAAATGACTTAATTCTATCATGTTTTAAATAAACAAAACGTCTCGAAATTTTATATCTTGACAGATTATATACATTTTATTTCCGATAAATAAAGAAATAAAGCTTTACATTTTAAATTTATTAAATACGAATTGTACGTTATATCTCGTTATGGAACCAGAAAGTTTCACTTTTTGTCTACACATCTGAATTATATATTGTATCAAATTAAGGCATATGTTTACATAGTACTTGCGTATACACACACATATATATATATATATATATATATATATATATATATATATATATATATAGATATATTGTGAAAATTTCGGTTACCACTTTATTACTTATCATTTTAAAATAGTCATAATTCAAAAATCGTTAAAGCATGTACATTAAATTTTAAATATATACAAGTTTTAATTATAATCCGATTATGTAGCTTACGTAGTTTATGTTGAAATACTTGTTCCTATCTGGGTAATAAAAAAAATAACAAAACTGTAAAATCTGTACGTGAAACAGCACGCAAAATGTTTTATTTTGTAACTATTTTGTAAGTACCAATATATTATCATGTTTGTTTACATTCTAGCGAAACCGGTTTTTCCAAATCGAACTTTGTTCCCCGATTCTTTTCGATTCGATTCTTTATTTTCGACTAATTGTTTTAACTCGAATATCGTAATCATATACTTCTTTATTTTATCATTAAATGTATTCATTTTATTCTTTTCTTTTTATGCATTTCTTATTTTTTAGTTTCATTTTTTTAACTCATTATTATACATAGTTATCTTAACCTTAAAATTTTGTCTAGTAAACAAATTTTGTCAGAAAGGGGGAAGTACTGTAGGGATAATGAAATATAATAATTTCTTTAATACAAATATTTTATTATTTAGAAATAAGCGTTATAAAAAATTATCAACCATTAATTTTATATTCACTTTTTTATATATTAAAAATATAAATTGTAATCGGTGAATTATTAATACTCGAATAGGCGAGTAACAGTGTTCGCACGACTCGGCCGAATAATTCCAGGAAAACTATCTTCTCTTTGTTCTCTTAGACGATTAAGATGATTACGCAATAATGTCGGATTACTCGGTTCTTTCTTGAAGACGACGATACGTTTCTTCTACGATATTTCAATGATTACACGTATTTTAATGTGCACGAACTGATAAAAAATTAATTGTGTCAATAAATTCTGTTTATTTTATAAAAATATTCCTGTTCAATTTATTGTTCACATTAAAAATGTCTGGAGCAAACGAGCTTCAACATATTGGTGACCCCGACGTGATCAGATGTTGATCATCGCTGTAGCAACCGACGTGATTAGATGTTGATCATCGCTGTAGCAATCGACGTGATCAGAAAAGTGTTTGGATTTTATGTTAGCCTATACAGCATAAGCTGCTGAAAAACAATGATCCACGAACTTATCTACCAACTACGATTTCGACAGGTAAAGTTTCAAATCGTTACGTTTACTGAAAATTATTTGAATCAACTTTTCACTTTGTTTCGCGTTTGAGCCATTTCGTACGCCCGTGGCTGACAAAGAATTCGATTTTAAAATACAGTATCGAAAAAAAAAAACTTTTATCAACGATGGAGGCCCAAAGTTCCTCGTTAAATAATAGCTCAATTTCTGGACCAACAATGGTACAGCAGAATCGAATTTTGGTGCCACCATTCTGGAAAAGAGACCCTAAGTCGTGGTTTGCTAAAGTGCAACTCCAATTCCAATTAGCTGGTATAGAGGATGATACAGCAAAATTCCTTCACATTGCTGGAGGATTAGACGAAGACGTATTTCGTAGAGTAAAACGGGTGATCGTGAATCCACCGATCACAGAAAAATATGACAACCTTAAAAAAACGCTAATCCGATGTTATGGAGAAGCTGAATCGGTTCGTTTTCATAAGTTAATGAATGAAGTACTTCACAGTTGTCAGACCAGATGCGAGATCTCATGGGAGATCAACTAAATGACGAACTACTCAAATCGCTTTGGATTGGAAAATTACCAACACAAATACAATTAGGAGTAACTGCGCTCAGAGACATCGAGTTGGACAAATTGGCAGAAGTAGCTGACAGCATGCATCTGACATTAAAACAAAATTCCATCAACACGATTGAGAGGCAAAGACCGGCCAGACCAGATACGAAAACTAATATTGAATCTGTACTAGAGACGATCTCGAACCGATTATCGAAACTTGAGGAAGCAGTTGCGATCCGACCGATTCCAAGAAAAGAATTCAGTTTTCAGTCGAACTATCGACCAAAGACGAAGACGATAGTTCCTATCGAGCCAAATGAGGAGTACTGTTGGTTTCACCAGAAATATGGTGAGAAAGCTACCCTAAAGGCTGACCACCTTGTCGTTATGAGCAAAAGAAAGCCACCATAGCATTTGTAGACAAACAAGTAATGGTTATTAATGAAAGTTGCCGATTGTATGTCCGAGATCGTCTGTCAGGGAGACAATTTTTGGTGGACACCGGAGCTCAATGTTCAGTAGTTCCTGCAACACTTATAGAACGACAACGTTCAGAAACGTACGCACTATTGGTCGCAGCCAATGGCTCGCCGATTCCCACGTTTGGGAAACGATCGTTAACGTTTGATTTGGGCGTAAACAAAAAGTTCGTTTGGGAATTCGTAATCGCCGGTGTACCTGTTCTTATTTTGGGCGCCGACTTCCTAAATAACGCTCAAATAATTGTTGATATACGGAATCGGTGCATTTCAGTACAAGAGGATAGCAAATTTGTCCGAGGAGAAATGCAAGTCGTGGAAGTCGCTGGCGTGAGATGGCTGAAAACAATAAATACAGTAATCCAGGAGTATGAGGACCTCGCCAATAGCTCAATAGTGAAGCCCAAACAGCACACCGAAGTGAGACACTACATTGAAACCACCGGACCTCCAGTCACTAGAGCACGACGAACAACACCGGAGAAAGTGCAATACATTAAAAAGGCATATGAAGAAATGATCCGTGAGGGAATTTGCCGACTGTCCACATCGCCGTGGGCTAGTGCGCTAATATTAGCACTAAAACCAGGGAATGAGTGGAGGTTATGTGGAGATTATCGCCGATTAAATCAGGTAACCGTGCCTGACCGTTATCCTTTACCTAATATACAAGACATAAACGTATGGTTATCCGGTGCACGTATTTTTTCCAAAATCGATCTTTGCAAAGCACATCATCAAATACCTATGAACCCGTGCGACATACCAAAGGCAGCAGTGATAACGCCATATGGGTTATTTGAATATTTGGTAATGCCTTTTGGTCTCCGGAATGCCAGTGAAACCTTTCAACAATATATGGATGACATATTCCGATCAATACTATACGCTATTCCTTATGTTGACGACATTCTGGTTGCATCAAAATCAGTGGAGGAACATATCACCCATCTGAGAACTGTCCTACAAAAATTGCGAGACAACGAGCTGAAAATCAATAAAGATAAGTGTTCATTCGGCGTAGAGACAGTCACATTTGTAGGTTTTGAAATTTCAGAAAATGGTACTCGACCAGATCGAAGGCGTACTGAAGCAATAGATGAATATCCAAGACCTGATAACGTCGCAAGTTTAAGAAGATTTTTGGGAATGATAAATATTTATCACCGATTTATCCCACATGCAGCTGAATTGCTCGCACCACTGCAAGAGCTAATCAAGGGTGCAACAAAGCGAGACATGCGACCTATTACCTGGAATAACGCCACCGAAGAAGTGTTCATGAAGGCTAAGTCAGAATTGAAAAAGTGCGTCACTTTAGCGCATTCGATTATGAACGCTCGCCTTATTATGACCTGTGACGCATCGGCAACGGCGATTGGAACAGTGCTGAGTCAGGTAAATCATGAGCAGTCAGAACCACTTGCGTTATTCTCTCGAAAACTTAGCGATACCGAACGCCGGTACAGTACGTATGACCACGAACTGCTGTCTGTATTCTCTGCGACACGGCATTTCCGCGATCTAATTGAAGGTCGCCCAATAACTATATTAACGGACCATAAACCCTTAACTAATGCGTTAAACCGTCCGCTGGAAAGATTGTCACCGAGACAAAGTCGACAGCTAGAATATATTGCAATATTCGCCGATAATATCAGTCATGTTAAAGGCGAACATAACGTAGTTGCGGATCGCCTATCCAGGATAGAGCAGGTTAACGAACTATCTTTAGGACTATTCGAAGAACATCAAGAGAATGGCGTCGAATTAACCCAGTACATAAAAAACCCGAATGTATCGAAATTGCAGCTATCAAAAGTGGAAATAGACAAAAACGACATCTGGATCGACCAGTACCGACGAATTTTCGCGCCACAGAAGTTGAGACAAGCAGTTTACGCAAAGTTTCACAATTTGAAACCCTCATCGTGGAAGAAAACGTCAATAACCATCAGAAAAAGGTACGTTTGGCCACGGATGAATTCAAATGTACGAGAATGGGCGCGCGCACGTTTGCCATGTCAAAAATAAATCGGCATACATATGCCCCATTAAACCATTTCCCGGCATCTAAACGGTTCGAACACCTACATGTAGACATAGTAGGACCTCTCCCACCATCAGAAGGAGCTCGATATCTACTAACTATGATCGATCGATATACCGCCTGGGTCGAAGCTACACCGATAGGAGATATACACGCCGAGACTGTGGTAACGAACATCGTATCTACCTGGATCTCACGATTTGGGATTCCACGGGTAATAACATCCGACCGAGGAACGCAGTTCACATCGACACTATTCAGTATATTTACAAATCAGTTTGGGATAAGCCATATCCCAAAACGACAGCTTACAACTCAAAAGGTAACGGGAATTTGGAACGAATCCATCGAGTGATAAAAGCAGCATTGTGCTATCATGATAAAGAATGGACGCGATAAATTCCCCTGGTGCTACTAGGGATATGGAACACAATAACGGAAGCGGGATACACACCTGCTGAAATGGTATTAGTATCTACAGTACGGCTGCCTGGTGATCTCTTTGCAGAAACTGACGCGAACGTCGACCGTCCATACGAGATAATACATTCTCTACGCTCTACATTAGACACTATGCGACCAAAACCGCATAGAACGTCAGTCCGTTCGATATTCGTACACAAACAACTAGAAACGTCAACCCATGCGTTTATTCGAGTCGACAGCGTAAGACGCCCATTACATGCACTGTATGACGGACCATTTAAAATAATTAATCGTAACCAAAGTCACTACACTATGGATATAAAAGGAAAAATAGATACAGTTTCGATAGACCGCTTAAAACCAGCGTTTTTTATGTACGATGAAAACGACACAACGGACGAACCTGCAACAAATATTGCAATTGAGGGATCACCTGAAGCAAATCTGGCTAATTCACCGGTGACACCAAATAACAAAAAACATTCGAGATCAGAAAGGGAAGTACGAATACCAATGCAGTACTTAACGTAAGTAAATTATTTAAAATGTAAAAATAAAAAAACGATTTACATATATACATTTTATATACCGCCTTAACTATGTTGTCCCTTAAATAAAGTAAAAGTTTCATTAAACTGCTTTTATTCCAAAAACAATTTGTTATCAAATCTGTTAACTTTAAATGACTTAATTCTATCATGTTTTAAATAAACAAAACGTCTCGAAATTTTATATCTTGACAGATTATATACATTTTATTTCCGATAAATAAAGAAATAAAGCTTTACATTTTAAATTTATTAAATACGAATTGTACGTTATATCTCGTTATGGAACCAGAAAGTTTCACTTTTTGTCTACACATCTGAATTATATATTGTATCAAATTAAGGCATATGTTTACATAGTACTTGCGTATACACACACATATATATATATATATATATATATATATATATATATATATATATATATATAGATATATTGTGAAAATTTCGGTTACCACTTTATTACTTATCATTTTAAAATAGTCATAATTCAAAAATCGTTAAAGCATGTACATTAAATTTTAAATATATACAAGTTTTAATTATAATCCGATTATGTAGCTTACGTAGTTTATGTTGAAATACTTGTTCCTATCTGGGTAATAAAAAAAATAACAAAACTGTAAAATCTGTACGTGAAACAGCACGCAAAATGTTTTATTTTGTAACTATTTTGTAAGTACCAATATATTATCATGTTTGTTTACATTCTAGCGAAACCGGTTTTTCCAAATCGAACTTTGTTCCCCGATTCTTTTCGATTCGATTCTTTATTTTCGACTAATTGTTTTAACTCGAATATCGTAATCATATACTTCTTTATTTTATCATTAAATGTATTCATTTTATTCTTTTCTTTTTATGCATTTCTTATTTTTTAGTTTCATTTTTTTAACTCATTATTATACATAGTTATCTTAACCTTAAAATTTTGTCTAGTAAACAAATTTTGTCAGAAAGGGGGAAGTACTGTAGGGATAATGAAATATAATAATTTCTTTAATACAAATATTTTATTATTTAGAAATAAGCGTTATAAAAAATTATCAACCATTAATTTTATATTCACTTTTTTATATATTAAAAATATAAATTGTAATCGGTGAATTATTAATACTCGAATAGGCGAGTAACAGTGTTCGCACGACTCGGCCGAATAATTCCAGGAAAACTATCTTCTCTTTGTTCTCTTAGACGATTAAGATGATTACGCAATAATGTCGGATTACTCGGTTCTTTCTTGAAGACGACGATACGTTTCTTCTACGATATTTCAATGATTACACGTATTTTAATGTGCACGAACTGATAAAAAATTAATTGTGTCAATAAATTCTGTTTATTTTATAAAAATATTCCTGTTCAATTTATTGTTCACATTAAAAATGTCTGGAGCAAACGAGCTTCAACATATTGGTGACCCCGACGTGATCAGATGTTGATCATCGCTGTAGCAACCGACGTGATTAGATGTTGATCATCGCTGTAGCAATCGACGTGATCAGAAAAGTGTTTGGATTTTATGTTAGCCTATACAGCATAAGCTGCTGAAAAACAATGATCCACGAACTTATCTACCAACTACGATTTCGACAGGTAAAGTTTCAAATCGTTACGTTTACTGAAAATTATTTGAATCAACTTTTCACTTTGTTTCGCGTTTGAGCCATTTCGTACGCCCGTGGCTGACAAAGAATTCGATTTTAAAATACAGTATCGAAAAAAAAAAACTTTTATCAACGATGGAGGCCCAAAGTTCCTCGTTAAATAATAGCTCAATTTCTGGACCAACAATGGTACAGCAGAATCGAATTTTGGTGCCACCATTCTGGAAAAGAGACCCTAAGTCGTGGTTTGCTAAAGTGCAACTCCAATTCCAATTAGCTGGTATAGAGGATGATACAGCAAAATTCCTTCACATTGCTGGAGGATTAGACGAAGACGTATTTCGTAGAGTAAAACGGGTGATCGTGAATCCACCGATCACAGAAAAATATGACAACCTTAAAAAAACGCTAATCCGATGTTATGGAGAAGCTGAATCGGTTCGTTTTCATAAGTTAATGAATGAAGTACTTCACAGTTGTCAGACCAGATGCGAGATCTCATGGGAGATCAACTAAATGACGAACTACTCAAATCGCTTTGGATTGGAAAATTACCAACACAAATACAATTAGGAGTAACTGCGCTCAGAGACATCGAGTTGGACAAATTGGCAGAAGTAGCTGACAGCATGCATCTGACATTAAAACAAAATTCCATCAACACGATTGAGAGGCAAAGACCGGCCAGACCAGATACGAAAACTAATATTGAATCTGTACTAGAGACGATCTCGAACCGATTATCGAAACTTGAGGAAGCAGTTGCGATCCGACCGATTCCAAGAAAAGAATTCAGTTTTCAGTCGAACTATCGACCAAAGACGAAGACGATAGTTCCTATCGAGCCAAATGAGGAGTACTGTTGGTTTCACCAGAAATATGGTGAGAAAGCTACCCTAAAGGCTGACCACCTTGTCGTTATGAGCAAAAGAAAGCCACCATAGCATTTGTAGACAAACAAGTAATGGTTATTAATGAAAGTTGCCGATTGTATGTCCGAGATCGTCTGTCAGGGAGACAATTTTTGGTGGACACCGGAGCTCAATGTTCAGTAGTTCCTGCAACACTTATAGAACGACAACGTTCAGAAACGTACGCACTATTGGTCGCAGCCAATGGCTCGCCGATTCCCACGTTTGGGAAACGATCGTTAACGTTTGATTTGGGCGTAAACAAAAAGTTCGTTTGGGAATTCGTAATCGCCGGTGTACCTGTTCTTATTTTGGGCGCCGACTTCCTAAATAACGCTCAAATAATTGTTGATATACGGAATCGGTGCATTTCAGTACAAGAGGATAGCAAATTTGTCCGAGGAGAAATGCAAGTCGTGGAAGTCGCTGGCGTGAGATGGCTGAAAACAATAAATACAGTAATCCAGGAGTATGAAGACCTCGCCAATAGCTCAATAGTGAAGCCCAAACAGCACACCGAAGTGAGACACTACATTGAAACCACCGGACCTCCAGTCACTAGAGCACGACGAACAACACCGGAGAAAGTGCAATACATTAAAAAGGCATATGAAGAAATGATCCGTGAGGGAATTTGCCGACTGTCCACATCGCCGTGGGCTAGTGCGCTAATATTAGCACTAAAACCAGGGAATGAGTGGAGGTTATGTGGAGATTATCGCCGATTAAATCAGGTAACCGTGCCTGACCGTTATCCTTTACCTAATATACAAGACATAAACGTATGGTTATCCGGTGCACGTATTTTTTCCAAAATCGATCTTTGCAAAGCACATCATCAAATACCTATGAACCCGTGCGACATACCAAAGGCAGCAGTGATAACGCCATATGGGTTATTTGAATATTTGGTAATGCCTTTTGGTCTCCGGAATGCCAGTGAAACCTTTCAACAATATATGGATGACATATTCCGATCAATACTATACGCTATTCCTTATGTTGACGACATTCTGGTTGCATCAAAATCAGTGGAGGAACATATCACCCATCTGAGAACTGTCCTACAAAAATTGCGAGACAACGAGCTGAAAATCAATAAAGATAAGTGTTCATTCGGCGTAGAGACAGTCACATTTGTAGGTTTTGAAATTTCAGAAAATGGTACTCGACCAGATCGAAGGCGTACTGAAGCAATAGATGAATATCCAAGACCTGATAACGTCGCAAGTTTAAGAAGATTTTTGGGAATGATAAATATTTATCACCGATTTATCCCACATGCAGCTGAATTGCTCGCACCACTGCAAGAGCTAATCAAGGGTGCAACAAAGCGAGACATGCGACCTATTACCTGGAATAACGCCACCGAAGAAGTGTTCATGAAGGCTAAGTCAGAATTGAAAAAGTGCGTCACTTTAGCGCATTCGATTATAAACGCTCGCCTTATTATGACCTGTGACGCATCGGCAACGGCGATTGGAACAGTGCTGAGTCAGGTAAATCATGAGCAGTCAGAACCACTTGCGTTATTCTCTCGAAAACTTAGCGATACCGAACGCCGGTACAGTACGTATGACCACGAACTGCTGTCTGTATTCTCTGCGACACGGCATTTCCGCGATCTAATTGAAGGTCGCCCAATAACTATATTAACGGACCATAAACCCTTAACTAATGCGTTAAACCGTCCGCTGGAAAGATTGTCACCGAGACAAAGTCGACAGCTAGAATATATTGCAATATTCGCCGATAATATCAGTCATGTTAAAGGCGAACATAACGTAGTTGCGGATCGCCTATCCAGGATAGAGCAGGTTAACGAACTATCTTTAGGACTATTCGAAGAACATCAAGAGAATGGCGTCGAATTAACCCAGTACATAAAAAACCCGAAAGTATCGAAATTGCAGCTATCAAAAGTGGAAATAGACAAAAACGACATCTGGATCGACCAGTACCGACGAATTTTCGCGCCACAGAAGTTGAGACAAGCAGTTTACGCAAAGTTTCACAATTTGAAACCCTCATCGTGGAAGAAAACGTCAATAACCATCAGAAAAAGGTACGTTTGGCCACGGATGAATTCAAATGTACGAGAATGGGCGCGCGCACGTTTGCCATGTCAAAAATAAATCGGCATACATATGCCCCATTAAACCATTTCCCGGCATCTAAACGGTTCGAACACCTACATGTAGACATAGTAGGACCTCTCCCACCATCAGAAGGAGCTCGATATCTACTAACTATGATCGATCGATATACCGCCTGGGTCGAAGCTACACCGATAGGAGATATACACGCCGAGACTGTGGTAACGAACATCGTATCTACCTGGATCTCACGATTTGGGATTCCACGGGTAATAACATCCGACCGAGGAACGCAGTTCACATCGACACTATTCAGTATATTTACAAATCAGTTTGGGATAAGCCATATCCCAAAACGACAGCTTACAACTCAAAAGGTAACGGGAATTTGGAACGAATCCATCGAGTGATAAAAGCAGCATTGTGCTATCATGATAAAGAATGGACGCGATAAATTCCCCTGGTGCTACTAGGGATATGGAACACAATAACGGAAGCGGGATACACACCTGCTGAAATGGTATTAGTATCTACAGTACGGCTGCCTGGTGATCTCTTTGCAGAAACTGACGCGAACGTCGACCGTCCATACGAGATAATACATTCTCTACGCTCTACATTAGACACTATGCGACCAAAACCGCATAGAACGTCAGTCCGTTCGATATTCGTACACAAACAACTAGAAACGTCAACCCATGCGTTTATTCGAGTCGACAGCGTAAGACGCCCATTACATGCACTGTATGACGGACCATTTAAAATAATTAATCGTAACCAAAGTCACTACACTATGGATATAAAAGGAAAAATAGATACAGTTTCGATAGACCGCTTAAAACCAGCGTTTTTTATGTACGATGAAAACGACACAACGGACGAACCTGCAACAAATATTGCAATTGAGGGATCACCTGAAGCAAATCTGGCTAATTCACCGGTGACACCAAATAACAAAAAACATTCGAGATCAGAAAGGGAAGTACGAATACCAATGCAGTACTTAACGTAAGTAAATTATTTAAAATGTAAAAATAAAAAAACGATTTACATATATACATTTTATATACCGCCTTAACTATGTTGTCCCTTAAATAAAGTAAAAGTTTCATTAAACTGCTTTTATTCCAAAAACAATTTGTTATCAAATCTGTTAACTTTAAATGACTTAATTCTATCATGTTTTAAATAAACAAAACGTCTCGAAATTTTATATCTTGACAGATTATATACATTTTATTTCCGATAAATAAAGAAATAAAGCTTTACATTTTAAATTTATTAAATACGAATTGTACGTTATATCTCGTTATGGAACCAGAAAGTTTCACTTTTTGTCTACACATCTGAATTATATATTGTATCAAATTAAGGCATATGTTTACATAGTACTTGCGTATACACACACATATATATATATATATATATATATATATATATATATATATATATATATAGATATATTGTGAAAATTTCGGTTACCACTTTATTACTTATCATTTTAAAATAGTCATAATTCAAAAATCGTTAAAGCATGTACATTAAATTTTAAATATATACAAGTTTTAATTATAATCCGATTATGTAGCTTACGTAGTTTATGTTGAAATACTTGTTCCTATCTGGGTAATAAAAAAAATAACAAAACTGTAAAATCTGTACGTGAAACAGCACGCAAAATGTTTTATTTTGTAACTATTTTGTAAGTACCAATATATTATCATGTTTGTTTACATTCTAGCGAAACCGGTTTTTCCAAATCGAACTTTGTTCCCCGATTCTTTTCGATTCGATTCTTTATTTTCGACTAATTGTTTTAACTCGAATATCGTAATCATATACTTCTTTATTTTATCATTAAATGTATTCATTTTATTCTTTTCTTTTTATGCATTTCTTATTTTTTAGTTTCATTTTTTTAACTCATTATTATACATAGTTATCTTAACCTTAAAATTTTGTCTAGTAAACAAATTTTGTCAGAAAGGGGGAAGTACTGTAGGGATAATGAAATATAATAATTTCTTTAATACAAATATTTTATTATTTAGAAATAAGCGTTATAAAAAATTATCAACCATTAATTTTATATTCACTTTTTTATATATTAAAAATATAAATTGTAATCGGTGAATTATTAATACTCGAATAGGCGAGTAACAGTGTTCGCACGACTCGGCCGAATAATTCCAGGAAAACTATCTTCTCTTTGTTCTCTTAGACGATTAAGATGATTACGCAATAATGTCGGATTACTCGGTTCTTTCTTGAAGACGACGATACGTTTCTTCTACGATATTTCAATGATTACACGTATTTTAATGTGCACGAACTGATAAAAAATTAATTGTGTCAATAAATTCTGTTTATTTTATAAAAATATTCCTGTTCAATTTATTGTTCACATTAAAAATGTCTGGAGCAAACGAGCTTCAACATATTGGTGACCCCGACGTGATCAGATGTTGATCATCGCTGTAGCAACCGACGTGATTAGATGTTGATCATCGCTGTAGCAATCGACGTGATCAGAAAAGTGTTTGGATTTTATGTTAGCCTATACAGCATAAGCTGCTGAAAAACAATGATCCACGAACTTATCTACCAACTACGATTTCGACAGGTAAAGTTTCAAATCGTTACGTTTACTGAAAATTATTTGAATCAACTTTTCACTTTGTTTCGCGTTTGAGCCATTTCGTACGCCCGTGGCTGACAAAGAATTCGATTTTAAAATACAGTATCGAAAAAAAAAAACTTTTATCAACGATGGAGGCCCAAAGTTCCTCGTTAAATAATAGCTCAATTTCTGGACCAACAATGGTACAGCAGAATCGAATTTTGGTGCCACCATTCTGGAAAAGAGACCCTAAGTCGTGGTTTGCTAAAGTGCAACTCCAATTCCAATTAGCTGGTATAGAGGATGATACAGCAAAATTCCTTCACATTGCTGGAGGATTAGACGAAGACGTATTTCGTAGAGTAAAACGGGTGATCGTGAATCCACCGATCACAGAAAAATATGACAACCTTAAAAAAACGCTAATCCGATGTTATGGAGAAGCTGAATCGGTTCGTTTTCATAAGTTAATGAATGAAGTACTTCACAGTTGTCAGACCAGATGCGAGATCTCATGGGAGATCAACTAAATGACGAACTACTCAAATCGCTTTGGATTGGAAAATTACCAACACAAATACAATTAGGAGTAACTGCGCTCAGAGACATCGAGTTGGACAAATTGGCAGAAGTAGCTGACAGCATGCATCTGACATTAAAACAAAATTCCATCAACACGATTGAGAGGCAAAGACCGGCCAGACCAGATACGAAAACTAATATTGAATCTGTACTAGAGACGATCTCGAACCGATTATCGAAACTTGAGGAAGCAGTTGCGATCCGACCGATTCCAAGAAAAGAATTCAGTTTTCAGTCGAACTATCGACCAAAGACGAAGACGATAGTTCCTATCGAGCCAAATGAGGAGTACTGTTGGTTTCACCAGAAATATGGTGAGAAAGCTACCCTAAAGGCTGACCACCTTGTCGTTATGAGCAAAAGAAAGCCACCATAGCATTTGTAGACAAACAAGTAATGGTTATTAATGAAAGTTGCCGATTGTATGTCCGAGATCGTCTGTCAGGGAGACAATTTTTGGTGGACACCGGAGCTCAATGTTCAGTAGTTCCTGCAACACTTATAGAACGACAACGTTCAGAAACGTACGCACTATTGGTCGCAGCCAATGGCTCGCCGATTCCCACGTTTGGGAAACGATCGTTAACGTTTGATTTGGGCGTAAACAAAAAGTTCGTTTGGGAATTCGTAATCGCCGGTGTACCTGTTCTTATTTTGGGCGCCGACTTCCTAAATAACGCTCAAATAATTGTTGATATACGGAATCGGTGCATTTCAGTACAAGAGGATAGCAAATTTGTCCGAGGAGAAATGCAAGTCGTGGAAGTCGCTGGCGTGAGATGGCTGAAAACAATAAATACAGTAATCCAGGAGTATGAGGACCTCGCCAATAGCTCAATAGTGAAGCCCAAACAGCACACCGAAGTGAGACACTACATTGAAACCACCGGACCTCCAGTCACTAGAGCACGACGAACAACACCGGAGAAAGTGCAATACATTAAAAAGGCATATGAAGAAATGATCCGTGAGGGAATTTGCCGACTGTCCACATCGCCGTGGGCTAGTGCGCTAATATTAGCACTAAAACCAGGGAATGAGTGGAGGTTATGTGGAGATTATCGCCGATTAAATCAGGTAACCGTGCCTGACCGTTATCCTTTACCTAATATACAAGACATAAACGTATGGTTATCCGGTGCACGTATTTTTTCCAAAATCGATCTTTGCAAAGCACATCATCAAATACCTATGAACCCGTGCGACATACCAAAGGCAGCAGTGATAACGCCATATGGGTTATTTGAATATTTGGTAATGCCTTTTGGTCTCCGGAATGCCAGTGAAACCTTTCAACAATATATGGATGACATATTCCGATCAATACTATACGCTATTCCTTATGTTGACGACATTCTGGTTGCATCAAAATCAGTGGAGGAACATATCACCCATCTGAGAACTGTCCTACAAAAATTGCGAGACAACGAGCTGAAAATCAATAAAGATAAGTGTTCATTCGGCGTAGAGACAGTCACATTTGTAGGTTTTGAAATTTCAGAAAATGGTACTCGACCAGATCGAAGGCGTACTGAAGCAATAGATGAATATCCAAGACCTGATAACGTCGCAAGTTTAAGAAGATTTTTGGGAATGATAAATATTTATCACCGATTTATCCCACATGCAGCTGAATTGCTCGCACCACTGCAAGAGCTAATCAAGGGTGCAACAAAGCGAGACATGCGACCTATTACCTGGAATAACGCCACCGAAGAAGTGTTCATGAAGGCTAAGTCAGAATTGAAAAAGTGCGTCACTTTAGCGCATTCGATTATAAACGCTCGCCTTATTATGACCTGTGACGCATCGGCAACGGCGATTGGAACAGTGCTGAGTCAGGTAAATCATGAGCAGTCAGAACCACTTGCGTTATTCTCTCGAAAACTTAGCGATACCGAACGCCGGTACAGTACGTATGACCACGAACTGCTGTCTGTATTCTCTGCGACACGGCATTTCCGCGATCTAATTGAAGGTCGCCCAATAACTATATTAACGGACCATAAACCCTTAACTAATGCGTTAAACCGTCCGCTGGAAAGATTGTCACCGAGACAAAGTCGACAGCTAGAATATATTGCAATATTCGCCGATAATATCAGTCATGTTAAAGGCGAACATAACGTAGTTGCGGATCGCCTATCCAGGATAGAGCAGGTTAACGAACTATCTTTAGGACTATTCGAAGAACATCAAGAGAATGGCGTCGAATTAACCCAGTACATAAAAAACCCGAAAGTATCGAAATTGCAGCTATCAAAAGTGGAAATAGACAAAAACGACATCTGGATCGACCAGTACCGACGAATTTTCGCGCCACAGAAGTTGAGACAAGCAGTTTACGCAAAGTTTCACAATTTGAAACCCTCATCGTGGAAGAAAACGTCAATAACCATCAGAAAAAGGTACGTTTGGCCACGGATGAATTCAAATGTACGAGAATGGGCGCGCGCACGTTTGCCATGTCAAAAATAAATCGGCATACATATGCCCCATTAAACCATTTCCCGGCATCTAAACGGTTCGAACACCTACATGTAGACATAGTAGGACCTCTCCCACCATCAGAAGGAGCTCGATATCTACTAACTATGATCGATCGATATACCGCCTGGGTCGAAGCTACACCGATAGGAGATATACACGCCGAGACTGTGGTAACGAACATCGTATCTACCTGGATCTCACGATTTGGGATTCCACGGGTAATAACATCCGACCGAGGAACGCAGTTCACATCGACACTATTCAGTATATTTACAAATCAGTTTGGGATAAGCCATATCCCAAAACGACAGCTTACAACTCAAAAGGTAACGGGAATTTGGAACGAATCCATCGAGTGATAAAAGCAGCATTGTGCTATCATGATAAAGAATGGACGCGATAAATTCCCCTGGTGCTACTAGGGATATGGAACACAATAACGGAAGCGGGATACACACCTGCTGAAATGGTATTAGTATCTACAGTACGGCTGCCTGGTGATCTCTTTGCAGAAACTGACGCGAACGTCGACCGTCCATACGAGATAATACATTCTCTACGCTCTACATTAGACACTATGCGACCAAAACCGCATAGAACGTCAGTCCGTTCGATATTCGTACACAAACAACTAGAAACGTCAACCCATGCGTTTATTCGAGTCGACAGCGTAAGACGCCCATTACATGCACTGTATGACGGACCATTTAAAATAATTAATCGTAACCAAAGTCACTACACTATGGATATAAAAGGAAAAATAGATACAGTTTCGATAGACCGCTTAAAACCAGCGTTTTTTATGTACGATGAAAACGACACAACGGACGAACCTGCAACAAATATTGCAATTGAGGGATCACCTGAAGCAAATCTGGCTAATTCACCGGTGACACCAAATAACAAAAAACATTCGAGATCAGAAAGGGAAGTACGAATACCAATGCAGTACTTAACGTAAGTAAATTATTTAAAATGTAAAAATAAAAAAACGATTTACATATATACATTTTATATACCGCCTTAACTATGTTGTCCCTTAAATAAAGTAAAAGTTTCATTAAACTGCTTTTATTCCAAAAACAATTTGTTATCAAATCTGTTAACTTTAAATGACTTAATTCTATCATGTTTTAAATAAACAAAACGTCTCGAAATTTTATATCTTGACAGATTATATACATTTTATTTCCGATAAATAAAGAAATAAAGCTTTACATTTTAAATTTATTAAATACGAATTGTACGTTATATCTCGTTATGGAACCAGAAAGTTTCACTTTTTGTCTACACATCTGAATTATATATTGTATCAAATTAAGGCATATGTTTACATAGTACTTGCGTATACACACACATATATATATATATATATATATATTGTGAAAATTTCGGTTACCACTTTATTACTTATCATTTTAAAATAGTCATAATTCAAAAATCGTTAAAGCATGTACATTAAATTTTAAATATATACAAGTTTTAATTATAATCCGATTATGTAGCTTACGTAGTTTATGTTGAAATACTTGTTCCTATCTGGGTAATAAAAAAAATAACAAAACTGTAAAATCTGTATGTGAAACAGTACGCAAAATGTTTTATTTTGTAACTATTTTGTAAGTACCAATATATTATCATGTTTGTTTACATTCTAGCGAAACCGGTTTTTCCAAATCGAACTTTGTTCCCCGATTCTTTTCGATTCGATTCTTTATTTTCGACTAATTGTTTTAACTCGAATATCGTAATCATATACTTCTTTATTTTATCATTAAATGTATTCATTTTATTCTTTTCTTTTTATGCATTTCTTATTTTTTAGTTCCATTTTTTTAGCTCATTATTATACATAGTTATCTTAACCTTAAAATTTTGTCTAGTAAACAAATTTTGTCAGAAAGGGGGAAGTACTGTAGGGATAATGAAATATAATAATTTCTTTAATACAAATATTTTATTATTTAGAAATAAGCGTTATAAAAAATTATCAACCATTAATTTTATATTCACTTTTTTATATATTAAAAATATAAATTGTAATCGGTGAATTATTAATACTCGAATAGGCGAGTAACAGTGTTCGCACGACTCGGCCGAATAATTCCAGGAAAACTATCTTCTCTTTGTTCTCTTAGACGATTAAGATGATTACGCAATAATGTCGGATTACTCGGTTCTTTCTTGAAGACGACGATACGTTTCTTCTACGATATTTCAATGATTATATGTATTTTAATGTGCACGAACTGATAAAAAATTAATTGTGTCAATAAATTCTGTTTATTTTATAAAAATATTCCTGTTCAATTTATTGTTCACATTAAAAATGTCTGGAACAAACGAGCTCCAACAACCTATAACGAAATAGAGTGAATTGTGAACTTCGTTCTAATACAACTTTTCAGTTTTTTCTATCATTTTTTTCCAACTATATATACATCTTTAATTTCTTCGATTGCAGTAAGTATTTACAAATTTTCATTTTTTAATATTTCATTATAATATAAGAGAGTTCATCATTTTTTTATTGAATCTTTTTTTCACTTTACAAACGTATAATCTTCATTAAAATTGAAAAAAAAGTTAATAATAGAGGGAATGCTTTTTTTATTTTTAAAAAAATATAAAAATTTCTTTTATAAATGTATTGTTCTAAGGAAGATGGATTTGCAACATTTAAAAACATTCAATAAGGAAACGGTAATTAAATTCATAATCGATCCTTCAAAGAACCCTAAATCAGAAATTACCATTGAAGATCTCCAAGTAAATAATAAATAAAAATATTTTTTTTTTTTAAAAACAATTATTTTAATAGAATAATTAACAAATATATTAAAAAAATTTTTATTAAATAATTAACAAATATGATAAAAAAAAATTTATAGATCATCATTCATCACATACTAAAATATGCCAGCATCATTAAAATTAATAACTCTGCACGACTTGTTATTGTGAAAATCCAATATTGGATACAAAAATCAGTGTTGATGGAGCGTTTGAAGAACTGTAATTATATTTTCCAATGCGAGAAGATACGAGAAAAGTTTGAAGAATTGGAAGAAAAATATCAACAAGGGATAAAGCAATTGTTGTAAGCACCGACGTATATAAGGGGGGGTTTTGGGGGTTTGAACCCCCCCCCATTGGCTCTCATAATATCACAAATTTTAGCCAATTTTACTAGTAACCATATGAAGTTTATAGTTATTCACAAGTATTCATAAATATACAATTAACGAACTAGGCTCATGTTACACGTTGTCGGATAACAGCCTGTTTCCTTGTCTAATAGTGAGAGGAAAATACTGTTGACTGTTGTCCACAGCTGATGGACAACGTGTAACATGGCCTTCACCGTCGACAGTGTGTGGCACGCCCGGCGAAAGCGATCAGTTTTCACAGTCGCGTGGCAACATCGTTTTATATACGAATTTTACGTGTGCGTTTTAAAGAAAAATTCGCCTTCCAATTTTTAAATAATAAACTTAAATTAAATTAATATAAAGTTTGAAAAGTGATGAAGCGAACAAACCAGCAGTCTCTTCTTGGTGGTTATTTTTCGAAAAAACCACGTGACACGGAGTCGCATCAAGAAGAAGTGGCAAATGACGGCCCAGCGAATAAAACGGTTGATAAATCGAAAAGAGGTACGTTCTTTATTGTCTTAGTCATCTTTAAAAAGCAGTTTATGTTTCGAATTTTTTTATTTAATGATTTCTTTATAAAGCCCATGTTACACGTTGTCCAACAACAGCGTGTTTCCTTTTCTAATCGTGAGAGGGAAATACTGTTGGCTGTCGTCCGCTGTTGTCCGCGTTGCCGCAGACAACAAACCAATGTTGGTTAATAAGTTACACAATTTTTTATTTAACTAAGCATTAATACGCATTTAATGCACTAATATGTAAATAAAATTTGGTTAGTAATAGATCGATTTATTCTATTTCACAGATGGAGCGGATTTGTTCTCTCTTGGGTCCACTGCTTACGATATTGGAAGATTTGTTAATAGTGCTCCGAGTAATGATGAGGAAAAACTTAAGGCTTTAAAAGAGCCTTGGACCCCACCAGATAATTTCAAATTTCCAACCTGCGGCAAGAGAAATCTTTCCTTTCAACGCCACTGGACTGCCAAACACTCATGGCTTGTCTATTCTAATGTGATGGAGGGTGCACTTTGCAAACTATGCGTTTTACTTGGAAAAGAGCGAGGCGGGCGTGGCTTGCAAAGTCTTGGAGCATTTGTCAGTAAACCATTCACTAACTGGAAAAATGCTTTAGATAGCTTTAACCAACATGCTAATACGAACTACCACAAATTTGCAGTAGAACAAGGAGCAAACTTTGTGAAGATTGCGGAAGGCAAATCCACTGATATTGTGGATAGTATGAATCTGGAAAGTCGTAGAAATGCTGATGACAACCGCGAGAGATTAAAAGCAATTGTAGAAACCATTATTTTATGCGGAAGACAGGAAATGGCCCTACGAGGAAGCCATGATTATGGAGAAATAGGAGTAGATGAACCTTCCCACAATGATGGCAATTTTAGAGCACTTCTTCGTTTCCGTGCTCGATCTGGCGATGCGGCTCTTAAGAAGCACTTACTTTCACAAAGTGTGCACAATAGAGCCATGTATACTTCATCGGGAATACAAAATGAAGTGATCGATCTATGCGGTAATGCCATCCAAACAGAAATACTGAAGAGGGTCAAGATGGCTGGGTTCTTTACCGTATTAGCAGATGAGACTCAAGACATATCTCGGCAAGAGCAACTAACACTATGTTTGCGATATGTTGATTGCTCGGGTCAAAAGTCAGTTATTCGGGAAGATTTCGTTGAATTTATTTACATGGAAGATGTTTCAGCTCAAGCGTTGGCAACGACAATTTTAACACATCTGTTGTCTTATAACTTGGATATGGACAAATTTATTGGACAAGGCTTTGATGGCGCTGCGGTACTAAGTGGAAGATTGCGAGGTGTGAGAGCAATAATTACAGAGAAATACCCGAGAGCGCAATTCGTACACTGTGCAGCTCACGTCTTAAACTTAGTTTTAGCGCATTCATGTGAAATTCCCATGATTCGGAACTGTATGGGTACCATAAAAAGTGTTGTAAACTTCTTTAGACAATCTCCACTACGAGATAATCTTTTGAAGAAAATCGCCGATAAAATCAACTCAACATATTCAACACTTATCTCTCTCTGTGAGACGCGCTGGACTGAAAAGCATGCGGCAGTAGAACGATTTGCGCAAATGTTTCCCGTAATACGTGCAACGTTTGAAGCACTTCAAGAAGCTGTTAGCAGAGATGTCGCCACTCAGGCATTTCAATTGCAAACCGCTATAGAAAACAGCCAGTTCATTGTATCGCTGGTTATACTAAGAAAGATTTTCTCGTACACCACAAACCTAAACAAGGCAATGCAAAAAGTCAATATCGATTTAACAAGGGTTTGTTGTTTTGCAAAAACTATAAAGGCAACTTTGCAAACCATTCGGAACGAAAGCCAATTCTCGGTTCTTTTCCAAGAAGCGAAGGAGATGAGTCTGAATGACATAGTTGTTCCAAGAACGGTCGGAAAGCAAACCCAGTGGAACAATGTACCAGGGGAAAGTGCTGAAATATATTACCGTCGAAATATATTTTACCCGTTTGTTGACCACGTTATTACAGAACTTGAGGTTCGTTTTAAACCACATGAAGGAACGATTCAAGGGATTCAAATGCTTTTGCCCGAAAAGACGAGCAAAGACCCTGAAACCCAAGAGAAATTGAAAAATATAGCAAAAGCGTTTCTTGGTGAAAATGAAGGGACAATATTCCTGTCGGAATATGAACTATGGCATAATCACTGGAAATCTGTAGAGGAAAAACCTGCCACTGTGGTAGATGCTATTGACTGTTGTGATGCAGAGTTTTTTCCTTTGATAAAAAAGCTTCTAATCATATTGGCCACACTACCGGTATCCACTGCAACCCCGGAAAGAAGTTTTTCCACTCTAAAGAGAATAAAAACTTACATTAGAAACAGGATGGGCCATGAAAGAGTTACTGGTCTTGCTCTTATGAGTGTTCATCGTGATCAAGCGATAAAACTGGATTCTGAAGAAATTGTAACTAAGTTGGCAATGAAACGTAAACGGCTCAATTTGGAACTTTGAATTGCATTTGTAAAATATTGATATATTAATATTTTACTTAATATAATAGATTATAACATACAATTATTATAATTGAATTGTTTTATTTCACATTGAAAAAAATTTTGGGTTTGAACCCCCCCCTTTCAGAAGCTATATATACATCCGTGGTTGTAAGTAATATCGTTTAATAAAAAAATAATAATAATATTGCTCCCATTTAGTTCCTAAATCAAAAAATAAACATTTTTTTATTGTTTTAATTTTTTTATATAGAAAAGAATTGAAACAACTTGATGTAAAAAGAAGAGAAGATGATGATAATGATGTTGACTAGTAGATTATATATATATATATATATATATATATATATATATATATATAATCATAATTAACTTTTTACACATTTATATGTTTATATATAATTTACTTTTTGAAAAATAAATTATAGTATATAATTAAAAGTTGTTGTTATTGATTTCTATAAATAAGGAATAATATATATGTAGTAGGAGAACTTTTTATTCATTCCCTTTTAAAGATAATAATTGCAAACGTTCTCTTAATTTTAAGAAGAAAAAAATAAACATTTTACCCTAAATTTTCATATATTGCACCAGAAACCAACATGTTTGCTAAATTTTTATCTATTTCATGTTAAAATACCTATTTTATCATTTTTTATCGATTTATTTAAATAATTACCCCACCTAAATTTTATGTAAAAGATAAAAATATAACAAAACGATAAATAAATTAAAAATGTATATATTTACAATCTAATACAGGAATAAATCTAATAAAAAAATAAATTTACAAAAAAAACAATTACACATTTTTACAAAAATCAATCAACATAAATCATTAATAAACTAAATGTGATTTAAATTATTTAAAAATTATAAAAAAACGTTAAATTTAACTTATTCCACCACTGTTTTTATTGTTTATCATATTCAATAAAGTAAGGTTGGATGATTCTGACGTTCGCATCCAATCTTCTAATTGAGCTATTTGTAATTCTAATTTTTCCAATTGTGTAACTCATGTTTCCAAAGCTTGCGATCTTTTAATGAATTGTTGCCAGTTAACAGCCTGTCCATCATCATGTCCATCAAGAATATTAACTAAACGTTTGTTACAAATATCAATGTATTCAGATGTAACATCGACTTAGTCAGATAAGGCTGATCTTACAGCTAGTTTAAATGTATTTGAAGATAGTGCTAATAGGAGACGAATAAACCGAAATGGTAATTCTCAGAAATCCTCAAAATTTTTATCCATTAAACTAGATATCATTATTTGTTCCTTATGAACTGCTACTTTATTGTAAGCTGGTGATACATTAGTAGTAGTACTATTACCACTTAACTGTTGCTTCTACTCTGAATCCATTTTTTTCTTTTTTCCCAATATAGTTTATAAAAATTATATTTTCAATACTTTTTAAATTATTTAATGCAGGAAATATACATACATAACTGTATAGAATATATGTAAGAATGCAATAATTTTTTATGCGCTCGCTCCTTTTATACTTTAAAAATTACTATTAAAGCTTATAACAAACGATATCTACAATTGCATACGCAATTAAAATTTTCACTTCCACATTTACAAAAACATTCGATAGTAGGTTTACCACAAGTTGTACAAATTATACAAGTTAAAATGTTATCATCATCACTTTCTAAATTTAAAAAACATATTTTAAAACAATAAATTTTCTTATTTCTATCTAATTGCGTACAATAACAACCGTTCGATAAAATAGAATCTCTGCAAGATCGGCATAAATTACAATTAATTTCACACAAACAATTATTCTTTTTTTGCATAAAAGTTTTACATTTACAACAGCAATATCCGAAACTACTGCATTTATTGCATGCTAATAAATCCACTTGTGTATTAGGAGTAATAAAACATTGATTATAACAACAATAATTCATGTTTTTTATCATATTTCTATGCATTTCTAAACAAAAAAAATACTAAATTTAATGAGATAATATACAATCGAAGTAGTACATGAAATATATTAAACTAACGGACAAATCCATGTACACAGTGTATTTATATATAAAAAAATTTTTAATTACTTGAAGCAATCTTCACATTCGAACATATATTCAATTTCCCCATTTACATATTTATAAGATGGACCTTCATAATGATTACATAAACAATAACAATAGTCTTTTGTGATTTCTGTTCTCCAAAATTGTACACAATAACAGTGTTCGCAATCATCATGGCATAAACATTTTCTTTTCCGAAATGGACATTTTGTGCACCCGTTACAATTGCTTTCACATTCTCTTTCGGCTATTTCCATCATTCATGTTACGCACCGACAAAAACAAAAATCACTACAAATGCATGTTATGCAACCTTTAGTACAACTTTTGTAAATAGTTGTAGAATAAGTGAAACATTGATCTGGACAACAATATCATAATTTTCCTTTGGATTCTTTACAGATACAGCTGCTATTTGAATTGGTATAAATGCAATAACATTTACAACAGGAAACTTCACAAGAACAATTTTTCATATTTTTTATATACATTTTACATTTGCATCGGCAAATAACGTAATTATTACAATCTATGCAAACAATTCCATCTATCTCGGATTTATGTATATTTTGAGCAAAACATTTTTCAGGACAACAGTGTACACCCATCATGATTTTTTTAATATTTCATTTTCTTTAATTGAACACCGAGATGTAGTGTATAAAAACTCTTCCCATAAACAATTTATACAACCAATTTTGCAATCGCAATTATTACTATTTTAACCTGTTGAATCCTACAGAAAAGGTACTCGAGCACTGTCACATTACTGGCAAGTTCCATGGTGCAGCTCACAGCTCATGCAATCTTCTATATCGTCTACTGAAGTTTCTTCCAGTTTTCATGCACTATTTAAGTGGGTACAATGTTCATCTTATAATTTGAGAATTGGTGCATGACAAACAAGACATACACGTCCTAGCCACATCAATGGAGCATTATAAAGGTTTCATAAAGCAGCTGACACCTAGAGTAATGCAACTTCGATTTATTGATTTGATGCAGTTCATGTCCAGCAGTTTAGAGAAGTTGGCATCTTTCCTACCAGACACAGCTTTTCATCACACACTTAAGCATATAGACGATCCATCGTGGTTACCATTGTTCTGTCATAAAGGTTACTTCCCATATGAATTTTGCTCTGACCCAGCAAAATTGGAAGTAACCTCGCTTCCTCCACATTCCACATTCTTTAGTTTGCTAACGAAATCCACCATTTCCGAAGATGCATACAGACATGTGAAAAAGGTATGGGATACACTTCAGATTGAGAACCTTGGACAGTACAGCAATATATACTTACATACGGATGTGTTATTGCTTGCTGATGTATGTGAGAACTTCTGCAATGTTTGCTACAGCATATATAAACTGGATACAGCTTGGATGTTTACAGCTCCAGTGCTCACATGGCAAGCGATGTTAAAAAGCACCAAGGTGGAGTTGGAGCTATTAACTGATTACAATATGCTGTTGTTTTTTGAAAATGGTATTCGTAGAGGTCTCAGTCAATGTGTTCACCATTACTGTACTGCAAATAACCCATACCTGTCATCATCATTGTCATCATCATCTTCTCCTCAACCATCCACATCACCAATGGTAGCATCAGTTAGTAATAACAACAATAATAATAATAATTACATATTATATCTAGATGCTAATAATCTACATGGGGAAGCAATGAGCAAGTCTTTACTGCAAGGAGGCTTCCAATGGTTAACATTGGAGGAGATTGCTCATATAGATGTAGCTAATTTAGATGAAAATGGTCCAGAGGGTTTTATTTTAGAAGTAGATATAGTTTATCTGAAAAACCTTCATAATTTACATGATAATTATTCGTTTTTACTTGAAAGTAAACAGGTATCCTCAACTAGTAAAGTAAAAAAGTTGGTAGCCACATTAGAAAATAAATATAAGTATATCATACACTTTTCTTATTTAAAATTAGCTTTAAGATACGGATTAGAAATTAGTAAAATTTATAGGGTAATTAAGTTTAAACAATCTAACTGGTTAAAATCATATATAGATTTAAATACTTCTCTCCAGCAACAGGCTACCAACAAATTTGAAAAGAACTATTACAAACTAATGATTAATTCCCTTTTTGGGAAGACTTTGCAAAACATAAGAAAACAATTAAATATTAAATTAGTTACCGATAAAGTAAGATTTAGCAAATTAGTAAATAAACCCTCTTTCAAGGATCAAACTATATTTATGGAAAAACCATTTTTATGCATCATACATCAAAATCCTACTAAACTATTATTTGATAAGCCGTTATATGTAGGTATGTCTATTTTAGATTTAAGTAAAGCAACTATGTATAAGTTTCATTATGATGTTATGTTACCGATGTATGGTGTAGATAGATTAAAATTATTATATACAGATACAGATAGTTTAGTGTATAATATTAAAACAGCGGATGTGTATGAAGATATAAAGAATAATATAGACTACTTTGACACATCAGATTACCCAGCTTCACATAAATGTTTTTCCACTAAAAATTAAAAAGTTTATGGTAAATTTAAAGATGAATTGTCAGGAATTCCCATTCAAGCACGTTCGAAAGTCTATAGCATTAAAATAAGCGAAGATAAGATTATAACTAAATGTAAGGGAATTCCTTACAATGTCACTAAAAACAAAATTACTTTTGATCATTATAAATAATGCATTTTTAATAATAACCAAATTAGTAACGCAAATTGTAGAACTGGGTATTCTATTCCTAGTAAAAACCATGAATTATATACTGTAAAGCAAAATAAACTAGCTATATCTGGACTAGATGATAAGCGTGTAGTATTACCTAATAATATTGATACATTAGCTTTAGGACATGTAGATTTAGAAAATGCTACCAATAATGATGTGATGATGAAGATATTGTGAGGGAAGAAGAAAGACCACCTTCGAAACGTGCACGAATAGATTAAGATTTTTCATTCCTTTTTTTACTTTTTTACATTTTTTCATATATGGGAATTATAGATATCACATTTTTTTCTTATTTTTTTGTTATTTATGTAATTAAATTAAGTGTGTATATATTTGTAAATTATTTCAGAGTATACTATGAGAGATATCATGAGGAAGTGAAGAAAATAATACATATATTATATTCATAAATAATCTCATTTATTTAAAATTTACAATTATAAAAAATAAATTTAAAACTTAAACTAAAAACATTAACAATTACAAAAAACCTTTTCTAAAATAATAAAAAGACTAAAAAAATCTTTCTATTATATAAGCTTTATACAATAATGGTGCTTTCGATTACAATGCTGTAGGTAAGCTTATTGTAAGTGCGATTTTAGATTTTCCATTGTTAACCTTCTCAACTGATACATTTTTATTCGAACCATATAACAAACTGAAAGGAGAAGGTTGACCTTCATTTAAATCATACCATTTCAATAGTACAAAGACATTCCTTAATGAACATGCACTATCATTTGATCGGTTCTTATGATGATTACATTTTATCAAATTTGATACACCTTGGTAAGTGTTAATATGTAATTTATGTAAGTTTGGTGTACCACATGTTTTTTCCATATTGAATATTTTATACAATAGATGATTGGAAGTGCATTGATCTATTAGTTTCGATGACGTTTTAATTTTTTCTTCTCCTTTAACATATATTTCTACTGGTTGCAATGTTTGTAACATTTCCATCAAATCTTGATATAAAAAATGATAATGACGTGTTCCATACTCCCATGGAATGTTATGATAATGTGAGATCAACCATCTATTTGTTTTCTGTATATGTGAAGGTAAGCTATTCCAATCATAGGGAGGAGCATACACTTCATATAAATGATATTTCCCATTTACACTTAGTATTACCATTTCTTTAATAATATTTTCGCACTCACTATTTCTAAAACATTGAATATCTAGAATAACTTTATTACTGTCTTTTTCCATTTTTTCCTTTTTTCCCAATATATATCAACTAATTAGGTTGGTTGTATTTAATGAGAACAAAACAGAAAAAAAAACGAGTTTACTGTTAGCAGAAGTGAAACTGATTGAAAAATTGTTTGTACAAGGGTTTTTATATGTTTTTTCACATTTGTAAAATATCTTAACTGGTACTCTTATCATGTATAATTAACGGGTACATGGTTGTATTAGCAGGTATATTTTTAGATGAACGAAAATCTATACGAATCTGTAGCAGACTATTATCGAGCAATATCTCATTTTGAAATACACATGGTATAACGAATAGTGTGTAACGAGATAGAAAATCGTCTACATTGATAGCTGGGTGAGGAGTTTCTCACGCATAATACATTGTTTGAAATTTTACATAGGATAGATAGAGAGCGGCAACTTTTTTCTTTTCAAAATCTAAGATCAATGGTTTGTACGGGTAGCAAACAAAATTTATGTATGCGCTTAATTCTATAATATCAATGTAATCGAATGTAGACGCGTTTTTCATTAGATTATTTTGTTTATCAATCTGGAATGCTAACACAATGTAACAAGGACGCTCTATCGCTGATGTAGTTTTGATTAGCCAACTGTGATCTGATGCAGTCGCTAAACTCGGTTGTTGATATAGTAACCAGGTGCGAAATTGAATTGGAGCGTATTTCATTTGCTTGATTCGAGTTAATAGTGCAACCTTCGCTCTATCGCTAGTCTTAATAAACGGTACGTTCCAGGCAACCGTATGCAAAGTTAAATGAATGGATTCATCTTTCCCAGCTATAAAAGCGTTCTTATTTGTGCTCACTCTAATCAAAATGAGCTCTTGAGTGCTGTGTACTATACTCTTTGTATAGTCTTCCATGAATTCAAATAGGAAACGTAATGGAATGGCGAATGAAAATTCAGTTGTTGTTGTTGTTGTTGATGGTGTTGTAGTAGTAGTAGATGGATCAGTGATGGTGATGTCTCTAGTGAAAGATTTCAAATCGTTCAAGTTCAATCTGCTAGTGCTGTATGTGCAGTCTGAACGAATATTTTCCAAACTTAATAAAGTTGTAATAACGCATGTAATGCCTGGTAATCTGATTATATCCATTACATTCCCATTTACTTCATATCATAACTCGGAAAATAAAAAAAGCAGTCCACCTAGACAAAATTCGAGTGCAGGGGATACGCGCCCCTCGATCATTAGGTAACTCTCTGATGGTAAGGTAATTACATCTTTTTGCTGTATTGGAATACATATTTCATCATTCGATCCAAATTTCGAACTGGAATATGGTTTATGCATGTGATACTCTAAACCAGTGATTGAATCATCCATGTATGTATTACTTCCATTGATTCTTAGAATATTTTCCATTTTTATATATATTTTCTTTTTTTTCTTCGTTTTATCAATTCACTTTATCACTTTGTATCCTAAAGATTTTAAAATACGTATACTTATACTTTTCTTCGATAATTGTTTCTTTCCTCCGCTATTTATACTTTTTTCTTTAGAAGATGATGATGGTGATGATGATGAATAGTGCGAGGAGTGATGTAACATTGATTATGCTTTTATCATATATTACAGGCATGATATAATACTATAAAAAACAAATTGTTAAATGTAAGTTTATTATAACTTCTTCATTATCGAAATCAATCAATCAACCGGTTTGATCGGTTATATATATATTTATATCTGAGAGATAAACGGTAGATACCGGTAAATATATAATCGATCTAGGATATTCAACAATTTTATAACACGCCAGTACATTCAAAGGAAATGAATACATAATGTGCATGGGTGATCCGTTTATATATCCTCTGGCAGCTATATTACAGTTTACATTAAGTATGTTAATAGATGATATCTGAATAGTGTTAGGACTGGTATGAATTTTATTCAGTTCTAAAAGGAGGTGTTTTTCATCTCCATTAAATCCAAGTAACGATCCAATACTTTGTGTATAAGCATTCGAAAAACTATGTAATATTTACTCTTCAACAAGCATTGTAACGTACGTTCATCCGCTTTTAATACGATAGTATCGTCCAAGTTCTGTTTTAAATAGTCTTCTATATCAGTAATTTTGTAACATCCTTCCAGTAGCTGAATAGATTTCACTTCTCCTTTTTTCAAAGATGATGTTCCCTCGTAGTAGTATAACTTGTTACATTCCTTTGTTATATTACGAATTGAATTATAACTAGTAAATGAAACCATTCCGATAGTCCATCTGTAAGCCTCGTTTAATACCAATGGAGGAAATATTGTATTGGTTATATTCCCATTTTTTCCACACAATTGAAATAAATACAAAGACATATCGTTCGATTAGTAAATAATGAAATTTTTTATTTTTTACAGTATATATATATATGAATCATAATTACGCTATCATCAGGGTTATTTATATTATTTCATTCTTCTTCTTCTTTTATCGAATTCTGATATTGATGCTGGTAATGTGTTGCATAGAAAATGTAAACATAAAGCTCCCCAATTTACTGTATTATACTTTTGATATGCACTTCGATTGTATAGAATCTGTATATCAAGATCGTATCGATGAAAGTATTTAATTATCTCCGAAGTTGGTGATAGGTTTCCAAAGCTATTAAAATATTCTATATGATGCCCTCACTTTCTGTATGCTACCCAGTGGGTTCCAGATCCAGTTTTTGAGTCAAGGTTAACTATAGCTGATTCATTATAGTGTGGTTTGGTGTGTGATAGTCCATTTCGATCATATACATTTCTAAAGAAGGGTATACATAATTCATGAGCGTACTTTAATATATCCATATCATGTAATGGGTAGTTGTTCAGTATGGATTAACATCGAAAAAAAAAAAAATTTTTCTCCCTTCATGATTTACATATAGTCCTAATCTGCTTTGGTGAAGATGTAAATATAAACCATTTCCAATTGATCTATCGATACTAGAGAGTCTGCTTCCTGATTTGAAACTACATCTGGCTTCATTTACATCTTTTAACGCCTTCGATGTAGTTGATACTGTAGCTGATATACCTCCGAGAGCAGCTAGTATAGGAATTAACAGTAGCGCACCTCCGGTCTTGTTAATTGGAATTATTCGCGGTGTATTAATTTCCAATACAACATTATTCGGATTCTAATAGAGGTTTTGAACTACATCGACAGCTTTTGCAGTTCTACCAAGTATAGACTTTTCTTTACAAACGGCTTTATGCGCTGTTTTTAATACATCTCGAAATGATAATTTTTTTCTCGATATCCTCTTCTTTCGCTTTTGTACACCGCGACCAATCACTTTTTGTTGTTGTCCTCATTGTTTCTTCTTCGATCCACTACCACTAGCATAGCATCCGCTTCCAAGTGTTTGTTTAAGTTTCATTGCATTCGTAGTTAACTAAGCGGCAGCTTTTTCTCCAAAACTACTATCTCCAGCTGTAACATGTTCCTAAGCTTTATTTTCTAATACTTTATCAGCTTCTGCTCTCTGCTCGTCATTCCCTTTATATATATTATATGCTATATTGTGTTCTCCACAAGTGCTATCCAACAAATTTTTACCAGGATCTTCGCGTTCCAATCGCTCCTTTAAACATGTACCTGGACCGCAATATTGATATCCTCTGGGAACATGAAGTTCGAACGGTAACTTGTCAATAATTTTATTAACTATAGATCCAAAACCAGCTTCACCATGTATACGTCTTTTAGTTTGAAAATTCCTTCTTTTTCTTCTTCTTCTTCTTCTTATTCTAGTACTATCGTTTCTTATTCGTTTATTCATAAGACCAACATCAACATCATCATCATCACACTACTTTATATATAAATACCTTTACACTCCTCAACTCTTTGTATTTATATAGTTTTTTTCTGATTGTTCACTCGCGTGTGTACAATGAAAGTGATAGCTCAATCAACTCGTTTACCATTAAATAATGACGGGTTATCATTGTTTGAAACAGCAGCAAATGGAGAAGGTACTCATTTTAAGCATAACGTTCTATTTCCAAACAATATATGTTGTTTAGTGGTGGGACCAAGCAGGTGTGGAAAGACCGATATCGTGTTTACCTTATTAACTCACTCAAACGGTCTTCGTTTTGATAATGTATATGTATACAGTAAATCGTTGTATCAACCGAAATATGTGTTACTAAAACAACTATTTTCTCAACTACTAGAAATTGGTTATCATACCTTTTCCAATGAAAGTGGAATAGTCTCACCGGATGATATTAAACCACACTCTGTACTAATATTCAATGACGTTTCCTTGGATAGTGATCAAGTGATTATACAAAAATATTTTTCATTGGGGCGACATAAAAACATCGATTGTTTCTATCTTTGTCAAACGTATGTGAAAATTCTGAAACAAATGATTCCTGATAATGCAAATTTCCTAGTGCTATTTGCGCAGGATGATGTAAACCTACAACACGTCTATAAAGAACATGTGAATGGGGATTGTATGTATAAGACGTTTAAAAGTACGTGCATACAATGTTGGCGAGAGAAATATGGATTTCTATCGATGGATAAGGAAAAACCTATAAATAGTGGAAGGTATCGATGTGGATTCGATCAGTATATACTAGTTAATCAAATTGATAACGATGATATTAACTGAGAAATTGAAGATAAGAAGGTGGAGAAGAAAAACGATGATGATGACAACATCATCTAAGTTAAATAATAATCATCGTTTCAATACATTGAGTCAAATTAACGAAGAGATACATGTTAAAAATGAACTAGATAAATTACATGAAAACATCACTAACAAGTATAGAGCGTTTAAAGATAAATGGGAAGAAATTGCTAAACCTTTGAGTGTTGTATTAGACCCAATTAGCAAACCGTTAACAGACATTCATGATGTTGTTTTACAGCGAAGAACGGAAAAGCAACGACAATGAGAGCAAACACGTCAACAACAACAACACCTGTTTACAAAAGAAATTCCTGAAACATCAATGATGATTAGTGAAGACGTTGAGAAAGATTATCCGGAAGATGGGAAGGAGGAAACAGTTTCTGCAGAACAATAGCTCTTGTTGGATAGTATTACATTTGATGATCCAGTCTTCGGAATGCAGGTAAACTGACAAACTGGAGAAATAACTTTAGGAAAAGTACCAATTTCATGGATGGATAAAGAATTGTATTTGGATAACGGTTTGAATAGAAGAATGTATCCGTTAACATCGGGTTTACTTCATTTGTTAACAGTGAAAAAGGTAAATAAATTGCATTATACCGATGCGGACTTGCAAGTATATAAACAGTTACTGGAACATAGCGGAGCACATTTAAAGTCAAACGATTCGTTAAAAGGAAGTCAAAAAAAATTCGAAATATCGCGGATATTATTCAACCATTATTTCATACGGGTAATTACAAAAAGTTAGCTAGTAGTCCCTCAGCTAGACCTTCCATCAGTAGCAAAGATAAAGATATCATGAAAAAGAGGGGTGGTAAGAAGAATAGACAACGATGAGGACGAGAACGACGTATGATATTATCAGCACTGCTCTACGAATATTGGGACGATCCAAATGAATTGGTAGAACGGTTGCAACTATTACAAGCAAGTAGAGCTAGTGGAAACACCAGATTGGATAATGAAATATTTTCCATAGAAGAAGAATTAGTCGAAAGCAGATACATTCGTTCACCTGATCTGAAAATTCGTGGGTAGATAACGCAAATTTAGAGAATATTTAGTAATAATAATAACAGCGAATACAGCAACTACGTGGAAACAATGCCTCTGCATAAGAGCAGTAAATATATGTCGGAAGGTGGTAATGTAGCACCAGCTACTATCGAATTAGACGCTAGTGGAAATTATAATTTCAAAGGAAGACGTCTGTTAAATATTAATAACGTTCTACATCGAGATCAATTAAACGATAATGAAGTTGTAACTAGAAAACATTTACAGGAATCGCTCTCGTAAGCTAGTTTAAAAGATCATGTTAAAGACGCTCTTGTGGATAGTGTATACATACAATCGAATTATGTAAGTTTTCTATCTAAACGATTGGTGAACGTTAGTGATGGAAAAGATCCGAAAGATGTTGTTACGAAACGTCAAGTTAACAATCTGATAGATGATGCGAAAAAGGAAATGGAAAATCGAGTTAGAGCAGTAAAAACAACACTGTATGATGTTGATAAACGTATTGGTGCGGAGAAGGTGAATCATGAGACGCGTGTGAAATCGATAGACGATAAAGTACAGAAAGTTATCGCGAGTGAACAGACACACTATAACGAACACAGTCACGTCCTTCACACTATTCTACAGTAGAGTCTACCTACATTAGAACAAACTATCAACGGTAAACTGGAGATGATAAATAAAAAGTTATCTAATATATGGGAAAACTTGGATATGTACAGTGCATGATTCGTTAAAATCAAAGATGATGTTCATCAGTAAAAGGGAATATTAAATACACATTGCACGTGGAGTATGGCTGCAATCAAAGAACTTACAGAAAAAACATTACCATTGGGTATTATAAACATAATCACCTCACTATATAACTTTCGTTTTCCCTTAATTGTTTCTGGGTGAAGGTCCTCCCTTGACAAGCCCAATTAAAAGGGGAAAAAAAATAAAAAAGAAAAGTTACTCACAGTTGTAATGAACATTAGTAACAAGATTTTTCTTTTCTTTCTGATTGCACTGATATTATTGCAATGTCATTTTCAAATGCTCGCTTTTAAAATTCAATGGGAAATTTTTCACTGCCTTTAATTTACATTCTGATATCCTTTCATTGCTTCATGTCTGATAAGAGTATGCATATTACGGTTATATCTGATGATTCAAACCTGTTTTCATTATCAAATATACACATGTTTGGATGTGTCATGTTTCTCGACAACCTCTCGAAAATAAAGAGTATGCCCCAACAGTGTTCTTAGACGTCAGTAATGCCTTTGATAAAGTCTGGCACAAAGGCTTCCTCCATAAAATCTCTCCCCACTTTCCTGCTCCTCTAAGCCTACTGATATCATCCTACCTATCCCAACGTTCCTTCCAAGTATTCATTGGAACTGTACATTCTGGTACTCACCCAATAGCTGCAGGCGTTCCTCAGGGCAGCGTCCTTGGCCCTACTCTTTTCTTATTATATACCATGGATATTCCTCAAGCCTGCAATGTCATGACAGCGCTTTTTGCAGATGACACAGCCGTAACAGCATGCAACATAAATTATGACATTGCAGTCAGTAATGTCCAAAATGCAGTCAATCAAATATCCACTTGGGCCATGTGGTGGAAAATTAAACTGAACCAATCGAAGTCAGTCAGGGTGGACTTCGCGCTGCGCCCCCACCATTACATTCCTACGATCATCAAAGGTTCTCTGGTCCCTACTGCCAGTCATGCACGCTATGTACGTCTACACTTGGACTGCAAGCTCAATTGGCAGGAGCATGTTCGCGCCAAAAGAGACCTCCTGAACATGCAGTTCGACCAGTTCCACTGGCTTATTGGATGGCGTTCAAATCTCAGCCTGGTCAACAAGAAGCTGATCTACACTATGATATTCAAGCCCATGTGGACTTACGGATGCGAGCTCTGGGGAACCACTTGCGATTCAAACAGACTTATTATTGAGCGGTTCCAAAACAAATTTATGCGAATAATAACGAAGGCCCCGTTTTACCTCACAAATGACCAGCTCCGTAGGGATCTCGAGTTGGACCCCATCAGTGAGACGATCAGGAAAAAGTCAACCCGTTACGTACAGAGACTTCATAATCATACCAACACGGAGGTCGTACAGCTCCTGGATGACCAAAATGACACACACCGATTGCACAGACGCCACCCGCTTGACCTTGTCAATTGAACTTCGTTTAATGTGACTAGTTGTAACTCCGTTTATGTAACCTACTTTAAATAGTGCTAGCCACTTCCTTTAAATCGCCCGTGTACTTCTCTTTGTTCTAATTTGGTAAATGCTGTACTAATTTAGCAGTTCCAAATAAGTAATTAATGAAAAAAAAAAAAATATATTTATAAAATCAGCAATCAATTAAAACTAGCCTTTATTTTAAATCATTTTTATTCATTTCAAAATGAAACGTATCAACTTTCAATAAAAATAAAAAGTAAAATATTGTTAAAATTTTAATTATTTCAGATTGTAAAACGTTTCTGCATAGAACAATTTGCAACGATTGCATGGCTATCAATGTTTGCATAGAGAATTATTATTAATCGATTTGTCGAATGTTTATTTATTATTCAATATATGCGTTAAAAGACCCATTCATTTTTTTTAACGTAATAAATATCATTTATAGTAGAAAATTTCTATAAGTATTCATGTTATGTAGCATTTAGTTGCTTGAAAAAAAAAAAGAAAGTTATATAGAGAAAAAGTATATAATTTATTAATGAACTCATATATTATTTTTTTATGTATAAAAATTAACTGAATTTTTTTTTAAAATAAAAAATACAAATTTAAAATCTTGCATTTTTCCAGTATTGAGTATTTAGGAAAGGAAACTTAAATTCTGCACGTGAAAGTTAAAATTTTTTTCTTTTCAAGAGTGCGGGGCCCTCTAGGGGTTGGAGCCCGGGGTTATAGCCCGCTTAACCGTTCCTTGGATCCGGCCCTGAGCCCAGAGAAAATCCAAAACAAGGGAGGAAAAAACTGTTCTCATCATCAGTCGCCTTTAATGTTAATTTGACATTAAATTCTTTAGGGAAAAAAAACAGCATAAAAAATGGTGTTCGAATAAAACATATACGCATTAAGGCGGGGCTAATTTCCTCGTTGATATAAAAACAAAAAGAAAAAAAAAGGCGACCTTTTGACCATGTTCGCGCGCCGTACTAACAGTAACATATTGCTTTTGTAGAAATGAATCAGGCGATTTTCACGCTTATGCTCGCTTTTAACGATGGGACTATTTCGCGAATAGATAAAAAAGATTCATAATTATGCTTCAGTCTGCGGCTAATCATTCAAAAATGACGCATCGCTGATGACGACATTTTCTGCAGATTACATCGACAGTTGCGTAACAAATGCGTTAAAGTGCTCTCGATACAGTTTGTTTTCTCCAAATTAGTGATCGAGATTGTTTTTTTTTTATTGTTTTTTATTTATTTATTTTATTTTTTTGTTCTTTTATTGAAACGGAAAAAGAAATATTACTAATTGTTGATCTCGAAGTTGCAATAGAGTATTTAGGAAAAAAAGAATATGTTGCTCGATATTTGATATATTTCAAATACTTGTAGCCAGCCTACGTCCAATAGCTGATTTAGTGCTGGTCGAAGAATTATTTAAAAAAAAAATTGATGAAATTAATTTTTTATAACGTGTAATTGTTAGATCTTTGTAGCAGTAACTTAGAGGCATTTTGTTTTAGTAAAACAATTGGCTTATTTTTTTTTTTTAATTTAGAGGAAATTTACTGGGGGCCAAAATATTACGTATAAATTCGCTAAAAATTTAATTTTAGCCGCAAAATTTTCCTAATACTCATTTCTGGTTATGTTAAGGAAGTGGCAAGGTGTCCATCATTTTTTAAATTTATTTAGCGAGCGTGGATCCGGTTTTAAAAATGGCGCACATTTTTAAAAATTATTTGTGGAAAATATTTTAGGCTATTTCTTGAAAATTGGTATGAAAGTTGACTAAAGGTAAAAATCCAAATTCTTTTAACAATTCGAATTTCCATCGTCTCGGTTTAGCAGTGAAACAATTTACGAACCAATTTTTTATTGGAAATTTTAAGCACAACAGTTTACCCTTCATCGTCTAATTTTTAGCGATATGTAGGGGACTTCTAAAATATTTTTTGGTCTAGTCATCTGGACAATGTATACTTTTCCTTATAAACATATTTGAACAATGCGTTGAAACTCGTTTTTACATTTTTTTAACATATGCCTCTTTCTAGTGGCGTAAATTTTCGTACTTGGAACTTTTTTATCATTTCATACATTCGAAAAAGGTTCTTTCCTACTCTGATATTCTTGGCATCCTGCATCCAAAAAAATTGGCTGTAAGTATGCCAAACAAATTTATACATATTTCATACCTGTGTGGTGAGCTCTTTTCGTTTTGAATTACATTCCTCTTTTTTGTTCTTCGACAATGACAGTCCGCTGTTTTTTCTCTTATCGAAACGTTGTTTTTTAAGATTCGATAAACAGAAAAAGCCATTTCTCGCCTATTCTCCTTTGCATCCAATTCCTTTTTATTCTCACTGGACAGTATTCAATATGCAGAGCTTCGACTCGCTACCGGTGCTTTTCAAACATCTCCTATCACAAGTCTTCTCTGCGAGGCAAGTGTAAATGTTTGAGCTGGTAGCTCTGACGTCACAAGCCTCGAACCGTGTGCAGAGGGCAGAAAGTAACCGATTATAAATTAACACAAGTATATTATTTAAAGCCTGAAACTAACAAAAGTTCCCGCTCGCCCCCGCCCATTGCGCTACCGCGATCTTTTTTTTTGAAAATATTTCGAAGTCTATGTAATATAAATTTAGCCTAAGTATATAAATTTTTTAATATTTATATCATTGCATATGTCGTTGTATTCGATCGTGCGTCAAGGTCATCAAGTCTGCCAGGATCTTGCCTGTCATATCTTTAGTTGAAACCGCTTCACATGTACACACACCTACCTAATCATACTTAAGCCAAAGAACACCTATCAACTTCGACGACCAGGCACACCTGCAACCAGCTTTCACCAAAAGAATGTGGTTTTTCTAGTATAACCCACCCTCTTCAAAGACATGCAATGAGTTAGAATCTCGAACGGATCTGATCGGGCAGTTAGTATTAGTGTTATGTTAAACGTGTGGAATTTGTTGAAGCTGTGTTTTTCACGCGTTATTAAAAAGTTCTCAAGAACGTTAAAGGCAGTAATTTCCTACGTTTTTTCTCTTTTTTCTTTCTCTCTTTATTTTATGTTTTTTTTTTCTCTCTTATTGCTTGTTATTTTTTTCGTTCTTGTTTTCTCTCTTTTTTTTAGTAAAAATATTACAATAATAATCAAACATGAATAACCATACCGAATCGAATGAGATTAATGTCGCTGATTTTATTCAAATTTTTTTTGTAAGTGATAAAGATAATGTGCTATGTTTCCGAACGAATTTCCAAATATACATATGCCGCCACCACCACCATCAGCAGAAACATCACTACATGTCCCATCGCAACAATCATTCTCAGATTTTATTCCATTGGTTACATCAACACCTTTAGCATCTCAGGTAACGTCACAAGATTTGCAGACTCCACCGTTAACGCAATTACCGATTCTACAAGATCAAACAGAGTATAGTCCAACAATGATGGAATTACCTAAAGAAATAGCTAACTGAAAAACAGTCGTCTACGTTAAAAATCCTTATGATTCCGAAAATAAAAATAGTTTTATGTATGCTGTTTTAGCGAAATTTACAACAAAACCATTATCGATGTTGCAGTACAACATTCTGCAGAAAGTATACGATTTCAGCTTTATTCACTTACCGATTCGATCGCTAGCAGACATTGAAACGTTCGAAAGAATAAACGCCGTATCAATCAACTTATACAAGTTAATAGAAACCGACTATACAGATCAAAGTTCGTGCAAGTATAAAATAAAAGCTATGTATGCCTTCCGAAAAGCTCACAGTTTGTTAAATCATAAACATCACACGAACATATTATATTGCGGATCTAATGGAGATTATCAATTTGCGCGGACAAAAAAATTCAGTCGATTGTTGCGGATCCAGACGCCGAAAGCGAAATTTATTTGCTGGTCATATCAGGATCGTAGAAAATGGAGAAGGCAGTGTTGCCAAACGGACCCCGCGCCGGGAAATCGTTAGGAAAGAAAAAGAAGAATAAGAAGATCTCGTATCTATGAATACCGATTACGAACATAATAATACTCGCATGTGTGACGGAATAAGTTGGCGTAATATGCGTTGTATGTAAATAAAGACATATTTTTCTTATTCACACATATATTTTTTTCATAATATTTTTTACATTGTTTCATACAAAATGCATGTAAACTTTATTACAATATAATAAATATTATTCATATATTTACATTTATTATTTCATAAACTTGAAATTTCGATTGTACTATCCTTGTTAACACATTCCCAACTTCCTTTTGTGCTAATTCCTCTCGGTCCATTCCTTGATTAGTCAAGATTCAATATTACGTATTTGCTCATTTAAAATATCAGTTTTTCCAATTAGTTGAGTCGTATCCACAACATAATGTACTTTTTCCTTTTTAATTTCTTCACGAACATTATCTAGAATCCCACTATAACATTTTTCTATTTCTTCACGCTGTTTATCCATTATTTCCTTAATAATATGTTTATCCAGCAATACAGTCACTTTTCCGTTTAAATCGTTTATTAAACTTCTAAATATACTAATTGTACTTTTCGCATCATTTTCATGCTTCGAAAGTTCATTCGAAACCATATTTAATTTATCCGATAATTCGTGTATCTTCTCGCTACTTTCTAACGATGCGAGAATAGATTTTAATCGCTTATACGAAATCACTTCAGTTTCAATCAGGTCTATATTCACAGTGCTCACATTTAGCAATCAATTTCCTTTAAAATTAAAATTTCCACTCGAATCCAATTCAATATTGGCAGGCTCAGCAATTCCTCCTTCAGGTATATATTTTCCACTTTTATGCAATGACATTATCATATAATTACTCTATTTCAACACTTTAAATTAAATAAATTCTAAAAAACAAAAAGAAATCTCCAGAATTCTATATTTATAATCAAATTACAGTTTTTTCTCAGATTCGAAAGTAGTATGTTGATGCAGTTGCGCTTCTAGGGTAAGTAATCTATTGTAAAGATTATCTAGAACCCAATCATGTTCTCTAGTAAAACTTTTCTCTAATCTATTGAGTTCTTCTCTATTATTTACAAGCACAGCGTCGAATCGTTTTATATTATCATTAATCTTATTAATTGCAGTATCTATCACAGTATCCAATTGTTCAATAGTTTCGTCAATCATTTTATCCGCGGTTACTATTTTATCGCTAAATTGTTGTATATTATTATCAATCTTTGCATTCTCAATTTTTGACACTTCGCATAACGTCGTACTTATTGTTTTTATATCACTATCGAGTTTTTTAACTGATTCTTTCACGTCGGCTAATTCACTCAAAAGTGTCTTCACCTGATCATCTATACTTCCAAATTTGGAAAGATATTCACCCTTACTAGTCTCAATTCGTTCTGCTAAATTATTAATACCTGCATTGGGTTTATCATAATCGTATTTATTTTTCAAAAATGCTGAATTAGTTTCCTCTGTAATTAATTGTTTTAAATTATCAATATTTGTTTGAACTTCACTCATAATTATTTCCTGCATAGACCCTTGAATATTGCCCGACTGACCTAAGGTGACTACATCTTTTAATTCAATACCTTCAACTGCATTAATTATTCGTCTTCCTGAAATGCTAACATGATCGTCGGATAAGTTGATTTTTTCCATAAGCGCATTTATAATGGCTGCTTTAAAGATATCAGAGTACAGAAGAAATTTTATCTGTTTGTATGATATTGCTTCAGACTCAGCAGGATCGTGATATATCGTACTAACATTTAGTATTCGTTTTCCTTTAAAATTATAATTTCCACTCGAATCCAATTCGACAGTAGCACCTTCGCTAATTCCACCATCAGGCATATATTTTCCACTCTTATGAAGAGGAATAACAAAACGTTTACTAATATACTATTATCGATCCAGGAATTTTCTGAACTAGGAAATTCTAGCCACTTAACTAGTGATTTTCTGCCTTGACGTCGAATAACATGTTCAATTAAATACACGTTGGGGTAAGATGTTTTTTGTAATTCTTCAGCATAAAAAGTACCAACTAACGGTTTACCGGTTCTATCTTTTAACGTATACGTCGTAGGAAAAGTAGAATTCACTGTATTTATAGTAAATAATTCACTTCTACTAGTGTTAGCACATTACTTATAGGTAATATAGTTGATTGCTTTTCAATTTTCATTATAGCTTATTTATTCACTTAATAATCACTATCAACACTGACTAAAAAAGTATAAATACATCTATATATAGCGGTAAAACTCGCAGACTCGTGTGATAAAAAGTATATATATATATATATATATATATATATATAGAAAAAAATATTTCTGAATATGCCGAGAAAACAACGAAAATTTAACATATTAAAAAAGAAAATAAAACATGGTTGCGGTCTCGGAACTGTGTTGAATAGAGTTATAGATAACCTTCCATTTCAGTTGCATTATTCGGGTTATAATTATTTAGGACCTGGTACAAAGTTAGATCATCAACTAAGTTGTGGTGTAGCTGGTATAAATCCACTAGATGAAGCTGCTAAAGAACACGATATAGCATATAGCAAGTATTCTGATAATAAAAATCGTGCTGAAGCGGATAGATTATTAGAAAATAAAGCCTGGGAACGTGTTAAAGCATCAGATAGTAGTCTCGGTGAAAAAGCGGCTGCTTGGATAACTACGAACGCTATGAAAGTAAAACGTAAATTAGGAGGTAGATGTCGTTCTGGTAAAAAACAAGCTGCGAAACGGAAAACTAAATCAAAATCCTCGAAAAGAAAAAACTTATATTTCAGAGACGTGTTAAATGTAGCGCGGAAAGCTGTTCGAAAAGAAAAAACTCTTAAAGGACGTATGAAAAAAGCGATTACAGCAGTTAAAAAATTAAATCCTATAGTAGCTGATAATGATAATGTTCGAATTATTCCGATTACCAAAACTGGAGGAGCTCTCCCTCTTATCCCCTTATTAGCAGGTATTGCTATATTGGATGAAATTTCATTGTCAGTATCATCAATAGCGAAAGTAGTGAAGGATGTAAATGATGCTAGAAAAAATTTTAAATCAGGCAATGGTCTACAAATTAATAAAAAAATTGGAAAATTATTTACGACCATATCGAAGTGGTCTTGGTTTGTATTTAGCTCCATGTAGTGGCGGTGCGAGATGTAACCAGTTTTTTCGAGGTTAATTCTATACCTAGAAATAAAGCGTTAACAAATTTCGATATTTTATTTTACGCGAAAAAGATAAAAATTCTGAATTTTAGAGAAGTTTTTGATCGAGATGGGCTGCCTACCAAACCTAAGAAAAATAAGTGTGCGATTGTTAATATGGATTCGCAAAAAGGTCCTGGAACTCATTGGACTGCTTACGAAAAATATGGAAAATGTGCAGAATATTTCGATAGTTATGGTAATCTATCTCCCTCCACAGAGCTAGTTAATTATTTACGCAAATACGAACCAAAGATTGAGATTTTCTACAATAGACGCGCGTATCAAAGTTATAATACGGTTAATTGTGGAGAACTATGTTTAAGATTTCTAACAAATACATTACCTGCCCCTATTTGATGATCGAAAACGTTAAAATTAGTATATAAGCATATGTACATTTGTAAATTTTTTTCGAATATTATTGTATATATTATTATGCGAATACAAGTTCTTAAAATATAGTTTGTGTGTTATTATATCGTCATGTCGTACTTATTTCAATTAAATGGTAAAAAAGGTAATTTGATTAGTAATATATATCCCCCCTTATTATTAGCAAATAGTCGTCAATGGAGTATTGGATTAGTATCGTTAACCACATATCATTCTATACATAATATCACTCTTGAATGTAATACGTTATATTACTACGATTCTGATCTTGCAGTAAAAAATAATGAACCTCCGAAATTAATTATATTACCTAGCCGATGTTATGAAGTGGGTGATATAGAAGAATACTTACGAAAACAATTAGATGATGATATTATTATAAAAGACGACGAAAGAACGTTAAAGTGTCTTATACAAAGTAAATATTACATAAATTTACCGGTCCACGGAGTATTGAACCACTTTTTGGGTTTTGGTGGAGTTTCAGATGTTTTAAAACCTCTAATGATACATAACACTATACAAATTACACCGATTAATATATTGAATGTGTATTGTAACATAGCAACAGGCGGATATACGAATGGAACATCGTCTCATCTTATTTACAGTTTTCCCCTTTAAATATTGCGCCTAGGTATAAAATTACAGAAAACCCGAAAACAATTATTTATTTACCCGTGAGTACAGATTATATTTTGGAGTTAAATGTACATATAAAAGATCAAAACGGAAATATCGTTGATTTTGTTAGTGAACATTTAATTATAAATTTATATCTAACCAGATTGTAATCATCTTAATAACGTTTAATATGCCTATCATATATACTAATAAAGGTATATATATATAAGCGCTCTCAAACGCCTATTCGAAGTAAAGAAAAGCATATAAATAGAGAACGAAAAAGAAGAAAAGCGTTGAGTAGAAAAAGTATTCGTGTACTTAAGTCGTTGGGTTACACTGTGTTAGTTGAGTAAGATAAGTTCAGTGCAGTGCAGTATAATGGAACATATATTACAAATTGATTCAGCCAATACCCTTACGGATGATACAGTTGCCAGTTATGAAATACATACTCACAAACCTTATGCAAGTTCAAAATTTGGATTTAGCGATGAAATAACCCGTTCAGCAAAAGGATGTTATTACTTTCCTGTCAGAACGTTATTTACTTCTACAAGGTACAGTTTCCCCATCTGTAGATTTTTAAATGAACGGACCGCTATTTTTATTTTCTGAATTACAGTATGAAATTAATGGAAATACTATAGAATGTGTACGACACCCTGGAATTACAACTCTCATGTGTAGATTATTATGTTCGGAAAATATCAAATCAGATTACAACTACAGTACATGCGCTCTAAATTCGGAAGAATTAAAAGTATTTACACGAGAAATTGCTGATACCTCAACCCCCTCAACATCAACAGCTACCGAGGGAAAATTATTAGAATTTCAATTTATTATTCTTTTACACTACATATTCGGTTTTCGCAGAAGACTATAGATGTGCTATTGTACACGCAAGTCAAAAAATTGTTCTCATCCATGCCAACAATGACAAAAATGCATTTACCGCAACATACAATAAGTCAATTAATGTAACATTTCAAACAATTGCATGGCACATACCGTTTGTTAAATTGAGCGATCGAGCGAAAATATCCTTACTTAATCGAATAAAGAAGATAAAGCACGCGCCTATACAATTTAGAGCTTGGTCTCTTTCTCATCAACCGGCTCTGCCTACTGTTTCAGAGCACAGTTAGGTAATCAAATCAACATCAACGATAGAACGTCCTCGTTTCATTATTATTGGATTTCAAACGAATAAACAAAATAATTTAACCACAGATAGTTCTACATTCGATCATTTGAATATAACTGAAATTTGCGCCTACATAAATTCAACAAGATATCCTTACAAAGTAATGAATTTAGATTTTGATCAAAAAAGATTTGGAAACTTATACTTGTTATATTTTTTATGTAACTGAATCTATCCATGGTTTTCGTTTTCAACTTTCAAACCAAGAAAGAACAAACGTATTGATTATAAAATCTTTTTCACTAGTTTCAGCAAATCATTTCAACGAGAATAATAATTACTATAGTGTACTGTATACATTTCCATTTTCATATGGGATGCAAAAAACAACTTAGTTTATCTATTACTATTACATGCGCCTTGTATGTTTAAACAATTGTTTACATTACTTCCTTATTCGTCAGTAATTACCGGTTTTAGCGCAATATGAATAACTGGATATTTTTACGTTTTTAATATACTTCTAATCCGAGAGAAAGGAACTGGCCCCAGTATTCTCCTTAGATCCATTAGGCTTAGTACCATTATGGAAAGCTTAACTTCACAATCCATGATACCTTATCAAGGATAACCATGGGACTTACTTTACTTATACTTCTTCTAAAAGAAAAAAATCGCAGAAAAAGTTGCTTTATTAGCTAGTTTGATTTGAATATATATCAAAAATCCTATAAACAAGAGTGATGCTTTATCATTATCTACAATATCATCTCGCTGGAACAACTACTACGATCCCTTTTATTCAAGTAAATAGAAAATATCACTGTGTTTAACATCGATATTATTTGTATTAATCGGTTGATATTATGAAATTCGGTTTAAAGATGAGTTTTCGCTTATCGAGAAATACTATCGCGATCCTAATAGATACATTAATAATAAGAGTTTATTCAAAAACGAAAAAAAAAAAAAAAATGCTATTTAATAATACATCTCAACATTACGCAATAATATACAGGTGTGTAAATATTACCAACACAATTTATGCATTTTAATTGGATACTGAACTATCCGATAGTAAAAATAAATGCACGAGCTACAATTAGAACTCTTTTATTGTAACAGATTATTTCGTTTAGCATGACTTTAGTTTGACTCGACCGATTCTTTTTGACCAGCATGTTAAATAAACATGTTTGGCTTTTTCGAGTATCTAGGTAAACTACAGGAGAAAAAAAAAAAGCATTCTATATAAAAAAAAATAATTATTTCAACTAAATTAATTAATCTTTTTTATTTCTAAAATTTATTCTTAAATGAATTCTTTTTTTTACATTTTCGGCACGCACGCACACGTACAATAGATAGATGGCCCAGTAATTAAGGCACTTAAATACCAAACTAGAAGTTATCTCGTTCTAAAACTTAAGTCACTTCCAGGTCTAGCCAGACTGAAATCAAACGAACTGAACAGCAGAAGAATATGGAGGAAAGATGACTGATAGAAAGGAACCGGCTCGCCTACTTCCATTAACACGGTTACTGCTTGGTACATACTGAAGTTCAACTTCACAACCCCGATTACATATATAATTAACGAAATATAAACTATTTCAAATATTTTGCTAGACTTAAATTTCGGTTATTTATTCATTCGCGTGAAAGTATACTTAAACAATTTCGATATAAAACTTAGTTTAATGAAAAAACAAAAATTTTCGTTAAATTTTATAATCACTATGGGCTGTTCAAGTTTTCTTAAAAAAAAAAAAAGCAATTTTATCCAAATGGTTCAGTCTCCTCAAATAAAGAGTAAAATGCATAATACAAATATTTTTATATAAATCTAATGAAATATTTTTTAGAAGTGTATTTATAGTTTTTATAAATACTAATAAAAATGTATTCCTCTGCCTGTTAGCTATTTTTAATTTTATTTCACAATAAATATATTTGCGGCTAGCATATCTGACATCGAAGTTTGACAAAAAAAACAGAGTTTACAAATACAAATAGAATTTATTTCTGTACGCTTGCGTGTATATCTCCAAAATTCTAACTCTTGACAAAAAAACCCGCATGCACTTCTATAATTTAGCAATTCGTTATAATTATTCCGATAAGCTTTCATTTTAAAATAATGTACCAAGTATTGGCTCAGGCATAACTATGATTAATTAAATTCTATAAGAAATTAGACGATGAAAAAGAATATAAAATCGGATTCATTTGCAATACATATTTTACAGCTGAATTTTTAACTTCACTACGTATGGCTATTGTACAAATACAGTGGAAATCGGTTACACCGACGAATATTGCCAGAGGAAGTCACAGAATTACATCTAACTATATGTTAATCTATATCAGTTACAATGACAAATTTCAATTATTACAACCAAAACTTTGATAGGCAAGTAACAAATTTATTGCTTGTAACGAGGTGGTAGAAAAATATTTAATTTTGAAAGGGTTTTGAAGATGAGTTTAACAAAAAAAAATTCGTCCCTTTATATTTTTCTATGAAAAAATAAATATTGTACAAATATATATATATATAGTAAGTTATAAAAAACAAATTTAAGAATAAAATGATTGCTTACATAGAAACGTTTTCGGGTACAATCCATCATTCATCAGCTACCCCGAAAATGTTTCCAATTGTAAGTAAGCAGTGTAATTTTATTCTTAAATTTGTTTGTTATATTTATATTTGTTATAGTCTACTCTATATTCTATATTAACAAACAGGATGTTTAAAGATTCTTTATTAAACAGATATATTATTGTTACTTTTTCTTTTGCTGTTGTTAGCTGACACATTAAGTGATTATTGTAAACTTAACGAGATTGATGAAAAACTATGAAAAGTAACAGGGAATATATTGAAAAATTATTATACTTTATTCGATATTAATGACAAAATGATCAGATTAACGAGCCTTCTTAATCGACTTTTACTGTGTATAATGAATTAAATTTCGTATACAGTGCAAGTTGCAGTTTAGACAGTTGCTCTTAATGTTGTAATAATGTAAATTATAAACGATACACGATAGTATACATAAATTTATATGTTACTCAATAACGTATGTTGTTACATTGATTGCCTTATTTTATCGTAACTATTTAAAGATAAACAGAGAAACCTGGTCCTTTAAAAAACAACAGATTTCAAAGTCTAGGTGAATTCTGAAAAAGAAAAAGGCTGATCCCAGCTAACGAACCTATATTTAGTAATGTTAATACATCTATACCGCCATGTGTAATTCGTTGAAAAACATTGATCAAATCGGTCCTTAAAACCCCTCTACTATTAAAAAAATTCAAACTTTTAGAAATATGGTTTTAGAAACTTTTAAAGGCAAGCGATTAACAAGGCGGCATTGCCCCGAACATTGAAAGACGCCAAACACAAATTTTTCCCCGATTCGAAATCTGAATTTCACAAAAAAACATTTGGTTACATCGATTAACTTCTCCATCAGACATTTAGAACGAATTTAAAAAGACAAGAATCAACGTTTTTCCTTAGATTAAACCATTTCAAATTTACATAGTAAAATCTTTAAAAGAAAAAAATTAATTTTAGAGCGGTAGAAGTAGACAGAAATAAAATTTTTTTCCTGTTCCCCCCCAAAAAACTACCATCGAAAATGACCATAACTTAAAAAGAGAACAAATATAATTTCACAGCTTGAAGAAAAATTTTAGTTTTCGTGCGCAATGATAAAGCTGTATTTTTGTCAGAAATTTTCCGGAAAAAGAAAAAGGATATGGGAAAAAACACGAGACAAGCGCAGGTAAGAATGATAGTGAATTACATTTAAAATTAAAATATCAACTTTCACAATACAATTTCGTCTCTTTCTCATTAACCGAAAACGAAAATCTAATTTGGTACAAAATTTTTAATAATTTCATTGCATTATTTTTAAATCGAACCATCGTAGCATAAAAGAGTCTTTAACTAAATAAATTTCCCTAAATTCGTTAAGACCAACACCGTGTTGTGCCATAAAATGCCATGAAGGTTATTAACGTGTAAAAACAAAACGGTTCTGTGTAATCTTTGTGATTACTATAAAAACGATCGAGTTACCGATTTTAGCTGCATCGCTGACTGTGAAGTACACTTACAGATTATTCGTTTTCATGTGTATAAAGTTACGCGGAAATTTTACAGTGCATAATATTTGTAAGTACACAGAAACTTACTAATGTTATTGCTCAAGTAACGTTCCAAAAAAAAAAATTTAAATCTTTACATTTTTTTTTTTTTTTGATGGAGGGAGAGGACAGTTTTTCATCTTTAAAAGCAGCAGTACATCGGTGAAATAGTGTGAGACGAAAATTAATTCAGTAATACGTTTATTGCAACTATAAACGCCTAATGTTTCATCGTTGTCGTTGAAAAAAGCACTTCGCCATCAGTCTGCGAAGTATTTTTAACTTAACATTATTTCGAAAATTACGATTAAAACAATCGCTATACAATTTAAGTTTTAATTAAAATTATTAATATCTAGACAAAACTTCAGCTACTTCAACAAGTGCAGCAGGTGAGATTGTTTACATTTATATAATAAAACAGATACGAGTAATATTATAATTTTTTTTTTTTTTAGATGTATATACATATTATTTACCGAATTATGCAAATAGTGTTGTGTGTATAGTTTAATTACATTTTAGTCAAAATATCAAAAAACAGGAAAATAATTTTTTATTAATTACTTAAATTTACGAATATTACATAATTTTAACGTCAACACAAAATATAATAAGAATAAAAAATAATGCATTTATAGAAATAATAGAAACAAGAAAAGAACACATATGGGGGGCATGTAAAAAAAATGCATATAATAAAATTATATAAAAGCAATTTATAATAAATGGCCAAAAGTTCGGTATCAATTTTTAACACAATACACGAGGAATAAGATATTTAAAAAAGACAGTGCATTGTACAGCTCACTTATATTAAGCATCATGCTAAAATAACCAGGACGAAAATGTCATGATTCTTCGTAAAAAATTCTGTAGCAAAAAAAAATATATTTTATTACGACATAGAGAAGTCGATGAAAGCGTAGGAGCAAAAACGTTACATAATCAACCTTAAAAGAATATTAATTTAATTCATTGTTATAGTGTTAACTAACTTGTACTCCTCCGATATTTTAGAAGTGAAATATCAATTTTCAACGATAAACAACTTCCATACTTCGATAATAACAGCGATAAATTTTTTACAATCTCTGATTTCCTTGTTTCTTAGATATACAATTCTATACACGAAATCTGCTCGGATATCGCGAAAAGGTACATTCATCGTCGAAGGTGCCTCAGGGAAATATCGGAATAGTTTGGAATCCGTGGAAATGTGTATTCCCTAAAACCTCCATTTGTCAAAAGTCGTGAAAAATTGAACGATTAAAAATTTATGTAAGATTTTCAACTGTGCATTATTGTTGAATGCTTTTAGCATATGAAAAATCTGTAGAAATAACGAATTGAAAAAGAAACTTTTAATTTACAAGAGAAACTATTTGATTTAGGGAAATCAAATTCTCTGTAACCTTTGAAACATTTTTTAAAAAAGCTATTATTTAATAGAACAATTCGATTGTTCTAGAACGGTTAAAAGTAAAATTATCAGTGCCATTTTCTGAAAACAAGATTTTTAAAAAATATTTTTTTATCCCATTAATTCGTTAAAGGGAAAAGAAAATAAAATTACGGTTTGTTTTATCCAAACTTTATTTTATCTTTCTTACAAAAATAAATTTAGACACACCGAGACGGCAGAATAGAATATATTAAAACGAAAATACTCGAAAAAATCATGTACAAATTTACACCGTTTGGAATTAGCGACTAACTTGAAGTTGACCATCGTATGAATATTACCGACTAGAACGAAAATCGCTTACGTTTAGCATATTTTGAGATTTAGAGCAAAGTATAGGTGACGATGTTGAGCCGGTCGATCGGTGTAGTATCGCATGTCATCAAATACGACAGGTATGTATTTCGTGGTGCTAAAACTAATGAAAATAGAACGGGTATTAATGGTAACAATAAAACGACGGAAGACCAATTTATTCGGACACCTCATGACAGGTGCAAAATACCAACTATTACGGACAATAATAATGGTACCCATCACGATGGAAGAAAGACCCCTTGGTTGAAAAATATCAAAAAATTGACTGGAATGAAGAGTGCAGAGGGTTTATTATTCGGAATAGCAAGGGACCGGGACTTATTTCATCGAATAGTCCAATCCGCGTACGGTGTTAAGCAATACCCGAATAATCGGGTGGCACGAGAAGATGTATTTTATCTTGCGTCGTATTAATCTGCGCGTGTCTTAAGATGAAATAATGCCTTTATAATGGAATGTATTTCGTCAGTTCCCATGCCTGAATTTAAAACATTGAGTAGAGAGGTCTGGTCATGTTCTTCAAACCGTTATAAATTGTTTTATTATTTATCTAAAACAAAAGCCGAATTTTCTACATAATTTAAACGCAAATCAATAGATGCGTTCAACCGTTTTCGGAACAGTACACTTCTATTCAGTTCTCAGCAACGTGCATAACTAACGGACCACCCGTAATTTAAAAGACCAAAACTTCCAGGGAATCAAATTTTAGTATACTCGTGTTTTTATTAACGATATCATTTTCAAAGTTTAATTTCTAAATAAAACTTCCACGTTAAAGAAGAAAAATGCTCGCTTTAATTATAAAACCGGAATAATAACTTAAATAGGATACTTATTGAGTTTAAATTATCTATCTCAGGAACTCGGCATCGATTCTTGATTGCTCGAAGTTGTCAAAAATTCATTGATGATTGCGGAAATTTTTTGCGGATTTGTGAGATGTATATGATGATCCGCTTCAATTACAACCAACTGAAAGCGCGGCGAATTTTTTTCGATTTCATTAAATATATGTTTAAACGTGTCTGTACGCGTAAATCCTGGTGAGCAAGCAATATGTAAATAGCGGCACTTTATTTTTTTGCTCAATTCTTCCATTAAACTAGGAGACGGAGGTCCTAAAAATGGTAACTAAAAACAGAACAGTTCATTAGATCAGCATAACTCTTAATTATAATTTTATAATAAATAAAAATATTAAGGAGCTGACATTGATGTGTATTTATTAATAAGTATGATAAATATAACTCATTACGCTACCCTAAAATTGTAATAAAATTACAAATTCGACACTTTTGATTCGCTATTATAATTCTTTAGCAAAGAAAAAATGCAAAAAAAAACCGGGACATTTTATTCAGAGTTTACAAGGATATTTTAATGTAAAATTCTTATGTTCCATCCGATAATACCACGATTGATTCCATAATTAAAAACAACTTTACAATGTTTATTGCCACAAGGGTACCAAAAATTAGGGGAAAAAAAACACGAAAAAAAACTATATTTTTACGAACAATAATATTTTACAAAAACAACGCGCAATTTAAAACCGTAAACTGTGTTTCCAATGTATGCACTTGTTCCGCATAATAAGTAATTGTTCACATTTCCAATAAAACTAATCGATTAACCGTCATCAATGAGGCTATCGTTTCAAAATGTTCTACATTTAGTTCATCTCTTATTGTGTTTTATTATGCTGATTTAAGTTGGTATTATATAAAAAAAAAAAATCGATTAACAATAATCGATTATATTTTAAAACTACTAAGGTTCGCTTCGCTCACCAATTGCCAAGGAGTCTCATGCTTTCCCTTGGATTGTACCTCGCAGCATTGTTAATTAGGTTACCGAAATATTAATTATGTTTATACTCCCGTATAAAATTATTTTGAAAAACATGACTGGAGCGAAACTGTTATAATAGCACTTGTTAAAAAAATATTTAATTAAGAACGACTTCTTATAGACATACGTCATCGCACTATTAATGGAATCGGATGATGATTTTTTCACAACTAGAACGATAAAATGGATGACCTCTGATACTGTTCGTATATTAAAATCTTTGTAAATTATTTCTAAAAAGGAAATAAATTTATGAAACGAGAACGTCTTTATAGGAGCATCGATTTTAAATTGAATTACCGTGTCTCATCAAATACATTGATTCCAGGATTTTCTAAAAAAAGTCGCGCGATTAGAAACGACTAACAAAAAACAATCCATTATCGTGCTACAAATAACGCTCAAAATAATCCACAGATTGCGATAATTCCTTCTCGCATTTTATTTTTGGCACTTTCGACCATTAAACAACGGGGCCACCAATTAATATCGGTTTTTAACTACATGTATATTAGCAGAGACGTGTTGAAGTTTTCCCGTTCTGTATTTATCACACTGATGCGGACATATTGATGCATAAAAAAATTTGCTGCTGCACACTTCTTACAATATACCACCTTGATTGAAAAGTTTCAGGAACGACCACCGTGTGAGGCTTTGTCACCCGATTTGAAATTTTGTTTGTGTCACAGCTTGGCATTTGTAAAAGTTACACCGTATTTAGCACATCTGTTTTTGCGAATGTTTTGCCCTTTTTTACAATTTTAAAAATGGGATCAACTTTGCATTAAACTTTGTGTTTAAAACGGATTCAGCGAAGCGAAGACCTTGGAAAGGTTAGAGACGTGTTTCGGCAACGATATTCTATCAAAAATAAGAAAACGTTTATGTGTGGCACGAACGCTTCAGAAATGGTTGCGAGCTCACCGAGGATGACGAACGCAGTGGCAGCCCGTCGTCATCAAAAACCGAGGAAAACATTGATGAAATTAAAGAAATGTTGGCCGGAAACCGCAATTTGAGCATCAGAGAGCTGGCAAAGGACTTGTAAGCATCGCTTACGGATCCGTCTAAAAAGGAAAGGTCACGATCTGCGGGTCACCGATTTTGAAGAAATTTTGACAGATCGATAGAAGACCACGAGTATATGAATTGTGTAAAATTCTATTAGAATGTAACTTTTTGATTTACGCGAGAATTTTTTTTTTTTAAAAAGCCGCGTGGCAGGCAAATAAATACAATAAATATTTAAAATTTTTTATTATTTACATTTCTTAATGAATTCAATGCGAGCTTTCGGCCGTAACATGATTCGGTCTCGTTCTTTTCCAAGTAGACCTAGTTTAGTGTTGGTGATTTTTTAATTCTTTTTTTTTTTTTTCAGTTAATATCAAATTTAAGGCGTAAAATAATCATTAAATCAAAAAAACACCTGCGAAATTAGGAATTAATTTTCTTAAAAAATAAATTAGCGGTTTTCAATACTTTTTTTTCGTCCATATATCGCTTAAAAAATTATTTCCTCTTATAAAGACACTTGAAATACTGATTATATACTCATTTAGCGGGTTATTTAAATAAAAAATTTCAGAAAAAATTAGTCTATCACGGCAATAATTTCCTATTATGACAGATTTTTTTGCTTTTAAAGAAAAACCACGCGCTTTATAATAAATTTTTACATGCACCAAAAATGAAAAATAAATTAACTTCAATGATTGTGGAAAACTAATAATTTGAAAACACCAAATCGATCTGGATTCTGAATTTTATTGAAAAAATTTGTTTATTAGTCTTAAGAAGTTATTCTCCCATCTTCATGTTTATTTTTAACGGAAATCAGTCGCTTGGGCTTAACCGACTGACCCTGGTCAATTAGCCTTAGAGAAAATTATTTTAAAAAACTTTACAGTAAAAATCTTTACTATTTAATTAGTATTATGTAAATTGAAATTACGGCTATTCATACTTATCAAATAGAGAATCCTTGACGGTTAGTACATTATGCTTACCTGCTTTGCTTTATATGTGATAACAGTTATCTTTTATTTTTTATTTTTTTAAATGTAGTCATCGGTTTAGTTAGAAAAAGGATGAGACCGAATCGTGTCGGGACTGAATCGTTGAGGTTGAAACGATAGAGACCCACATTCAACAACAACCGAATTCACCTGATTTGTCTCTCTGCGACTTCTTCCTGTTCGGTCAATAACTCAAAAACCGCTCCAAGAAAATCATTTCAACAGCCAAGAGAAGATGATAGAAAAATAGAAGAAGGCTCTGATGTTCATGCACAAAAACCTAACAAATGTTTTTTGAGGATCGGATCAACCGCTGGCCTAAGTGCTTCGCGGGCAATGGAGAATACTTCAAAAGAGACAAAATCAATTTTGATGAATAAACTTTAATTCTCTGAAACTTTTTGTTCAAGGCAGTATATAAACACAACAATCTTATGAAGATTTAATTTATTCTTTTCAAACATCGATTGTTCATGTCAGTGTTGTTGTGGAGGTATTTGTACCTACGTATGCGTTTTCAGAAGAGTACATGGAAAATATTTAATTTTATGGTGAGCGTAAATGGACATATAATTCGAGATTTACAATAATTCAGAATTGGATAGAAAATAAATTCCGAGCTAAACCTTACCGTATCTGTCATTTATTAGTTCTAATTAATTTTTATTGCTTGCTGTTTCACACGCTGTCTACTGTAAACCGCGATTTTTTAGAATTCCGTACATATATATAATGTACGGAATCCTAATAAGACGGTTCAGAAACGACAAAAATACTAAATAACTCACAATCGGATTGACTTATAAACTTCAAAATTGTATCATAAATTCTAATTAAAATTCTCTTTAAGACAATCTATGACTTCAAGCTAATTCCCAACTCAGTGGAAGTGTACCGCTATCGTTATGATTCCTAAACCGGGGAAGCCAGACCATCTTCTCGCCTCCTACAGACCAATAACCTTACTTCCCACTTTCTCCAAAATATTCGAAAGAATAATGTTATCCAGGATGATGGAAATTTTAGGAACAAGAGCGATTCCTGATCATCAATTCGGCTTCTGGGGACAACATGGCACTATTGAACAACTCCATTGGGTTGTTCAATATATCCTATCAGCTCTTGAAAACAAGCAATACTATGCAGTTATATTTCTAGCCGTCCAACAGGTATTCTATAGGGTGTGGACAGTCGGATTTCTGCATAAACTCAAGATGAATACTTCGCCAGCACTTACTCATCTACTCCAATTATACTTGTACAATCGAACATTTTATGTACAGGTACGTGATACTCGATCATCTATTCGGGCTATCAGAGCTGGAGTTCCACAGGGCAGCGTGCTTGGCCCAATACTTTACACCTTGTCCACTGTTGATGTACTACTGCCAACTGATGGAAGTGGCTTAATCGCAACGTATGCGGACGATACGGCCTTCCTTGTTAACTCAACCTGCCCAGTAGAGGCTGTAGACGAAAAACAAGACTATCTTAATCGATTTGTCCTATGGGCCAAAAGGTGGAATACATCAGTAAATCCGGAAAAATCTTTTTTATGTTTATTTACACTGAGAAGAGGTACGTGCGCAGATATCAGCTAAGACGATACAATTATTCCTCAAGTGGGTCAAGTTCATTACCTCGGCATGTACTTGGACAAGCGACTTAATTGACAACAACGTATTAAAATTATATTACGTAATTGTCGTTACAAAATGAAGAAACTGGATTGGCTGTTTCGCCCCAAAAATAAACTCCGACTTGAAAACAAACTGCTAATATACAAACAAGTCGTCGAGCCTTTTTGGATATGGTATCCAGCTATGGGGCACGATAGCCAATTCTAACCTTAAGAAAGTTCGGGCGTTTCATAACAAATCTCTCCGACGTTTATGCGATGCACCATGGTTCGTGCGCAACAGCATGATCCAAAACGATCTACAAACATCCATAGTGATTGAAGAAATAAATGTTCATAGTATTCGATATTATGATCGCTTGTTTGTACACATTAACCCCCTGGCTGTCTCTTTGACAAATAACACTATACAACGACGGCTAAGACGTCTACACCCCAACGACCTGCTTCGGAGAACTACTTAAAATTAATGCGTATTATATACATATCGTATGTAACTTTGGGCTCATAGCCTCAACGTCATTATCTATAATCATAAGAATAATTTATAGTATGTAATACTGATTATTATTTTAAACAATGTTGTAATTTTAAAAAGAAATTCTACTTAAGCAGAAATTTATAATCAAAAATATCATCTTGGTTTTCTTTCCGCAAATGTTCCATATAAAATGTAACTGTTCACCATAGACAGTTCCAATTAATGATTTAAAAAACAATAACGCCACTATATTCTTACCTTGACCCTGAAATCTCTTGTAAATTTATACAAATTATTTCCACACGAATACATCCCGCGTTTTAGTAATGTTTCACAAGCTGGCCGAGTTAATTTGCCTTTATGTCCGGCAAATAAAGCGTCTACCATTTCTTCGTAAGTCCCGATGGTTTCCTTGTTCGCTGGATTATCAGACCGAAGTGTTCTAAAAATGTTACATAATAATAATTATAAATTAACAATTGTCGATTATAAATAATATATTCTAAATTAGAAGAAAATCTGACGAAAATAACGTGCGTCCAATGTATTTTTTTACATAGAGAAATAATCTATTTGTGAAAATTTGCATGCATTAGTAATGCACTTGTTAATAATATTATGTTTTCACATTTATTAAAACGAGATTAAAAGATATTACCACTTCAAGTTAATATTAGTAAGCGAACGATACATTTTTACGGGATAAATGTAAATAATATAGATACAGGAAAAACAGGAATATAATGAAATATTAAAATAAATAGAATTACAAATGTAATAAACGACCAGAAATTGTATGTAATATAAAAAACCTCGAAATTTGCCCGAATACATGCAATAAAAATTTCGTAATAGATAATGTATACAATTACTTAAAAATGTAAAATAAAATCTTGTTTTTCGCCTAATTGTTTTTCTGTTAAATAAATTTATATTAAAAATATACTACATTAAAAATTTCAACGCAAAAATGATGTCATACTGTTAACGTAGCTTCCAATACAAAAAATAACCTTTATATATCGCAAGACACAGCCCCGATAAATATTTAAACGCGAGCAGTTCAAATAGAGTACAAGAGATTTTATTTTCATCTAATACTCCATAACTTTTCGCTATTACTTATACATAAACATGAAAATCCTAAAAGGTCAGAAAATAAATAATTTGTTCCAATTTATTTCATTTATAAAAAAGGCAAGAAAAATGTCACAACAGATTTTTTTTTGTAGATACAACAATGAACGTATATCGTTTCTGGTTAAAAATATTTGCCCAGTGAGACCCACAACTTATTTTAAAAAATAAAAAAAAAAAAAAAAGGGACGTATTTTTAGTTTTTCGTGAATATTTTGCGAAGGTAAAAACTAATTGAATGCTAAGGTGGAGGAAATGTTGGGTTTAATCAAGTTTTTTCCTGAGCGAGTAATTACTGATATGCCACTAACTCTTTTGTAAAACATCCTAGCCAAAGATATCGGGTGAAGCTAAGCTATATTTTTACTTTTTAAATTTTCCACCAGAACGGCAATGTTGCCTTGAAAACTGTTTAGAAATAATGAAGATTGGACTTATTTACTTCGTGGTTCATCGGGGTTAAGTAAAGTGATTGAATTATTGTGAATGGCGGTTTCGTTCATTTCGGTTAAATTATCGGTAGTTTCTATCGGAACGTTATTGTTCAGAGCTACAACATAGTTCAGAGTGGTATTAGAAGAGGATGGACAAAGCGCTTTTGCAATTAGATCTAGAAAGATTAGGGGGAGGCTTGCCTCCCCAGTCAGACGTAAAATACGGAAACCTTTCCCAGATATCGCATTTTCTTCCGAAAGTTGTAAATTTCATACATTTACCCCGACTTTTTTAACAATTTCGAATATATAATTGTGTATGTACGTGTGTGTTTTCTTTATATGTAATTATAAAAAATATGAAAAAATCCTTAAAATGTGAAAAATATGTACGAAATGTCCAATATACGCATTTATATGTACTATTAAATTAGTGTATTTCGAATCTATAGCCTGTGCAAAATCTTCAACTTATCTCGTATTCTGAACTCGTTGTCTCTCTCTACAGGAAGAATGATTCAGCTTCTGGCGCAGATAGTGTAACGAAAAACATGTCGGGGAAGGCTAAAATTATTCTTTTCAACATTTTTAATGATTTATTGCAACAGGATTTAGTTCCGAAGGGCTGGAGACGGTTTCTGGTGTGCCCTATTTTGGAACATGGGAAGTAACCCACTCATGCAGATTCTTACAGGGCTATCTCTTTAAAATCCTACTTAAGAAAAGTGTTTGAACTGATTATAAAGATTAATTTAATGTGGTGGCTTGAAAGCAACAACATTTTTTCGCATAATATGCTTGGATTTCGTCCCGATTTAGGTGTATCTTAGATTATATAGCTCGTTTTTTAAATAGCGTTTGTCAATCGTTTATTGATAGGGAGTTCCGCCTGGCCACATATTTGAATGTCAAGGGAGCTTTCAATAATGTTTCCATTCCCATTTCGTTTAAGTTAGTTATTCCAAACATCTTGGTAACAATTCTACGTAAATTATTCTTAAACTGATCGCTCTATTTCTGGAACCCTATTTCCAAAAACGAATGGATATACGAAAAGTGTATAAGGGGATTGCTCAAGGAACAGTTTTAGAACCGTTATTATTCAACATTTACATTAGATCAATTTGTTTGACTCAGCTTTCTTCAACATCGAGTATAAGTAACACATGCGGACACGATTTTGTTGTATATAGTAGAATTAAAAGCCTTTCTAATTGTACTTAAGAAAATCATTCCTCAATCAATGTCTCTCACGACGCCTTTTAAATAATTGGATTGGATCTATCTCCATTAAAGTCATGTGTTACAATACTCATTCTTAGACCCTACTCTCAACAGAACATACTTATCAAAATCCACAACCGGGTTATTACGTTCTCTAAGCAAGTTAAATATTTGGGAATTTATCTAGACTCCAGATTAACTTGGACATTCCATGTACAATCCCTACTTCAAAAGCTACCTAGGACCTTCAATCCGTTGAAGGCTATTAGTAATACTTTCTCAGTTACTTTGAGTCTTTCTTGTAAAGCTATTGAAAAGTATAAACTCGATTACGGTGCGATTTTTTATGGATTAGTTTCAAGGCCGTAAGCAAATCGGAGGTACGGCAAAATTTAGGATTGGGGATCATAATTGGAAACACTAGATCAGTCCCTTCCGTAAGTCTTCAGATTAAATCTAAAATTTTACCCTTACATATAAGAAAATCTCTGCTAGTAGATTTTTCATTAAATATAATAATTTCCATTATCCACTATTATTAGAAAAAGTTGGTTAAAATTTCAAACAAATTTAGATTCGTTCAATGTAAAAAGCCGCTTTTAATCAGAAATGTTAATAAGTACATCGCATGTCGCCCAGCCCTTATTTCTGTGCTGACATCCGGATATTTTGGTCTCCTGTATAGTATTAATTCAGTTAATATAGAGGTTATTGTGGACTTCCTAAACTGCTCGAATAAAGAATGCCTTCCCTATCAGGTGTGTTATTCATACTTTTAATGGAATCTGAATATTCTGGTTCCTTAAGAATACTTACAGATGTGACTAAGTCAACAGGACCAAAGAAGACGGTGATAGGCGTCTCTTTGGCTTCCGTTTTTACGGCCGAACTTCTGGCTATTGATAAGGCCTGTGATTTCATGCTAAATGCAGCGCGTGATAGAGGAAATACGGTAATTTGATCAGACAGTCTGAGTAGCCTATTAGCTCTTAGTAAAAGTCATTTTAGTTATCTTGGTTTCCCACTAATTTTCAAAATCAAATCAAACCTCTCCTTAATTCTAGATAAAGTAAACTTCTATTGAATTTCTAGGTACTGTACGACGATTTTTAACAAATTGGTGAACCGATTTGACCAAAGATGTGGCTTTAAACTGGTCGATATAACATTCCATCAACCGATTTCTTGAAGAAGGTTAACATAAATAACTTTCGGAAATGAGAAGAAATTATTAAGAGTGCTTTCTTCAAATTTCTTAACTTTCAAAAAATTTCACTAACTTTCCCTGGTTTTCCAGAAAGTGCCTATTCAGTAATGGCCGATATTCTGCTTCTTTTTCGATATGCATAAATTATTATTAGTTTCTCTTTTAGTTTCTTATCGCCGTTATTTTTCCTTTAGCAAGTCAACGTCACCTGCACCCAGAAGTAAAAGAAAGAGAAAAGACCATTAGTTAAATTTTAATTTGGTTAAATATTGAGAATCTATAAAGAAAAACGAGTGGTGGTAATGGTGATTAGAGAAGAGAAAAACAAAACTGATATCACCGTTAAAGACTCTTTGCAGCTCGTAATTTAGAAATTTTCCATTCTGTCCTATCCAGCCATCTACTTCTCTTTTTATATGTGATAATGATCATGTTTTTTGAATATTCTTCTACTGCTGCTGAACCCCACTTTCTATTCGTCACTTTTACTAATGGATCTCCTTATTCCTTACAGCGTATCCTTTATCTTTTCCTTTCCTTCTTCACTGTTATACCGCTTCTTGTACTCTTCCTGTCTGTCATTTTTGTTGCATAAAGATCCCCACCCATTTTTGGGGCTTATCAGCAGCGGGCGATTATCCCGGGAGGCAAAAAACCGAAAAAACTGTCAAGAACATATAATATGGAATCACTTAAAAATTCACGACTCGTTCCCGGATAACCCCTTAAAAGTGAAATTCGAAATATAAAACAAACTACAGAATTCATAAAATCGGAAAATTACGGTTAAAAAATTATTTACCCCTCTCCTTTTAGACCAAAAACAGGAAAAAAAGTAAGTTCACGTAAATAATAGCCCTAGTAAAAAAGTTGAGGAAACCAAAACGTATTTCAAACATATGCGTAAAGGACCATTTTATAGGAAAACTATATCCGGAGCTTATAATTTTAAAATTAGGCCGTCGGGAAACTTGAAATTTTTGAAAAAAATATTTTTTTTTCCCGGGCATGTGATTGGAAAGATCACTATTTGTCGGGATCGAAAACGTATTTCATTTTTTTAATGAAACTTTCGAGGTTGACGAAAAAAGCCAAAAAAAATCATGAAAAATGACGCATAGCCTCCCTTTTGCGCGCGAGTATTATAGTTAAAAAGATTGAACTAGGTTGAGAATATGCGCTTCCTCGTATAATTCTCTAGTTCGGAGCAACCCGGTTTCCAACTTTAAAATTGAGCCCTCAGGCAGTCGAAAGATCGACGTTTTTGAAAAAAATAATTTTCTTTTCCTGGGCATGTGAAATATCGATGGAAAGATTGCTATCAACCTCCGAATATAGTAATCTAATTAATAGCGACGAACGAGGAAGGTGATTTAAGTAATAGCATTCAAATATAACTATGTAGAAGTTCAGAAAATTTTAAAATATCTATTGGTACCAGAATGTTCTAGTTTATGAGGTACACACGAATACTTTCAAAAATCCAGGACTAAACAGCGGTTATTTATTAGAATTTCTTCTTTCTTTTTGTAGTACAGTATAGCATTTCGTAATGCGTGAAAAAGAACTGGATTGAAAATATATGTTTTTAATTAATTATTGCATAAATGTAAATTACACAGTAATTCTTATTAAAACATACTTTATAGGAACAGAATGCTAAGTGAGAAATCCAGGATATTATAAACTTAAAATCAGATTTCTTTGTTTTGAGTTTAGTATTATGCGAATATAAATATTATGGTTATCTTTAACTTAACATACGATATCCACGGCGCATGAAACATCATGCTTGACTGACCTTATTTTCTTCTCATATAATCATTTTCACAACGATTCGAGAAGGCCTAGTGGTGTTGGAGCTCCTTTAATCCTTTCAAACCTCAACTTTTCGCGACTTTTTTTCTTTTTCTTTCAATGTTTATGAATAAATAATGCCCATTCTACGGCTTATTATTTTTGTTTTCTTTAATCATCTTTTTATCAATTATCTTTAATTATTAACAGCATAAGCACCCTTTAGACATCTGTTTTTCCTTATAATTCTTGTAATACCATTATTCTTCACATACGTCTATTCGTTTATACTCATTGTTTCCTTCATTCCATTTATGATGACTTGCTAGGTTCCTTTCCATTCAGGTATTTTTTACATGAAGTAGTTGCCACTTTCGACTTTCTTTTTAAAAAATCCCATGCTTTATTTCTATTTCAGATTTTAGTCGGATTCTTACACTTTTCTAACTATTCCATAAAAAATCGGATGCTGATCCGGAGACGAAATTTGTATCAGTGTAGCGTTCTCTTACATACGTTTAGGCCGATATACTGGAGTTTTCAGTAGGCTAGTACATGTATCCGCGCATCTACAAAGTGTAGTACGGTACTTTTGCGGGTACCCATAAGTTACGAATTTTGTAATTTTCGTGAAACTGGCCATCAGGCTAAATTTGGGTAATTTTTCGATCGATATCCGTGTTCATAGCATTTTCATCTGTGATATATTCGCTGTTACTGTTGATCTCACGATCAGCGTGCTGCCAAGAGGGCCGGAAAACAATCGCATGATACCGTTTGTTGTTTTTTTTTATTTTCCATTGTTATTATTTTAATCGAATTTATGCAAAAGAACACTTGGGATGATGCCTGCAATAACACTCTTCCGAAACAAATAAATCTCTTATCGTCCACGCGTGACGTAAATTTTATTTATTTATTTATTTTATTGTATTTACCAAAAAAGAAAAGCCTAGTGGTGTTCAGGGTTGAGTTTCAATCACCATCGATCAATTATCTTGAATACAGAGATTCCAGAGAATCCTAATTTCATGATGCCGAATAAGGGATCTGAAGTAATTGTCATTCTAATATTTGGGTTCGCGAGGTAGGAACTAAAAAAATCGAATTTATAACACTAGTGCCCTGGGATGGAAATAAAGTAATAACTCGAAAACCCCGAAATTGTAACACTAAAACCCGAAACAGACAAAAAAAAATGGAATCATAACAATACATATATACTAGTGATGGGCATAATCGACTAACGACTAACTGCTAATTCGATTTTTTTTCCAAAACGAATAATTCGATTATTTGAATAATCGAAAAACTGCTAACTTCACAAGTCGCTTTTAGAAACTGCTGATTTTGATAGTCGCTTTTAGAAACTGCTAATTTCAGTAGTCGCTTTTAGAAACTGCTTTTAAAAACGACTAACATTAGTCGATTCTAAAACTAGTTGATACTTATTAGCTGCTTTTTGTAAGTCACTTTTCCATAATTAATGTTTCCGATTTTATTACAATCGAAGTTTGTTTTTGTTCACAATTGTAGATTTTTATTTTTTTTATAAACTTTAATTACTGAATACTTTAAAGTTTATTTAAATTTAAATGTTTTGTGTAAGTTTTTGATATAGGTACATTTCGACATAAAAATAATATTTTACCCTCCTGTATTATTTATGCTGTTATTATATTTACAATTTATATTACAATTAAAAGGCAATTAAATAAGTTTTTAATATAAGAGTAATCGGTTTGGAAATTTATATTTGGTTAGACTTAATTTTATTTTTTAATATAATTTAAGCTGTTAGAAATAACTGTTGATATTTTATTGTAAATGTTATAGTATGAACTCTGTATTTTATATTTACACTTCATATTTCACATTTTATACTCATATCTTTCCGTTTGAGTATGGAAACGATTTAGTTTAGAAAAAGGGTCATTCTTCATATTTTATGTTATCTACGCTTATATCACTTATGAACTGTAATTATAAATTATCGTTGATGATATAGTAAGAATGGTTACATTATTTTTAAATACTTTATTTTTTTATAAGATTATAGTTTATTTACAATCTAAAATACATATTATACATTTATAAATTTATTGTTTCATAATTTGAAAGATTCACAATAGTGATATTTTAATACAAAATTTCATTATTATACTTTTTATATCTTATTGTAAAACAAAGTAACGTTAGTTTTAATTAAGGTTCTCATAGTTTATTTGTTCTTATATTATATTTGAAAATATGTTGCATAATCAAGAAAAGTAGATACCAAAATTTCACTTTAAATACCTACATAATAAGTCAAGAATAAAAGTAATTGACAATATCGAAAGGAAACTAGTTCTTTATTAATTTGGTTATTATTGATTCATTTAAAATTATATATTTTATGATGTGTAATATTTAATAGTTCTAGCTATTTACAAGTTTTTAATTTATAATTCTTTTTCAATTAAGAGAATTAGTAAACAGTTGTCTATGTGCTTCTAATTCGCTGAATAAATAGACTAATCTGTTCTATGCTTCCGCAATAAGGTTAATTTAACGATATCCAACAGAACTTTCATGTAAATGTGTGAAAAAAGATATATGTAGAAATTTAGTGCGGAGACATAATTCTTTCCTTATAAATTAATTAAATATGATTAATCCTAAGTTACCTTAGAAGTTCATAAAATAATCCATTTTATTGAAGTTATTTTCATGGTTCAAACTTGTGAAAAATATAACAAAAATAGCAATATTTCAAATGATCATTATTTAAAAGTAGCGTTGAGCATTTAATTAGTTATTTTAATTTAATAACTATAACAAGAATCCAATGTTTTCAACATACTATACATTTTATTACTAACAACAAACTTAATGGAAATTCATAATTATTTCTATTTCCGGTGTTCCGATTTGAACAAACTTTTAATAACCTAACTTTATCGGAAATTAAAGCAATTTCTGATAAAGTTCAATTATTAAAGATTTTCACTGGAAAATATTTTTGGATAACATTTGATTATATATCAAAATATAAAGTAATTAAACTGTTCATTAAATAGATTTTTTCTCCATAATTTTCCAGTATATTTGGAAAAGTAATCTTTAAATTGGCAACACTAGAAAAACATGCTACTTCTTTATTATTTGAAAATCTACTAATCATTCGAAAACCTACCTAATTAGCAGATTTATTAAAAACTGATAATGCTAATTAGTCGATTATGCCCATCACTGATATATACGTACTCTAGTTAAAATAATGCATATATCAATAATGAAACTAATGTCAAAATTACACGTATACATTGAGTTGGATACATTGCATACGTGATATAACGAGTAATAACTGGGTGCCGTACTGAGGAACTTTTAATAAAGCCGTCCGAGGTGATTTACAGTAGTTACATAATACATATACACGAGGTCCGTTTTCTACCTGTTCATTGTCGCACTGGCAACATGTATTGATAATTTTCTAAACTGCATTTCATTCACTTTTTGCTAACATATACAATAAGAGATATTCAGTTTAAATTATTCAAAGATATAATTGCTGTTTTTTGAAAGAAGCCATAGTTCACAGAAGTGAAGTAACGGAAACTGGAAATAACTGTATGTTCAATAGACAAATTAACCGAACCATTCAAGAGTTCATAATTAATCTGGTCGGTATTCAACTGAAGGAGAAAACCTACGGTCCGATCACATATGGGTCATAAAATAAACTCGTTTCAAGTATTTATTGCAGAATTTGTGTTAAAAGGATATACCATTTAAAATGCGTTGTTTCTATATAATTTTACGCGCAAAAATGTTTTCTAGAGCTTCGATTTTAGCTCAGGATTATATGCGTAATATTGCTAAACACTATAATTATTAAATTACTGATAAACTTATTTATACTTTAAATTAATTACTTTGTTTCTTGATTGTCTAAAATATCCCACAATGTTGTATATACGTGTATGTTCAATGATATTATATTTACTACTAATTTATTCGATTATATTCATTATTAAATTTAAATTGTTCCAAATTTTATGTTAATAAAAATTTCTTAATTGTTCAAATTGATCGAAGCCAATTTAATTTGAAGATAACAAAATTACACCCACATACATACAACCCCGCATGCGTACAGATGGACATATATATTATATATATACACACATACATATAGGGAGAGAGAAAAGGAACTAATTTTAATATGCCATTATTGTTAAGTTTTACCTGTTAGATGAAACTAAATCGAAAAACCAAGTACGCAAAGAAGAATACAATCAGCAGGAAACCAAGCAAATTAAATTATTACAATTAAGGCAGCAATTTAATATGCTACAATTGTAAAGATTGATTTTAAGATTTTAATGTAGTTGAAGCTGTTTCAAACGTACCCATCGATAGATCTTCGAATATCATCTGCTAAATACTTATCAGTAAAAGTAAAAATAACAGAAACCACTGCATCTAGTCCAATTAACAAATCTATTTCATCTGGATAGGACGCTGCGTACATATGACCTATATAGCCACCTAACGAATGACCCATTATAGATACTTTGTCCCACATAAAATATTGCACAATTCGACGTACCCATAATAAACCATCCCACCATAGATGATACGGCATACCCTATAATATTTTTACTTTCATCAGTATACTTATCTCAATTTTAGTTAGAAACGATCATTACTACTTCAAAAATAACCACTAAATTTAATTATTATAAACGTAATATATACATGAATATTTAAACGCACCTGCGGTAGGTGTGATGAAAGTCCATGACCGGGTAAATCAATGCATAAGTATGATAGGTCAGAAGGTAACAAATTTATTATAGGATCAAAAGTTCCTGCATTATCCTGCCAACCATGTAAGCATAGAATAGGCCTAGTACTTCTATTACCCCACCATTTTCCTGTAAAATACAACAAAATGTAATAAACGGATTTAAATCATACATCGCAAATAACAAAAAACATTTAATGTCAACTATAAAAAATGAGGAATACAATTAATTTTTACAGGAAAACCGATAATATCGATTTATACTAGCAATAAAGACATAGAGTCTGTTATTTGCAAAAATATTCGCATTTTAATTATATAATTTCATCGTAATTTAATCTTTCTTAATATTATATTTAAGGCGTAAAATAATCGTCAAATCAAACAGAAAAAAATAGTCATTTATTTTCTTACTAAATAAATTAGCGGTTTTTACGTGTTCACATATCGTTTAAAAAATTATCCAAAATTAAATTAGATCTACTTCGAAATAGGACGAAATCGAATGGTTAAGGCCGAAACGATAAATACACCCCTTTAACGTACGAAGTTTACTGAAGTATATGCAAACATCCTCACAACAAATTAGTACGGCACTACAGCGTCTGGTAAATAAACGCACGCTCACATTACAGCCGGTTTTTCATTTTCACACATGCTATATAGCATAGCAAAAGCTCCTTTTGTCTACAATCATTTCCTGCAACGAGCGCGCCTTTTTTCCCTTTGTATTCACGTGTATTTACGAATGTGCCAGGTTTATTCGTGGCATATACCACATAGTTTAATGTAACACGAACGATGCATAGAAAAATTCGAACTTAAAAATAATCACTATCCGAATAAAGTTATTATACATACATTTGTGCCTTAGGGAAGCACAGCTTGTTGTAACTAGAATGTCTTCATCATATGGTGCTAGTCCTACCGGCGGTGAGAAAAACTACGTCAGTTTTGTATAGCCGCGTTGTGCAGGCTGGTAATTTTCTCCTCAGCGAACTTAGCGCTGATCGGAAAAGAGAGCAGGTTAACTCGCCGAAGGTGCTTTTGCAAATAATTAATACCGTTAAAGATTTATACACACTTATGACAACGTGAGTCGACTTAATGAATACCGATGATCTAGAGTCGGCGAGTGCATCTGGCGCCTTCGAACAGGAACGCTTCAACTAAGAAAGTAAACCTTAACCTCCCAGATACCACACCACTGTCCAGTGACGTGAATAAAATGTGGTTTTCACTTTTCTAACTGTGTGTATCGTCTACAAATTAACATTAAAAATTAACTAAAAGTATGATTCTAATGTAAAATTTCCTCTGGAATCGGAATATTATGTAAGAATGAGGGTAAATTTAAATTATCACGGTGAAAAATAACAATTTTCTCATAAACTGTTTGAAAAAAAAATTATAATTTTGTTAAAAATACAGAGATACTTGAATGCAACCAACGGGATAACACAGATAAATAGCTGTATTAACTGGAAGACAGAAAAAAAATCATTAAGTTCATTTTAAATATTTTTAAAAGAACTTTGAAAATAGGATAAATTTGAGGAAGTGAAAACAAATTTCAAGAAAAAACCATTAAATTTATTACAAAAAAAAACATTACAAATTCATGACTTATCAAAGTGATCCACGCATTCGATACAAATACCGCTTCTGCGCTCGCTGCAGATGCGTCGAAGGCAAGAGGCGCATTTCATGCACGTGCGCGTTATCCCTTGTCCTTGTCCACTACATAGTACACATCTGGCCCGTATGTTTTCCCTTATAATATTATAATTGAAGACGAGATCGATTTCGTCTGCCGCTAACAGTTCATCTATTTTCTTTTTCAAATCCGTTCGCAGACTTCGTGATTCTAAGCGCAGGCCCAGTTGATTTTCAACTAGGCTGTGTTCCAATGTTTTTAAAAAATTCCGCCTATTTAGCTGTTCATTCGCGGAATTTAAATTATAGAAAATAAAAGCGTTGATTTCAGCCTGATCAAGAATATTATAAACAAATTCGAGAGGCCAGCGCCCAGCGCCTCGAGCTAAACGCGCGGCATTTTTGATGAAAAGCATCTATTCGGCCTTTGTTAGTATTGTAACTCATTACAATTTTTGGCTTTTGAGTAGATTTTTCGTGTATGTCTGGCGGCGAGTGATTCAGCGATGAAAACAAAACGACTAATTTATTATTTTTTAGCGCAAACGAAACTAGCGTTAGTTCTCGAATGAACATGAACCTGATCGACATCTGCTCGTTCTTTCAAACTTGCGGGAATATCATGCTGGTTTTTCCTGTTCGACAGCTCGCAATTGGTAATTAAATATGAATCGAAAAATATTCCTACGGGTAAAATTTGTTAATCGTAATGACTGTTTAAAGTGAAAACGCACATCCTTATATATGACTTTGTTATTCTTTGAAGATTATCGAATCCGACTGAGTAAATAAAGTGATTTTGTAACAATAGTTGTCCTTGTTTATTATCCATCCTGATTTTACTGCTATTTTGCAATGCTCCCCAATATCTTCGATTAAATTTGCTGCAAACTTAGTTATCATATAGGAAAGAAAGAAACAGCAATACTCTTAAAAGTATTTATTTTAATTACAAATAAACATAAATATTGAGCGAGATAAATAATCGATAAGGAAAAGATTAGGCCTGTTTACAAATATACATAGTATGAGAATGGTAGAAATGTTAAAAAGTAGGATGCACCAATTTCCATCCATAATCCAAATCTCCGCAGTTAATATTATCATGCACAGTTTCTGACGGTACGAGTCCGAACATTTAAAGCAAAGGTATCTTCCTTTTCATTATCCTCATTAACCAAGAAAAGTTCTTTATCCGTGCGAAATGTCGAAATCTACATTCTCCACGCCAGCATAGAATTTTCGTACGTTTCCTCCAGTTCGTGTTGTTTATAACATTAGCTTTTACCACTTCAATATTATACTCAACCAGCGTTATATAATCTGGAATTGATAGCTCGGTCAAGTGGATTATAATATCACTGAGCGCTTCGAATTTGAATACATCGCGAACGGTTCTAATTGCAGATTCAGCAATGTGTTGAAAACCGTAATTTTTTTCTAACAGATGAAACTTTGTCATCCAGTGACGAGGATAAGCGAATATGATCAATACTGCAAATGTGAAACTTTTTACGTCTGTTCTATCGAACGGATCGTATATGTATACAACGGCATTAAGTAATTTAATTCCGTTCGGTAATTCCCTTTGAATGGGTAAAACAACTACTTAATTTTCTTCGCCATCATCTTTACCATCTTTTTTTTGGTTTTATCTATTCGTATTAATATTTCCTTCATCGTTAGTGTTGCTAGCGTTTAAATAACTCGATGTTTGACTTTTTTTTTTTTTTTTGCCTGGCATCAACTTGCTTTATTTTTTTTTTTTTATAATAGGAAGAACAATAATAAAAACCAAATTAGAAGCAATAGATTTTAACACAAACACTAGCACAGATGTATAACTTTTTCACGCTTCAACTTATAATTGAGATTTAGAGGCTAAATTCGTCCTTTTCATAGTAATTTTGTAAAAATAATACGGTAAAATAGCCAACTCGCCGCTCTATTTATTGCGCAATATTAAAAAAAAAAAATTATATAGCAAAACGAATAAAATTATTACGCACCTCCCCTCTCGATATAATGGATGTAGCACTCGCATCGATGTTGTAATTAGTCTAAGGTTCTGAAACAACGATGTTATTTCAACGTTTGATGTAATAATGGTCTCGAACGCGTAATGAATCAATTGAAGATACTCATATTTCACTAGACTAAGAGGAATACAACAAAAATTTTGGCAATTGTTATATTTAACTTTAATGATAAAAAACTCGATTTATTTCTACGATAATTACCGACTCAACATCAGATTGTAAATCAATCATAAATTTACCATTTCCTAATCCTAGAATAATGCATTTTAAATTTTCTTCATACTAGTACATACTACCATTAATAATGATATTAAAATTTGAAAAACACACTATTTCAATTTTTTATTAAATGAATCATTCATATATACTTTTATAAAATAATAATGTATTTAAAATTAAAACACCGACACTTTTCGAAGCTAATAGCTTAATGATCCATTTAATAATGATATCGATAATTTAATTTTTACACGCTTATAATTCAAAATTGTTCGGAATTAAGCGCTTATAGTTCAAAATGGTCAATATTCATTGTTTAAGATCCGAATTTGCTTCGTTTATAGTTCTACTCCCCTTGTAGTTCATTTCCGCGAGGACCCCCTCCCGAGGAGGAACTCTGTCTACTATTCCAGACATACTCCTGCTTTCTACTGATAAATATAATAATGTATGCAATACAAATAATAGGCGTAAATGTAAAGGCAATAAAACAAAAAGGAAAATATTTTATCTCAAACTTAAATGTATAATAAAAAACATTTAAAAAAAAGTTAGTTATCAGCATTTTTGAAAATTTAGCACAATTTCTCAAATTTTAAGAAGCGGCATCAGCCCATTACCACTTTCTCCTTAGTTTATAAAACCTGATACCCATTTGATTTTTATCATCAAATTTCTTACTGAAATTTTCAAGAAAATCAAAGTTAATAAAGATAAAAAAACGTAAAAGAGAGCTTAACTTTAGAATTAATAACAATTTATGAATTAACAGAAATATCGTAAATACATATATTTTAATTCAAATAATGTTTTTTTAAAGGAAGAAAAACATTTTAGATTTTTAAAAATTATATAAATTATATTTTTGAGGATAAAAGAATAAATTTGTTCAATCACCTTCGATGTAAATCACATTATTTTAAAAACAGTTTTTTTAGAAAAATATTCAATCGACTTTAATAGGGAATAGTAAATTACCTTATAAACCACATATATTTTATTTTAGAGAATTTGTACAAGCATCCTGGCTAGTGTTGTGAGCTTAAACAAAAATTTTTTTTATTATCGCGTGATTTTGCATCTTTCTAAAGACATTGACTTGATTTTTTATATTTTTTATTTTTACGTCACCATTTCTAGTAATAATTTTTACTTGCCATTTTATTACCTCCGTTAATTATATATTTGAATTCCATAACCGCGTATCTATCAGTTATTTCCGTATAGTCAATTTTTTCTAAACTAATAAAACCGCACAGATTTTCACGTTTAAATTATAAGTAAAATATAAAAAGATAAAAAACATAAAAATGTTTATTGTATTTTTGTTGTATTAGAACTTTTTTTTTTTTTTTTTTTGGTTAATGGTAGTGGATTTAAAATTTCGACGTTCTCAGTTCTTCCGCTATTTTACGTAATGCCACCGCCTACTTATATATAATAGATCGGTAAACCTCGATAATCAGATATTTTACATTGTTCATATTATTATTTTATTGAAGTAACAAAATTTCACTGGTAGCATTTATGCACACATAAAAATAAATAAACATAATTGGTGATACAATGCAGGCAGTTTTAATTTAAGATATTTTATTCCAGTTGGGCTTAATTTAAAGTTGACTAAAAATTATGTTGATGAATCACAAAACCATTTTGAAATAGTATTTTTACAGTAACAAAATATACATTCAATAATGAAATATAAGAAAAACTAACTTTTATCGCTGTTTTTGAATTTAAGTAATTCAGTTAAAGCCAATTATAATTACATTTAAATCCTAATTAATTGGCATGTTGCAGTGAAATGAGTTTTAATTTCTGACAAATGAACAAGAAATTCGTAATATACTGCTGTCTAATTCAAAACAAAAGAACGATTAAACAAACGTAGTAATTTACCTTTAATGACGCCCCATGGGACAGGAATGGTGATATCTTCTACCGATCTTTCAGTCGTTAAATCATTTTGAGCAATACTTGTTGACTAAAATATAAAAAAAATTGATTTCAAAATTAAGAGTTCTGTTAAAAGAAGTAAATATTAATAAAAGGGTGTTTTTTTTTATAGTAACATTAAAATTCCGTATTTGCGCGGTAATATTATTAATAAAGACAATACCTTCCCAATAAGAGGGCAAAGATGATAAAGACAAAAGAAAAATTAATTAGCGGACAAAAGTAGAAGCATTAGAAAAATAATCCGTTTGTTGTTAAGGATTTATGCGGTAATCTGTTAAATTTATAGCTGTCCAATCATATTCCGAACATATAAAAATAGAAAAAAACATAAATACGTTGTTAAAATGATTCATTTGCACTAGACAAGCATTTGTCAATTTACGACGATATAAATTAAATTTCAATAATGCCGACAGTTTGGTAAACTGATAAACTCAAGGTATATCCAAACCGATTTGTAGAAGAATAACTAAGTATTATTTAATTTAATCTGCAATTCTAACTTGTTTATTTGAATATTTCTTTCAACACTCAAATAAACAAATATTACTTGTCTTCTTCATTTACATTTATAGATCGTCCTTCTTCGGACACAGTATTTTAAAATCATTTTAACATGAAAATTCTAAAAATTAACAAATAAATAAAATATAAGTAAAAATAAGCTTTTATAATGAGAATATAGTTATAATTGTTATTTAATTTTTGCTTCTAATACTTACCTCCATTGATAAATTTTTTTTATTTGTCCTCCACGGGTTAAAAAGAACACCTTCTGATAAAATTCGACCGTAACTGCTACATTTCGCAAAATACTTATTCATACCCATATCTAGATAAACCAAAATTTACTTATCACAGACAATTACTATCACTTCGACTTTATTTCACAAACGATATTCGAATCAAACGGAAATTAATTACGAACATCTACAGTTTGCAAAACTAAATCTGTCGCAAACACTGGACTCTAATTTTGTACAGCGTTTGATGATTGAACAAAGAATATCATGATCACTGTTAAACGTCATCAGGAGGCAGTGTGGAAAGTTACGTTTATATTTTAATAATTTATTTCGATTTGTTCATACATTCTTCCGCCATGTGGGTAAACTATTGAAATTTAGTTTTATTATTTTTTGAGATTATTATGCATGCAATTATCATTAAAGCCCGTTGTTTATTGCAGCGAGGAATGTGAAATGGGTTTTCTGAAAATCGATTACTATACATTTAAATGTGATTAGTGATGGGTTACAATTGTTACAAATAACGTAGCTGTTACAAGTAGCGATTTTAAAAAAATAGTTAATGTCACTATAACAAAGAAATAAAAACAGCCGCTATTTAAAAAACTAGATACACCACAAGTCACTGATAAAATAATAAAGAAATATTGCAATTTTTTATTAAAATCGTTATAATTAAAAGCTGTTACTAATTAATTTAATAACAGAAATTACCAATACTTCCTATTTAAATGTGTATTATTGAAAACAGCAGTAAAAATAACGGTAGCTGTTGAAGTGAAAAAAGCATACCATTTTTCTGCTATCAATAATAATCTAATCGCGCAAAGCGCAACCACAATAAAAATAACTGCAGCAGCAGTTAAAGCTGTAAATGTAGCTGTTAATAAAATATTATACATTATGTCAAAAAAATAAATTTCTATTTATTATCCAATAATTTCTTATACAACTGAGAAATACTTTTGAAATTTACAAAAATACTAAATATGTCTTGACTGGTTTCAAATATAAAAAAAGAAAACTGGTCTGTAGTAATTTTACTTAATTTAATTACATTCATTAATAGGTTCCAAAAATATAAATTGAGACACTAACTTTAATTAATTTATTATAGTTAATTTGAAGTAAAAAGTATTCATCTAAAATCATCATTGTTATATTTATTTGATAGACATTTCATCTATTTCGCAGATACTAAACAAAATTCAAATTATTCGTATCATATACAATATTATGATGTACCTATTATTTATCTGTAAAAGTGTGTCAATTTTAAACTGTCATTGAGGAAAAGGGTATGTAAATAAAAATAGGTGTAACAGTTCTGCTGTAAGTTATTAAACAATTGCATTTTCTCTATTAAAATGTTGCTAAATTTAGTGTGATAAACCACTGCCGCCTGGTAAAAATTCAAATTAAGGGCACTGTAAAAAAAAAAATTGTTATAATAAATGATAAATAACTTTACTTGTAATAAACGGTTATTTAAAAATAAAATCCTGCCTTATAATTTCATTGTTGCAAAATTTTTCTACAAGTTTCTCATTAAAATAATCAATTTTTGAAATTATTCGGTTTTCAGTTAAAATTATGTAATGTACTTTGTTAATTTTTCTCGATTCATGTTGCTTCTTATATATACTTATATTTGTTTTGAGGTGAAAAACATCTTTTCAATTCTGCGCTTGTCATTAGATTTTTTTTTTTTTTTACACCACCCTGGTCCACTGACTATTATTGGCGTTGCTACCATTTATTATTAATTTATTTTTACTTTGCATAAGGCCTAATTTGTACTGTTCACCCCTATTGAGATATGACAGCATTTAGATAGTTAATTATAATAATGTATTCATCTATTAAGGCTATTACTTATCTCTGCTGAAGAAACGACAACATCATTGATACCCCTACCCTACACCACTCACATAGGTTAGGTGAGTAGAGCCTGCTTATACTATTATTAATCAACAGCTCTGATATATACACCATCGTTAGCTATAATTTAGTGCATCTTGACACTATGTTCTTAATCTTCCCTGTAGATTTCCTGGACGATATTGGTGGTACATGCTAGACACATTGATGTTATCAGTAGATGACAGCTTCTCGAAGAATTTTCTATAATGTATAGCATGATATTCTTGAACATATGGAACATAATGATCGTTGTGCAGCGTGCTATTTGAAACAAAGCAAGGAGATCCAACTATTCCACAGGGATCTTAAACAGCAACTGTTGAATTTTATTAATATTATTTCTGGCTGATGACCCATAAACTTCTATACCGTACTTCCATATAGGAGCTATAACCGTTAGCTATACTAGACGTTCACAGGAAAGCCTCAAAACAGATTGTGAACTAATAATATTTTTTAATATAGCCATTCCTATTTCCTCGCACATATTATATGAGACTTCCATGTAAGGCGCTAGTATCAATCTTAAGTACTTAATGCTTTGAAGTTGAGGTAAAGAATGGTCATTTAACTTGACAGGTGGGCAAGTATTCTTAGTTAACGTGAAAGTTATTTTTTTGCTTTTAGTGTGATTAATATTGGTTTTCCATTTTTTTGCCCATATAGAGATTTTATTTAGGTGTTCTTGTATGAGTGTGGACGTGTATACTAGGTTTTCATGTGTAGCCAAAATACAGGTATCATCTGCAAATATTCCAACAACTGTTGAATTCATAGTAGGTATGTATATCCACAGTATATACGGAATAAAGGAGCGGTCCCAATATGCTTCTTTGTGAAACAGACGTTCGTATTATAAATTTATTTGACAAGGTTGAGTTAATTTTAATTCAAAAGAATCTATTTGTCAGGTAAGATTCGAGTGCTAAATAGACATCATTGTTGTTTTTTTTGTTTTTTTTTGAAAATATCTATATTTATTAATATTTACCCATTTTCTCGTCAATACGCTTGTCGACGTGTTTTCTTACATCTAAATATGCCTACATTATACTACTTATATACTATACAATTTTATCGCCGCGCAAATCATTTTATTAAGTAAATTAATCCTATTTTTCTTTATTTCTAAAACTACAACTAATCTTTTTTTTTTTTTTTATTTATTTATTTTATCCCGTTCCTTTTCCTTTGCCTTTTTTTCACTTTTGTTTATCACTATTTCCGTACCATCTTCTCTTACTTAATGCTTAGTACCTGGGTGGCCGAGCTTCGCTCGGTATTTTTTTCTGTAACTTCTTAACTTTATTTTAATTTTATACATATTCACAAAACATAAAATATTTAAAAACTAATTTATGAACACATTTATGAATTTAAAGCCTTTTTCCATTGAACGCAACAAAAATGTAGATGCCCTTCGAATTTACTTTCCGGATGGTTGGAAAATGTTTTCAACGACTGCACACGTTGATTTTTATGAATACATTTCTGTGCGTTTTTTATTAGAAAAATTAAATTTTAGAGGATCGTCAGATTTATCTATCGGTTTATTCGTTATAAAAAATTTTACCTGTGATCAGCTGTTTTCCAACCAACTGGAAAAAATTTCCGACTGAATTACTACAAAATGTAATAAGGATATACTTACTGCATATAAGGGGGTTTTTAAAATGTGCACAATGTATTCTCAATAATTCACTTTTACAAACAAATATATAAATACGCAAAACATTTAATATCTGTATATAAATAGGAAAAGTTCACCTTCGTTTATTAACCGATTTTCTTTTTCTTTTTTTGTTTAGTAGTTATTAAAAAGCAGTTTTTTTTTTCTTATTTAAATATAAAATTAATACAAAAGAAATAAAAAATGAACTGTTTGTTACGATATTTTTGATTCGTTTATGTGTTTTTTTTTTGTTATATGCTCTTATATATTTTTACTGCACGCGTAGCGCATGATTTTCGAACCGCCATTATGTGACCTCCCGTTGATCGGCCGAGCGCAAAGATCGATGCCTTTTTTTTCCTATTCGTTCTTCGCCGATTCCAGGTATCTGAAATTACGCGCTCGCCTTTTTTGCCGACCGTATATTTTATTGCTTTGCACTACTAGTACATTTGTTTTCGCTTTTGCTCGTCGCTCGCCTTTGTATTATTAAGTCGTTCGATGACGTATGAAAATCAAAAAATAGTATTAAAGACAGAACAAATTATCTATTAGATCGTCGTCGAAAGATCGCGCCACCAACCATGATTCGTATCATACTGAAAACATTAAAATTCATTTAAAACTCGCGAAACCGAAATTTTCCATGGATTAGACCTTGACAGATCGATTTATTGGTCCAAAATATCCCTAGTGTGCAAATTCATCCAAATCGTTAGAGCCGTTTCCGAGATTAGCGAAATAAATTTATATATATACAATTATTGCTCGTTTAAAGATATTCGATTATTGTTCTTATATTTCCCTCTTTCTGTAACTATTCCTTTATTTTCTTTTTTTCCACCCCGATTATTTCCTCCTGTATTATTTCTTTAGGCATTTTATTTAACAACTAAGTTATGACGTATTTTTTTTTCTTCCCCTAATCTTTGTTTTTGCTAACGGCAGAGTTTGTACAAATAGTTTTCCCTCAGCCCGTATTCTATTTTTCTTCTCTGCTCCAGTAGTTCTATTTCCGTATCTGTCATTATGTATTCCCATATCTTTATGAATAAATAAATTCCCTTAACGCTCAGTACGTCATCTTTTTATATTATTTCACTTTCGGTCTCGTATTTGTGATCTGATATTAATTTCAAGCATTTTATTTGCAGTTTACTTATTTTCTTCACGTATGTTTTCCTGGCCATTCCCCATGCCTGAATTCCTTATCTGATTCTCGATTCCACTAGCGCATGATACAACATTTTTAACGTTTTATTTGTTGCATATTTCTTTAAAGTGTATAATGCTGGTAATGTTGCCCTAATTTTCTTTGCAATGTATTCCGCATGTCCGTCTCACCTAAGTGTTGGTCCACCATTACCCCCAAATATTTATATTGGGTCACTACTTCTATCTTTCGGCAGTTTATCTTCTCACATTCATTTCTTTTGAAAATAAAAAACACTGAAATTCAATATACGTTTTACTGAATGAAGCATGTGCACTTTTGCAATTTTAATATTTTTGTTTTGAAAAAATTACCAGTGTACTTTGTACAACAGAAGTTACACTTTTTTTGAATATTTGGATTGTATTTTTTGCTAAAGCACAATAATGCACAAACCGTTTGTGTCAAAAATTTCATTTTTTAATATGGCAATAAATAATGCAATAAAAGTGATGAAAAACGTTACTTAACATGTACAAATAAATTATGATAGAATATTTATATTTCCAAACTTGTACTTGCCTTGACACAAAATAAAATTATAAAATGAAGTTCATTGTGCTAAGCAATAATACATGATTCATTAATCAATTTAAAAAGCATATTCACATAATACTATATGCAGTAAGTTGAATAGAATAAAAACAAATATTTTTTTTTTTACCCATTTTCTACTTCTTTAGTTCTAAATTTACAAAATATAAATCAATTTTATATCTATATAAACTTAAAACTTTTAATTTTGTAATTCGCAATTTCCTGCTAGCCATTTCCCATGCCTGAATTCCATATCTGATTCTCGATTCCACTAGCGCATGATACACCATTTTTAACATTTTATTTGTTGCATATTTCTTTCAAGTGTATAATCGGGTAATGTTGCCCTAATTTTCTTTGCAATGTATTCCGTATGCTACCTTCAAGTTTAAATAGGAGGCCATCATGCCACACTCTATCAAATGCTTGCTCTATGTCTGGGAGAACCGCATTACAATACTGTTTTTTTTCGAATACCGCCGATATACAATTTACTATTCAATGAATTTGCTGGATCGTAGAGTGTTTAGTGCGGAATCCAAACTGATGGTTCGAAATTAATTTATTGTTTGTTACCGATCTCAGTATGCGATCCTAAAGTAACAATTTGAATATTTTAGATAGAATGCTCGGCAAACTTATAGGCCTATAAGAAGAGGGCTTGGCTAATTCTTTATTGGGTTTAGGTATCATCAGAATAACAGATACTTTCCATGCATCGGGGTAATAACCAAGTCGTAATATTGAGTTATACATATAGGTTAACATTAGAATACCCATAGGTGGTAACCTTTTTACTATTTCACTTGTTATTTCATCTTTGCCAGGAGCTTTTCTTGGCCTTAACTGGGTAATCTTCCTTTGTACCTCCCTTCAAGTTATATGTTTTGTGGGCAGCGTTAGCGTGTCGGCGCCTTTAAGAGCTGTTGAACCATGCGACTGCTATCATAATCGTTTAAGTCGTCATATGGTTGAAGGGTATTATACATATATTCAGCAAAAGTCACAACTCTATCCTTTTCTGTCTAGGCCTACTCATTGTTGCATTTTCTGAACGGTACTTGCCTTGGCTATTTCTTTAGGTATGACTTAGTTATCGGCCATACTGATAAATCTTCAGAGTTTAATGAAGAGAAGAACTAGGTGTATTTATTGTTGTTATACTGAATGATAGACTGCCACAGTTGACTGTGAAGATAATTATATTCATGTCCTAATGATGGTACTCTATTATGCTGCCACCTACGTCTTGCTTTTCGTGTAACTTGTATTAATTTTCTAATTTCAATAGGTACGTTAGGGACGTGATTCTGATGAAATTTAAATCTATAGTATGTAGTGACAGATTCACAGGCTTTATGAACATTACTAGCAAATGATTCTATGGCATTATTTAAATTATCTCTCGTTTTTAACCGTACGTTTAATGTTGTACTTAATCCAATGCTATCTACAAATTTTGTACCGTTATTGACTAATGGTTGTTTATAATCATTATAGATAGGTGCAACACCAAAACATGCTAAGACTGGTATATGATCTGAACTCAGCTCCGGTACTGCTTTGTAGCTAGTTTTGATCTTTTGTATACTTTTTTTGATAAAAAAATCTAAAACATTTGGTATGCGATTTCTGTGTGCTGGCCAGAAAGTTGAGCTATCGGGTGAAATCACATTTAAATCACTTTGTTTAACTAGGTTAAAAATCATTCTTCCCCTAGAATTTGTTTTACTGCAATTCCTTGCATTGTGTTTGACATTAAAATCACCACTCACAATTACTCTACTACCCAATCTTGTAATTATTGCTTTTAATCTTTTTTTAGGTAACACAATGTTGGAGTGGCAATGCACAGCAGCAATGGTGTAATCAGAATGAGCTATATTTAAATTAACCGTTATAATTTGGTATCCAAACGTAGCTTCATTATAATTTTTGACATGAGTTAGACTGGATATAACTAAGATTGTTACACCTTCATGAGTTCTTTGATCAAGGCGCGTGATGCAATCGGAGCCTTGATACTAAAACTATTTGTGTAAATTAAGTGCGTCTTAGTAATGAATGCAACATCAATTCTGTTCATGTTAAGAAATAATTCAAGTTCGTATTTTTCGGATTCCGTACACGTATAATGTACGGAATCCTAATAAGATAGTCCGGAAACGACAAAAATATCAAATAAAAATCAATAACTCACGAACGGTTTGACTTATAAACTTCAAATTTGGAACATAAATTACAATTAAAATTCTCTTTAAAACGATCCATAACTTCAAGATGTCCGATTACCCTGGGCGGCAAAAAAATGTCAAGGATATATAAGGCATTTAAAACGACGTCAAAAATCACTTAAAAAATCATAACTCAACACCAGATAAACATGTAAAGGTGAAATTCGAAATATAAAGTAAAATGCAGGAGCCTTTTCAGAAAATCAAAAAATTACGGTACAAAATTATGTAAATATAGCTAAAAATTTTGAACACGGCTCAAAATATGCGCTTCCCCATATACTCTCTAGTTTAAAACATCCGGGTTCTCAATTTTAAAATTCAGCGCTCTGGGCGCCGAAAGCTCGAAGATTTTGAAAAATGTATTTCCTTTTTTCCGGACATGTGATATATCGTTGGAAAGATTGCTTTTTGTCGAGAACAAAACTATATTTCATTTCTTTAACAAATCTTTCGAAGTTTATGAAAAGTTTAAAAAAGTGCGAGTTCTAATATGTAGCCCCCTCTTTGCGATGCAAGTATTATAGCTAAAAATTTTAAACAAGGTTGAAAATATGCACATCCATGTATATTGTTTTGATTTGGAACATGTAGGTTTCCAATTTTAAAATTAGCCCCCTGGGGCTTGCAAAGCCCGAACTTTTGGGGAAAAATATTTTTTTTTCCGGGCATATAATAGATCACTGGAAAGAACGTTATTTATCGGTAGCGTACCCGTATTTCATTTTCTTAGCGAAACATTGGAAGTTTACTGCAAGTTCAAAAAAGCACAAAAAACGGTGTATAGCCCCCGTTAGTGGCCTAGGTATTATAGCTAAAGCTTATGAACAAGGTTAAAAAAATACGCATCCCTGTGTGTTTATTTACTTTGAAATATCTGGGTTTCAATCTTTAAAATCGGACCCTTGCGACGCCTAAAGTTCGAAAGTTTCAAAAAAATATTTCCGGTCATGTGATATATTAACGGAAAGATCGCTATTTGTTGGGAATAAAACCGTATTTCATTTCCTTAACAAAACTTTCTAAGTTATCGAAAAGTTCAAAAAAGCGCGAGAACTGATATGTAGCCTCCTCTTTGCGATCAGAATTTTCTGGCTAAAAATTTTGAACAAGGTTAAAAAAGTGCGCATCCCCGTATACTTCTCTAGTTTAGAACATCCGAGTACTCAATTTTAAAATTCGGCGCTCGTAGCACCGAAAGCTCGGAGATTTTGAAAACAATATTTATTTTTTTCCCCGAGCGTGTTATATATTGTTGGAAAGATCACTATTTGACGGGAACGATCCCATAAGTCATTTCCTTAACGAAACTTTTGAAGTTGACGAAAAGGTCAAAAAAGCGCGAAAGATAACGTTTGTCCCTTTCTGGACGACGCGAGTATCATAGTTAAAAATTTTGAACAAGGTTAAAAATATGTGCATTCCCTTATATTTTTCCAGTTTGGAGCATCCGGGGTTCCAACGTCAAAATAAAGCCTCGGGGTGCGCGGAATACTCGGAATGTTTGAAATTTGTTTTTCGGTCATGTGGTATGCCAATTGAGAGATTGCTATCTGACGGAAACGAAACGGTATTTCATTTTCTTAACGAAATTTTCGTGATGGCGATAATTTCAAAAAATCGCAAAAAAACTCCGTTCCTCTTCCTCTTTGCAGCGGAAAAATCAAATTCCTTTGTTTTGAATTTAGTATTATACAAATATAAATTATAGTTATCGTTAACTTACATACGGAATGTTTAGCGCATGAAACATCACACTTGACTGAATTTGTTTGCCATTTAATCCATTACAGTTCCATAACATGATGGCTAATGAGCTGTTCGGTAGGTACATTAGTACTCTGCGAGTTTGTGTCTAATAGTTTATTTAAAATTGTAAACAATGGTGCGATGAGTGATATGAAATCATTAATTAATTTGTCTAATGTTCTGGTTAATTGAGAGGAAAATTGTTCCATGAGTTTTAGAGTACTGTGATTATCAGCGTTGGCTACGTAATGAAGAGTATTTTTGGCTTCACATATATTTGCACAACTACCTGCTCGATCTGCCCAGGTTGAATTAGTTACAATGCAATCATTATTTAGAGGAGGGAAATCTTAGTAATGGTTTGCGTAATTTCCGTTTACAGTTTTGTTTAACTAAGATCGATATTAATTTAAGCGTGTTTGTACTCAGGGCACCCTATGTAATTAGCGTGGTGATCCCCCTGACACAGTGCACAAACTTTCATAGTTTAATTGCACTTTTTGGTATCATGTTTATTGCCACATCTTACACATCTGAATGGCAAATTACAATAATTTTGTGAATGACACCGTATAACTGACATCTTTTGCAGTGAATTATTTGCTTATTCGATTTCATTTCTTGCGCTTCTACCTTGGTATACAGTAGTGTGCTTAATAAAAACATGTATTTTCATTTCAAGGTGATGTGTAGGGATCGATATAGTGCATAGGTAGTTTGATTTTTGTTTTGTCGTGTATAATATCTATAACATTTTGAACTTTGAATCCTTTATTCTCGATTTATTTTTTTATTTCTTCCGTGTCAGTGGTAGGATGCAAATTTCTGAGTACTACCCGAAAGATAACTGATACGTAAACTAATAATAATTTTTTGATTTTAATAACTTGATTGTGTTTTGCGATAACTATCATTATTTTCTAAGGTAATGGTGACACTCGTTTTAGTCTATTTTAAAGCAAATTTTATATCCGCATCGGATAACAGGTCATTTCTTAACGTTGTGATATCTTTAATATTTTTGGCTAGTACTGGTGGAACCATCTGTTTTGTTTTATTGATATTATTAATTGTATTACTATTTAATTTCGTTATTTCGTTAGTAGCGTTATATTTGAATCATTAATTCCGCAATCAGCTTTATTGTTTTCTACATTAACGGGATTTCTTCTGACTGATGTTGAATTATTTATTTCCCTCATCGTCAGTAGATAAGAATTGAAATATGTTACGTTTAGGTTTAGGCGAATCTACCGAAGAACTGGAATAATAAGCGGAATATATGTACGTTCGCGGTCTTTTGATATATGGTACTGCTTTCCATTGCGTATTCTCAGACATGCGTACTCGTACGGGGGAAATAGGATGAGCTGTTTGCTCAACGTTGTTATCAGTACGGTGACCTGACTGCGCTATCTTGTTATCTGATGATATCGCGTCGTTAAAGCGAAGTGTAGATCTGTGTTGTGACGCGGCGACGATCTTAACATAGTAATACTATGTACCGCTACCGTTAAGCGCGCCGTGCTAGTCGTCGCTAACGAACAACGAAAGTATGTAGGAACACGTTATCAGTGAAATAATTAAATAGTCCTCCCGTTTTACCTGGAAATAGCGTTCGTTCACGATCAAATTAACTAATAACTTGAACACGAAACAAAGAACTTACACAGATGCTATCGATTAAGTTATCCATTAGAAATTAAATCAAAATTTTATTATAAATTAAATGATTTTGGTGAAAATACATTTTAAGTTTTTTTCATTAAATATTCATTTAAAAGTGTAATGAAGTCTTTTCTGGGTTAAAACGATTGTTTTATCATTACTTAATAATTTTATAACACACTGAATAAGACAGTTTTTATTCCAAAAAAATCATAATAAGGATTACAGTTATATAAAAAGATTGAATTTTTTTATTCGTGTCGTTCGTAAACTTCCCAACAATTTTAAATAGACGATTCCATTGAAATAATCAAACAGTAAGGAACCATGTAAATTTAGCTTCAGCATCTCTTCAGTATTCCGAGGTAGATCACGAAAATGTTAAAATTTTTATACAAACATGAAAAATGGAAAGTTCAGAAGATAGTTTTTTTTTTTAAGCCTTACCTTAGTAATAATAAGCAAATATTACTTTTGATATTTCAAACGATAAACCAGATCCATCTTTGAGAAGAGAATTGTAATGAAAGTTGTTTAATGGATGTAACATAGAAGATATCATAGTAAGTCCTGTTACTATTTTTCATTGCACTAAAAAAAATGTAAATTTCCAGCTGATTACGACTTTTATTACAATGAATGGAGAACAATTAATTCAATTACACAACTACTTACAAAATTGTACAAGCATGGAATTTTTCACTGTTTTTTAAAGCGCATTCCAATGCACTTGGTTGCAAATTGTTAAATATAAAATTCGCAAAGATACAATCCGTAGCAATGGCTTTTTTTTTTTTTTTTTTTCGTTTTTTGCAAATAAAAAAAGAAAAATTTTAGTAGATCGTGTAATACTGATGCATGAAACCACTCTCAGTTGGTTTCATGACGATAAATTACGTTTTGTAAAAAAACGCTCCTACACGTAATTTCCAACTTTGGAATTTGGCAATGGGTCGCCATATTAAATTTGGGAAATGGGGTTTCGTATACATTTTAAGCATCCCAAGGGCCATTCTTTCTGAAAGTTTCGCGGGTATTCAACAAAAATTCTTGTGCTATTGCAAATTTAAAATTTTTCCTTTTTTTAATTTCGGGACCAATTTCGGAATAGTTAAAGAAAATGTTAAAATTACTTACAACACTATTCTTGTAGGAAATTTAATAAGGAACAAATTCGATAAGTTCGATTAGAGGCTTATTTTTCGAGGTAATCGAGAAAATCCAATAAAAACACTGTTTCGGTTCCTATTTTACAATAAAAAACCATGTTCCGGGGGTTGAAATTTACAGAAACTCCGACGATGTTATTTGGGTATTTTTTGCCTATTTTTAAGCTGGAAATGGACTCGTTCAAAAGTTTTTCATATTTCGAGTCTAACATTTCCGGACTATTCGGCACATTGTCAGCTCCACAAACATATGCTGATTTCCTTAGCTAAATTGAGGACATTGATAGCACACAAATTATGCAAATTTAAAGTTTCTTTCGGTTCATGTATTTTCGCGTAATGTTGATTTGTTTCGTTACAGTTTTTTCTATGGTCGTCCCATCTATTGGATGTATTAAATACTAATAAACCTCATTCCGCTAGTCAAGAGAGAGCGGTAGCAGACATAACAACAGCAGTTGCTGCTTGCGTAGTGGTAATTCTTCCGGTTACAAATAGAACCACTAAAAGTCCTATAACACCAACACTCGATAGTGTGCATAATCGAATGATCATCACCTATTTATCAAGTCACCAGTTTATTTTTGACTGTTATATCTCTTTTTGTTTTGTTGTTGTGTTGAAAACTGTTTGTGCGTGAATATTTTGTTTCAAGCAATATTTTAACAAAAGCAATTTAAGATGACATTGTCATAACGGTCATACTGAATTATTGATTTGTATGGAATATAAATGTAACGAGTGCAGGGAAACTTTTAATTATAAAAAATTTATTTTGTTTCATTTGAAACTACATTTTCTGAGCATTCATTTAAAAATCGTTTCATTCAACTGTGTTTATAAACATGTTAATAAATTAATAGGAAAACAAAAAATTATATTATAACAAATATGATATTATGTTAAAATAAAATTGAATTTGTAAGAAAAATTGAATTATAGTATTTAAAAATTAAATTTAAAATTTTTTACTGATGAAGTGTGTTGACAATTTTAAAGAAAAAAAATGTGTAAACTGTCCACTGGAACATGTTCATAGATATAACAAAAACAATGTGAATGTGAATAAAATAGAATTGAGTAATATATAACAAATTACAGAAATTGGCAATAAGATTAATCATAGTAATTACTATAAATCATGTCCAATTCGTACAAAAATATATAATTAAGTTGAATCGAAGTATGACTTCTAAACCATTTCACATGGAACATAAGCTAGATCGCAGTACAAAGGAAAATAAAGATATAACTTTTAAACACATTGGACTACTAAATTCTAATTATTCCAGTGTAAGGCAATCGTTACTGAGTCAATATATTACTGTAAAGAAAAGAAATGTATGTGCACTAATGGAAGGAACCACATGTTTATAATAATTATCAGCTTGAAAAGACCATCACTGATTTACAAAATATTTTAGTAAAACTTATTAACGAATCGCTTGAATGTAAGATTACTCGATATTATAACTACTGGTGGAACACAAAGTTAAGTGATTTCAGAGAAATGATTAATATTATTAGAAAGAAGCTACAAAAAGCTAAAAGAATAGATCATTAAAAAAAATTTATAATCTACTTTACAGTGTTGAAAGAGTATACTAATAAAAAATTTAAATGTGAATAATGAATTTCAAAAAATGGAAAATGTAAAAAGTTCATAGAAAGCAATACAATTTGGGGTAAACCAAATAAAATTGTCTTTGATAAGTTTAAAGAGCTACAGTTTTCGGTGTTGAATTCTAATAAAAAAATATAGTATAGAAATGAAGATGAATTTAAAATTTTATTGGAATTTTTCTATCCAAACGTAATGGAAAATATTAATGTTATATCGGATTCGGGATTAAGAAGAATAGATGTAGATGTTAAAATACATAGTTGAAACAATTATAAGTAATTTAAAAAACAATAAAGCTCCAGCCTATGATCGCATTAATAATATTATCATCAAAACTATATATATGTAAATATAATCCATGGTTTATTATTGAAATTATTAAAAAAATATTGGAATTTCAGTACTTACCTGAAATTTGGAAGATGGGTAATGTAAAATTATTAAATGAATCGAATAAATCTCCTAATGAAGTTTCAGGATATCGGTCGATTACTTTAACAAATTGTGTAAGTAAAGTAGTTGAAAAGTATATAAATTGTACATTTCTTTGAGACAGAAATAAGAACCGATTTGGATTTCGAAAAATTGCATCCACAGAATTGGCAATATATTCTGTTTTGGAAAACATAAAATATAATAAGTTAAATAAATGTGGAATTAATATCAGCGGTGCTGCATTTAATAACTTCAATTGGGAAATGCTTATAAAAATTTTTCGTAAAATAGAACTGCCTATATTTTTAATAAATATCGTTGTTACATATCTAAAGAACAGAACTGTTAAAATAAATGATGAAAATCATGAAGTCATACATAAACTTACCTGTGCGGTTCCGCAAGGTTCTGTTCTGGGACCCACGTTATGGAATATTGTTGCAGCATATATTCTTAATAAAATTCAAAAATACAACAGTGAAATATGTATTGTAAGCTATGCTGACGATTTTATTCTTATGTTCCCAGTCAAAAATAAACATGTAATTAAAAATAAAAATGATACTCTAATAGAAGTTAATAGAGTAATTAATAAATTAGGCTTACAATTATCAAAAGAAAAATGTGTTGCAATGATGGTTAATACTGAAGAAATGCTCCAAAAATCAATAAGGGGAGAAATTAAAATTTCAAACGAGCAACACTAGTATTATACAATAGTATTAAATACCTCTAGGATTAATAATTGATAGAAAATTACATTTCAAAGAACACGTTAAATACTTAAATGAAAAATCATTAAAAATATATGCAAGTACTTGCCGCTTAGGTGCAAAGCTATGGGGCATAGGCAAGGGCGTCGCCAGCCGATGAGCCAGGGGGGTCAAGATGATAGAAAGAGAATATGAGTTATAGGATAAATAAAATTTACAAGTAGTAAAGGCTTAATATTTTATTAAATAAGAATAAAATCTTAATTAAAACATAATTTTCGTGGGTTTCTGGCAAATTGTTCATGATTGCGCGCCTATGAATACTCATCACAGCCAGTTGATTAAAAAGTTTCAAGGCTCCAGGGGGGCAGATGTCTCCTTGCCCCCTGCTGGCGACGCCCATGGGCGTAGGAAGCAATCAGAAAAGAATCCTGTATAAAGCTACAATTCAAAATATGTATTTGTATGCTTCAAGTATGTACATCAACTATATAAGTAAGACAATATTAAAGAATATAATAGCATAGCAAAGACAATTCTTAATTAATATTTCTGTTGACTATAGAACAATATCTAATAATGCATTACAAGTAATAACAAAAATAATCCCCATTGATTTAATGATAGAAGAAAAAAGCCAATTGTTTAACAAGAAAATTCAAGCACGATATTCAGATACGAATAGTAAACAAAATATAGTAAATTGGAATATTACGAAACAAAACACTGGGAGAAGAAATATTCAAAAGATGGCAAGAAAGATGGGATTTAGCAGAAAATGGAAGATACACAATAATCCCTGATCTAAAACTGTGTATTAAAAATAAAGAAACATATCTAAACTAATTTATAACACAAGCTTTGACGCAACATGGAGATTGTAATTACTATTTAAATAAATTTAAAATAGTTGATGAAGATAAATGTGATTTTTGTGGAGAAGTAGAAGATATGAAGCATATACTGCGACCTTGCACGTTTAACCATCCATGTCGGAGTTTGGAGCCTCCTAGGGGCCCCTTTATAAGGCGGGGCCCGAGGCTGCAGTCCCCTCTAGCCCTTCCCTAAATCCAGGCCTGACTGTATCACTATGTTAAGTATACCGCAGAAATTAACAGAAAAATGGATATTAACGAATGGGAATTATTAGTAGAAATTGTTAATGGCATGTTAAGAAAGAAAATTTGTGACAAATACAATTAAGGATAAATGAAATAGTCATTTACTGAAGAAGTTATATTTTAGTTATTTTAAGTTACAATTTTCTTTTCTTTTTATTTCTTGTTTTATTTTTCGTTTCTTTTTATTGTTTTTGTTATTATTATTGCCATTGTTTATTATTATTATTTATTTTGGATTAATGTATCTTTGAGAGACTAATTATGTGAAACCAATATATGGCCACTAAGGTTCTTTAACCATGGATAATTGGGAATCGTATATATGTAATTTGATTATCCAAAAAAAAAAAAAAAAAAATATTGATCCTAATTTATCGGTTTTTGATTTATATTGCTTGTTGATATTCAATTTTCCTCCTATGAATCCGAATTGTCTGTTAATATTATTTTTCCTTTCCCAGCAGCTTCTTAAGTGAAACGCTGTGGATTATTCTAAAATTTTCACTAGATTCAATATAATTAAATGTAGGCTCCGCCATTTTTTTTATGCGAGCCTAATAATGCCAGTTTTGAGTTCTTCGATAACTATTCGTCCCTCTGTAGAACAATTGAATAATTTACTATAATTGGAGTCAAAATTTTTATTTTATTTCTTACGGTCTCATATGGATTTGTAATTTATTAATAGTTCAATTTTTAGTAACTTTTGGAATATAGAACACAATACAATACAGCAGAATTGTATTTGACGAAGCATTGCGATAAAATTTAATTTGAAAATTTTGCTTTTATTCTTTACAACTTGCCCATAAAAAAAGTTTTAATCTACAATCATTGAAGCGGGTAAAGAAAAAAAAGCAAAAATAATTCACATAAAAGATCGAGTATAGGGGGCTATTAAATGGTAGAATTTTTTCCTTTTCGCTATCTAGCTCTAAATTTTAATACAGTGTAAAAAGAAGCCGTACTACTTTATGCAACTCTAGAGATGGCAGTCAGTGAAAGAATTTGAAACATTTTTTTTTTTTTTTGCAGAAATACATTTCATCGCTTGTAATAAGCATGTATATGGAGCTTATGTTTGAACCGAAAAGATCGCCTATCCAACGGCAGTAAGGGAATACTTAAAATTCATATGCGATAGATTACCCTCCAAAAAATATACAAACATTCAATTTTTACCGGATTAGAATTTTTTTTTTTTTTTTTTGATCGCTAGCTGTGGACATTGCCCAGCATAAGAGGATTAGAATAGATCAGACCTGATCAACCGACAGGGCCTGTAGATACTGCATGCAGCTTGCTAAGTGCCATTTTAAAACCCCTGAAGTTACGATTCTATAAATAATTTTGTTATAAATTTCATACGTCTATACATAAAAAATTAATAACATTATGTTTCAAAACAAATTTTTATGACGTTAAGATTGGTTAAATATTAAAAATACCGCAAAGAGTTTACACCTGTATACGTTTGCAAACTATCGTTTTCAGAAATGAAGTTTTCTAAAAACAAATCGCATACTTTTTGGCGGATGAACATACGAAAAACCAACTCCGTTGAGGCAGATTTTAAAAAATGCCTAAATGAACAGAAAGAATAACCAATCTCATCGATGTTATAGTCCTCGTAGTATTCATTTTAGTGATTGTTTTAATTTTTCGGTTATTGTTGTTTTGTTAATTTATGTATACTATATGTAATGATAATAATGAAAATAAAGAAATAAATGTCTATATTTGTATAATTTATTTTCCTTTCTCTAAAAAAAAACAGTTCAGCTCGTAGAAGGACGGTACATGTCGTAGTGGCTCGCGGAATCATTTGGCTAGTACAATAGGGTATTATTATTTATTTCGAATTCTTTCGATGTAGAAGCAGACCCATGGTCATCTCTTTGATTGTGATGCCGATACTAGCTGCAGAAGAGAAGACCTGTGGAAGATATTAGACAATGGTACCACGGGGGTAGTGCTGATACGGAAGCGACAGATATAAATTTCGACGTCGGGCAAAGAAGTTTATGGATACGAAGAAAGAAAGAAAGGGAGGAAGAGAGAAAGAAGTTTTCGAACAAGAAGAGCGCTCGTCTATATTTTATTTATTTTTAAATTGAAAAGCCTATCATAACGGGAAGGACCGTTTTCATTTTACCAGTTAATGGCAAAAATAGTTATTAAATTATTGCGCAAAGTGTTTTTCCAATTTGGACTGTGTTAATCGAATTTCGTTCATTTCGCGTAAATGATGCGCATTATTAAAAGGACGATGTTATCCAGAGGGCGGAAAATAAACAGTTACACGATCGGGATAACTTGTTAATTATAAGCCAACTAGTTAACAGATAGTATCCGTACGTTGTTGGGACTGGCCAAAACGTGCGTAGCTTTCATTTGGTTGCCGTTACACGTATTATAATGTAGAAGGCGGCGGGCTGCGAAATGAGCGAGTAGGGGAGGAAATGGAACTTTTTTCAGGAACGATAATAGAGGAAATAGATAGAAGCGAGCGGGGATCGGATCGGAATTGCAGTAGCGTGCCATATTAGCTGGCGCAGAAGAAAAGATTGCGAAATTAAAGAAAATCAAAACGAACCCTGATGATAAATCAAACGGCGGACAGCAGCTCTAGGGTAAAAGACGGACAAAGAGAAAGCAAGCTAAAGCTTAAACATTCCAGGCAGCCACCCCAAACTTGCCGTTCCAGCGGAGAGCGGAAGGCAGAGCTCAATTTGCCACTAGCCCGTTCCCAACGGAGACGTTACTTTCCAGCCAGGCCAACAGATGGCATGGCATACCGCAACCAACTGGAACACGTGACTGCAAGAACGCTAATGAGCCAGAAGAGCAATTCTTTCTCGCTTATTACAACGGCGCTGAAGTGTGTGCCTTTTAGATTTCAGTCCGGCCTTTCGCAGGAAATAATCAAACAAAAGCGACAATAGTCACCCTGTTGTAATAGACCGTTTCTTTCTGAGTAGTTTATTTGTATTTATCAGCTTCCTCCAATCGATATATATATACATATACATGTACGCGTTTAATAATTCTCTATTTCAATTTCCTTTTCATTACATATGCATATATACAACAAATCAATAAATTATATTAGATGTTTTCTTCTCATTTTATAAGACGACGATGATGACAAACTTGAAAAATCAGCATAAAATATGAATGGGAAGTACGGAAAATATTAATTTATTTATTTATTTATCTACCATTTTCTTAAGATTGCAATAGGCTAAAAACTCAATAACATCCGGCATAATATACAATTACTATAATATACAATCAGTATAATATATAATCAATATATATATATATATATATATATTAATGACTACGTCATTTTTAGCCCTGAGTACACCACAAAAAATGTTCCATTACATCTGTCACAATGTATATTTGTGTATACCAGGCCCGTGCACAGAATTTTGAGGGGAGGGGAATTTTCTTCACATATTTATTTTATAAATAACAATACATTTTTCTCTAATATTCATACTATTAATAATTCCCACTATTTTGATTTATATATTAATAATATTCATAAATGAATTACCGTATAAACATTAATAAAAATTACATAGGTACGTTATTGATTATATTGGTAATAAAAAATTTCGCATAAAATATTAATGAAGTATCTAAAAATATGAAGCATATTTTTTCTTTTCTTTTAAAGGTAAGAACACCCTAAAAAATCATCAATATTTATTTTAAATTTAAAATTTTTCCCCGATTTTTGTGTATTTATAATAACTATTTCAGTTCTTATGGGAAGTCCCCCACCCATGGGTACGGCCTTGGTGTATACGGCTAAGAATGACGTAATCAATTGAAAACAAGCTTTCTAAAAGCAGTTTAGAAGAAAAAATATTGGAGATCATGGAGGCTTACCCCCTTTCGAGGCCCCATGGAATATATATATATATATATAACTCGGCCATTTTGGCCTCGCAAGGGGCTGTGCCCCTTGACCCTTCTTGCTTTCATTTCTGTCTCTTTCTCTTCTATACTTTGTATAAAATGATCAAAATTTACAACGTAATTCTTACTGGCATCAACACACACAAAAAATAGACATTTTTTCGTTACATTTTTCGTTACATTTTTCGTTACATATTTCATTACATAAAATTGTGCCATTTTTTAAATATCAATAACAAAAATCCTATAAAATATAACAAACGTTACATAAAATTGGGACATTTAGCGTTACATAAAATTGGGACATTTTTTCGAATGGGGGGTAGCCTAAGAATTACGTTGTAATTAATATATGGTAGGTTGGTTAAATAATAAATGGGCAAATAAATTAATATAAATAATAGGTTAGACTAACATTTGTGTACTTTGAATAAGTTACTGGGAGCACAAAATAATACTAGTATTGGAGAATAAAATGAAACAAAATTATATAACTTTATCGTTAAAAGTGAGAAATATATCGATATTAATTCTTCCGCGATATAAATGAAGTAATCTTCTTTTTCTAACGTTAATTGATAGCCTTAAGAATCTAATTTTAGGCAGGAATTTGTTTATTACGTAATTACACAGATCGTACAAAATCAGAATAATTTAGCATGTTCTTCTTTCTAGATAGCGCACTAAAATTCAATTTTTTCAATAATGGGTCCCGTAATTATTAAACTCGGGATGTATTTCGACCATCCTATACGATTAGTGTCTAAGAGATTTCGATATTAACATATCGATTTTACCTTGTTTATTTAAGGATACGACTCCGCTGATGCCCTCAGTAAAGCTGCAAAAAATGATATTCGTAACAGTAATAATAAATACATATATTACTAAGTTGAATGATAATAGGTTCATAGTTAATCTAAACAAAACATAATTCGCGGTATACAATAATTTCACTACACAGTTAAGACCTCTTGTGGGATCACAAATTATTTCAAACAAAAAAAAAAGTAATTAATCGTCTTTGAACTAAAATAGCCTCCACAACTTAAAAAAAAAGAACTCACATATGATTTTTATGTATGAATATATATATATATATATATATATATATATATATATATATATATATATGTGTGTGTGTGTGTGTGTGTAGATGTATAAATGAATTCTGTTACGTAGTAAAAAAATAACTCCCGTGGTCATGAAGCTTAGACTTCGAAACGCGTCAGGTAAATAAATATTAATTAACCTTTTTTTATATCAGTGTGTTTTTACCCTATTAAAAATAAAAGCAATGAGTGACAGAAAACTATATGACAATAAAAACCGATTAATGGAGTAGTGAAAAACTTTTACATCATTCTTGTACAACATTTATTTGTTAACGATATTGTTTCTTTCTTTCTTCTTTACATCAATTTTACTGCTTGCGGAAATAAAATAGCTAAATGCGATCTTAGATAATTATTCTTTTCCCTAATAACAATTTCCGTTTCACGAAGTCATTTTTGTCAATTTACCGGGGAGGTGTAGAGAGTAACCACTCTATCTATGGTTCATGCAGGCATGCAATTGTAATAACATGACATTGATTTCATTCGATGCAATTGTAATAACATGACATTGATTTCATTCGATAATCCGTACATGAAAATGCGAATATTTTGCAAGTTAAAAAAAAGTGAAAATCCTCACAATTCGTTAATCAGTTGAACTGCCGTCCCAAAAGTAGTCACAGCTATTCTGGCTTCTGAATAATAATTTGTTAGACAACAAACAATGTGACGTTCTTTCTGGAATAAAATCATTTCAAAATGAGTATAAAATTTTTTAAAATTATTGCACGGCATTGATTGCGATCGAAACGGGAAATTTTAAAATTTCATAAGTAAATTATTTGAAGAGAGAATTGCATTTAGTAGACAGCGATGAAAATTAGGCATATAATAATTGTTATATGCGCTCAGAGAGAGAGAGAGAGAGAGAGACAGACAGACAGACAGACAGAGACAGAGATAGAGACAGAGGGAGAGAGTAGTTTCGAATTAAAATGAAGCAATACACACACTGGTTTACTAATGCAGCTAAGTGGAATTATAAATTTATTAGCATGAAAAGCGAACGATCACGGTATGTCGAACAGTTTTTGTGCTTCAGAGGGTGTTCTGCTGGTTCAAAATACTTTTGTAAGTGTGTACAGTGCGGACAGCGTCTGTGTACTGTTACAGCGTTAGTGTGTATGAGGAACAGTCAATTTTACAGGAAATTGTATTTAAAATGTTTTTCTAAAGCACCCTTCGTATTCGGTTCGTTGTCGCTGGCGACTGCTTTTAATTTGTCAAGGATCATTTAGCATTGTTTCGCACGGCGTTCTAATGACTGATGCATTCACCATCCGATAATGCCAGTGCGCTCGTATACGATTAGTTAGTGAACCATTTAAAACTGTTTTTTCCATCGTTGAAGGGGTCACCCGCCACTCCGCATAATGCAACAATGTTGGAGCGTTGAGAAACAACCTCCACCAGTCACCGGCTAAATAGCACCAACTGGCATCGGTTCTATATCTGATATCGCTTATGCCTGCCTAATTCCGTACGAAATATTCTGCTCGAATTCGTATGTTTAATTTTATATTCCTTCTTTCGCTGCGCACGTTCTCTTCTGTTATGACGTATCGGCACCGAGTGAAATAATCGGTATTTCATATAAGTCGATAAAGTCTGCGTCGTGCGAAAAAGCAGACCGTACATTAATAAGACTGATAACAGAGGGCGATTAAAAATGAAGTCAGTTATTAGTTAAAGAAAGTTTCATCGAGTGGAAAATTGTATCACAGAAAAAGTACAAAATCGCACTTATTCCGCTGCTAAAATGACTAAAATCCAGGAAAACTGCACATGTCGCGAGTGCCGTCATATGTACAGTTTCCAGTTTTCTTATATAATTGGAATGTTTCTTTTTGATATTGAGATTTTGTAAAAGCTTGCATTATCATTGCTAGTATTATTTAAAATCATCACTGACATGTTTTTTTTTTTTTGGGATAGGTTATATACACACATACATGTATATTATATATATTTTAAAAGGGCAATACTTTATTTAAAAGTAAAAATATTGTCGAAAAATACTTTTTTTTTGAAACTTTTTACTTATGCTATATATATATACTATATATATATGTATACGTATTATAATAATATTTGACGGCACATTTGTACGACGCACGAACATCGATTTTCGTATTAATTGCCATTTCGCAATTCTTTAGGCTCGTTTTACAGCGAGGAATGTGAAATGCGAAATGTGTAATGTATTTTCTGAAAATCCATTACTATACATTTAACTGTAACACTGCCCATTGTAGCGAGAATCAGTATCGAAATAGTCGAAAGAGGCGAGCGAGGAAAAATAATTCCTCGCTCGGATCGCTACCCGAGCAAGTTTTCCAAAACACATTTCATGTGTTTCATATACATATTTTACATATGTATATAACATTTCTTTGCCATTTTTAATTTATGCATATGTACATATTTTTTGTTTGTAATTTGTATAAATATTTGACAATTTTTTTAAGTAATTTCTATATAATGGAAATTTAAATGGTTAGGAAGTATGAATTTTTATACAATACGGAGCACAACGATTTTAAAAATGTAAATATGAAAGATGACATAATTTCAAAAAAACTTGAAATAAAAAATGGTAAATTATTTTTCGTCTGTGTTTAAACTTTACATGCAGTTTTAAAATCTGTTGTTTTCATAATAATGTAAAGTGATTAAATTAAAAACATTAATTATATTGTAGTGTTTTAATTAGGATATTAAACCAATCAATTTTTACAATTAATTACAAAATTCAACCCCAAAAAACTAAAAATTGTTATACTTTAGTAAAACAATAGTTATTTAATTTTTTGTACAAGGTATTTTATTTCGATGCTACCTAAATATATAAATGTACTACTATTAGGTTTTATATAAAGTGATGATACGAAAGTTTGGAACAAGAAGTTCAGCGTTATTTATAAATCTAATATATGTATATATAAATTTTCGTTATTTCAATATTTGTAACATTTATACAGAGTTTGATTTTTAGGTTATATTAATATACCCGAAGTATTTAACTTGTTGCCAATTATTAAATGAGTAACACTTTATTACATAATTAACTTTGTTAACATGGGCGTCGTCAGCGGTGGGTAGGAGGGGCAGCACCCCCCCTGGAGCCTTGAAACGTTTTGATCAACTAGACATGATGATTATTCATTGGCGCGCAATCATGAACAACTTGCCAGAAACCCACGAATATTATGTTTTAATTAAGATTTTATTCTTGTTTAATAAAATATTAAGCCTTTACAACTTATAAATTTTAATTTTCCTATAACCCATATCTTCTTTCTATCATCTTGCCCCCCCCCCGGCTCATCGGCTAGCGACACCCTTGTTTGTTAATACACAAGTCCATATTAAAATGAAAACAAACGATTAAAGATAAAAAGACTGAATAAAAATTCGATAATTTGATCGCAACTTTATTATTTCTTCGCTCAGCAAACTTACTGCAATGAACAGTCGAAAAAAACACATTTCATATTCAACATTTCACATTCCTCACTGCAATGGGCAACGGGCTTTACTATCGATTTATTACATTTTTTTATTTGATGTTAAAATAACCTTGAAAATACAAATACGGTACGCGTATTTAGTAATACAGTTTTACACTCTACGGGTTAGCGTAGTGCCGTCTTTAAGAGTCAGGGGGCTCTAAGCCTCGCTGGTTGGGGGCCCACTTAAAGAAAACGATTTTATGCAAAAATACAAATTTCAGTGCATCATCACCGAAACAAAAAGAAAGCCACGTGACATTTCATTGGCCAGAAAATAGTATGCTCCAACAAAAATCGCCGTTTGCCAACATAGGAGATTGACTGGTTCTGGGAAGAAAAAGGTGTTAAGGTTTTAAGAATTATTTGAAAATTAATTAGTTAACAAATTAAAAGTTTTATTCATAGCTTGATTGAAAGAAGTCAATAAATACGTTGAATATGTACCTTGCACAGGACATTCTTTAAATTTAATCAGCGTTAAAAGCGTAGACTGTAATAATCTAGTTTGTTTATTAAGAGGGCTGCAAGTAATTTTTTTTAAAAGTACATATTTTTTTATGGCAAATACAATGGTTTAAAGAAAAAACTAAATTTCGGCTGGAGTCCTAACGAAAAATTCAAAAAAAAACGAATTTTTGGGGTTTTTTAAAGGTTTTTGGTCGATAATATAGTAAAATTGATAACGCCATAAGATTCTACAGGAACATGTATGACACTTTTAGGAATAGTATTGTGTCGTTATTGAAAAATTCAGCAAATAAAATAATTCCAGACAAGTCGACTTGGTTTACCTTGATTGCGCTACTGGGCACTTTTATCTCTGTCAATGAGAGCTACATGTCACTGACGTTAATTATTTTTAGAATAACCGAAGGTACAAATTATTTTCGTTATAAGGTTTATTAAAAATTTTCCAATTTGATCAAAACAACGAAAAAATATTTCATGAAAATTAATTTGCCTACCAGTTTCAGATGTTAATAGATCATGGTGTACTATTTTTGTTATTTCTGCTAATATAAAAGATACCGTTTGTTTTTAGCACTTTTATAATTCGAAATTTTACATTTTCATTTTGTATTAATTTGCGTTTTAATTTATCGACTACACATTTCATCAATAGTTGTGTAATAATCGTGAGGATACGTGTGGCCCCTTCAATTTTTAAAAATTATTACATTCCCGATTTCGATTCGGTTTTCTATTTGTGTACCGTCTAATTTGTACGCGTAGTTCATTTTGTATGCACTAGAAGATGTTTAAAAAAAAACAAAAAAAAAACGATTGATGCATATTTTAATTAGCGATATTTGAGTAGGATAATTCGCATCTATTAAAATGCTATACCATAGATCCTTTATTTCTTCTATCAAAATTCGCTTTTCACCACCAGCTGAGCAAACAAAACGTAGAGTTCCCGCTACTGTAACTGAAAACTTATACCGCAGGCTTTGCTTTTTTATCTTCAGGTCATTCTAATGTCACATGTGCGAATTGCTTCCTCGTTGTTGTTTAAAATTAATTTTATGACAAACACAGATTGCAACAAGAATATGCAGAAATAGGAGGATACTGCTAGTTTTACTTCGTTCATTTTTGATTGAACCTTAAGATTCACAGGTATTTTGAATAATATCGAACTACAAGTGCTTCAAAATAGATGTCTTAGATATGCATTATATGCAAATAGATGTACAAAAATATCAGATCTACACGAGGCCACAAAGGTACCATTTTTAAAAGATTTTATCCTCAATATTATAAGTAAGCTCTGCAACAATTGCGAAGAACACAGTGATGAAATAATTAGAACAAGCGACTAGAGTACACGCATACTAAATACAAACACAGCAGGCTTAAATACAATCTATTGAGGTGAACCAGCAAGTCATAAATGCAGTGCGTATGTCAGTGCGTTAATGTATGTGTGTTCAGATGCCATATATTTAAGCTGATATTAAGTTTAAGAACTGTATGATAACATATGTTAATCCTTAAGGCGCCGGTTGTTTTCCTCAATTTTTTCCTGCAGTCGAATATAATACTTGGCTTCGAATTATAATTCTGTATGTATTCATGTATATCGTATTATTGTATTAAGGAAATTAGTCGATACTCTAAATAATAAGTTACTAGTAGTTGTAATGAACGTTAGTAAAATGCTCGCTTTTAAAATTCGATGGGAAATTTTTCACTGTCTTTAATTTACATTCTGATATCTTTTCATTATTTCATATCTGATAAGAGTATGCATATTACGGTTATATCTGATGATTCAAACTTGTTTTCGTTATCAAATATTCACATGTTTGGATGCGTCATGTTTCTCGACAGCAATAATTAGAAAGAAAAAAAACAATATTAGAATTAATTCGAAGATTATTTGACGTCTGTTTTCATATGCTCTTCTACCTTTTTTGTTGTTTTTCTAATACAAACGAAACTTTTCTTAGTCAGATTCTATTCCTTGTGTCTCCTAATTACTACTATTTACACGCGTTGACGGGTAATCGTCTATCATTGACGGGTAATCGTCTATTATTGACGGGTAATCGTCTATTATTGACAAGCCCAGGCAAAGGTGGATTATGAATTTTGGGGCCCGGAGCTACTCTTGAATGAGGGAGGGTCGCTCATTCAAGATTAACCCCGGGCCTCATCCCTCTGAAGAAAAAATGGTGAAAAAATTATATCATATGTGTGCAAACAAACAAGCAAAAAAAACCTACTGTGTACACATGAATGATCGATAAAATTAAAATAATGTTCTCTTTAAAAAATCAACTCTCTTACGCTAACACTTTTATTTATTTATTTTTTATTTTATTTTCCATTGTACCGACTTAAGAGGCCATAAACAGCACCAGTGACTTTCACTTTAACCTACCAAATAAATCAGGCCAATCCCTCCAACGAGAGAATTAGGTCCGAGATACCAATTCTGCTCCGAGGATGTGCTAGGAAATATATAAAAAATACTGCATAAATTGAACGGCATATAAGACATTTTATATAATATATATATATACATATGTTAATATTTGTAATTTTTTATTAATAACATTATCTTTTTCTACAAAAAAATATTTATATATATAAATTAAATATTGCGGATAGCAAAGAAATAATCGTTTTATTTTTTAGTGAAAGTAAAAATTTCATTTATAATGCATTATCTACGTCGGCGTTACGCTGTTATTGTCGTCACAGCGATACAAGCAAATTTTGATACACTCATTTGGTCTTTTTGATCATGTTATTTTCATTACGAGTTTATAAATTAAACATGCTTTTTTAAAATTCCATAATTGTTTATGTGATTAGAAAAACATAAATGAAATACAGTATGGTTTTTTAATTTTTTCGAAATAGAAATATATTTATAAAATCAGCAATCAATTAAAACTCGCTTTTATTTTAAATCATTTTTATACAGTTCAAAATAAAACGTATCAACTTTCAATAAAAATAAAAAATAAAATATTGTTAAAATTTTAATTATTTCAGATTGTAAAACGTTTCTGCATAGAACAATTTGCAACGATTGCATGGCTATCAATGTTTGCAGAGAGAATTATTATTAATCGATTTGTCGAATGTTTATTTATTATTCAATATACGCGTTAAAAGACCCATTTATTTTTTTTAACGTAATAAATATCATTTATCGTAGAAAATTTCTATAAGTATTCATGTTATGTAGCATTTAGTTGCTTGAAAAAAAAAAGAGAAAGTTATGTAAACAAAAAGTATATAATTTTATTATCAACTCATATATTATTTTTTTATGTATAAAAATTAACTGAATTTTTTTTAGGATAAAAAATACAAATTTAAAATCTTGCATTTTTCTAGTATTGAGTATTTAGGAAAGGAAACTTAAACTTTGCACGTGGAAAGTTAAAATTTGTTTCTGTTCATGAGTGCGGGGCTCTCTAGAGGTTGGAGCCCGGGGTTATAGCCCCCTTAGCCCTTCCTTAGATCCGGCCTTGAGCCCAGAGAAAAACCATAACAAGGGGGGGGGGGGGAACTGTTCTCGTCGTCGGTCGTCTTTAATGTTAATTTGACATTAAATTCATTAGAAAAAAAAACAGAATAAAAAATGGTGTTCGAATAAAACATATACGCATTAAGGCAGGGATAATTTCCTCGTTGATATAAAGACAAAAAGAAAAAAAAAGGCGACCTTTTGACCATGTTCGCGCGCCGTACTAACAGTAACATATTGCTTTTGTAGAAATGAATCAGGCGATTTTCACGCTTATGCTCGCTTTTAACGATGGGACTATTTCGCGAATAAATAAAAAAGATTCATAATTATGCTTCAGTCTGCGGCTGATCATTCAAAAATGACGCATTGCTGATGACGACATTTTCTGCAGATTACATCGACAGTTGCGTAACAAATGCGTTAAAGTGCTCTCGATACAGTTTGTTTTCTCCAAATCAGTGATCGAGATTGGTTTTTTTTTATTGTTTTTTTATTTATTTATTTTATTTTTTTGTTCTTTTATTGAAACGGAAAAAGAAATATTACTAATTGATGATCTCGAAGTTGCAATAGAGTATTTAGGAAAAATGTTTACATGCGAAGAATATGTCGCTCGATATTTGATATATTTGAAATACTTGTAGCCAGTCTACGTCCAATAGCTGATTTAGTGCTGGTCGGAGAATTATTTAAAAAAAAAATTGATGAAATTAATTTTTTATAACGTGTAATTGTTAGATCTTTGTAGCAGTAACTTAGAGGCATTTTGTTTTAGTAAAACAATTGGCTTATTTTTTTTTTTTAATTTAGAGGAAATTTACTGGGGGCCGAAATATTACATATAAATTCGCTAAAAATTTAATTTTAGCCGCAAAATTTTCCTAATACTCATTTCTGGTTATGTTAAGGAAGTGGCAAGGTGTCCATCATTTTTTAAATTTATTTAGCGAGCGTGGATCCGGTTTTAAAAATGGCGCACATTTTTTAAAATTATTTGTGGAAAATATTTTGGGCTATTTCTTGAAAATTGGTATGAAAGTTGACTAAAGGTAAAAATCCAAATTCTTTTAACAATTCGAATTTCCATCGTCTCGGTTTAGCAGTGATACAATTTACGAACCAATTTTTTATTGGAAATTTTAAGCACAACAGTTTACCCTTCATCGTCTAATTTTTAGCGATATGTAGGGGACTTCTAAAATATTTTTTGTTCTAGTCACCTGGACAATGTATACTTTTCCTTATAAACATGTTTGAACAATGCGTTGAAACTCTTTTTACTTTTTTTAACATATGCCTCTTTCTAGTGGCGTAAATTTTCGTACTTGGAACTTTTTTATCATTTCATACATTCGAAAAAGGTTCTTTTCTACTCTGATATTCTTGGCATCCTGCATCCAAAAAAATCGGCTGAAGGTATGCCAAACAAATTTATACATATTTCATATCTGTGTGGTGAGCTCTTTTCGTTTTGAATTACATTCCTCTTTTTTGTTGACAATGACAGTCCGCTGTTTTTTCTCTTTTCGAAACGTTGTTTTTTAAGATTCGATAAACGGAAAAAGCCATTTCCCGTCTATTCTCCTCTGCATCCAATCCTTTTTTATTCTCACTGAACAGTATTCAATATGCAAAGTTTCGACTCGCTACTGGTGCTTTTCAAACATCTCCTATCACAAGTCTTCTCTGCGAAGCATCTGAATGGCCTCCTCAGCGAAGCGCCGCTAATCCTTATTTCAAATTTACCCTTAAAGACCATCGCTAATCTTCATGTCCCAGCGGCAGAAGTTGTGTGAGCATCACAACATGAATTATCTAAACACAATCTTCGCCTATTTCTTCGAACCAAGCAGATCTTAAATTCCGCAACTTGCCTTCCGATTTGTCCATACGACTTACTAAATATAGACCTCCAGTCACCGCAAGCTTTCAGGGCTCATTCGGGGCTCAATCTTCGGATGATTTATCTCCGTAGACGAACAGTATACAACATCATTCGATTATTTACTGCTACATCAAAAAGGATCCAAGTTGCAATTGCTTATAAGCTATTGTCGCTTAGAGGAACACGTAGTTTACTGCACTGATGGATTCAGTTTTATAAGCTTAATAGGATGTGCTTTGCAAAAATATAATCATATCTAGATTTTCTTTACCATCCTTCTTCTCGGCATTGTCTTCAGAATTGTACGGTATATTCTTAGCTTATACGTTTCGGACAAACATAAATAGAGCGACTGACTCCGTGCTCGCTATGAAAAATACAGAAAACAAAAAACGTAACCACATAATTCCGTTGCTATATGGATACCGGGACACTCAGGCATTTTGAGAAACACAATTGCTGACTGAGCAGCAAAGGAAGCAGCACTGATCGACCCGCTGCTCCGAATATAAGGATCCCACTATCAGACGTTAAATGTCTAATCAAAAAACTTTTCTAGATCCTGGGGCAAGACAAGTGGACTAACTCCAGACCATCACACCTTCTCTCATTAAAGACAACGTCTGTCCACGAAATTACTTTCTCTCGCTTCATAAAGACCAGACCGCTCCGTGTCGGCTTCACAACGAGCACACAAGATGTTAACGCGGCCACATTTTGCCTGGACTTTTCCGCTATGCTCCTCATGCAACTTCCCTATCTTTGTTACTTATTTTCTCGTACTATGTCCATTACTCGAAAGCCTGCGGGACAAGCACAGACACCAACTCCTAACCTTAAATCTCAACTACAAAACAATCCTACAACTATCATCTTTTTTCTATCCGTTCTTAAAGAATCTGAACTAATTAAAAAAGTATAATGAAAACTTTCCGCATTTCTAGCCAAAGATGCTGTACATGGTGCGGAAAATAAATAAATAAATAAAACAAGCCCGAGAAAACATATTATTACGAGAGGCTGATGTTGCGACTGCACAGAAAGTCGTTTAGCTTTTTTTAAACGTACCATTTCAATTCTAGTTTTTCTATTTTCTATTCCGAACAGCCTGTAAATTTACCAACAGACAGATGCTTAAATTTGTCCGCTTGTCTTCTAGTATTCTCGATGTTTACAATTACGCGCTGAATGGATTCTCTATCGCCGTCACTTATTCGTCTACGTTTTAATCATTTTCTTCTACTGTCCTCCGGTTACCGTCTTTTCTTAGTTTCTTCTACATATTGCCTTTTTCACCCGTACGGATTATTTGCGACGCTGATCACATTCTTTTTGAATGTCCATCCCTTTCTTCTGAACGTTGCACTCTGCATTTTTATTTACTGAAACTTCGGATTTCCTACTCTTCTTACTCGTATGTCTTACATCTTTTCCTTTCCTTCTTTTTCCATCATCCCAGCTATTAGGAGTTTCTTTATACTGTCTGTATCTGATCGAATAAAAATTTAATTGACGACACTCTTTTCCTTCTCCTTGTTTCTGGCTAATGATCCTTTTTGACGTGCCTCCCCCTCCTCAAAAAAAAAAGAAAAGAAACACAAGTATCGATTAGGTTTCAAAACAAAATACGACTTTCTCTATAAATAAACAAAATAATTACAGGAGCGACTAGATACGTTTTTTTCTTCTTTTTACTGACAATGAGTTGCTGCGCACGCAGGTAGCATTTGCATTTTTCGTAAAAAATCAAAATACGTAGCGCAACTCGACTAGATAGATGAACTTTAACGACGACTAACGAATAAAACTCCTGCCTCGATCACTTGTTTCTATTATCTTCATTTTACCGTTATTTGCGTGCTGAGCCTAACTACCTGTACATTCTAATATTATACCTATGTATCTGTTTTCACACACACACACACATACGCGTAATATAGTCCTTTGAATAGTGTACCGGAGTTGCGACGGTATCATTTCACACACATGCCTGCAATTTAAATTTCGTCGAACGAGAACTTAAAATTCCCGACTGAAATTATTCTACTTAATTTTATTTAAATATATTAATACAAAAGATAGCGCCACAAACTCCTATTCGCATCAATATTTAATCGCATTAAGTAGGAACTGTTTCTTCACATTTTTTACTGTTGGTAAGAACATACAGTTGTTGAAATATTATATGTAAATGTAGCTATATTATCGTTACTTTTTTTGTTTCTTTTCAATAACCATTGAGCTTCGACCCCGACCGCAGGATTATAATAAGAAATTTAAATAAGAAGGTTTTTATTGTAAAACTTCTTCAAATAGAATATTACGAATTACTTTACTTTCTAGTTTACATTAAATTTTAATACCTAATCGTACATCTTCTGGAATGTAGCGCTTCTAACGGATCTCTCATATTCTTAATTAACTTTAAAGAATACAGCACCATCTAAAATGATGTATAATTATAAGTATTTCATTGTAAACAATTACTTTACACAGCGCCATCTAGAATTATATACAATTATGAGTATTTTATTTCGAATATTTTATTGTATAAAATTAATTGATATATTAGAGAGATAACTCTCTCGAAAACGGGCCCAGAAATTATAACGACACCGCGCTTAGTTACTGTACTTTCAGCTGATTTTCATCAAACACTGCCAGTAATTCCGAGAAAAACACGAGCGAATGTGGTCAAAGTTTGCATCGAAACATCTTATCTTTGGACTCAAATCTAATGGAAAAAATGAGAATTTACTAAAAAGCGACGTTTTTGCTGGACAGGTTTCAAAGCTACTTTACAAATCAGAAATGGAAATTACACTAAATCTAAAGAAAACATTACTATACCTGCAAAGGTTTAGGTACAATACTTCACTAAAAGATCGCATTGATAGAATATATCTAGACGTTACCAATGTGAAGGATAAAACCATGGATTGGCTACGTAAAAGAGTCATTTTAACACAGAAAAACAGTCGCGCTGAAATCAATAATGTCTTATTCAATTCATCTGAAGAAACGGTTGTAGAGTACAGATTAGGGATGTTGCGGATCTTCCGCATAAATTTTCTCATTTGCATCCGCATCCACATCCGCAATAATCAATACGGATGTATCGATTTAGAGTTGCTAAAAGAATAAGGAATGACAGATTCCTCGGATAAAGATACAGAACAACCAGGAACTTCCGGTATGGTTATTAAAAAGGCTGGCTTAAAAAAGGATTTTGCCATGATGCTAGAGATTCGTCAAGTGAAGATGAGGGTCAGGAATCGTCAGAAAATGGTAGTCGATACTGTACTCAAGAAAGAATTGTGCTATCTTACCGCAATAAGGAAAGAATATCAATATAAATGAAAATCCACTTAAAAGGTGGATCGTTCACCGAGCAGAACTGAAACTATTATCTAGAATGGAACGCAGATTTTTATCACCTCCACTAAAAAGCGTACCCTTAGTGAACAATTATTCAGTAGCGCGGGCTTAATTTATGATCCTCTGCGAAACAGACTGGAACCTGAAAAGGCAGCGAACATTACTTTTAATTAAATATAATGCACCAATTTTTAACTTTAATTATTAAGTATATAATTATTTAATAAAAATGTAAAACATAACGAATTTTTTATATTATTTATGCACAAATATGAAATTTTTTTTTAAAAAAATCCTAAAATCCGCATGCGCGGATATCGAAAAATCTGAATCCGCAACATCCCTAGTACAGATCGATAGATTCTGTATTGAAGGCAGTGTGCAGTGTAATTTCTGTCGCAGTTTCTACCGGCATGTTTCCTAGTACGTAGACACGCATCTAAGGATGGGAACATCAACAATGTTGCTCCGGAACCTTTTTAAACGGTGGAACAAGGTTATGTAGAACCGCTTTTCAGAAAAAAGGGATTGACCTCCATCGTTATAGCCGAATGTGAAAGAGGAGATTTTTTTTTCTGTGTTATACCCAGGAAATACCATTGTACCATCCGACTTTCCTTTCGAATTCAAAAGCATGCAGTTTTCAGTAAAAGTCTGCTTCGCAATGATGATCAACTGATTGCAGCGTCAGTCACTGAAAATGGCGGGAATAGATTGTAGGCTGTTTATCGCGCGGTCAGTTTTATGCTCCCGAGTAAGAGCTCTCCAATAAGTTTACGGATTTTGACACCGCGGGAAAGTAATACACTAACGTTGTTTTCAAAGAGGTTTTGGCGTAGCTTTTTTCAGTAATACTGTGATTTTTAAAAATGTTTATAATTCTTCAATACGAAATTGTCTTCTCTTATTACAATTCAAACTGCAAAATGTTCGCGGACGAAATTGGAAATGCTAGGATCATTATAACAAGCAAAACAACATTACTCGTAAACGTTGGTTTTCAGACAGGACGGCGCTTGGTTGGATTGAAAACAGATCGCAATACCGCAAACTTTGAAAAATTTGGAATAATAGACTTAGATCTGTTCGAGTGTAGAGAATAAGTGGTTTTAGTGGAGTGTGCGGTCTGGAGTTGTAAATTGTATACTGTTGAGAGCAATAAGCTACAACATCGCGAGCTAATTGAAATATGCATTTAAGTGTTCCACACATTACTTTGGATTTTACAGCTACTTCTGCGGAATATAGGTTTTTTAGAAATAATAATAATAATAATATAAGTTTATAAAATTGATTTTAGACAAAAGTTAAAACAACAGCTTCGTTTGGTTTTTATGTAATTTAAAGCAACAATTAAAGCATATTTAAAGGAAACTGGCTGAATAATTCGATCTTACGCAAAAAAAGAAAAAATAAAGTATCACCTTGTAGAGATAATCACGACTAAAATCGTTTCTAATAAAATTGTTCTAATCAGCAAGGTTACTTGTTATGAGTGACCGTCGTATAAAAAATTAATTTTCATCTCTGAAATTAATAATTTAGAATAATGCTCACAGAAAAATACCCTCGTGCAAAGAGCAGCGATAATAATGGTTAACGAATTTACGAAATAAGTGTACATAAGGTTTTTCGAATGTTTATGCACCATCATGTAAAAAAGTGATAATAGTAATTACAGACGAAACAATGTATTTGCTAAAAATAGGATTTATGTTAAAAGGTATAAATACTTCTTTTTCTACAGAACTCTCATCGTGTGAACAAGTAAAAATAATAAATAAAAACACTGGTCGGGCGATCCCCGTCAAGAACGAAGTTCTTTACATTATTTTTTCAAGTCTAAACGTGATTTCTTTTTTTCTCTCTTTCGATACTCTTTCAATACTCTTTCGACGCTGAGCATATTCACTATTATCTCTCTGTAATGCACATAAATAGTAAATAGTGAACACTCGAATAATCACATGTACCTATATTAAATTTATGTAAATACTCGTGTATTAAGTTATATGATCTTTATTAACTTATTTTTCTAAGTCTGCATTATTTATACTTGCTGTAGTTTCTGTGTTACTCGACTTTCCATTATAAAATTGCAATAATGACACACAATATACGAATCCCGTTCATGAATTAATTAAAACAAAAACAATAAGTGAATCATCAGACTCGTTCAAGTGTGCTAACGTCGCACAAAAAAACCGCGACAATTTTTAAATTCAATAAAATGCACACGTGTTTAGAATTGAGCTTATACAGCTGACCGCGCACAATGCTTGCTCGAACACACACACACACCCGTATATAATAGAAAGAGACGGAGTGAAGGAGAAAGACAGTGAAGGTCACCTGGAGGATGCATAACGCTTTTTCGTGACCTGACGATTTCTGCCAGTTTAGTCCTACCACCAAGCCGCGTAAAAGAACTTCGTTCCAACGTGTTCGTGTGGTCTGAGTTACGTGGGACAAACTAGCAGGACTGTTAGTAAGAGCTAATGAACGCGAAAAACAGATTGCCAACACAAACGAGTGGAAAAATCCATTAAGTTTCGCGGCACGAAAATATTAGCGAAGGTCGCAAATAAGCGGTTAATTAGTGAAGCGATTAAGAAAAAAAAACGAAATTTTAACAGAGGTGACGGTTTAAAAATCAATTCAAATTGGAATACGATGATTCGTCAAAAATAAAGCATATCTGTGAATGTTGAATATTTATTTAAGGAGCTGGTTTTTCGTAGTCGAGTGTTGTTTTGCTCTGATATATTATTCGAAAATGGAAAAAAACATGAATTGCGACACCTGGTTTTTACCAAAACTAATAGACAAACGGCATGTTTCAGAAAGAAAGAATGAAGGATTTGTAAATAATTACAACCATCACGCGTGAGCGGGGAATAAATCTAGATCGTCCTGTTGTTGTTAGCATTCGCACTGACGACTGCGTGTGTGCCGATGATGGTCTCTTTGCAGAGATGGTAGCTAGGATGGAAGTTGAGCTGGTTCGATTTGGCGCTTACTCTAAAAGTGATATTAAATTCACATTGTGAAATGCTCTACGACAGTGGCGGTACTGTCGGCGACTTAAATTTAGCGCATACACATGTAGGCGAACAATTCGAATTTAATTCGTTTTTTATCATCAGTCGCTGTTTATTATCGGGGCGCAAGTCGACCGGGAATTGCCTGCGAGTTTATTTTGTGACGAATGCGTAGGATGAGCACATGCTGGTCGCATTACGGCATTTACGAGGAGGTGGTTATCTTCAATGGTCGCATATAAAACCATCTTTCGAAAATTATCTCTGCAAGTTTATCTTTCTACAATAGACAGCGAACTCTATCGCCGGGTTTCCTTATCGTCTGCCGGAGCCCCCGTTCGGAACAAGTGGAACAACGGGATGGGGTTCCTCCTCCTTCGAGGCAGTTGGAAAAATTATTTATCTATGTATCGTACGAGATCGGGCTAATACGGGATAATCTGCGCTAGTAGGCTACCGAAACATCATAAATAAAGCGATGCTCGCAAATCGTTCCTTGTTTCGTTCCATTATTGCCTAATAGACGAGCGAACACGTGTCGGTGGAAGGCGCGCGACTAATTTCGAACGTGTCTCATTTTCGGTTTCAGTTCGTCGGGGCATTTTTTGTTTTTGTTTTCGCAGGCCGAATCGGAGTCGGCCGTATGCACAGGATTGATAGAATTTTGACGAGGCACGTGGCCAACGCGAGAGATATTTTTCATTGGTAGAAATTTTTCTGCGACCTACTCCACTGTCGCTTCTCTGTATAAACAGGCTTCTTGATAAATGCGTTAAATGATTTTTAATAGCGGAAAACTGGATGTCGTCGCTTATAATTTCAAACAGAGCGAGTTATAAATTAGTTTCGTAAGCGTTGCGATACACGCCTAACGATGCACGCGTGCCTGCCCGCGCCTAGATAGTTCATTCCGAACAAAAGCGTCCACTCCGCCCAAAACGGCCCTTCGACAGGCCTCCATCTGTTTTCTTGCACCCTTTCTGCGAAAATTATCTCGCGAAAGCCTATTTTTCCTTTTAATCGATTCCCCCCCCCCCAGCCGCTAAATTTCTCGAATTTATTAAATTTCAATCGATAAAACCGTTCGCTCCAAGATTTTGCATACTAAACCGAATAATAAGGACGTTATTGATGATTTTTTAATTTCCCCTAACTCTGATATCGAAAAGGAAAATACGCCGAAAGACTAACTTTGTCTGCAATTTACAAAATTATCATTCTGACCAAACGAGGTGTATTCGGCTGTGCTCGGAAAATTTTCTGCAACTAACACTTCCAAGGTATTCCATCAAAACCGGAGTAACTTTGTTGCGTTACATATTCATTTTCCGAATCGGATACTTTCCCTAAACTTGGGAAAAATCATCGGTGATCATCGTGATTCGCAATCCGCGCGAAACTGAAACGTAGGAGATCTCTTGTTATTGGCGAGTGATTGTAGTTTTTATTTTGTGTCCATTCCAAAAATTTTAGAGAGAAGTTCATGTTACGATATCTCGTGTTTGCTTACTGAAAACCTACAATGTAATTCCGATTTCGTTCGGAACATTCCACTACGATACAGCGAGTTGATGCAGTTTCTTCAGTTTCCTCGATGTTGGCTAAGCTTTAGACATTATAGGCATGGCATTCGGGGCTGTTCTGTAAGTTGATTTCTTCCTTCGGATTCGTACAATGTTTACTCCTTGTATTACTGCCTTGCCTGATCATCAGTCTTAATCTCGCGTTTAGCTGGAGTTTCCGGATTAGTTTTCCAATCTATTTTCTTTATTACTTTCTCTGTGAGTGCTATGCCTCTAATAGAGTATCGGCGCAGTGTAAATAGAAATGAAAGAATTATTCCGAAAAGTTACTTCCCTCCATTATAAAATCTGTTTTTTTCCTCGTTTAAGCTTTATAAGCCTTGTGTGATAATTAACGACGAATCACCAAGAAAAAAAAAGGTAGCCTGTCCATACGTCCGGTTTATCAATTGTAGTGGTCGGTACGAATGAACACATAAATAACAAAAAAAAGTTAATACGTAGGAGCGGGGAAGAATAAGTAAATTCTGTTCTTCCTTTTCTAGAAATACCTCTCTCTCACATATTTGGAGGTTGGCTAGAGCTTTTAAATCTCCATCCTCTGAACGTCCTTCTCTTTCTAATGTATCTGAGGATAGCCTAATATCCTTCATTGATTCTGTCGCTCCTGCCTACGTTCCTTCCTTTGACGAACTGTATTCCAACACCTCTCCGCAAATCTCGTCCCCTCCTTCTCACTTCCTCACTTCGGCTTTCAATCTTAATGAATTATTAGCTGTTTTATCTAAATCTTCCAGCCCTACTCCAGGCCTTGATGGTATACCTTATCTTGCTCTTAAAAATCTGTCTGAACTATCCCTTAACTTTCTTCTCAGTCTTTTCAATTCTTTCCTTTCCAGGGGTTCGATCCCCTCCTCTTGGAATTCTTTCATTATTGTCTCTATCCCTAAGAAAAGTTCTTCCTTACGCCCCATCTCCTTGGCATCCTGCATCAGAAAATTGTTTGAGGGTATGCTAAACAAGATGTTCGGCTTTCGGCCTGGTATCGGCCCTCCTGATTGTATCAGTCTTTTTGTGTCTCATTTATATAAGTCCTTTATCCAAAAACATTATACTCTGGCTTCCTTCATCGATGTTTCCTGTGCTTTCGACAATGTTCATCTCCCAACTTTAAGAGATAAAATGACAGCAATTAACATTCCAGTGAATTTCACTTCCCTTGTTATTAAGCTCATGTCCAATCGTTCTATCCACCTCTCTCCTCAATTATTTGACACTTCTAGAAAGGTTTTCTGCGGTCTTCCTCAAGGTTCCTCCCTCAGTCCTACTCTTTTTAACATTTATACTGCTAGTATCGCTTCCCTTCCTTTAAATTCCCACTCTTTATTCTTTGCCGATGATATTTTGCTTTTTTCCTCTTCCCACGATATTGACGCAGCTAATGATGCTCTCAAATCGTCCCTCAATTTCCTTGAAAGTGCTCTTGCCTCAATTAACCTTTCGATTTCTCCTTCTAAGTCCTCCTGCGTTGTATTTACCCTTCGCCCTTATAACCCTGCTTCTGTTAATTTATCCTTAAATAGCACAGCTATTGCTCGTGTTAATTGCTTTCGTTATCTCGGTATCTTTCTCGATAGTCGTTTGACTTTTTCCGAACATATTAAATATCTTTCCTCCTCCTTACTAAACGGTTGAACCTGCTGAAGGCCCTGTCTCCGACTAAATGGGGTGGTGACCCTTTCATTCTTATTCTTCTATATAAATCCATCGTCCGCTCCAAGCTTGATTACTGTTCGTTCATTTATGCCTGCGCTTCCAAATCCCGTATCTCTAAACTTGATGTGATCCAAAATTCTTGTCTTAGACTCTGTTTCGGTGCTCTTAAATCCTCTCCTATTCCATCATTGCTTGCTGAATCGAATGTTCCTCCCCTGTCTATTCGCAGATCTTATTTGGGCTATCGCTTCCTTGCTAAACGTCTTTCTCTCTCATCTTCTTCTCTCATTTTTTCCTACCTTTCAATTTCTCGGAATTGGCGCTTTGTGCCTAGGAAAATTCCTATCCTGTCCCTTATTTCTCTCCGTCTTAGTTCATTTTGGCCGTATACAATTTCCTTTAATAGTCTGCCTTATTTTTCCTTTAACTTCAGCGATCTCTGCCATCCTCCCAGAGTATTTATTTCGCCTACACTTGCAAAATCTCTCCCTCCAGCTGTAATTAAACAGGAATTCTACAGTATTGTCAATTCTCTCTTTCCTTCTCATGCAAAAATTTTCACTGACGGTTCTAAAGGGCCTGATGGTGTTGGTGCTTCTTTTATTCTTCCAAAATATAACTTCTCTGAATCCTTCTGTCTTCCTTCTTTCTGTTCCATATTTACAGCCGAGCTAATGGCTATTTTACGTTCCATTATTTTTATCTCCACCAGTCGTCTTTCTTCCCAGTTTCTGATCATTTCCAACTCCATGAGTGCTCTTCAAGCCATCTCCTCTCCTCTTCCTAATCATTTCTGTGATTTTACTATTCTCCGCATACGTTCTCTCATTCGGAATCTCTCTTCTCTCTATGGGATACATATTGACTTGCTGTGGGTTCCTGGCCATTCTGGCATCATTGGTGATGAAATGGCTGATTCCTTGGCTCGTGTTGCTGCTTCTTCTTCATTCTTCTTCAAAAAAATCCCATCCTCTAATCTCTTGCCGTTGTGTAAAGATTTCCATCTCAGATTTTGGTCGAATATGTACCCTTCCTCCTTTTCTAATTGTCGCTCCTTTTATCTGTCAGTTCAGCCTAATCTTCCTTCAAATCCTTGGTTCCTTCTGTTTCCTTCACTTCCTCGCTCTGTTGTTGTCTCCATTGTGCGTTTGCGCTTAAACCATTCCTTGCTACCTTCCTCACGCTTTCGCCTCTCGTTGACCTCTTCCCCATGTTGTCCTCTCCATTCAAACGATGCGGTTGTTTGTGACACCGATCACGTGTTCTTCGAGTGCTCTGCTCTTTCGGTGGAGCGCTCGGCTCTATATTCCCACTTGCTTGGGCTGGGGCTTCCTGCTCCTTTTTGTGCTCGTTATATCCTGTCTTTTCCTTCTACACTTATTATCCCCTCCATTGTTTCCTTCTTATTAGTGATAGCTGATCGCCTCACTGTATAACTTTCGTTTTCCCTTAATTGTTTCTGGGTGAAGGTCCTCGGTTGACGAGCCCAATTAAAAAAAAAAAAAAAAAAAAGTAAAGGCCCAGCTTAAAAGCGACTATGCCCAGAATATTTTCCTCAGATTCGTTAGACACAATACTTTGGGTATATTATGAAAAGAGCTCGATTGCACGAAAACTCTGGCAATCTCTCTCAATTTAAATAAACATCTAAAAATTAAACGTAAACAGGTTTATGTTAGAAACGTGTTTTTATTTCCCCCGAAACCCCTAATTTAGATCTCCTTTAGGTTTTGACACACCTTATTATACTACTGGGTTTTTCACGGTCAATAAATGTTTTTTCCCTTAATTTCTCCGAAAAAAAGTGTTTTATATTTATTTATATTCATATTTGTTATTTATCTGTCTATTTAAAATTATTTATTAATTCATTAATTAATTTTAGTCCGGCTAAAAGTAAAAAAAATAAACTCATTGAAAGGAAGAGAATATATTTTTAACCGACTTCAAAAAAGGAAGAGGTATTCAATTCGACTGTATTTTTATTTATTTCTTTTTAATGTGTGTTACATCAGAACTTTCTTCTAGGTGAACCGATTTTGATGATTCTTCTTTTATTCGAAAGGCAGTGTTTCTCACGCGGTCCCATTTAAATTTGATCAAGATCTGACCGGTAGTTTTTGAGTTATCGTTAATAGTAATGCGGGAGATTGAAGCTTTTTGGATTCTTTTCATTCATGATTAGTTTCAACGTCAAGTTAGATTTATTGACTTAAAATATTATAAATTTGCCAAATTACCATATGGTAATGTAGCTTTTGATGTTTTCACACCGTGCAAAATGCAGTTCAAAATAAAGAAATCGATTTTTTTAGAGTATTAAGTATGGAGAATAATGTGAAAAAAAAAATTGATTTTTAATAAGAAAAAAATTCAAACATAAGGTTAAAAATTGTAAAATAAAATGTTTTTTTTACAAAAAATAAATACCGATACTTGAAGGTTTATTATAAAAATTTAAAAATGCACTAAAAAGTAAAAAATAATTACTCCCAATAAAAAATATATATATCAGAGTGATATAACACTTAAGTGGTGATATTACGATAATTCTTATACAACACTGATACCTTAATTAGAGTAGGATTCATATTACATATTAAAATAATAATTAAAAACTGCATTAAATGTTCATTAAATTGTTCCTGGATATTGTAACATGAATTTGATGCCGACTCTAATTAAGGTATCAGTGTTGTATAAGAATTACGATAATATCACCTCAAGATATACATATCACTCTGATATATATTTTTTATCGGGAGTAATTATTTTTTACTTTTTAGTGCATTTTTAAATTTTTATAATAAATCTTCAAGTATCGGTATTTATTTTTTGTAGAAAAGCATTTTATTCTACAGTTTATTTCATAATATTAGTTTTATTTCAGAAAATAGCGACATTTTTATTTTAATATATGAACGAACTATGAAAGAAGACCAATTTTAAACTGATTTATGAGATTGAACGGAAAATACGGCGAAAACAAAAATACTCGATTAAGTTTAACATTATCCATTTTATTACTTAATGTTTTTTATTGTTACGAATAATAAAAAAAAAATCGCCATTTACAGACTTTGGAAGTATTAAAAAACATGGCAAATGCTCTTCTTGAGTTGCCCAGTTCTAAGATTATTATAAAGCTAAGATATACCGATATGATTGCAAAAGGAACTATTTTATGAAGGCTAATTGTGTTTTTTTTTATTTTTATTTTTTGTTGGTTCGTCAATCAAGGACCTTTACCCAGAAATAATTAGAAAAGAAAGGAGTCGTCAATTGATACGGTCAGGTATTGTTATGAGGAAGGAACAAATAGTAAGAACGATGTGTGGAGAAGGAAAAGACAGGACATAAGGTACGCAATATGAAGTAGGAAGACTAAATCGCAGCAAATTGGAATAGAAAGCAGAACGCTCAAAAAAAAAGAGATGAACACTTAATAAGCAGAGCTGGAATCACGTGGTTGCGTAAAAGACACATAGCAGCGCTAACCAGTGACGGTACAGATAAAAAGACTGGGAAAGCACCTTTAAAAAAATATGACCGTATAATAAATTATGCTGTAAACCCGCACTAAATGGTATAACATTTGCAGAATGAAGCGCTAATCTGTTGCTAAAATTAGATGCTTTCCCCCTTCTTCAATAATATTCCGTTCAAATTTGACGTCATTCCGATCAGTGGTTATTTTTTTATAACGTTTTGAAACTTTAATTATAATGTGAACAAAGCATTAAATTATCATTCTTGCGCCTTTTTTTATAAATGTAAAATGATTTCTCGAGTAAATACCTCACAGCTGATCATCATTTCTGATGGAAAAGCTGGCCGCTCTTAACGTTCTGGATTACAATGAAAACTACAGAAATGAAGAAATATTAATACTGACAGACTGTGCACTAGTACTTATTGCAATGTAGCATTTTAAAGAAGTAAACCTTAGCAACATAGAAGGTAACATTAAAAAAAGTGCAAAGCTGAATAAATTATTGCAGTTATGTTAAAGTAGCCCCTTCGCGCTATCGCAGAATTTTAAAATGATATATATATATGTATATATAGAACTGATTCTCCAGATAAAAAGTAGTATAAATAATAATGAATACAGTATTACTTACCTATTAGGGATTACGCTGTAAAAGTTTTTAGAATAACAACTGAAAAAAAAAACTGTGTATAATTGAGTATTATCGATAAGTTTAGAGTAAAACTCTAGGTTATTGGGAATGGCAAAGTGCTTATCGCTGACAGCGTGTATTTTATAATTAATGGAGAACTGTTGCTTGGTAGCTTACGGGGGTGATCTATATAGATTTATTGAGCATTGCAGTTTCGAAGGTATTCTGAAAACATTTTTTAAAAAGCTTGTATTTTACTTAAGTGGGTTGTTGTTTTTTTTGGAGAAGGCGCGTTAACTATGGACATTAGCCCAGCACGAATAAAGTTTTTAGAAGTATATCAGTGTGCGGCAGCAAGCATCATACATAACCAACTACGCCATACTAGCTGACTTACATCAGTGCGTTTCGTATTTCTCTATTAGCGTTTTTATCCTTTCAATTTATTGTTGAGATCAATATTACTGCCGGCAGCCTACACACTTTCCAAGTAAGGACGTTACATACGAAGTCTGACTCAATGTTCCGCTTTGGATATGAAACTGCACGGAATAGCACGCTGCCTCTGTTAATGCCCAGCGTCGAAGCCAATAATTTCCTTCTAGTTACCGATACAGTCTTTAAACACGATTATAAACCGAAAATACGACAACATGCTAATTTTAAAAATATATACCATTGTCTACATCAACTGTGTCAAATGGACAGTCATGTGTCGCCACTGCGAGTTTCTGGGCACATTAGAATGTCAGAAGATCATACGCATTTTTAAAGACGAGTGAAAACCGAATGGGCAACAATTACAGCTTGCTTAAAAATCGTCAAGTACCCAGCTGGCCATCGGAAGAGGACCATTCCGTTACGATTTTATGATCCTCAGCCGACTGCGAACAGGGGACACATCGCCATTTCCCACAAACGTATAATCGACAAATCGCCGTCTCCAGTTATGTTTTCCCCTTGAAATCCTGGCCGTTCCGCGCGCACTCCTCATTTGTCTAATATTCATTGTGTTACGAAAACAACTTGGTCTACCTAGAAACTTGTAGGGGATCCTTTCAAATGCTCCAACTTTCGTCGCGGCTGTTATAGCCTTCGTTAAAACGAGCGGGGTTTTATATTTAAATTACCTCCGTGTGTGAACTGCAATGATCATATTGCAGGTACTTACATCGTATACAACAGGAAGGAAAAAAAAATACTGCTCTAATAAAATTAAAATTAAAGAAATGCGTGAAGCGGCCAGGTTGCGAGAGCTGGGACAAAAAAAAACAAAAACCAAACAGAAATGCCTTATAAATTTGAAAATGGGGGTGTATACACTGATCCGAAGACGAAGCGTGCACTTCAATTTTGCGATTTTACGAGGACGCCCGAATTATAAATTGTCGTCGTTTCTTCATTTCATCTCGAATGATCGTCTCTACTCGTGTGCCAGATGCATGCAGATAAGCAGATTATAGATGCGGCAGATTGAGTCAAGGGGAACGACTATGTAAAATCCCGCGCGGTTATTTTCTAAATCAGCTGATAGCAATATGATCTTTATTGGCCGTTTATGTTGAAAGTTGCACAGTTACACCGCTGAGCTGGAGAATAAAACAAAAATTTATGCCATCGATTTGTTTATTGCGTCTAGAATTAAAGGTGCTTGGCTCCCAAATCAGAGGTGTCATAGGTTATCGAGACTTGTCTCATTCCGGATCCAAATCGCTCTCGAGTTTATACCTAATCTGAAATTGAACATGGTTATACCAAAGGATTATCTCGTGAAAAGTAAAGGCGGATAATCCAAAAGTAGAAAGGAACTGGCCCCGATATTCTCATCAGATCCACATTAGGGACTCTGAAGTACCATTATGGAAAGCTTAATTGCACAATACCTTATCAAGGATATCCATGGGACTTACTTTACTTTACTTACTGTTACCGCAATTACAATTATTCTAGCTTATCCTATACATCATAATAATAGTCAACTAAGTTTATATACATAACTTATGACATACTATACATACAAATACATACACACACCGCAAGTACTCATCTACATACTGATACATGAGGGTAGCAAAATATCTTCAGATACGAAGAAAAGCAAAGAAAAGAAGAGAAGAAGAAAAAGAAAATAAAGAAAGAAAGAAAAAGAAAGAAAAAAAGAACAATAGGAGAAAATTATAAAATGTCATGATTCGAACCGTATCTTGGGTTTTACTCTTTACACCTAAATTCAGCCATTTCCCTACTTCCCCTTTCCACACACCAAGTTTTTTTTTCGTTTAGTATATGATGGGGTATTTTACCAATTAGTTTAATTAGAACTAAATCATCAGTATTATCAATTGGTAGATTTAAGATTAAAAAAAAAAAAGATATAATGTTCGACATCCGGAAACATTATAGCCAGTTTTGCGTCGTTGTCCGAGTCTAATAATTTATTGTATTAGCTCCGGTTTAATCCGACTGAGAACAATTCATAGTTAATTCATTAGTAAGAATTAATGTTTTCTTATCGGTGTTCCATTTTCGGATTCCGTATATATTTATATACGGAATAATCCTAATAAGATGGTTCAGAAACGACAAAAATATTCAATTAAAATATGAAATAACCCGCGAACCCTTTGACACTTATTAATTCCGAAATTGGATCATAAATTACAATTAAAATTCTCTTTAAAACAATAACTCCGAGATAATCGATTACGCCGAGGAGCGGCAAAAAATCCAAAAAACCGCCGAGAACATATAAAATATCGAATTTAAAACCACCTCGGAAATCACCCTTAAAAACTTCGTAACTCGTCATCAGATAACCGTTTAAAAGTAAAATTTAAAATATTAAAACGCAGAAGATCTTTTATAAAATCAAAAAATTATACAAACCCTCCTGAGCCCTAAAACAGCAAAAAAATCATGTTCACAAAAACAATAGCTAGAGTAAAAAAGTAGAGAAACCGAAACATGTATCTTAAACTTACGTGCACCAAGGACACGGGAAAACTATGGCCAAGCTTACAACTTCATATTTAGGACTTCGTGACGCCGAAGCTCGAAATTATTGAATAAAAATATATATATTTTTTTCCCCCCCGGGCATGTTACACATATTGATAGAAAGATCGTCTATTTGTCGGGAACGAAAAACCGTGTTTTATTTCCTTAACGGAATTTTCAAAATTAGCGAAAAGTTCAAAAAATGACGTGTGCCCCCTTGCGGCGCGAGTATTAGAGTTAACAATTTTAAACAAGGTTAAAAATACCAAAGTCCAAGTAGGTTACCCTGTCTTCCGAAAAACAACAACGGGATTCCTTCAAGGTGCTGTGTTGAGTCCATTACTATACTCGCGTTGTCTGACTTGAAAGAATACATCACCGCAGCACCTGTAAAGTATTTCATATGCGCAGATTATTAGGGGTAGTAGTAGTAGTAATCTAGCAGCGTTAGAAACAACAAAATATCACCCAAATCGAGAACTGGGCGGAGAATCCGATTTATGGACGCGATAACGAAAGAGCAAACTTACGGAAAGATCAAACATCTCTAGAAATATGTGGACTACAGTCCATGTCAATATATTATGCGACATTATTATAATCACTTTATTGTAGATTACGAAGAATTTAGCCATTTCGCATATAATTCAGGCAACTTTTAAAATGAACATTCTCCTTACTTAGCAGATTTTATTATACATACGAACTTGTGTGAACAATGTCCATGTAGAGGTTTCTATGGGAAATTCGAACAAAAAAGCCTAGATCAGGCATTGCTGGCGCGTTAAATTTATTTTCTTCAGTTAGGTCTCACGTTCGAGCTTGCGCCATTACCTACCGATCATAACCTAGTGTACGCGCTGCTAGCGAATATGTTTTCGGCCCCCGCTTCGGCGATGAAATTTTTCCAACGCACGTAATTACAAAAAAAGATGACACGCAGTCGAGCAAAAATCAGTGTGCGTTACAACAATCAAAGAGGAGATGAGGTATTAAAGAGAAAAAGGAGGGAAAAAACGGCAGAGTGAAAGGAGACTATAAAAAGGATTGGACGGAACGGTAAATCATTAAATTAGCTAATTTGTAGTTTGCGGGAAGAAGTTGTTTGCGTTGGCGAAGAATTTATAAGTAAGCTGCCGGTAAAAGTAAAAGCTGAAAAGGTTCCGTCGTCGGAGGGTGGAGGGGGTTTAATTTGATTTTATCTGTTTCGGCGGATAAGAGCGCGTTGCTGGAGACGTGCTTTGTTTTTTCCGGCTCCTTTCAGAGCGGCTGCTCTGAACGGGGCCGATTTAGCTTTCAATTTAATAAGCCATCTAAGCAGTATTTTAACGCCGGCCCTGGCCGGGGCCCCGGTATTGTTTTCATTAAAAGCGAGCGTCGAGCCTGCCGTTTTTCACGCTTCTTTATTAGGAAATATCTGCAAATTACATCGTTAACAAACTTTTTTAACCGAAAAACCAATTTCCCGCTCCTTTTCCTTTCGAGCGATTTTCTTCTTCGACCACCGACGCGCTTCCCCTTGCGCGGAAAATTGCTCCATTTTATTCCTCCTGTTCATTTTCTTGTCCCGGCTTTATTTTTTTTCTTTTCTCTTCATTTCCCCTTCTTTATGTATAACAGAAAAGGGGGGACAACAAGGTGAAAGCAATAATTGTAATGCTCTAACCTCCGGTAAAGACTGTAATTATTCTCTTATATAAAATCTTTTAACCTAATCTGTAAACATTTTTTTTTTTTTTTTTTTTTAAATTTTGGAAATCATTATTATTCGACAGAGCTAGGAATTATATTTTATTTCGATAAATGAAATAATATAATTAAGAACTCTCATAACTAAATGTTGTTTTTGGAATGAAGGCCATAAATTACTAGTCACGAAATACTAAAATCTTGCATAGGAAAAACAAAATCGGACCGGTTAAATACAGAACAGTAAAAAAATCAAGGGAAAAATTCGATAAACTGAAAAAATCAGATTAAAAACATTAGTCTCCCTCCTAAATGTGTTCCTTGCCTTACCTCCTATTATTAAAAAATGCTTTTCGAATCGACTTAATGCTAATCTAAAATTACTGGTTAACGTTTCCGAATTGGTGACCGTCTCGATAGAATGAGTTATAGCAGCGAGGTACACTCTGCGGGTTCCCCCGTTAGACCAAAAAGTAGACGCAGTCCACCATTTTGATCTACGAAAAATCTTGGCGGCTCATTATACAACACCATGCAACACAGCATCTGCGCTCTAACCGGTGCTTATTTTTATTGAAATATTATCGCGATATCCCTATATAGCTTTCAACCCCCCCCCCCCCCGATAGATTAATTTTCATGATTTCCCGCCCAATCGTCCTTTCAATAACAATTTCCTCAATATTTACGATCTGCATAAAAAACCTCTCGAAGTTCTAGGAATTGCAACTCACATTGTCAAAAATTTTAATTTTCCATTGCTATACGTTACATTACATAATAACTGAGAGCTACCCCAACAGCGAGTACAATCGAAAAATTAATGGAGAAATATCTGTCACGCGTTTATCAGATCACACTACTGCAGACACACGTGTATATGAAATTCCTTTTTCCTGTTTAGAAACATTTACCCATCAGGTTCGCAACAACGTCAGAATGCATTTTTAATAATAACCGATTCACCGACAGCCGCAAATAAGCAATATCAAGATAATGCTATTAATCGGCACAAAATCCTTTCTTCGCGTTGCGTTCTCAATTAATTGCCTATAATTTTATATTCTCGTGATTTACCATTTGCGCATTGTTGGAAATGAGACTCTGGGTTTATATTGGGCCCGATCCTTTTCACACCATGACTACCACAAGTGTCGAAAATTTCATTGCCCTTTATTAATAGCGCCGAGATCTCCTCTCTACACCTTCCTCGCTTAGTGTTCATCGATTCACGATCAGAGAAAATAAGATGTCTAGTAAATGGTCTACGACTGGGATATGCGAGATTATCTCACAACTCTATCTTAACCGGTGTTGAGCAACTTTCTTGTCTTCGTTGTAGAAGTAGCACCCTTTTTCTCGAGTAGTCGACAGGGGATACTCGAAATAAGTGTGGCATTTCTGGCTTTCAGATACGGCCTCAGCGAACACCCTGAAAGGATAAGAGCGATTATAGAATACTTATAAACGAAAATAACTGCGGTCCATCCTTTAAACCTTAATCTCCATTGGAAATGGCCATAAATGCTATAAAAACGGTGGTCTATAAATAATAAAAAAATGTTAATTAGTGAAACAGACGTGTAAAAATAGAAAAATAAAATAGTTTTTTTTTTCTTTTTTTTTTTTTTTTCGACGCGTCAACTACAGACATTAATCCAGCGCGAGTAAAATTTTTCGAAATGTTAATGCATGGTCTACCCGAAGGAAACATTTTTAATCAACTACGCCACACAAGGCAGTTGGCAACAAAATAGTTAACAAAAATTGTCGAAAGAAAGAAATCGCAAACAAAGTCCTCACATGACAAAAGAAATAGTTAAGAAAGAGGTGCTGTTAAAAAAAAAATCTAAAACAGGCTACAAAAAAAAAAAAAAAACATCAAAAAATACAGTGAAACCGAAAGATCAAATTGTAGGAGAAGGCGAAAAGAGGCATCATTCGAATGCGCGCAAGAATAAAGAAAATTCAGTTCAATAAAAAAATTAAAAGTAAAATAATAAATATTGACGGTGGGAAAAATTGCTAAAAAAACGCTCAAAGAGAAAATGGAGAGTACTTGGTTAAAATATATTGAAGACATACTTCTTTATATTTAAATTGTAAGTGTCCATTTTCTGTTATTATTTTCAAACTATTATATATAAAAAAGTCACTTTTATCACAGAAAATATATTTAAAATATTAAAAATTAAAAATTGCCGACATGTTTCGGAGTCATAGTAGTTTGAAAATATATTGAAGAATTTTATACATTGATAGAATATACATGGCGTGAAGACCCGGACAAAAACAGTATAGAAATTGCTTCAAAAACTGAACGATGAAAATTAAAGGGAAGCGAGAAATAACAAAGCAGTTAGACCAGATGAACATAAAACACGCATCAATATAACAAAATTATGGAATGTCTTAAACAAAATGAAAAACCAAATGATTTTAAAGTAATTTGGTGCCGATTTCAAAGACGAGATTCTCGCAGAGACAGTGGTCGGGGTAAATGAACCATTCTTTGAAGATATATTAACGTCGATAGTGAATTTCCAAAGGAAAATTCGATTAGTAAAGAGCGAAACACAACATGAGGATTTGTGTCGAATAAATTAACACAAGACGCAATACTTAAAATGATATAAGTGAAACAATAAATGCAGAGCAGTAATCGCTTTTCATTTAAGTCGAGAAAAAATGTCTCAAATTTTACAAAGATGTAATTTTCATAACGATGACTTTCAAATAATTCGAAATTCATATTGGAATCAGCGCGCGCACAACTTAAAATTAAGATTCAAACGGAGATCGCGGTGTATTTTAAGAAGCTAGCTGAGAACGTGTTGTCACACCGATAGTGCGTAAAATTATACGTAAACGCAATTAATAACTAGGTAATTGACGTGATGATGGAATAATGCTTGCAAGAAGTGGAAAACAAAAGTAAAACATGTTATTTAAAGTTGATTGGAAAGATAGGAAGATTAACGCACTGAAAAGAAAAGTTAAGAATCTTGCAATGAAAGCACATAAGATTGGAAAGATGGTAATGAAGAAGCGGATGTCTAACAAAGTGAATCGTTAATAACGAACGGCGGCTTCGAACGGAAATAAGACACGAATGTTTTGTATTACCACCGAAAGGCGTTCACAAATTTGGGAAAGATATTGGAAAATGAAAAGATTATTCTAAGGCTCAAAAAACAAAAAATTACAATTACACGTAATGATTTGTCTTAGCTGGATAAGCGTGAAATTTGGAAAAGATTGCACGCATTTCGAAGGCGAACATATGGAAAATTATTATAAAATAATATTAACGAAATTTGAAATTATAGCCGGAGCAAAGGTAAAAAATCTAATATAAAACGCGAGGAAAGGAAATACAGGAAATAAATAATAATTGTACGAACTTTTTACCGTCAGATCGGTTGGATAATTCAACACGCGGGCTCATTGATTGCACGGGGGAAGCAGCCATTATTTGTCAGCGGATAGGGATTAGCTTTTACAAAATAGAATGTACTGTTGGCCCGCTGGGATACACGTAGATTACAAAAAAAGAAAAAAGAAACAAAAAATGGTGAAAAAACTGTAGGTCTAAAATTTAAAAATTTCACTTCCCTTCTAAGTTAAAGACGAATTTGTCAAAAAAGTAAACTAGTACAACCGCACCTTTTATACAGAAATACATTGTGACATGGATATGTTTTTCAGATAGTGCGCAAAATATGACCATATGTGTTTCATTCTGGTAAAAACATCAATTCAAAAAATCATAAATTGAATAAAAATCGTTTACCAAATAAATAAATAAATAAATAAATAAATATATATATATATATATAATATGTAAGAATAACACTTTTTCATGGCATACAAATTTTCCAAAACGGCTGTTAGTTGTAAGACAACAAAATACTTCTTAATTTTAAAAACAAAGCAATTATTACGGGTGCGTTTAGGTTCGGTTTTTAATTGTACCATTTTAACCGCGATTCGATTTCATCGATTATTACAATAGATGATACCGCTTATTTATCTATTTCCGAGGTAAATATAAATTAAATATTCAATACCGATGTAATTATTAAAATTTTCAAGATGATAAAGAAAAGCTTATCGAGGAATTGGTTACAAAACGAAAAATTCGTTTAAAAAAAAGAGTGTTTGTTCGAGAATGATTGTAGAATGAATCATCGACATCACATATACAAATAAGAGATATATACTAACAGAGAATAAAATGTTAACAGCTAGACAATTCGAAAAATTTATCAGCGAACAATATATGGAAAAGTTTGAAACGGCGTGGATGATATAACGGAGTAACGAAAAGTTCTCTTTTCCAACCATTACGAAGAGATTTAATAACACGTACTATTATACTCCGAATATTTACAACGTACAATTCAAACCAGGGGACATGGAATTTCAAAATCAATCTGAAAAAATGTAATATAAGGCGGTGGAACTGAAAATTGCATTAGATGCAACGAGCAGGACAGTGTACACAGCACATATCCGGAATGGATGCAACATTCTAAATATAGAGATAATGGAAGATTATGGTAAATTGGTACGGGAAAAAATTAATATTTTCAATAAATTGGTCAAAAAGGAATTGGAATATAGTGCAAATATTAATTTATATTAATATTACAGTATTTTAAGATAAGTTTAAGTACAATGTGGAGTGGAGGAATACAAAACTTAATTGGATGGTTTCCAACGCTGATGAAATTTTTACATGTAAAAATAAAATAATAATAATAAAAAGAAAGGCGGAGGGCACGATTAAAAAAAAATTAAAGTTCGAACAGTAGTAAAGCTGTCGAAAGAGCGCAGAAAAGCGATTTAATTTCGGCTAGTTCCGACAGAATTAACGTTCGTTCGATCTCGTAAATTTGGCAGCTTCACGCACGCCATTTTTTTGCTCTTCATTACAATCGTTAATGTGACGTAAAGAAATATACCTTAGCATACAAAATACAGAATCTTAGTCGTTGTATTTCAGTTTACAGTTATCATTTTCTAGACTGGCTTGTTCACTTTTTTATTTTATTTGTATTAACCCATGTATAAAATTACAAAATTTTATGCACAATTTCCTTCATTCCTCACTCAGCTCGATATCAGTCCGTAAAATATGGTAATTACTTATCATGTGCTGAAAATTTTCGCGTGAGAACTGCGGTGCCCGTTTGGGCTGTGTAAAAGTTTTATCGAATTTTCTCCGTTGCGCATTAAAAGCCTAATACTGAAGGAGATTTATTTTGAGAAGGTTTTTTATTTTTTCTTTACAATCATGAAACTGCCATAATTTCTCATAATGGCTCCCACGAACGGAGATAGTTTCCTTCATTATTCATTTCTACCGTTACGTAAGATTTGTAAATGATAGAATTTTTTCAGTTTCTTACAATATTATTTTAATTTCAATTTCAATTTACTTTTAATGAGTTTGCATAATTTTTGTTACATATATATATATACACACACACACACACACACACACACACATATATATATATATATATATATATATATATATATATAATAAAAACCAACTTTAATAACAAACAAATAGAAGGGTAAAACTAATTGATAACAATAAATTAAATAAATACCTTATTTAGTAACGTTTTCGGGTATAACCCATCATCAGCCAGAACAAAATTAATCAAAACTCAAAACACACATATATATATATATGTATATTAATTACAACGTAATTCTTAGGCTACCTCCCATTAGAAAAGGTTTCGTTAATAGCTACGAATATGAAGGAGATAGAAAAACTTCTAAATAGGTTGGAAAAAATTAGTATGCAATATGGATAAATATAAATAAAAATTAGACAAAAATAATGGTAATCGATCCAGGAAATATAATATCACCTCATGAAAAAAAACACTTACCGGTTATGAAACTGTAGAAAGAATTGTATACTTAGTATAACCTCTAGAGAACAAAGGAGGTTCCGAGAAATTTCCAGAAGCGCCATGATAAGGATGAACAAGATTTGTAGGAACAACTCTATTAGGAAAAACGTACAAATGAATCGGTGTTGTGGGAAGTAGTTGGTGTCACACAAAGGTTGTCAACGATTGTCGTAATGAGAGTGCTGAAATTCTTCGGACATATAATAAGGAAGCAGGAGGGAATGGAACGCACGTTGGTCATGGGGTAAATTAATGGAAAACAACCACCGGGGGACGTACACCTAAGAGATGGACAGATATTATATTACATACAACAGGATTGTCATACTCACAATACGTACGTCACAAGCAGAGGATCGTGACAAATAGCGGAAAAGGTTACAAAATCACTGGCGGATTTAATCACGATACCCTATCTAGGATGACGACCGTAGATGATATGGTTACAACCGCATATGGCTGTTAATTCCAATGGGTGTAAGTTAGTCAGATGCGACCGCGGCGATGGTTACGGCGGACCTGCAATCTTTATTAGAAAAGTTATTTGTTTTCATTCTCATGACGTTTCCTTTAATTCTCATTGCAGTCCTTCTCATCTTAATATTGTACATATTCCGATTGTGCACATCCGCTTAACATAGTTTTCGTCTATGTTCCTCTTAGCTGTGATCCTGTTCCTCTTCACTTCTTCTTAAGGTGCCATAACATAGCGCGTTGGCGTAACCTATTCGTACATTTTTAGCTGTACCGATATTATAGGTTGTGTACTAGGCAATTGTTATATGCAACGCAGGTGTACACACGCAAGACTACATTCGGAACTGATTAGTAATCGTTTGATTTATATCGGCATATACAAGTGCAGTCCGTCCGGTGTGGGTCTGCTGTGTACTGACCTAGCGCGCATATGATGTTGTACCTGGTGGTTTGCCATTGCCTTCCACGTGATTACTAGCGACTATTTATTTATTTAATTCTTGTAATAAGTTCGTCGTCGCTCGGGATCGAACCCGTGACCGCCATATCGGAAGTCAAGCGCTCCAGCAACTAGGCTATCGCGCTACATTTTTCAATTCCATTCTTAAATCTTTCATCGTTGAGGGGAACTGGAATTCCTGGTCCCCCTATGAGGTTGTTCAAACTATAACTCCGACGGTACTTCTCTTAAGAATCTTATCCTTTCTGAAAATTTAGTTTTTCTCAACGATCTCTCTACTACTTATTATAAGGGTCTATTCAGCTGCAGTTCCCTCGATCTAACATTTACATATCCGATTATTGGTTTTAACTACAATTGGTCAACCCTTATGGACTCCTATGGTAGTAACCACAGTACTATTCTAATAACTTTTTTAAATCCTCTTACTCTCCTACTCATTCCTATTTCAAACTTCTCCATTATACTCAATGGAATTTATTCGAAACGGACTGGATCCTCTTTCGTTCCTTAGCTCTCGGCCCAATTCTGATCCTATATCCCATCACAACCTATTCCTAAATTCTGTTACGAATGCTCTCTCGCTTTCCTCACCTGCCCGTCATCTACCTTCGTCCAATCGTCGTAGAACAGCCTCATCCCTTTGGTGGAACGAGGAGTGCAACGCTGCTTTCGATGATCTCGGTCGTACCACTTTTAGATTATTCCAGACGAATCCCACTCTCGAGAATTTTCTTGCCTATAAGCGCGCCAATGTAAAAGCTAGATTCATTCGCAAGTTTTCCAAGAAGAAGCGGGGGGACATCGTTTAAACAAGCAGTTACAATTAGAGAAGTTAACAGTATCGAGGTAGGTAATAAAGTTACCTCAAATGTCAACTGTTTTTTTTTTTTTTTTCACGACAGAGTTTCAAAGCGGTAAATAGCCCCAGTGAAAAAGCGGAAGAAGCCAAAATATCGGAAACATGTACACAAAACAAGTGCTCTAGAGGAAAAGTATAGTTTAACTTCCAGTTATATATTTAAACTCTCGGAGGGCGCTGAAAGCTCCAAATTTAAGGGAAAAAAATAGTTTTTTTTTTTTTTTTTTTTAGCGATACTATATATCGATTGGCTGATCACTTTTCGAAAGGAATGAAACAATATTTCATTTCTTTAAGAAAACTTCCAAAATTGGCGGAAAATTCAAAAAACCCGAAGAATAACGTTTCCACCCTTTGAGGTGCGAGTATTACACTTTAAAAAATTTCGTACCATTTTACGTGCAGTCCCGGGCATTTTCCTAGCTTAAAACGTCCGGATTTGCAAAATTAAGCCGCCTCTTTGCTAGAGTAATAACTATTTCAATATATATATATATGTATATACCAAAAATAGCAAACTAATAAATAGCAATATACTTATCTTCAGAAAGGTATTCAGGCAACTTTTAGCAGGAAAAATAAAAATTGCAACACGAACGTAAAGCGAATGAGAATGTTGCCAACAAATATTATAAAAATTTAAAACGCGAACGTAGAATCTGCGTAAGCGAAATCATAGACAGACTACATGATATTTATTCTTTTTTTATTTATTTTTTTTTTTACCTAAATAAACTACCGCTTAAGGGAGTGATCTAAGCTATCGAAATCATAAGCTTTTACTTAAATAATCAATACTTACGAACTATTACTATATAACCTGTTGTGGAACTAGTCCAGTGACTAGCTCTCACTAATATTTGACGAAAATATTACTATTAGGTAATATTTTATAAGTAAGTTATATAACTAATTTGAGAGGATATTTATAAAGAAAAAATTTGAAAAGGGAGTTGGGGGAAGGGGTCATAATGGGGATGCGGGGCACGTCGGGGCTAGCAACATTTGCAAGTCACTAGACGTATCTTGTTGTCGCTAATAGGTGGCCATTTTGCATCAGTCTGACAGTGACCGGCGACTAAACTGCGTGCATTTGTTTTTTACGATAAAAAGTTTTTATCAACGTCATTTCATCTGATTTTGAGTGATTACGAAAACGCATATAAGAAGGTAAGTGTTTAAATTACTACTATCGTTTTTTCATTATGTTTTTCCAGCGACATTACTTATTGGTATGTTTTTTGAACAAAATCACTCTAAATCACTTCGTTTTTTCTTTACTCATTATTTAAAACAATGTTAGACATGCGGCATAACGGAGACATGGCTACACGATGGGGTATCCCGTTATGCGCCGTAACTGCTGTGTCCATTCAAAGGGTGGAAACGTTATTCTTCGGGTTTTTTGAATTTTCCGCCAATTTCGGAAGTTTTCTTAAAGAAATGAAATATTGTTTCATTCCTTTCGAAAAGTGATCAGCCAATCGATATATAGTATCGCTAAAAAAAAAAAAAAAAAAAAAAGTATTTTTTTCCCCTTAAATTTGGAGCTTTCAGCGCCCCCCTAGAGTTTAAATATATAACTGGAAGTTAAACTATACTTTTCCTCTAGAGCACTTGTTTTGTGTACATGTTTCCGATCGCTGCCCGAGAATGCTTGAGAAATTAAAATTGATTTGCCTGGTAAACTGTCACAAAAACCTCTAGTCTGGAGTTCGTTATCATTATTACTAATTTCTAGCCCGGATAGCGTGATTATATATCATAGCGGTGACCGAATCCGTCTCAATTTATTTGCTGTGCCGAATACACTAAACAATTAGTTCAATAAACAGTTGATCTGTTCATTTGATAATAGAATTTATTTCGTTTTAGGTATCAAAAAATGGTACGAACGAACAAAAAGAAAAGTTCGAGAGGCAGTTGGCCTGTAGAAAGCATGAAACAGGCAATTGGTGCAGTTTCAAAGCACGGTGTTCCGCATTGGAACGTTACGTTACTAAAATGAAGAAGGGCGAGCTGATTCTTAACTCAACTCCCGGTAACTTCAAACCCGTGTTTTCCAAACAAGAAGAAGAGAAGCTCGTGAGGTACGTTAAAGAAATGGAGAAACGTTTGTTTCGATTAACCACTGTCATCCTACGAAAGCCAAAAAATTTTAAGGCTCACAATTTTAACCATGATAGAAATATGACTGGTGTAGATTGGTTAAAAGGATTCATGAAGCGTCAGCCGGATTTATCCATCCGAAAACCAGAAGCTACATCGGCAGCTCGAGCTATGGTCTTTAATAAAGTGGCTGTGGATAAATTCTATTCTTTGCTCGAGAAAGTATATGGCAAATATAATCCGACGCTTCGTAGAATATATAATTGCGATCAGACTGGCATATCAAACGTTTCCAAAACAACGAGCAAAATTATTGTAGAAAAGGGAAGAAAACAGGTAAGCTTACTTTCTTCAGCCGAAAGAGGGCTGACGGTTACGGTTGAGGTATGTTTTAATGCAGCCGGAACTTACATGCCCCCCATGCTAATATTCCCCCAACAGAGAATGAAGCAAGAGTTATTGGATCGAGCTGCTCCAGAGACGACGGAGAGTGCAACGCTCGAGGCTGGATGACTTATATGACCTGGTTCCAACGGTTCGTCAAGTTTTCCGGTGCGTCAATAACTAACCGAGTCTTGCTTCTTCTAGATGGTCATGTAATGCACACATAAAACATAGAGGTTATTGCACGAAAGAATGGTGTTGTAATGCTTTGCTGTCCCCCGCACTACATCCACAGGCTCCAACCTTTGGATGTTGGTTTTATGAAACCTTTGCGTGTATACTATGACCAAGCCTGCTCTAACTGGTTAAGGCCGCACCCGGGACGAATAATAACAACTTTTCAAATAAGCGAAATATTTGCACATACTTACATTCAGCTCGCAACAATGTTTACAGCAATCAATGCGTTCAAAAAGTGTAGCGTATATTCAATCAAAATAACTTAACAGATTTAGATTTTTTAGCTGCATCCAGAACAGACGTACCGCTAACAAATGACGAGCCTGAAACAGCTTCTTTAACTGCCGAAATCCAGCAACAACTGCCGCCTTCCCTTGAAGAGGACCCAATTGAACCAGTTTTGCCTGCAACTACGCCATCTTTACATCAGAGAACTCCTATCTCAGAGCCTCAGCCTGGATCATCAATACCAAACGAAGATTATAGCCTAATCCGATCTCCGATTCGAAAAGTATGTCGTAACTTAACAACTTCCTTCGAAAATGCTTCTCCTAAGGACATTCTCGCGATCCCAATAGTCGAACAAAGAAACTAAACGAAGAAAAAATGTCGCAGAGGGAAAACTGTTGTTCTTACTTCAACCCCCTACAAAAACGAGTCAAAAGAACGAGAACAACTGAACCGAACAAAGAAGTGTTTAAATCCATATGATTCCAAAAGTTGAAGAAAGATTATAAAAGACACTAGAATTACACAGTTAAGTTCGTTACTGAGATATAGTTCTGGATAAGAGAAAAACTTTTAATGAACACGTATAAAACTTGCCTAAATCAAAACACAAATAGAGCTAACTATGTACCCAACTATTAATCGAAAATTCTCCTTAAAACCAATATATTACCTTCCCTCGTGCTCGATCTCAAACTGAAACTTTAAAAAACTTCAGCTCCTACAGCATAGATGCTGCCACTTGTATTCTAAAAAAGTTTTCCGTTCTACCAAAATTGATGCCACGCATAGTTATAGAGTTGCCTTATTTGAAATATTTTAGCCGATTACAATTTCTTATTTCTGTTGTTGAGTTTCATCAGGCATTGCGCGGGTACTGCTCTGCAGTTGCGGCTATATTGCAGAATGATAACCTATTTTAGTTTCTTATTTTGTTTTTTTTTTTTTTTTTTTTCGGTTAATTTCATTGGGCATTGTGGCACTATTTTGTAGTTGCGGCCATACCGTAGAATGGAATTTTCTTTCCCTGCTTTCCATTTCTTATTTTTCTATTACTAGTAATCTTTCTACTCATAATGCAGCTTGCTGGCCGAATAAACTGTATTTGTTCAGGCCAAAAAAAACAAAACAAAAACCGATGTACTCTAAATATAAGCATCATCTGATTAAACATCGTTAGTAATATTGCTAGGCTTTTATCTTTTATAATTTTTTTTCTTTTATTTTTTCTCAGCTTTCGCCATTTTTTCTTTCACTTAAAATTTATTTTTTTTTTTTTTTATATCATCTTACTTACAGGTTTTCCCGGTGTTTTTTTTTTCCCTTTTTCATTTGATCATTTTTAAGCTTACCAGAAAAGTGTAGGGGTCGTCCGAAAGTATTTCCGTTTTAAGTTTGTTTCTACCTCTTGTTTATATGATATCGCTAAATAATATGATTTATTGTAATTTTTCCTCTTCCTACCTAGCGCATCTTCTAACATTTAAAATACTGGCTAAGCAAACTGTTCTCAATCTGATTACCGCTTCTATATATAATTTCCCTCAAGACTGTTGACTCCTTTAAACCGAGCTTCGAACTAAATTCCGTATTGCTGCGTAATTTTTCCCCTTTCGATTATTAAAATTCATTATTTCACTTTGCGCTAGTTTCTTTTCCAGCTGTTGATAAAATATCCCGCCAATTTTGTTTTATATGAATTATTTTGCCTATTTCGGTTCTTGAAATTTTATTTTCCATTTTGCGTTCTCTTCGATTCCGCAATGCGATCAGATCCATCATCCGTATTATTTTATTTTTAAATTACTTATAGATAGCGTTAAATTTTCAGAATTAAGTGGAGCAAGAGCATTTATGGGAAATAAAGACAATTCATCTTTTAAAACTTTCTCCTTAAGTTTCTGTTTTTACCAGAGAGTTAAGCGCTGTCAAATAGATCATGTAGAAGAGAAACAATTATGCTCAGACAGTTTAAGCGGTCTCTTGGTTCTTAATCGGAACCGTTTCAATCATCCCCCTGCCCCAATGTTGGATTCTTAGTCTTCGCTGAATAACTCGTAATGAAAGGTCGGATCAAATGGTAAAAAACGCAGCCTCGGGCGAGGTGGTATACCCTTCTCATATCAGCTGCTAATCTTTTTACAAAACAGGTTAAAAGAGATGATAACTTTATCGTCCGGAAAAACCATTAATAATGAGTCAAGTTTAGGAAGATCGTACGAAATAGTAGCGCAACATGCCTTTTCAGCCATGCCTTGGTACTAAATTCCAGTTTAGTTCGAATATTTTAAGAATACTGTGTTTGTCGGCTTCCTATACGAAATATACCCGAGTGCTATTCGTCCTCTCTATTCTAAAAATAGTTTATGTGTCACCCTCTCTTAAGCCGGATCTTTTAGGCGTGATCGTTTTAGCATAGACTTTTTTTTAGGCAGAGGCGAGCGAAGGTATTTCAGACCTTTTTACGAATTACCTACGGTGATTTTATCATCCGCTAACTATTATCATTTGCGTTAGTGAGAAACATGGCTTAATGTATTTATTTGTATCTCTCCATAAAATATCTATTTACTGGTATCAGGAATTTTGCGCAAAATATCATCGTTAGCTATTTAGTTTTTCTGCTTATTTTATGTATATATACATATATAGATATATATATATATATATATATATATATAAAACTCGGCCATTTTGGCCTCGCAAGGGGTTGTGCCCCTTGACCCCTCTTGCTTTCATTTCTGTCTCTTTCTCTTCTATACTTTGTATAAAATGATCAAAATTTACAACGTAATTCTTACTGGCATCAACACAAAAAAAAAAAATAACATAACTACAAAAGTCCTATTCTAACATTTAACTTTCATTATATAAAATTAAGACATTTTTTCGTTACATTTTTCGTTACATATTTCATTACATAAAATTGTGACATTTTTTAAATAACGATAACAAAAATCCTATAAAATATAACAAACGTTACATAAAATTGGGACATTTTTCTGGGACATTTTGCGTTACATAAATTTGGGACATTTTTTCGAATGGGGGGTAGCCTAAGAATTACGATGTAATTAATATATATACATATATATAACTCGGACATTTTGGCCTCACAAGGGGCTGTGCTCCTGACCCCTCTTGCTTACATTTCTGTCTCTTTCTCTTTTATACCTTGTATAAAATGATTAAAATTTACAACGTAATTCTAAATCGGTCCATATGAATGTAATAACATAATCACAAAAATCCTATAAAATATAACCAACGTGACATAAAATTGGGAATTTTTTTCTAATGAAGGGTAGCCTAAAAATTATGTTGTAATTAATATACATGCTTCATTTTAGCCGACTACATATTAAAAAAAAGAAAAGGAAAACATCCGGAAATACATTTGACCGATTATTTATTAATATTAATCATCTTCATCCGTTCCGCATTGCACTGCCGAACAGAACTCTTAAATATAAGTCGCCAAAGTTTATTTGTATTTCACACTGAAGTCGTTATTTCAAAAAAAAGATCAAAAATATTGTAAAAGGAGCACAGAATAATCTAACAAAATTATGTAAAACATGTATTTTGCGATTACATATTGATCCGGATTTGGTATTTATCTAGCGGTGATGTCAAGCTAGAAATTATTCTCTGGTTAACATCCGTGCCTAGGTATACAAGTGATCAGGCGCCGAAGCCGAGCGAGCATTGTTGGTTGCTGTATCTGTGATGTGGCGTAATTGCTAATTAGACGCCACCGACGCGCCCGTAGAGTTTGATAAAAAGAAAGCATATTTGGAAATCGAGAAATCGGTTCGAGGAAAGCTGGGGTTTTTTAGACACAAGTATTTTGCAAGTGGCTTCCGGAAATAGGGATCCCGAAAGTCATACATAATAAGGAGGAACGGTATTTTTTTGTGTAGAATTTCTGATAACAGCGAATGGATGATGTAGAAATAAACGTTTACTAATAACCCCCGTGTTTCTCACTGACATAAACGATTAGCCGACGATACCTGAAAATCATCGCAGGTTAAAAACCCTCGCTCTTGTTATTACCTAGACTAACCCACGTCCAAAAAAGAGTCTCCGTCAAAAGGATTCACACATATAAAAGATCCCGCCTAAAAGAGCGGAGTCCCAATTTATTACATTAGAGGCTCTACTAGTGGACAGAGTTTTTTTGTTCGATGAATTTTCGGTTTAGAAGTTTTCTGTCAGAGCCAAAAAAAAAGTCTCGTTTCGCTTTGTCTTCTGTAATTTTGGCACTCGTTTTAGTTTTTAGAATTTCAAGAATGTTTTTTGAAAACAAGCCCCGAATGGGAACTCTGCCGGCTAGGAGCAAGTATATTTTAATGGAAAGAGATACATGTTATGCAAATATTTTTACGAGTTTATCTGGAGAATAATAAAATAGATGTACAGAAATGTGGAATTTTTAGATACTACGTGAAATAATAATCAGTTTGGTTGAAACTGATTCGGAAAGGAATGCCGACATACTTACGTGTTTTTCATCACTCTGGTTTTGTCGCTTTCCAAAAAAACTTTACGTCTTGCTTTTCGAGGTTCACTTTGAAACTAAAACATTCTGCGTTCGTTGCGCCATTTTCTTCTTCCAACTCGCAGCGTAGCAATTTTAAATAATTTTCTAAATTAATGTAAATTTATTCATTATATTTAGTTCGCTATAGTAAAGCTTACAAGTCGGTAGCATTTCCAACTTTATCGCGTATAAGTTGATTATCGTGTACTCTTAACGTGACGACCGGTTTAAAGAATTACACCGATTCGTTGAACAAAAATAAAACTTCATTATTATCATCCAGGTTATTTCTTTATATAGACTAACAGTCTCGCTTAAAACTCGAATGTTCCGGACCAGAAAAAGGAAAAATTAATCGAAAAATCAATAAAGCATATCGAAAGATAAGAGGGTTTTTTTTTTTTTTTGATTTCCTTTAACAAAAAATTGGCTGAAAAATAATAAATATGGGCGTAACTCGTTCTCAGGAACAAAATTATTTACTTTTTGGACGCCTACAGCACTGCTTTCACACCTGCAAACTGTTAATGACGATCATTGTACCGGCTGTTGATAGTTGTTTACTCGGCACCTACCGGGTGTAGGAGAAAATTAACAGGGAGAAGAAGACAGATAAACTTTTAAAAAGGCTTTGCATAAAAATTATATAAATTTTTGTACGGTTTTCATCTGTGCCGGAAAATTTCATTTTACACTTGTAACATTCAAAATAATACAGATATTCATTTTACACTTACAGGTTAAACATTTACAACAATATTATTCGACGGCAGAAATGTATAAAAAAACGAATCTGATGAAAATCAAAAACAGCTCGACTATTATTTTATACGCTTGAAATGTAAAAAATAGGTTCTTTTAAAATTAGCTCTTTTATCTACGACAATATAATATATCGCTTGCACATTTGTTTTTTTAAAAAGATTCGTAATCACAGTTTCCTTTGGGATTAAAGCGATATTACTTAGCGAGCATGTTACACTGGAAAATGTTATCGTTCCTTAATTTTATCTAAAATAGATGGTATATAGGCGGAGTTTGTTACGCGTTTTTTGGTGTAAAGAGGTTTATTTAAGCCAAGATAGCGATTTTGAAGTTTTCGTAATTTTGAAATGTTATATACCGTGAGCCATTTTAAGGCATTCTTTTTTTTTGTAAATTAAATAATTTATTTGCGAGCGTTAAATTAGGAGTTTGCATTAAAAACAGGTGATATATAGTACACCTTCTTTTGCATAAATTCCAAAAAATGGGCGATCTAACTAGAAGCGTATCGCTAGAACTTTTTAATAAATCTTACATCGGTTCGAATTTTTTGTCATTCGAGCTCTCTGCTAGACCAGTTCTACCGTTAGAGCCCTTATATTAATGACTATCGTGAAAAACCATGTATCGATTATATCAAACGTTGGCATATAGTCAATTTAGAAAACTTCTACGGATTGTCTTTTCAGTAAATATGTATATGTATGAAGCACCACTTCACTTGTTAGTTAAGTGTTACGCGTAATATACTTTCCGTATAAGTAAAAGCAACCGCGAGAGGATGGTACGACCCTAAATTAAATTCTATTTCAATTTTGTTTACGACATGCACACAGCTCTGTTTAATTAGCCGCACCACCCACCTAGTTCAACCGGAATCGATCAGAGCTTGGCCGCTTTCAGCCATGCGGGCTAGAATTTCTGCGAGATTGTATTCGCAAGAGTATTTTCGATTAAATAATTGAAGTCGTAAATGCGTTCCTTTAGCGCGAGTAGCGAATATAATAGGAGTACAATTTAACATGAAGATTTAAGGAAGCTAAAAACATGCATGTTGCAATTATTGTACATGGGCCACTATTGCCTACTGGTTTAACTAATACATCTCAAAGTTAACGAATATGATACATACAAAAACAATAATAAAAACTGTATAGTTCATGTTAGTACCCCATGTTTACAAACAATCTTAAATGATAACATTTACAACTTACAAGTCAGTAATAACAAGGAGACAAGTAAGAAGTAGTAAAAATCAGTAAAAGCCGCAGAATTAATGAAAATTAAAATAAAAGAATATCTAGAATAAAATCTAAAATTAATCACACACATTCCCCAGTCCCAAAATACTGGTTCAACGATAATACGTAAGCTAAAGCTAAAACTAAAATTATATACATGACAATAATAATAATATTAGTAATAATAGTAATACTAATAATAATAGTAATAACATTAATCATAATATTGATAATATATATAATAGTATCAAAATTGAAAGCTAATATAATAATAACAATAACCATTATATTGATAATATAAGTAATATAAATCATAGTACCAGATTTAAAATTAATAACAATTATGATAGTTATAATAATAACATTAAATAATGATGGAACTACTAATAATAATAAAATAAGAGATAAATATTGCTATATGTAATTTAATTTCATGAAATTAAATAATAAAGTATATATAAGTATTTGTAATAGTGATAGATCACTATAAGATTAAGCTTAAAGTGAAATAGGTAAATAATATTTACACGCCAGCTATGTTAGTTGGTACATAAGAATAATAAAATAACAGTTATGTAGCTGATAATTGCTATTATAATGATACTTTTCTAGTTATAATTAATAATAATTTTATACTTTATGTTATATAACGATTAATTACAAAACGCAGGTACAATTTTAAATTGTTAAATGATGAAGAATTTAAAATTAGAGATTTCGGTATTTATAATAATTATATATGTCGATATCTATGTATTTAAAATCTTCCGTCGTTATTCAATAAAGTTTGTAATCTGCAATCGGCGATATAAGCAATTTAATATTTTCTAATTGACAGCTAAAGACTCGAATTTTTGGGATATATTTAACTGCAAATGTTTAATTTGAACGATTTAATATGTTTCAATTAGTGCTCCAAAATAATAATTTAGTAACAATGTACGGTTTGATTTGCAGTTATTGAGTTTATGTGTTAAAGATTGTGGTATTGAATTAAATAATTCGGGTCCATTTCAACAGCCCCCCCACTTTAATATTTTTTTTTCATATATAGTGCAATCGTTTGTGCATCGTTTGTGCAGAAATGTGCACAAAGTTCCATCGTTTGTGCACATTCCTATCCCGAGATATTAAAGAAAAACAGTTGGGGGGGCTGTTGAAACGTTGGCCCCCCCCACTTTGGAATTTTTTATCAAAATATAGTGCAATCGTTTGTGCATCGTTTGTGCAGAAATGTGCACAAAGTTCCATCGTTTGTGCACACCCCCCTCCCGCGATATTAAAGAAAAATGGTGGGGGGGCTGTTGAAACGTTGGCCCCCCCCCACTTTAATATTTTTTTTCAAAATAAACTGCAATCGTTTGTGCATCGTTTGTGCAGAAATGTGCACAAGGTTTCATCGTTTGTGCACATTCCTACCCCGCGATATACAAGAAAAACGGGTGGGGTGGGGGCTGTTGAAACATTAGCCCACCCCTATATTAATATTTTTTTGTAAAATATGGTGCAATTGTTCGTGCTACGTTTGTGCAGAAATGTGCACAAGGTTTCATCGTTTGTGCACATTCCTACCCCGCGATATACAAGAAAAACGGGTGGGGTGAGGGCTGTTGAAACATTAGCCCACCCCTATATTAATATTTTTTTGTAAAATATGGTGCAATTGTTCGTGCTACGTTTGTGCAGAAATGTGCACAAATTTTCATCGTTTGTGCACATCTTTATTCCACAATATTGAAGAAAAATAGTTGGTGCTCGTTTAATACAAAAATCGAAACAAATATCACTTAGAAAGCTGTTGATTAATTACAATTTTGAAATATAATGTTTTGATTTTGTAAAACTTTAAGAAGATTATTACAAATGTTAAATTCAATTTTGTTAAGGAATTTATTTAGTTACAATTACGTAAATTTTTGAAAAACAGTATTGAGTTTTTTTTCCTTTTTAGCAACCCGAAAGAAAATTCACTTGGACCATTTGGATTTTAAGAAGACAAATAAGGACTATTATAAAAATATCAAACGAACTAGACGACATAACTGATAAGCTATTTATTTGCTATACTGTTTTCTCTACTGAGCGGGTAAATTTTTACGAGCAATAAATACTGGTTGTTGCTAATTTTTGGGTGACGTGTGTTAAAAGGGACCTAATTCAGTTACGGGTAATTGTACATGAAACGTGATTGTGTTAATACGACCACCAGAAACAGTTTTTAATTCAGCCCTGTAAAAAATGTTGGGATAATTTGTTTTTTTTAAATTTCTTTACCGGGTGTTTCTTCAGAACTAGTCAACAAAAAGGCTGCCGCTGGTTATTGCTTTACTGTTTAATAGAGTGCGTTTTTGCTCTATCGGCAAAGATCGTTTTCATTTATTGACGCGTTTGAGTTGTTTTCGCTGCAGGCAGAATTTCATATAAAATATAATCAGCGTTTGTCGCACATATCTTTTTTCATTCTAGGAATGTTTTTTTTTTTTTTTTTTTTTTTTTTGAACATGTCGGCTAGGACGTTTAAATCATAAAGTGTTTATTTTATAATAGCAGTCGTAATGTTGACTGGGTATTCAAAAAAATCTGAACCACTTGTGTGCAGTATTCCAATTAAAATCAGCTCATTTTTAGTTTAAATTTTTAGCATCTTCTATACAAAATCGGGCGTTTGTTCGTGAGAAGTTTAGTTGATTCTGTTTTTTTCTGTTTATTTCCTACGATCAGTGGATTAAATATTCTTCATAACAAATAGTGAGTAAACTAAAATATTTGTATTTCAATATAATATTTTGTACTATTCTGCGTATTATATTTGAAAAAATTATTTTTAATTATATATTTTTGGAATAAATATCTTGTAATATGCTTAGAAGAATTCAAGCAGACAGAATTATGAATTTTGGCGACCCTGAACCTAGTCATTTACCAACTAGCAATGCACTGAGAATTGCAAAATCTAGATCTTTAAATACTATCAGAGAAGATAATAATGCCATACTAGCTATTTGCAAAATGAAAGGTATGCATCCATTTAAAAATATAATTAAAGATGTAGGATACGATCGTTTTTTTGTACATTACTGGACAAATGTGGAAATGAACGTATATAGAAAATATATTCAAAATGATAAATGTTCTACTATAGCTATTGATGCTACCGGTAGTTTAGTGAAAAAACCTATCCTACTATCAGGAAGGAAAACTCAACATATTCTTTTGTATGAAATTGCTTTGAGGGACAAAAAATTCAAATTACAGTACTCTGTATGCCACATGCTATCTGAAAAACATGATAGTAATTCGATATATAACTGGATTGTCGAATGGCAAAGAGATGGTGCACCGTCACCAAAGCAAGTTGTAACAGATATGTCATTAGCACTAATGTCAGCTACAGTTCGGGCATTTACACAATACAGTAATATACTACATTACATTGAAGCTTGTTCTCATATTTTAGAAAAATCAAACAAACATGAAATACCAATTTGTTTTATTCGAATTGATGTAGCCCACGTCATAAAAATTGTTACAACATGTTTACCATTTCGCTCAGTTGATAAAAGAGTGAAAGAATTCATTTTATCAACCGATTTTCAGGATTTGAAATATTTATTACGTTGTCTTTTTTGGGTTATTCATAGTAAAACTGATGGTTTTTTATGTAATGGAAAGGAAACTTTCAGTGAAAAAGCTCGTATATACCTTCGCTCAAGAATTTCAAGTAATGATTTAATTCAAGGTTACATTAATAACGTTGAAGATCAGTTTTTTTATGAAAATAGTAGCACAAAAAATTGTTCAAATAATCCCGACTTTGAAACAGAATTATCTTCAAATAAAGGTCAAATAGAACAGAAAAATAATTCATTTTATCGTGTTGCTGAGGAAATTTCAGAATGCTGTGAATTTGATACAAAGGACCAAGAAGGTGATCACGACAATTTATTTTATTTGCCTACACTTGTGCCATTGGTATTGAAGTTATGTACTTATTTACCTTTGTGGTCCAGTATTATGTGTCATAATTTTGGTTATGGTGATATACCGCCAACCAGTGCATATGTAGAAAGCCAATTTTCAGATTTAAAGAACAGAGTTCTAAAGCATGCTGATACACCATTAAGATTAGATGATTTTTTAAAATTACATATTTTATCAATAAATGGCTCTATGAAATTAGTTACTGCTAAATTAAATGCCGAAAGTGTAAAAATAATACCTTGCGATCCGATTAATGCATTAGATTCGGTATGTACTGTAAACGAAAATTTGAACTTGAATAATAACACTTTGCCTCTTATTCCAAGAAAAAAAGAACTTTTACGCACATATTTAGAAGCAAATGTTGAACATTCTTCAAAAAATGTAAATCAGGAAGTTAATTGTTTTCAAATTCCATTAATAAGCGACGAGAAAAAAGCAGAAGAAAATTGGGGAAACATTCAATCAAAAAGTCCTAAAAAAAAGAACTCAAAATATTTAACTAAAAAAAGAGAAATCTTGCACAGAAATGAATTTTCAAAAGCTCGATCCAAGACAATAGGATTAATAAAAAATGGATCAAAGTCATCTTTTAAATCTATACGGTTACCAGAAGGGAATTTTGTATTATCAAACACATGCGCATTTGATTCAGTTATTCAAATTATAGCTGTATGTTATTGCGATAGCGTACAATACGAAAGATTTGTGGTTAGCAAAAAAGAAAATGACGCTTTATATGATCTTGTGTACACACTTTTACGCGATGGTGTCACAACTCAAACTTATAGAAAACGGGCAAAGATTTTACTTAAATATCATAATGCAGAATTAATGCCGCATAATATTTCATTGCTTTCAGTGGAACAGCCTGTCGATACACTTTGTAAAAAAATATTTCATGATCCGTCAGTTACATTTCAAATTAACTGCAAAAAATGTAAAAATGTAAAAATGTAAGGAACGAGTACAAAATTATTATAGACGTTTGTATTAACATAAATATGGATGAAACTAAAGGACTATTAGAATATTTAAATGAAGAAATGAATTCTTTCAAGTTATGTAATGTATGTTCCTATTCAGATGCAGAAAATATTACAGCGATACAGTATAATGAACATTTAATATTTAATATAATTAACTTATCGAACACGGCTGATTTTCAAATTGAGTTATGTAAAATGCCATTAACTCTAGCTGTAAATTCAGATATTTATTATTTAAGAGGAGCTGTTACAACACCTAATAACCAAAGGTCAACGATTTCATATACTACTATAGGACATTACCATGCTCACTGTTATCGGGAGCCACTAAATGCATGGCAGATCTATGATGACACAAAAGAAGCAGTGATAAATGTAAATAATACAGAGCGTGTTAATATTCAGATTGTGGTATATTCAAAATAGTGCGCAGAACAGTATTGCTTGCTTTCAAAAATAGTTTTATGTAATTAGTAAATTTATATATAGTACATACAAATTTTTGTTATACTTCGGATTTTCTGTTTTTTTCTATTTCAGTGACGAGAAATTTCACCCGTGCTGATTATTTTGATTTATTCTATACGTTCTCTTTATAACTATATGTTTTCATTTTATATGCAAGATTATTTTTAAATAATGGTATAATATTGTTGAATTATATAATTTATTAAGATTTTTAAATAATTAGTGCTACAATTACATTTGGTTGTGCACTATTTTTATTCCTTTATTTAATTTTTTGTAATACTTCTTTAATTGAAATATTTTGTTTTTCCTATACCCGTATGAAAAATAAATAATTATTGCAGCGATCAAATGTAAACGTTTTACTAATACTTTTTTTTCTGTCCCTTTATCATATTCTTTCTTTATCTTTATCTGATTTTATAAAAAGATATCTATTTAGATGTATCTGTTATTTTTTGAGAAATAATGAATTAATTCAGATAAATTTTTTTAATGGGAGAATTTGTGATTCTGAATATTTTTTTTTTTAATGGTTAATGAAATTGGATAGAGGATGCTGAAATTATAATAAATTGAAAAAAAATATTAATTTGAACAAACATACAATTAAACTTTATTGGAAAATATAGATTAAAAATAAATCACAGACTTGTTTCTGAAACACAGTCCTATATTCATGGCGTATTACAAAATTATAAATTAATAAACTATAACGTACAAATTTTAAATAATTATTTTAGATATTAAAAAAGTAAACCTATTAATTTCCTAATAAATAAAAATGTAAAATAATCAACAGCTTTCTAAGTGATATTTGTTTCGATTTTTGTATTAAACGATTATTTAGCAATGAACTGTGGTACACCAGCAACTTCATAAACCGCTTTTTGTTAATAACCACCAACTATTTTTCTTCAATATTGTGAAATAAAGATGTGCACAAATGATGAAAATTTGTGCACATTTCTGCACAAACGTAGCACGAACAATTGCACCATATTTTACAAAAAAATATTAATATAGGGGTGGGCTAATGTTTCAACAGCCCTCACCCCACCCGTTTTTCTTGTATATCGCGGGGTAGGAATGTGCACAAACGATGAAACCTTGTGCACATTTCTGCACAAACGTAGCACGAACAATTGCACCATATTTTACAAAAAAATATTAATATAGGGGTGGGCTAATGTTTCAACAGCCCCCACCCCACCCGTTTTTCTTGTATATCGCGGGGTAGGAATGTGCACAAACGATGAAACCTTGTGCACATTTCTGCACAAACGATGCACAAACGATTGCAGTTTATTTTGAAAAAAAATATTAAAGTGGGGGGGCCAACGTTTCAACAGCCCCCCCACCATTTTTCTTTAATATCGCGGGAGGGGGGTGTGCACAAACGATGGAACTTTGTGCACATTTCTGCACAAACGATGCACAAACGATTGCACTATATTTTGATAAAAAATTCCAAAGTGGGGGGGCCAACGTTTCAACAGCCCCCCCAACTGTTTTTCTTTAATATCTCGGGATAGGAATGTGCACAAACGATGGAACTTTGTGCACATTTCTGCACAAACGATGCACAAACGATTGCACTATATATGAAAAAAAAATATTAAAGTGGGGGGGCTGTTGAAATGGACCCAAATAATTCTGCAGCCATATATCTAGCTTGTATTCTGCTATGAAATTTAAAATTCCGTTGGCGCAGTTCTGGCTACATACATGTGTCCTTTCCGACTACTGAGGATATACATATATCCGCTTCTCAACTCCAGCTCTGCCGGTAGTATACAACTCTTACCTATTGTGTATAATCGGAATCATCTTCGGCTGCGTATTCAACTCTAACTCCGTGCAGTAGCACTCCGAACGCATAAAGCAACAGTCTTTGAACACCGTGCAATGCGCGCAGCTAACGTCTTTCGGAGTTGCGATACACTAATTAACACCTGGCCAGAGATAAATCTGACTGTGTCCCCGAAATGACAACATTCGTTCGTTGTGTGACGTCGTTCGAAGTTACGATTAAATCACGTATCGTTGGAGACGTATCATCCGGCTGTGTCCGAACGCGGATATATTTCCCCGAGGATATAACGGAGCTACTCATGCCTATTATACACATATATATGTCCCTTCTATTGTTGCAAATCACGAATACCGGTGTGCGATTATTGTTAGGCTATTTAACAATAGGGATTGCAGAATAGACATTGGGAAACAAAGCTAAGAGAGTTAAATTTATAGAAGCGTAGCTGGAAATGGAAAAATGAACTAACGCGGTAGCCAGGGACAGACTTGATTGGAATATTTTGGTATTTATTGTCTATATTTTTTTCATCGTCGTCGTGCAGTGTAACTTCAAAGCCGATATTAGAAACAGGAAATATTCCACAAGTATGATCGATTTAACTGTTGGAAGGAAAAGACAGCAGCTTTCGCAGTCGGCAGTTAATTAGAAACGCAAAGGCGTCAACAAGTAGAGATTTTTAATAAATATCGAACGGCCAAATTCGAACTTGCAGTTAGTGTTGACTATTCAGCGTCGATCAATGTGCGGTTGGCTAACTGCGATCGATTAGCGGATGACGGATGGGAGTAGATAAAACGTGGGGTAGTGAGACGGCGCCGAGCTAAATAAAAAATCTGGCATAATAAAATGCGAAGAGGCGAACAAGCAATTGTCATAGAGTTAATTAAATGATGTAGAGGTGGCTTTTGCGTAATGTAAAGATTTCCTTAATTCTATTACTTTGACCGAGCGGAAAACATAAAAGCCATCTCGACCGATGTATCAGTTCCAGGAGGTACGAAGCGAACTGAAAGCAAACGCAGGAGGAAATCGAGGAAAACGAATGAGAGGGAAGAAGAAGAAAATGGAAATGCGAGCCGGCCACGATGATGATGACGCCGAGAGAAAAGGAAAAGCTAAAACTAGAATTACACACCGGAGACCCATTCCGGTAATTACGAAATAAATTGAAGCCTTACTGGTCCCATCGGAAAACTCGCTTTAGTTATCTATTGCCAGCTCCGTCGCTCGGCCTGCTTCTGCTTCATTATATCTCCGTTTACACTCTTATTTATTTAATTTTCTTTTAACCGAATCATACGCATCTCGCCGCTACCGCCACTCGCCTCACACATCCACCTACCTAGCCCTACATAAACGCCTTCGAAAAGCTACAAAACCAACAGCTCCTCGGCGCAACCCCCCCATTCATCCATCGACGACCGCTCTACTCACCTGCTGCTCCGTGCATAATTTATACAAATGCGCACGCCGCTTCTTATTTCTGGGTATATTTTATTTACCGACAGCACTGTGTGCTATTTTACGAGCCCCCTTCGTCCGCTAAACTATAACCCTTTTTCTTCGACAAAAATAAGCTTTTAACTGAATTTCTTGCTAAAAAAATATTTCGCTATCGGAATTTTCACTAGAAAGCGAATAAACACATACGAAGGATGTAGTTTTCGTATATGGTAAAAAGCAGATAAATTTGTTGTTTCCATTTTTTTTCTTTTCTCGCTTTTATATATCAAATTGTCTGTTGTAGTAATAGGTTTGGCCGACAATAAATTTGTTAATTTTAAGCTAAAAAAGTGGATGGATTACTGTGTTTAATTTTTTAAATATTTTCTCCAATATACGTAAACACAGTATACCACAGAGACTGGTAAAAAATATTTTTAACTCTTTCTCACTGTGAAAGATTTATACGCTTCCTTCCTTTTGATCCTAATTTTACAGCTGAATCTTCCGAAAGGGAAGCTAAATTAGATCGGGGAGGCTAATATGTTGGCAAATTGAAAGATATTATGATGGGAAGAATCGGACAGAAGTTTGACAGAAAAAAGCCCATGTTGATCAATTTTGAAGAGTATTGCGCAAAGTGAAGAATTGTATCAGGAAAGTACGAGCTTCGAAGGAAAAATAAAGTGTTTGAGTTGGAAATTCGGAGTCGAGTGTTCAATTTTTTTCTTATTCGCTGGAAATGGAAAGAAAGTTTGGGAAACGTGATTAGGTTTGATAGATGGAAGGTAGTGTATTTTGTAGACCTTCATACTCGGTTGTTTTTAATTCTAAAGAATTTCGAATATATGACCTTACATCTCGTTAATAGAAGCGAGTGAGAAGATACGTATATCGAATGAACGAAGCGAGGAAGCCAGTACTGGTAGTTCAGTCGATAGTCTCATTGTCGGGGAAATCGGAATGGCTAGGAATCGAAATAGGGAATACCGAGATTTCCAGTACCGAGCTCATACTGTGCTGTGTGTTAAAGTTGCGATAGAACTTTAGCATTAATCCGTAAGAAAAGGAGAGCGGAAGGAAGAAATTTGCGAAGGTAGCCAACGATTTAGTAGAGAGTGCAGAATTTTAAAATTTGGCGTCCGTGAATCATAGGGAGTACTCTATGAAAATGTTCAAAAAAGCATCCAGAGTTGAAAGTACCAAAATTGATTTGCTAATATAAAGAATTACGAAAATATTACAAATATTGTTTAATTCTTCCACGGTTGAAGGCGGTGTAAATAAAGCCGTTTCAATTTGTCGAACCGGCAGTTTGCTGAAATAATCCAGTTAAACGCGATATTTAAAACGTAATATTGCCTTATCAACGAGATAATAGAGTTTCTTAGTATTTTTTAGTTGCGGAAAATATTGCAAATAAAAAAGAAATGATACGCTTAGAACGTTATGGCTAGTGATGTTTACCCGAAAACAGCACGTGGTAAACCTTATTGCTATGGATATCGATGTGTTTTCCCTACGATTGTGTTGCACTACTTGTAAGTTCCTGACGAAGCATTATTTATAATTGAACTTAATGTATTTTTACGAACTAGCTACTGAAGCAATTGTAATTCTATTAAAAAAAAAAAAAATTGATATCTTTGTTATAACTTTTCAATCAAACGTAGGAACTGATGAGGAAAACTGAGGATCGGAGGCTATGCAACCGTTGCGCATTCAGGTCTCGACGTCTGGAATCGGATTACGATATAGAAGAAGAATTGATCTCGTTATGTGGCAGCCGAGGCAAAGATGGAAAATGCAGATTTTTGCTATTAAATTCTTAGAAAAGGAATTAACATTTAAAATACACCGAAGTTGTCCCTTTTTTTTTTTTTTGAAAAAATTAGTTAATTTTTGATGAATATTTATTTTTAGGAATATGTCAGAGCTCGGTCGCGTTTCCGTTAGTGATAATTGCTAGGTTGTTCTTACATAACGGATTCTTGTACGAAAATTCGAGTTTGAAATATAACGTGACCGATCGGGTCAATTTCACATACGAGAACGTCACATTATTGCGTATATGAGGAATTTCCATTAAAACGCACTGTAATGTGAATTCGGTTTTAAGGTAGAATGCCATATTGGCTAAACTGGTTTAATTGGCTAATTTGTAACGGATGACTGAATATAAATAAGCGGTTTTTCTGATTTTTCTAATAGTTTCTACTCGTATCCGATATTAAGGATATGATGTAATTATACACTAAGATTTTTTTATAGACGGGGTGATAAGTTTCGAGAAAAAAACGATATTTGCCGGCTCCGCGTTATTACAGTTCAAGGATTCATCACATTCATTGTCAAACTATTAATTCGAGGAAAAACTTGGAAATTTCGTACTGAAACGTTTAAACCATAAGTATATTTTCGAAGGGTCTGAGTGGGCTATTAGATTTACGACTAAGCAATTTTCAGTAGATTTGAAATAAGGAAAAAATGACGTGCAATGGGGTGGTCGTAAAATTCTGAGGTAACGAAGAGGTAGACATAATAAAACGACTAGGATTAACGGACATGTTTTTTGCTATCATTTTGTCGAGCTGTCATGGTCAGAGATAGTTGTTATACAGACTAGATAAGAGCTTAGTAGACAGATATTGCGATGATGTTTACCTTTTTCTCTATCCCAGCCTGGATACCGTCACTTGTATTGCAGAAAATTCAATCGATAAATTTGTCGATAAATTTCTCACCATTATTAGTTGCAAATTGCCTGGTTAGATTTTCAGTTTTAATTGTTCTGCGAGTTCTTGTAAACTGTTAGCGACGGTTTTGTCGATGATATTAATTACCTACTGTTCAACTGCGGATTCCTCGAACGTAATAGAAAATGGCTCTTGAAAGGATTGATGCTTCCAGGCGCGTTTACTCTTCGCATTGGTTTTGCGGAACCTGCTTTGTTCCCCGCGGTTTTCATCCCCCCCCAAATGGGCTTATTTAATTTAAAGCCTCGATTTTCAAGTTGTGCGGCTATTCTGTGTTCGAATTTATACCGAATTCTTTTAAGCATGTTTGTTGCGTGATTTTACTAATAAACAATATCTAATTATTACAGATGCTCTGGCTTCTCTTCAGTCTGTCTAGTATCCACCGTAACGGGTCCCCTCCAGTATATGGAAAATAAAGAACGATAGTGCAATGATTCTATGCAGCCGGGAAGCGGGTACAGTTTCTTCGGTTAATATAGGTTGGAATAAATTTTGGCTGCCAAGGCAGCATTATCTTTCTCTCTATGTTACCTGATAAGTTCCTATTTTTTGTCTAGGAGCGCAAAAGAAGAGCGAATTTCGCTTCGGCTGCAGCAAGAACCCGTTCTCAGTATTGTAAGTTTGCGCGTTGAACCTCAGAGGCTACGGTTCAAATACTTTTCTACCCTCAATATGCGGTTGGAACATACGCGTAGCATATCCTTTTTTTGTGAAGCAGCAGTTTTCTCCTATGTGTAGCACATTATTAAACACTACAGGTTTAATCGAATCGAGAACAAACCTGTTCACTTAGATCAGGTTCGGTCTGCTAACAGCTTAATAATATTTCATACAGTCAGCTTCTGTCATTAGGTCTCCCTACTATGCCCTATAACTCTTCCTTTATCCTCTCCTTTCCTTCATCTTCTGTGGTGTCCGCACTGCTGTCCTTTGTTGCGTCCATTTCGGACCGCTTAGTTATTTAATTTCTTAGCTTAGTTTTCTTGTTGTTGGGTCAATGCCGCTGGCGCGCCCAAAAACAAAAAAAAAATGTGTCCGAAGCATCCTGATGATACAAGATCCGTGAACATATAACAATAAAACAAAAAGATAGTGCGGTCGGGGGACCCCCGTCAGGAACGAAGTTCCTTACGTTATTTGTTTTTTTTTTCTATGGCCCGGCTTTAGTTAACTATCAAGCCACTTAGCCACCAACCAGTTAATATAAGAATACTGCCAACTAATGAAGGATACATAATATTTAATTAGGAAAAAAGTTACAGACAACGATGGCCGTAAATGTTCAACATTACCCACGGAGGTTGAATAAAATCTTTAGGATATTTGTTTAACTCTAAACGTGATTTAATATGTAAAATAAATCTATTGATTCTATTAGTGTATTTTCGTCACGCCAAAAAATGCTATCCTCTTTCATTCAGCTCTCTCTCTCTCTCTCTTTAATTTGAATATTTTATTTTTTTTTCATTTTCTCGATGTAGAAATGTAAAGGATTTAAAATAATAAATTAAATATAAAATAGTGAATCATAAATTATATAATACAAAAAAAACTAACGGCAGATTTTTCTTAAAAAATTATTTTAAACGTACGTGTCAGCGATTTATAACATATTAAAAATTCAACTTTTTAAGTAACTATCAACTTAGTGTCCGAGCAATTAATTAATAACAAAAATAGAAAAGTAAAAAAAAGATACATTGTTTCTTATTCTTATGCGAAAAATATATATCATACTTGGCAAGATTCACATTTTGTTGTAATTTCTTTTTTTTTTGATTCTGTCGGAATTGCTGTAGACATTGAACGTTTGTTTTTGGTAAATTTTTCACGCTTTGGAACTAATTAAAACAAAAACAATAAATAAACCCCATCAGACTCAAGCAAGTGTAGTAACGCCGCACAAAAAAAACGCGCCAATTTTCCAATTCAATATACACCTGTGTAGAATTGAGCTTATACAGCTGACCGCGCGCAATGCTCGTTGCTCAAATCTCGATACTCGCCCTGCAAGTTCATTAAGAGTATTATAATTTCCGCTTTTTTGTTAGGTTTTTGAGAGAAAAACTAAAGCGATTAATGGCAGCTTTTTTTCTTTGATACTTTCATCTCTTATTGTTAGGAAGAGTTTTTTTGTTTGTGATAAATTTAAATTTTTAATTGGATAGTTTGAAAGTTTTTTTTTTTTTTTTTTTAGGCTAAATTAAGTTTTTGGCGCATTACGTTGATTTCAAAATTATCGAATAGTAGTAATAATATATCAAACGTTTATTACTCGATATATGTGTTCTCACGATAACTAGTTTCATATTCAGCTAGTTGACAAATAAATTTTGCAGTTCATAGCGCAGGATCATAGAAAAAGTAATAGGGCCTGAAAAGTCGAATCCTATTGTAAATCTGTTAAAAAATTAGAGAATTTGTTTGTGTATTTTCTTTAAATTTTATTTTTCGTCCTAACCGCTGATTTCAGCCATTTTCACGCATCAATGCAATTACATATTAATTTTTTATGAACAAATAATAACGTACATCCTTGGGAATAAAAAAAAAGATTAAGCCATCCCTTCTCCCCTGGAAAATAAAAAATAAAACAGGAGCAAGAAACAAAATTATAATGAAATTTTGATATACCTAATTCATTTGTAATCAACAGGTAATTCCATTTGATTACAGCGAGAAAAAATCCATCAAGTCAAATGTATATTGATGTGACAAGCTAAGAATCCTCCGCTCTCAATAAATTTTGTTTTGGGATATGCGTCTGTACAATCAGATCTTTGAGATTGCCCGTTTTCCGACTATGTGCATATTTTTCAATGCAGCAGTTGTTCCTACTATGTAGCACACTATTAAATACTGCGGAAAACGAATCCCAGGATATAATCCTATCCACTAACCAAGACCAGTTTAAGTCCTTACTCTAGTGCCAAACACCTAATAAATATGTTACAATATTTCATTTGCTCAGCGTGATGACTATACTACAATTATAAACAATACGCGAGCATAAAATTGCAAAAAAAAATAAAATAAAATAAAATAAAAATTATTCTACGGATACAGATATTTTTAAAATTAAAATTATTTTATTTATTGTCAGAAGGTCCCGTGCTGAGACATGTTCAACTTTTTTTCATATTTTTATCTGTAATAATTTTTTTCGTTTGTTTGTTTTTTTTTTTTTTAATTTATACACAATTCAGTACAAGACCGATAATGTAGAATTGAAAGGGATTTTATTGTTGCGAAAAACAATTCGAATCGCTTTTTTAATCTATCGTATTACCCCGTACGCATATCATCGGCTTGATAATTTTTTTTTTTTTTTTTTTTTTTAAAGTTACTTTGTGCATATTTTTTGCTGTTGGCAATAATTTTACGTATTGACCTATTTTTCAATTTTTCTTAATTATCATCAATTATATTATGCTATAAATCTATGCAATATCTTCATTTTCAGAATAAATTTTTTCACCATAAGTAATTATTTTAAATTTAATTTTTTTTTAATAGATCACCCCTTAAGGGAGTGATGTAAGCAACTGAAATCTTAACTTAAATAATCGATACTTATAAACTATAATGTATAATATGTCGTGGAACTAGTCCAGTGAATGGTTCTCGTTAACATTTAACAAAAATATTACTATTAATTGGGTGATTTACAAGTAATTACATATATGTGCGCTTTAGGCGCCTAATGTAATTTTTCGTGCTGAGTAGCTGAATGGCCTCTATATTTACGTGATCATGTAGCCGCTTTTCATGTTGGATGGCAAAGTCACGAATAACATCGTCAACTAGCTTCATATCGAGATCACGATGGATATCCTCGTTGCGCTGAAATCAACAAGCGTTTGTTGTTGTACGAATAATAATATTTTGTCGACGTTGGATGATATTCCTGCTCGGTCGAGAAGTACATTCCCGTAACTGGACTTCATATGTCCAAGTTGGACGCAGGATCGCTTGATATAGAAAACGTTTATTACATGGACTAAATGGTGATTTTCTGTCAATTAGCCAGTACATCTGACTAAGCTTGCGCTTCAGTTGTAACTTTTTGTGCTCGATATGTGTTTTCCACGTGAGCCCCGAATCGAGATTCAATCCGAGATACTCTAGACTCTGGTATTTGGATGTCATTAATACCGATGCTGTAAGTCAACTGAGCGAAGAGTATATGTAACGTGGACAGCCTTCTGCTCATTGAGCTTTATCTAAATTTATAAATGTTCTTCCGTTTTTCCTTTGTTGTAAAAAAAAAAAAAAGAAAGGGAAAAATAACTGTTGACTATTCAAAATACGGAACCGTCGGGTCTTTAGAATTTTTTTTTTTCATTCTCTCCTCCCCTCCTCTCGCTTTCGATTTGCTCTGTTGCCTTCTCCTTATTGTTCTCTTCGCGATTGTGATCCTCCCCTCGTATATGTGATGCTGATTACATTTTCTTCGAGTGTCCTGCTCTTCGTAACGAACGCTCCTCCCTTTTATACAGTCAGCTCTTATCATTAGGTCTCCCTATTCCTTATAACTCTTCCTTTATCCTCTTCTTTCCTTCATCTTCTGTGATGCTTGCACTGCTGTCTTTTGTTGCATCTATTTCGGACCGCTATCTAATTCTTTAGCTCAGTTTTTCCTGTTATTGGGTCAATGCTGCTGGCGTGCCCACAAAAATAAAAAAAAATAAAAAAATAGAATTTTTTTTAATAATATAGGTGAGCCTGGAAACAAAACTTTTTAATGCCGCGAGAAAATTTGAAATTACATAATATCGCTAGAAAGGAAAGCGCCTTCACTTGAGTAAGTGGTCAATGGTAATTGGTGTAACGTATTAATAAATTCACACAGTTATTGTATGGAAATAGGGAATGCAGTGCAGGAAGCTGAACTGAGTGCGATAATATCTCGGGGCAAACAGAACGAGTTGCAGCGAATCAAGTTTAATTGACTCAGATTGATCAACAAAAGTTGAACAAAAAGTACCCAAACACATTTTGTTCAAATTAAACCGGTTTCAAACACTTCACATCGTTCAAGCGATGAGTGCTTTCAAACGTGTTGAAGTGATCATGTCACGAACTGTGTATTTTACTATTTTTAATTTTTGGAACCGGTGCATTAATAATTAAAAATGTGTCCGCGAAAATTCTTTGAACTTTACACGATTAATTTTAATTCTGTTTTTGGAGTCGTTGAACGGATTAAAAATAAAGAAGCGAGAGAAATGGCTTTTCAGAATCTATTGTTAAAGAAACATAGCAAACAATATTGCCTACTAATAATTAATTATTTAAAGCGTTGCATCACCTTGAAAGCTTTAATTTGGTGATTAATTAAGGTATTTATTCAAAAGGGGGAATGGTGCAATTTAACAATGAGCATTCGATCGGCATTAAAATGCGATTAATGAATGTTTTTTACATACGCACTTGTATTTGAAAGAAAAAAAGAAAAATGCTGTATAACAAAAGAAATGTACAACGGTTTTTGCGAAATATGAAAATTTCAGAAAATCGTTTTAGTCATTTTCAACCTCACAGTTAATGTATATGAAAAATCTTATAAATTCTCGTTCTTTCTGATAAAATCCCTCTACAAGTAATGGAAAAGAGAGCTTCTCCTAAATTTTCCAGTTGATTAATTAAAAATTATAATTTTTAAGTTGAGCGTAAGTTTGGAAAAATTGATTTTGGGAAAAACGTCCTTTCGAAATATTAATTATCAGTATGTAAATGAGTGCCAAGATTAACACTTTTCAGCTGAGCAATCGCCGAAAATACTAGAGAGCGCCTGTAAAGCGATGTACGTTCGGTAGAGGCCATAACCATTTTCAAAAAGTTTTAGTTTTTTTCTTGAGTAGCTCCATCGTACGATGATTATTTTGTAACAGGCGAATTTCAACCGTTTCCACCATCATACTCTTGGTTCCTAGATTTTCCACATCGTCGTCGTTCTACTATATCCTCTCTTTGTCGCCTTCGCTTTAGTCACATCTGTCTTCCTGCTTCCCTTTATCGATTTGCTATTATTTCCCTTCCTCTCTTTCCCTTATGCGTGGATAACACATTCGATTGTGACGCCGATCACATTTTCTTCGAGTCGAGTGTGCATCTTTGTCCTCTGAATGATTTCCTCTATACTCAGATCTACTATCCCTTAATATTATCCCCATGTCTTACTGTGCATCCTTTATTCTCGTTTTTCCCTCACTGTCAGTTGTTCCTGCTCTTGTTAAATTTTTGTCTTTAATTTGCGACCGTATAAAAGTAAGTCCTTCATCCTCTTCTTATCTTGATATTCCGATTCATCCACCGCCTTTACCTAGTGCATTGTGGATCTCTTTGTTCGGATGGTGGCCATAGTGGTACTAGGTCAAGGTGTGGTGTATCTTCCTGGGTCAGTATGAACTTTGCTTATCTTTTAACGATCATACTAGTCTTCTTCGATGTAGAGCTGCTTTCTTTCTTCTCCTTAATATTTCGTAAGCTTATCGTCTGTAGATGCCGTTTGAATGATGGATAAACAATTACTTTGCTTTTCTTGTAAGGGAATTGCGAGCACTGCTTTGTAGTCGCGGCCGTAGTGCGAAGTAGCGATTTCTTGTTTCTTTTCATCCGGTACTGTGGGCATTGTTTTGCAGTTGCGACCATATTGTTTGATGAGGATCTTTTTGTGGACCCTGCCCAGCAATCGTAATCATGGATAACTACTTTTCTTTTGATGCTGATTACATCGCATTTAGTTTTATATAGGTAAGGTATATCATAAACAGGTAAAACGGCTAGCAAGACATGAAAAAGCTTCCCTTTCCTCCAGGGGACATTCCTCATATTTCTTCTCTATACATTTATTTCCTTCGGACTGCTAGTCTTACAGGCTCTAGTATCGATCTTTTTTGATTCCTTTGTTATTTCCTCAAAGTAGTTCTGACCGTTTCGTGCTTCTCTGGATAACTCTCCTAGCGACCTCATTTTTCTTTCGTCCTACGTTCTTCTTCCTTGATGGGCAATCGTCCGTTGCTGACAAGCCCAACAAATTAAAAAAAAAAAAATTATGTGTATAGGACACCAAATAATAATGAATTAACAGAGGAAAATAAGTTGTTTAGTCAAAAACGGAGACACTGTGGTTTAAATGACAATTGTTAAGAGTTATTTTTTATTTTATTTTATTTTATCTATTTATTAATTTTTATTTTATTTTATTTCATTTATTTATTTATTATTCATTTTATTTATTTTTTATTCTATTCATATATAAATTTGCGTTGAAAATGGTTTAAATGTTGGGCCAAAAAAAAAACAAAAAAAAACAAAAAACGAAGTGATATTCATTCTATACGATAAAAACAAGAGTACCTTTAGATGAAACTATTTCCTTTGATCGCGACAGACTAAAAAGAGAACTGATCATTTTCAGCTAAACGCGAGGAACATTTAGACCACGATAGGCCTGTTTTTCAGAAGCATTTACGTTAATTTTTTATTTAATGAAAATAAAAAATAAAATCTATTTAAAAAATTAACGTAAATACTTCTGATAAACAGGCCTATCGTGGTCTAAATGTTCCTCGCGTTTAGCTGAAACATTTAGACTACGATAGGCCTGCTGTTTTTCAGAAGCATTTACGTTAATTTTTTATTTAATGAAGATAAAAAATAAAATCTATTTACATTTAAAGGCCACACGGAAGCGAACGAGTTTATAGACGGATGATTCGAGAAAAATGGTAAATAAAAAGCAAAAGATATTGTGACGAAGAAAACAACGGAACTCCTGGAAACTCAGGCGATTCTGATAAATATTTCGACAAGGAAATGGGAAAAAAATTTCCGGTCAAAGCTGTCGCGAGAAAGAACTCTGATATAATCGTATAATTTCTTATTTTTATAGGTCATATAATTATTTACTGTTCGATATATTTATTCAGAATAGATCTTTGAACGCAGCGGGGTCAACGCGGAGGGAATTAACGGCGCATACAATTATAGATTTGCCCGACGGACATTGTGACACTAGTTCATATGGGTGTGCAGATGAAGAATTAGAAAAGAATACATAAAAAAACACGTGGAAGAAAAAACGGGAAAAAGGTGAAAATAATTGCAATGAAAAAGAGACGAGGAAAGGGATAGTAGTCTCATCATTCAGGTATTTAGGAAACTGGATCGCAGATGAACTTTTTAGAGATGTGCAAAAAGTTCAAAGTGCAGAATAAGAGTAGCGCGTGTAAAAATTGTGCGATCACGATAAGATTACGGACAGCAATAATGCATTCGAAACGCGCTAACGAAAGAGATCGAATCATTTGAATTGTGCCTCTATCGATGACTGCTGAAAATTCGATTCAGACCATTACAACAGGCAAAACAACTCTATTAAGACCGATTAAGAAAGTACAAAGTTAATTATCTACCATTACGAGACAAATAAAATACCGCAGAGGATAATAAAGGGCAGATGCGGTAGAATGTAGTGGCTTAATAATACAAAAAAGCTGGGCATCAACAACGATGTGAGTGAAAAGACATACGGACAGGCAATTACGTAACAAATTGGTAGTGAGAACTAAAATGCTAAGGCAAACAAAGAAAAATGAAGATGAAGTTGTTGCGGAGAAAAAAAAATGTATTTAGAATGTAACAAATTTTTTTATAAAATCCACAAAATCATTACTACTCTTTGTGATATTAAATAACTTGTCTTTTTCAAAACGGGCTAAAAGACGAAAGTCGCCCCCCCCCAAAAAAAAACAACAAAAAAAACAGCACCGGAATTTTTTACTCTTTTAAGAACTGAAACAGTCGTTTTAATGAACAAAAAAAGAAATCGATTTCCTAAAAAATTTTGAAGTTCACAATTCCACAATCTCGTTAATATTACACAGATGACGACGTCATTTTTATAGCGAAATTTTTTTAACACCAGTTCTCATAATAGAAAACAAATTTTAAAAAAAAATGCTTGTATTGCAATTTTTTTTAAATCAATCAACAATCAAAATCGTTCAATTAAACTTGATTAACAAGGAGCAAGGTGACGCAACACCCCCTGTAAAATATGTTTTCCAAAAATTAGCCGTCGCGATTAATAATAATAATAATAATAATAATAACAATAATAATAATAATAATAATAATAAAGGAGCGATCGCTGCTGAAGCAGGCGGGAGAAATGTAAATTATAAAGGACAAGTGAATAAATGAATAAGTAGGGGAAATGTGTAAAAACAAAAAAAACGGATAAAGAACAAGTAAGGAAAAAATCGAGAAGCGGAAAATGAAAATGGTGGAAAAATTTAGTGTAGGAGGTAAATAAGTGGCAGAATCATAAATAGAACGGACGGTAGTTTAGTTTTTGATAGAGCATCGTCTATTTAGTGTTGTGTAAAGCGGCGTTATTAGAGGCCGTCGGAAGTGGCGGCGTAATAGCGGTATGTGGTACGGCGTTAGACGGGGCCGGCTGCTAGAGATGTGTGCGCGCATTGGAACAAGCGCCGGTCGGATGGCTGTTGGCGGGATGCTGTGCGCAATAGGGATCAAAAGATATAGGCGAAAAACGATGAATTGATGATGCGGCGCGCTGGAGCGGTGCGTCGGCATTCGTGGTGCGCGGACGGGGGCAGCAGCATCAAGAGGCTTTCATCGGAGGGCTGGATGTTTCCGGCTGGTCGGCTAGTAGTGTAAAAACTGAAGTACTGGAATAAGAAGAGAATTAGCGAAGCAGTTACCGCGCTTGCACACCGCTAACTAAAACTCTATTATCTTTTCAAATCTTTTCCTCGCCGCCCGATCCTAGCCACTTCCTGTCCACTCGCCGCTGCCCGAACACTACCGCAACTGGTCTCCGATTCAAATTAACTTGCCGTTTACTTAAAGTTGCCGCTCTTGCCGCAACTGCGGTCGCCCGGGCTTATTGTCGCCATAACAACAACTGCGCTCGGCTACCCCATCATCGACAACTCCCATGCCCGGAACAAATGAACCTACGCGCGGCCACCGCTTCCTCCCGCGCCCGGAACCCGGTGGGGGCACGCTTTTTCCTTCATTTTCCCGCGTTCGCCCGAGCGCCCGTTCTTCTTGTGCACTTTCGCGCGCGCCTCCTTCCTACAACGCTATTTTTCTCGAAGCCGACAGATTGCCGCACCGACAACAACAACTACGGAGGAAATTATTTCCCGCCGCAGTTCACGGAAGGTGTTTATTATCGTTCATCTTAATCCGACCGACAGAGAGAGAGAGAGAGAGAGAGACAGAGAGAGACAGAGAGAGAGGAAAAAGTCGAACGCGTGCATCCCTCTCGATCGAACAACAAGGAGCGAGAAAACTTTACACGTCTCTCTGCGCGCGCCTGTGTGCGTGCGGAATTTGTTAAAAAGCTGCTCGCGCCGTTTGTTTTTGTTCGGCCGCGACGGCGGATGCGGATCGCGGGTTGCCACTAAGCCGCGAAAAGAGCAGCCAAGAGTCCCGGGCTCAATTTGCTCGGTCGACGGAGGGGCGGTGTACACGAAGAAGTGAGCCACTTTGCACCGTCGGCAGGGTCGCGGAGGTGCCGAGGAGGTATCGAGGAGCCCGATAATGCCAGCCATCGTACGCGATTACATTCACCTTTCTTCGCTCGTATATGCCACGAGGAGTGGCATGCAGGAGTGCAGAACAGATTATTAACAACCCTGCTCGGCGCGCTTCTTCGTTCGATGCTTCAATTTCAGACTTTTCTCACTTATTTGCAGGCACGCGTCGTTGTTCAACCATCGAAAAACCGCAGCTACCATCGCCAAACTAATCCCGTTCGATAACATATGTCGTGATGGTTTTATAAAGCGTGGAAATTTATTTGCACTGAGCTATCGCTGAAATTGGATTACCGAAATCGTTTGAAATGTGTGTGTGTTGTGTATGCTGTATGTTTGTACGGCGAAGCACCCTACGTGTAGCTTAAGTGCGCTCCTACATACACACACTCAAAGTTTTTGCTTGTGAAAATATTTATGTGTTTATTAACTGAAAAAGAATCTCGCGTAATTCCTGCGCGCATACGACGTTGAATTTTTAAAATACCTTTACGACCGGCCAACGCAGCATACCGAATTCGCTATACCGATAATTACGTTGCTTTTATTCCGCCCCGTCCCCCCTTTTTTTGTAAATGTAAGAAATACATACCCCGAGTCTCGTCTGCTTGTCTTAGCCAAGCCGTCCTTCCATCGATATTTTGCGATTTAAAGTATACATTAACGGAGACGCGGTGACAATTGCGCCTCTCTTGCAAGGATCTCTCTGTCTCGCGCACACTTGCTTATGATTCGCGCTCAAGAGTAAGCTTCTTTTCATAATATATCCTTGGGTCTGTATGCAGTTAGAAACTATCATTGACTTTTTCAGTCGGGTAAATGTGTGTAGAAATTCCAATTTCGTCATCGCCTACTCCCTATTGAGATGTACATTTACGAGTTAAAACTCGAAATCAGCAGCGGTGCGCTTCTCTGAAGCCTATATAGAATTCCGCTGAAGAGTACACAAACTTTAAAATATTTGCAATCGGATCGTTTAGGATCGTTTTGGAAATATTAGCGGTGAAAAATGGCAAAGCGTGTAGTCGTATTTTCAAGTAGTTTCCTCTTTCTTCCACGATTCAATACCGATAACTCTGTATATAACTTGCTAAATCACAATCTTACGGAAAACTATCCTATTTGCGTTGTTTCTCGACTTTTTTGGTACAATAGAAATTCACCGAAATCTGGCATTAATTCATTGAATTAATTACGAACGAGTAGACAGATATTGAGTTACGTTCGTCGATTATAGACTTTAATTAAGATGGAACACTATATATATATATATATATATATATATATATATATACATATATATATGAAGCATTATATGCAGCGGAAAAGGCTTAACAATGAACAGAAAAGGATTAAATGAGCAACTTGAAATCGCAGAAAGAAAGATCGTAAGAAGAATAGTGGGACCAGAGAAGCAAGGTGGAAAATATATAAAAAGGAGCAATCAGGAAATATACCAACATGTGGAAAGCATCACTACCGAGATCCGGAAAAGAAGAATTCGATTCAACGGGCATATGCAAAGGATAGAGCCGAGCAGGCTCACCGGAAAGTTGCTTAATTACATGCGAAAGCTTAAAAAAAGTGTCACATGGTACACTGAGACCAAAAAAGACCTGGATGAACTGAAGATCACGCCTGAAGATATAGAACAGCGCGATCAACGTTAAAGAAGAAATTATTTGACTGCAAAAGATTCGCGGAGAAGCGTAAAGGAAGAACTAGTGTTTTGTGGACTGAAGAAAGAAAAAAAAGACACAGTGAAAGAATGAAAGCAGTATGGAAAGAGAGGAAGAAGAATGGCAGAACCAGTTGACAACATAGTCCACCAGTGGCTAATTCGAAATAATAATATGCGAAATACGGCAAAAACTAGATATAAGAGAAGGAAAAATATTTGCGGGAAGCAAATAATAATATTAAAAATATTTGCGAAAATCAAATAACGCGGTTTTCACAAAGGAAAAATTAGACGGAAAAATAATTTTGAGAATTCCGCTAATGAAGCGGCTTGCAGTATTTTTTTCTAAATTGTTATTCGCCTACTATAGATGAAATGAAATGTTACTGCGATATCGCAAATAACATATACAAATAACGTAATTTGTTTGCATTATTTTATGTACCGAAAGTTTGCCCGGATAATCGAATAATTTTTTTAAAATCTTTTATTATTTTTGCGCTCGTCGACAACATGAACATTAGCCGAGTATTATTCGGTCTCGTTCCTCCATCTATGGCAATTCTTCTAAACCTCTCCAAACCAATCCAGAACTGTGTTGCCTTTTTTCCATTCGCGCAATTTTATCCGAATCTATTACCCAATCACTGTTCATTGTTCGGTTATCGTTTTCTAATAAAGCGCCTCTTCATCTATCCAATGTTATTTTTATCCCGTTTTTTTGTTTTTCCCATTAAAAACTGACACAGTGCTTCGCGACTCATAAAATCCCGGTTGTGCCGCAACTATCCGCGTTTCTAAATTTCTCCATACCGTTTTCTCCTATAATCTTACTTTTCCCATGATTTTAATAGCATATGACAGCCTATAAAATTCTCATTCCTCCCGCATCACGCTAATTCTTCCCACCACAGTGTAGTCAACTATGAATTTCTTCATTTGCTAGATATTCCTCTTTTCCTGCTGACGTCCCCTTCCATCGCTTTGAGCTCTTCAGACTTCCTTCTTTTTACTTTATCTTCTCAGCCGAATTGATTTCCATTCTTCGTGCTACCTCTTTCATTTCCACTCAAATGGGTCTTGTAAATTCTCGATCATTTCCGACTTTAAAAGCGTTCTTCAAGCATCTCTTCTCTTCCTTTCCATTCCTCTGACGACATCATTCTCTCAATTCGGGACTCAGTCGAATCTTTGGCTCGCTCAGCCGTCCGCTCAATGGTTTATTCCTCGACAATTTCCCTCTCTCAGTCATCATTTCCCTATCTATCTTCAATCGCTCTAAACTTTGGCTGAACATACATCCATTTCTGTTCTTTAATCGATATTCACATCACCGCCTTGTACAACCGGTTCTTCGTTACTTGGTTCCACTCTATTATTTCTGTCTGCTAAGTTGTTTCTTTAATTAGCCTGAGGACTAATCATTCTGTACTTCCTTCTTCCCAATTTACTTTGTTGCTCTCTGCTTACTGCTCTCTTCTCGTTACGGATCCTCTTCTTCTATATGTGATTCTAATCACATCTTTTTTGAATGTTCTGCTCTCCTCAGCATACGTCCAACTTTTAGTTTTGGGCTAGTCTCTATAACGCAACATATGTCCTTTCTTTCCACTGTTTTCCGTTGTTTCCTTGCTACTTTGCGCTTTTTATATTTTTGACCACCTGGCTATTTAGTTTTTTCTGATTTAGTTTATCATGTAGTTGGGTCAAGGCCAGTGGCGCGCCGAAGGGGGGAAAAAAACCTAGTGCAAGAAGAATTTTAGCGAGATTCCGAAACCTAAACAAAACACCAGCGCGCTGAAATAAAATCCTGTAAGGGATTTAACACATTCGAAAATATCAGCTCCGTGCTAACAACAGAAATAATTAATTACAAAAGCTGGCGTAATAAGACAAACTTAAAAAAGTAGAGATAGAAAACAGCGCAAAACTTTACAAACTATAATTCCATCGTTCACGTGTAGGTAAACAACATCTCAAAAGTTAATTCAAGTTCCTTTCAATAATTCGGTTCTGAAAGAGAAAGTTAATTGCAATACTTTTTTTCAGATCATTTGTACAATGAATATTTTTTAACGACGAAGCACATCTGCTAAACAACCAGTTTTGCTAGTTATTCCTCGAAGGCTTTCGATTTGGTCGATCAAAAAATATTAATCGAGCGTACGACGAAGAAAGGAATGATGAGTGCAATGTACGGAATAATTTGTAAAAAAAAAGTAATCTTATTTAAGCGAAAGCGGTAATTTTTAGCAAATATTGGGAAAACAATACGGTAATAAAGAAGAATGATAATTATCTCATTAGTAAAGTCTATAATTAATTACTAGATGGAAATTTATAGAGGAAAGGTGAAAATAGCTGAAATAAAGGAAATTAACAAGTTACAACATATTATCAACGAACTGAATTAAAATAGTCTATAATGCATATAGAGATTAAACGTACCTCTAAAAGTGTTTTATTATTACAATTAAATTAATAGAGGTATAAAACAGAGAAGATACCATTAATTTTGAGAAAGTTTGTTTTACACGATATCTAAAGGCAGATACAATGTGGAAGTACCGATGAAATTAGTGAAAAATGTACCGAATGAAATTCGAAGAAAATGTCAACATATATTCTTGAACAAATAAAAATTCTCCGTTGATAGCACAGTGTTTAATTGGGCAAAAATGAGGATGGAGGGGGGAGAGAAAATCTTTGATCTTTTTTCTCGCATTTAATTCTTTCTCATTCCCACATTTTTGATTTTTCATAAATTTAGGAGGTACCGATGAAAGAAAGGAGCTGTATTATTATTTTAAGGGAAATATAAATTAATATAAATTAACAGTTTCACAATTCAGAGAATTTCGCTGTGTGCAACGTACGACATAGTTCTGAAATAATATAACTGATTCTTGAGTGAGTACTTTCAATAAACGAAACAATTATGTTGGGAAAGGTCCTGCAAGTTGTTAAAAAAAAAAAACGAATAACAAAACGCGTTGAATAGAAATTGATTAAATTCGGAATAATTAAAAGCAGAGTCGCACGTTGGATATCCGTATAATAATATTTGTAATGAAAGGACGTTTTTTGTAATGGAACGAGCTTTTGATGATACATTTTTAAATCGAAATATTCTGCAAAGTAGAGAATTTTATGGGTAAGCATCTAAATTAAGCATTAAGTGTGTATTTCAAAATTTTAAAATGTTATGACGTTTTCCCGCAGATGTAAATAATACTTCGAATTCTAAAAACTAAAAAACACATTTAAACGCCATTTCGTAATAACCTCATTTAAAAATATTAGCAACTTTTCTGTCTACATCGTGATGACAGAGATAAACTGATGCCGATCATATTTTTTTCGAATGCAGCCAGTATAAAAGTACGTAGGATTATATAATTTACTAGTTAAACTCAAAGCATGTTTCTCATGTACACTAAATTCTCTCTTGACTACAAATAATATAGCTCTAGTCACTGTCGATAGATAGAATTTTCGAGGCACCCTAAAAAAAACAAAAAAAAACACACAATATTTCGGTTACCACATCATTTACAAATTTGTATAATACACACAAGTCCTTCAAAACAAAAAAAAAAATAAATAAACCTTTTTTAAAGCTTTTTAAGTGTGTAACTTTTTTCTATCAGACTACTTTTTTACATTCTGATTACGGAAGTTGTTCAGTAAGGAAACGTGAAAAATGTGTTAATTTATTCGTCATATAGGCTGGAATAATTAATATTAATTAATAAATTACGAGTATTGAATGCGAGAAAAAGTTTGTTTAAAAGAGAAATGAAAATTTAGAAAAATTTAACAAATTATTTCTGTCTCTTTGATTGTATTTTTCTTTTAATGAATAGTTGACGCATTAAAACTCCGGGAACAATTAAGACTACCAAAGTAAAATGAATATATGTTCCATATCAAAATATTAGCCGGTTCCTAAGGGGATAGACTACTGATTACAAAGTGAGATCAGTTAATAGAACGTGGTTCACAGAGTACGATGTAGAAAGTGAATATTACATAGTTATGACGTTATCGCTCAGAACGGGATACGCCATCGTACTGCGGTGCAACGAAAAAGCAAAGTATTTAAAAAACATATTAAAAACCTTACACACTCTACCGATATGAAAGCCAGCCAAATTACGAACGATCCTTTTTCAGAAATGGCAAAACATCCATGCTTTTTTCGAAAGAGTACTAAGATAGAGTTGTAGGAAAGGCAAAAAAAAAAAGTGATTTTCGAAGTTGTATAAAGGCTAGAATGAATTGAGCAGATCTTTCGTCCTATTTAATGGTTGAATAGGATAGAAAACGATTCAGCCCCCCCCCCCCTACAGACACAGTTTGTTAAATTTAGAACATTGACTGAAATCACAAACGAAAATGGAGAATTAAAAAATTGTCCAGCAGACAAAATAACATCGAGCCACGAAGGTAAATAAATCTAGTCAGTTTACTGTATTTCATCGTTGAAGAATGTTACGTTATTCAGTTTGTGTTAACCTCTCCAGCCGCCATTGAATTCTTTAAATGTTAATTAAACTGTATGAGACATGTAAACGGAACTATAATTTGTAACGTAAAGTTTTCAAAGAAAAGGAAATGGGATCGTCCGGAGGGTCCTCTGCAAACGAGCCAACTGGGTTCAGGTAATGATTGAATTTTTCTAAAGCGCTCTAAAATTTATTTAATATTCTTCGACAGCAAGCCGAGTTTTCTGTGAAATATTTACTAATACGCTGTCAATGAACTTGATACGAATTGTTACAATAAGTTTCACATTCGCCGTGTGTCTCTTGGTACAGGTCATATTTTTTCTTTTCAATTGATAAGTGCAATATCGTTTTCAGGTTTCCATATTGCAATAATCATGAAAGCGTTTCATATTTAGTGTGAACTAATTATTTGGCGTTATGATACTAAAGTCTCATAACAGTAATGCGAATTACGTGCTTTCAGCTTAGATATTGTTTAATAATGCCATTGTTTAGAATTGTCACGGCTAATATAAAACATGTTTCATATTGCCTGTGTGTATTATTATGATTCTCTTTAGTTCGCCATTCCACGTAATCCCTTTTTACGCCATATTATACTACCTGTCGCACTTTAGATGCAAAATTTAGTTTATATCCATGCAACGATTTGGTTGACGACCTTCTGGTTTTCTCCGCCTTTAAACTTTGCTTGTATTGACAAGGTTTCTGGTTCCCGCTTACTGCACACAGTACATGTCCAAATATTTCATGGTACGGATTGCGTGAGATCTTCTACTACGGATGCATTTGCTTCTTCGCAGTCTACAGTATCTAGCGGAATATTTTCCGGCATAACATTTCAAATCTATTTAGAGTGGATCCTTTCTATTTTATGTTTCTGCTAGTCTTCCGAAATATATAAAACTATTCTCTACCTAGTGTCGAAAATATTATTATCAAATTCTAGTGCATCTACGACGTTTATTTTAATTTTTTGTTTATTTATTTTAAGATTTTAACTGGCATTTTGTTTCCCCCCCCCAACCAAATCGCATTAAATCAGTACTGTAATTCGAGATCTTTTGGCCTACCTAAGTAGATGTTCCTCTACTCGGCCGATCTAGACCTGCCCTCATAACTTATTCATTTTACACAGATTGGCACACTCCCAAGCTTGCTCTCTTATTTATCTCAAGTTTAGGGTTTGTTTACATGGCAGACAGTAGTTAGATAGTCTTACAATTTTTGCACAACAGTATAATTGTTTTTTTGGCCATACTCCAGATTCTGGAATTAACTAATGGACTTGTTTAATACTTCCGCAGATATTTCATTAGTTCCTTCTACTGCTCTACTACTGTTTATTACACATTATACAAATTTTATTATTTCGCATTTCGGTTTTACCATTTTATTATATTCATTTTTTTTTTTTTTTTTTTTTTTGTACCATAGTAATCATATAAATTTTGATATACTTCAGTTATCTCCGAGAAGTTTGTTTTCACGCATTCTCCATTGTTTATCTCATAGCCGAATCATTCATTTTAAATTCTTATTGTAAAAATTACACTAATATATTTGTGTGTTTACGAGTGATAATGATGACCAAAATCTGCTCTGATTCGTTCTTTATCATCGACGCAGTCGAGAAAAAGCGGTAAAGGAATATCACTGTGCCAGATACTGAGTGTTCCAGATGCGACAAATTTTGCTGACTAATGTTAGAATGGAAAGTGTTTCTACATTTACTTTTCACAAGCGACTTTTTAACGTACCAGCTACCGAAGTTATTAAAAATTAAAATTTTTTTTCATTAACCTCGAAAGACAATGAACATATTATTCTCTTTTTTTTTTCTTTTTTTTTTTTAAATAACATTTGCCCAGATTTATGTATCCTATTTATTCTTTCATCTTTCGATTTTTCTTTTTTCTATAAATTTACTTTGTTATTTTTAATAAATTCACAAGAAAACCTACATTCTAATGTGTAAGGGCGATTCAGGATACGGGTGACGTGTAGAATCTAGACGGTAATTTAATTATCAAGATTTTTCTTTCCTTTTTATATCACTGCCGAAATTTGGTGTTTTAACTTAAGCATACCAATTAAGGCATCTATCAATTATATTCCTCCTGGCCAGAGGTGTAGACACACAATGATGCCACATTTTTTTTTTCTGGAAATTTGTATATTATATAATCTATCTCCGATATATGTATATTTTTTTAATTGTAAGATATTTTTTCTTTTTTTCATCTTTTTTTTTTTTTTTTTGACTGACATCTTTGTATTCCTTATTCCAGTTTTGAATTATGTTTTCCTTTAATCGGCGTAGTATATTCCTTCCAATTAAATAGAAGAAATTACATTTTCAGAATTTCCCGATTTTCAATTTGAGTTATCGAAAAAATTCTTTCCAGTCGTTATGGTTGAAGTGAAAAAATAATTAAAACAGGTATAGAAAAGAAAAAATATCAATAAAGCGTTCCATGGAAAGTGATTTAGTATTGAATAGGGTAATCCGTTGACATCTGGTATAGAATTACTATTAAAAGATGCTTTTTCAAGATTGAGATTGATTTAGTTAGAAAATTAGGTTTTTTCAGGATAACTCGATACTGCCTGTGTGCACTGCGAGAATAACTGTGTGCAAGAAATATGGAGCAATATTATCGATTAAGTTGACAAAAACGCCCAATCTATAAATTCGGTAGCGACTGAATACAACCTGTTTGAAGAAAGTTTCTTATTTATTTATTATATTTACAAGTCGCTTTTGGACTACAAGGTCATTAGCGACTACGGTTTTACAGATAATTATAAAATTTTATATTGAATATTTGAAAATGCGCGAAACAACAAAATAATCAAAAAATTAGCTGAAGGCTGAGGAAGTTAGATCAGTTGGAATACAGAGATATCTTTGAGGAAGGCTACGAATTTTTTACACTTCTCGGCGTCCGAAAACATCTCTGGAAGGCCGTTGGTAATACTCGCTTGTTGCCTGGCCTGCTGGTAGTGATTACACTCGATCAAAAGATGCCTCACCGATATAGGCATGTTGCAGCGTTGACACAGGTTGGGCGGTTTTTTAGATATGAGGAACGAATGAGTCAAGTTCGTGTGTCCAATGCGGATACGAGTTATCGTGTCTACTGAGAGTTGGCATGTTTTCGTAGGTATCTTTTCTAAACTCTTGGAGTTTGCTCGGCATTTGGAGCCAAAGGGTGTTCCAGTAGTTTTTGACTGTGTTGCTTATCACCATTTTAGCTTCATGAGGTGTCATAAGTACTTCAGGCGGGTAATCTTGTGTCGTCGCGGTTCTTGCAGCTTGGTCCGCCAATTCATTTCCTTGGATTCCTGTATGCGCCGGTGTCCACACAAGGCTGACCTGTATATGCTTTGATTGGAGCTGGTCCAATTTTAGGTGGATGCGTTGTATGATAGGGTTTTCGGTAAACTGATTTTGTGGATGGCTCTTAAGCAGGACAACGAGTCAGTAAATATGGTACAGTTTGTTATGTCTTGGGGCGCAGTAGGATTAGTTCTAGAGTATGGAGAATCGCCTTAGCCTCACAGGTGAAGATTGAATTATTGTCGTGCGTTCGTTGTGCTGCTAACGTGATACGAGTCAGAGACTCTATAGCGTAACCTGTTTTACCGTTGAGAATTAAACCGTCTGTATAGTATTCCGTGCATGGCTGAAATTTTTCGCGTATTTCAAGGAAGAGTAATCTAAACGTCTCTGAGCTTGTGATTACTTTCTCGTGCTCACATAGATTAACATTTATTGTCAGATTGGGTTGGCACCACGGAGGTAGGAACCCTAGCGATCGTTCATAAACCGTTGGTAGTATTATTTCGAGTTCTGCTGTGTATCTGGCTATCCGCGATCTGAGTGGTTTTGCTGCCGAATAGTCGGGGTCGATATTGTGCGCAGGGACCTTGAAGATACTGTCATAAGCTGGATTGTCCGATGTCGAGGAGATTGTCACCGCATATTTAAAGTTTCATTTTCCTTCAAAACTAAAAAGTATTCTCACGTTGAATGATAATTTTTTTTTCCTACAACTAGTTTTTTTTAGTAGTAAGCAGAAACTGTTAAAGCTTCGGAACTTTTTACGTCAAATAATTATTAGACACGATTTAGAAACCTACCAATTAAAATAAAGCATTTTGTTTATTTAAGTACCCGGGGAACATTGAGGCACCCATCAAAAGGAAGCTGGTCTACTTGCTAAATATTTTTAATTGTACTCAATTTGAGTAAAAGTATTATTTTTAATAGCATCCAATAAGGTGTAATATAAATCAGCGGAGAGCTTCTGATTACTTGAGCATGAACAAAATGCAGCTAATTAGAAAATAATAATTCATGCAACTTTGTGATTAGGGAATTATATAACGTAATGATCGTTTAAGCAGAACTACTTCATATAAGTCGCTTTGTTTATTAGGAATAGGAAAACTGACCGATTTGAATTTAAAAAAAATATTACATGAAATTAAGACTAAGGATCTCCGTTGTTTGTCAAAAAAGTCCAGTATTGCTGATTAATTTCAGCATACAATGCCCCAATTATTGTTGAGCCCCCCCTCCCCCCCGGATTAATTTATGGGCATTATCTAGTTATTTTAATGTATGCTTTCTCAGGGGAGATTATTTATATCTCCCTGCATAAGAAAATCTAAGTTCGTTGGACAATTGGTATGTAACAAGAGAATATATAACGTTCGAAATGTTTAAATTTATGTTAATGTCCGTTCCATACACGCTGGTAAGCTAACAAGCTGAAATATTAGGCTAAAATTGATAAGAATCGCTAAAGCTCTCTATAAGTCTCTTCTACTGTGAGCAATGGTAAAATTATTAAAGATATAATTAAAACGGGTAACTAGGTTTTTAATAAGAGTCTTAATACCTGCTCTTCTATCGATCAAAAAAGGTTTTTGGATTGATCGTTGTTTAATTTTAAGATCGATATTCATGATGAATCTAAATAATTATTATTTTAAAACTGAAATAACAACAAGTGGCTACCGAATAAGATGCAGGAGACATAAAAGGAAATATATACGATATACGCACAATCTTTTCGATCGAATTTCAGGACAATGTTAAATGTACAAAAGTACGCTGGTAATATATAATAAAACATTTTAAACTTTTACATTGTTAAATAAAGAAAATCACGTTAGTGTAATAATAATGAATTTCGGGGCAAAATTATAGACGTTACGAATTATATAATTATGGAAATTATTATTTTTTTTTTAATAAGTGAAGATTTAAAATGTTTTTCGCCAAAACCGACGGAACAAGTGTCACTGTTTCAGAAAGTGTTGTAGAAATCATAGATTTTTTTTCTCGCTTCATTCGTTACAGGTACGTTTTCGCGCGGTTTTTATTTACACTTTTCGGTTCTTCGTTCTTATTAATATATTGTTTTCCATTTTAAAGGAACAAACTCACCTGTGCGCAGTATGGGCATCACTAGCAGAGGAATCGGAAGTACTTGGTACGTATAGTATACATTGCTGATGACTTATCGGAAGGAAAATATGAGTAAGTGGAACCGTAATTTGGGAATTGAACTCATTTAGGAGAACTAATTTGAATTGGTGCGGAGGAATTTTTATTTATTATACGTACCACTATTTTCTCCTTTAATTTGCCGATACTTGATGTATATCGTGATATTTTCACGTACGAAGGAGCTTATATCGTTTCGGAATTCGTTATCTTTCCCACAGCTTCCGATGTAGTACTATCAAATACTTTTATTCTATGTATTCTCGCTTAACCTACGCATAGATAGAGCAGTATAGCTAGTTGCATTGCTCTTGAAAAATATTTAAATCTACTCCTCGAATCTTATGCAAAAAGTAGAGAACCTAGGGTAAATGTATTTAAATGTTGTTGTATTTGCGTTGTTGGCTACATTAAAAATGAAAATTGATTAGCAGCTAACGACGAACTAAAAAGTGCCTTCATTTTATTTTATCCACCTGTTTTGTATACCATTAAAATCAAAAATTAGTTTATTCCTAACGAATGATAATTTCCTATGTCATAGATTTTTTCTTCTTATTTTTGGATGCGTCTACTGCGGACATTAACCCAGTGCGAGTGAATTTCAAAACCGTTAGAAACGCATTTAATTATCGCGACATTTACAATATTGTTAATATTGCGATTCTGTTATTCGAAATATTTCATTTTAAACATAGATAAATGACTGGTGAGTTAAAATTTTTTAAATATAAAATTTCTAATTGAGTTTACTTCATAAAGTTAGCTGATGATATGACTCCTTTAAAATGAGGTGCTTAAATTTATTGTGAAGTAAATTTATACTTATTTTTATTTGTTAATAAGAGAAATTCGTGTATTTTATTTTTTTTTTACGGGTTTTATTTTAATCTTGTCAAGTATTTCGTTTTTTTGTTTTTAGGGTGCGGGTTATGCCTTTGATTTCTCAATTTTCGACTTTTTTCTCCGAATTGTTAACCGGTGTAATTTTTGTCTATTTTTTTTCTTTTCTTTTCTCTTTTTTTTCTTTTAGCATGTTAGCAGCGAAATGATGACGTAAATTTATTTATAAAAATTGCTTTTCCGGTTTAATTTGTAATTCAAAAACACTTTTTTAAATTCCATCATCGGCATTTTTTGGTCGGTAAAAAGTAAATCTTACCACATTTTGGCAAACAATATTTTGCAAATTTTTTATTTTATGTTTGACCGCATCGAATTAACGATGTCCAAGAAAGTCGTTAGGAACTGATAGCAAAACTTCGTTTGTTTGTAGCTTAAAAAATTTTCAGATTATTTCGATGAAACTGTACTTTATAGTAAAATTTTTGTAATAGGTGGCCCACATTAAGTGTCTATAAACTTTTTAAAAATTCAAATAGCACAAATTGTACTACAAATTCGGAGTTATGAATGGACATAGCCTTTTATAATTTTTACAGCACAGTCAGTTACGTCGTCCGAAGGAAAAAAATTTCAAAACCGATAAATTTAATGTTTTGCGTATACTGTGCAACGTTCGTAATGCAAAGAGTGTTTCTTACATGGAAACGTAATTACCCCCCCCCCAGTACAAGAATGGATACGGTCTTCTAGGCGTGTGTTTGTGTGTGTGTGTGGGGGGGGGGGGATTCAACGATCTTAGAGTATGGACATTAAAGAAACAAGGCAACAAAAAAAAAATACTTTATAGAAAACTTTGCTTTCGGAAAAAAATAAATTTAATAAAAAATTTAATAGCAGACGAAATGACGTTGAAACGCGGGTGACGTAGTTAGTACGCTATTTTTTACCATGCGGTCACTCTGTGCCAATTCACATAAAGCCGCCACCATACTGAGGATCGTTATACGACTGGGTTTAGTATACCTAGGTATTTAAGACGAGGTTTTTCTGTTTATAACTTTCTTCGTTTTAGAACTTGTTATCATCGCCAAATGTTATTTCGGAAATCCGATTAATTAAAAACTCCGCTTTCTCACTTGCGAATATGTGCGAGTTTTTTCTTTATTAAATTATCAAACTGCTGTTGGTCGTTATTCATTTGGACGAGAAAATCTGTCGTCGCGCGTGGTGTAGGTAAAATGTTGCGTTTGCAGGTCGGGTTTTAAAATGAAAAAAATTATCGATGGAGTATCCTCGGTACCATCGGACGGAAGATGGATTAACCGACCGGTGCATTATAAATTACCGGGAAAGCGGGAATTTTTTGTTTTTATAGTAGCAGCTGGCCGCGGATATTTTAAAAGTGGGGAAAAATACCGATCCATCAGATGACATACGTTGCCGCATTAAGTGGACAACCTTTTCGGATAAACCGAATTATAAGTTAAATGCGATTGTGGATAGAATTTCCCGGGAAAACCTAATAACGCGCGACTATAAAAAAAAACTTTTTAAACGCATATGTGCTATGGAATTTTTCAAATCGGTTTTTAGTTACACGGAGCTCTATACACTCATCCATCACCCTAATTACGCATCCCGCTACTAATAGATATAATTAGAAAGTCAAAAATGTCCTTCCACTCCGCCATAAAAAAGAAATGAAATGAAAAACGAAAAAAAATTATACAAACTTTCACTGCAGGACCGTTTATTTGGCAAATGTCATTTGAGAGTTCGCTAATTAATTATGTTGCATCGATGATTAATACGATGTTGATGATACTGCGTGTGTTTAATATTTTTACCGCATCGTCGGCGCGACCGGTTCATCGCATTATTAATGTAAGCCCGCAAAAAATGATTAGCATAAACTTAATACCTGATCTAACACACCTTCTTTTGCAATTGAATCAACCCGGTCACTAAGTAACAGTGACCTGAAATACAGCAAAATTTAATGACCCTCCCAGTTCTGAAATATTAAAATACTTTCCCTTAATTCCATAAATAAGTGGATGGCAATTATATTCAAAATTACCGCTCTGAAGCAACAACGAGAAAACACTAAGGCTATCCGAAAATACCACAAACTCTCCCTTGGACTGCAACACATTTTCCACAAAATCTATTAGCTTTTTCAATTGCAAGAAGCTCGGCCGTAAAAATCGAAGCCTCTGGAGGTAATTTAAATTTCTGCTCGGTGATATCTTCTATAATAAACCCTGCCCCTACGCCTTCATTCAATCCACGGAATTTGGCACCATCGGTAAAGATCAACAACCAGGGGATATAATTCTTTCACGATACCTAGAAAAACGGAGTTCACGATGTTACCAGGCAGTAGATGCAAATTCTGGCTTTTAAAGGTGCTAACATTAATGTCTAATTTGATAAGATTAAGGCGTCATAGTTTAAATTAAAAACGAAAACGTGTTCAATGAGAGAAGACGAAGGCCGAGAGGCCAAATTAGCAGTGGAAGTAGTAAAACACGAAAAAAGAAACAGACATAATCCTTTCAAAGAAAACAAAACAGAAAGAAAACAAGGCGAAAAAATTCACCTCAAAAAAGTATTCGAATGCAATTAAAAATAATATGATTTACTACACTGTTAAAAAGTCAGAATAGACAACCTAATTATTAAATGAGTCAATGGATATATACACTTTTATAAAATAATGGCATATTTAAAGTTAAATACTGACGCGTTCCGAGGCTGCTAATTCCATGATATCCCTTTGTGATCATGAGGCTATTCGAAACGAATTTAAATATATTATTATTTTATAGAAGTTTTTTTTTTCTATCGATTTCTAATTAATAAATAGTAAAAATAATGTGTTTATCAAATTTCAATAGTAGACCTAACACACGCAGGCCGTGGACATCGATGACAACCGCATAGACGGCGTGCCATGAATAGTGGACGTTAATAAGTCGTTTCTGCGGAAATGGCGGTCTATTCCTACCTTCCTGAGATTTGCAGCATAGGAAGTGAAAAATTTTCGAATTCTGCAATCGAGGGTATTCTATAAATTTCCGATTAGATCGGGGCTTTGTAGTTATCAATCGACAAGGCGTGTTATAGAATAAAATCATTCCAGCGTTAACTTATTCTGCTGAAACCCGAATGACTCTTTTCAAGGTGTGGCTTCGTCGCGCTAGTTTTAGATTATAGCGTAATATGTAACTGTAGTTTTCGGCTTTCGTAATGTATTGAATAAAGGTGAGATTACCAACTCCAGCAGTAGCCATACATCCCCACACCATCATATTGCCATATTTCGTACCATCGAAACCGAACATATTAAACTTACCTTCATCGAAAAATACGACAGTTTCCCAAAATTCGAAAGACCTTGTGATATATTCTTTCGCGAACGCAAGACGTTTCAACCAATTTTTCACCTCATAAAACGCTTTCTCTCCTAGTTAGTAATTTGCCCGAGCTCGCATTTACTTTGGCAGTTCGTCAAAAATATTCTCTCTTTTTTTTATTTGTTTTAATTTTTTTTTGGCCCAAACCATTACAGTTCATTTGGTCAGCAAACTAAATATTCCCGCTTACATCATGATTATTCTAAATGCTCACGCTTCTTCATATCTATATGGATTAACTGCTTCAGAAATTAGCAATTAAGTCAGAGCAAAATAGTGTAATAATCTGCGCTAAAAAAAATAGAAGCCTATCGCTGCTTTATAATAACCGGAAGCAATGATTTCTAGTCATTCGAAATTTTTGGTGGTCCATTTCTGATAGTATAACTATAACGTTTTTTTTTATCTTGTTTTTTTTTATTTATTTATTTTTTATTTTTTATTTTATTTTTTTTCAGAAAAAATAATTGAATTTAAACAAATCATCGACATGAACCCATATTTATGTATACTACAGATGAATATGTGTTCATGTCAGTGATTTAATAAAATCCAATTATATTTCTGAAAATAAAAAAGCTTATATGTAGTTATTTGCAAAGGAAATTTCTAGTCACTATGTGCACGTGTAATCTCAATATCTCTTTGCAGTTCGATTTCAGTTTTATCTGAGTGTACTCTACATTGTTAGTTGATAATGGGCTATGACTGAAAACGTTTTCTTAAATTGAGGTATTTATTTCAATTAGACAATTGAGTATTTTTACGAAAACAAAAATATAGAGAGAAAAGGGGAGACTAGAGAACGGTGGGAAAATGTTATTATGTATATATATACCAGAATAGTATATGTAAATTATGAATCTGTGAACATATTGAAATTTATTTATGGGAATAGTAAGTTATTATAAGCATAAACTTTAGTTCTTTTTTTTTGGTAAAATTTATAGGTCTCGTTTCATTTTGTTTCGAACTGGCTTCTTAATTTTCAGGCCAGATTACATTTTATTTTATTTATTCACTAAATTTTTTTCTTTACTTTTTTTCTTCTTTTACTTTGCATTTATTTTTGCGTTTATTCTTGTACTTGCACTTAACTCATCATCTACAGTCACCACCCTAGATAGGATATATCGTGATTAACATTTAATCCATTAGTCATTTTGTGACCTTTTCCGCCATTATTGTGACGATCCTATGATTGACGTACGCATTGTGCGAATGACAATCCTGTTGTATGTAATATAATATCTATCCATATCTTAGGAGTGCGTCCCGGTGGTCATTTTCCATTAATCTTTCCCATGACCAACGTAATATTCCCTGCTGGTTTCTTATTATATGTCCGAAGAATTTCAGCACTCTCATTGTGACAATCGTTGACAACCTTTTTGTGACACCGACTACTTCCTGCAACACCGATTCATTTTTTTGCTGTCCATGGAATTCTAAGGAGTCATCTCCAGCACCATATTTCGAAGCTGTCGATTTTTCTTCTGTCCAATTTTTTTAAAATCCACGTCTCTGCTGCATATAACAAAATGGAAAATACGAACGTCTGGACAAGTTTAATTTTGACCTTTTTTCTAATGGAGTTGTCTTTCCAAATTCAATTCTCCGTCTTCGTTCACTGGCGGATGTTATTTTGTATATTTAGACCGGATATTGTATGCTCCATGTAAATTTGTTCAATTTAAGTTTCGTTCCTACTATTCGTGCTGCTTAGCGCATTTGTGGAATTTTTACAATAGTAATTGTAATTATTATAAATTATAAATTTCTTAAAGTCGAAATTATTTAATACTGTTTTTGTTTGTTATTGAAGTATTTACTTTTATTTTATTTCTAGTCACGTTCTGCATTTTTCGAATTTTATTTTGTGAATTCTTATAATCTTTTCTCTTTTCACATAACTTGATATGCAATATCCCCGGATTTTCTTTGCTCTTTTTCTCTTTTACAGCTATACTTGGTTCATTTTTACATGCGAGTGTTTCACAGAATAGTAACATTGGGCTTCTAGTTTATGCTAGTATCTCATCTACTGTATAGTTTTGATTGCGTAGCCTTGCTTCGTTCGGACTCCTATTGCCGCAATTTGAAAATGTGGTAAATTACTACCACTCGAGCACGTTGGATTAATGCCCATAGGTGACGGATCCAAGTAAATAAAAGTAAAAAATAAAAATAGTGGACCACTTTACTCTGTTGATGCACACTGTTTGATAAATATCTTATTACCGATATTTTTTTTTTTTTTTTTTTTTTTTTTATACGTGTAGTTAGTGCCTATACGGCTATTACTCGATTAAAGGTCATTTATATATCATTGATTATTTTTGTTTTAATAATAAAATCAGTAAGCATTTGGAGGTTGTTTATGTCGAGGTTATTTTTTCTCAGTTGATTATCGCGATGGTGGTTGTACTTCTGGCAGGTTAGGATAATGTAATGAACCGTCAGCGGTACGTTGCAAATGTCGCATAGGGGCGGTGGTTGATTACTCAGTAGATATGAGTGAGTAATTTTTGAATCCCCAAGGTATATTCTGTTAACCACTGTTTCCAGCTTCGGTGAGCAGACATTACCAATGATTAGCGGCCAAGCGTCCACACTTTTCTTTGAATATCCAAGTATACTTGGCCGGGTCTGGAACCGCTGATTCCACGAGTGTAGGATTTCCTGACTGTACCACTGTGTAAGATCTTCCCCCAGCATTATCGGAAGATATGTTTGAGTTGGCCCTCTTGCTGCATGATTCACGATGTCATGGCCATCTATTCCTCGATATGATGTCGTCTGGGGTCTAACAACATTCTTAGACTATAAATGAACTTCGAGAATGCAAATTTATAAATAATAATAGAAACCTAATAAAACAATAAAAAAATAAAATAAATAAATAAATAAAAAATAAATAAGTAAAAAATGCTGAATGGTCGGATGGCGAAAGCTAGAGAGGGAGAAGGAAGAACAAAAAAGAATGCAAAATAAGTATTTTTAATGCACTTCTCCGCGCACAGATGTTAATTACATGCACAGAGCACACTACAACTTTTTTTACTCTACGCGGAATGTCATCTGAAAACATGATCAGTTTTTTTTTTTTTTTACTTTTTTATTGGGCTTGTCAGCTATGGACGATTACCCATCAAGAAGGAAGAACGTAGGACAAAAGGAAACTGAAGACACTAAGAAAGTTATTCGGGGAAGGTGGAGACGGCCAGAACTACTATGGAGAGACAGTAAGGGAGTCAAAAAAGATCGGTACTAGAACTCGTGCAATTAGCAGTCCAAAGGGAAATAAATTTGTAGACGAAAAAATATACAGGATACCTTAAAGGAAAGGAAAGCTTTCATGTCTTGTTAGCCGTTATACCTAATTATAATACATTATATATATATTTAAACTAAATGCGCGGTTGACCAGCATAAAAAGAAAAGTATTTTTATCCATGTCTGCGATTGTTAGGCAGCGCCCACAAAAAGATCCTCATCAACAGAAATATACGGAATAACTACGCAAGAACTTACAGCTCAAATATAAAAAATACGATAATTGATTTTTAACACCAATTTAAAACAATTATCTAATTTTTATCAAATACCCCAACGCGTTTTGAAGACAAAGCTTTTCTTATAATATATAAATTTAATAAATACTATGTCTAAAAATATAAAAAATAACGGATAAAAGTCGATGACAAAAGTCGATTATTGCGCAATTAAATATAAACTATGAAAAATGACTGATAAAATAAAATTAAAATATATCTATAATTTTTATACTGGTTACTTATTGTGTATGATTTCATATTTGTTCATTTGCAATTTTAATTTTAATTTATATTTGAATTTAATTTTTTTGTATTTTTTATGTAAACATTGCTTAAACTTTTAAATATTTTTATTTTATTTTATTAGTTATGTTTCACAATTTATATTTAATTGTGCAATAATCGACTTTTGTCATCGACTCTTGAACGTTATTTTTTATATTTTGGCATCGTCTTTATTAAATTTATATATTATAATAATTCCCGTGATCATGAAGCTCTTTGTCTTCGATACGCGCCGGGGTATTTGATAAAAATTAAATAATTACTGTACAATAAACATAAACAGTAAGCGAAATAAACAGATACATTGATAAAAAAGACAAATGTAAAGAGAAGAACAAAACAAATTCCGAAAAAAAGATTGAACAAAAAAAAAAAAATTATTAAATAAACGAGTCATGACACTTAACATTAATAATAAAATAACAATCGCAATTAATGATAAAAAATAATAAACGAATAAATAAATTGAATTATTAAAGTGAGATTTTAGCTCGTTCGTAAATGCTCACGTATATATTCTTACACTTACGAATAGAGAATTGCGACGTGTTTCGTGGAATATTTCAAATAATGAAACAAGACAAAACGGTGATAGTGAACTGAGAAGCGCCTACTGATTCCGTTGACTAATTCCTTTTTTTTTATCGAGAATCGTGTAAATTTTTGTCCGTTCTTTTCTTTTCGAATTATCCTTCGCTTCTTTCGTTTTCTCTCTGTGTATTTTTCTTCTTCTTCTTCTTCTTTTTCTTCTTCTTCTTCTTCTTCTTCTTCTTCCGGCGACTGTTTTGAAAAAGCATCCGAATGGAAATGTATCATCTCGCCTCTCCGTGGAGCGTTCTGCCTTGTATATTCTTATTTACTTAAGCTTGGACTTCCTACCCCTTATTGTGCTTCTTATATCCTGTCCTTTCCTTCTCCACTAATTATTCCTGTTATATTGATTGCTTTTTAGATCAAATTTCTGATCGGATCAAAATATAACCGACTTCTTTCCTTACCCCTTTTGTTTCTGGGTAAAGGTCCTTGGTTGACGAGCCCAAAAAAATAAAAAAAAAAAAATCCCACGAATAATAAGCTTTGTCGGAAATGGATATGTTACGCGGGTTGAAAAAAGAAAAGGGGGAAGAAAATTATTATTGCATCAACTTTCGTTGTGTTTTAGTTGCATTTTGTCTGATACGAGGTTTTTTGATGTTAGGTGTAATCGAGAAAGGCTTTTTTCGCTTCAAAAAATGTAACTGGAAAAAGATGTAAATAAATGTAACGGAAAATTTAGATCACACATATGATGAAAACTATAAGCAAAAAAAAGGCCAATTCGAAATGCTATTCCATTCGATATGGTACAGATGAAGCGGTAAAAGGACGGAAAATTACGGAACTGGGATTTAAGGGAGGAGACACGAAGTGTTTAGACAGAAAAATAGCGATCGTTGGGAAACTGAGTAAACGCCAATTGAAAACTCGGAGTGGATAGCTGGAATATGAAAGGAAGAATGATTGGAAGAAGCAATTAAGCTACGGAATTTGCAAAATTTCGCTTTACTCTCAATACTCGTGCGATTTTGAAGAGCCTACCGAATCGATGATGCGAATGGAAAAGGAAAAATCAGATTACGAAGAAGAAGATAAAGTTGCACGAGTGATCAGAAAAATAGGGAGAAGAGATAATAAAAAACTTCACGAGCGCTCAAGAAGTTGGAAGCAAAAAAGTAATTGAAGAAAATCTGAGCAGTTAAAAATAATAACTCGTAAGATTGCCGGTAATTCGGCTGTATAAATTGATAGAAAAGAAAACAGTCGAAAATATTCAGGGTGACCATGTGATTCGGGAGTGCGAAAAAAGCTCAAACATAACGTTGGTCGGTGTAAAAATGTCATGTGATGGGAAAAAGCGAATGGAATTAATTATAATATTCCTGTTTGGCGCAAGGAAGTGATTTAGGATGTAAGGATAGGAGTTGATGAAGTTAAAATGTAAAGAAAATTCTTAAAAGGAATTTTTATATAAAGTATAAAATAGTGCTTTTAGGCGATGCGACAAAGAAGGATTTTTTAATTTTTTTGAGGGCATGATGCAAATTTTGAAAAATAGACATAGCTGAGAAAAATAAAAAACAGTTTAGAAAAAGACAAACATAGAATGAGAAAACGAGGGGTGATACAAGATGTGCGAATAAATAAGAGCCCGCCCTCCTTTTCATTCGTTGATCCTACTCTGGTTATTATCGCTTTCTGATCAAAAGCTTGCCTACATCTTTGCTTGTTTCTGCTTACTTCTCCATCCGTCAAAAGTGGCGATTTTCATCTAATAATAAAACTCCAATTTTATCCCCTTTATTTCGCCCCTTCAATTTTTTCCCTGCGTATTTTCAGTCGTGATAAACTTTCTTTTTTCTTTTTTTTTTTGCAGCTTCTCCAGTTTCCATTATCCTATTTAATTTGATTCATTATAAATCTGTTCCGTAGTATTTCGTTAGAACATAGAATTTACCAGTCCTTTAAGCTCCTTACCACTAACTGACGATGGCTTCAAAGAGTTAAATGGACGTGATTCTTCTGTCCTACTCTGAATTATATCGAATTTTTTAATCTTTTCCGCTTCCGTTCAATTTACTGTTATCTTAGTTCTCTTTGTTTCCTCTTCTTTAGTTTTCCGTATAATTCTCATATTTTCGGACTTTTGCAAACCATCTCAATTACTTCGTCTTTTCCTTCTAACCATTATATATAATACTTATTCTCATATCTATGAACTTATCACTCAACGAAGGTTAATTGTCTGTGAATTCCCGGTCATTCAGTCATTGAGAGCAATGTGATTTGGCGTACTCATCAGCTCGCTCCTTAATTCTTAACGGAAGATTATTGGGCAGATTTTCAGTTCACAACATTACTCTTATTTCCTCAGCTGCTCATTCCAAACTAGGGATCACAATTTCTGTTGTTCTTTACGTTCCATCTCGGTTTCTTTTATCTCCTTATTCAACTTTACCCCCCGTCAATGCTAGACCCCCTCCCCCATTTAAAACGCTTCACAATCTCGACTATTTTTCGCCTTCTGTTTAATTATAATCTCCTTCCTACAGTATTTTCTCCTTTCTTATCTGCATACCCACTTCATTTCAATCTCTCAACTTTGCTCATCTACCCAATTTCATTGCGACACTGATCATGTTTTTGTTTGAATATTTGGAATTTTTTCGGATGAACAATTTTCCTTTTATTCCATTCCGTTGAGTCTTCCAACTCCTCTAATTTTACTTTTGTTAATTTTTATTTTTTATTCTTAAACGATTAAAAACATGACTACTTCTCCTTTACAATGTTTAGGTTAATGTCCTCAGACACAATAACACGCAACAAAGACTTGATCTTACTGCTCTGAATAGTGCCCTTTACCTTCTTTCTTTATCTATTATCTTAGTTGTTCCTATTTTAGAAGTTTTTATTGAATTTGTTTCATCTATTTCATACATGTTGTTGGACCGATGCTCTCTCTGTTGACAAAAATTTAAAAGAAAAGGAAAAAGAGAATTTTTGATACTGTTCCTTATTTCATACTTACTTCAAATTCTTTGTTCGTTCCGTTTAAAAAATAACAGAGTAACTTTATTTTAAGTAACTAATTTTGTATACAATTTTCAGGTTAAACCAAAATATTTTATTTACTCTAATTCTAATTTTCTAACAAACTCAATAATGAAAAAAAAAGCAAAAAAACAGAACTAAATAAAAAGTATAGAAAATAAATATAAAGTTTAAAATCCAATTAATTAATAATACTGGCTAAATGGATAAATTCTGAGGCACAAAAAGTGTAAATATAAAATTGAATTAAGTTCAAATTCGATTTGTGTGTGAGTGTTCGAATATATATATATATATATCTATTATATAAAGCTGCAAGAAAAAAAATCGTACAGACCGTTCTATAGTAGCTAGAGAGTTAATTTTTTTTCAATCGAAGTATTTTCTTCGTCACATCATAAGAAAATAATAAGATCATCGAAATTTTAAAATTAAAGGACCCAAATTTCAAAAAATGTGAAAATCAATTTTTGTGAAACAAATTTTTAAAAAATTCCGCAGCCGATTCTATATGAGTTATGGTAACAATTTTCTTTTTAATCTGCACACTAAGGTCTCCAGAATACAGGAAAAATAAAATATTCGAAAAATTTTGATATTTAAAGACCAAAATTTGTGAAAATGCATGCTTAAAGCGGTAACCCCGGAAACTAAAAAAAAGTCCACAGCTCTTTCCGTGGTAGCTGGAAGGTCACTCCTTTTTTTAAATGATGTATTTTAATCGTAAGAATATAGGAAAAATACGAAACCGCCAAATTTTTGAAATTAAAGGGCCCAAATTTTGAAAAATGTGGAAACCAAATTTCAAGAAAAAAATTTTTAAAAATTTCTGAAGCCAGATCTATATAAGTTACGACATTGATTTTCATTTTAACTTATATACTAAGGTCTTCAAAATACAGGAAAAATGTAAAATTCGAAAAATTTTGATATTTAGGGATCAAAATTTGCCAAAATACACGCCTAAAGCGGTAAGACTCGAAACTAAAAAAAAGTCCACAGCCATTTCCGTGGTAGCTGGAGAGGCCCTCTATTTTTTAAATGATGTATTTCAACCGCTGGAATATAGGAAAAATACAAAACCTCAGAAATTTTAAAATTAAAGGGCTCAAACTTTGAAAAATGTGAAAATCAAGTTTTAAGAAAAAACATTTCAAAAAATTACACAGCTGGTTCTATGTGAGTTACAGTTTTGATTTACTTTTTAACGTGCATATCAAGTTTTCGAAAATACAGGAAAAATATAAAATTTAAAAAATGTTGATATTTAAGGACCAAAATTTGGAAAAATACATGAACAAAGCGGTAAAAAATAGTCCACAGACCTTTACACGGCAGCTAGAAGGTCACTCTTTTTAAAAAATGATGTGCATCAATTACTCAGCATGGGAAAAATACGAGATCCGCCAAAGTTTTGAAATTAAAGGACCCAAATTTTGAAAAATGTGAAAATTAAGTTTTGAGCAAAAAATTTTTAAAAAATTCTACAGCCGGTTCTATATAAGTTACGATATTACTTTTCTTTTTAACCTGCATACAAAGGTCTCTAGAATACAAGAAAATAATAAAATTCGAAAAATTTTGATATTTAGGGAACAAAATTTGTGAAAATACACTCTTAATGAGGATAACCCTGGAAACTAAAAAAAAGTCCACAGCCATTTCCGTGGTAATTGGAGAGTCCCTCTCTTTTTTAAATGATGTATTTAAATCTCTAGAATATAGGAAAAATACGAGACCCCAAAAATTTTTGAATCAAAGCACCCAAATTTCGAAAAATGTGAAAATCAAGCTTTAAAAAAAATGTTCAAAAAATTCTACAGCCGGATCTATATGAGTCACGGTTTTGATTTTCATTTTGACTTGCATACTACGGTCTCCAGAATACAGAAAAAATATAAACTTTGAAAATTTTTGATATTCAAGGACCAAAATTTGGGAAAATACACTTCTAAATCGATAACCCTGGAAACTAAAAAAAAGTCCACAGCTTTTTCCAATGATAGCTGGAGGATCGGTCTTTTTTTAAAATGAAGTATTTCAATCGCTAGAATATAGGAAAAATACGAAATCTCAAACATTTTAAAATTAAGGCGCTCAAATTTTGAAAAATATGAAAATCATGTTTTAAAAATTCTATAGCCGATTCTATATAAGTTGCGGTATTGATTTTCTTTTTAACCTGTACACTAAGGTCTCCAGAATAGGGAGAAAATATAAAATTCGAAAAATTTTGATATTAAGGAACCGTAATTTTGGAAAATACACGCTTAAAGCGGTAATCCCGGAAACTAAAAAAAAGTCCACAGCCCTTTCCATGGTAGCTGGGAGCTCACTTTTTTTTTTAAATGATGTATTTCAATCGCTAAAATATAGGAAAAATACGATTCTCCCAAAATTTTGAAAAATTTGAAAATCAAGCTTTAAGAAAATTTTTTTTTTTTAAAATTCCGCAGCCGGATCTATATGTGTTACGGTATTGATTTTCTTCTTAATCTGCACATTAAGGTCTCCAAAATATAGGAAAAATAAGATTCGAAATATTTCGATATTTAGAGACCAAAATTTGGGGAGATACACGCTGAAAGCGGTAAGATTGGAAACTAAAAAAAAAAGTCCACAGCCCTTTCCATGGTAGTTGGAGAGTCATTCCGTTTTTTAAATAATGTAATAGAATTCCTGGAATATATGGAAAATACGGGAGCCCTAAAATTTAAAAGTTAACTGTACATGAACGGTTTGATGGAATTTCTAAATAATAAATTCGAAGAACCGACGGAAGAAAAAAAAAATATATAAATCTAAACCAATATATATGGTAGATAATAAAATTAAAAAAATATCTCAGACAAAATATTACAAATATTTGTTATTATCAGAATCACGATATATGCATTTAGATAGATTAGGGTAAGAATACTTTGTTGATATATATATGGTGTAAGGTGAAAGAAGAAAAATTACGGTTTTTATTAAATTTAATCAAATAAAAATTCTAAGAATGGCCACTCGAAGTGAAATAGACGAATGTATCGCAGTTGAAGGAGGTCCGAAACCAGGAACAATTTATCTTCTAAGTTCATGTACACATGGTCCGCGTTATATGCAATTAAAATATCAGGATGGTATGGTAGTTGTTGCCAGATTAGGTAAACCAATGTTTTTTATTACAATGACGTGTAATCCTAACTGGATAGAAATAAAATTAAATTTAAATGAAAAGCAACATCATATCGATTGTCCAGATTTATATTGTAGGATATTCCAATTAAAATTAAATGATTTATTAAAAGTTTAAAAGTCAGGAGAAATTTTCAGAGAAATGGTTTATATTTTATACGTAATCGAATTCCAAAAAAGACGTCTTCCTCATGTTCATATTGCTTCAAGAGTAAAAAATTAGTCCGTAACTGATGAAGAGATTAATAATTTTGTTCAAGCCACAATCCGAATTTATAAATTTTGATTCTTTAAGTTTCAAAATTTTTGCCCATTTATTTATTTCTACATTATAAAGGCGAAAAGACGTCAATTCAAAAAAAAAATATATTTCCAGCTGCTATAGAATGTAACTAAGGGACATTTTCTTTATTTTTTGCTTTATATCTAATGTGCCCGAAGTATTACAGTCGTGGGAGAAAAATAACAAAAAAAGTTAACAGCCCTCAAATAGCTACAGCTTTTTTTTTTTTAATCAACGTCGTTTTATTAAAACATAAGAAAAACATGAAATATCCAAAATTTTAAAAAGATTTAATAAAAATTATCAATGTTAGTTACAATTGAAATGTAGCAGTTTTTGAAATTTAAATATTTAAACTATGATTACAGAACATTGTGTTTTAGACGTTTCTGTGTGAACAGAGTTAATATAATAATATATTATTTCTGATAACATTTATTTATTTATGTATACTGAATCAGTGTGCTAAATATAAAAAATTCATTATTGAAATCTATGAACATATACAGTTTATAAATTTATGAAAAAGTATCTGGCTATTGCGAAGAAATTCCTTTTTCTTAATACTGCATGGATAATTTCGTCGTTATATTTCACCGAAATTATACGTAAGTAGGCTGTATTAATTATTTAGTCGAGTAATTATTGATCTCGAGAATCAGAAACGCAGTGAACTGACCAAGTCGACCATCATCGCACTCCAGCCGATAACAGTGATACGTATTGTTTTAAATATTTTCTTTATACTATCCATAAAACTTTGTATATTATTATAATTGCGTTGTTCTCTAGCGGTTGACTGACAAAGAAAGTGCTTTAAATTGTAATTAGAATATCAAATTTCAGATAACGTATCGATATATTTCAACTTTCGCTTACCGTATTGATTTTCTTTTTAACCCGCAAACTAAAGTCTCCAAAAAGAATTAAATACAATATATTCCTCTCACATATATTGCACAGCTAGCGGTTTCGATTTTTCTGATATTTTAATCTAAATCCCACTTTTTTATTTGACGTATTGGTGTACTTCTTTTTTCAAAAAAAAATTAATATATGTGAACGCTGCAGACTTTATGAAAATTTACAAAGTTATACAGTTTAAAATCCGAAAGAATGGGCCGCGAAGCGGCCTGCGAGCCCAATCTCCTAGTATATATATATATTAATGACAACGTTATTCTTAGACCGACCCCCATTGGTTCTTTTGTCACAAATATTCGATTCCTCTTCGACTATGGAAGACATCGAGATATTCTTCTCGATTACTGTATTAATGTATAATCCTAAAATTTCAGAGATGGTGCAAGGAATAGCTAAGTTACGATACGATAAAATACCGATAATTTTAACTGGCGACTTCAACGAAGCTCTGAATGATCTTAAGAATCATGTGTTTATTGGATTCATGAAGATTCGGATTGAATTTACATTCAGATTCGAATTTGTCTACTACTACCGGAATCGGATCTTATATACACGCCGAAAATTCGCTCGAAAAATAGATCGAATCGTTGCAAAAAATTATATCAGTTATTTCAGCTATCATAGACCGATGTTCGCTATCGCGAGCAAAGAACAGCGAGTCCCGGGTATAGAAATGAATATGTCGCAAAAAATGAACAATATACTACATACACAAGAGTACCTACAACATATAAAGTGGTGCTTACTGCATGTAAATCGTACAAAATTATACCTGTAACAGTTAAAATATTAGAACATTACATTGATATAAACATTTAAGAATTTTAGGGAAAAAAGATCTACGATAACATTACTAAAATCGATTGTAAATAAGGTAAGTATGGGACTGTCGATGGGAAACCAATTTCTAATTACATTTATTGACTTATCTCAAACGCTTTAGATACTTAGTTGACCGTGAATTACCGATTAATTATTAGAAAATTTCAGCATCACAAATAATCAACTAAAGTAGTTTAAGAATTACATGTAAACAAATAGGAATAGTATATAGTAAAAATCGCGGGGAATAAACGTAATGAAAAAAAAGTAGGTCAGGGCACCGCATTGGCCCCTATTCTCTTCTTAATTTACACTAATTCCTTACGTAAGCATATTAAATATGCAAAGGTATAGGCGTTGTCGATGATGATATTGCCCCTAATTAATGTAACATAAAAATTCAGAGACGGCGGAAAGATTATATTTTACAAGAAGATATAGATAATTTTAGTAATTGGGCAGATGATAGGAGGTTAGGTATAAATATAAATTAAAATTATTGCCCATTCGGAATAGTACTAAACATATGACACCCGATCCGCGAATTACCCTCTCCATAATAATGATATTACATGAACTCTTTAAGTAAATAACAATGCTTATTTGTGTTTTGTCCACCGCTTGAGAACGTAGAAAATTTTAAATATCCAAGTACATATATCGATAAATCCTTGAATTGGAAAAAAATACATTCAAAGTTTAAATTCGAAAATAAGACAGTCAATTCGAAAAAATGTCCCAAAAAAATGTCTCAATTTTATGTAACGTTTGTTATATTTTATAGGATTTTTGTTATTGTTATTTAAAAAATATCACAATTTTATGTAATGAAATATGTAACGAAAAATATAACCAAAAAAATGTCTTAATTTTATATAATGAAAGTTAAATGTTAGAACAGGACTTTTGTGGTTATGTTATTTTTTTTTTGTGTTGATGCCAGTAAGAATTACGTTGTAAATTTTGATCATTTTATACAAAGTATAAAAAATAAAGAGACAGAAATGAAAGCAAGAGGGGTCAAGAGGCACAGCCCTTTGCGAGGCCAAAATGGCCGAGTTTATATATATATATATACATATGTATTATTGAATAATTTTCTATTCAATTAAAAACGCTTAAACTTTTTGAAAACTAATGAGTTTCAAAAAATTTCCTATTCCGATCACTGCAGTCAGTAGTAATGATAATTACAAAGTTGCTCGAAACGGCAGCCGAAATATTTATTTAACGTTGACTAAACAATAACGTGCAACGGAAGAGGGAAGTGCGGAGGATTGGGAGAAGCGGGCGGGGGGGAAGTATTTATAGTAATAAACAATAATCGTGTTAATAGTAGCGAAGTAATGTATACAGACCAGCGGTTGGCGCCCATTTAGGTGGTAACATTAGGAAGTGACGCGCCATCACGGCTAATATTTTTCCGTGTACAGCGCAACTTATTTTCACATAAGTTAGCAGCGGCACTGTGGCAGATTGATTAATTTTAAGTCAACATTATAAACCGCGACGGTCGGATCGGCGCGGAGGAAATTACCTGAATTTTGCCTTATCATCGACGGCAGGAGGGAGAGGAAGGAGTCGCGTGAGAGTTTCTGTGAAAAGATTTATAAATAATTAGATAGTGATGGGAGCGCAATTAGCGGCAGGTAACGCGTAGTCGGCGGGGTGCGATGGGGTAATAAGGACCGGTGTTAAACAAAGCGAATGGTCAGGCCCAGCGGAATGATAATACTTTTTAACGACATTTGCAGCGGACTGCGGCAACTGGCCAGTTATCTGGTGCGCCGTATTTTCGACAGAGCACCAGAGCCGAGCTGCTAAGGTCTCGCTTCAGCTTATCATCATCATCATCAGTAGCAGTGGCGGCGGTGGTGGCGGCTGCCGCGTCCTTACCATTATACCACCGCAGCTTCGGTACGCCGTGAATGATGATATATAATGTTACACTGGCGATTTTCTAGCGATGCAACTGAACTTACCTTCTAATAATTTTCCAGCGCTGGTTTTATTGTTTGGATGCTGGAAGAGAAAAAGCTATCGGCTGGAATTTCATCTATTTATTGTCCGATTCTGCTGTTGTTAAATGTTCGCCATGCGCGCCAGTTGCAGTACTTTCTTGCTCATTAAGACGGCCATTAAGGCATGATGTCTTCATTTCACCGTAATAGCAGTGTCTACGTCTACCGTTGCCGAAAGAACGCTTTCTACTATCTGCATGCGTTCTTTTCGGCGTAATTTAATTTTTTTCGCTTATTTTTCGAAACCGCTAACGATCTATTCTCTTACTTCCGAGCAATCCTCAACTTAAACGGCCACTTCGTTAGAGACGCCTCCCTCCCTCCGCGCCTTTACCGGTTCATTAGTTTCGTTTGTACCAGCCTTGACCACCGTTCCCTACACATAACTGCGAAACGCTTTTGCCCCCGCAACACGAATTAGTTTAGTGCAAATGTATCAGATCGTTAACGCGATACTTTTTACGCGCTGCGATCGCAGTTCCGATTTATTTTATTTTATTTTATTTCATTTCATCAGCTAAGTACGCTATCTGTTAGTCTATATCTGTGTCCTAATTCGCATCTACTTATTGTTCGTATTAAGTTTTACAATAAGCTGTGCGGATTTACACTTCTGCTTAAGTTCAGTTTATTCGGAAAATATTTTTACAACTTCTAGCAACGTTCCAAAAAATTTATCGGCCGCTCCTCTTCAAATATATATTTACTTTATATACAGTGAGCAACATAAACATTGAGACAAAAGTTTATAAAAATGAAAAGGGCGATATACGGGGGAGAAAACCTGGTATAATATCGAATTTATTGAAAAACGAACAAATGAACACTACTGATCACAAATATGATAAAAAAATAAATAAAAAATAAACGTAAAGCAAAAAAATTACGGCCGATACGAAAAAAGTACGTAACGAGACAGCAACAAAAACATTGAGACAGCGTGACTCATTCTATTACCGACGACGCTGGGTTTTTCCTGATTCACTGCAAACGCTAATAATGCATGCATGCGCGTGAACAATACTCTTTAGGTTGTTTAACAATTATTTTATAGTAACCAGCTACCTAGTACGTACGTATAAATTTAAAATTTTTGAGCGTTCGAAATGAAAATGTCAAAAAAGTGAAACACTTCGTTTGATAAGCGTCAACTAGTGCTGTTCCGTCATATGAAAGGAAAACCGGTTCAAGAGATTACTTCTCTATTAAAAAATGTCGAGAACTACTGTTTACAGAAGTATTAACAGGTTCAATAAAGAAAGCAGAATCAATTTTATGAAGCCATCCGGACGATTGCGAAGCCATCGGCTCCAGATGAGCGTTTTATAATGCGTTGTGTCGCAAAAAATCCAAAAATAAGTGTCCCTAAAATTGCTACCCAGTTATGCGCAAGAAGTAGCAGTACAATTTCAGGGCAAATGATACGCCGAGTTCTTAAAAAGACGGGTTATAATTCGCGCACTGCCAGTTTCAAACCTTTTATTAGTACGATGAATCGAAAAAACGCTTAGGATTCGCATTAAAGTATAGTGACGTTACTGAAAATTTCTGGAATAATGTACTATTTTCTGATGAGTCGAAATTCAATATTTTTGGGAGCGACAGAAATGGAAAAATGTGGAGAAAGCCGAATACCGAATTAGAAAAAAAGAATCTCAATATACTCGTAACGGTTAAACACGGTGATGGAAATGTCATGGTTTGGGGGTGTTTTGCAGCTTTCGGTATCGGCTCGCTGGTATTTATTGATGATAAAATGAATGCCGATATGTATATTGATATATTGCGGCACAATTTACATGCGTCTGCTGAAAAATTGGGCATCAGGAAAACGTTTAACTTTTATCAGGATAACGAACCTAAACACAAGGCGCATAAAACGCGCCTATGGCTGTTATATAAATGCCCGCGTGTACTCAAGATGCCACCTCAATCACCCGATTGTAATCATTGTAGTCCAATCGAACATATATGGGATTATTTAGATCGAGAGGTTCGGAAAACTCCCATTACTAGTGCTACCCATCTCAAACAGCGGTTGCAAGAAGAATGGGCTCAAATTCCAGTATTGTATTTTGAAAAACTGGTTTCGTTGATGCCGCAACGCTTGAGTGCTGTAATTCAAGCAAAAGGTTTGCATACAAAATATTAAGAAGCCGTTATTTTAGAATTTTTCGTGTTAAATTTTAGTTCTCAATGTTTATGTTGCTGTCTCAATATTTATGTTGCCTATTTTTTTCGTATCGGCTGTAATTTTTTTGTTTTACGTTTATTTTTTCTTTTTCTTTTTATCATATTTATGATCAGCGGTGTTCATTTGTTCATTTTTCAATAAATTAGATATTTATACCTACTTTTTTTCTCCGTATATCACCTGTTTCAATTTGTTTTAACCTTTGTCTCAATGTTTATGTTGCTCACTGTATATATTTTCTTACTTTGTGCGGAAACCAAAAATTTAGTAATAAATACCAAGAAATCAAAATTTATGTATGTAAGAACACCAAGTAGATTTAGAAAGTTCATTTCCAAAATAGTATTGCATAATGTAGATTGTCTTCATGGAGCGGAAGTTTGCTGTTGTGACCCGATAGAAACGGTTAGTAATTTTAAGTTACTTGGAATCACATTTGATAAGGCGCGTTGACATGGAGAGGTCACATTGATAATATTGCGAGGAAAATCAGGCAGACTATGCCGACATTATACAAAAATTAAAACAGGTTATGAATTACAAAACCACAAGATTATATTTTGACACTCATTAATAATGACTAGAATCAGATACGGAATTGAAATTAGGGGGGAGGCAAAAAAAACGGAATTAAGGAAAATTAGTAAGCTACAAAAAAGATGTTTAAAAATAATTTTACCGAACTGGAGAAATACGAATCTCGTAATGAATACTACTTGGGGTGGGATAATAGTAAAGACATGTCTCCACAAAAATGCTTTTTTTATTACAGTAAACTATTAAGATATAAAACAGAAAAAAGAATATTACCGACTAGGGAAAATATAAGACTAGAAACTATGACAAACTATCTCTATTATAAGACCTAAAGGGGTTAACAATAAAATTGACAATGTTGAAGAGGAAATTTGGAGTCAAATTTTGGGTAACATACCAAAGGAAATTAAAGACGAAGACAATTTGAAAATATGAAAAGACAAAATTAAAATTTGGTTGATAGCGTGGTGCAAAGATTGAGAAAAGAATAGACGAAGGAAAGAAACAAAGAGAATAATTGTAAATAAGGTACATAAAAAAAAAAGAAAAAAAAATGTACGGTAGCTCCTTTCTTTAGTTGCATATCTTTTGGCTTACGAGTAAATATTGCTTTAGAATGTGTGGAGGGCATGAATGTATTTGATTCAAAAATGAGATGTAATTCAGTGAAAATAAAAGCTAAAGTATAATTAAGTAATAGATATAAGATCAATATAATAATGTGTTAGCATTAAGATGTATTATATTTGTGAATAAACGATATAATTATGTTGGGAACCCACAGACGGGCATTTGCCTTGTGGGACCCGCAAATTATTTAAATAAAAAAAAACCGGACTACGCCTAGGCAGTTCATTCTGCACTCTAACGGAGTAATTATATGAGGAACATTTCTATAATTTTCCATGCAACTGCTCCATATAATTGCGATTTTACTGATACCGAACTTAATTTCCAACTCAAACATCATACCCGTTATAGTTCCCCCGGTCCTGATGCTATGCATCCGTACGTGTTAAAACATTTACCACCTTCTGCAAAATCCTACTTGTTAAATATTGAGACGGATTCGACAGTTGTAGCATTTTCATTACGTTTTATACGCTTTCAGATAACGCTGCCCGAGGTAGAAATTATTATTTCGTTTTCCAAAATCATTTATATTCCGGGTTTTTCTCGGGCAGCAGAAATGACGGTGAATTGCAATCGGAGACGCTATTTCGACCGAGAAGCGTGGTTATCCCGAACGTAACCGTTCTGTCGGCTGTGTTGTGGGAGCGAGATATCGTGTTTACCGTCGAACAAGTATGGAGCGTATAGCTACGACAGTTGCGACTGAATTTATAAAATCCCGAAAAGACAGGGTAGCGGCCGCTTTAAAATACGTAGGAATTAAGAATATTCTAGAGAATAAGGTACCGGGTAATTTCGACGATTTGCCTATATCGTTCGGTAAAAGCCCATCGTGTACCGAAATCTTCGTGTTCGTGTATGATTCGATAATTGTTCTGTGGCATAATGGCCAGTCAGTCGTACTTTTAATGGTCAAGAGATCACGTCGTCGCGTGTATATTCCAATCGTCGCGATTGAATTCTTTCGCTTAACACTTGTTATAATCGATCGAAATTTTGTTTGTAATTTTTTTTTGTTAGTCACACGTTATGTTGTTAAATTGTTTCCCCGGGTTTTTTCTTTTTGCTGTAATTTCCGTTTTTTTAAAAATATAAAACGCGGTTTATAGTACCAGGCGTTTCTTATTGGACACGTGGTGGGCCCGTGACATATCCACCGAGGAGACACTATCGCCTCGAATGGCGGGTTTCGCGTTCCAATTTTTCTTTGATTTTTTTTATATTCTTGTTTTGTAGACAATTTTTTTAAAATATATATATTTTTTTCTTCCACAAACGCTTAATGTTCTGCTGTTCCGGTGACGGCAAACCGTCATTTGCCATTGACGCCCGTTTTGAATAAAAAAAATTTTTTATATATATTTTTTTATAATTTTACGATGTAATCCATCCTCATCTCGAAATCTCCGAGAGGGAAGAAAATCAATCAATATTAATATACATATATAACCAGATCTGGACGGCAGGCCCTATCCCGCATCAGTGGAAAATACCTCAAATTGTTCCTGTTCTGAAGCCAAGTAAACACCTTCTCCTAATTCATAATTACAGGCCCATTTCTCTTCTAAATGTGATATCCAAAACAATGGGGAAAATGGTGAACAGACGTATCATCCATTTCCTTGAGCAAAATAATCTCCTTTCCTGTGCACAAGTTCGTTATAAATGATATAGAAAATTGCATCGCTTCTCCATATTTCTTCTCGCGAACCTAACAAAAAGACATTAATAATTACAGACTCTTTGGCAGCACTAGAAGCCATATCCAATCCTAAAACAAGAAATATAATAACTACTTAAAGCCTTCATATTATCATCGATATACAGAAGTTTAAAGGCCAAGTGACGTTTATGTAGGTTCCCGGTCACGCGGGAATATCAGGGAATGAACAGGCGAACATAATGGGGCTCAGTCAGCACTACGAGCTCCGTAGGATATTCACCTCCTCCTTCATCCATGGTACAATTCTTTTTAGCGAAAAGCAAACAAGAATGGAAGGAACAATGGACCGCTTGTCAGACTTTTTTGTGTTGCAAGTTAACGACGGAGCCATGGTGGTCCCAATGAATTGTTCCCACAGAGACATAAGTGTAATCAGCCGACTGCGGACAAGTCATACTGCAACCTCGCACGACCATCTTCTAAATGAGTCATTTTCTCCAACACAATGCTCTTTCTCTATGGGATGTTTCAAGCCAACCGTTCAGCACCTATTAATAGAATATACAGTATTCATAATAAAACACTCCCCGAAATGTTATAACCACAACAAACTCAATCATTAATTTTCTTAAAATAAACAAAACAGTTGAAGTAATATAGTCACAAAGTCCACTTAGTATGTCGTGATAGCGGCAGCATTTAAATACGGCAGACTGTAACTTAGGAGATTAAACAAAAAAAGAAACTAGCGCAACAGAGGCATATTAAGAATATGTAAGTACAGAGCTGCCAAAGTGAGATCGTCAATTCTTCACAAATTTTATCTATTAAACTTGTGACGTTCAGATTCAACATTTTTAATGGTCACCGATATTTTATTAAAATAAATGTATTTCTTTTAATATTTAAAATCTTCCGATTTGATATATCGCTATTCGATTTCTAATCATTTGCACGTAACGATACTCGGCAGTTGATTGTGCTTTTTTACTTTTTTTTGCTTTTTACCCTTCGCAGATTGTTTTTGATTCCTTTTTTTTTTTTTTTTTTTCGTTATAAGTAAAAACAAATCTTTTTATAGAAGCATCTTTCATTCACAATCAACAATTTCAATACTCTTCAAATGTGCGTAATTCTAATATACAGGGTGGCCCAAAAGTCATTGCGTGTAATAAACTAGAACGTCTAATTTTGTGAAGTGCAATGACTTTTGGACCACGCTGTATATACGCGAGGAGTGAGTTTCGGCACATGTAGAAATTATTGGAAATATATATGTTTACAAGAATAGGACGAATTAATAAAAAATCAAATTATGAAGAATATATTATCGCACTAATCAGGGAGCAAGTATTTAAAAAGACCGCATAAGTCAAAGAAAAAAGGCAAACCAAACTGAAATGTTAATAATAATTAATAAACACAAATCCGCCAATAATGTATTGATAAAAATATACCGAAATTCGTGGCATGTCAAGCGAAGAGCAACAGGGGCACTCCTCTTGATATACTATATATATATATATATATATATATATGTATCCCGTCCAAACGTTGTGAAACTTAAAACGATTTTTGATTGATTTTTCATGACGTACAGATTACCACGTGTCTTTCGGCAAATTTTTGTGTGAGTCTCACAGTGCTTATATGCCTCTATATACTTCCATATAGGTACAGATTTAGTTCGGCAGCTTTTAAGCAGAATGTGCTTTATGGATCATATAAATGCTTTGTGATTTAGGATGTCGTACAGTTCTTGTGAAGCTCAATATTATGGCAACACTATTTGTATACACAAACAGACTCGACTGATTATAACGTTTTCGCGAGACCCAGCAAGTATGTACAACATGTCCACGTCATGTCAAAAATATCTCATTATAAAGATGACTAAAGAATTTTGCGAGACCCACCGAGTGATCATTTAAACATGTGGTATTAGTATCTGATACCATTCGGTATACTTGATTAATATTACATAAAATACATTGTAAAGTTTTAAATTATTTTACTATTTTAAAGAATCAAAATGATTTAAAAGACTGAAAGTTCAATTTTAATATTTTTAAAATATACCATAGTAGGCAGTTAGACACACTTTTTAATTTTCATAAATTATTCTGGTTTAAGATCTAAGTAACTATGATAAAAATACTTATAATTAAGACACGTAATTAATCAAAGCTAGAACTTCATATACAAATTAATGAACTATAATCTTAATTCTCCGTCAAACTTACAACTAGTAATAAGATATATTTCTATTAATGTAGTGGAAAGTAATAGCGAACATTGAAAATACATATACATATATATATATATATATATACTAGGAGATTGGTCTCGCAGGCCGCTTCGCGGCCCATTCTTTCGGATTTTAAACTGTATAACTTTGTAAATTTTCATAAAGTCTGCAGCGTTCACATATATTAATTTTTTTTTGAAAAAAGAAGTACACCAATACGTCAAATAAAAAAGTGGGATTTAGATTAAAATATCAGAAAAATCGAAACCGCTAGCTGTGCAATATATGTGAGAGGAATATATTGTATTTAATTCTTTTTGGAGACTTTAGTTTGCGGGTTAAAAAGAAAATCAATACGGTAAGCGAAAGTTGAAATATATCGATACGTTATCTGAAATTTGATATTCTAATTACAATTTAAAGCACTTTCTTTGTCAGTCAACCGCTAGAGAACAACGCAATTATAATAATATACAAAGTTTTATGGATAGTATAAAGAAAATATTTAAAACAATACGTATCACTGTTATCGGCTGGAGTGCGATGATGGTCGACTTGGTCAGTTCACTGCGTTTCTGATTCTCGAGATCAATAATTACTCGACTAAATAATTAATACAGCCTACTTACGTATAATTTCGGTGAAATATAACGACGAAATTATCCATGCAGTATTAAGAAAAAGGAATTTCTTCGCAATAGCCAGATACTTTTTCATAAATTTATAAACTGTATATGTTCATAGATTTCAATAATGAATTTTTTATATTTAGCACACTGATTCAGTATACATAAATAAATAAATGTTATCAGAAATAATATATTATTATATTAACTCTGTTCACACAGAAACGTCTAAAACACAATGTTCTGTAATCATAGTTTAAATATTTAAATTTCAAAAACTGCTACATTTCAATTGTAACTAACATTGATAATTTTTATTAAATCTTTTTAAAATTTTGGATATTTCATGTTTTTCTTATGTTTTAATAAAACGACGTTGATTAAAAAAAAAAAAGCTGTAGCTATTTGAGGGCTGTTAACTTTTTTTGTTATTTTTCTCCCACGACTGTAATACTTCGGGCACATTAGATATAAAGCAAAAAATAAAGAAAATGTCCCTTAGTTACATTCTATAGCAGCTGGAAATATATTTTTTTTTTGAATTGACGTCTTTTCGCCTTTATAATGTAGAAATAAATAAATGGGCAAAAATTTTGAAACTTAAAGAATCAAAATTTATAAATTCGGATTGTGGCTTGAACAAAATTATTAATCTCTTCATCAGTTACGGACTAATTTTTTACTCTTGAAGCAATATGAACATGAGGAAGACGTCTTTTTTGGAATTCGATTACGTATAAAATATAAACCATTTCTCTGAAAATTTCTCCTGACTTTTAAACTTTTAATAAATCATTTAATTTTAATTGGAATATCCTACAATATAAATCTGGACAATCGATATGATGTTGCTTTTCATTTAAATTTAATTTTATTTCTATCCAGTTAGGATTACACGTCATTGTAATAAAAAACATTGGTTTACCTAATCTGGCAACAACTACCATACCATCCTGATATTTTAATTGCATATAACGCGGACCATGTGTACATGAACTTAGAAGATAAATTGTTCCTGGTTTCGGACCTCCTTCAACTGCGATACATTCGTCTATTTCACTTCGAGTGGCCATTCTTAGAATTTTTATTTGATTAAATTTAATAAAAACCGTAATTTTTCTTCTTTCACCTTACACCATATATATATCAACAAAGTATTCTTACCCTAATCTATCTAAATGCATATATCGTGATTCTGATAATAACAAATATTTGTAATATTTTGTCTGAGATATTTTTTTAATTTTATTATCTACCATATATATTGGTTTAGATTTATATATTTTTTTTTTCTTCCGTCGGTTCTTCGAATTTATTATTTAGAAATTCCATCAAACCGTTCATGTACAGTTAACTTTTAAATTTTAGGGCTCCCGTATTTTCCATATATTCCAGGAATTCTATTACATTATTTAAAAAACGGAATGACTCTCCAACTACCATGGAAAGGGCTGTGGACTTTTTTTTTTAGTTTCCAATCTTACCGCTTTCAGCGTGTATCTCCCCAAATTTTGGTCTCTAAATATCGAAATATTTCGAATCTTATTTTTCCTATATTTTGGAGACCTTAATGTGCAGATTAAGAAGAAAATCAATACCGTAACACATATAGATCCGGCTGCGGAATTTTAAAAAAAAAAAATTTTCTTAAAGCTTGATTTTCAAATTTTTCAAAATTTTGGGAGAATCGTATTTTTCCTATATTTTAGCGATTGAAATACATCATTTAAAAAAAAAAGTGAGCTCCCAGCTACCATGGAAAGGGCTGTGGACTTTTTTTTAGTTTCCGGGATTACCGCTTTAAGCGTGTATTTTCCAAAATTACGGTTCCTTAATATCAAAATTTTTCGAATTTTATATTTTCTCCCTATTCTGGAGACCTTAGTGTACAGGTTAAAAAGAAAATCAATACCGCAACTTATATAGAATCGGCTATAGAATTTTTAAAACATGATTTTCATATTTTTCAAAATTTGAGCGCCTTAATTTTAAAATGTTTGAGATTTCGTATTTTTCCTATATTCTAGCGATTGAAATACTTCATTTTAAAAAAAGACCGATCCTCCAGCTATCATTGGAAAAAGCTGTGGACTTTTTTTTAGTTTCCAGGGTTATCGATTTAGAAGTGTATTTTCCCAAATTTTGGTCCTTGAATATCAAAAATTTTCAAAGTTTATATTTTTTCTGTATTCTGGAGACCGTAGTATGCAAGTCAAAATGAAAATCAAAACCGTGACTCATATAGATCCGGCTGTAGAATTTTTTGAACATTTTTTTTAAAGCTTGATTTTCACATTTTTCGAAATTTGGGTGCTTTGATTCAAAAATTTTTGGGGTCTCGTATTTTTCCTATATTCTAGAGATTTAAATACATCATTTAAAAAAGAGAGGGACTCTCCAATTACCACGGAAATGGCTGTGGACTTTTTTTTAGTTTCCAGGGTTATCCTCATTAAGAGTGTATTTTCACAAATTTTGTTCCCTAAATATCAAAATTTTTCGAATTTTATTATTTTCTTGTATTCTAGAGACCTTTGTATGCAGGTTAAAAAGAAAAGTAATATCGTAACTTATATAGAACCGGCTGTAGAATTTTTTAAAAATTTTTTGCTCAAAACTTAATTTTCACATTTTTCAAAATTTGGGTCCTTTAATTTCAAAACTTTGGCGGATCTCGTATTTTTCCCATGCTGAGTAATTGATGCACATCATTTTTTAAAAAGAGTGACCTTCTAGCTGCCGTGTAAAGGTCTGTGGACTATTTTTTACCGCTTTGTTCATGTATTTTTCCAAATTTTGGTCCTTAAATATCAACATTTTTTAAATTTTATATTTTTCCTGTATTTTCGAAAACTTGATATGCACGTTAAAAAGTAAATCAAAACTGTAACTCACATAGAACCAGCTGTGTAATTTTTTGAAATGTTTTTTCTTAAAACTTGATTTTCACATTTTTCAAAGTTTGAGCCCTTTAATTTTAAAATTTCTGAGGTTTTGTATTTTTCCTATATTCCAGCGGTTGAAATACATCATTTAAAAAATAGAGGGCCTCTCCAGCTACCACGGAAATGGCTGTGGACTTTTTTTTAGTTTCGAGTCTTACCGCTTTAGGCGTGTATTTTGGCAAATTTTGATCCCTAAATATCAAAATTTTTCGAATTTTACATTTTTCCTGTATTTTGAAGACCTTAGTATATAAGTTAAAATGAAAATCAATGTCGTAACTTATATAGATCTGGCTTCAGAAATTTTTAAAAATTTTTTTCTTGAAATTTGGTTTCCACATTTTTCAAAATTTGGGCCCTTTAATTTCAAAAATTTGGCGGTTTCGTATTTTTCCTATATTCTTACGATTAAAATACATCATTTAAAAAAAGGAGTGATTTTTCAGCTACCACGGAAAGAGGTGTGGACTTTTTTTTTAGTTTCCGGGGTTACCGCTTTAAGCATGCATTTTCACAAATTTTGGTCTTTAAATATCAAAATTTTTCGAATATTTTATTTTTCCTGTATTCTGGAGACCTTAGTGTGCAGATTAAAAAGAAAATTGTTACCATAACTCATATAGAACCGGCTGCGGAATTTTTTAAAAATTTGTTTCTTAAAACTTGATTTTCACATTTTTTGAAATTTGGGTCCTTTAATTTTAAAATTTCGATGATCTTATTATTTTCTTATGATGTGACGAAGAAAATACTTCGATTGAAAAAAAATTAACTCTCTAGCTACTATAGAACGGTCTGTACGATTTTTTTTCTTGCAGCTTTATATAATAGATATATATATATATATATTCGAACACTCACACACAAATCGAATTTGAACTTAATTCAATTTTATATTTACACTTTTTGTGCCTCAGAATTTATCCATTTAGCCAGTATTATTAATTAATTGGATTTTAAACTTTATATTTATTTTCTATACTTTTTATTTAGTTCTGTTTTTTTGCTTTTTTTTTCATTATTGAGTTTGTTAGAAAATTAGAATTAGAGTAAATAAAATATTTTGGTTTAACCTGAAAATTGTATACAAAATTAGTTACTTAAAATAAAGTTACTCTGTTATTTTTTAAACGGAACGAACAAAGAATTTGAAGTAAGTATGAAATAAGGAACAGTATCAAAAATTCTCTTTTTCCTTTTCTTTTAAATTTTTGTCAACAGAGAGAGCATCGGTCCAACAACATGTATGAAATAGATGAAACAAATTCAATAAAAACTTCTAAAATAGGAACAACTAAGATAATAGATAAAGAAAGAAGGTAAAGGGCACTATTCAGAGCAGTAAGATCAAGTCTTTGTTGCGTGTTATTGTGTCTGAGGACATTAACCTAAACATTGTAAAGGAGAAGTAGTCATGTTTTTAATCGTTTAAGAATAAAAAATAAAAATTAACAAAAGTAAAATTAGAGGAGTTGGAAGACTCAACGGAATGGAATAAAAGGAAAATTGTTCATCCGAAAAAATTCCAAATATTCAAACAAAAACATGATCAGTGTCGCAATGAAATTGGGTAGATGAGCAAAGTTGAGAGATTGAAATGAAGTGGGTATGCAGATAAGAAAGGAGAAAATACTGTAGGAAGGAGATTATAATTAAACAGAAGGCGAAAAATAGTCGAGATTGTGAAGCGTTTTAAATGGGGGAGGGGGTCTAGCATTGACGGGGGGTAAAGTTGAATAAGGAGATAAAAGAAACCGAGATGGAACGTAAAGAACAACAGAAATTGTGATCCCTAGTTTGGAATGAGCAGCTGAGGAAATAAGAGTAATGTTGTGAACTGAAAATCTGCCCAATAATCTTCCGTTAAGAATTAAGGAGCGAGCTGATGAGTACGCCAAATCACATTGCTCTCAATGACTGAATGACCGGGAATTCACAGACAATTAACCTTCGTTGAGTGATAAGTTCATAGATATGAGAATAAGTATTATATATAATGGTTAGAAGGAAAAGACGAAGTAATTGAGATGGTTTGCAAAAGTCCGAAAATATGAGAATTATACGGAAAACTAAAGAAGAGGAAACAAAGAGAACTAAGATAACAGTAAATTGAACGGAAGCGGAAAAGATTAAAAAATTCGATATAATTCAGAGTAGGACAGAAGAATCACGTCCATTTAACTCTTTGAAGCCATCGTCAGTTAGTGGTAAGGAGCTTAAAGGACTGGTAAATTCTATGTTCTAACGAAATACTACGGAACAGATTTATAATGAATCAAATTAAATAGGATAATGGAAACTGGAGAAGCTGCAAAAAAAAAAAGAAAAAAGAAAGTTTATCACGACTGAAAATACGCAGGGAAAAAATTGAAGGGGCGAAATAAAGGGGATAAAATTGGAGTTTTATTATTAGATGAAAATCGCCACTTTTGACGGATGGAGAAGTAAGCAGAAACAAGCAAAGATGTAGGCAAGCTTTTGATCAGAAAGCGATAATAACCAGAGTAGGATCAACGAATGAAAAGGAGGGCGGGCTCTTATTTATTCGCACATCTTGTATCACCTTTTTAAAATTTTGGATATTTCATGTTTTTCTTATGTTTTAATAAAACGACGTTGATTAAAAAAAAAAAAGCTGTAGCTATTTGAGGGCTGTTAACTTTTTTTGTTATTTTTCTCCCACGACTGTAATACTTCGGGCACATTAGATATAAAGCAAAAAATAAAGAAAATGTCCCTTAGTTACATTCTATAGCAGCTGGAAATATATTTTTTTTTTGAATTGACGTCTTTTCGCCTTTATAATGTAGAAATAAATAAATGGGCAAAAATTTTGAAACTTAAAGAATCAAAATTTATAAATTCGGATTGTGGCTTGAACAAAATTATTAATCTCTTCATCAGTTACGGACTAATTTTTTACTCTTGAAGCAATATGAACATGAGGAAGACGTCTTTTTTGGAATTCGATTACGTATAAAATATAAACCATTTCTCTGAAAATTTCTCCTGACTTTTAAACTTTTAATAAATCATTTAATTTTAATTGGAATATCCTACAATATAAATCTGGACAATCGATATGATGTTGCTTTTCATTTAAATTTAATTTTATTTCTATCCAGTTAGGATTACACGTCATTGTAATAAAAAACATTGGTTTACCTAATCTGGCAACAACTACCATACCATCCTGATATTTTAATTGCATATAACGCGGACCATGTGTACATGAACTTAGAAGATAAATTGTTCCTGGTTTCGGACCTCCTTCAACTGCGATACATTCGTCTATTTCACTTCGAGTGGCCATTCTTAGAATTTTTATTTGATTAAATTTAATAAAAACCGTAATTTTTCTTCTTTCACCTTACACCATATATATATCAACAAAGTATTCTTACCCTAATCTATCTAAATGCATATATCGTGATTCTGATAATAACAAATATTTGTAATATTTTGTCTGAGATATTTTTTTAATTTTATTATCTACCATATATATTGGTTTAGATTTATATATTTTTTTTTTCTTCCGTCGGTTCTTCGAATTTATTATTTAGAAATTCCATCAAACCGTTCATGTACAGTTAACTTTTAAATTTTAGGGCTCCCGTATTTTCCATATATTCCAGGAATTCTATTACATTATTTAAAAAACGGAATGACTCTCCAACTACCATGGAAAGGGCTGTGGACTTTTTTTTTTAGTTTCCAATCTTACCGCTTTCAGCGTGTATCTCCCCAAATTTTGGTCTCTAAATATCGAAATATTTCGAATCTTATTTTTCCTATATTTTGGAGACCTTAATGTGCAGATTAAGAAGAAAATCAATACCGTAACACATATAGATCCGGCTGCGGAATTTTAAAAAAAAAAAATTTTCTTAAAGCTTGATTTTCAAATTTTTCAAAATTTTGGGAGAATCGTATTTTTCCTATATTTTAGCGATTGAAATACATCATTTAAAAAAAAAAGTGAGCTCCCAGCTACCATGGAAAGGGCTGTGGACTTTTTTTTAGTTTCCGGGATTACCGCTTTAAGCGTGTATTTTCCAAAATTACGGTTCCTTAATATCAAAATTTTTCGAATTTTATATTTTCTCCCTATTCTGGAGACCTTAGTGTACAGGTTAAAAAGAAAATCAATACCGCAACTTATATAGAATCGGCTATAGAATTTTTAAAACATGATTTTCATATTTTTCAAAATTTGAGCGCCTTAATTTTAAAATGTTTGAGATTTCGTATTTTTCCTATATTCTAGCGATTGAAATACTTCATTTTAAAAAAAGACCGATCCTCCAGCTATCATTGGAAAAAGCTGTGGACTTTTTTTTAGTTTCCAGGGTTATCGATTTAGAAGTGTATTTTCCCAAATTTTGGTCCTTGAATATCAAAAATTTTCAAAGTTTATATTTTTTCTGTATTCTGGAGACCGTAGTATGCAAGTCAAAATGAAAATCAAAACCGTGACTCATATAGATCCGGCTGTAGAATTTTTTGAACATTTTTTTTAAAGCTTGATTTTCACATTTTTCGAAATTTGGGTGCTTTGATTCAAAAATTTTTGGGGTCTCGTATTTTTCCTATATTCTAGAGATTTAAATACATCATTTAAAAAAGAGAGGGACTCTCCAATTACCACGGAAATGGCTGTGGACTTTTTTTTAGTTTCCAGGGTTATCCTCATTAAGAGTGTATTTTCACAAATTTTGTTCCCTAAATATCAAAATTTTTCGAATTTTATTATTTTCTTGTATTCTAGAGACCTTTGTATGCAGGTTAAAAAGAAAAGTAATATCGTAACTTATATAGAACCGGCTGTAGAATTTTTTAAAAATTTTTTGCTCAAAACTTAATTTTCACATTTTTCAAAATTTGGGCCCTTTAATTTCAAAACTTTGGCGGTTTCGTATTTTTCCTATATTCTTACGATTAAAATACATCATTTAAAAAAAGGAGTGATTTTTCAGCTACCACGGAAAGAGGTGTGGACTTTTTTTTTAGTTTCCGGGGTTACCGCTTTAAGCATGCATTTTCACAAATTTTGGTCTTTAAATATCAAAATTTTTCGAATATTTTATTTTTCCTGTATTCTGGAGACCTTAGTGTGCAGATTAAAAAGAAAATTGTTACCATAACTCATATAGAACCGGCTGCGGAATTTTTTAAAAATTTGTTTCTTAAAACTTGATTTTCACATTTTTTGAAATTTGGGTCCTTTAATTTTAAAATTTCGATGATCTTATTATTTTCTTATGATGTGACGAAGAAAATACTTCGATTGAAAAAAAATTAACTCTCTAGCTACTATAGAACGGTCTGTACGATTTTTTTTCTAGCAGCTTTATATAATAGATATATATACATAAATTCGATCTTTCGGATGTTAGGCGGATTCCTTGCACTTCTAGCTGCTTATTCAAATGTAAAAATAATCGAATAATTTTCAGAATTGCTGTGTTGAGAATGACCTAGAATGAGAGTAGGAATTTCGCGAAAGGAGTTATTAAGTTAATATTTTCATTATGTAGTTATTAACTTCACCAAGTCTGAATACGGTTTGATTCATAAAATGTATAAATTCAAAAAGTACAGCAATTTTAAGAAAACACAAAGGAATATTTCAAATTACTGAAAAGTTTATTATTGCCTAGTAAAGTCTTAATAGTTTTTTTTTTTTTTTTTGTTACAATATACCTTTGGAAACGTAAACGGATAATTTAATAATAAGTAAGGCTTGTATAATTAAACACGGTGTCATTAGACAAATTTCCATGCGTATGCTATCGAATTTCCAAATCCACGCATTAGAACACTAAGTTGAGAGTCGAAATATTTATTTATTTTTTCGTTTTTCGTACTAACAAATGGCCGACGAAGAATTGCATTTGTTTCAGTAATTGCAGATCAGTGCTGCAATGTAGCTTGAAGTCGGGGTTGAAGGGAATATAACGTGCGCATTTAGTCGACCGATTATAAAGAGTTGGTCTAGGTAAAAGTTGTTGCATGTGTGTCTGTTGGAATGAACTTTTAATTTTACCTTTCATTCGTCTTAACTGTGTGGCAAATCGTTTTGCTTATTTTCGAATTGCACGAATTTTTAACTCTTAGAATATCTTCACATCTATTAAAGATCCGTTCGGTCCAAAATATGTAGAAATTTCATTCTATTGCCTTTAATTTTATTTAACTGTCGTTTAAAAAAAACTTTCCTATACAAAGGTAGTTGCGCGATTTTTTCGGTGCACCTGAAAATTACCTATAGTCATGTTTCATTTCCTGCCGATCAGGTAAAAAAAACAAAACAAAACAAAACAGATTACAACAATTTTCTCTCCTAGAACAAATTACTGTCATAGCGATCAGGAATTCAAATGATCATATCGATTTCGACTAGTATTAGTATAGTCTCGTGGCGGACCTGTTAAGTCAAGCAACATTGTTGGGCGACAACAGATGTGGAAGGAGGCAAGTGGATAACTACCCCCACTTGTGCAATACACAACAAACTTAAATAATCACCTGGAAACAACGTAAACAAATTCATAATTCAACTCCAATACCACAATACCATATCAGCACATTATAGCTTATATCACCCAAACTAATTCTGTTTATCCTGCTCAGTTGATTAACGCCCACCTCAATCGTCTCACTTAAGTGTGCCATTGAATCAGGTGACGTTTTTCTAGCGGGCGTAGGTGTAGACGTGCAACTGCACTTTCGATAAGCACACGCACTGCAAGATGCACATTTAAAGTCCTACGGCGATGGAGTAAAGGTGACGGGAGCAGGCTTGGTCGGCCGGAAGCTTTTAGCTGGAACTCTGCACGCAGGCGGCGCATAACTTTGGTCGCTCGTTGATAAAAGTGGCGGATTTAGCGTTCGGCAGCATTATGCGTGACGAAGCAGCCTTTTTAGGACGCACTGCTTCCCCTACGCCAAGGGAAAGGTCTAGAAAAGGTGACCTAAAAAAAAGCCCGCCACACACTCCCCGCCTGGGTCACCGCGCCCAGGAAGGAACCCCACCCGCGGTCGAAATATTAAGAAAAATAATAGGAAAAAACAAAAATTAGATTTAAAAATAGCCACTTGGAACGTTCGGACACTACTAGATACAACTGCGGAACGTCCGCAAAGGAGAACTGCAATAATTGCACATGAGCTCAAAAAATATGACGTTGATATTGCAGCACTGTGTGAAACCAGACGAGAAGACCAAGGTCAGTTAACAGAAACACTGGATAAATACACCTTTTTCTGGAAAGGTCGGCCTATAGGGCAAACACGGATTCATGGAGTTGGCTTTGCTATAAAAACTCATCTAATAAAACTCTTATCAGAACTTCCAACGGGCATAAATGAAAGACTAATAAAGATGAGAATCTTACTTAGCCAAGGTAGACATGCGTCAATTATCTCTGCATATGCCCCCACACTTAAGGCAGATCATAACACCAAAGAAAATTTCTACAAGGATCTTCAGGGTATATTGAACAGTATTCCCAAGTCAGATAAAGTCATTCTCCTTGGTGATTTCAATGCTCGAGTGGGTAAAGACAACAGTATATAGCCGGGAGTACTTGGAAGACACGGCATCAACAACATGAATGACAACGGTCTACTTCTCCTCAACTTCTGTGCAGCAAACGAACTCACCATTACCAACACAACATTCAGACTAAAAGCGAAGTATAAGACCACATGGAAACACCCCCGCTCAGGTCACTGGCATCTCATTGACTATGTAATTGTTAAACGCTCAAATTTACGGGATGTCAAGATCACAAGAGTCATGCGCGGTGCAGAGGCGGACACAGACCACCAAATGGTGCTATCCAAAATGCGCCTACACTTACAACCCCGGATCAAGTATACGACAGCTAATACAAAAAACCACCGATTGAACATGAAAAGTCTTGAAAACCCTATAGTTCGCGATAAACTTAAGTATGAACTACAGGCGGCACTTCACCACGTTAATATCGACTCACAACTCGCACCGGAAGAGACCTGGAATGCAATCAAGAATATAATCTACCCGCTATCCCTCTCAATATGCGGAACACAAGGAAAGAAGGTAAGAAATGATTGGTTCAAAGATTATCATCAAGACATTGTTAGCCTAATTCAAGAAAAACAAGTCGCATATCTCCGATATCTGAACAATGAAACCAAAGAAAACAAAGAAGGATTGATGAAAGCTAAAGCACTCCTCCAAAAGACTACAAGAAATCTAAAGAATGAATGGTGGATAGCCAAAGCAAACCAACTGCAACAATTCAGTAACTCAAATAATGCAAGAAGTTTTTTCTCTGCGCTTAAGGAAATCTACGGTCCCACTTGCAATATCTTAATGCCAATTAGAGATGACAATGGTAACAGAATCGTCAATAATGATGAAATACTTGAAATATGGCGGAAGTACTACTCGGACCTACTTAACCAGAACCCAAAAACAAATAATGAGGTAATCAGTCTACTTCCACGCTATCCAACTTTCATAGCACTTAGCAAAGACCCTGAGATTTACGAAGTTGAGAAAGCAATCCGCGAACTTAAAAATGGAAAAGCGCCAGGACCGGATAATATCCCAGCAGAAATTCTAAAGTTGGGGGAATCAGCTCTAGCAAAACACTTATATAGTCTCTTTCTGACAATTTGGGAACACGAGGAAGTCCCTAAAGACTTCTGTAAGGCAACGATTGTAAGTATCTATAAAAGAAAGGGTAACAAAGAGGACTGTTCCAATTACCGTGGCATCTCTCTGATATCTGTAACTGGAAAATCATTAGCCAGGTTAATATACAATCGGATTGTTCCAATACTTGACCAAATGATACCTGAATCACAAGCTGGATTTCGTCAAAATCGCAGCTGCATTGATATGATCTTTATCGCCAGGCAACTTCAAGAAAAGGCGGTAGAGCAAAACACAGACTTGCTTATAGCTTTTATCGACCTGGCCAAAGCATTTGACTCAGTCAACAGAACAATGCTCTTTCAAATACTTATCCAGCTAGGCTGTCCAGAAAAATTAGTCAATATTATAGCCGCCCTACACAAAGATAACGAAGCCAAAGTTCTGATTCAAGGTAGGTTAACGAAACCGGTGAATGCCTGCGCTGGCGTAAAGCAAGGATGTGTCCTGGCTCCGATTCTTTTCAACGTTTTTATGACAGCCCTACTCATCATTATTGATAAGAAATTACATTCAAGAGGAATTGGCATTAACTATAGAACAGATGGTAAATTACTGAACTTATCCCGTCTCAAAGCAAAAACCAAAACAGCTAGGTGCACCATAACCGAAATCCAATATGCAGACGACTGCGCGATCCTAGCACACTCCGAAGACGAATTACAGACTATACTACATGTCTTTGATGAAGCGTATAAAGATTTCGGCTTAAGCATTAATATTAAAAAAACCAAAATATTGTCAAGTAAAAATACCAAGAGTAACATACAAATTCGAGGTGAAACCCTGGAGAATGTTACAAGTTTTCAGTATCTCGGATCTCACCTCAGTGCGTGCAATACACTAGACGACGAAATACACCATCGAATTAAAAGTGCTGCGTCTGCATATGCAAAATTAAAAACTAGAGTATTCCACAACAGAAATTTAACCATATCCACAAAATCCGCAGTCTTCCGCGCTGTGATTATTCCAACCTTGTTATATGGATCGGAAACATGGACACTGTACAAGCGCCATATCCGTAAGCTCGAACAATTCCAGCAGCGTCTAATTCGTTACGTCCTAAAGATTAAATGGACGGATTTTATTACCAATGAAGAAGTTCTCAGACGCTTTGGTGTGGAACGAATAGAGACACTGATATTAACATCGCAATTAAGATGGATAGGTCATGTTGTGCGAATGCAAGATCACCGCTTACCTAAGCGCGTATTCTATGGCGAACTGGTGGAAGGACGTAGGACTCGTGGAAGACCAAAGAAACGCTACAAAGATCATATCGCCACCATGCTTCGGGATGCGAATATCAACAAGGACTGGGAAAATGCTGCGCAAAACCGGCAGGAATGGAAAAAGGTGTCTCAGGAGGTGGTAGAAAATAAACACCACAAGAAAAAGAATAAAGAGAGAAATATGAGCCCGGATCAGCTATTCGAATGTCACCACTGTGGAAAAACGTGTACTGCTAAAATTGGACTAATCAGCCATCTACGAACACATCGCTGAACAAATATATGTGCATCTGGGCTACTCGGATACGAGTTCCAGCTATGATGATGAGTATAGATATGGAGTATATTGAAAATCCTAAAGTTTAAAGTTCGTCCAAGTGACAGATTTAGCGGGTTTTATTTTGATTAACGATTAGAATATCCGAAAATTAAGAAAAACTGGATCATCGCATGCGTATGAAGTTATAATTTCACACCGTCAATAAAGTAATATGTTCGCTGCGAGCTGATTTTAATTTCGATATGTCAGTTGTAGTTTATGATTTGCAACTGCGATAATTATGTGAACGGAGATGAGGATGTCTTTGAGCCCAATCTGATTGAATATCTATTTTTGAGACATTTTTTCGTGCGGACACGTAAGCAACAGACCGCGCTTGTATTACATATATACGCTTCTCTACCTGAACGGAACTGCAAGACTTCCCGAGAATAAGTCGCTGTTGGTCTGCAGTTTTATTCGCAGCAGAGCCGTTCACATGGCGTGTTTCGCGAACGCGCCTCAAACTGCTCAAGATTGAAATCTTGAAAAGCACTCGAGCGCAGTGCCGATCTGTAATTGGCGTAGCGTGATTGCGGCGGAAAGGGAAGGGGGGATGGAGGGTGCAAGTGCAGAAAGTGTAGCGTGAACGAGCTTGAAAAAGAGGAATCGGAGAAGGGCCGCGTGTGTGTGTTGAACTTTTATCGAAGTAGTTGATTTTTGTCAGTTTTGCGATATGAAAGAGCCAGAGATACGTTTAAGACTTGTTTTATTCGGCTACGCACCGAGAGCATTTCAAATCGGGAACTGAAGCGCCCGATTCGGCTGATAATAATAGAATACATTCGGCATGGTGTTAACTCATTATAATGATAATAACGATAATGATAATAATAATAACAGCGATAATAATAATGTTATTAATAATAATGATAACGATAATACAATCGGCTCAACTGGCGCGTATAATGTACGCTTGTGTAAGTGTAACACAATACAGAGAATCGCCGGGAGTCGAACAAAAACATTTTCCGTTTCTGGTAAAGCAGACAATGCGAATGCGGGTGTTCGGAAGCGATAGACTGGAGCCGCATATAGATTTATATAATGAAGTAATATCGTATATATATATACGCGCGCGTGTATCAGTATTTATCGTCGTCATACTGGTAAAGAGAGCATCGCCGTAGCGACATCATTACACACTATGGTTACTCGAGGGTTAGCGAGATATTGAATCTGGCGCGGCATTTGTCGCCAAAAACTGAATCCCCCAGCTATATACCCAAGGGTGTGATCTATATGATTATACACAGATAAAATCGACCATAACATGACCAGTTAAATTTTACGCAACTCGTTCGCCGATCTATAGAGCGGCTCGTTCACATCTGTTCAGTTTGTGAAAGGTTCTCGAACCAGACCGAATTCATTTAATACGATACCTATATATCGCGATAAATCTCTTTCCGTCGCAATAAAAATCTTCTGTTCTGCGCTAACACTTGTTTAACTTATCATCGATGATGGAAACGATGTTCGCCGACAAAAGCTGAATCATTTAACGGCTCTAGTTCGACATTTTCTAATTTACCTAATGCTGAAACGGAAAATCTAAATATTAAAAGTCTGATGTCCTGTTTTTTTTCACATATATATATATATGTCTTTAGGCTGGCGGTCAACCTAAAATCGTGTAACGCAACGCAACGCAAAATGCAACGAAACGCAAAGAAACGCAACGTTCTCTTTATAATTTCGTAAAACATTTTAACATTCCACAGATAATTTCGTAAAACTTTTTTGTTGCTGTTAATTTAAAAATTAACGGTACGTTTTGAGATTTATTCTTTTTTACTTACAAAAACAATTCTACACGCTAGATATTTCCTTTTTGAATATATTAAATCTCAAAGACATATATATGTACTGATATTTCTGAGAGTAATGTGGAAATTTGCCCACTTTTTATTCTCTCGGAAGCCACGAAATCGACATGTTAGATAATCTAAAATCTTTTTCCGAAATGATTCTCCTTTATACATGTGTTCTATTTACAAACCTTTTACGATCTTTCGATTTTTTTTTTTGTTTTTTTGTTTTTTTTTTGTATAAATATGAAAGATAAGCATATATTATAATTTTTGTCATTTTTTTCCAAAAGTTTGTGGAAAAAAATTACGTTTCAAATTTGTTATAATCTACGCCACAAAATATACTGTAAGATAATAGTATTTTATTATAAATTTGCTCGATAAAAATTTCATTAAATTCTTTCGGTGTCTTAATATATTCGTAATTATCTCGCGCAGTTTCTCCCTGCGCAATGTTCCAGAAAGGAATAATAATCCGGCAGTCCTTTTTCATTTTGGTGTCATTAACCATTTCTCCCGGTTCTCCTTATCAGAGGCGACTTCTTATCTTCCGACCGGTAGAGTGGCTCTGCAATTATTCTTCGGCGAAAATAACTGCAGCCGATGCGGTTGATGCTGAATCGAGAAGGTCTCTAATGATTATCCAATAATCGCACTAATTTAATCACGCTACTTTTGTTAAAAACAACAATCTCAGCACAGTTAGACAAGACATGTATGTGTAAACAGGCGGGGGGAAAAATAACAATGAAATAAAAATAGTAGACAAATTCGACTATTCGGAGAGTAATCTCGTTCGGATACGAAAAGACCACAGGAATATGGAAGAATTTTTCGTCTTTAAAAATTACATTGAAAAGTAAAATGCGCGCGAAATTATCGAAGGACTGCGCGTAATGCAGAGGCACGAAAATAGGCTTCGAAGGAAATACAACTTTTCCAAAGAAAGATGTTAATGTAAAAACAAAATAATTAGCGGCTCGGTGAGATGAAGCATTTTAACTGCGCGCAGGATTGATGAAAGATACAAAAATAGGTAAAAGGGTATTAGATAAGAATTAGGCCCCAGAGATAGTACGATGAAAGTATTTGCATAGCGAAATAAGGTTGGGGGACGAAACTGTTAACAAAGGATATGGATAGCAGAACGGATTAAAGAGTCGACGCCTGTCATACCTATGCGACTATAGAAATATGAAAATATTACCACGCATGTTGCAAATAAACGAAAAGATCGGAAGGATAATGTAATCGAATAAAGTTTAAAAAGGCTATCAGAAGCGATTAAAATTTTAAAGGCAGATGGAAACGTTGTGGTAAATATGATGAAGAAATTCAACGTAAAACATAAAACAGAAGGTGGAAAGTTCGTTTAGCATAAAGTGATTCGGGACAGAAGAGGTAAAATACCGCTGGGATTTATTCATCTATCATGGATGGTAATTAGGTGATGAGGAAAGAGTGTGGTAATGTAGACATGAGCTTGTTGGGAGAGGTGAAAGGAAGATTTACGAATAATTAAAAAGAAATAAGGGGGGAGTTTAGGGTACGAGAATATGATTCTCATCCGGATTAGTATTCCTAAATTTATATGAATCTTACATGAACCTTCAGCGCAGTTTTGAAAAATTGAATTAAATAATTGCAGCCAAGGTATCGAAGACAACCATTCTCTCTCTTCTTAAAAGTGTCTTACTCAGAGTGCCGGAGCGTTGACGATCACTATCATTGCAGTGCTTTCTTCTCCGATTTTCTAATCAATTCATTGAGATTCTTGAGTCCAGTCCTTAATATTGTCCAACCATTCCGCTTTTTCTTCTTCTTGGCCCTCTTTTACCTTGAATTTTCCCTTCTATGACCAAACGTAAGACGACCTATTTTCTTTTCCATCTAATTAGGTGTCCAAGATATTGCGTCGTTTAATTGTTTTACATAATGTCCATTCAGTGTTGGCTCGTTTCAGTACTTCTTCGTTTGTCATCTTTGATGTCCATGGTATTTTCAACATTCTTCCAAGTGTCCATATTTCTAGTGCTGTATGTCTATCCGGTTGCTTTTTGTTGCTGCCTCTATCCTATAAAGTAGAATTGAATAGATGTAACATTTGACCATATTTCCCCTGATTGACAAGTTCAGAGTGTCATTAGCAGATTCTTCATATTTGTAAACGCTGTTTTCGCGTAAGCACATCTTTTTTTTACCTCAGAATCAGGATTTAAGGTCTCTGTTATGTAACAGTCTAGATACATGCACCTTTCAACATGCTTCACTTCTTTGCAATTTATCCTCAGTTTTCCGTAAGTATTATTTATTTTACTTATAAACGTCCATTTTGTTTTCGTTTATTTTGGCGTGTTTAGGTTTCAGCGATAGGTCAATATTTATCTGGAAAGTGATCCGAGGAGCAATAAGGGGATACTAGATCTAAGTGTTTTTGTATAACCCATATCTTCGCAGGTTGGACAGTAATTCTGGTAGTGGGTCGCCGAGAAAGTTTGATTTAAGAGGATAATGCTCCAACTTTAGGGGGTGGTTTTGTGTGTGGCTGAAATGATGGTACATATTTCGCAGTATGATATATTTTCGGAATTAGGAAAGTGGAAGGCAACCGGATAGAACGCAAGTTAATAATTCTCGTTTTCCTACTTTGACTTACTCCATGGCGATCGTTTTATCACTCAGAGAAGATATAAATTCCTTTTTTTTCTTAAGTTTATTCAGTAAGAAACAAACATTTGCGAATTTCGATTCATTTGAACTATATATGCAACTTTTGTTCGCCTACTGAACTAGCTAAAAGGGAAAAATTGAATCAAAAAATAAGCGTTCATTATGCTTTTTAGGTAATGATAATAATGTAACTATAAACTAATAAATATGAGTATGATGGAAGCAGTTTAGAATAATCTTTTTCGTGATTAGATTCTATCATAGGTGAAACAATATGCGATTGTGACCAAAGTAAAATTCTTCGAATCTCTTTCTTGATTACATCTCTTTTTTTCTGTGTATCCCTCTATAATTCCTGTAACGTTTGTGATTCAGATTGCATATTTTCGAGCGTTCCCGTCCATCCATTAAACTTTATTTTATTCTCATCCCTTAAATCTTCCCAAAAAACACGGTTGCTCCCTATATTCCTTCTTTAGCTATTCTCTCGGTTGTTCTAAATATTTCCATTAGTTCTAAATGCAATTAAATAAAAATATAGTATCTTTATCTCTTTATCTATCAACTCCATATTGCTCAGCTAATGTTGTTAGCAAACCCGAAAGTAAAAATAAAAATGTTTTCAAAATCAATAGCGTACTTTTTTTTTAAAAAAAAAAACGCCGATAAATAGAAAAATAATAAGAATCAACGAAAACAGAAGGAAATAACATGTATGAAAAAGTACTTGCCCGGCTTAGAATCGGCCATACCCCGCTAACGCATGCGTATATCTTAGAAGATGGTGAACCTCCAATTTGCGAACTCTGTGAGGAAACTAGGACGGTTCATCACCTATTACTAAAATGTAAGAAATATGAAAATTGTAGAGTGCAGAGCGATATACCTACGGATGATTTGAAGGATGTTCTCCGAGATGATATACCTACAACTCGTAAACTACGCTTGTACCTTATTTATACGGATTTAATGCGTTATCTTTAGTTAAGTTAAATTAAGTGGTCATAGCCGAAAGGCAATAAGTACCGCTGTTAAATAAATAAAAAAAAAAGAAGGAAATAAAAATAGCAGGAATGCGAAAGTGGTAATTCATGAACCGTAAAATGAAAATAAAGACGACAAAAAGCACACGAAAACGTGTTACGAATTTATTAGAATATTAGTGATTAAAAATTATATTTGTTAATATCATTGATGTTATCGATACTATGCTAGTTACCCTGATTTTAGCGGAAAAAGATGGAAATGGATGCATTTTGAAAGAAGAAATGAGCCCGGTGCGTCCTCTAAGTTGGCATAGCTGGAAAACTTTAAATCGGCTTCGCTCTGGTTGCGCCAGGACTTCAGTGAACTTAAATGGGGTCTGGCCGAAAATGATAGATGCAAGTGCGGGGAACAGCACATGGGCACTTATTTCAGTGTAGCTTAGTGCTTGTAGCTATTACGGAGAGAGACCTATGGAGTAGGGAGCTAACTGACGAAGCCTTTAAAGATGGTTGATGCATGGACCGATAGCGTATAAATCCGCTGTACATCAGTTTATTTTATATTAGTATCCTCAAGCGTCTCGTTCACAATAATAATAATAATAATAATAATAATAATAATAATAATAATAATAATAATAATAATAATAATAATAATAACCTGATTTTATTATTAATTTATTTTCCAATTTATTAATGTAATGTTCGTTTTCAATAAAAAAAAAATTAAAATTTCTTCGCTGGATTTTTAACGAAACTACATACATTGAAACTGAACGTCGGATTGTAATTATACATTTAAATTTTTATTAATTTATTAAATTGGTAAAAATAGCGTGATATCTATAATACGGGAAATTTAAAGCAATTTTCTTATTTCCTAATTGCGGAGTATTTTGCAGAACAACAATAACGTGAGTTTATTCATTTGTAGTGGAAAGGAATCGTGGTTGTTACATGAGATTTAATACGAGGAAAAAAATTCCCAGCCATTTCGATTTCAAATAGAATAGGAAAAAAGCCTTAATATTCTTAGATGATACTTTTTTTTTTTCGATCAAAAGATCATATGTTTTAATTAGGATCGAATTGGTATGGTTGTTTTTCACGATAAAGTAAAAAAAAAAAAAAACATCACAAACCCCCTGGTTTCTGTTACATTAAGCTATAAGAATTTTTTAGCATGGGCAAGCTAACAAATGGGGTAAATATTTAAAGCAATAAGACAAGCTTAGAGTATTTGCTTTTTTTAATTGTTCAAAATATATGTATATATACAATATATGTTTGTTTTTTTTTTTTATTCTTACAATGTGAAAACAGTATACGTGATATGAACATACATCTAGTCAAAACGAGATGAAGTGTACAACCGAAAAAATAAATGTATTCTTCGTTATTAGCATATATTTTAATACTACAGACACGAAACGTTATCTAAAAAGAAATTAGCTATCAAACAGTTTAAGAAATGTTGATTTAAACTGTTACTTACGCAATTCCGATAACACCCCTGCATCCGTGTTAGTTACATTGTATGACCGAACAAGAATGAAGAATAAACATGAAATTAGAAATATTTCCCGACGAAAGAAAAATATTGGGGAAGATTTATTTTTAGGAGAACCGAAATAAGATGTATCGACTGTTTTGGGCACGATATTATTATTATGAAAAAGTCGACATTTTGTTTACATATAAAATAGTATGTTATTTACATATAATAAACCGGCTCATACAAATTAAACAAGTACTTCCACAAAAAACGCATATTTTTTACAACGTTGATTTATATGGAAGAGCTTGTGCTAGAAAATGAAATAAAATTAAAAAATAAAAAACTACAAAGCGAAAACTTCTGTGGTGTTGGAGCCTTTTTTATTTTTCTAGAAATTAATCACTCTGAATAGACTCCCTTTTCCTTTGGCTCCGTATTTACAGCCGAACTCACGGCTATCCTACTTTCGGTTATTTATGTTTCCTCCTATCGCTATTTCACAAACTATTAGATTATCTCTGATTCCATGGGTGCCCTTCAGTTGTTCTGCTTTTCCCACCTACTCCTGCGCTTTTATCATTGTTCGAATACGCTGTCTCATTCGTGATCTTGTTTCTCTTCATTCAATCCGCGTTGATTTGTTATGCCAGTCATGCAGGCATAGGAGGTAGTGAATTGGCGGATTCTCTGGCTCGAGTCTTCCTAGCTCCTGCTCTAAAATTCCGGGGGCGAATCTCCTACTTCCAAAAAAGCTTAATTTTCCAAATATTAGTCTGACATCTATGCTTTGTTCTTTTCTAATAATCTATACTAGTTGAATGTTCAACCTACGCTTCCTTCCAACCCGTCGTTATTTCCACTTATTTCGGCGTTCTCCCATCGTTTCTAATATTCGCTTACGTCTTAACCATTCACTGTTTCTCGTTTTTGTTTTTCCCCTAATATCTTCTCCATTTTTTCTTCTTCACCCGAACTCATTGAGGCTTTCTGTGATTTCAACCATATTCTTTTTAAGCATCCGTCCATCTCATCTGAACATCTATTGTTCACTCTTAATTCTTGGTACTATCCCTGTTCCTTACGTGCTTCGTATATCTTGTCATTCCCTTCTTTGTCCATCATTCTTTTCCTTAGTTTATAATATCTATCTCTGGTCGAATTGTGCTATTTAATTATTGATTATGATTCTTTCCACTCCGCATTGCTTCTGAGCATAGGATCTTTGTTATCGCGCCCTTGAAAAAAAATGAAAAATAAAATAAAATAATGAACAACGCTTTTCTTAATTTTCCTTTAATTTCCATTTTATTTTTCTAGTTCGAAAACAGTCATTGAAAAATACGGATATACGAAAGTATTAAACTTACAACTGAGAAGAAGATAGCGGTGAATTTTTGTGAGATTTTATTGATCCATTTTTACGCTTATTATGGGGGGGGGCGAAAATATACGTAGATATGTGTATATATTTATTTATATATGAATATATATTTATTTATATATGTATGTATATATGTATGTATATATACATATATATAGTCACGTTTACTGTGCCAAAATATAATATGTATATATGTACATATATATAATTTGGTAATCTACTCGTTCCTTTTTTAGCTCTTGAAGTGAAAATTTCAATTTTCCACTTCGCTAAACCGGCCGACCTTTTTTTATTACCTTTTATATTGAAACTATATTTTTTAATATTTTTCAGTAATAATAAGTAGAAATTTAATAGACGGCTCCGCGAGTAGTAAGCAAATCGTGCCTGCTTTAAATTTGAAGCAGTACCATTTTCTTCCTAAACATAGCTGACGATATATCGCCTCAGTCTATTTTCCATTCGAGGATGAGTGATATTCATTTTTTAAAGATTGAAGGATATTTCAGTAGATGTAAAAGTACTTTCAATGAAAAAAATTAGTCCATTCTGTTGACCGAAAAAAAAAAAAGGCGTATCATTACTAAACCGGAAGATGATATTTTATATATTAAAAATTAAATTTTTAACTCTCTATCAGTCTTCTACACGAATGCTGCGTTTAAATTCTGAAATGTTTTGAACTGGGTCACTTTTAAGAGAACGATTGGAAACAGTTATTTAACATATTTAATTTATTTAATAAAACATATAAAATACTCAAAAAGCAGAAACACAATTTATTAATTTTAATTAATTATTTTTCTTTTTTGTATATTTTGTATGTTTTATGTTTTATATTTATATTATATCAGTGGTGGACCCGTGAGGGGGAATAGGGTAAATTTCTCTCACCAAAGAACCAAAACCTCGATGGAAAAATTTGTTACAACAAAGAAACTTAATTTATACTATAAAAATTTTGTATAAATGTTATACCTGTTGGATTTAATTATAACTAATATTTAATACTGTTTTCCAGAGAACTATTAATGTTACGTTTTTATTCTGTTCGAAACGCAACTGTCGTCTATCATTTATCTCTTTTCATTTTAATTTTTATTTTGCAAATGTATTATAAATGAAAATAGTTCAGTTTGAAATATGTATATTTAAACTTTCTCACGGACAAAGAATTCAGATCGAATACTAATAGAAATAAAAAATAAGCGAAATCTAACAAAAATACCATCGTTTTGTTATTTTCAGTAATTTACTATTCAAGTTCTAAACTACCATTTTAGATACAATTTTATAATTTTTTTTATTTTTCACCTAAAAAAAATAAAAATTTTCAATTAAATTGTAATAATTCATGTAGTTTTAAAACTTCTAAAGAGGTCCCTATTTGATTTTATTTATGAAACTAGGTGTTTTTCAAATCTACTGCCTACCGTATAAGATATTATACGTAATTACTTAATTTCCCTCCCTAATATGTCTCTCTGAATCCACCCCTATATACATATATATATATATATATATATATATATATATATATATATATATAAGAATAGATAATTACTCGCGTTTTTTTATTTTATTTTATTTAATATAATTATTAACTCAATCTTAGTTTTATCTTAAATTCGCGTGTTATTTGGCAATTTAAATAAAAATATCGGCAAAAAGTATTACAGCATGTATGTAAATAAATGAAAATATACAAATACTAATAGTGATGGGTAAGTTCGTTAGGTTTTCGACTTATACATAATCGGACTCATATGAATCCGGTGTTCACACTGAAAAATTGGAAATAGTTTGCGCAGTGACCGCAGTATGTCTTAGGTTGGATTGCGCATGTTAGAAAGAGAGAAGGAAATTGTAAAATATATAGCTAATGTCGGAGTATTGACAAACGCTGAAAAGAGACGATAAAGTTTCTTTCCGATTATCCTGATTTTTAATCATTTTTCACTTTTTTAGCTGATCTGGCACATTTCTACTCTCAGATATTCATTATGAAACTCGAAAAGAAACGACATCTCTGTTTAAGATCTCCACTACTTTAGCTTACATAGCGGAATCGTGTGAACCTGCGAATCTGTATAACTTTCATCGATTCAGTATTTGCTGGATCGAAGTTGTGGATACGTGCCTGGAACTATAACCCGAGTTTTTTTTAAAAATAAGTTGTGGGTCTCACATGGTTAATCTTATTATCCTTTATTCAAATTGAACACATTACAAATTTCGTCATGCTTATTATATAATAAATCGTAATAGTAATAAACCTAAAATTTAATATATGTCTAAGTAAATATATATATATATATATAAAATCGTGCGCATACATGCATAGATAGGCATCTATACACAAATACATAAAGATAGCTTATATGTTCAATTCGTATACATGATCTTCTGTATATTTAGCAGAAAAATGACGAAAAAGGAACAAAGTTACACACCATCAACTGCGTGCGCCGTTGGATGCGATATCCTTCCGGAGGACAGTACATCGCTACTATCTAATCACTTAAAACCGCCTTTGCAAATGATCACCGGTAACATTTTTAAATGCGCCCCGAAAAAGGTAATAATCGGATACATGAGAATTTCGCCCTCGAAATCTTAGCTCGATCGTAGAAAAATAACGTCTTTAACACCGGTTACAAGCTTTACGTGTGATTAATTTTAAATATCGGATTTTTAATACGAGCGCAGTTCTATAAAATAGCATTACATAATATACAGGTGAAGAATATTTGCGCAATATTTGTTGCTCTGCGGGACATCCGCAACTTATTTCAAAGGTAAAATAAAAAAGAAAAAAAAAGGTAAAAAAATGAATGGCTTGTCGCTCAAAATCCGTACAGGGCCCTTTTAAATTCAGTGTCCTTTGAGCCAATCCGCAAACTGTTCTTGAAATATTGGAAAAGAAACACTTCTTATTCGATATTGGGACATTCCGGGACGACCAGTCGCGCTTAACCTTGTCACATCCGAAGGCAACGCGAAAAGGTAACGCGAAGGGGGGGGGGACAATTCGTTGCATTCAGCTAGATAAATTACGGTCGCTAATTTTATTTCACTGAAACCGTCGTCGCATATCGTAGACGGATGACGAATTTGATGAAACGCAGAGGAAAAACAAAATTGGCTGAAAAAATTTCGGATTTCGTGTTTTATTTTGAAGATGGTTTTGGGTATAGATGTAAATAAATGTGCTTACGTACTCGGCTTGAACTGACGGCGATTTAATTAACTTTTTTTTCGTCGCATTTTTCCGAGAGGACCAGCGCACACAGTGACAGTCGCAATAAAGAGACCCAGGCGAGTGTTGCCTTTGGCCGGAAGAGCGGGGGGATAGAAGAGAAGCGAAAAGCGGGCGATATGTAAATGCGACCGAGTAACTCCTGGGACAGAATTCGAATTAACAAGAGACTAGGTTATGTGTTCTAATAAGGAGCAGCGAGCTGCTCCCTGAATGGTGTTTGCTCAAAGTGCGCGCGGAGATTCGGCCGCTTTTGCCAGATTACCTTATCATAGTTAGTTGATCTTTTCATTTGTCGTCCAAATATACGCAATATGTATGACGAGGGTTAGCGACAGACTGGGTTCTCGTTCGGTCTCTGAAGAACGAAAAGTCGCCTCATCCTGCATATACACGCGCGTACATACGGAAAACACAGAAGCTATACACTACTCCGTTAATCCATTTAACACCATCCTCTCCTTATTGTACTTTAATACGGAAAGATTTCCGATTGCCTGTCTCTCTCTCTCTCTCTCTCTCTCTCTCTTTCGCCCGTCGGCAGCTCAGTTTTCCGACTAGCCTCTTTTTCTATACAGCCGGAATATAAACAGATTATTACACGCCAGGCACCCTTTCTTTCTCCGATTCCATTCCACACATATAACTCCTCCTGAATACGACGATCCTCTCCTCTTTGCTTTTTTATAAATGATCTTTTTCTGCGCCTATGCATCTCCGGCCTACACCGCTCCTCGGCGAATATTTTAATTTACATATTGCGGCGCGCAAAAAAGCAAGTCCGCAATATACACGCTGATTATAACGCGAGCATTTCTGCAACGAGACAGCGGACTTTCACGAAATTCACGAAATTCACGAAATTCACGAAAAAGGGAAAAGAAAAAAAGCGGATGTTACCAAAAATGCGTGGGAGATAATCAACCGTACCGCTTCTGTTGCTGGAAGATAGCGCACGGTTCAAGGTGTGAATTCTAGAGATTTTTTTATTCGGAGGCACGTGTGTAAAAACGAAAATCAGATTGCAATGTCGAGTCTTTTAACTTTTATTCGAAAACTACGAGTATTTTATTTCCACATGTTGATTACTTGTAATTTCACAGCGAGCTTGTTGTAATACACGAACAATTTCTTTTTTCAATATACCTACTAGCATGACGATATTAGCTTACCTTCAAGAGAGACGTCTTACAGGTACGGAATTGCCGTATTTCAATTATTTCGAGCCATCTGAAAAAGTTTAAATCTTTCAATTTTTTAGCGTTAAAGCTAATGATTTTTTTTTCCACAAATGTACGGAATTTAAAAAATAAAACATATTTCCGAATTCCCCGGGACACTATTGTCTAAACTAGCGATATATTTTAAAACCAGTCAATCCCCTCCGCCGGTTACCTGTCGGTCTAACGCATTTTGATAAGAACAGATCATTCAAAAAATATTTTACGTTCTCTATCCTACTAGGCTTGGTTTTTTATTAAATGAAACTATCTATTTCTTATTGTTTATTATGTTTGATTTCCTCCGGTACACTTTATAAATGTTTTTAATTAATAATCTTAATTACAGTTACACAGTTACGGTATTCCATTACACACGAAATTAAAATCACTATTACATACAACGTCATTTATTGTACCTTTTTTAAATAAAATCAAAATCAAAACAAAGTAATTCATAAATATATATATAAATAAACTTGTGGTCGGACAAGTTTATTTATATATATATTTATGAATTACTTTGTTTTGATTTTGATTTTATTTAAAAAAGGTACAATAAATGACGTTGTGTATTTTATGTAATAGTGATTTTAATTTCGTGTGTAATGGAATACCGTAACTGTGTAACTGTAATTAAGATTATTAATTAAAAACATTTATAAAGTGCTTATTGTTTAAATATTGCTAAACACAAAGCATCGCAGAAAAATGTTAAATTGTATCACTAAAGCTGACGTATCTGTCGGATGAGCATTCATGGTGAATTATATTTTCTGCGACAAATTGCCTTTTGTAATATTTAAATAACAAAAGAGCGATTTAGAAAAAAAAAACCTACTTATTATCATTTAATTAAAACAATCCGATCAAATAATTCGCATCGTTCGAATTATTCCGAAAAATGAAATTCTCGTTTGAATCAGCTAGCAACTAACACGTAGAATTTGTTCGGTTTTTTTGCTTTTTTTTTTTTTGTTTTTTTCCCACATTTGACAGCTTTATCTATCATCTAAGCAATATTTTATACGCATGTATTCAAATTGAATAGCGTTTTCTTTTTTAAATATCCTAGAACATTTAAAATCCTAAAACATTATTATCGACACATCGGAGATTCTGCAATTCATGAAGCGTTGTTACAGAAAAAAAAGGGTAGGCATAGTAGAAATAATAATTATTCTAATTCGTATTCAGGATTACGAAAAATTTATAATCGCACGGCAAATTTTATCGGATATTATTTATTATCGCTCTTTTTGTGGGCAGGACAACAACAATATTTAATTTTAACGAGGCAAAAAGAAATTGCGTAAATTGGTAAGATTTGTCTTTTACGAATGCAACAATTAAAACTATTATTCGGTATTCAGATCTATGTTAAAATTTATTCGCGGACGATGTTATAAAAATTCGAGTAATTTCAGTAAAAAAAAAATGCTCTAATATTTAATGGAAAATTTTATACATCCACAGGTGGTACCGTACGAATGAGGACGACTCACCTGACTATTAGTGACTATAGCCCACATGAGGATTTCGTTTGGACTATTTTCAAAGTCTAATAATAATACGGGCTCTGTGCGCGGACTATATGTAAAACTATACTTTCGGACTGTAAGATAAATCGGAAAGAGATAAACTCTACGATGAAATCGTTAAGAATACGATTCCAGTCGACGGTACGCTCAGTAAAACGACAACAGCCGCGTTATATAATTATATTAAAATAATATAGAAATATAAAAGAAGCGAAATTTTAAAATTTCATTATTAAGGTAAACCAACATTTACAGGCTGAAAAAAATATACATTTTTATTATAAAGTTAAATGCAACACTGTCGGCACTATAATATATGTAAAAAAGTAATCAATTTTCAATATTATGCCGAACATAAATTAAATTATCATATAAGAAATATGCGAAAAATATTAAAAATTATTCAAAAACATTAAAAAACATCGACACTATAGTTTCGGACGTTCGTCGGAATTAGTCGATCTTTTTTAATGTTTTTTAATGTTTTTTAATAATTGTAATATTTTTTGCATATTTCTTATATGATAATTTAATTTATGTTCGGCATAATATTGGGAATTGATTACTTTTTTAAATATATAGATATATATATATATATATGCATCATGTAACGAACTTAGCTTTTGAGCTTAAATATTTTTTTATTGATTTTTCGTCTTGAAAAATGATTTCTTTTTTGTAAAAATTGTAAAAAACCCGCAAAAAAAGTGAATAATTTGTAAGAACGGAACAGATTTAACACCATTACTACAAGAGATTTCGCCTAATAGACTTTTTTGGCCTATGCGGACTATCAAGTGGAATGGAAGGTGAAAGAGAAAAATCAGAGAATCTGTTAGAAAAAGGACAACTCAGCTTGTGTACAAAAAAAAAAAAAAAAAATAAATCAATTAAAGCGAATAATTATCGATAGAGAATGCAAAAGAAAATGAGCATTTTTTAAAACAAATGCGTATCTACGAAAAGCCGGTGATAATTAATAGTGGAAATTTTATGCAGATGACGAATTTAGAAAATGAATAAAAATCGCTTTAAAAACAACACTGAAGAAAAAAAAATTTCTGACTAAAGTTAGAATTTTAAATTTGTCGAGGTTTGCCAGGTGACATTTATATGGGTTCCCGGTGGGCACTCTAGGGAATATCAGGGAATGAACAGGCGAACATAATGGGGCTCAGTCAGCACTATGAGCTCCGCGGGATATTCACCTCCTCCTTCATCCATGGCACAATTCTTTTTAGCGAAAAGCGAACAAGAATGGAAGGAACAACGGACCGCTTGTCAGACTTTTTTGTGTTCCAAGTTAACGACCGAGCCATGGTGGTCCCAATGAATTGTTCCCACAGAGACATAAGTGTAATCGGCCGACTGCGGACAGGTCATACCGAAATCTCGCACGACCATCTTCTAAGTGGTTCATCATTTTCTCCAACGCAGTGCCCTTTCTGTATGGGAAGTTTCATCCCAACCGTCCAGCACATATTAACAGAGTGCACAGTATTCGTATCAGCACGGACACTCCTATCCTTTTAAAACACTCCTCGATATGCTATCAAACTTCCAAAGTCAGAAACATACTCAATCATTAATTTTCTTCAAATAAACAGAATAGCTAATGTAGTCGCAAACCCAGCTCCGTGTGTCGTGATAGTCGCAACAGTTAAATACGGCAGACTGTAGCTTAGGGGATTAAACACAAAAAACAAAAAACACCAGGGTAATGTTAATATTCTTATATCGCTTACTCACCGTAAAAATGGTTACTACAATCCTGATTGTCCAGTCTGAATGAGAGCTATATTCAAAATCGTTCATCGGCTAATAAGAAGTTTTTACGTATTTGTATCCAAATTTCTGTATATATATATGTATCGATTTTTTCTTGTGCAGCGATCAGTACATACGTTCTTACTGCACATGTATATATGTCTATATAGAGCGAAGTTTTTGCAATTAATAAATTCGTTTATAGACATTCATTTCCTCTTCATCGTTAATTAACGAAACAGATAATGTATGAACGTTGTACCGGAAAATCAATTGATAATGTATTTACAAGTTCATAACTGCCATGAACTCATAGATGGGCTAATCTTATTGCGCTTCTTACATCCTGCCCTTTTTTTCCTTTCCTATCTCATTATCCCTGTCATTATTCCTTCTCATATTACGAATATCTGAACGATTGAACTAACGATGTTTTGTTTTTTTTTTATGTATTTAAATTGTTTCTAAGGATATCCTCGGTTGACATAATCACAAAAAAAAATATTAACAAATAAATAAATAAATAAATAAATAAATAAACAAAAAAAAAAAGGCAATAATATCTAAATAATTTGAGGATAATGAGAAAACTGAACCCATTTTCATACTAAAAAAAAAAAAAATACGAAAGTTACAATGACAGAAGACATATCTATACAGCAGTACACAGTGACACTGTCCAAGTGGATGGTGTACGCGTAATAATGTTGCGAGATATTGAAGAACATTAGATTTTTATTTTTAACCACTTATTTGCTTAAAATCCGATGAATCGAGCGTTTTTTTTGTTTTTTTTTTGGGGTCCTCACTTCGGGTAATACCAATGAGGCAAATGTATTTGCATTAGAGTAGTACAAATTTGTATGATGGTGAGGTTGAAACGACCCATCCAATATGAAGTGTTTGGTGTCAGATCATCATTAACATTGATTGCGGTTAATTAATACAAGTGTATATATTGCTTATGGAAATTAATTTCTGTATTCGTGAAATCGTTAAACATTTGAAAATTCTTAGTTACTAAATCTTCTGCGGGGAGCACTGAAAATGGAAATCAGTGTGCTATTACACCCAGCACTAAGATATGAGCAATCGTATCTCGGAAAAATGACATTCAATATGACTAGGCGAACCAGCACAATTTGAAATCGGTGTAGATAGCCTTTAAAATTTCAGTGACCAGTGAAGAATTGTACACGTTAAAAAAATTTCCGGTATGTAATTTATATTGTTCATTCTACTTAATTAATGTTAGGGAAGAAAGTGTAAATTATAACACACTGTTATTACAATTATCTCACATGGTCTGATATCGACTTAAGGTAATAGTCATGTAATAATCTTTTAAACTGCGCTTTACGTTAAAAAGGGGTTCTATTCTCATAGGTAAATTGACCATTTTCGTAATAGGCATTATTGAAGTTAAGCGAACAGGTAGTAATATTTAATGCAAAATAAATTTATGTGTTTACTAATTTGAAACTGCAGTGGCATAATTCCCCAGCTGTAACCACTGACACGCTAAATAACTTACTGTTTTATATGATTTAATTTAATGGCTCTAGTATATTCTTTGATAACTTGTTAACATTTTTTGAAATCTTTTAAGTTTAATCATATCTGCGTAGATTATGCTACTGTATAGTAGGTTTGGTAAAATGACTGCCTTATATAAAATAATCCCTTTTGTATAATTTACTTTGTTGTTATCATTATTATAAAGTTTATTAAAGATAAACAAAAATTTAGTTAACTTATTTTTAATACTATTAAAATGATTGTAAAATTTCAAGTTATCATCAATTAAAATACTTAGGGTATTTAGTATTTGATACTTCATTTATATTTAACCCATGCTGTGTTAAATTTAATTGTCTATTACGAATTCTAGAATTAAATAGCATGTAGTTTGTTTTTGATACGTTAATTTTTAGTCCATGTTCATTTAGTAATTTTTCAATAGTACTATATATATATTATATATTTTATTTTTTTTTATTTTTTTTATTTTTATTTTTTTTTATGGCCTGGCGGCTAAGTAGCTTACCATTTGGCCACTTCCATATCAAAATAAGTTTAAATTATTCCACTTCTCTTCTCTTCTCCTCTTCTTTTTCTCTCTTTTTTTTTCTTTTCTTTTTTTTTCTCTTTTTCTTTTCTTTTTTTTTCTCTTTTTCTTTTCTTTTTTTCCCTTTTTTTTTCTTTTTTTTTCTTTTTTTTTTTTATATGAATAAAGAAAAACGTATTGGAAAAATGAGCAAATGAAAATCTAATGACAAGGACAATTCACCAGCCATCTATCCGGACCAACTGAGCAAGATAAATATATTTTTTTTGAATTTCCGGACAACTATGGCCGTAAATGAATTAACATTACCCACAGCCTGTCTGACTGGAATCATTTGGACAATAACCTGACTGTTCTGGTCAGTACCCGGGAACTTGAAATTCCAGATTCAACTGAACAGCCATAATATTTTGCTCGTTAGATTAAGATGGTACAAATTGCACTATATCTTCGTGGTCGGCGATGATCATATCTTCTGGTTGAATTCAATTAATATAGGACGCACTTGACAGAACTATTATTATAAATACTTGTGAATAGTAAGGATAAACAAACTCCGGGAGCGAAGGAAAAATAAATAAATAAATAAAAAATAGAAAAATAAAAAATAAAAAAATAAAAAAAATAAAATAGTCCTCCATACAAATAAATTAAATAACAATCTTGTTTTGAAAAATAAACTTAAAAATCAAAAATTGAGCCTTCTCTCCGCATCCTAGCAAATGAGGCAAGGAATACGGTGGATACCTTCCGAGGGATATCAATTTATTAAAAAAAGTATGTCTACTGCCTTCAAATTTCTCGCAATTAAACAAAAGATGATTTATGTCCTCCAAAAAGTTAACAGACGAATGGTTATTGCATTGTCGCTGGTTATCAGCATGCATAAAATTATGTGACACACGAGAATGCCCCATACGCAGTCTACACAATATAGTAACATATCTGCGGAGGAGATGAGGAGGCATTGAAATTGACACGTGGAGATACCATGGGTGTGTCGGAATAAAAGGTTGAACGATATTAAAGTATGAACCCTTCCTGGCCAATCGCCAATGCTTATTCCAGGATGTATAATGATTGCGGTTAATTACAGAATTTAAATCACCAGCTGGAATAAAAGGAAATTCAATGCCCATTGAAGGCGCATCCTTGGCGGCCCTATCGGCCACCTCATTTAGTTCTATCCCCGCATGACTTGGAACCCAACAAAACTCCACAACACCGCCCTGTAAAATGATAATCGAACATTTCTCTCTTATCTCCCAAACAGTGGGATGATAGTTGGGTTTAAAGAGGCAATTTTGTAGCGCTAAAAGGGAGCTAAGGCTGTCGCTGCATATAACATATGTGCCCCTGCTACCAAGTACATTAAGTATATAGTCGCAGGCCTTGGAAATTGCCAACAGCTCGGCTGAGAAGATAGATGCCAAAGGTGGGAGTTTGAATTTTTGTACAGTAACTTCGTCAACAACAAAGGCAGCACCAACAGGATCGGAATTCCGTCCGGATTTGGAGCCATCAGTGAAGATTTTGGAATATCCAGAAAATGCTGTCTCTAATGCGGTAGTAAGATCTGCTTCCCGACCGAGAAGAGTATTCTGATTGTGTCTAATATTGTCAAATAATGTTGTATTAATGTTTAAGTTAATAAGGTTAATTTCGTATGGAATTCTGAAATATTTAGATGGATATTTAGGAATTAGGGCCGGACAATATTTATAGTATTGAGGAATTCTGGCTGATAATAACGGTAGTTTAGAGGAAAGAAATCTCCAGTTATTACTAATACTATAAGTAATATTAAGCAGATGCGGATAACTATAATTACAGTACTTTAATAAAAATCTATCCGCCAACATATTTCTTCTTAACTGTAGTGGGGCAATCTTCGTCTCCGCTTCAAGACCCGCTACTGGAGCGGATCGAACATTTCCTGTTATAAGTCTAAGTCCGATATTCTGTAGAGTATCTAGTTTCCTAAGGTTCGATTTGGAGGCTGAGCCATAAAATATCGAGCCGTAATCAATTCTGGAAAGTATCAGTGATTTATATAACAAGGCTATAATTACAGGGTCGGATCCCCATGAAGCGTTTCCAATAGCCTTCAGGGGGTTCAGTGTTTTCAAGATTTGACTTTGAAGTATTTGGATGTGACGAGCCCAAGTAAGCCTTGAATCCAAATACAATCCCAAGTACTTCACATAAGATTTATGCGCGATATTAATCCCATTTATTTTTATCTTAATACATTCTGCGTTGTAGGGTCTTAATGTGAATATCACAACAGTGGACTTAGCAGGGGAAATTTCCAGTTTAATTTCCTGAAAGAATTTGCCACATAAGTAGACTGACTGATTGCTCTCTACTGTACATTCCTTTATCTCTTTATTTCTATTCAGTATGATAAAATCATCAGCATAGGAGAAAATTTGTGAGTTATGTGGCAACCGTATGCTGAAGACTGAATGTACATAGATATTAAACAAAACCGGGCTTAAAATTGATCCCTGTGCCAAACCCGTGTAAGCAACTCTACCAACCATTTCCTTGGTGACCGGGTTCAAAAATTTAAGTTTTCTGTTGAGAAACAAGTTGCTGATGTACTTAGCCAAGACTGTTGGAACTCCTATACTTACTAGCTGCTGATGTAATGTCAGAATACTAACATTATCAAATGCCCCCTTGATATCCAGAAAAATGGCCGAAAGGAATTCCTTTCTCAAAAAAGAAGCATAGATTTCGTTCACTAAATGAGCAGTGCAATCTAACGTTCCAAGGCCCGGTCTAAATCCGAACATTCCGGCTGGGAAGATTTTTTTATTCTCTATCCACCAAACAAGCCTATTATTAATGACTATTTCGAATGTTTTTCTAACACAAGAAGCCAGTGAGATCGGTCTGTAAGACGTAGCTTCTAACGGAGATTTACCGGATTTTAAAATAGGAATTATTATGAATTGTGTCCATTCAAGAGGAGTGACTGAGTTGAATAACAATTCATTAAATATGTGTACCAGAACGCTTTTCGCCTTGTTCCCTAAATTTTTCAGAATCGAATAAGTAATACCGTCTATCCCCGGCGAAGAATCTTTACCTTTATTCTTTAATGCCAATCCTAGTTCCTCGACTGATATGGGATTGGACAGAATATGAGATTGTTGATAATTGTTTTCAAGCTCGATTCCATATACTTCCGAGATGCAAGGAACATAACACGGGGCTACAGAGCAAGTAAACTGGTCGAACCAACAATCACTTTTTAGAGATGTGGAGTGGAAATTCTTATTCTTGAATCGTTTAGCTAAAGACCAGATAACTTTGAGCGGAGTGTTTCGATTAAACGATGAGCAAAATCTCCTCCAAGAGGCTCTTTTGGTGCTTTTGAGAAGTCTACGTGTTTCCGCATTAATCCTTTTATATTCAAGGTAAGCTTGCATCGTACCACTTCTTCGAAAAACGTTTAGTGCCTGATTCCGTTCTTTGATCCTTTCCCCGCATTCCCTGTTCCACCAGGGAGAAGCCGGTTTGTTACCTAAATATGGAGATGGTTTCGGAAAAGATTGATCCAAGGCAGAGCTTAACATTTTTAGAAAAAGATTATACTGTCCCAATGGGGTAGTTTCCATCTGGATTTTACCTACCTCCTGTTCCATAATATTTCTAAATTTTCCCCAATCGCCATCTAAGAGTTTCCAGCGCTTCCTTTGGTCGACTTCCTTGATTTCAGGGAATGATGAAGGATTTCTATGTGTGTTATTGATTTCAAATAATATGGGAAGATGGTCGCTACCAAGAGAATCGGGAAATACTGACCATGAACAATCGAGATAAATATCGGGCGACACCATCGTCAAATCAACCGGATTCATAAACCGAGATGGATGAGGAATTTTAGTCGGTGTACCGTCATTTAAAAGGCACAGATTAGATTCAGAGAGAATTTCTATGACTGCTGCTCCCTTACTATCATTGCAATTGCAGCCCCACATCCTATTCAAAGCATTAAAATCTCCACTGAAAATTATAGGCCACGAACTTAAACTGGCAAGAGTAGCTGAAACAGATGTTGGATTGATAAGATGTCCCGGGGGAGAATAATATGATATAAAATAAAATGAAGAATTACAAACATTTACCCTGATGGAAACTGCATTAGATTCCGAATTGTTACTAAATGATTTTAAATTAGTTTGAATCAGATCATGATCAATGTCATTTCTCACTAGTATGGCGACGCCGCCGTACCCGTCGGCTCTGTCATCACGATAACAGCTGTAATTTCTTAAGTGGAACTGTTTATCGGGGGATAACCAAGTTTCACATAATAATATTATATCAAAGTTATTATTAAATACAAAAACCTCAAACTCGCACAAATTACACAAGATGCTACGGGCATTCCATTGAACTACCCTAAGCAATGTGGAATAAGGAAGAATAAAAATAGAATAGAATTAAAAAAGGTTAGGTTCGAGGCTGATTAGTGTATACAATTACCATAAGTAGCTATTTTACTAAACTTAAATGAATATCCCAGTTATTTTATCTTGTAGGAAAAAATCTATTTAAATAATACTAATTAATTATGGTATAATACTGTGAATGAACGGAATTTAAAATTATTATAATTTAAAATTAGCCGTATTATCACGATAATTATGAATGTTTATTATATAACTAATGGAAAAATAGAATAAAATAAAATAAAATTCCCATTATACAATATTAACGGTATATAATATTTACTTTTTATTAGAGATCATAGGATTTTTCCGAATACTCTGTTTATTACCCTTCGGGTCTACGATATTGCTTTTAATCGAACTAGTTTTAGATCCAGACGGACCTGGTTTGATCGTTTTATCTAGATCAGATTTCTCCATTATTTTAACAGTTTGGCTTTTCGGAATTGTTACCCTTGCCGTATTCGTTCTTTTCGTTGCTTTCCCGTCTTCATCAGAAGAGAAGAATGAAACAGACCGTTTTAAATTTGAGTCTACTAATTGATTGGAATCGTGAAATCCTGTGCGTTTAGAAATCGGTTTTGGCTTAAAGACAGGGACGCCTGCTGGATGATCCTGTGTAGGCTGATCATGAACAAGAGCGGGGAAGCTGTCATCATGCGGCAGCAATGAAAATCTATTATAACTTAATTTATTAGAATAAAGATGTTGCTGTTTATACGTTTGGGGTATTTCAATAGCTGCTTCATGATAACCTAGATTGTGATTGGCCATTAATTCGTTAATTAAAGATTGTCGCTTTTTTTCGGGGCAATTATTATCCGACGATTTGTGACTACTTCTGCAATGAACGCATGATACAAATTCATTTTTGCACGTATCTGCCGTATGATCATTCTCACCGCATTTATCACATCTGGCACTTCCTTTACATTGATTTGCCACGTGACCATATCGTAGACAACGGAAACATTGCCGAATTCTTCTGACGAAAGGGTCACACTGAAATCTAACGTGCCAAAGAAACACATAAGAAGGGAGGTTTTGTCCTTCGAAGGAAACAAGTACAGAGGTACTGGGGACATAACTTATCTCACCTTTAGAGAAGCATTTTCTATTTAAACGTTTGATATTATTAACAATGAACGGATCGCAATTTATCATTTCGATCAGCTGGTCTTCAGAATAATCTAAATCTACACCCTTAATAACGCCCACCCGTGAGATGAGATACGAGGGGATATATGCCTTGTATCCATTATTTATAAAGAGAGAGCTATTCACCATTTCATTAGCTGTGATATAAGAAGAGAGTTGTACTATTACTCTATTACGGCTTACTTTTTTTATTTCGATTATGTTTTTATAAAAAGGCTGTTTTCTTATTAATTCAGCTATTTTTAATGCACTAATCGATGTTCTCACGTTACTATCCGAATTTATTTTTTCTATAAAAACTTTATAATTGTCATTACTGAAATTGCTCGGGGAATAATTATTTTTATTTTCTGAGAAAACTGCTGCTCTTGTTTCAGCGTTAGAATTATCATTAACGTTATTTTTGTCTTTATCGGGATTGCTAGAGTTAGAACTATCACAGCTGTTAGAATTGTTACCTGTTTCGAAAATTGAATTAGCAATAGAAACATCTTTGTTTGTTATATCAGGCTTATCAGTATAATTACGATTACTCGAGATAACAGAGAAACTTGAATTATCATCTATGACCATTATATCATCCGGCGGCCGGTCTGTACCGGCCCCCTCCTCAGACATCGTTAAGATAAAATAAACAATATATCGGTGTTATACCAGGCACCGGGATTAAATTTGAAAGTTGAGTGTGTGTGTATGCGTGTGAAGATGCGTGTAAATGTAAATGTAGTTCCGTATGTGTAGGCTTAAGTTAAATACTTTAGGAATTATTCGAAGACAACGAACAACGCACTAAACGAACGCGACCAAACACCTCCGAATTACTCACGTTATTCACGATATTTTATTACTTAGAGTGTGTTCAGACCTATCTCCTATAACAACTGCAATAATCATCCACGAACATTATTAGTTTACAGTGTCGAGGCCAAGCTATTTCAAAATGAGAACTTTTGAAAAATATTTTTAAATTACATTTCATACATCATAAATAGAGTAATTCTGAAGTTTTATTAATTTACTGTAATTAGCAGTTGAGATAATAGGGGTGATCTATAAATAGATCGCTGGGCGCTACTGGTAATAAAAAAGCAAATAACTTTCCTCCGAATTTATATTTTAAAAATAGCGAATTTAGTAAAAAAAAAAATTAAATTTTTGTAAAATTAAAAACAACTAAAGAGATTTCAAACAAAAAATCTTATTTTACTGATCTAAACATACATATGTAGTTACATTTTTATAGAGAAAATTTGCAATAATTGAGTGTGATATAACGGAAAACATTTCACACAAAGCGTTACATTGCATTTTGTACAAAACGTAAGAGGTCTTCCCTTACATTTCTGAAATTGGCATCTTCTTTGGTTTTATCTTTTACCTATGGTCTTTTCTATCCAAATGCACAGAGTCTGCCACTTTGGATCTAGATGACATCATCGGAGGTCTTCTAATGCTTTTTGTAGAATGTGTTCTTCGTTTGAGGTACGCAACAGCAATATATGTATCTTCGAATGTTTTTTATACTTTTCTTTTCGCAATTTGTTAAACTGAACCGAATATAAGTATTTACGACAGCCATGTCAATAACTCTTGTAAAGATTGGCTAGTACCATTTTTTGCCACGGATTTGAATTGTACGTTTTTCTAAGAGCCAGTCATGCTGGTCAACACCGCCCACATTTTCATTATACTGAGGCGATAGTACTAGGTTGCAAAATTTGGGATTTTTCTTTCAAACCTTTTTGATCCTTTGAAACTTGGGTTAGAGGCTCTATATAATCAAAGTTTGTTGCTGCTGTTACACACTTATTATCCTTCCATTTAGCCATAGTTATTTCGTTCTTTTCGTCGAAACAGTAAGGGAAAGAAACGATATTACTTACCACTAACGCCCAGCGATCTATTTATAGATCAGCATGTTTAAACTTAAATTTCAATAATAAAAACAGTTATTTTTTTTCAATTTAAATAACGCAGAATAATTAAAGAGGCATTGAAAATGTAGAACGCGTAAAAAAAGTTTAACTAACTTTAAAATTTTTTCCGTTGGATACAAAATCGAACACTGCATTATGACACTTCGAAATGGCAAACTTCAGAAACGACATAGTCTGGACTGATGTGGAAAAGAATGTTTCGAAATTCGTTTTGGGGGTGTGGCTACACATGTAAGGAAACTAAACAATGACAGTAAACAATTAAAGGATTTCGTTTTCAGTGGGCGTTCAGAAAAGTAGGTGATTTATAAATAGATCACTGGACGGTAACGGGTTAACATATGATAAAGTCTAGAAAAAAAGGTTTATATTCCACAAATACGGTCCCGGTACAGATCCTTGTAACACTCCCGTCGTCACAATAGGATATTTCTGGCTACACGATGCGATATTAATAAAAGTAAATCTATTATGAAAGTAGTGATTTAATATATAGTTAATAAGTTATCGTGTCTGAGCTGAAGTCGGATAGCAATACAATTAATTTATTTAAATTTATACTATCAAAAGCTTTAGTAATTCGAGCGTTGATTATTTAATAATTTTGGAGAAATAGATTCTTGCTTTATACTTACTAATCTTCATTTTCTTATTTCCTTTCTTTTTAGGAATTACACTGCATTATGTAGCGTGCTATGCATTTAGTCACGATATTGGGACGTTGGATATTATAGAGAATAAATCAGTTTGCTTTTATCATTACGGTGTGTTCAGTTGTGCTGGCGGGATAGAATGCCAAACGTTGATTTCTTTATTACTTCGTGTTCGTAGAATGGCTTATGCTTTTCAGATTTTCACCGATAATGAAAGACGTGACGCTTTATCGATCATTTATTTATCTTGAGAAGGCAATCTCACATGAAATCAGTTATATAAATAAATATCTAGCAAGATAAGTAGTGTAATACTTTAAATGCTACGTAACAACCGCACTTACATTATACATTGCGCATATACGGGAAATAAAATGATCCTATTAAATAACTAAATAAAAAAGAAGAAAACTAAATTTATAGTAACAGTAAAGAAATATAGTTTTCTTTATGTATACACACAGTAGCCGTATTGCTATTATTCTTCATCAATATATATGGGAAAGGTCTTTTCCCAAACTTCGTATTATAGTCCGTTTAGTAGTAAATGAACAATAAAGAGTTTTAAAAATAAATCGTTAAAATGCTGTCTACTCACGCTAGATGTAACGAAGGCTTTTGGATAGCCTTCACCTAAATAAATTTATTAAGTTACTAAAGAAATTAGGACTAGATAATGGCTTGTTAAATATTATAAATCGGTACTTCGATAATAGACAATCATACAGAAATAATTTAAAATTTTACAATCATTTTAATTATGTAAGAAATAAAATTAACAAATTCATACCGATTTTTAACAAACTTTTCAACTACGGCAGTATTATTTATTTTGGTATGCTAGGGATTAAAAGATTTCTAAGTAATAATTAAAGGTTTTCAAAGAGAGGTTGCCATTAAACTGATTAAAGCGTACAGAACTACCAGCTTATAATATGGTTGCAATAGTTATCGCAGGCATGTTACCTATCGAATACGAACTATAAAAACATGTAAATTTATTCGCAATTAAAAATAATATTAATATAGATCATCCGTTTAATAATGTAATATATAAGACACCCCAATTTTTCGAATATGAAGGTAAAATACTTAAAAGTTTGAAACAAATGAAGTAATTTGTGGGGATAAATTTTATATAAATTAATTTCATGGAATAATTATAATGAAACAACGTATATCAATTTTTCCCGAGTATAATAGATAGAATTAAAAATAATCAATACACGCCGAGTTTTTTTAATGTCCAATTTATAATAAGACACGCGGTTTATCTTAAAGGTATATATTTATATAAATTTAAGATATCTGATTCTGACAACTGTGTAATATGTAATTTTAGACATGATGTTTCTCATATCCTAAAAGGGTGCAATTATAATAATAATAACGGACTCTGTAATTATGGATATAAAACAACTTGTTCAAAATTATTTTAACGAATTTAATAAATTTACAATAGAAGAAATAAAATTCCGGAAAAATAATGTACATTTATATTAAGTAAGTGGTAGAAATATATGTAGATATTGTAAAAAAAAAACTGTAAAATGGTAATTAATATAATACCAAATACTTAATTGGATGGGTTATATTATTAATGCCGTTATTATAATAAATTAATATTTTGTAGTAAATAAATGTGCCCTACTCGAAGTTTCGGAAAAAATCGAAAGAGAACCAAAAATAAAACAAGAACCAAGCAGAGAAATTGAAAGGTAAAAATTTGGCAAGAAATAAGGAATATGCAGGCAATAATAATAGGCGATCAAAAATACAAGCCAAAAAAAAACGCGAATAATAGGAGAAATTTTAGAATTAATAGAACAAAGAAACACAAATTTATAATGTTAATGATGTAAAATCAAGGAGGTAAAACTTATGATAACACAAAGGTCGGAGGGCAAAGGAGAATCGGCTAAATGAAATGCGCGACGAAATTCAACAGTGGAAATAAAGTCGAAATATATATATAAATCCTATGTCTAAAGGCTTTACAAGGATAGCCAAATATTGAAATTAAAAAATAGTTAAAAAGAAAAATTCTTTTTGAAACGGGAAACATCGCAAATCGCCCGAAAGAATATATGGAAGAACCATATGGCGGTAATAGAATAAAAAAATATGGAAGAATATATCGGAATATAAAATAAATAAATTCTCCCCTTCTTAATTAACAAACCAAAAAACGTATTAATTTATATTTTAATAAATTTAAAATACCTTAAATTAAAAGGAAACGTTTTCGGGCTATATCATCAGCTAACAAGAGATAGTACACCGAAATAGAACTAAAAACAGAAATTTACAAATATCAACAAACAGGTTATGGACCTACCTATAAATACATTTATAAGGGAGAATTTTGATAAGTAAAGGGTGATAAGTGTGGATGGACTGCCGACAAAAATCTTGAGACGGTAACAATTTGAAAATTATTTCTAACGATAACAGATCACCGGGTTCACTGCCGCCAGGGAATATTTTGTAAAATGGGAAAGAAATTACTTTAGCGCGAAACGAGAAATTAAATGGTTACGTAAATTACACAGAACTGTTGTTATCCGAAAATTTCATTAAATATTACAAAACAGCAAATAAAAATTGATGGAAGAAGATCGCTATTTAGAAAAGGATAAAAAGAACTAGCTTTGAAACGCCTACTAGAAAGAAGACTGGATGCAAATAAAGAGAGAGACCTATGTAACCTTTTGTAGAAAAAAACCTTTTGGAAAGTGTTACTTAAAAACGCATAAGGAAATATCGTCTAGAAAGATACAGCGAAAATGGATGTTAACGGATACGAATTAGAAGATAAAATAAGGAAAGGAGTTACACCATATTCATTCACAGTATGTATAGAAGAACCGATCAAAATGATGAGAAAAAAAAATCAAAGGGAGCAGATGGGAAATAAATGTACTGTTGTGTGCCGCCGTTGGCATTATTGACCGAATTAGAAAAGAATATTTGAATAATTAGCACAGTTCTTTCAAAAGAATTAACGAAATGAAAAATAAATATTAAACGAGGATCAAGGTAAGTAATAAAAAGGCAATCATAAAAATCGATACTGCGTATTTAGAGCAAGTAATAAATTACTTAGAGGAAGTGCGATAACAGATAATAACAGAAAACAGAGGCGTCAAGATTAAAAATAATAAAAAATCATGTATTTAAAAACTTTAGTATGGAAGTTAAGAAAAAATTTGTTCAAAAACATACGTTTCAGGTTTGCTCAATTACGGCTGCGAAAATAACGGCACAAAAAAATAAAGAAATCGAATTCAGTGTAGGGTGGATTTGGCGCAGAATAACAAAAACGCCTTCGGAAGAATAGAAAATTCAAATAGCGAAATTCTGAGGAGAAAAAATCAAAATTCATAAATCATCTTGAGTAACGTAAAATAAAAACTAATATACTAAGACGTAATAATGTTTATTTTAGTGGCTAAAATTGCGGGCAAAAAGCTGGAAAAATATCTATAATGAAAAGTTGATCGGTCGGATATAAGCAAGTACCAAGAACTTCGGAAGATAAAACTATCAACAAAATAGTTGCAGCGATATTTAATAAATAAATTTAAAAAAAAATAGTAATAAAAAGATTCAAATGTAGGTTTAAATTCACTTCGGTCGGTCTAGAACCTCAAATTTATTGAAAAATTCGAAAAATGTTCCATTTCATTAAAGCGTATTATATTTCTAAATATAATCATTTTTTTTTTTCTTTCTTTCTTTGAAATAACTGTAAAGAGTCCCACGAGGCCAATGCCTATATTGTGGTTGTCCCAACAACACTTATTATCGTTTATTGTGTAAATATAACGTATAATGTAAGATCAACGTCCGACTATACGCTAAGTACTAATATTATTATTATACATATAGCCACACAATCACGAACGCCTGAAATAAAACAACAATCTTCGGAAATCAAGCTAATATCTTATCCTATTAATAAAACGTATACACTTCCGATCTGGAAATTTATAACTAATAATATTATTATACCGTATGTATTCTACGATATCACCGCAAACATATCCCAACCCATCCCAGCAACCAAACAGTACAATTAGGCGGAACAACAAGGGGAATATATAACACAGAAGAAATAATCATATCCTATACATTAAGGCTATTAATGTTTTAAAACAGAACAATATATCCGAATAACGGTCAACGCAACATAGCTAACTATAATAAATACTCTATACAAATATCTAAATAGAGATAATTATGCTCTATTATGGATGCAATCGGAATCGTTTGTACAATGTCGATAGCGCAATGCACTAAAGCCCGAATATCGACCAAGACACCTGTATAACTCCTATCCTTGCAACCAAGCAATTAACCAAATTTTTTTTTTTTTACTTTCCAAACTGCTAAATGATGTTCTGTCCAGATTTCTTTCGGTACTCTTAGTAATAAATTCATTAATACATGTTCTCCTACATTATCTATTTTATTATTTACCCCCTGCCGGTATTAAAAGTTCTTTAGATACCCTGGTACTTCGTTTCTTATCTATGTATTAATGGCAGTTGCACGTCCTGCAACTTACCTTTTAGCAGCTTGTGATAACAATACTCCGTTTTTAGAGGTAATTCCTTATTTTCTATTCACCATATAGGTTCAGAAATATACCTGTTTCTCAGATTTCCGCAGAGAGTTATTAACTTCAGAGACATTTCACTAGTAAATGGCTGATTTTGCTCATTTCCGATTTATTTGTCTCAGCCCATGCTTGAACAGCATGATGGACCCTAGACGCTATCAAAACCTTACATCGTGAGGCATCAGAAATTTTAATCTATATAACGCTGGTATAGATATTGCCTTATTTTCAGAGTAAGGTTATTTATGTGCATTTTCCATGTTAATGTGTTGTCAATCACTAATCCCAAATATTTGTAGTCCTTAACAACTTAAAGTAGCACCCAATCGGAACAATTATCACAATGATCAGCATTCCTGTGCAACCAACCTGGGCAACGTAATGTTATTTTCGGTATAATTTTTCTATGACGACTGGAGGGGTCTATATTATTTGAGTTTTTGACTTATTGATAACTATACCTCTGTCATGGGCCTCTATCTGTTTACATTATCCAAATCTTCCTATAGTAATTTTTCAGCAACACGTATATTTTTGTGTTTTGTCACAATGGCGAAGTCATCTGCATAGGCGAATATGGTAGAATTTTTTACGGCACCAAAACACATTAAATGTACAAAAATACCTAATAGCAACCCGTTATTTAAAATATTAAAATATAACTATTTATATATATATATATATATATATATATATATACATAGTCTAGCCATAAATACTGATACTGCTTTAAACGAACGTACCGCGAAAAGGAAGCACGATGCAAATTCAGAAAAAATTTATTTCAAAAGTACAAACAATGCTCGTTAAAATCGTGTCTTAGTTATTCAAAATGACCACCTTTATTAGCGACATTCGCAATACATGTACGGATCGTCTCGAGAGGAATTCTTGCTGCTGCCTCAACAATGCTTCGCTTGAGCGATTCCAAATTTCGGTGTGGTATTCGACAGGCCATTTCCTCTAACCTATCCCACAGTTCGTAGTCCAGCGGATTTAAATCCGGGCTGCCGGATGGCCAATCACTAGCTGCTATGAAGCTGGGCACATTCTCTGCGAGCCACTTCTGTGTCGTTTGAGCTTTGTGTGCCGGTGCTGAATCTTGTTGAAATACCCAATCGATTCCGGCAAACAAAGTATCGTTCAGAGGCTTAACCACTGGTTCCAGAACTGTGTTTTGGTACACTCTGACACCTGTCTTGACCCCTGTTTCGCAAAAATGGATGGGAGTTACCTCATACCACGATACGCCCCACCATACCATCACAGAAGTGGGGTGGTGACCACGTTGAACGCGTGGAAATTTGGTTTTAGCCTCAGCAGATGAACGGGCATAAATTCTATCATTTTGCTTGTTATATTTTTCTTGTACAGTAAAAATTTTCTCATCTGTGAAAAGGATCTTTTTATACCCATTTTTGCCATACAAGCCTTTCAACTTTTTCGCTCTTTCGTATCTTATCGCCTTTAATTTTTCGGTTAAAAGATGACCTGTACTTCTCTTATAGGCTCACATATGTAAATCATCGGTGAGTATGCGCGAGACCGTTCTCGGCGCGATTTTCATCTCCTGAGCGATGATTTTTTGTTTCCGAAGAGGGCACCTGTTAAGGGGGAGGGGGGGTAAAGTTTTTAAACTTTTTTTTTTGCATTTTTTTTATGAATGTACAACATTTCAAGATTATTGTGTCAACATTTGAAATCGATCGCAACAAAATTAACGGACCTATAGAGTTTTGAGTGAGCGGTGTTCCGCTCCGGTTTTGAGCACCTACTGGGCAGCTACGTAGCGCGGCTACCTGGAAGCTGTTTCGTGCTCTTTTGAACTTCGTATTTTCTAGTTTCGCTGTGATTGTGTATTTATTATTAGTAAAATGCCGAAGAAAATTAGCAGAGAAGATCGCAAGAGAGTACCAGTTCTAGATTAGATCAATCAAAAAAAGTAATACCTCCACAGAAACGCAAGACAGACGATGTCGAAGCAAAAGGTGCATCGTCCAAAAAAAAAAAAACTGAATACTTTTGTGCCATTTGGGCTACTTACTACCATTACTGTTCGATGGACGAGAAACCGCAGCACGACAAATGCCCGAGAGGTCAAGACTCGTGGTATGAATGGCAGAAAGCTGCAGCTGCAAATGCCCTGAAGTAATTCAAACACAGTTACGCTGCACTTTCAAGTGACGTTTCTGAAGAAATTAAACCGATATATGAAGACTTGAGTAAGGGAGCACTTCTGCAGCGATATCTTGGAGGATTCACTCAAAACAACAGTAAGAGTTTGAATCAACTCATTTGGAAAATGACAACTCCAAAATCACTGAGTGGTACCTCAACTGTTGTTGAAATCACAGCTCATGTGGCTTCATGTACGTTGAATGAGGGCTGTTTTGCTTGCTCTGATTTATGCAAGAGATAAACATCAGTACAGGGTCAAGTTCTCATGAATGGACAGGCATGGTAGATTGAACGAGCATAAACAGAGTGGAGCAACAAGCTGCACTTGAAAGTAAAGAAGGCAGAATTCTACGTTGACAAGCGCAATAAGCTGCCTTAGATTTTACAGCTGAAAGCTGTGAGCTTTATGAGCTTTATGGGTGACTCTGAATAAGTATATCAGAAGAAACACTCGCGTACTGATGTTTAAGTCAAATTTTTTTGTACACAAAACTTTAAAGCCCTTTTCTCGCACTTGACATTTTTAAAGTCCGTGGACACTGTAACTCGAAAACGAATGCACCGATTCTTTTGAAATTTTGTACAGTGTTTCTGCACATCAATTACGAGGTAACGCTGGGAGGGTTTTTTTTTTTTTTAATTATTACTTATTTTACAATAAAAAATTTGTCGATTTTGATGGCGAAAATCGCGTTTTTGACTTCCAAGTGTTAACAAAAATTAAAAAATCAAAAAAAAAAAAAAAAACTCCCAGCGTTACCTCAAGAAAATGATTAACTATCAGTAGCATTTTGATTTTTTTGATTTCAGATAACCAGTGGTGAGATATAGTGTCCACCGCAAAACAACTTTTTTTTGAAGCTTCTTCGAAGATTTGCTGCTAACGGCTTATTTTTTAATATTTCTTATTTAAAATTTCAGAAAATATTGTTCAAATGTTACTTTATTGTATTACACTTAATAAAATATATTTGCATTCATTGGAGCATAAAGAAAAATTATTGAAAATAAGCCTTTTTTTACCGAAATTGATGCGCTGACAGTGTTATCACTTTGTTCTGCCCAAAATTCCCCTCATGCAGCGGCAGTATCAGTATTTATGGCTAGACTATGTATATATATATATCCATTTATGTGATTTTTTATATATTAGATAACAATTGTATTTTACAATTTATTCGTAACAATTTTTAACTTCGACCATTGCGCGATATATTATAATTTAATATTATAATTTAATGATTTCGATATTTCGATTTCTTCAACTTTATATAAATTCTTATATTGCTTACATATAAAATTTAATTGTATCATAATTATGGATCTCCAGAACAAGTCGGTGTAATCATTTTTTAATATAATAATTGTTTTCTAGTCAGTGAATTTGCTTGTATCATTTTATTATTGAAAAAAATGCTTTGTTATTTTTACGTAGTCGTAAGGATTTTGTTCTTGCGGATGACCGGTGTAGTAATCGAATTTTTCTCTCTGTGAACCTCCGTGTGCTCCTAAAAGCCCGATGTTTTTCAGATCGCCCGAGCCTGACTTGAGAATGTATTAGAAGAGCAGCGTTGATAACAGCAGCAGCGCGAAAGATTTACGTTCTAATTAATTCTTAATCAGCTTACACTGAAATCTAGATTTACTTTAGAGTGTTTGCTTATATGAATTTTTTTCGAAATTCCGTCATTTTGAAGTGATATATTTATAAAAGTAATTGCTGACGTGTCATTATGCTTCTGCATTGTAATTCGCTAATATTGCACTTGGCGTCACCTGTTTTAGACGTAAAAAAATCAAATAATACATTATGGGAAATACTTTTTTAACGTTTTCCATCATCCTAATTCTCTTTCAATATCTTCATCTTTATCATGCTTCAATATACATGATATACATATAAAGTAAAGTAAAGTAAGTCCCATATATCCTTGATAAGGGGTATCATGGATTGTGTAATTACGCTTTTCATAATGTACTTAAGGATCTAATGGATCTGATGAAAATACTGGGGTCAGTTCCTTTCTACTTTTCGATTATCCGCCTTTACTTTACCCCAGATAATTCTCTGGTACCCAATTACTTCAGATTAGGTATAAATCTGAGAGCGACTTGGATCCGGATACGAGACAAGTCTCGATGACCTATGGCACCTCTGATTTCGTAGCCAAACACCTTAACCAAAGATCTATTTATATCTACATCTGAATTTATATATAAAGACTTGCGCGTTATATAGATTAATCGTTACAGATAATTTTATTAAGGACTGTGTGTGTGTGACAACACATGCGCATAGTTTCGAATAAGATGTTATCAGTGTTGAAGCGTGAATTTCAACCTAGAAGTGAAGGCGTCTTCTCTAGTTTAAACAGAATGCTTAACTGATGATAGCTAAACGGTATTTATTGCTTAAGAGATTATCCTAAACGACTTTTTCGCTACTGACGCTCAGTTTACGTACTAATCGATATTTCCTTGCTCAATAGTTTTCGATGTGATCTAATGGAAAACGAATAGATGCAGTTATTTTAAACTGAGACTGCGCACACGTGCGTAGATCGATTCACCCAATCAGGAGGTGTCACCAAAGAGACTTCATTTAAAAAATTGCCCAACTGGCAGAGTTCTGTGGCCATGATTTTTTTCCCCAGATTTTGTCTTCCAGATCGAATCTGTTGCTGCCTGCCCTTAAAATGTGTCCTGATTTTAGCGCGCACTTAATATCCTTTTCTTATCCAGTGCAGCGCAACACCTTCCTGCATCATGACGTTCAATCGTGGACACTTTTCTTTTTTTCTTTTTTTTTTCTATACAGAAACATTTCTACCGACTAAGTCAGACTTTATTAAAAAGTTATTCAGATTTCAGCGCAGCCGTAAAAATATGTTAAGGAAAACATAGTTGCAGATTTTTACATCTGTTGTTAAGAATATCTTCGTCATGTTTTCAGCTATACACGGTCATAATATAACACAAGTTATCGCGTACTTGTTAAATATGAGAAATCCAGCGACACGTATAGAAAAATGATAAAATACATCTTAAAATGTTTGCATATTATGTTAAATGACCGTATATTTCGGCAACGCCATACGAATTGTCCGATCCAAAAGGACTATAATTAATATTACTCGTTTTGACCAAAATACTTACCAAGTACGAACGGTGGAAGCATGTGCCCGCAGTAAAATATGCAAAAGCGCACGGGGTATGCATCTATTTTGTTTGCTGCAATGATATTGTTGCGCGCGAAACGATAACGGTTATCATTAAGAACAGCGTTTTAGGCGTGGTCGTACAGAACAGTTTCCATTCCTGTGCACTGCCTCTCACGCAGTGACCAGCCACGAATGTCAAAACAAATTTTTCACACTGAATATCTTTCCGGATTTTGCCGTCGTGTGTTCTTGTTTCGTTTTAATTAAGGTATGAGATTGAATTAAATTTTTAAACTGAAGAAATTGAAATATTTTTCTAGTTCCAGCGTGTATTTTTATCATTGCTTCGATGTGAATGCTTTTTAAGTTATTACTCGAGCTCGGATCATACTGGCGCTCAGTGTACATGTGTACATTTGTACGACGAAACTGATCATTGAGACTAATGACACAATATTCAGACTGATTAAAATTATGCTTTACTTAACTGCCCATTTTATTATTGCCGAAGTAGGCGTTCGAAGAAGGGACTGAAACAAGATAATCTGAGTGGAGGTTCTCTGCGATATACGTGATCACGGGAAATTACGTTGTGATCATTCCGTAAGTAATTTTTGCGCGTGACGTGAAGATCTGCATAGGGTTCAGTTAGTGATTTTATATTTTCAAAAAAAGGATTTTCACTCCATCAATTAAGCATTTCTTCTAAGAACGCCATTAAAAAAGCGTTGCAGTCTAAAGGCAACGGGGAGAGTATGGCTGATCGCTTCCATACCACGGATGTGACTAAATAGAGAAACACTTGCAAGATCTGAAAGTGTAATCTTAACTGCTTGAGATGAAATAGAGTTAAGAGAAATCAGCAAATCCGCTCCTAAGAGTATGCTTCTATCCGTGCAACAACCTGTAAGCTAAGACTGAAAAATATAGCGTAAAACGCTGCTCTTCGAATAGAACACTAATTATAGTCACTAAATTCACTGTCAGTTTAATAGGCATTTTCAGAAATAGATTAATGCGCAGAATTGCTCTTTAGAAGCACCAATTAAAACAGTTAGTCGAGATAATTGTCAAGTTTTTCGGCATACAATGCGTATATTCACTGAAGTCCTAAGATGTTATTTTCGGAAAAGAATCATAAAAACTTGAAAACTGCATTCCACTGCCTATCAAAAGTAAGATCATTGGGGTAAACTAATTAGTCAGCAGAAAAATATACCTTAGCTATAATTTAGTCTAAAAATGATTAGGGTTTTGTAAATAGTTAACAGCAGATTAGGACTCGTATTGAATTTAAGAATAGATAAATATTGCAAAACGTGATAAAATGTTCATACGTTCATTTTTAAGATTGCCAATCTGGAAAGATTAGGATAGAGTCAAAAAACGGACCTCAAAATTTCGCTGAGCCAGGTACCACTTGTACGAAACTGCCTAACCAACTACGTTAGTAACGTTTGTTGGACATCGATTGAATGCCGCTTACTAGACGAATATTTACCACTATTGTCAGCGAATACGTTCAAATTAAGATTGACAATCATAAAAAAATCTTCTTCTTCAGGTGTCGTACGCTACATCGTTGGCGCAACCTATTCGTACCTTTTAGCTGTACCGATATTACAGGTTGTGTACCAGGCAATTGTTTATATACAGCACAAATGTGTACACCCGCAAGACTACATTCGGAACTGGTAGTAATCGTTTGATTTATATCGGCATATACAAGTGCAGTGCCGTGTGTGTTTACTGTAGCGCGCATATGATGTAAGTGGAGGTTTACCATTGCCTTCCACGTGATTATTAATAGAGTATTTTTAAGTCTTATTGAAGAATAAATAAATACACTTAAACCACAAAACTTGTTATTTAATTATTTAAAATAAAATAAAACACCGACTAGTTTCGGATAGTATTATCCATCTTCATGGTGTATATATATATATATATATATTTATATATATATAAACAACTAAAATTATAATCAACTAACGTAACTGTCAACAATAATAAAACACCATTAACTAATAAAATTTGAATCAATGTAAAAAATCACAGCAAGAAATTATTATTTAAAATATAAAAAATAATAAAATGTAAATTTTAAATTTTAAATGTAAAATAAGTTAAAAGATGGAAATAAATCAATTAAAAATAACAACAATTTTTGCGGTTGAAGTGTATTTATTTATTCTTCAATAAGATTTATAACATACCACAAAAGTATGGAACCGAATAACATGAATATTTTTAATTTTAATTCTTTGTAATAAGTTCTGTCGTCGCCCGGGATCGAACCCGTGACCTCCCTAACGGAAGTCAAGCGTTCTAGCAACTAGGCTATCGCGACAACAAAAAAATCTATTTTGAAAAAATAATTCTCAGGTTTAATCGTTTTATTAAAATTCGATCTAGCGATAGAGGTAACGGTTAATACGACTTCGACGTGTGGTAATATTTTAGAAGTGATGTTACTGAAAAGCAGTTATGTCACGCTTTTTCAAGTAAGCGAACACAAACAGAATGGTAGCGCACAAGGCCCTTAATAGGTTGAAGTTAATTTCTGTTTAATAATTAAAGCGGATTTTACAATTGAAAGAATTTTTTTCTGATAATTTAAACTAATTTTCAGTTTCACCGGCTTTTTCTCTCTCTTACACACTTTTAATCGTTTAACGAACAATTCATTTTGACTACTTTTTGTAAAACATTTTTGTAACAATGTATGTGTATATATATATATATATATATATATAAACATATACATACAAATATTATATATTGGAAATAATTATACTAATGTAATTTTAAGGTTTTTTTTTTTTTTTTTTCTCCTTTGCTCCCGGAGTTTGTTTATCCTTACTATCCACAGGTATTTATTGTCTTCCGTTAATAATAGTTCTGTCAAGTGCGTCCTATATTGATTGAATTCAACCAGAAGATATGATCATCGCCGACCACGAAGATATAGTGCAATTTGTACCATCTTAATCTAACGAGCAAAATATTATGGCTGTTCAGTTGAATCTGGAATTTCAAGTTCCCGGGTACTGACCAGAACAGTCAGGTTATTGTCCAAATGATTCCAGTCAGACAGGCTGTGGGTAATGTTAATTCATTTACGGCCATAGTTGTCCGGAAATTCAAAAAAAATATATTTATCTTGCTCAGTTGGTCCGGATAGATGGCTGGTGAATTGTCCTTGTCATTAGATTTTCATTTGCTCATTTTTCCGATACGTTTTCTTTATTCATATAAAAAAAGAAAAGAAAAGAAAAAAAAGGGAGAAGGGGAAAAAGGGAAGGGAAGAAAAAAAAAATTTTAAGGAACTTGTAAGTACAACTTTTTTATTCGGAAAATTTTATTCATAACTTAAAAACTAAATAACCGACATGTTTCGGGAGTGCAGTCTCATATTCATGTCATTAACGTTAGTTCTCTGCAAAGTATTTGAACGAATAGCGAAAAATCGGCTCTGTTGGGTGTTCGAATCCAGCAAACTTCTTACCAGTAAACAGTGTGCGGTTTCCGATCTGGAAGATCCACGCAGCATCAATTACTATTACTTCAAAATTCCGTTATCAGCGCTTTTGCCACCCCAAACGTCATTTACTAGACATATTTTTTGATCTTTTAAAGGCATTCGATACAGCATGGCGCAATAAAATACTTCATAATTTGAATTTCCGAAGTGTAAATTACATAAATTTATCATCCGGGAATTTCTCGCTAAATTTGCTATCCATGTTGGCGGAGCAATCTCAAAAAGATTCGAATTACAGAATGGCGTTCCTAAGGGATCGTTGCCTAGTCCCACGTTTTCCAACCTAATTATAAACGACATAGTCGCGGAAATTCAAGCTCCAATCAATTTTACCCTGTTTGCGGACGACTTCACAATATTCATAGCTTGCACGGGCCCAGTAATAGATTAACAAATTTTACAGAAAAGCAGTGGACAAACTACGAACATGGGCATTATACAAAGGACTGAAATTTTCCGTCACTAAAACGACTAATATACACATTTTGTAAAATCAAGAATTGCCAATTCGATTCAACTAAATGGAAAACGCATCGCGGATGAAGTCAAATACCTCGACCTTATTTTTGACAATAAGTTGACTTGGTCTTCCTACATTAACGCTCTTAAATGGTCTGGCTTAAGGTGTAACCCCCTATTTGAAAATTTTTTTTTAAAAATTTATTTTTTATCGACTTAAATGATGTGAAAACATTGCAAAAATTATATCCAATAGCAATTATAGTCCAAAAAGTTGTTTAAATGACTCTCAGAATTAAATTTACGAATCAATCTCAGATGCTTCGAAACGTCTTTGAACGCTTACAATACTCGTTACATAAATTATATAAGCGACAGAAGTTCTAAACCGTACAGGGGGATCGTTGATGGTAAACCGTGTAATGATGTAACAATTTAAAAAAAAAAAAATGGGTTCTCGATTAAGAAATTTAAGAAAGGAAAATAAAAAAATCGGCGGACGAGGTAAGCTGACTATAGAATTGGTTGATGAGCTGTCAATTTACTACGAGCTGGCTATTCGCAGACAGCAGGATGTGAGGAATACAATTTCTACGGATCAAAATCTGCAAAACTTCTCGTTGGAGAGGATTCTTGATGCTTTTGCCCCAACAGTCATAAGGAATACTCGCATAGCTTCACCAATTGAAGATTTTAAAGCCCCTGAAGAAAATTGATGATGACTCGAGTGTCGAAGAATTACTTTCGCGATAGAGCGTACACGTAAAATTAGCAACGAGTATTTCAACTCAGTCGTTTGAACCACAGCGCCTAAAATAATATCTAATGGCCTACGTATCTTCGATAATACGACATAGTTACAGTTTTACACAACGATATAAATTTTTCAAGGATTACTCAAAATTATGAAAGTGTTGCATTTAGTTATCGGTAATGAACTATACAATTATTACTCTGAAATCGATGAGTTCATAATGAAAGCCTCGAACCGCCCATCATCGAAAACGAGAGAAGACGTGTTAGGCGCAGGACATAAAATCCTCACGGAAAGAAGCCGAAAACGGAAATGTTAACTTGAAAGAGTTGCTTTATGGTCCCGGGGTAGCAGAATATAGGTTAAAAAACAACAAGCTCCTATTTTAAACTTTTTTCATCTAGTAAATCGATTTCAAAACTTTGAATGCATTTTTCTCGAAACCATGTTTTTCAAGTTGGCATGCAAAATAACTTTTGCAATTTTCATTCGATCGACTTGAAAACTGTAGCATCTTAGATATACTTTAAAGAAAAGTTCACACGATTTTAATGAATGATTAATTAACAATTACGTTTTTAATAAACATTTAAATGTAAATTTTTTGTTAAAAAAATTTTAAATAATTAAAATTTATGTCAATCTATGAAAAACGATTTGTTTTTATAATCGTGTATACTCCTCTGACAAATGTAGTGTAAATTATGAAGAAAACAATTTTTTTGTCCAAGGTGCAAATGAAAAAAAGTTATTTTGCATGCCGAAGACCTCCTACAATAAAATACATCCTGCTTCAAACGTCTGTGCTGAAAAAATGTCAAAAAATGTCTATTCTTCGAGCATTCAAATGGGTCCTTAAAAAAACTCAGTTTGATGAAGAAGCTCGTCATACTTCCTATGGTTCAGATAGAATCTCATTATTAAGAATTTACCGCTCTCTAATTCATTCAAAATGGGATTATGGCGCAGGAATTTATTTCTCCGCTAATAGCTGTATTTTAAACAGACTCAGTACGATCCAAAATTCTGCCATCCGTCTTGCACTCGGTGCTAACTCGAACATCGAAATTGCTCTACTCGTTTAACATAGTCCAACCAAATTTATAAAGCAACCTAAACAAGTGTTCCCGCCTTGGTTACATCTTCCAATCCAATATGATTTAATCTTACTGGAATTAGGAAACGATTGCACCAAGGATACTGCAGATCGCGCCTTTCAGGAACTTGTTAAAAAATATTCAGACTACCAAATAACGTTCACTGACGGATCCAAAATTGAAAATCGAACCGGCTGCGCAATACTATCAGATCAGTTCGATGCAATACGATGCTCGTTACCTGCATTCTATTCCATTCGATCTTCTCGTGGCTATTCTTAATGTTTCCTCAAACGAAAATTTAATTTTCACAGACTCCGTAGGAGCACTATAAAGCTTGCTCAAGTACTATGATCGTAAATAGCATCCCATAGCAAAAGAAATCATTTCAGCATTGCTAAATACTCCCCCTATCGAATAGTCTTCGCATGTACTACGGGCTATAGAGGTGTATTCTAAGCAACGAATCAGTGGACCAAGCTGCCGAAGAAGCGACACATTGCAAACCTGTACCCGATGATATTTCAATACCGGTAACGGATTTTAAGAAGCATATTACTCGTTGTCTAGACAACAAATTCCATGACGCGTGGCTGAAGTTCCCATCTACAAATAAACTCTAAAAAGAGTTAAACATGGTTCAGAGTCATGGTTAACCTCAGTAAGATCGTAGGGAGGAAACCGTTTTTTCTCGGGTCCGTATGGCTCCTAGTCGCTCATTCGTACCTTTTAAATAAGGACACACCACCCCAATTGTGCTCGCTGCACTGCTGACCATTCAACACCTGCTTATCGATTGTACGAAATTCAAAACGATACGAGAAAAAATCGCTCTCCCTTTATCACTTACAGAGCTTCTCGGTGATGATGAAAGAATAATCTTTAGACTTTTCAGATTTCTTAAAGAGGACAGTTCAACTACCATTACTATAGTAAATCTTCTGCCGTGCTTCTAGCTTAGCCGCTCTATACGGCACGTTAATGAAAATAAAAGGAAAAATACACTTCTTTTTGTATGCGAAAAGATAAATGCATTAATTATTAAAAGAATAATATTTAAATAAGTTATTTTTGTATGAAATTTAAAAAAACAACTATTTATAAAAAATAAGTAATAAACCGAAATTTCTTTTAAGATTTTTATTTTATATATAAAAAAACATTCTGGAGAAGCCAGTTAGTAAAAATAAAAACAAAAAAACATTCGGTTAAGAAAATATTTTGTGCTTTATAATTTTAATATGATATTGCGCATCTTTCCCTTACTGCCTATTTTATTTCTGCTCTTAATTAGTTTATTGAAGTGAATGACTCGATACGAGTTTTGTTCTCTCGCGTTCGTTTCGGGATATTACGCTAGTGTTATCTTCGTAACAATCTTTTGTATTCTTATCGCGGTCGCTGCATCGGATGTTCCGGCGCTGTCGGTGAGATTATTCTAATTTTACATTATTTCGTTATCTCTTTAACTTGCTTATTTAAAGTAGCTGGTTATTTAATCTAGTTAATTTACAGCAGCCAACAGACATTCGCTTCTTATCAATAATTTATATCGGTGGGAAAGGTTGTATTCGTTCCTCACTAACAGCGGCTATTAGTAAGAAACTCGAACACAGTCTTAACGAAAAATTGCCCGTCTCCTCGTCCGAGATATGGGTCCTCCAGGATCTCGTACGGGGAACGAGTCGCTTAAAAGTGACACACACACCTTCTTGGCTTCAACTGTGCAAGCAGCAACAGCAGCAATAGCTAACATGGAAATAAACAAGCAATTGCCCCAGCAAGGTAGCAGTGTTAGCAAAGGTGACTTCACGACTTGTGATACTACAGACCACGCGAATACATTATCTGCGCGAACGGATTGGCAAAACGTTAAATCAAAAAAAAGGTCGCGTAGAACTGGAAAGAACGGTAGAAGTAGTAGCAGTGGCACATCGACCGAACTAAGTGGCGGCAACACCGCTAAAAAGAAACGATTTCCCCCCGCAGTAGCAGCAACAGTAGCTGCAATAACAACGAAGAACCGATTTTCCTGTTTACAAGACCAGCAAGATGGAGACGACGCCAAGGATGACGACGACTCTGAGCATAATGGTAACGAGAACCAAGGAAATTCCACTGGCGAGGATAATAGTAATAGTGTAGGAAATAGTAAACCTAAAGTTCCCCCCATCACAGTGTACGGGGTAATGGACTTTCGTAAAATGTTTATTGATTTAACAAAGCATGTACATCCAAAACAAATCAAATGCCGATCGATGAGTGATCAAAGAATAGAGGTTAGAGTCGAGGAAATAGACGAATATAGAAAATTAATTCGTTACTTCAATGATGCCAACATTAAACACCATACATTTCAAGTTCCAAAAGAGAAAGGTTTCAAAGTGGTGATACGCAATCTGCATAATTCTATTGAGCTTGATGACATTAAACTTGCGCTACTGACTGAAGGTCATAAGGTTAGGCACGTAATTAATATTAAACACAGGGTAACTAAAGAACCTTTACCCATATTTTTCGTTGAGATCGAGCCAAATGAGAATAATAAGGAAATATATAAACTGAACTACTTATTAAATATGCGTGTTAAAGTGGAAGCGCCATATAAGAAGAACATCATAGCACAATGTACCAGGTGCCAACGATATGGCCACACAAAGACCTACTGCAACTGCGATTTCGTTTGTGTTAAATGCGCTGGCAATCATGACTCAAAAAATTGTACCCAAGCAATGAATACACCAGCTGTTTGTGCACACTGTGATGGACCGCATCCAGCCAACTACAAGGGCTGTAAAATATATCAAGACCTTATAAACAAGAGATACGGGGAGAGTAGGCAGCAAAAAAGAATTAACCTTCCAACTGTGGCGTCATTCAATACTGATGTAGCACCTCCAGCTATAAACAACCTAAACTATCCACCTATGAATATTCGAACTGTCGCTGCACCGCAAGCAAATTCAATACCTAACCAGGTAGATAGAGGTGTGTCCTTCGCACGAATGGCGGCTGCACATAGAAACAGAAAACCAGAGGGAAACCAAATAAGCGAGTGCAGTTTGAGAGACGTAGAAAACATGATATCGAGCATGATAAACGAAATAAGAAATATGATGATGGAAATGATGAAGCAACAAAATGACATGATAACAAACATATTACATACAATTGTTGCTACACTGGCCCAAAAATGAAGGATTTGAGAATAGCTTCGTTCAACGCTAATGGACTACTAAGACGTATACGAGAAGTAGAAATGTTCCTACATAATGAGAAAATTGACATAATGTTAGTCTCGGAGATACATTTTACTGATAAGAGCTATGTTAAGATTCCAAATTATACCGCTTATTACACAATGCATCCAGACAGCAGAGCACACGGTGGCGCAGCGGTAATAATTAAAAGTAATATAAAGCATTATGAATTAAACAAATATCAGTCGGAACATCTACAGGCGTCATCAGTAATGGTGTCTGATAACAACGGATGCGTGTCGGTATCCGCGGTTTACTGCCCACCGAAACACAAAATCAAGAGCGCAGATTTTGTCAAATTTTTTAAAACATTAGGAAGTAGATGCATAATAGGTGGAGACTATAATTCCAAAAACACATATTGGGGTTCGCGGCTAACTCTTCCCAGGGGACGGGAACTAATGAATGCAATGAAGTGTTGCAAATGTGACGCCATATCAACTGGAAAACCAACATACTGGCCTAGCGATAGAAGGAAAACCCCGGACCTTCTAGACTTCTTTATTGTCAGAGGAATCTCTTCAAATTACATGGCCATAGATGACGATTTATCGCTAACCTCGGATCACACTCCCATAATTTTGACAATCAGTGCTAGTATAATAATGAAGAAAAAGGCAATGACGCTTACAAATTATAATACAAATTGGACACAGTTTGCAGATGAACTAGAAGAAAACCTGTCGTTAAGGATTCCACTAAAATCACCTTCAGATATAGAAAATGCTATCGAATATATTGTCACCAATATATGCTCAGCAGCACGGGCATCAACAATAGAAGTTAAACCGCATCAACATGTGCAAAATTATCCTAAGTACATAAGGGAAGCTGTTCAAAACAAACGGAAATTGAGGAAAATCTGGCAGAGAAACAGAGATCCACAAATGAAAAATCAACTTAATCGTGCTATTAAAAGAATAAGATTTACATTACAGGAGTTAAAAAACAAGTCATTTAATAGCTACGTCAAGCACCTGTCGCCCTCACAAGCAAATGGATATAGCTTGTGGAGGGCTACAAAGCAAATGAAACAGCCGAAGTAAGGCGAATCTCCAATACTTAAAAAAGTGGAGAGTGGGCTAGGAAAGATGAAGAAAAAGCTGAGGAATTTGCAGACTACCTAGAAAAGGTATTTCAGCCGCATGCTACAAACATTGGTAATAATCAAACCTACTGCTCATGGGAAAGAGTGAACTCGCCATCCATAAAATATGTGTCACCAGGAGAAGTCAAAGCAGTAATAAAGACTTTAAACCCAAAGAAGGCCCCCGGCTATAATCTGATCACACCTAAAATAGTAAAGCAATTACCTCGCAAAGCAGTAGTATTGCTAACCTACATATATAATGCAATGTTGAGATTGTCATATTTCCCGACACAATGGAAACTTGCGCAAATTATTCTAATACTCAAAGAAGGTAAACCACCGGAAAAAACAGGGTCCTACAGACCGATATCGTTGCTGCCTGTTTTGTCAAAAATATTTGAGAAGTTGTTGCACAAAAGACTAGTGGAAATAGTTGGAAACACGATTCCGCTGCATCAATTCGGGTTCAGGCAGAAACACGGCACTATTGAACAGGTACACCGTATCGTCTGTAAAATTGAAGACTGCTTGGAAAAAAGGAAGTCTGCACTGCTGTCTTCCTTGATGTTGAAAAAGCCTTCGATACTGTGTGGCATTCAGGACTGATGGACAAATTGGCGAAAATACTACCTACTCCGTATTGCGTGCTGCTGAAATCGTATCTGCAGCATCGAACATTTCGGGTCAAAAGTGGTGAATCCTTGTCGGCAGTACGTGAAATAGGCGCCGGTGTACCGCAAGGTAGCGTACTGGGGCCATTACTATATGTCATACACACATCTGATGTACCAGAGGTTGAAAATGTCGACATCGCCACGTTTGCAGATGACACTGCGCTGGTCTGCTCCGCTAATGACTTACAGGAGTGCATTACGAATGTGCAACATGCGGTCACAGAAGTGGCATCGTGGTTTGACAAGTGGCGCCTTAAAATAAATACGATTAAGTCAACGCACGTAACATTCACAAACCGTCATATAACTTCGGTGCCAAAAATCTGTATCGGTAATAACGAAATACCACAAAAAAATACTGCATGCTATCTTGGTATACACATGGATAACAAACTAACTTGGAGGCACCACATAATGATGAAACGTAAGCACTTGGACATCAGGCTCCGCAATATGAACTGGCTAGTAGGAAGACAATCCGAATTGACGATGGAGAACAAGATATTACTCTATGAGATGCTATTAAAGCCAATTTGGCGGTACGGAGCACCGTTGTGGGGATGTTCGAAACACACTAATATACAAATCTTGCAACGATTCCAAAACAAAGTACTGCGTATGATGACAAACGCTCCCTGGTTCATTTCAAATAAAACGCTACATACCGATTTCGACGTGAAGTATGTTTCCGAAGTAGTATCAGAGGAGGCGACGAAGTACCTTCGTCGACTGGAGAATCACGATAATCCGCTAGCGATCGCACTGATGGACAACTCCGAGGAAGTTAGGCGTCTACAGAGAAGGAAAGTTTTTGATTTAACCGTGTAAACGTGCATTTAACTGCGTAAGCACCAGAAATTGCCCACCAACGGGTGGTTGCATTTCTGTCACGCTGGCCTCTTCTTAGTCATGTTCTTTCCTGTCCCTCTCCCTCCCAACCTTCTCCACTCTGCACCTTCCATCCTATCCCTCCCCCTCCTAGCCTTCTCCACTCCGCACCTTTCATATAAAGATCTGCTAGATAGCCTGTAAGGGCTAGTTGTAGAAGGGAAATAAAAAAAAAAAAAAAAAAAAAAAAAAATTAGTTTAAAATGTAAATCTAGAATTATGTTGATTTACTTTTCTTTAACTAGGTAACTACCTCCTAAAATTCGAGGTTAGAAGGCTATTAGAGTAATATGTTATTTATTTCGGTCACTTGATTTCGGTACGGATAACCCCCCCCCCCCCCCCCAAAAAAAAATTAAACTGGGAAACGAAAATTACATTAAATTATTATAATAAAAATCTGCGTTTATGTAAAATATTTATACTTTTAAAAAGGCCACGTTGCGCTTTAAACCGAGGCATTTTTCTCATGTATAGCATGATATACAACAATGAAATCCTCCTTTCCCTAACATCAAAAAATTACTCCTTTGAATACCATCCTGTATATTTTAACGGTGAGGAAACAAAAATTACAGCCGAAGAAGAAGAGCAAACTGAATAGAAGGAAATGGTGAATGTGGCTGTTGAAAAAAAGAATTTTGATCATAATAGGTTATAAATTTTTTATGTTTTCGTACATTTCATAATTTCGCACCGGCTAATAACACACGATCTAGTTATGCCACACGAGCGTCCGCAGGATTATTCGCGGGCGAGGTAAGTTCAAAAAAATTATTTCGCTGCTATATTAGAAGCCGGGAATTAGCCCTTTAATTCATTTAGGATTCATTTTTTGAAGAACTTTTAATAATAAAAATATTTAAAATCATATTAACAGTGCCATAGTTCAGAAAAAATTTGTCGTGAATAATTTTATGTCCACAAAAAAGTTAACGTTTGTACTTTATTATTTATCAGACTCTCAGAGGGGAAAATGGCTTTCCTGATCTCTCCCAACGGATGTCTATGAATTTAAAGCTGAAAATACTTTATTTTTTTAAACCTAAAAGCAATATTTTCACAATTAAATACTCAACCCTTAACTATGTTACTTTTACAGTATTTACATTATAGTTTAGTCAGTAATAAATCAGACTTTAAAAAAAATAATAGGAAGAAAATATACACTTATGTATAATAATAAATACCTAATCATGTGTAATAATCAGCTTTTTTGAAAAAATAAAGAAGAAACATTTTTTTACCGCCACCAAAAACATGTTTCTATCAGTTAGAGATTAATATTAAAAAATTTAATTAAAGGCATTTAAAAAACAGTTTAATAAATTGATTTTTAAGCGCTAAGAAAATATTATGGTATATTAAAATATTGGTCCAAAAAAAAAATTAAATATTGTTTTTCTGATCCCATTTATTTATGAGCAAATTGTAATTACTACAGAGTAATACAAAATATGTTTCAAATTCACCATTATCTTAATTTCCTCCAGTCGTCGGTTTTCTAATTATTTGGTTATTTTAGACTCCGTGAGTGTTCTTCGAACGATCAGCTTCCCTTTTCCTGATCACTCTTTCGATTTCATCATTCTTCGCATACACCGTCGTCATATCCATTTTCTCTCTTCCCGCTACTCCATCTGTGCTGATTTGTTGTGGGTTCCCAGCCACATGGGCATTAAAGGTAATGAAATGAATAATTTGTTGGCTCGAGTTGCTGTTTCTTCTCGTTCCCTTTCTTAAGAAAAATTCCATTCTCTAACCTGAATTCCCTATGTACTAAGTTCCATCTCAAAATTTGGTTAGATATTTACCCTTCCTCCTCCTTTTATCCATCTGCACAACCTAATCTTCCTTCTAATACTTCATGTTCTTGGAGTGACTTTCACTTCCCCGTTCTGTTGTCATTTCCACGATTCGCTTGTATTTCGGCCATTCTGCATTCCCTCCGTCTTGTTTTCGCTATTCCCTTGTCTGCTCTCCAAATTGTTCACCCCAACGAAGCGGTGATTTGCGACGCTAATCACATCCTTTTTGAATGCCCATTCCTTTCGTTCGAACGTTGTATTCTATATTCTTCTCTGCTGAAACTCAAGCTGCTCCCTATTGTGTATCTCATATTTTGTCCTTCTCCTATCCATTATTTCATCCATTAGTTCCTTTACATTGTCCATATCTGACCGAATCAAAATTTAACTGACGGCTCTTTTCTTTCTTGCTGTTTCTGGGTGTAGGTCCTTAGACGGCGTGCCCAAAGATGGGTTAAAAAAATAAGAAAAATGTTTTAAAAGACGAAATTTAAAATATTTCGTTCCACATAGGAAAAGGAAACGAATATCATGGCGAAACTCTAAAAGAAATAAACATAGAACCCCGGCGAACATTAATGTTAGTAATGAAAATTGAATAAAAAACAACCACCATAAAATGGACCGAAATATACGGAAGTGCTACGAGACAACAATTCAAAAAATAGATGAAAAAAAGGGATTGCTAAAAAAGGATAAATGATTAATTAAAAGTAATGATAGCTTTAAAAATTTTAATTGGTTGAGAATAAAACCATTTATATAAGGGCAATACAAAAATGGATAAATTGTTTACTTTGGGATTATTTTTTTAAATTTTAAACATCTATACCGAATAAATATATTTTATATTTTCGATTTTTTATTTTTTTTTTATTTTTTTTTTTTATACACGCCATGTACAGCAACTAGGCTAGGAGCGTGCAAGCTTCTTTTATAACGAGTTATATGAAGTTGAAGAAACCAGTAGATTTTAGGAAAGAGGACATAGAGGAAATTGTATTAGGGTCATCCTGGAGTATGGTAGCCATGTTACTGCTGATGTTCAATCTTTGCCGGAGGACGGAGTAGGAAGGACATTCTAGCAGGAGATGTTTTACAGTCATGTTCACATTGCATACGAGACACTGCCTGTGCGGAGTTTTGTCGAGGATGTGCTTGTGCGTGAGGCTAGTGTGTCCTAAACGCAGGCGGCACAAGACGACCTGCTCCCTGCGGCTATCTGGCTGGTGATTCCATGCGCATATTTCCTTTTTGATGGAGTGTAGATGGGAAGGTTCCTTTGATTTATTTATCCATTTTCGATTTTTGTGGGCTTGTAACTTCTATTTTTCTTTGTTAATAAATATACTTTGTGATGTTTTCTTAAATTGTGAAATAGTATATTGTTTTTTTATATTTTAAATTATTATATATAATACTAGTAGATATAATTTATACTTTAACTTTTTGCGAGGATGTTCTTTAATATTTTCTATGAGTATATTTTGTAATGTTTTTTCGAATTTTGAAATAATTATTTATAATAAATATTTATTTTTAACAGAGCTACATTTGTTTTAAACCACATAATCACATTATATACTGAAATCTTTAACAAAAAGAAAAAAAAGAAAAAAAAAATCTTTAACATATTTATTTCATAAATAGTACAAGTCTTATAACTGGTTTTGATAAGTTAGGGAACTTCTTGTTCATCTTAGTTTTTCTTTACGTTTATAGGCATAATGGCACTGCAATAAAAATATGGAATTTAAATAACTGCACTAAAATTAATTAAATTATTATTAAGGAAGTATGCAAAACCGTGAAATGAAGTATTAAATTTATCAAATACTCTATTGTTAAGAAAAAAATATTAAAATATTTATTTTTTGCGGATCAGTACTTCTATTACGTTTAACAATAAATTTTGATCTAACGCCGGAAAAAAAAGCCTTTATCGCAAGAAAAAATATAACAAGCGTAATTTTTTTTTTTTTTTTTTTAAATAATAAATTTACAAATATAAATCTAGGCGCCGTGTGTAACTACCTGGGCTATTACGGCACCTAGACTCACTTGAAATTACAGAAGGCGGTGCGCAGTCTGTTCGATGCTGCAAAATTCAACACTGCCCGAACACAATCCGGTAGTAGTTCGACAACAGACGGTGGGGTGAGGTATGACTAGAAGTACGGGAAGTATGCCGGCACCATTTCAGCAGATGCTCCACAGTTGGCGAGGCCATGAACCCGCACAGAGGGCAAGTGACCGGAGGGGGAGCTCCTTCAAAGACGTGATTGTGTGACAGTGCAGTGTGCCCCAGACGCATCTCGATAAATATTTTAATATTTTTTTCTTAATAATAGAGGATTTGATAAATTTAATACTTTTCGTTTCACGGTTTTGCATACTTCCTTAATAATAATTTAAGTAATTTTAGTGCAGTTATTTAAATTCCGTATTTTTATTACAGTGCTATTATGCCTATAAATGTAAAGAAAATGTAAGATGAACACGAAGGTGTATTTGTTTGTTTTTTTTTCCTCCCTCTGTGCCTAGCCTTCACCATCTGGTCATTCAACATTTTTTTTTTTATTATTCATAAATTATTAAAATAAATAACATTTTATATAATTCTGTTACTGCGTTTTATATATTGGTACAGAATGTAAGCTCTTGATCTGGTTCTCGCAGAATCTGTGATAAGGTTATTGGAATGGTCTTATAAAATGGTAATATTTTTTTTTTTTAAATTTGTTCAATGGTGTCATTATATATTTTACATTGCCAAATAATGTGTTCAATTGAAAGAAAATATATTTACGCAAATTATACAATTAACGTATAGGCATAAAAGTAAGTAAATTAACGTACCGACTAAACGCTTTACCGAATGCCACATCGTTAAAATTAAAAACTTTACTTATTACAAATTATAAATTAGCCTACTTGATGAGCTGCAGGAAAAAAGCAAAAAAAAATAAAAAGCCTACGAATAAATCGGATAACTAGTACAAAAAGAAAACAACTAGTAGAAACAATGAAAAATATATAGCACAGAAGTTACAAAAGATTATGTTTTATACGCTTATGTTTATATTTTGAATACATAAGTTGCTGTTCGTTGGAATCGTAGCTCCCAATAACGTTAATAAGAGGATTATTAGGCAGTCATCGAAAAATTTCCTGGCTAAAAACAGCACGTAAATATGCACCTAAGACAGCCGTTCTGTGTGAGCTGTAATTATTTATAACACGCGCTAGATATTGAGGACCACACAGGCGATCCATATGTTAAGATTGGTCTAATAAGTGTTTTGTAGAGAATTAATTTATTACGGGTATTTAAGAACGATCTACAGCGAAACATTGGATAAATGGTGCAGATTGGCGCGATTGGCTTTCACAGTAGCATGATTAATATGCTTATTGAAGTTTAACCTTTTATCGAGTACCATCCCCAGGTAGCGAACATGATCAGACCAGGGCATGTCGGTGCCCCGTCTATGAATTTCCTTAGCAATCTTACCTTCTAGAGAATAAAATAGCCTCCGACTTAGCAGGATTTGAAGAAACGCGCCATTTTTGGCAAAAACGAATAACACGATCCACTCGAGATTGGAGTTTGTTAGCAACCGCGTTCGGGCCTGTATGAACTACAGAATAATGCGGCCTCGTCGGCAGAGAGTGTATTGTGCTAATGCTGATACAGTCATGAAGAAATATATTAAATAGGATAGGCTCTAATATACTGCCCTGTGGGACAGCAGCTAAACTTGTTTTAAAGAACGAAGGAGTATTAGAGATATAAACTGCGAATGTTCTGTTGTTCAAGAACTAACCTAATTAGATAAACCGGAAATTTGGCCTTATGCATTTTGAATAATGTAGTATCAAAAGCTTTGGCTACGTCAAGCAGAATCATACCCATATATTTTTTACAGTTAAAGCTGTGAGTTATGAATTCACATATCCTGGCGACCTACTGCACTGTAGAGTGGCCCGACCTGAACCCAAATTGCTCCATAGAGATGATAGATGAACTGTCGGCGTGTAGTATAAGACGTTTTAATATTACTTTGTCAACCACTTTACTTAAGTTACTTAGAAGAATGATGTCAATGCAAGAAAAGTCTTTAGCAGGTTTAGGAAGCGCAATAATGCAAGGAAAGATCGCTGGAAAAAGGCCATCGGGAAGAAGAAGAATAACGTGGATACAAAACTTGACATAATGGTATGCACCATCGAACTGATCCGAAATGTACAGGAAAAGACGAAAGATTGCTCTCAAATGTTAAGCAACGTTCGGTAACGGACATATGGCACCATGATGATGATGAGTGTAGGTGAACTTGAAAATAAACTTTTTAAGGAACTTAATAAATTTGCAGTTAATGAAATATCGTAAAAAATTGTATGCATTTATATTAAAAGATACTAGCATTAAGTACTTATTTTGAACAGATAAGTAAAATAAAATGGGATTAATTTGTTGTCAAAACTTAATTGGATGAGACATATTGATCAGCTATTATGGTAAAATTGTAATTTGCAAATAAATATATTATATAAAAAGAAAAGAAAAAAAAAAGGGATGGTCCCATAATATTAGTATGCTGCAAATTTGATAAAGAGTTTTTAAAAATCCGCTAAAATATTTAAAAAGTAATTGGCATTTATTCCGATGATTTATAGACACTATCCTCGTGTATTAGAAATAAACAACACAATTGATATATGTCGTCATTTATTCGCTGATATTTAGTTATGGAACTTTTGTCACAAGTCGTAGACGGAATTTATGAAAATTACGTTTAAGCGTGAATGACTTTAAAAAAATTTTCGGATAATGTTTTAGAAAAATAAATTATTGATTATAATATGATAATTTTTTTCTTATACAAATATCTTTACACATTAACACCGAGAAAATAACAAACAACAGCTCCATTTATAATTTGGTAGGAATAGCGGTTTTACAAAAGAAATAACGGCAAAGTTGAGATTCATGAACAGCGAAACAATGAAAGAGTATATATTAAGAACGTATTTCGAGAACGGACATGTGCAAATACGAAAATATCCGTTAAAATATTCGCAAAGAACCAAAACTGGAATTGAAAATTTTTTATTCGAAATTTTTATTGTACAATTTGACCATTTTGCAATAATGTTGATACTAATTTTAGTTTTAGTTTTTTTTCGTTATTTCCTTTTTTTTTAAGTTGCCCGACTTACAAATTTTTTAAAAAATTTGTTACGTAATTTTTATTAGGAAAGAATAAAAACCATTATTTTTTCTGTAAAATTTAAATCTAAAGCGATTAAAGTACCATCAAAAATGAATATCGATATTCTTTTTAATGGATTCCCACCTTTTCAACTTGCGTACATCATTTTGATTGATTTTTGATATACCCGCTTTTGACAAAAATTGAATGGTTTAGCAGAGAGTCTAAAAGTAAAAATCCGCGTACTTAAATCGACACGAATTAATCGTTTAAGAAAATGCGATATCATTTAAATCTGCATGTCAGCGTATTACTTTGGAAATAAAAAAAAAAAAAAAGTGGAGAAATCGATTGACCGAAGCCAATGTGTGGAAAATCGTCATTTAGAATGCAAACGCGACTTGTGAATAAATCAGGTTGCATTCCGAGATTTCTGAAGGAGTATATAATTCGTATAAAATTGCCGCTCAGTACGCAAATTTTTCATTTCACTCTATTTCAGCGCAACAATTTTCAAATGATTCATTGCCGTTTTCAGTGAAAAGCTGTCAAAAAATTAATTTCCTATTGGCTGCTATCGTGGAGCACAGACTTTTATATAACGGCGCGTCATCATCAGGTTTGTATTGATTTAGCGCCAACGTCTCATGGGGGCATTCGTAATGGCCATGATAAAAAGAACACACACCGATCACTTCACCATGTTTGTAATCGTTTACTAACTGTTGGCTGCTGCTTCGACGGTTAGTTCGCACCCTCTTTGCTAAAATACTTACTAAAGTCATGTTCTTTTTTCACCATTACATTTTCACACCGTTCGCTTTATAAACTATCTAATATCTACTTATCCCCTTAGACTTTAAATATAAGTAGTTTTTAATTTTTCCTATTAATTAACACGTTTATATATACGTAAATAAGTATTGGCGTTCCAACTTTTAAAAACCAGTCAAGTTCTTTTTTTGTTTTAGTAGCATTAGAAAGCTTTGAAGACACGGTAGTTGACAGAGTAGTAGATGGATAAGCACGTGGTCAGCAAAGTAAAAACAGAGTTAATAGAATAAAGAGCGTAGAATTAATGATTCTCGAAAGTATGACAGAGTAGAAGCGAAAAAAAGGAATAACATTTCTGCACCGAAAGATAGTAATAGTGAGAGAAACAAAGTGGACAGGAATTTTTTAATTAAGAGTATTATGTTAAACATTATCTAAGTTAATTAATATGCCGATAAAAGCGGTAATTAAAATTTTTTTATTAATAAATGACACATAAGCACGTCTGATAGAAAGATGTAGATACTATCTTGATGGACCACGTCCAAGACGAAAACCGAACATATTATTTTTGGTAACAGATTGCTGTGCTCGAGCCACTAAGCGAGCCGTCTCTGTTAATTAAACTTCCGAAAAGCTTCCTGATACGTACGAAGTAAGAGAAATAGGACGAACAAGAATAAGGTCAAAACCTAGCAATAATAAAAGTGTTTCAGAAAGGAATATTATAACTCGAGTTAAGGAAAGAGTTGAAAATATTTACAAGTATCTGGAGAGAAAAATCGAAGAGATTTTTAAAAACGGAATTAATTGTTCTCATCCAAGCGCGGAGTGGAATTAGAGGAATTGATTAAAGATGAACGGAGATAAAGTAAAAGGAGAGGTAAGAAAATGCGAAGAACTGAAAAAATCCGGAAAGGACATAGAAACACTCTAGCAACGTAGCTAATAACTATAGAATCGAGAAACCACATTAGTTTTTCAAGAGAAAAATTACGATTCGAAGGCGCCTTAGAGACATTATTATTTTCCATATATGAAAAATACAAGTGAATCGAGAAAAACAGAAGCAGAAACTTTTCCAGGAGTTTTTCTTTGCTGTTTCAAAAACAGATCTGCTTTAACATATTGACATTCGTACGGGCCAGAAAGTCGTAAAGGGGAGGATTTTAATAAATTCATTTTTTTTTTACGAGTATCATTATTAGTAAAATTAACGAGTGTTAGAAAATGGGTTAAACCGTTTTTGAAATTAATGATAAAAGAAAAACAATCTGGAATCGAAACAATAATGACGTTGAAATTCGATAGGTCAGTATGCTGGTGCAATAATCAGATGGCACGCAGGTCGCGTTACTAATCATTCTGCTTTCAAACAAAGCAACGCAAGATAGTCTACAAGATACGTCGTATCAGGACTACTATGGAGAAATTCAGTGTGATCTATATTCAGCACACCTCCGGCTACACTGAATAATTCGGCCGTCACACTATCTACTGCCACAGGCAAATTTCAGTACACACAATATTCGATTATTGTGCTAGTCAAAAGTTTACGCTATTATTTTCCAGTACATCGAGAAGAATTTTCACTACGCACCGCCAACTGGTTAAGTGGTTACCTTTCACGTCGACATAGTGTGGCAAGATGCGTGTTTTGCTACTGTCATGAGTAATGTTCTGTGTTGGAACTGCTGCGGTGTGTGATTAATCAATCGGTAAATGTCTTTATTCAACGCAATTATAACAGCAATACTGGATCTTTAAAATATGCGCCACGTACTTGGCAATTTAACGTTTAAACTGAATAACAATTTTACTATACAAGAAGTTAAATTTCATAAAAATAACACATTAATGCAATTATAAAGTAACTAAATTTAATAATTATATGTATGTATTTATAAAGAAAATTAATGTGAACCATAATAATGGTAATTCATAAATGTAGAATAAATAGATATACTAAGATTTGAAAGAAAAAAAATATAAGCATATTAACATTCCGAATTTTTGAACAAATTATATCCTAGTTCAGAGGCACGTGTTTGGGAAAGGGTTTAGATTTGTGAAAACAAGTTAGTTGTTTTGAGGACTGATCGAAGGTTTTAGACGTTATTTTGGAAGTCAGAATATTATGAAGGATGACAGGAAGACCGAGGACGTGCGGAGAATGTGTTGGACAGAGATGGGCTGGCACTGTCGACCATTGACTGTTCCCCATGCTTTGATCACTGATAATTTTATGAGTTTCTTCAAATCGTCTATCGGCGTTAGAAGATCAGGGCTGTATACGAGCACCTTCCTTAACTGCATTGTCAGCAAGAGAGTTTCCGTTAATACCGATATGAGCCGGCACCCACGCGAACACGATATGGATGTTGTTTGAAGATAGAACGCGCGCTATTTCTTTACCAATAGGATGTGCTATGAGTCTGATTTATACAGTGAAGATCGTTAATGGAATCAGTGCACATATTTAAAAAATATAATAGACTGCTGATATAAATTTAAAAATTGTCGTACTTCGCAATAAGACCCTCAAAACGGAACTCATGTGTCACAGTTAAGACTTTAATTTCTCTACGTTAATTTACAATTTAAATGAAACGTATCCGTGAAAAAATTCATAAAATTAACAGCGATCAGAGCTCGACAGTGCTGGACTCCAATAAGTTGCGATCAATGCGAAGTTCAACAGGTACCAAGGGAACCTCTGCGTCTGAATGCCACCGAAAGGAGGTCGTAGTTTTTGCGCCTAGACCGCACTAAAATTACTCACAGTCATCATCTCAATCACCAATAATCCGTTCCAATATGTTCAACTTGTAACGTACTACCCATCTCTGTCCAACACATTCTCCGCACATGAGTCCGACAGAAATGTCCTCGGTCTTCCTGTCATCCTTCATAATATTCTGACTTCCAAAATAACGTCTAAATCCTTCGATTATTCCTCAAAACAACTAACTTGTTTTCACAAATCTAAACCCTTTCCCAAACAGGTGCCTTTGACCTAGGATGCAGTACATGGAACATAAAACGACAGGTAAATGTATATAATTTGTTTAAAAATTCGGAATGTTAATATGCTTATATTTTTTTTCTTTCACATAGTATAATATCTTGTGTTTCATGGTTCACATTAATTTTCTTTATAAATACAAACGTGTAATTATTAAATTTAGTTACTTTATAATTCCATTAATGTATTATTTTTATTACATCGAATGTTATATATTAAATATAATTCTACAACAATATATGAACAAGTATTTTTTTTTTTTTTTTTAAAGAGATGTTCGGTTGGCTACAATCTCTTCCTTTTTAATTAAAATAATTACTACCGTTACTTTAAAACAATTTATTGCGTACTTTACAAATGTAAGCCGGTTAACTGGAGTCTGTTTGCTAGCATGAAGAGTATATAGATCGAATGACTTTGACAATATATTCATTATATTTGTGACGTTTTTAAATGCTCGATCATGACTTTACGATCTTTTAGGCTGTTTTTGTGCATTAGGGTCTCTATACTTTTCAGAACGAATTGTTGTGGAGATGTGTAAGTCATAGGCAAATAATTCTCCTTGTTAATAATATTCTGTCCTGCTCTTCTTTGTATACGATCCGTATCTAATTTTCTGCGTCAATTTTTATACATTTACTTAAAAGCGCTCGATTTCGAGGTCATTTGCGTCTACTATAACATTACAACATAGATGATTACAGATAATTTCATGGCAAGGTTTTTAAAATCTAAAAGTATTTTAAACTGTCTTTTCATCATTACCAAGCGTCTTTTCTGCGGTTACTCCTCTGGCGTGTCCGGATGGAAAAGCTTCCCCTCACGCTCCTTGTCGAGTTCTGGACATACGTAAATGGCATGATTGATAGATTTTGAGTATCACGAAATCCATATGATCGTGGAGGTTCATGTTTTTGATAAAATTCCAATAGTTCGTACTCAGCGTGCATGTTTTTTTGTTTTTTTTTTCGGTTTCTGCTCAAACATCTTCACTGGAAATATTTTTTCGCTGGCTCAGACACTGAGAAACACTCACCTTATATGTGTGAATATTCAACTAACCAAATTGCAACATCTGCCGCGAGAAAAGGTTCGCTCCATTACCATGGGGACTTTGGAAATGCAGTGAAAGATGAATAAGCACCGCGACCGGAAATAAATTGCGGAAGGTCAAGACCAACATCTATCCCTTAAAAATGACAGTAGAGGCGAATCGCATTTACGAAAGAGTACTTGCCTGGCTCAGAATCGGTCATCTAACGCATGCGCACATCTTGGGAGATGCGGAACCTGCAGTCTGCGAAGTCTGTGATCGAATCCAGGACTGTACATCACTTGTTAATCGAATGTAAAAATTACTACGGGGGTTGTAGATTGTAGAACACATAAATTACACACAAACCTCATTAATACGGAGCTAATGCGTTATCTATAAATCGATGTTAATTAGGTGGCCATAACCGAAAGGCAATAAGTACTGCCGTAAATAAAATAAAAAAATAAAATAAAAAAAAAAACACTCATCTTCAAATGTAGAATTTTGACTTGAATGGTTAGAAAAATCTTTTTTTAATGCATGAAATGTACATTTTTCGTATCTGAAGAGTCGATTCTCCATCCAGAAGTTGTGTATTGTCGACAGTCGGGACTGATCATTATTGATATTTATTGCTATATTTTGATTCTGAAATTTGTACTTTTATTTATTCATTCTTTGCGCAAGGAATGCTTTAGAATTGTAATCGGATTGGAACGAGTTTTGAGACTATCCATCAGACACACTGGAAAATGAAACTTTCCCTATTATTAAAAATCAAATATCAGAAGATCAGCTTAAAATGTACCCAAAAAAAAAATTTGTTGCATCATTTAGAAGCAAGTCTTTCTGAAAAGAAAAAAACAAAAAAAAGAAAAAAAAAAACCTTTTAGCATGTTTCTGTGGCTGCACGTTGAGAACAATTTTAGAAAAGGCAACGTGTTTATTTTTTTTAAATTTCAAAATGTTTAGCGAGGAACGCCTTCCTCTTCAGAAATCCCCCACAACTTAGCGGCCTTTTAACTACCGAAAATGAGATTCAATTTTTCTAATAGTGACAGATTCGGAACTTTAAAAGCTTTAAATTACGGAAAACATAGAAATTCTTCCTCCTATCCAGGAAACTTTAAATTAGCCTTTTCAATGTGGTAATAGGTGAAGCGAAGATTGAGGCTAGTTGATTGATGATGAGAACGAGCTGATGAACTCGCGAGAACTTGCACGATTTTAATTTTGTTACTTGTTATAGATTAAGCGTAGCATCTCCGTTAGAGAAAACATGTATTTGGAGCTCTTCGAGTAAATCAGCACAGGTAAGGCATGCATATTTTACGATCAATTTAGAATTCACCATTTCGTCGTCCTCAGTTTTTAGTAAAAATCAAAAATCTGCATAATAAGTCCGGGACAGCTGTTCGGATTATTGCCTTGGTTCTAGCAATAAGGAGAGATATTTACATTATTAAAGGAGAAATTTATGTTTCAGTGTCATCTCACTTTAATAAAGGAATAAGTGTCGTCCGCATTGAATTGGTAGCCGAATTGGCTCAGAAAACACGCTGTAAAGGAACATATTTTGATTTTCTATGCACCTTTTCAATCTCTATTTGTTAATATTGTTTTTCGGAATACAGGACGACGTCCTGTGTAGCACGATATACCGAGCAGAGGTTTTCCGAGCTTCTCGACTGGAATTACCGGTAGAATTATATGCTTTTAAGGAAAACAGAAAAAATAAATAAATACCGCTAATGAGCTTAGGGGCTTCCAATGGGCACCTGCTTTATAAATTTCCTGCTCACAACATTAAAATCAAATTATCAGACAGTTCCATATTACTTTACGGAGTGATATTTATTTTTCCCTTTTCTCCAATCCAAATTCCCAAATTTCTTTTGTCTTTTCGTTCAGTCTTTACCTTCTTTGGCTTGTTGGTTTGACAAGTTCCTTTGTCATTCCTTGATCACCGCTATATGTCGCCTTCGTTCCGGTCATAGCTTTCTACTTTCGTAATTTTTTCGTTTAATTCTCTTCCCCGCTGTGTCTTCTTCTTACCCTGACGATTCCGGTTTTCTGTGTGTTTTGCGGGGAGCGTTCTCTCTTCTATTCTTAATTTTGCGATTTCGTCCTACTCCGCATATTCTTATGTTCTCTCATTCGCTTACCCGGCTTCTTCCGTTCATTCTATCTCGCACCAGATTAAAATCTGATATGGTATGTATTCTTTTTGAACTATTCTTACTCTTTAGATGCTTGGATTGATTGGGCTGTTGCTTTTCGTTGGCGTACCGAAATAAAAAAAAAAAAAAATAATAAGAAAATGATTAAAGATGTTTATTAAAATTCAGTTATGTCTTCTCGATTAGTCTTATATAGAGAATTCCATTTGTACCTACTTGTCCCCGTTTTATTCTGAAGTGATACAAATAATCCTTATTGATACTTTAGGAGGTTTTTCGAAAAATTAGAGTAAACTCGTGTAAAATATGCACGATCTCACAGCTAATTGAGCGTTAGGGGCGCAATTCACGATTAAAATCAACCGAAAGCAAACAAGACGACGATGTTTATTATTTTTAAATTAGCCACACTCCTCGTACTTCTTCAAGTTGTCTATTTTACGTAATAATTTTAATCATATCCTAAAATGGATAAAAAAAGGTAACCGAAACAAGCTGACGCATGTTTGCTAGTATTCCATGTTTTACGCGATTTTATTAGATACCTTGTCAGTAGTTGTTACAATTATGCAAGTCATTCGCAAAGACAAAAATATCCTCCTTTGTCTCGAATGTGTGAATTATCAAAAGCTTATATATAATCCTTTTTTTCTTTTTTTTTTTTTGTTCAACGTTACCTATTATAATTTTTTGCTAACGGTAATTTGGCTTTTATTTTACTAGAAGATATCATTTGAAATACAATATATACATATATTTGAAGAACAAATAGAAATATCAAACAGTGCTACCGAATTTCGATATTTAAATATTGAGAACCGTTGAAATTTAACCATTATTGGGTGGTTTTTTTTTTTATTATGGGTACGCCAACGAAGAGCAACAGCCCAATCAGCCAAGGAATCTAAGTAATAGCTTAAATAGAAAATAACATATTAGATTTCAATCTGGTGCGAGATTGAATGGATATGAAAGAAGCTAGAATAGGAAAAAGAAGGAAATGAGAGAACCTTAGAGTGTCATTGTTTGGAGTAGGAAGACGAAGATCCAAAAGCCGAGAATAGAAGAGAGAACATTCTGAAGAGAGTGAGAAACATTCGAAGAAGACGTGATTGATATCACACAGAAAAAAGCGAATCTTCGGGGTGAAGAGAACATCGCGGGAGGAAGAGACCAGGGAAGAACGAAAAAGTGACGAAGGGAGAGAACGGTATGACCGAAACGAAGATGACATATAGCTATGATCAGGGGACGTCTAAGAAAAGGAAACATGTCAAATTAACTGGTGTCAGAGAGAAAAGGTAAAGGCTGGACGGAAAGATAAAAGGAATTCGGATTGGAGAAACGGGGAAAAATAAATATCCTTCCATAATGTAATATGGAATTGTCTGGAAATATGATTAATATTGTGAGCGGAAAATTTATGAAGAGAATGTCCGTTGGAAGCTTCTGAGCGAGCCAAGGAATCAGCCACCTCATTACCCTCAATTTCAGCATGGCTAGGAATCCGCAATAAATCAATTTGGATCGAACGGAACAGGAATAATTCATAAATTAGATATTGGAAATAAGAAGAACCGAAAGGTTGTTCAAAAGAGAGTAATAGTAATGGAAAAGAAACCGCCTGCAAGACACTTTCAGAGTCAGCTATTAAAAGAAATTTATCCGAGAGGAGGATAGAAGAGAAATAAAAAGAATTACACGAAGTATGGCAGCAGATTCAGCAGTAAATATAGAATATAGCAGGAAGATTAGGTTAAACGTGTAGCTCCATATTTTTCGAAAATTACTTTTTTAAACACGCCTATAATCATCTGAAAATTATTTGTCCTTTTTTAACTTGTCCGAATCTACATATTTTTAAGGTTTCAAAATCAAAATACTAATAATACGTATAACTTTTGCATCGCTACATTCGACAATTTCATATCCGTAAGTGGGGAAAGTAATAAGTATATTTTGCAATGGCTGACGTAATATTTAGCGCGTATTTTAGAAAATCGTTTAATTTCTCGATTTTATAATAAATTTGGAATAGGACAGATAGAATACTCTTTGTTTTTTTTTTCTCCGATTTTTACGGTTTTTATGCAATTGTCAGATATTAAACATTCGCTGTTTACTGAAAAGTAGGCGCACATAACAAATAAGAACTTACGTAAGACGGAAATCACGGTATTAGCGGGAGATAATTAAAACAAATAAAAACACAGCGTGGCTAGATATCACCAGGAGCGTCTTAACATTTTGACTCCGTGTAACGCTTTGGAAGATGTTGGTAACTGATAATTTGGCCGTGTCTGTAATGGAAGAAAATCACTAGACGTGTATTTATTCACACAGCGTTATCATTTCTACCGTTATTTTTATGGCGAGTTCAGTGAATTAGCGGCATATTAAAGGAGCAGGCGTTATAACTCCCGTTAATTTTATCGCACCGAAATGTCTGGAACGTTTGCTGATATGAAGAAAAATCATTTTCCGAGACACCCAGTCCTATTGTCCGGACCGGTGTTTATTTTGTTTTTGTTTTTTTTTTTTTTTTTTTTTTTTTTTAGGGCGGGGCGTCAACTAAGGGCATTAACCCAGCGTAAGTGAATTTTTTTTTTTAGAAGTTTTCAATGAACGGGATTCGAACTCGGTTCTACCCGAACGAAATACCGTCGCCCAACCAACTACACTATGGTAGCTGGTTTACCGGTGATTTCAACTCCATTAATACCTTCCGACAATCTCTTGTAATGTATTCTCGTCCACTAAAAGAATTTAAAATTATATTTCCTACTTTTATTTTTTATTTTATGTTTGTCAAATTTTTCGTATATACATATATATGTATATTAATTACAACGTAATTCTTAGGCTACCCCCCATTAGAAAAAATGTCCCAATTTTATATAACGTTTGTTATATTTTATAGAATTTTTGTGATTATGTTACTACATTCATATGGACCGATTTAGAATTACGTTGTAAATTTTGATCATTTTATACAAAGTATAGAAGAGAAAGAGACAGAAATATAAGCAAGAGGAGTTAATGGCCCAGTTATATATACATATATATATATATATATATATGTATATATATATATATATGTATATATATATATATATATATAGTATGTATATATTGTATTTTGACTGAAATCACGGTTATTAAATATCAACGATTGTTTGATTCGCACTAAAATTTTTCGCTACGCATTTATTTTATATTCCCAAGTTCTTTCCAACTCGTCAAATTGTTTATATATTTTATTACATCGATGAACATCCGTGTCTACGTTTCATGTTCATTTCCCATTATCACTTTCGCGTGTAAATTCCTCATTTCTAAGTAATCTATTCGGAATACAGTTCTACTTATTATGTCTCATTACTCTCGTATTTTCTGATTTCCAGAAATCCTTCGGTCCATCCTTACCATATTCTTTGTAAATTTTCAACGCGTCCCTCATGAAATTCTTTTACCGGGGAAGCGGGTAAATTTAAAAAACAGAAAAAAAGAAACAACCAAGTACTCGTAAAAATGTAATACATGAAACGGAAGGAAGTCGCCGTTCCGACATTTCCTCATTCGACGCACGTGCAATGATAAAAATAATCGACATAAATAGGGATAATTAAAAGTATGCGAGAAGTATATAAATGATGAAAAGCAGAAAAAGGAAAACAAACGAGAAGGAGCAAAATAAATTTATACAAAAAAAAGGGGGAGCGAGGGGCGGGGGGACAAAGAAAAGAAATTTACTTTTGAAATGAAATACAGGGAGAATATTTTCGATTTAGCGGGCCGCGGCCTGAAAATTGCTTAAATAAATTTCGGCGGGAAACTTTTGAAAAGAGGGGCCCACAAAACTAGCGCCACGATAGAAAGGAGGCGTGTTTGAGTTTAAGTCGAAAAATAACGTAATTTGCAGTAACGAATTTAGGGGGAAATAAATTTTCGAGTCAGTCGGTCGGGAAAGACCTCGCGATAAGAGATGCTATTCTGCTAAATTAAAGAGCGCGAAATGGTAAATAAATTATTCGGTTTATTGCGTCGTCGTTGCAAAGGCAATCTCGCAACAAATGCGTCCTAGGTTATCATTGGCTGTCGGAAAATGCTTTAGCACTAACTTTTTATTAATGCCCTAGATGAAAATACATGGCGAAACGGAAACGCGAGAACATTTCACCGACCGAAATGATGAAATCGCTTGTTCCACCGGCGGCCCTCGATCCAGCACATCTGCGGATTAAAATTACTTGCCTACCAACAGCACACGCTACCGATATTAAATCTGCCAAAATTATCGTTCATTTTCCGAATTCTTTGACAACGAATATTAATGCGATTCGGTAGAGTGCAGAGCGATTAGCACACGAAGGCGACAGAGTGCTCCAGCTTCTTCCTTTCGAGCTGGAGCGATTAATTACAGGTCGAGAAATGGCCTCGGCTATTACAGAGTTCCATTTTTGACTTATACAAGTGATAAGGACAATTTGATTTGAATCCCTTTTTTTTTTTTAGAAAGTTTTGGTTTAGCCAAATGTCGCAACAACCGTTGCTTTAACCGTTTTTATGATTCATATCATTCCAAATCATGTAAGTAAAGGTTAAATTTGTAAAATTTTAATTCATTAATACTTTTATTTTCTATGTATATGAGTATATTTATTTATATACATATTTTTTTTATTTATTTATTTATACTTATATATATATATATCCGTACATACACACACACGCACACAGAAAAAAATTAATTTTAAGATCATTTTTAATATTATTTATATCAATCGATAAGCTACATAAAATATAAATAGATATTTGTAATCTTATTTTTATTGTTAATTATAAAATATGTTTACCGTTTATAGAAATGTAGTAATTAATAAAAAATCATAAATTTTTATTACATTATTATATAGTTATATATAACGAATTGAAGTAATTAGATAATAAGAATTAGTAATAAAAATTGTAAGATCAAAAATTTTACATATCGTCAGGGCGGGGATTCGATACCACACAACACAACACCTTGTGATCATATCACCACGATTTTTGCCACTACACCACAAAACAAATTCGAAATGGTTTATATTTTCATACTATATAAATATAATAAATAATGCGTTTAAATTTTTATTATATTTAACATTGATTTTCTCCGGCTACTTTATTTTTTTTTTTTTTTAGTAATTTTTTACTGTTTAATAAACTTCGTTTTGAAATAATCGTTCTTCCGAACCATTCAAGTATAGTGTGAAGCAAGTCCCATATACATTCTTGATAAGGGGTATAACGGATATTGTGAAGTTAAGCTTTTCATAAGGGTCCTTAATGGGGATCATAGTGGGGCCAGCTCCTTTCTACTTTTCGATTATCCCCCTTTACTTTCTCCCAGATGATTCTCTGGTATAATCAATATTCAGTATCAGATTAAGCGTATACCACTGGGATAGCGATGTGGATCCGGAACGAGACAAGTCTCGATAACCTACGACTCTTCCGATTTGGTAGCTAAACACCTTAACCACTAGGCTACCGCGCTGTCTTTTCCGAACCACTTACACGAGGTAAATAAACATAATTTGGAATTTATTGCGTGTTTTTCTCAAAACGGCTATCCGTAACATTTGTCATATGCGGCTTCTAAAGATTTAAATTTCTCGCGCAAATCAAAAAGTTAAAATTTTAATATTATACAGAATTCATATACTCGTCACATGGTCTTCCACCGATTTTCAAAATTCCCTCAAAATCGGCGACCCGCAGTTCATGACCTCTCCTTATTAATATTTCTCCTAAGCGACATTTTTAATAATGAAGAAATAAACGCACCACTTATTATGATAACTCTGAATTCTTAAAATTGTGCAATTCTTTAATTACGCGCCTAGCATACGTGTAGTAATCAAAAAAAAAAACAAAAAAACAAGTAATTCAATTATTAATTAATTTTTATCGGGTTGAGTTTTTTTTTTTTTTTTAATTCCAAGAAGGAGAAGTAACTTAACGAATTAAAAACAGAGGAAAAATAGATGTAAGAGAAAATCGTACAAATTTATTTTGCATTCAATTCATCGATATTAAGAGCAGTCGAGAAGAAGTGTGGAGGAGAATTTTTTGAAAAGTGGGAAAATGCATACATAAGCGAGAAAATCGATAAAAAGGTAGTCTATCAACTGGATTTAGCAAGCTGAACTGTACGGGTTAATTCGAGATTATTTGACATTATTGCTGTTGCAAGGCCTTGGCCTCTGTGCTTTAACCTTCTTTATCATATGCATCACTGATTTAATGCTGAGTAGTGATTGGCCGGCTGCTCTTCATTGACAACCTGATATTCCGTGAATATTCCAGCCGGTTTTTCAGAAAACCATCTCCAAACTCCAAGATGGTCCGAAGAATATTGAACTTTTCTTCCTTGAAAACAGAGTATGTTTCAACAGGGAATAATCTGTTGGCAACAGATTTTTTTCTCTACCTAAACGAAACAATCATTCTGTCGGCCAGGCAAACTTGGTACCGTTTCTAACTTAAAATCTGATTGTGTGAAAATACTCGCGATTACTCGATATTTTTCTAACGTTTTATTATCCGTACGAAATTATTGCTTAATGGCTCTCGGTGTATTTCTCAGTTCCCCTATGTGTATGTAAGCCAGTTGCACCTTATCCACCATTATTCCACAAAAAGATCCATTTCGGGAGTCCATTAAACATCACTCTGCAGGGCAGTATTTGTGCTCTAAATAGACTAGCGTTTTTCCAATGCGGTTGCATCTACCAATCCTGCTTTTTTCGTACAGCAATATCCTACTAAACTTCAGTGTCTAAAATTCCATTCTCTTTGGCTTTTATTAAAGAACCGTTTCTTACGCTTATCACTTTCCTCTTTGTTAATAGTTTCTCCAGAACTGAGGTCACTCTGGTTAGCACTTAAGCTTGTAACATATCTAAGATCCTGCGAAAGTGTAAGTCGAAACGTAAACCCGACAGATACCTGGAACACATGCGAATACTGAAGATCGTGATGCTATTCATTCTTAGATTGACGGAGCAAAACCCTCTGCAAACTACCGCTAACGCCTTTGAACGTGCAACTGGTTATGTCTATATTATTAATCAATATGTGTGTCATGATAATAAAAACGGAACGGGTCAATCGTGTATATTTTTATATTTTATATCGTTGTTTCGAGCAAACGAGATCTACATTGATGTGGTACTTTTAATGTGAATAAAACGTTGTTTATTTGTGAAATGTCAATATTCAATTCGTGTAGTGAAACATAATCTCGTGTACCAAATACAGAGCTTTATTTGTTTATTTATTAAAATTGGACTAGTATAAAACTTTTACAATCGCCAGAACTTAATTGTGTCTTCTGATGCGTAACTATGACCGCCGAAATTTTACAATCAGACACCAGATTTTTTTATAAACAAAAATTTTTATGAACAAAAAATTTTTATGAACAAAAAATTTTTACGATTTAGACGATTTCATCGATTTCCACGATTTCGAAGATTTTGACGATTTTGACAATATAGACGATGTAGACGATTTTGACGATTTAGACGATTTTGACGATTTTGGCGATTTTGACGATTTTGACAATTTAGACGATATTGACGATTTAGACGATTTCAACGATTCCGACGATTTCAACTATTTAGACGATTTCAACTATTTAGACGATTTTGACATCACGAATTGCGAGATTTTTTGATTTCAATAGTAAGTTTAAAACAATCCTAATGGATGTCGATACTGAGACTAGTGAAAATATTTGGATAATAATATCGTTGAAATTTAGTGTCCTTCGGATTAAGCGGGGGGAAATAGTTGATTATTAAGTATTAAGTGTGACACATCACCGCAATTCGGCTAGCCAATGAGAATATAGAGATGGACCAATTATAATGTGTTGTCAAGTAATAAAAAATAATCCGAAATGGCGGATAAGCACGAGCGCACTAAAAATTGATTTTTGTGGGTATATAATTTAGACCTACAAGGCGCACGTATACTGTTTTGCGCTGATAACTTTTATTTCTTCTGGCCACTGCGTCGATGGGGTTTCTCTCGAGAATGCATGAAAACGTGTTTCGCAAGCGAATGTCTCACAGTCCTCTTCATTCATTTTGACCCGCCATTCCGTCACCTCATTCATACGAAATTTTATCGATCGGCAATCGCCGGTTAGCTGATCCTTTGACATGCTCGTTTCCACCATTCCGAATAATCGTATCGTCTCTTCCGAAGCAATGTAGTTCCTGCATACCTTCATAAAGTGCGCAGCTACCTGCGAATGTGTCACCTTCACGATGTATTTCATTTATATCAACTTCTTGTAATGTATGTTCTCATGTTCCAAACCTACTGTTTATTTAATTCCTTTTTCCGTTGGTTTAATCGATTTTCTTCTTAATTTGATCTTCAGAAGAAGAATTCAACGGGAATACAACGAGAATTCAACGAAAGGTAGCATCATGTGCGTGTAGGTGTTTCGGATATGGGTAAGAAAAGAAAGCGGCGAAAATTCTGTCATAATATTGGCCCAGTTTTTATTTATTTATTTACTTTTTTTTCTCTTTTTTTCGGTACCTGTGAAGGCGATCTTTCGCGAAGTATTATTATTAAAAGCGTAGAGGAGATTTCTTTTCAGTTACCATAGGTTACCCCGTTTGAGACTTGGACTGAAGAAATGCCATTAGCTGGTATTACGTCTGGGCCTAGACGCGATGGAGGTTATTTTGGACGATAAAATCGGGTAGCGATTCTGCCGATAACCTCTTTGACGGCGACCACGACGACGACAATGGCGACCGGCATAGTGATGAAAGTAACAAGGACTGCTGGGATGATTAGAAAGAAAGAGGCGCGCTAACGATGATTACAACTGTAATTATGTGGCCGGCTGCTCGAGTGTGAGTGTCAGTGTTGCATGGAGATGGTATGTGATCAAAGTTGGTTATTCGTAGAAGAAAAACAATTAATCATCCATATGGACCGGTTTAATAAAGTTGTTTCAGTTAACAACTTAACTTACTACCGAAACTGAAACAGTTCAACGATTTCGGCGCGCTAATGGCGCGATGTTTTCGAGTTTTCCATCATCTGTGCCACGATAGAAACCGAATCAAGTTATTATTTTACCTTTAGCCCGGTTTCGCTGTTTGTTCTTTCCTACTCTCGCACCGACACCGCTATCCGCCGCTCTTCCGACCGACTTTACCTGTGCCCGTTCGTTTCAGGACGCTCTCGTTATCGCTCCGTCCTCACATCATTTAGACGAAATTTAATTTACTTCGCAACTACTCGTCTATAATTCGGTCGGCAGCTTTTTTCACTTCTGATTAATCTTCCGTTCGAATTAGAAATGCTCTTTTTCACACCTACGCGAATAAAACATTTCTATATTTCCACCCACCCCCCCTTCCCCGGTTTATACTTTTCCGTAATATCGTAATCAATTTATTAAGAGGCGCCGAATAATCAACCCTGCTCCTTGATTCCGATAATGTAAGGGTGACCGAAGTCATTACGCCTTCTACATTTTACCCGATTGTGTTTCAAAAAATAGTGTCCCTTAATTACCTATTTTTTTTCAAGTTATAACAGTGTTAGCAATAGTTGAAGATATACGTACATAAAATTTACACACATTTCGAAACTTCATCGTGATCACAGAATATTATTGGTTTCGTAATATTTCACCATCCTCTTAATTCGAATTACAAATAAATATCTTGAAATAAGTCCCATCATATCGCTGATAAGGTTTCGTGGATTGTAAAATTAAGCTTTTCATAATATACTTAAGAAGATAATGGATCTGAAAAAAAAACTGGGTGGGCAGTTCCTTTCTCGTGGGATTCACCCTTACTTTCACAGATTTTTCTGCTATAATCCTAAATATATACCTGGGAGAGCAATCCAGGCCGAGTCGCGAACTCGCGACCACTGGTTTTTAGGTGTTTATTTCCGTTAATATTGTAAATAGTAAGTAACTCAATGAAAATATCGTCAACATCATCAGTATGATAAAATTTATCTTCAAACGTTACCGCATTTCATTTTATCATTTTCTTTGTTTTATATATACGTATACATATATTTCATCATTTTGCGACTATATTTGATTTTTCGTCGATTTTTGCTTTTTTCCTTTTTACTGATTTTTCGATTGTCGATCGGTGATTTACCGATATTCTTAAATTTTTGTAAATTATTTTCATACGTCTTATCGCATACATACTAACACTTCTATGAAATTCCGATTTTTTTCTTAAATCATATTTATAACGTTATAACAACTTTCATCTTTAATAAAAGCATTTTTTACATCGATTAATTCCTAAAATTAAAGAATTTACAAAAAAAATCCCTAATATCGAATCTGTAATATCGAAAAAATATTTATATAAATATTAATTTTGGTACCACTTGATTTTTCAAATATTCTAAGAATATAGAGCGCAGATATCCCCTTTCACTGCCTATAATTCAAAAGTATTAAAACCTATTTTTCTATTTACATAAACTGCTTTGTGAAATTTGAAAAAGGAAAAAAGAAGGAACACACTTATAAATAGAAATGTTGTAAAATTAAAATTTTCCAAAACGGTAAATTAAAAAGGTCAATTTTTTACCTTTCTACTTTGCTTTTAAATTCTTTGAGTTTGTAATTTTAAAAACTTTCCACTATTCATAGTTTTGTCATGTACGTTGTATTTCATTAAATTTTTAATTTTCAAGCGCATTCGAATTTTGAGGTTTTGTCGGAAATGAATCAGCAACCCCCCTTCCCCATCCGTAAAATTCACGAGATTTTTAAAGAATTTTACACGCTATTAATAATAGCAAATTAAGAAAACCTACATATATATATATATATATATATATATATATATACATATATTTAAAAAAGTAATTAATTCGCAATATTATGCCGAACATAAATAATACACAATACGTATTAAAAATTATTAAAAAACATTAAAACCATCGACTAGTTTCGACAAACTACCGTCATTATCAAGATGCTAATCAAATTTATCGCTCTGCTAGAAATTGAATTTTGAATAAACTCAACGCGATTTAAAATATTCTGTCATCCGTATTGCTCTCTGCGCATTTCGTACTTCGCCAATAGTTAGCTTGTTGCGTGAATGCAACGAAAAGGAGCACTCTTTTTGAATATCTGTATACACATATTAGAGCTTCTCCATATTCTTCAACTCACGATAGTATTACTGTTTCCAGATTTTTGCTTGCAAATATGCAAGCGTTATCGCCTTGAATAAAACTTCCAGTCCGATTTAACTTAACCTTACTGGAAATAAGGAAACGATTGCATCAATGATGTTCCGGTTCGTGGTTTCAACGTACCCAGATTAAAAAATTATGTTCACTGGCGGATCCAAAATATAAAAAATCAAACCGGTTGCGCAGTAGCATCAAATCAGTTCGACACAATTCAGTACTTGTTCACGATGCATAGTTGGAGGTCCCCTCTTCTAATAAACTACAAGGGGTTAAACAATCTTCAGAACTATGGTCAACCTCAGTTAGATCTAAAACTGTAGGGAAGAAACTGCGCTCTGTGTCCGCATTATTGGAGTTGTGTACTTTAATTACTCACTCGTACGTTTTAAACACTTACCACCTCACTGTTTTTACTACAATGATCCATTTACTTCCAACATTTCTTCATTGATTGCCCGCAGTATAACACGCTCAAAATGTTCATTTCCTCCATCACTTTCGGAATTTCTTGGTGATGATGACAGAATAATCTCTCGACTCTTTGAATTTCTCAAAGCGACCGATCTTAACTTTGTCGTGATAAAACTCTTTACCGTACCTCCTAGTCTAGTCGCTGCACATGGCACAGCCAAATGTAAAAAAAACAAAACAAAACAAAACAATAAAACAAGAATTGTTATCACACCTTCACAATACAGGTATATTTATTTAATAAGATAGATTTTAACTAAAAAAACAAAAACAAAGAAAGATAAAAAATAGAATTTGAAATTATCTGGATAAAGACGTTAAGGACCGGGTTGTAAAAAAGTTTCGTATCAGACGTGTTACAAGAATATAAACTAACCGAAAAAGAAGGTGCAAGGTAGGTGAAATATATTTCGCGAGGCGGATAGAGTTTTACTGTTGCGGTTCAAGGAGAAAAGGAAACAGAAAGATCGAACAATACGACTCGAAATTTTTACCGGAATATGAAGATTTTTAATTAAAAACATTATTACCATCATTATTAACATCATAAAATCCACAAAAATGGGCAACGATGCACGAACAGTTGTAAAAATAAGGGATACAATAATAATAATAACCACACATAAAGAAAGTTTAAACTAAACTAAATGTAACTAATGATCTGGTACAATAATGAACACAATCAAAGAGCAAGTGAATCATTTACAATTATAAATAAAACTAAAGAACGATTTCTGTTCAAATTGGACGTATATCAATTAAAATAATATATATATATATATATATATATATATATATATATATATATATATATATATATAGGAGAAGAAATGGTTAATAAATTGTAAATTAATAATAATGATAATAAATTTATTCCAACTTACAACAAGAATTTATATGAAGTTAATTATAAGATAATACACTCGTACATACGCACCGCTATTCATTAACGTCGACACACAAACTTTCATCTAAAGTACAGCTGCATCCACATTAAAGAACGTACATTCGTACATATGCTGCATGCAGACACCTAAATGCACTACCTACAATAAAGATAGAGAACTGCATTCCGAAACGAACAAAGCCTCAGACAGCTCACCAAGTTCGATAATGAATTTCCGAGTAAAGATGGGAAGATGAAAGAGCAAAAATTCTGCCAAATTCTATAAAAAAGAAGCAAATATAGAAAAGCAAGATGGCATTATGCATAAAGGTAGACGGCGGAAAGGTAATAAATGAATATTCACACTGCACAGCGGTTGGTACACATTCATTCGATAAAAAAATGTTTACGAAATACAAGGAATGTGGAAGAAATAATAATAAAAAGAAAATAAAAAAAAAAAAGGGATTACATTCCATCGGCATTTACGATCGCAAGAGGTATACTACTGCTCAGATAGTATTCAATCATCATACTAAAAATTGATTTGGCAACGTTCCGTATTTGCTTTGAAGGGAAAAAGGAGTGGTCCAACAAAGGCGACTGCGGTACGATAATAGTTGAAAAGTGACGCTGCTGAAAACAAAAGCAGTTGTATCATGCTGTTTTAAGTGGCCATAGCCGAAGTAAATAGTAACAAGCGACTGTTCAAAATCAAATCGATTTCCGCTTAATGATTACAGCGGATTTTGTAATTAAAAGAACCGACTAATCTTAACGATATTTAAGAGAAATCTATCTTCAAATTCATCTTTTCTCTTATACTTTTTTTCATTCGAAATATAGGCGGAGAGAACTAGTAGATGGAAATGATGATGATGATAGTAATGTTGAACACCAGAAATTTTGTACCATTTTCTACGCTATTCGCAAAAACACATTGAACGATAGCAATGTTTTTTAAGTATTGTGATATTTTTTTTGTATCTAGAATATTTTTTGTTATCATTTTAAAATATATAGAAGGAACAAGAATAAGAAAAATGTTAATTTAAAAAAAAAAGGGACTTATTTGTTATATGTAGTTCCAATAAAATTTCTGGATAATCCAAAGAACTCTCGATGATGTCATCGTAACACGTTTTTGTTTATGCTTTTTGTTGCACAGAGCAAAAACATATCGATGTTAATATACTATTTGTGAAAAATAAGAAGACGAAACGGGAATATTTTTAAATGAAATACGTTTCGGAATCTCGATTGATTTAATAAAATTCAACGGTCAAAGAAGATAAATTATATATACGCATTTTGTATATGTCTCGGCGTTATTTTTTTTTTTTTTTTTTTTTTTTTTTAACCCCCCTTTGGGCATATCAACAAAGGATCTTCGCCCAGAAACGAAAGGAAGGAGAAGGATCAGTTAAATGTAGATTCGGTCAGCTATTGATAAGATAAAGGAACTGAGGATAGGAACAACTGAGATCGACGGAAACGATAAGATATACGAGGCACAATAAGGAGTAGGGAGTTTGAGTGACAGCAGATTGGAATACAAAGAGGTACGTTCGTTCACGAGGGATGGACATTCAAAGAGGATATGGTCAGGATCACAGACGGCTACGTCGTCAGGATGAAGAGGGCAATAAGGGGAAAGAGCGAGATGAAAACGAAAGCGTGAGGAAGGAAGAAGAGTATGATTCAGACGTAAACGGATAATAGGAACAATAACGGAGCGGTGAAGCGAAGGAAAATCGTAAAACCAAGGCCGCGTGGGAAGATTAGGTGGGATGGAAAAATAAAAGGAAGAATGATTAGAAAAGGAGGAAACGTAAAAATCTGACCAAAATCTAACATGAAACTTTTTGCACAATGGGAGTAAATTCGAAACGGGAATTTTCGAGAAAAAAAAGCGGGAGGATACAGCAATCTGAGCCAAAGAATCAGCCATTTCGTTACCCTCTATCCCCATATGACTGGGGACCCAGAGCATTTCAATGCGGATAGCGTGAAGTGAGAAGAGAGTGTGAATGAGAGAGCGAATACGGAGGATGAAAAGGTCAGAGGAGTGAGAGGGGAAATGAGAGGAAATAGCTTTAAGAGCACACATGGAGTCGGAGATAATTAAAAATTTAGAAGAAGAACGATGTGAGGAAATATGGATTATGGCACGTAAAATGACCGTTAACTCGGCCGTAAAGATAGTACAAAAGGAAGGGAGACGAAAAGATTCAGAGAAATTAATGCTCGGAATGATGAAAGAAGCTCCAACTCCATTAGGCCCCTTCGAACCATCCGTAAAAATAGCAATATGGGAAGGAAAACGGGATTCGATATAACTATGGAATTCCTGTATAACTGTTGGATAGGAAAGGGATTTGGAGGAAAAAGAAAAGTAGAATACATTGGGAGGATTGGAGAGATCTGCAAAATTGAAAGAAAAGTAAGGGAGATTGTTATAAGAAATTGTGCAGGATAAAAAGGAATTTAGCCGCAAAGCAATGTGGGCTAGAATAGGAATTTTCTTGGGAGTAAAACGCCAGTTTTGCAGAATAGAAAGATATGAAGGAATAAGTTTGGAGGATGATAACGGTAGGCGTTTACACAAGAAACGATAACCTAAATAGGATCTGCGAATGAAAAGGGGAGGCGAGTTAGACTCAGCGAGAACTGCTGGTACTCGAGAAGATCTAAGAACACCAAGGCAAAGACGAATACAAGAATTTTGAATTATATCCAGCTTGGAAAGAAGTGATTTTGAGGCAGAGCCATAGATAAAGGAACAGTAGTCGAATTTGGAACGGATAATCGAATTGTACAAGGAAATAAGGAGAAAGGGATCGCCTCCCCATTTTGTTGGAGAAAGAGCTTTCAGTAAGTTTAGTCTTTTAAGGGCAGAAGAGGAAAGGAAATTAATATGTTCATAAAAGGAGAGACGACTATTGAGAAATACACCGAGATAGCAGAAGCATTCCCTACGAGGGATAAGATTGGAGTTTAAGGATACAGAGACTAAAGCGGGATTAAAAGGACGAAGAGAAAAGACAATACAAGAGGATTTTAAAGGGGAAATAGAAAGGTTCAAAGAGGAAAGAGATTGTTCCAAAGTAGCTAGAGACGAATTAACACTTTCGTTAACATCTACGATATCACGGGATGAGGAAAAGAGAAGAATGTCATCGGCAAAAAATAAGGAAGAGGAGTTCATAGAAAGAGAAGCAACAGAAATAGTATAAATATTAAAAAGAGTAGGACTAAGGCAGGATCCTTGTGGAAGACCACGTGAAACAACTCTTGTAACCTCGAACGAAGAAGAAGACAGGAGAATAGTACAATTTAACATCAAGTTAACAATGAGGGAACAAAAATGCGTCGGGATGTTAATTGCTATCATTCTATCTCGAAGAGTAGGGAGATAGACATTATCAAAAGCACTGGAAACATCGATAAAAGTAGCTAGAGTATCGATAAAAGTAGCTAGAGTGTACTGTTTATCGATGAAAGATTTATAGATATAGGAAACAAACAGACTGACGCAGTCAGCAGGACCTAAGCCTGGACGGAAACCAAACATATTAGAAGGAAAAACATTATTGTGTTCGAGCCACCAGACCAGGCGCTTGTTAAGCATGCCCTCAAACAGTTTTCTGAGACACGATGCTAGGGAGATCGGACGAAGAGAGGAGTTTTTCTTAGGGATAGGAATGATAATAAAGGTGTTCCAGTCAGGAGGTGTGACTCCTCTGGACAAAAAGGAGTTGAATATACAAAGAAGGGTTCGGAGAGCAAGATCGGATAACTTTTTTAGGACAAAGCGTTAGTTAAATTTAATTGTATACATGTTCCGCTTCGTTCAGATGTGCAGAATTTTTTTCGGCTACAAAAAAAACGTTTCCTTAACAATTGCGACAAATATTTTAATAATTTATTTTCATATAACGTCAATTATATTTCTGTGTTCGCGCATTATTAACATTTTTACAAAATAACCTAGACAAACCCGTAAAAATTAACAATATTATCTTAAAATTTATTTTCGCTTATAAATATATGAATTTTTAAGTGAAATATTGGAGGTGAAATTAAAGTTTTGATTAAATTTTTAATATAATAATAATTTGATATGACCTAAATTAACCCAATTATTAATAGTATATTAATAGTTAAATTGGCGGTGCTCGTATTTTTTTTTAACTATGTTTTTAGAGTCATTTCTGAGGTTTAATTAAAAATCGTTTAGTGGATGTTTAACAATTTGAAAAATTTGAAAAACTTCAAAAAAAGCGATTGTTTTTTTTCGTTATTTTTCGGTTACGCTTTGTTGTACATCGAAAAAATCTAAAACTTTCAATCTTATTAAATTATAGTTTTTATTTTAATTTTAAGAGGTTATTAATTATTATTACTTTTTTTATTATCTATATAATTATAAATACAATTTTTATAGTCACTCCCAAGTTTATCCAGCCCGAAATGATTGGGTACCAGAGAAATCTGGGAAAGTGAAGTTGGCGAGAGAAAGAAACTGGCCCCAGTATTCTCCTTAGATCCATTAGGCTTAGTACATTATGAATCTTAACATCACAGCCCTCGATACCCTGTCAAGGGTATGGGACTTCCTTTTTTTACTTTATGAGCACATATTGTGTATATTATGTAATTATGTATTATATATATATATATATATATATATATATATATATATATAATAATTACACACATATATAAATCGGCCCTTTGTGCCCTCTATACTTTGTGTAGAACGAGGAAAATTGACGTCATTCTTTTCAACTATGCGACAAAAAAAAAATAAATCTTTATTTACGAATAAATGTGCATATATATTTACATATATATATATATAATTTGAATCAAGAAAAAAGAAATTAAAATTGTATAAAACAGTACTTCACATGGAGTAGTTGGTTGGGCAGTGGTGTTTCGTTCTGTTAGAATCGGGATCGAATTCCGCTGCCGCACATTTGTATCTTCCAAAAATTTCACTTACACTGGATTAATGTCTGTAATTGACGCACTCAAAAAACAAAAAAAACAAACAAACAATACTTGTAAGCATCTCCCCTCGTCTCGGCTCCGCAGTGCCATCTTCACCCAGAAGATTCCTTTTTTGTGTGTGATGTCAACCATATCTTCTTCGAATGTTCCTTACTTTCTTCAGAACGTTCTCTTTTCTATTCTTAGCTCTTTAGTCTTCCTACTCTATACAATGACCCTTATGTTCTCTCATTTCCTTCTTTGTCAGTTATTCTTATTCTAGCTTCTTTCATTCAATCAATCTTGCACCAGATTAAAATCTAATATGTTATGCTCCTTTTGAGCTATTACTTAGATTTCTTGGTTGATTGGATTGTTGCCCTTCGTTAGCGTACCCATAAAAAAAAAAAAAAAAAAAATCTCGCGCAATAATATTATCACATACAATAACGAGTATTAATGACTTGTGTTCGTAAAAGATATTTTTGATTTATCGATATAAGTATTTTTTATTTTTCTAATGTTATAGGAAACCAATTACCGTTCGATAAAGAAAGGAAATATTAACGAAGTAGATTAATTATTTTTTTGTAATGTCATATTTTTCGCTTGCTAATAGTTTTATACGCTTTTCAATAGGTGGCAACAGGCCGCCACATAAACTTGGGGGGACTCGGGGTAAAAATACGGTTGGTGCCTTCTTAAAATTAAAAAGAAATATTAAATATTTTTCAACACCCACTAACCCAGTACTTCTGCAAATAAATAAACAATGATTTAATGAAAAAAAATAAAATACTCCTATCAATCTTGGTTTGGAGTTAATCCGTGGCTGGACTGTTTTGTTTTCCGTGCTGTTTATTTCGTTCAGAAGATTCAAAATCAAGTACATCTAAGTTTGTTATGAAAGGTAGCGGTTATAGCGATAATTGTAGAAAATTGCACGAAAAAGTTCCAAGCCACGAAAGTAACTGCCAGCACATTACTAATTACCTTTTGTGGAAAGATCGAAAAAATAATCTTGTAACTGCATCATCCGGTATAGATAAAGAGCTCTTGAACACCGTATTAATCGGGAGGAAAAGAAAAATGGCGAAAAATTTCATGTAGCTTGATTGATGTTACACTCTTCTTACCTGAGAATAATTTACCGTTTCGAGGCGAATAAAAGTGTACTGTTGAACACGAAAATTGTGCTTTATCAACGGTGGTGAAATTTTGTATTAGTAAATATGATTCTAATTTAAAAGTTTACTTGATGAATTTTTAAAAGTTTGCGCTAATAAAGTTTTGGAAGTAATTTTATCTGACATTAAAAAAGCTCATTACTTTTGGCAGAATTGTTGATGGAACACCTGATACTTCGCATACTGGGCAAATTATTATAGTAATTAAATATGTTCTTGAAAATGACAATAAATGGGAAATCCACGAAAGATTTTTGGAATTAGTAGATTGTGAAAAGAAATAACGTGATTATAGAAATTTTCAAGAAGCATAAAATTAATTTTCAAAATCTTAGAGGCCAATGAAACATAAGAGGAAAATATAAAGGAGCGACAAATCGAATTTTAAAAGAAAATCAATCTGCTATTTTTCATTCTTGTATGGCGAGTTCATGTAATGGAAACGAGCACGGAAGTTAAATCTTATTTTGGAAATTTACAAAAACTATACAACATATTCTCATCCAGTGCTGCAAGATGGAAAATATTAAAAGAAACAGCCAAAGTATCTCTCTTCATTCAATATCGACTAGAAGATGGAGTGCTAGAATCGAAGCTGTAGAGCCATTAGTAAAAAATTCTGAATTGATGGTAGAATGTTTTTTTTTTTTAAATTGAAGAGTTAAATTCATCATCTGAAATACAGTCTGAAGTTTCTTGATTAATTGATTATTTGCAATCGTTTGAATTTTTGTTTTATTAACTGAAGTTTGGCCTAAAATTTTAAAAATAATTGATGATCGAAACAAAATCATTCTAAGCCCGAAACTTCCGTATCAAGAAGCCAGTGCCCAAATAAAAGATTTATCTAATGAGATAAAAAATATTCATAATTCTTGCGATAATATTCTTAATGAAGCAAGATTAAAAGCAATCGGCATGAAAATTCCTGTGTAGAGTTCGAAAAAACATTTACGGTACGATGACAAAAGAGATTTCACGACGAGGTATCATCTAAATTCACCTGAGCAGAAATTCACCTGAGCAGAAATTTTTCTTACTACGATTGATATTCGAATGAGTTAGTTAGCAGTACAAATTCCGTGTGCCATCTTTTTAATGCCTATTTGGGATTTAGTCGATTTTGTGAAATTATCAGAGCAAAATCAATCTGAATCGGTACAGCCTTTATTATTAGATCGCTATCCTGAAGATATTGATAAAGACAACTTAAAATGAAAGAATTACAACTGATGTTTAAAATACAGAATTCATTGATAGTGGATAGCCTAGGAACAACTTCTTCTTCAGCATTGCAACTGCTTAATCTAATCTACGAAAAAGGTATTCCATTAATTTTTCCCCCAAATATGTATATGCTTACGTATTTTTATTGTTATACTTGTCGGTGTCGCTACTGGTGAACGAAGCTTTAGTAAATTAAAAATCATAAAAAATACTTTAAGGTCCAGTATAAGTCAGTTCCGTTTGAATCATTGTATGATTTTATCAACAGAACGAGAATCTGCAAAAAAATATAAATTACGACGATGTAATTGACGAATTTGCAGAAATAACAGCAAGAAAAATGAAATTTTAAATTTACAAGTACTAATTAAAATTATTACGTTTATTATTTGAATACGATAAGCAAACAATGTATTTACATTTGGGTTTCGGACTAAAAACGTACGGATAAGGGAATTTTAACTTTTCAAGTTTTTAGGACCCCTTTACATCTGGAGCCCGGGGCAATTTATCCCGGTTGTCCTCCCTCCCCTTGTGGCAGCGGGCGGGGTGGCAATGTTAGATTCTTCCCGAACGAAGGCTGCAGTTGTTGGCTCGGAGTAGGTTAATATATTGCTTTAAAAATTTAAATAAGATAAGAAAGGATGATTATTAATTTGAGCGATCAATAGGCCAAATTGTTTTGAAAACGATTCGAATTAATAAACAGGTTTGTATGGAAGCAAAAATAAAATTAACATTCATTTTAGCGTAAATCTCTTTTCCGGGCAATAAAACTCGCATAACAGTCAGTGAATCAGATATTCATAAAAGCTATCCTTTTTTTCCCCATCCTAGATATTAATGAAATATACTTGTATTTTTAACCGGCCTATAACGCCCTATCATGCGACTTACTTTACTTACTTTATACGAGTAGCTATGGATTGTACATTGAAAAATTTTTAAATTATTTGGAAACGATGACACACAACTCTAACTGTGGTTTTTTTGATGCTGTAATTTGATTCAAAGTGCTGCTTTGACAAAGGATGGAGACAAAAAGAATTCCTATTGCGAGCAGTCGATGAAAATTGTAAAATGCGAGCTATGCGCATTTGCATTCTATTAAATGGTTACGCGGAATGTAAAACATGAAATATACATAATCCTATTTGAAGTGATACACGTATGTCACGATTAACCTTCAATCATCAAAACATTTTTTGTAGCGTTTTTTGGAATCAGATGCTGTATCGAATTTTGTTTTACAATTTCAATCGAATCAAAAAACGGCTTCCGCCAGATGGTAATTTGAATTTTTGAACTTCGAATAAATCGGCCGTGGCCAAATCGGATAAATACCCAGCTGGATCAAAAAAACCGTCGCTGAACTTTTCGCTAAAACTTTAGTCGCAATAATCGCCCCGTGTGCGATAACGCGTTATCCTGGTGTAAAATCCATAAACTGTTCTCCACACACTTACCAACGGTTTCACGTAAATGCTTCGTGATGTTCAACTAGTATACATATATTTTTTGTTGATTGTTTACCGGTCGAAGAACCTTGATTTTGGAACGACTTCAGCTTGGTTCTTTGGATTCGGTTGATTTTTCTCTCTCCATTTAGTAGAAACCAGTTGCTTTGTTTGCAAGTCAAACTTGTGAACCCATGTCCCTCATCATCTTTTAATAGTCTAGATCACAAATGTTGAAATGAACCGACCGAGCATCTATCTTCAGCAACTTACCATTTCGACATCCTTTTTGTAGAACATTTATCCGACGTGTTCCATACCGAAATTATCAATGAGAATAGGGCAGGAGCTGAGTTCTATACGATAAAGTCCGGGACTCTTATGTCTTTCAAGCTAGCGTGACGACTATTTTCCATCACCGCGTTTCATTCACTTTGCTCATGTAAAAAATTCTCCATTTTATTTGAATGCTTTGCGTATACACTTTAATTTTCGATAAAACTGATTGCGCCTAGTTCACGTGCGAAGTTTTGTTGATAACATGAAATTTTGGCTAAACTCTTTCGGCTTATTATTATTTATTTTAAAAAATCACAGGACACGCTTCAGGCTCAATACTGAAAACAAGCTAGTTGACTGATCGCGCATAATTATCTTGCGACAGATTCTGGCAGCAAAAAAGAATTAAAAAATATCTGTACGCAGGGGCTTTGTACCTCTTCGACGGAAGTTTGAGCAAGTGAAAATAATTTTCACAATCTTATCTGATGAAAGCACAAAAATGGCTATTATTAATCGGCGATATTTAGCCTTACAAATATAAAATAAATTAATAAGTATAATTTATATTTTAATAAATTCAAATTAAAATACGTCAATTTAAGGAAACGTTCTCGAATACGGAGTGTACTCAAATAAAACTAAAAACATAAACAGGTACGGATTTGTCTACATGTAATTAGTCTTTCCTTCTTTTATTTTTAAATTTGTACACATCGATTAGAAATGAAATTTTATTAACGATTTCGTGAGGGGGTAGTGCCTGTATGAAAAGAAAGTGTACGTCAGTCGAAAACTAACGATATAAGTAAAACGTTTTAAAATTTGAAAAAACAAAAAAAAAAACTGATCGAAGTAAAGAAAAATTTTGCTTGAAACTATAAAACAGGAATGATATTTGGTAAATCAATAACAATGTACAATCTCGAATTATTGTCCAAATTTAATAATGCACTGAAATGAATGTGGCACGGCACGAAAGAGATGAATGTGAGAAGATAAATTGCCGGAAGATAGAAGTAACGACTCGATATAAATGTTTTTAGGGCTAATGATGGACCCCAACACTTAAGGTGGCACGAACGTGTATAATACATTGCAAAGAAAATTAGCGAAACATTACCAACATTATCCATTTTAAATAGGGCAACAAATAAAACGTTAAAAATGTGTCGTATCATACGCTAGTGGAATCGAAAATGAGATATGGAATTCAGGCATGGGCAATAGCTCTATACGTGGGGAAAATAAGTGTAAACTACAAATAAAATGCTTGAAATTAATATCAGAGATCACAAATACGAGACCGAAAGTGAAATAATAAAAAAAGAAGACGTACTGAGCGTTAGGCGAATGTATTCATAAAGATACGGGCATACATAGTGACACAGATAAGGAAATAGAATTTCAAGGAAAGAAGAAATATAGAATACGGACTGAGGGAAAACTATTTGTACAAACTCTGCCGTTAGCCAAAACAAAGATAAACAGAAGAAAAAAAAATACGTTTTTATTTTTATTTTTTTTGCCGGGTACCATGTACTGCTGCTATGGCCAGAAGCACCCGAAAGTAGTTATTGGATGTTATATTAAAAAATACGTTATAATAACTTAGTTGTTAAATGAAATGCCCAAAGAAATAATAAAGGAGGAAACAATTGAAGTGAAAAAAAAGGAAAATAAAGGGAATATTAAAAGAAAAGAGGGAAATGTAGGAACCATAATAAGAATTAAATGAAATAATAATGAACAGAAGTAAAAAAAAAGGGGTAAAGGAAAAGGGACGAAATAAAATAAATAAATAAAATAAAAAATAAAATAAATAATAGATTAAGTTAGAAATAAGGAAAAATAGGATTAATTTACATAATAAAATGATTTGCATTGTATACTATATAAGTAGTATGGTGTATAGATATTTAGATGTAAGAAAACTTATCGGTAAGCGTCTAGCTTGAGGAGAAAATGTATGGATAATGATGAATATATATATATATATATATATATATATATATAAACTCGGTCATTTTGGCCTCGCAAGGGGCTGTGCCCCTTGACCCCTCTTGCTTTCATTTCTGTCTCTTTCTCTTCTATACTTTGTATAAAATGATCGAAATTTACAACGTAATTCTTACTGGCATCAACACACACAAAAAATAACATAACCACAAAAATCCTATTCTAACATTTAACTTCCGTTATATAAAATTAAAACATTTTTTCATTACATTTTTCGTTACATATTTCATTACATAAAATTGTGACATTTTTTAAATAACAATAACAAAAATCCTACGAAATATAACAAACGTTACATAAAATTGGGATATTTTTCTGGGACATTTTTTCGAATGGGGGGTAGCCTAAGAATTACGTTGTAATTAATATTCAAAAAATAAAAAATAAACACTGCAGAATTCTCGTTTATACTAATTATATACATATATGTAAAAATATATGTAACAATAAATATGTGTACAGGCAGTACTAGTGTATAATGTTTAATTCGAGATTGGTACATTGTTAAAACAAATAGCATTCCTTTATTTTTTGGTTTTAAGTAAATTTTTCTTTACTTTGATGTATTTTTTTTTTTTTTTTTTTTTTTGGTTTCTTCGTTTGAAATTTATTGAATTCTGTAAAAATTTCCCTTCTAACGACAATTCGACTGACGCTTTTTTAATTGACAGTAACTAAAATAGAAATAGTACAAATTTCATCATTTTCATCTTCAACTTTTATTTAAAAATAAAGAAATAATTCTGATTTATGATGACTAAGATACACTAATACTTCCGATCTTGATGAATTCAAGTATCTTGAAAGAACAGCATCCAAGCAAGTTCCATATCGCGTTGTTTTTATTATCCAGAATTTGTGTTAGTAAGCGTTTTATTCGAATTTCCTTGTCCAAAACTAATAATTTTTTGTAATAACTATGTCAGTAAATGATTTAATATTTTCGTATACTTTTTTCTGTTTCTCCTCTCGCTCTAGTTTCTAGTGAACACGGACATTAGAAAAGGACGCAAGTAGTTTAACAAGTAGTTTAACTGATTTCGTAGTCTGCCTCAAAACTCGTGGTGTCCCGTAAAAAGTATCACTTTGAAAAAGCGACATAACACAGTTTGGATTGATAAGTGAAGCGACCGTATTAAAAATGACGCATTCCTCTCCGCGAATGCTGTGTTATACGAAGTGCGAGTAAAATACATATTGCACCCGGCTTCATGAAGAAGGTCCTTAAGTCAAAATTAGACTAATAATTGGAGGATACGATGTAAAAAAAGGAGGAATGTAGCGATGAGCGCTATGGGGATGGAGAAAGACACAAAAGTGCAATGAAAAATATTGTTAAAACGGGATGGGAAAAATTATAATAGAGAACAGCGGAAAAATAGCATTTATTAACGAAAACTCGGCATGAAATATTTTAAGTGAAATTAACCGTAAAAAACAGAGATTTGTGTAATATTTTCGCGGCGTTGTCAAACGGATGGCAGAGACGAACGATGAAAGAGGAAGAGAGAAGAATTTGGAGCGGTCGGTATGGAAGTTACATGTAACTGATGTGTGAATGAGTTTCGGAACCGTATTAAACGGCGAGTGCTTTCAAGTAAAGGAAAATGAAACAATTTCATTGGTTGCGCGCAGTTTTTTTTTTTTTTTTTTTTTTTTTTTTTTCTTTTTGGCCTGAACAATATATAGTTCATTTGGCCAGATTGCGCACAGTTAAACTATAAAAAAGAAGTGATATAAAGAGTAGCAGAAGTACGAACGAAAATACCGGACAACGTAAGGAACGTAGGGGATGATAAACGGTGGAAGGTGCGAGCGAGAGAATAGATATTTTTTTTTTTTTTTTTATTGGCTTGAACAAATACAGTTCATTTGGCCAGAAAATAGATATGCTGATAGGGAACTTACACCAACTTGGAATTTCATTGATACATCATATCTAGTATATATGTTATCTCGTGTACTAGGGGAATTTCTCAGCATGGCCCATTAATCACATTAACGCTTAACAGTCCTTTTTTTTTCATAATTTTACAATTCGGGGCTTAACCATTTCTTTCTGTTGTTGCTCGAGATTAATTAGTCGCATTTATTGTTCATGTAATTTGTTAGTCACAGCATTTTCATTACAATTCACGCGATCGTTCATTCGATTGCACAATAATAAAATAAACATATTACGAGGTTCGTGAATAATCAGTCGGATACGCGAGATAACCTTTTAACTAGATAATTTGTGATCTAAAATGTAAATTTGATTAAAGCGTGCCTTTTAAACGGCCATCAGCATATTCTCTGATGCAGCGAAATTCTCTCTCTTTTAGATCAAATTCGGTTTGTTCGAAATCAATCATCGATGTAAGATATTTTTAGAAATAACGGTTATTTATCTGTGTGTAATGTGAGAACGATTTCATACGATTTTATCGACGGAACGAAAGTCGATTATTGCATTCGGAAAATCTGTGTTGGCTTGTTCTCAGTTATCGTTACATTTTTCAAATTATTGGTCTAAATGAAACACATTGGAATACAAATGGCGAGTTAAAACCAAAAACATGGAAATACGGTGTACTACACGTCAAGAGCTGAAGCAAGGGATGACGTTGACATTATGATATAGGCGAACAGGAAATGGCCCAAAGAGTGTGATACTAATCAATATTGGTTGTTCCTACTCATGCGGTTGCCGAAAAATAACTATCTCAAATCATGCCAGTAAAATAATGCTAAAAAGACTTGAATAATAGGATTATTATTGTCCTGTTTAAAACGGGACAGATGAACAAGCAGGCTTCGTTGCTGGAACAGGAACGGCGCAGCAGATATTTAGACAGATAATAGCAATTAGCGATTACACCAAGAGACATTTGACTGCGTCTAAAGCAACTGTTTCAAATACACCACGAATAATAGGCGTACCAAGTCACTTAACAGACTTAATTGTAGATCTACATAGAAGCATACGTGTATAAATGGTGAATTATACCATTCGCACCGGAAGTGGGAGTGCGACAGGGGTGCATCGTGTCACCGCAATTATTACAATGTCTCTACTGAATTTGGAATGAGAAGTGCATTATCACGTTAGGAGGTCGGAAACCTGCCGATGATACTACCCTGCTTGCAGCTTTTGCGGGGGAAATGAGAGAAATCATACGGAACATAGATATCAAAAAATAAAAATTAAATTAACAAAAAAACAAGTCAATGATAGTAAATGGATCCGATGACGTGAATAACGATTCTATCCTTAGAAATTTTGATATGTTTATTTGAGTGCAATAATCGAAGCAAAATGGACAGATGACATAATAAGACAGGCACGGGGCTTAGGACAGGCAACGGTGTGGAAAAATTTGGGAAAGGCCTACGCAAACTATTGATGTCAGAAGGATTAAAGAAGAAGAATCGAAGCAAAAATTGGCTGCTTATCTAAAGAAATACAACGGCGAATTTGGACGCAATGGCTCGTCTCAGATCCATTGTTTGAAGTTTAGAAGTTCGATACTAGGAAAAGGTTGATCAAAACGTTAGTTTTTCCAATTGTACTGTGCGTGGAAGACACTGTGTAAAAGTAACAGATAAACGAAGAACGGATGCTTTCGAGTTATATACAAAAAGGGTCCTAAAAATACCATGGACGGCGGCACGTAAGACTGACATCACCGTAATTAGCGAAATCGGCGGGCTAAATAGGCTGAGTGCAATCTGCGGATAACGGATTTTTGAGCTTTTTGCAAGAGATGGAACAAACAGTTTAGAAGAGACACAGTGCTGTTAGGGAGCGCGACAAATACGAGAGGAGAGGAACAACTTAGGATGGATGGACTACGATTAAAGGAGCGATCTCGCAGGACCGAAAAAAATGGAGACGTATTTGTCACGGATCACAACGGTCAGATTGACTATGACGAAGAAGAAGTAGAATTATTTCACTCGTATCCGAGTATATGCTTCGCGAATGTGTTTTATATGCGGTTCTAATTCGATACGATGGCTATTGCATAGATGTCACTAAAGTGTAGCTGTTGTGTTAGAAGTGGTGTATTTCGGAGTTGCTGATTTTACTGTTTCCGTGCAACGTCACTTTTTTCCCGTCGTTAATCTGAAACGTTTTTCTGTCGAAAATTTCGTCACGAAATCTCTAACGTTTATAAGGAATTTATTTCATTTTTCGAAGAATAACACAGTCAGCTGAAAGCAGCTCTTCTCATTAATACACTAGTAGTAAAAATCGACATGTTCCACAGAAAGTGGTGTTACAGCATCGTATTATGGCAGAACCTTTTTCTTCCGATATATTCACGCCTAATTGTGTACGTGCCGAAAAATAGACTGCTGCACATAGGCGTGTGTAATCTTCAGTTAAAATGGGACCTAACGGAAAAATTGAAAATACGCTTCAAGTCGAATTCGACTTTAAATGCGAGTGTTTAGCAAATGCTACTGGGAAAGATCGCCCGTCAGAACTGCGAATGAAGCTAGAAAGCAAACTAAAGCATCACTGACGCTCAATAGAAAAACAGCTAGAATCGGAAGACAGACTACTGCTAGGCTTTCTGGACTTAAAAAAGACCTTTAGCCGAGTGAAATGGAACAAGATGTTTGAAATTCTACGAGAAACCGATATAAACAGAAATATAAACAATCAAAACAATTTACAAAAACCAAACAGCTGAGTTTATTGTAGGAAAAAACAGAGAGGAAATAAGAATAAGTAAAAGAGTAAAAAACAAGGCTGTGAAATGTCATCAGCGTTATTTAATATACACATATATATATATATATATATATATATATATATATATATATATATATATATATATAGAAAAACAAATAAATTTAATAAAGAACAGCCTGCGAAATAAGCAAATTGGAGCACAAATACAAGGCGAACACTGCAAACGAGATGAGATTCGTGGGCCTGAAGAAGAACTTCAAGAAGCCGTGGCAGAAGCGCAAGCACACTTAGAAAAGTACAACATGGAAAAAGGAAAACAACGCCACAAAATAAAATTATATTATTAAATGACAAAATAAAATTGCACGATCCGAAGATACCTGCGCAGTATAGTAACAGAAGATGGGAAAACAGAAAGAGAAATTAGACGCAGAGTAAGTCTAGCCAAATATGCATTTTTACAAAAATACGCATTACTCACCAATAAATAAAGGCCTATGTACAGATGGATGCGAATCTTGGATAATAAATGAAGCCGATAAAGAGAGGTTAATGGCAGCAGAGATGTGACTATGGAGAAAGATGCTAAAGACGAAATGGATAGATAAGAAGAGCAATAAAAAAGTCATAAACATGATTAGTGAAAAACGAGAATTAATAAACATGGTAAAAAAGCGCATGTCGGGAATAGAGAGCCACGATGAAAAACTAAAATTGATTATAGAAGGAAAAATGGTAAAGAAGAGAACAAAAGTAAGACCAAAGAATAGCTACATAAAACGATTATAAAAGATATGCCAAACATAGTCGGACCCCTAAAAAGAGTGACCGGAAACAGAACGGAATGCAGCGAACACTTAGATTCAGCGATTGATTCACCCTCAGACCGATCATTGTTTTCGTTTTCATCACAACGGCCAGAGGAACTGTCGAAAAAATAAAACAAGAACTGCTTGTCCTCCTAACATTTCTTCCATTTTCCTGCGATTTTTCCCGTTCAGAATCTTCAACATGAAGAAAAATCAAGAAGAACTTAAATATTTCGTTACCGGAGAGATATCCGGTCAATGGCGTACAGCTGCGGATTTTGCGGAATCCGTTTGCACGTAGCAATGGATAGTGCTCGCGTTAATGTACACACCGGCGAGTTAGCTGAACGTACACTTAATTGAACGTGTTCCGGCGATAATCGTGCATTTAAATTAACCGAAATGTGTACGGATATGTTTACGTAATTGTCAGTTGCGACGCATGTGAACATGTTGGTACGGGTGAGCATCGCGACATGTTGTCCAGAACGAAGCAACAGGAAAATCGATATATCAGTCGCGTATAAAATTAACTTAGACACGCTCTGTCACGAAAAACACATTACATGTAATGAAGACATTACATTTGGAGCGTAATTTTTACATTGTTATCGGAAAAGTGTCCGACACGTTGGAAAATGCACGCCTATACACCGACACAGGCTGCGCGATGCCTGGTTGTTGCGCGGTCTCATTGTAGTCTCTGCTATTTCGTTTATTCTCTTTTCTTTTTTCTTTTATTGTTTTCTCCTACGGCAGCAGTAGCGCGGAGGACCGTACCTGTAATATCGACGAATATGGTACGGACCTTTCGGATTTCGTTATTAAAAGAATTCGTATGGAAACGGCATTTCAGCTGGCCACAATTGGACAGTATCGTCTTGTCGATTCAATTGACTTCAATTACCGACTCTGATTTATCATGGTTCGGAAATTATACGGTCCTTATTAAATACGATATAGAAGCTAACCTGGGCACCTATTGACAATCAAAGCTGTGTCCCCGCACACCAGCCCGCTTTTGCTGGTAATATCATTAGACCGAAATTGTGTCTAATCTTTTCCGATTTCATATTTCCCTCGCTCGGCGCGTCCGCTATTCACACACACCCACACATACACACACACACTCACGCACACGTAAAGCGTAATTATCATTACCGGCGATCATCTAAAAACAGTTAAACACAGGTTTGTCGCGGCGTCGTAATCGTTATGATTATTTTATCACACTATTTTTCTTTAACAGCCAGTAAGCGTGGAAAATACAATATATAATAATAGTAATAATGTTACCGTAAATAACAATACCTGTCCAACTCTGGTACGGACGTATTTCATCACGAACTGTGCCGCGATCGGAATTGCAGATCATTAAGAGATGTTGCTTCTTCGAAATATGCAACAGTTGGATTTTTTTTATTTCTTTTTCCTTCGTTAATTATTTGCAAAACCGTTTAATTTTTGTATGATTTTAATTTTTGTATGATATTGTTCATCGCGTAATAAATAAAAAAGCAAATTGCTTTTTTTTTCTTTTTCTACATATCGCACCATATGCAAATAACAAAAGTCGGGGGGAAATTGGGAATTGTACTTAACAAATTTTTTATCCAGAATCGCGTGTTTTTAAGTATAACAATTAATAACTTTTTCCGCATTCAATATTAGCATTTGTATTTAGTTCTCTACTTCCGATAGGATTGCATTATCTAGTCGTAACAAGTTTCCGCTGCATTCTTTGTCACAGATATATATAGTCTCTCTATCTTTGACAGTATTGCACGAATTAATTTGTACAGAACTCTACTATTATTCACGTCGGATCATTTAATATTTTTATATCGTCCTTGAGCTGGTCAAAATGATACCGGCGGGGTGCACGGTTTGTGAGAGCAAGCCGGCTCTATTTCGTTTCACCAGATATTCTCGTTAATATTCCCGGTATCTCGCTGTATATTCGATCGGACCTTGTCAGATTACGTAATTCGGAATATTCGAAAAGATCCTGCTGGTTGTGATCTCTCAATGAAGTATACGTCGTTGCTTATATACACCGTGGTAATATATACGAGAGTAAGTTGAAAACGGTTATTTAACAATAAATGTGTAAGTGAACGACTTTTCCAACTTTAAATTAACTCTAGCGTACAATTAGACATTCAAGTAGACTGTTGTTTTTATAAAACATAATGAAGTGCAAGGCTATCATCATCATCCGTAATGACATTCGCGGAATGACATACATAGGTTATAATTCGGCTAGCTCGAGATTGAATCTATTGTTTATCGTGTTTTTAAAAAACAGAACCCCCCGATAATTTAACAATGCCGAAAACGCTAAACGAAAAATGAACAGCTCCTAAGAAGACTTGTATAATTCGCTACTATTGGGCACCGATGAAAATCCAAAAGTGGAAACTTTAATTAAATTAAACATATTTCTAATACGAACTGCGAATTTAGTCGGTAAATTTTGATGGCCGACCAAAAAATGATTTTAAAACAGCTTTTCCGATTCATGTATGATAGCGGGACTGAAATTTTTCTTTATAAAAATCGACATGCACCCGTACTGAAAAATGCAATCTATAATATATTATATTATGTTTGACAAAATAGAAAAATACAATCTATAATATATTATATTATGTTTGACAAAATAGAAAAATACAATCTATAATATATTATATTATGTTTGACAAAATAGAAAAATACAATCTATAATATACTATATTATGTTTGACAAAATAGAAAAATACAATATATAATATATTACACATTACGGATACCTTTGACAAAATAGGTTGTTGCTCGATAATATAAAAAATATAATTTTTTCAACCATCTCACATTTGAAGCCGATAGAGATACTCTTGCATAAGAATTTACTGAACATATTATATTACGGTGTCGCGATTTATGGAAAACCACCGATATACTCTCTTGATACCATTCATCACTCGGCTATTATAAATTGGTAACTCTGGCCCTCATTAGCTCAACAATTGTAATTGAAGTTAATGAATAATCGCTAAAATCCCGCAAATTTAACAATCTTAGCGAGTACAAACGGAACATACAAAAAGCAAAAACGCCGCGTCTCTTCGCTCAATAAAAGCTTATTACAGTCTCGTGCTTCAAAACTCGGTAGCGCAATAAACATTAATCTGATCATCGTACAATCTATATCGCATAGCAACATAGCACACATGAAAAAACTGGCTTATATCGAAATAAAAATATAGGCTACCAAAACTAGGAGACCTATGATAATCGTTTCGTATGAAAAATTTTATATTGATGCATCAAAAGCCAATGAAAGTGCCGGCTATTTCACTGAAAGACAAGACATCGTCCTAAGGTACGACACGAGTAGATTTCTAAGTGTTGTCAGCGGAAACAATAAACTTGGCCATCAGTTAGGTTACCGTTCTCCTAACAGCGAATAGAGTTATTTTTAATAACTTTGTAAGAAATAGTGTAAACTAATATCATAGTTTGGTTACTTTAGAAAGAGTAATAACGATAGAGCAATGATATAATGCACCAGTTGAAGATATCAAATATTTTACGATGAAATTAAAGAAATTACGGATAGAAGCTGACAAAAAAAAAAAAAATGAATAATTTCTTAATGAATCTAAAATTGGGGCATCGGGCAAGACAACTGGCGCAAGCAGTTGGTAAATTTGGCTCCTTACAAAAAGAAGCGAGTATTACAATTTTCGGCAGGAAACAAAATATACACGTGTGCTTAAGTGACACTGTAATGAACAGTTTTTCAAAATCAATGGGGCAAAGTTTACACTTTAGGGTGTCCCGTTTTAAAAATTACATTATTAATCGCCGGTCAGATGAGGAAAATACATAAAGAAAATATCTTAACACAAATCTGCAGTAAATTACGAGGATCGGACCAAGAACTGACGGAAAAAGTGTCGCCTGGTAAGACTGGTAATCCGCTCAGGCATTCAAACGCAAAATTGGAAGCATTGGAAGAAAAGCAACTTTATTCGGTATTCGAGAAGCCGTAAAGTTAAAAATCAAAAAAAATGATTGGAATATCGGAAATAAATTGAACAAACAAGAAAGAGTAGGGTTACTAGAGTACAAGAGGAAAATAAAATTAGACTGGTGCGGAAAATTCAAAAGGATAAATTTTTTATAAAGCAGAACATGAAACAGACCCATCAGTTTAGAATGAAAGGCTGAACTTTACTTAAAACCTGGATACACGCAATGATGGAGACCACTCAGATTTGGAATTCTCAATTGTGTAGAAAATTGCTGTAACAAAACTAGAATCAAATAAAGACGACAAAAAATGTATTCATTTAAACTTAATATATTAACTTCAACATTGTATTAAAACTCTATACAAGTATGTGGTTCTTGAGTTCGTATTCGGAGATCATTAATAGAGCAACTTGAAGAACTTCTTCAATATGATTCATCAAGCACAGTTGTTTATATAATTTTTGATTAAAGTTAAGGTTTAAAAAGTTTCGTTACATAGAGAAGTTGTGTAAATTAGGAGTAACAATTCATTAGCCTTATGGGAAATCTGAGGATTTAACGGCCTAGTCTAGGAAATATCTAATTTGGATTTTAATAAAATTTCAGTTTCAGTGCGCCGTTACCTTCTGATAAGCTTTTTTTTTTTTTTTTCGCACCTCAAAAGTTCTTCTGTAGGATTTTCAACATTAAACGCAAAAAACATTTCGAATCTAATCTTAGCGCTTGATAAACTTCGTAAAAGGTACTGTTCAAATTTTCATTCCGGGGTAATAGTGTGATATATTTTTCGGATTTTCATTCACAATTTAGCCCCGTTTTCTACGGATTAAGTTTTTGAAAAAAAAGTTTATCGGAGCCTAAGTGTATTCATTACGGGTCTCGCATTTCTCTATTAAATATAGTTAAGTTGTTCGAACAGCGTGTACGTTTAACCAACCAATGATTGGCATTAAGCGCAATATCAGACATCTTTTGATTTAATAAAAATTGTCCAACCGTGATGATATTAAATAATTGTTCTAAAACACATTACACCTCCGGATAACCGTCGACACGATAAGGATTAACAATGTGATCCCATTTACGCGCAGAAAGTTTAAAAAGTTTACGAATTTCAATTAACGCAGTAATTCCGATAGTAAGGTCTACGCTTCACGATTTAGATAGCAATGTGTGAGCCGTTCTGTCGGATTTCGTTGTCTCACCGATAGATTCCTTTTTATTAGCCATCGTCATATCGACGATTGCTGCCGCGTCATTTCAATGAAAATACATATTTACCCAACCTAAATACTGTTGAAATTATCCATGGCTACAGAATTTTTTCAGTTGCAAAAAATCCTTAATACGGAATCTTCATCCTATTATTTAAATTTACTTTGTTTGATAGGTGTTGCTTGTGGTCATTTTAAAGTGAAAATTCATTAACCGCTTTTATTTTTTTTAAAAATAAATCACAGAGTTTTTAAAATATAACAGGCAAGGGGGCATATCATTGAATTACGCCCCCGGTTTGTACCTAGCGTCGAAGACAGTTCACTTGAGCAGCAAGCATTAACTAAACGATTTTCCAATCGTTTTTTTTTTTTTTTTTTTTTTTTATTTTAAATAATTTTCGGGTCCCACAAGGCAAGCATAATTATATATCGTTAATTCATCATATACATCTTAAGTCTAATACATCTTATTCGTCTTATATATAATTGCTTAATTCAATTTAATTTCTATTTTTACTATTCTACGTCTAATTTTAATTCAAAACATTTATACTTATTGCACATCGTACCACAATATTTTCACATAGTAAGCCATAAGTAATGTAGCTAGAACATGGGCACCAAACATTAGTTGTTTTTTTTTTTTTCATTATATCATTTATAATTATTTACTTTTTCAATCAATTACCCGTTTTAATTCCTTTCCTATAACTATCCATTTCTCATTCTTTGCACCACGCAATCAACCATATTTTTATTTTGTCTTTCCATATATTCAAATTACATTCGTCTCTTAATTCCTTTGGTAAGTTACCTAGTGTAAATGACTCATAACTTCCTCGTCAACATTATGAATTTTATTATTAATCCCTCTTTAGGTCTTATAAAACATAAATTGTCATAGTTCCTAGTCTCATATTTCCCTTGTCGGTAATCTTATTTTTTCTGTTTTATACCTTAAAAGTTTACTGTAATAAAAAAACATTTTTGAAATGTTTCATCAACAGTGTCCGGTTTTTCTCGGTGCGCTACTTCAGATGGCGAATTCACTTGAGACCATTACTTTGTCGAACCACTGTGGTTCCCGGGAAAATTAAAGTCGCACCATGAAAATGTTTGGTAGATATTCTTTTCTTTAAAAACTTTCCCATAATGATAAAATACAAAAAAAAAAAAAAGAAAAAAAAAGAAAAAAAAGTATTATCGGTATATTATACAATCGAATAATAACAAAGTCTAATGAAAGTGGTATTATTTATAGAGACTGTAAGATGCAAAGCAAGTGTTTTAAGGATCTAATATGGAAGTAAGTTTTAATAGTTCTCTGCAATTTCGTCGACAAATATTCACTACATTTAAACCGAAATCCAATAAATGTGTTCGTATTAAAATTTCTTTTTCGTTATTTTTTCCTTCTTATTTGATACGTTAGTATTATCATTTACTTTATATACTCTAATCACATTGCACGAAAATGAAAAATACAGGAATTAATTATGTAAGCGTTTTAATTTTTATTTACATTATTCCAAATATACCGTTTCACTGTGTTCCTTGTAATCATTTAATAATACCGGTTGAAAACACTAACGATATACTCCATCATAATAATCATATGACACAATTTTTATGTTGCCGCTGGATTAATTTTAACTTTTTTTTAAAAATGTTTCCTTATACAAATATATGTGTGTGTGTGTGTGTGTGTGCGTGCATAAAGTAGAAGTAAAGTAAGTCTTATATCCTTGACAGAGCATTTGTCGACGACCGTGGAATTAAGCTTTTCATAATGTACTTAAGGATTTAACGGATCTAATTCCTTCTCTCGACCGGCTTTGCTTTTCTAGATTTCTCCGGTATAACCAATATTCAACTTCAAGTTAGGTATATTATACCTGAGAATGACTTGGATCCGGAATGAGACAATTCCGAAGTTCCACGATATCTCTGGTTTGGTAGCCAAGTACCTAAAGGCTACCGCGCTATATACTAATGACAATGTCATTCTTAGACTGACCCCCTTTACTATTTTTGTCCGAAAACTTTACTTATATATATCAGTGACGGATGTCAGAAATCGGATGATCATATGAGTTGCACGCTATCTCTTGTTCGAAGAGCTGCAATGACGGTATACATATATAAAAAGACAAAGTACCGACAAAATGGTTTGTTGCCCTAGTTAATTATGTTATTCAATGACAACGTCATTCTTACCCCTACCTTCGTCACTTTCTTTGTCCCAAAACGTTACATATATTATGTATATAAATACAAGAAGACAAAGTTGTCGCAGAAAAAGTAGTGGCGGTCGGACTAAGAATGACGTTGCCAATTTTAGAGTCTGAGGATGTCCCCAGGCGGGGTCAAGGGACGAAGCCTTTTGCGAGGCACGGAGGGCCGAATTTTATATTAATTACAACGTGATTCTTAGGCTACCCCCCATTAGAAAAAATGTCCGAATTTTATGTAACGAAAAATGTCTCAAAAAAAGGTCATGTAACGTTTGTTATATTATATAGGATTTTTGTTATTGTTATTTAAAAAATGTCACAATTTTGTGTAGCGAAATATGTAACGAAAAAATGTCGTAATTTTATGTAATGAAAGTTAAATGTTAGGATAGGATTTTTGTGATTATGTTATTTTTCTTAGTTGATGCCAGTAAGAATTACGTTGTAAATTTTGATCACTTCATACAAAGTATAGAAGAGAAAGAGACAGAAATGTAAGCAAAAGAGGTCAAGGGGCGGGCTCCTTGCAGGGCACGAAGGGCCGAGTTTATATACATATTAATGGCTACGCCATTTTTACGTCAGGGATCATCAGGAAAAGTGTCTTGTCACGGAATTTATCCCCAAAAAATGTCACAATTTTATGTAACGAAATATGTAATGAAAATGTAACGAAAAAATTTTGTTGAACTGCGCAGCCAATGAAAAAGTTTAGTAGAAGAACTAGACCTGGTGGTGAAGGGGGCTTACTCCCTTCCGAGTTCCGAAGGGCCGAGTTTATATATATATATATATATATGTGTGTGTGTGTATAAATATATGCGCTAGAGATAATATGAAAAAAGCTTTGCGAAAAACCGTTACGAAATTCGTAAGCTGTAGTAAACATTCCTGCGCAAACAGTAAATTACTTTTTTTTAAGAACGATGTCGTTAATTGAAATTTATAAATTTTCTTTTCTATCAGTATAATAGAAGAACTATCAAATGAAGTCCACTGTGGGTTGTCTCTTCGAGTTTACGTTTATATATATTTCTAACTTCAAGGAAAGATCAACAAATTGCATTATTCTGATAATATGAAGAAAAAATAAGCCTGTCAGTTGAATCAAACTGCACGATATATATTTCTTTCTTTAAAAAATTTAATGAATATGTTTTAAAATATTTCTCATATCGCGCTAGGGAGTTTACCAGCTGCGATGACTAATATTTTTTCGTCCATTACTACCGAACTTGAAAAATTTATAATTTTATAAATATCTTCTTTTTTTTTTCCCACCGTAGCTCGATTTTTTGTAATTGGCAACAACCCAAAAATATGAGCTCAAAACTATTCTGTTTGCAATAAGGCCTTTCATGAAATAAACGTATATTATCACGTAGCCCTTTTAGCAGCCTTGCAAATAAAATTAATTTCGTTAAACTAAGAAAATTGCTTTAAAATTAAAAGTAATTTGTTAAATATTTAACGTTTGAAATGTTCAAAACTGCTAGATGGAATGAATAGTCTCCGTCTACATGGACATGTTTAATAATAAATTTTCTATGAGGATTTTACGACCGTGGCCTTTTTTTTTTTTTTGATATTGCCTGAATTCAGTCTGATTACAAATTTGTTCTTTTTTACATTTGACTCGTTTTCACCGCAACCAATGTCCCATCAAATTGATGTAACCTGAAAAAAGAGGTAGCTATTTTGATTTTGCTTTTTTGCATCAACTGCAGAATTTTCTGTTTAAAATATCTGCATCTTTAAAAGTAGAACGCTAAAGATTAATGATCTATAAAAATTATAAGTCCCATACGCTTCACAGGGCTCTGCGGGTTGTGAAGTTAAGCTCTTCAAAACCCTTAAAAATCACGAAATTGCTATTCATGAGAACTGCTGCACTACAATTTTCATCGCGTATATCGTTTCGGTACGCTTTCCAGCTTCAACAGTTTTCTTCAACCGCCTTGTCACGGGCAGCATGTGAAACAAATCGTTTTTGTTCCGCGATAGTAGTCTTAATCAGTATTTTCACACTTTCATGCTTTAACTGATTTCCAGTCAACTTTTTCGTTTACTTTCCCTGCGCTCATACAAATCAATCGCAATGTAGAAAACAAAACTTTATAAACTTTAATTATCGAATGTTTCACAAAAAAACAAAAAAAACAATAAAATTAAGTTGTACATCGTGTGAAATATAATTACATTTTAATTCGGTTTTTATTAAAGTGCGCCTTTTTGTTTTTTTTTTGTTTACATTAGTGATTTGGCGTGTGCATTACGTTAAAAACACTTGAAACAGAAGTTTTATAAAATAGAACAGTTATCACACATTGTCTTATCACATGTTATTATTCTAATTACAGCGGGGTTAGGTTAAAAGAACCTTATGCGACCACATGAGGTGTGTGTATGTACGCGCGCGCGCGCGTGGTGTTTTGTAGGAGATTATTTTTTATTTTTTATTGGCATCTTGAGTGATATTAAAAAAAAAATGACCGCAGCCGTGTTCTACACATTATTATTATTATCATTGTTATCATTAGTATCATTGTTATCATTATTATCATTGTTATCATTATTATTATTATTATTATTATTATTATTATTATTGTTATTATTGTTATTATTGTTATTATTGTTATTATTGTTATTATTGTTATTATTATTAGTGCATAAATGAATAAACAATGAATAGCAGTGATAAAGATGAAAGCGGTTCGTTTAATTATTTCCATTTTTAAAACATATTCTATCAGGAGCACTCGGACGGCGGTCTCATCAAAACGGTCCGCAATTTCGCCGTCTTCTTCTAAAGGAGGACTGATCTCAGTGAACTGAAAACATTTTAAGCAAATTATCGGTCACCTTTTAGCCCTTTTTACACTTCCATTTCCTTTTCGTTCCGATTCCTTCAGCGTCTGTTTTCGCTCCAGCTTATCGCGGCTTCCTTATCGCATCTCAAACGCAGCCAGCTAATTCGATCGTATCCTCTGTTATACATTCTTTTTATCACTCGCTCTTCGCGCTCCAACCTTAATCAACTATCAATGAATCAATCTAATTTTACGCTGTATTTCCGCACAAACGAACGATCAAGAAGACCTTGTTGATTTCATCACACCGGAATTATTACTCATTACCGGAATAGCACCGAAACACATCGTTTGTCCACTCTAACTGTCTGCGTTTGCTCGTGTCTGCATGTGTGTGTATCCTTTTCGTTACTAAATTTTTCATTCATTCCCCTAAACGTACACTTTAGCAAGCACAATATTAACTACTACTTCGAATGCATTATTCTATTGCTAAACACTATCCGATACATAACTTTACCGCGATATTAACGAAAAGTTAATTGCAGTAATTGAGTACAACGTATTTACTAGAGTGTACTTTTGGGAGGAATGCGTGACCTTGTAAATCGCATTGATAACATAATGCAGCTAGTGTCCAAATGGATGGGAGTGTGAAAAAAAATACATGAAACTAACTGAGATGGGTCGTCGCCATTAGTAATTGAGGGTTGTGTGGTTGCGAGTCAATTTTATCAAAAAAAAAAACTATTTCGTATACGTGTCTATTTTATTAATTTCGATATAAACACTAGCTTTAAATCATTTGCGCGTGCTCCGCGGTCAGAACGCACCAATGGAAATTGTGGCGGAATATCCAGGTAATAATTCACCAAAAGTTTTACACTCTCCACACTGCCAACTATTGTCTACTTTCAGAGCGCCTTTTGTATGTTGCATTCACCGTAATCAATTATTTTCATCCTACTAAATGAGGAGTCAGCTTACGATTTGCAGATGCCCCCATTCTTGAATATTCTAGTATGTTTTTGTCTCTTTCTCTCTCTCTCTCCTTCTGAAAAGCTTTTATTTCAGCATATTTTGGTCTTACAATATAAACTTTCTTCTGTTTTCATTGTAGCCCAATTACTCTATTCGCATCTGTATCGGAATTTAAAATCTGCTACATTTGGAATTCCGACAATCTACTTGATAATTTTTTCGGTTCTCGGTAGCACCCCCTCACCCTTCCCGCAATTGATGAGTGAATCTGATAAAATCCGATAATTTTACGTAAAAGGGATTACCTTGTTCGGTCGACCGTGTCTTGTTTAGAACGCTCGTCGAAACGCTTTCGGAACGAATAAAGATCTCTTGATTTTGTAATAAAAAAAAAAGGACACTTACGTGTTTACAAGAAATTACTTTTATATTTTTATATACATTTCCGTTCCATTAATAGTCGTCTCTTTAAATTAGTCAAAAGCCGTTATTTATTTATTTACTTATTATTCGGTTCTTTTTTTTTTTTTTTTAGTTTCTCAAACCTTGGTTAGACCCAGCTAGACTATTACGGCCCGAGAGTCTCCGGTTACAGGAGTGCCCCTAATCCATTGTCCCTGACGAACTGGAAAACCGCACTTTGGTTCGCTTCTGAGTTTGAGAGAACATGGCTGAGGTTATCAAATGAAGGATTGGAATGTAGGGCAATTTATGAGAATGTGCTCAACCGTCGGTGGCTCTTGTGCGCGACAGAGAGGACACGCGGTTTGAGGGTGAGCGCCTTCCAACAGGTAGTCGTGGGATAGTCGCGTGTGGCCCAGGCGTAAACGGTTGAGCGCGCGATAATAAACTCGTAAGGTACTCTGGGGGGGCCACCATGGCTCTACGAATTTCTTTATATTCTGGCGGTGGGACGGGGTGGAGATGTGTTCTTGTTTCCACTGTTCCATTATTTGTCTTTTTACTGCTTCTGATATTTCAGGGGGCCCAAGTATGCTTTGCGGACTGGGAGCTGTAATAGTTAAGTGAGCTGCTGTGTTCACCATTTCATTTCCTGGGATTCCCGCGTGACTTGGGATTCACAACACTACTAGATTATATCCCTTCGATTGTTTAATTTCATATTTAGCTCTTGAATCTGTTAAGGCAAATACAATATCGAAACTAGTTTTTATAAGCTTTTAATGGTAGAGATTTTTTTTAATCTTTTTTTAGGATTATGCATAATGTACTGAATCGTAATAAAGTGGTTCAAAAACGACAGAAATATTCAATTAAAATACGCAATAACTCACGAACGGTTTGACTTATTAATTACGAAATTAGATCATAATTAAAATTATCTTTAAAACCGCATCTGTAATTTCAAGCTAATTATCTCGGGCGGCAAAAAACTGTCGAGAATATGCAATACGGAATTTTAAAACCAGTTCAAAATTCACCCTTAAAACATTCATAACTTATTACCAGATGACCGCCCTTTGAAAGAGAAATTCAAAATATAAAATGCGGAAGTCCTTTTTCATAAAATCAAAAAATCACAATTAAAAAATTATTCAAACCCTCATCCTCCTGTTTTAGACCAAAAAGAGAAAAAAAAAAAGGAGGATGTTTACGTAATTAATATTCCGAGTAAAAAAGTTGAGAAAACCAAAACGTATCTGAAATATATGAAATAAAAAAAGGACCACTTTGTAGCATAGCCAAGCTTACAACTTGATACTTAGGTGTCTTTGTAACACCAAAAGCGCGAAATTATTAAAAAAAACATTTTTTTTTTCTCCCGAGAATGTGATATACACCCTGTCAAGAAAGTATCGGGAATTGTTAAATAAAACGAACAATTTTTAATTTTCATCCAAATTTATTTTGTCACCTTCAAAATAACATCCATTCGAAGCGATGCACATATGCCAACGCTTTTTCCACTCGGCAAAGCACTTCTGATAGGCGGTTTCCGGGATGGCCTTTAGCTCTCGCGTCGCATTCGTCTTGATGTCATCAATCGATTCGAAGCGCATTCCCCGTAGCGGAAATTTGAGTTTTGAGAATAGGAAGAAGTCGCAGGGTGCTAAATCTGGTGAATACGGCGGTTGTTCGATGATATTTACCGAGTGTTTGGCCAAAAACTCATTCACAATTATGGCTTTGTGAGACGGCGCATTATCGTGATGGAGAATCCAAGAATTGTCGACCCACAAATCGTTACGTTTACGACGGATAGCCTCTCTCAAACGTCTCAAAACACTTAAGTAAAACTCTTTGGTGACTGTCTGTCCGGCTGGCACATATTCATAGTGTACCACGCCTCGAATATCGAAGAAAACAATCAACATGATCTTCACTTTCGATCGGCTATGGCGAAGTTTTTTCGGCTTTGGCGCGCCAATTGGCCGCCATTCGGACGATTGCTGGTTCGTAAGCGTGTCGTACTCGTACACCCATGTCTCGTCACCAGTAATTATCTTTTCCAAGAAGGTAGGATCCAAATTGGCTCGATCCAGCATGTCTGCAGCTACCTGTTCTCGGTACTTTTTTTGAAAGAAATTCAGGTCTTTCGGAACAAGCCGAGCCGCAACGCGTTGCATACCCAATTTTTCGTGCACAATCGTACGTACGCTCTCGTGTGACATGCCCAATCCATGAGCCATCTCTCTCAAGCTCACATGACAATTTTCAGCAACGATTTCCTTGATTTTATCGACGTTATCATCGGTCACACTCGTTGAAGGCCGTCCAGAGCGAGGCATGTCTTCGACCGTCTCCCGACCATCCTTGAACGCTCTGTACCACTCGTAAACCCGCGTTTTTGATAAAGCAGATTCACCAAAAGCCTTCTGTAACATTTTCAGTGTATCGGCACAAGAAATTTCGTTCGAAACACAGAATTTAACACAAGTACGTTGTTCAATATTTTCACTCATTGTAAAACTTCGACAAAACACTTCAAGGTCGACTGATTTTAACAGCTGCTGTAAACACACTGGTTGACAGATCGCGCTAAAAATAGGCATCATAATACAAAACAGTTGTACCAACCTGGGAAAAAAAAATTATCTGCCTAGCTATTACCCGGGAGATTTAAATTGACAATTCCCGATACTTTCTTGACAGGGTGTATTGATAGAAAGCTCGCGCTATTTATCGGGAACGAAACCGTATTTCATTTCCAATAAAGCGCTGAAAATAACCTGCCTCAGCCTCTTTTCGGCGTGAAGAATCAGATTTCTTCGTTTTGAATTTAGTATTATGTAAATTTTATCGTTATCTTTGTGCCTGACTGAACTTAGCCCACTTTTGAGGATTCCTCTCCGACACTGCTTGTGTCCACGCGTATGCAGAATTATTAAAATATTCGAGACATTAAAAATTGGTAAAAATCGAATTGATATACATTTAAAAAAAGGTGTAATTAAATAAAAAGGAAACACCTTTTCATAAAGAAAATTTAGAAAATACCACCGTGGACATCTCAGATATTGTCCTTCGCCAATCGTTCAGTATTTAAGTCAAACTCAGGGGAAAAAGTCGAATACCGTTGATGTGCTAGCAATATAAAGCAAATAATGATCAGAGATACAAACGGGGATAATGATTTCAGTGCGATATAATACTGACAAAGAAGAGAAATACAAAAAGCACGGTTATTAATTATGGTGAGAACTGGTGACGGAATATTGTTTCGCGTGTACCGATGAAGAACGGTTTTTCGCGAGCAACCGTTATAGATACTTTAGCGTAATGATGAAAAGAGCGGCCTCGCGAAGGTACTTAGCTCTGGATTGGAAATGGAAAATAACAATTTTCGCTACAACGGGTAAAAAATGCCGCAGGTCACAAATGGGGAGATCTGACTTTTAATACAAGCTGGTTTTATATACAGTATACACCTATGTGTACGCCGATTGCCAACTCTAAATTTAATGAATAGAGGTTATATATTAAGCGGTAATTTAATTAATTGTAAAATAAAATATGTTGGAAACGTTCGTTTCGGAACATCCCATCTTCAGCTGGAAAATAATGGATATATAAATAAAAACCACTCTACATAATCTGAAATCGCAATTAGAAAAACATTAACATTATTCGTTGTTTTTTTTCTAACTGAAAATGGGATATTCTAACGTTTCTAGCAGATTTTATTTCATATTTACTTACTGTTATTGATATTATTTTTCTTACTATTGAAGTTTTCGGTATGTACCGTGAGCGTTTTCACAGGTGAAATGTTTAGTTTTATATCTATTTTAATAGTTTCATTGTAAACATAAGCCAATAACTTTATCTAAATTTCTTTAAAATTAAAATGATTCCGATTTGCTTATGATGTATTCATGTAAAATTATGGTTTATATTTATTTTAATAGTTACACTGTAAACATGAACCGATAATTACATATAAATTTTTTTTAATTAAAATGGAATTGATTTATTTATAGTATATTTCATGTATTTGTGTAAGTTCACTTGTTCGGTATTTAAACTGTAATTATAACAGGTTTAGTGTGAAATGTCGGATAGTTCTATTTGTGTAAGTTCACTTGTTCGGTATTTAAACTGTAATTATAACAGGTTTAGTGTGAAATGTCGGATAGTTAATATTACAAATTTATTATTGCATTAAGGTGTGGTACTGTTATAATTATTAAGTACATTATTCGTTGCTTTATTATTAATTAATTTTGCTTTACTTCACTTTATTTCATATTTCCATATTGGTATTCTTATTTTTAGTGCTATTTTTATATAGGTTCTTATATTATTATTATTATTACTATTATTATAGTAATTTATAGCATGATGTTATTCATAATTTATAATTTACTGTTGAAGTATATATTAACACAAGGGACTGAGGGAGAATAAATTATTAGTTTTATAATTAATTGATAAATTTCTCTGTGAACATGGGGCAATGAAGCTGTTTAACTTGTAATTTTGGAATATAACATTGCTTAAATCTGCTTTCCGCAACATTGCCTTATGTATATATCAAAATGTACCTTATATAGTTAACAAAGAGAAATATTGTTGTGAAAACAATTAACAATATTGGTTATTACTCTTTGTAGCATTAAGGGGTGTTAGAAGTTCAAATGCAATACAGTCCAATTAAACTTTACTTAACCTTATGAATATTACTTGTACGATTCTGGGAGTGTGATTATGTGTGCAATGCTTTCTGTATGAGTGTTTGTGGAATGTATGCGTTTATTCGTGCAGGTAACACAACCTTTGTACGCCTGAGTATGTATAATTGTGGTATGCAAGTATGAATTACTCTAAAATATGCTAGTAACTGTACTTATCATAACTCATAATGTGATCTAGAAATAAGCTGCACATAATATTAACACTACTGTATATATATTAAACAAATAAATGTCGCTTTGTAAACAACAGCCAATAGGATTGATAAAAATGAAAATTATCAGTAACTAGGTTGGCTTTCGTACTAGGCAAGAAGAAAATAATTAATAGTTAACAAAGTAAAATAATTATATAATAATAATCGCCACTGCTCGCGCAACAGTGCGCATTTGAGGTAACCATATTTTAGATACACAAATTTAAGAATGTACACAACTGAACAAATAAATTGAAATTGAATTATTAACTTTAGCATAATTGCGGTATTGTCTGGGCTGAAAGTAACAATTACCAGAGTAAGCTTAGTTAATTTAACAATCGCAATAATTCGTGTAATTAACTAACGGTATTGCGTTATATTTAAGTGGATTTATATAAGTCCGTGAACATTTGCGTGCAAATCTGTGAGTATATTTGTGATTGCATTATATTATAGTAAATCTACGTGAGTGGGTATAAGTCTGATAAGAGTGTGTACGGTGTTATGGGTTTTCAGAAAAATTAGTCTGCAGATAAGAAACCAGTGAGAAGATATTTTTCATTTCTTTCTTTTTTCGTTGATTCGTTGATTTCTGTTATTTTTCTTATTATTATTATTTTTTAAATGTTCTAAAGATGGTATTGAATAATAATAATCCCCAGAGATCGCGTAATTATGCGCGTATATGGGGTATTATCGTATTTATATGTATAATCTTACGTTAATCTTACGTTAATCTTATGTTAATCTTATGTTAATCTTGTGTTACGTTAAATTTAATTTATATGATAAAATATGTTGTTTTTTTTAAAAAAATTTCTGCTGCCTCACCGGAAATGATTACGCGTAAGAAAATAGTAAACAGGACACGATAAAAAGAAAAAAAATTCGTAAACGGCGAAACAGAAATGTTTACATTTTATTAAGAACTTCTTTACCTCGTCACCGTTATGGCTACCGTTCATTGATAATTTACAATTGACAAATCAACGTGACCATTCGGTTTTAAAGATGTCCTACTTCACCGATCTATATGTAGATTATTGCCTAATATTACAGACGTGTCTAGATTGCTCCGAATAACATTAAACCGCTAGACAACACATAAAGATAGGAATTACAAAAACAAACGAAACAGTTATTCAGTAGTACGCACTTCTACTACGTTTAATATGTTTTCAGCAGAAAACTATTGTTTCTCCATTCTTGGTATAGCATTCTTTGTCAGATTCCATTCCTTGTTACTCCTAATTGCTGCTATGTGCACGTGCCGATGTGTAATCGCCTATTATTGACAAGCCCCGGGGAAAAACCCAAACAAGAAAAAAAAACAACTCAAAAACATGCCGTTATCGAAAATCGAAGCCGATTTTAATTTAAATGGACATGTTGTTTTCCGACATCTTAATTAATAAAATTCCTAAATTGCTTTTGATACGGAATTTTCATTTCCTCGCTAATTCGCTTTTTGTTTTAAACGGGACATATTAATTATTTAACTCGAATCAAAAATGTTCTAGAGTACCGGTTATTCTGATGTCAGTTCTGCTGTTTCTGTTGCACTATCGAATGGGATCGTCGTCCAAGCTGAGAACCTGTCAAAGTAGTACGGCAAGCGGACACCGCTATCCGCTATAGGGCGCAAACGCGAGTGCTATAATCGATTTATAATTACGAGTGACGAAAGTTCAATTTCAGTTAATCGCCTGAAGCCGTTTAGCAAATGAACGCGCGAGCCTCGCTAACTCGTCAAAGCAACTTCGCTCGGCTCGACACTCCTAATTGACTAGATAATTAATAAAGTAACCATCAACGGAGAACGATGTCAGTCGGCTCTGTTTATATATATGTTGCGATTACTGATTAACATCGCCGGTGTGTAACTAGTGCCTGTTAAACAGGCGCTTGGCTTAATTTCATTTAATTTCAAACGACTTGGCCAATGCCGGGAAATTCTTAAATCCCCCCCGTTCATGTCTCAAGCTGCTAAATGGCTCGCTTCCCTATTAGAATATCGCTCTATTGGTGCCGAACGTAATCAGCGGCGTATTAGAGTACAACAAACACCGAAATCATTTTATATTTCCGATCGTCCTATTTTATTTCACTTTAATTTTTAACCCTCTTAACAACACGGTTCAGTGTGTTTTCTCTACACGAAGACACAGTTATCTTATCGTTCTTCGGATCGTCATCAGCTACAGCCTAATCTTCCGGTCGTAGTACTTCAATCTGTAAATTTTTAATTCCCTCAGAGTTGAAAATACCACATCGGAGGAAGCAGTGATCCGAAAAGTAGTACGTCAGGGCTGTGTAATGTCTCCCTTGCTTTTCAACGTATATATGCTGAGGCAATATTTCAAGAAGCACTAAACGTTAATATGGGAAATCTTAAAATGGAGTCACGCTAAATGATCTGCGCTATGCAGATGATAAAGTTTAATTCTCTAGCGAGAAAGAACTACAACGGATGCTGAATAAAATTGTTGTTGATAAAAGCCAAAGTTATCGATTGAACGTCTCCAAAACAAAAGTGATTGTTTTTTCTTCTTCTTCTTCTTCTTCTTCGTGTAACCCGATTCGGGTATAGCTTAACCACTTTTCATGGATTCAACCATATGACGAAATGAGTCTCGATTTCTTGCAATCTGGAGCAATTGATTGTTTTTTAAAAAAAGCAAAAATCAAGATAAAGGGAGAGACGAATGAACAAGTTCAGCGCATTAAATACCACCTAGTAATTATACTAGAGGAAAACTGGTACATCAACTCCGGAAATAAGGCAGCACAGGATTGAGCAAACTAGCTCCCACCAAAATGAAAAGCTTATTCACCCATCAAGACCTGAGCCTCGAAAAATCAGGCTGCTAACGTATGTTACACATCTTCTCTATTTTGCTTTATGGTTGCCAGAGCTGAACCCTGAATGCATTGTTGGAAATAAAGATTAACGCATTTGAAATGTACCGTCATCGGCGCATTCTGAAAATATCATGGGTGAAAAAAGTTACTAATATCGAGGTACTGGAAAGAATGGGAAAGACCCTTGAAGTAATGCAAACCATCAAGAACCGAAAGCTGTACATCATACGAGCAAATACGAAATTCTGAAAATCACATTGGAAGGAAAGATAAATGGGAAGAGATCGCGAGGAAGACGTCAAAATTCATGAATAAGCTTATCAACTGGTTAGTTCGACTGCCCTTCTATGCAACTCCTCTGATCATCGGCTATTGTAAAAGAAAATTTTCAATCGTGAGGATCGTCAACCTTCAATTTGGAGACGACGGATGAAGAAGAAGAATATATACGGTAAATATATTTTGCGATTACGTGCCGAATTCAGACTACCGCCTTAGAATATATAATTAACTATAGCATTCATTCGTCTCGGCTATTTGGTTTACTTTTATCCGGATTTATTTGAGAACTAGATTATTGTATAAACTGCGATCAATACAACTCGGTACAATTAAATCGAAGAGTTCGAAAAATTTAAAGTCATCTATTTTTTCCGAAAAAGTTTTTACTTTTTCTTTTTTTATAAATATAAATCAAGTACAATACATCTCCTAAAAGTCTCCAATGTATCTTAAGAGATTGTTTTAGGGGTTAGTTTTCTCTCCTTCGACCAGTCGTTATCTTCTCTCAGATGATGATTCGTCCGATATTTAATTTACTTCTGAAACACTGCTAGGATGAAATCTGGAACGATCAGAATCCAGTGCTGTTGCCGAAATCGTGCGTGTTCCGATCAAATCGACGATTCTTTTTGTCCTTATATCGCAGAACGGACCTATACGTACGAGCTACGAATTTTCCAACGCGACATAATCATTCGCTCTGTAGTATTAAATTATCCCGATTTATCTATTTTTTTTTTTTTTTTGTTTTATAAAAATATTGTTCTTTTTCCCCTTCAGATGAATACGGCATCTCTTAGGCTAACACATTTACTGTATTCCGTACAATTTAATTGTGTACAATCAATCATTTTTGGTCCCGGTCATTCTCCTTCCATTTCTTCTCCACTCGTTAGCTGAAACTTCATTTTAACATAATCGACTCTTACCTTTTCTACTTGTTTCCGCGTACAGGTCTCTGGTTGATTAAGTCAAAAAAAATACCCGACTTTCTTAAGGGTAATGAAATGGTTTCTGATCCGTTTTGCCGGTTCTCAAGTTTCCTTTTTCTTTAAAAACGTATATTATAGTCTGCTTGTTTTGTCTTCTTATCGAATATTTAAATTTCTTCGTGACAATTGAAACTAATTTTGGCTCTTCAAGTTTCCTCCCCCCTGTTCACTCCCATTTTATTACCGTCTCTTTACTACTACTAAAAAAAACTGTAACGTTTCACTCCCATTTCGGTGAACTTAACATTTTTACTCATCCTTTTCAGCATCTCTGTTTGTTTTTGTCTGTATATTTCACCGTTTACTTAACAATCATTAATCTCCTGCTCAAACTCTCTACTGTATCTCTTATCGTTCCCAACACGATTTCTGGACCGAATTCTCTATCCTTCATTCTTTACTAATCCTCGATCTTTTTCTATACAACCCTTTCGTTCCTCTCTGCCCTGGTTTTTGATCTTTGCCCCTACCTTAGCCGTTCGAATATTTCCTCTACAGTTCGCCTGCGGTTCAATCATAGTCTGCTTTCTGCTTCTCTTTTCCGTTTTTCTCTCGTTCAATCACCTTTGTGTGACCTTCCAGAGCTCGATTATACCTGCCATCTCACGTCTTGTTCGAATGTCCCTCTATTTCCTCCGAACATGCTACCCTGTATTCTAATCATCTGCGCCTTGGCCTTCCCACTCCTTAAAGCGTCCACTCCATTCTTGCATTCCCCTCTCTCAATATAGTTCCTTTGTTAGCCTTCTTTATCTCCTTAATTTCTAATATTTTCCCCTTATATAGTATACAAAATTCTCTGGTAAATTCCACTGTTCAAGTGCCCAAAAAAAAAGAACGTTCAATATGGCGCTACAGCAAAAAAATGATTACACGTAACAATGCGGATTTCTTAAAATTGGTTTTCCAAGCAAATTACTGTAATAAGAAAGAATTTACAGATATATGAAATTTATTCGAAGAAAATTGCTCACGATCGGTATACTACAGTTCGGGACTATAAACTTTATCAGAAATTAATATTATTTCCTTCCGGAATTCAAGGGCCAAAATTATCTACTCGCATCATTTTCCACCTGGCTCTTCAAATAATGTGTTACAACAACCCTTTTATGGGTATCTGCATACTATCACAGAATAGTTCACCTAGTTTGAAGCGTATACACTGACGAATCCAGAATATCTAATTTTTGTTCCAGGTAGATGTGACTTTTTTTTCGAATGCCAAAATTCTACTCTGCCTAGAAGCTGATTTAAAATCGAAATCACGGCCCAACGCAATTTTACTTATTTACTTATTACGTACTACTTGCATTATCTTGCATTACCCCCGGGACCTTAATAATAATCGAAATTTTTTTTTCGTTTAATTCTTACGAGAACGAATGTCAAGTAGCTTCGGATGTTGTGTAAGAGTCGCACAAAATGATGCCGCAGCTTTCTAGTGTGATTCAAATATGACGCTCACCTAAACAAAATCTTATGTCAAACACACCTTTCATAAAATTGGAATTACACAATTTTATTCTTACCGGGTAAAACGTTAAATTAAAAGCAGACGATGTTTTCATAATTAAGAACATACTCGTACTCGCTTCCGCACAATTTTAAGCGACTCCTCTGGGCGAGAACTTGCCCATTTTCTTCCGAAGTAAGATATCCCCGTCGCTGGTCTAAGGCTTTTGAATTACGATTTCGTTGCAGATAACCAGACCTTTCGAACACTTCGTCCGCCTTTCACTAGACTACTGCCATTCATTCAGTCTGCCGAGTTGACACTGATTTAATAAATTTAGCATGTTGCAATCGGCTAGGTAGAATTTTATAAGCGATACATATACACCTATAAAAAAAATATCATGATCAAACTGTCGGGTAAAAAATAAATAGAAATTAATAAAATTACCAGTATTCCATATGGAATGAGTCAAAAAAGAACTAAAAGTTTAGAAAAAAATAGTTTTTTTATTTTTTATTATTATTATTATTTTTATACTGGGTGTTTTTAATTGCTATGCTTAGTGTCAGGTAGGTTTTTTAAATGCTGGTTGTTAAGTTTAGTTTTCTAATCAGGGTAAGAATTTTTTAAATTTCGTCTTGGTTGTCAGGGGTGGTTGTATTATTTAAGGGGATTTTTAGTTCTAGACGGATTTGATTAATGTTAAGACATTCGTAAAGAAGATGTTTGACTGTGATGGGTGTGGTGTTGCAGAACTGACAAGGGAGTTCATCGATTTTTAGGAAGAGGTAATTATGGGTGAGTTTCGTATGTTCAATTCTAAGTCAGGTGATTATTAATTCTTCTTGACGGTTTAGTTGGGTGAGGTTTTTCCTAGGTTGTACGGATTTTTTGTGTTGAAATAATTTGTTATGAGATTTTGTGTTCCATGATGCTTACCAATTAGATATTTCGGTTTGATTTAGTAAATGTTTGATGTCCGTGACTGTGGTGAAGATTACAGTAGAGGGTGTAGGGGCGGTTTTAGCCAGGTTATATACTATTTCGTTTCCCTGGATTCCGATATGACTGAGTATATACATTAATTTGATATTAATGTTTCGAGATTTCAGCTTGTTTAGTTGTTTTGGTGAATATCTTGGACAAATTTGTCAGTTGAAAAAATGTTCGCAGGATGGACGTTATTGAGCTTACTGAGTAGTCGCTTTGGATTAGATAATTTTTGCTTTTTTCTTTCGTTTTTATGCTTTTCAAACAGTGAAAAATTGTTATTAATTCGGCTGTATAGTTGGAAGAGCACTTATGAAGTTTGAAGTTTTTAACCTCTCCATTGATAGAAAAAGCATATCCAGTATATTGATTTCCGGTTTTTGACCCATCTGTAAAGCATGGAACATAATTTGAAAAATTAGTAACTTTTTCGTGATAACGATTTTTAAATATATGGTGAGGGACTTCGGATTTACTGTAATTTATTAAAGAAAAATCTATGTCTGGGGTTTTTAATAACCAGAATGGAAATTTTGGATATTCTTGGTTCAGGTTTGAAAAATTGAGCTCATTATTTTTTATAAAAAAAAAGGAAATTGGTGATCGGGTTTTCAGCCTGCCGCGAAGGGTTTTTAATGTACGAATTTATCAAGTTTTGTATTGGATTTGTTGGGTTAGTTACAGCAGATAGGAGGAACCTGTTTGTGATCAAATTTTTCCTAAATTGTGGGTGAAGTTCAGCTGCTCCGCGGAATATACTATCTATTGGTGAGGATGGTAGAGCTCCGATACATATTCGTACGGCTGCGTTTCGTATTGGTTTTATGATGGCCAAAGTTTTGTCGGATACGTTATTGAGAGCTGGATATTCATATTCGATTTTACTCCGAATGAGAGATCTATATAATTGCATTAGTAATTTTCTGGATGGATCGTATTTGGGCTTATTAATAGTTTAAATTATATTGAGGGTTTTCATTAAGTCTTTTTTAAGTCCTAGATAATGGGGAGTCCAAGATAATTTACCGTCAAAGGCTAGCCCAAGAAATTTAGTACATGGTTTGACTTCGAGAGTTAAGAGTTGGTTTTTGAGATTTATACTTTCTAGTAAATAAAACACAGTGGGTTTTAGATTCTGAGAAGACTAATCCATTTATATCCGCTCATTTTTGAGATCTAAGGTGTCTTGTATAACTTTTTGAGCAATGTTTAAGTTATTTGTACGTATTGAGATGTTTATGTCGTCGGCAAAAATTCTTAGTGACACCGGGCGTGGGACGATTTATTTTATGCTGTCTATAAGTAGTATGAATAAGACAGTGCTTAACACTGTGTGATCCTTGTGGAACACCGTTTTCAATAGTGTGCAAGTGGGAATATGTATTATTAACTCTTACTCTAAAAGTTCGGTCAGTGAGAAAGTTTATAATGAAGAATCCGAGGTGTCCTCTTATTCCAATAAGATGAAGTTTTTGGATAATTTTGAAACGCCAAGTTTTGTCATAGGCTTTTTCGAGATCGAAGAAGATAGACAGTACGCTTTGTTTGCTGTGGAATGCATTCAAGACTTCGTTTTGGATGCTGAATGGATGATCTACGGCTGACCTCAAGAAAAGGTTTATTTTCTGAAAACACTGCGAAATGCAATTATTGTTATGCGGTTTTGATTTATACAAAAAAAAAAAAAAGGAAATTTTTTTTTTTTAAATTTATAGTGGCGCATATTTAAATGTCGGCGACTGAGCGATATTAAATATATATATATATATATAATATTCAATTTTACGACAAAAAAATTATGGAAACCGGCAAAAAATTATAAAACGGTAAACATGAAAAAAGTTAAGAAATTACTGAGAATAACCCGCATACCTCCGGGTTGGGTACTTCGCTGAGATCGGTGGTTAACGGGGCGCGTCCGGTGATCTAGTGGAATGACCTACAGATAAGTGTGAGTTAATTACGTAATCAAATAAGCTTTCAATACCATTTTTCTATTCAAAATAATAATGAACAAGATAAAGTATGGGGAATAAATAATAACCAATTCGCATTTAGAGAAGAAAAACGAACTCGGCAAGCTGGGAGCTGTCACTAAAATTAATTAGAAAAAAAAAAATTAATAGCGATAAAAGCATTTGACGACGTTATGGGAAGAGTATTTTATTATCGAAATTCGAAAAAATAGCATTCGGTAATAGGGGGAAAAAAGATAATACCGGAACTATGTAAATGGTAAGCGGCCGAAATAAGATCAGCCGATTTAAAATAAAAAGCGAAATTACGAGGAGGGGTAACACTTATACTTTTTAACCTGGTGATAGATCGCAGATGACAGAACAACACATTGATAGCAGAATGTGAATTACATCAAATATAACAAAGACTAAATGTAAACTTAGATAGAAGTAAAACAAAAATACGCTAGTAGCATAAGGTTGGCAGTTAAAAATGGGTATTCAATAGAAAAAAAGGAAAAAAAGAAGTAGCTGCAAATAATGAAAATGAAATGCGGATATAATTAAAGATAAATTTAAATATCCAGAGATAAAGGTTAATAACACGTAAAAGAAAAAAGGTGACATTGAAAAGTAAAAATAAGATAAAGGCTTTCGTGAAAAAAAGAGCGGTATTCCGGAAAAAATAAAATTAAAATAAACATAATGAAAAGATTAATGAAAACGTATTTTTACCGGGTATCTTATTAAAAAATACGGCTCGGAAACACGGGTAAATAACACATAAAATCTATGACTGGGGGGGGGGCTTTGAGGTATGGGAACGGTGCAGCACCATGATGAACATACGGACACAGAAGAAAAGATATTTTCGGAAATACTGGAAGTGGTGGATGAAGAAACTGGCGGTGAAAATAATACAACAAAAAAGTGTGACCAACTTTCGAGGCACGTTACACAACGCCTTCATGACTACAATAATTGAAAATTGTCGAAAAAGCACGAAAGCAGAAATGACACTTTTTTTTTAAATGGAAAAATGGTGATATAAAAAACATCAAAATGCTGCTTCACCGAGGAAGATGCGAGTCTCATCGGCTGTTTTAAAAAGATAGAGTTGAAGAAAATTGAAAAAATATTGTTCGAATGCCGTCAAATTTTCTATTGTTCGTGTAGATAATACCTGATGGAATAATACCCGATAAAATAATACCTGATGGAATAATACCTGATGAAATAATACCCGATGGAATAATACCTGATGGAATAATACCTGATGGAATAATACCTGATGGAATAATACCTGGTGGAAATACCTGATGGAATTATACCCGATGGAATTATACCAGATGGAATTATACCCGATGGAATAATACCTGATGGAATCACAGTTTAATGCTAAATAATCAACCATATGTCCGTCATCTGTGAACAACGACTGCACATACTGATTAATTCGTTTCTTTTGTTCTATTCTTTCCCCTCGTGCCTTCTATACATTCCAAAAAACAGAGCTAAATGTACACAAGTAATATTCTACTAAATATCCTTCTGTGTTGTGATTGCTGTCTTCATTTCCGACGTAATTTTAACACTTGCACAGCTAAGAAAAAATGAAAAGAAATGAAAACATCGGTAACAGAGTTATTAACGTGTAAGTAAAAATTAATTAGGACGATTTAAAAAATAATTAGTAGAACAATAATGGTATTATTTTTTTATTTTTTCCAGCTGTTTATTATGATCATTGCAATAAAATAATAATTATAATAAGACTATAAAGCGGCGATAAATAGGATAGAAAAAGTTTTCTATTCGAGTTTATTATTTTCTCGGCACTCTGTGATTGTGTCAGAGGTTATCTGCTCTCATCCAGAGCAGGCAGAAGAACGGCTAAAATCATTTTTCGTTTATCGATTATATTGTAATCAATCAGATCTATCGCTGTTTGCGCTAATGTGACTCGCATCAAAATAAACTTGCATTATTCTTTCTTACTACCATACCGCCGCTAGCAGAACAATTACTTCACTATATTTACATTTTAAATCCATCATCATCCCTTTCCAACACTTCCTGCCCAACTGTCTGCTCTTTTGATTTTTAAATAACCGTCATCGCGATCGATATTTCTTGCTCCGTTTTAGAGTAACCGCATTAAATTTCATTTCCGATAATACATATGCTAATAATAATTACAGCATAAATTATCCTAATAAAAATTAAGCACGATGTGTATAATTTTTATTAGGATAATTTGCGTGTTACCATTTAGCTTTTCGTAAACCACTCTAGATTCGTTTTCTTTCTTTATTGTTGGAACGATCATTTTCTCAGTAGTTGCAAAACTAAAATTATCTGTGACTATATACGTTTTCGTTGTTGTTACGTGAAACTGATTTTTCTCCGAATCATCGCAACACTGACGGGTCTCGCGGATATGAGTAAAAAGTATAATAAGAAAATCTGTATTTTTATTATAATCTCTAGAATGAACTATATTAAAGGGTTCTTTTGGGGGGTTTTTTTTGTTGTTTTTTTTTTTCAATGGGTTTGTTAACGAAGACATTACCCAAAGAAATGGGAAGAGCGTTATATTCTTGAACGTATGAGGGTGGAGGATAGAAATAATTCAAAGTTAGGAATAACAGACGCAGAGGGAAATGAAAGAATGTAAGAAGCACTCTTAAGGTGAGTAGTTTTAATAGAATGATTGTCCATTAGGAAAGGCCGGACATTCAAATAAAACACGGATATCAAGGTCACAAAGAAAGTAATTAGAAGCAAGATGAAAAAAATGGAGTAGAGACAGACAAAAACAACTGAAAAAATGATAAGGAGACTAAAGCGAAGGCAACAAATGAGACTGTAGAGTGTTTAAGAGATGGCAAGTATCTAGAGAAAACCATGAATGGGGTTCACAAGAGATGGCTGAATAAAGAGATTAAATAGAGGTAGGATTAGAAAATGAAGAAGAATAGGTGTTGTAGCCATATAATTTGGAACGAGACATTTAAGGAAAGAAGAACAATATCATGAAAAGGTGCCTGAAAACCTGCTATTAGAAATGGAAGAACGGGCTAATGAATATCCTCACTAATTTATTATAACACTAGGAATTCACGAAAGATCGATCTCGATCGCGTGAAGGAGGAAAAGATCACGAATGAGGGAGGGTTAAATATTTTTAGAATCTTAATTTAACTACTAGTTTTTTCATCCGAACTTGAGGACACTAATGGGTTTGAACACTGCGCAACAACGGAACTGGAATGCCGCTGTCTGATCACATTTTTGTATGTGGGTCTAAATTTCTTCTAGAGTACCGGACTTACATTGAACCGCTTATTTAGTAAGTGTCTTTTCTTGTGCTCATCGAATGCGAGGGAAATATATATACCTCTTTGTTTCTTTACGATGATTATTTTCAATCATTTGGTACAATTTTTGTGCATTATTTTCACGCATACGATGATCAAATATGATACAAGTTATTACCGGAAGAAAAAAAAAAAGCGAAAAAATCTTTCATTAAAAATGAAGGAAATAAAATATTTTCTGCTGCGTCCTCAAAAATGGTCGTTGCTTTAATTTCATCTCATTGTCAGTTAGTTTTGATTTTCCATTTGTATAGTATTGCTCTAAAGTATTTTTCTTTTTTTTTTTTTCTATATTATTCTATACGATGATGTACTTATTAATTTATATCTAGATTCCTAATTTTTTTTTTTTTTTTTTCCGGTTTGTCATTTAAAAAATACACGGATTTAAAGCGGTAGTAGGATGATACGTAGCATTATATTCGAAAGTTTACTATAATTTGAGAATGAAAAAAACAGGAAGAAACCTACCGAAAGAGGAATATAACCGAGCAAATAAGTCAACAAAGTAATTTCGAATCCAAAAGAGATCAGTCTGGATTGAGTAAGAAAGAAAGAGGCCGTGAATCAAGGAACGAATAAGAAAAGAAAAAGAGAATAAGGAGAAATTCCATATCGAAAATGTTTCATTATTACGATAAAATTAATTTTGCGTTCTATCTGTTGAAATTTCCCAGCACGGGCAATCAAACCGTTTGCAGTTTTTGAGAATTTGAAGTAGCGGATTTGGAATTTCAGCAACTATCGGACTAGGGTGAGATTAAGTAGTGCAGCGAAAGAAGGGACGATTTGAGAGCTAAACTGATGATTGCTGAAAACAAAATTATCTGCTTCGCAGTTTAAAATTAATTGATTCTCGTCCGATACTTAGACGTGCTTAAATTGTTTTTGTTTTTTTCTTTTTAGTTCTGTACTTGTTAGAAATTTGATGCAAACATCAAAGTGGAACGACTTTTGAGTGAGTTTTTCGATGCAAACGACGATGCTAAAATCGAAATTCGTTCGTAATTAATTGCCACGCTACAAATATCAGTTGTGTGCCATTATTATTAACGATCATCGCGATATTTCGCTATCCGCTTTTAAAAGTTTTGCGAATACAACGTTAGTAAAATCCGGATCAGCCGGTTTATCCCACGTTAAGGGTAATAGTGTAAAAGCGATGATGTCGATGATGGTAGTGTTAATAATAGTAGTGATGACGACAATGAGGCTGCTGCTGTCGGAGTAGAAGAGAAGAAGAAGAAAAAGAAAAGAAGAAAAGGATGATCGAAGACAAAGTAAAACTTAATTTCCGGCTTGTCATATCATCAAAAGTTTCGTCAATTACGTGCTAGGAGGCGGCAAGCTAGAGATGCGCGTCATCGAAATGGTGAGGAATGTATGTTGGAACTGTTAAACTGTTGTCTTGTATTTCAATCAAGCGTCTGTCAACGAATGACTGATGAGGTTATTAACTATTCGCTACGACACGGTGCTCTACCGGTTCGGCCAGATTGCGAGCAAACGACTTTTCTCGCCAGAGGAGCAGACTTGCCACATTCATTTCCTATTTCGAAATACAATTAATTTTCCCTCTTGTTATGCTTCCAAATTGAATTCGGTGGCAGCTACCCTTCTCACCTCGCTCACGCCATCTTAACTCGAGATGATCGACTTAATTAGCGTCCCTGTTCTCCTACAGTTGAACTTTGTCGCTTGAATTTTCCAAAAGCGGCTTTTAATTCCTTACCGAGCACTCGGGGACAGTTTTATAAAAACAGCGCAAACAGCTCTGAGTTTCAAAACAACTTTCCCTTCTTTCAAAAACCAAGAAAGCCCGTCAACTTTCATATCGTACGAATCCCGCGCGATAACCCTTACTGCTGAACGCTAACCGTGTAAAAGGCACTTACAAGACGGGCAGCATTTAAAATTCAGTTAAAGTTTCGGTAAACTTTGAAATATTTCCGGGTCCCGAGGCGGCTGTAGCCGCCGTGCGTCGTTAAAGCCCGCGGTTCTGCATCTGTTGTACGTTCGATACCTTAGAAAACCTTAAAATCGTGGTTTTACCAAGCGAAATCCTGCTAAAACTAGTTCCGGCTCTTGTGTCACGTAATGTGTATCTTGGCCGATGCCGCTAGTGTATCTCTGTTTTTCGCAAAACACCTGGTTTTTCCATCATAATCATTTTCCATAACGTGATTATTTGCCGAAATTCTAGCGACAAATTTCGACAAATTGCGCCCTTGGATTCTATGACTGTCCCCTTCGCAAACGCTGTCAAAATCACTAAGTTTGATCGCGAGCTCTTTTAACTTATCATTTCCTTTCTCAGCATTTACGTAAAAACTGTAAGTTTAGGGTAGCAAATTTCCATACAGCTGTCACACCATTAAAGTTGAGAAGACAATGTGTACTATTATCGCATAGCTTAGATTTTGACCAGCCACGGAAATACAGTTTCCCAACCTGAAGACTGCTCTACTTAAAATCGGAGATACTTTAGCTCGTTTAAGTGATCGATCGAAATACGAGCTTCACGGGAATTTCATCGTTCGAAGATAACGGTATTCTTGAGACTTCTTTTCGTGGGAAAAAAATCTATTCTAATTAAATATTTAGTGTTCCTCTCGCATTTGGCTTACTCCTCGGCGACTGTTTAAACCGTTCAGTGATCGACTATATTACCCTGTACACTTTGAAGAATTATTTGAAAAGCTCTTTAGTACTGGAAATGTGGTAGATATATATATATATATATATATATATATTTTTATTTAAAAAATAAGTTGTGGGTCTCATTGGGACAAAATTCTCGTTGTGTGAGTCTCTTATCAACGTTTATTAAACAAAGATACAAAGTACAAAAATTACAACTATCTTAACTTATTCTATAAATAACAATACTAATAAACCTAACATAATATTTAAGTAAGATTACATATATATGCCAATAGATAACATATCGCATAATATGCATCTGGTACATGCAGATAGCTTAATATTTTCAGATCGAAAAACATAATCCTCTGAGAGAACTTAAAATCCAGGAAGGATACGATAAAGTCAAAACCAAAATCCGTAAATAATGAATCATTAGAGAGTAGCGAGATATAAGACGTAACTTGATCTCAACCTTTGCATTATTCTTTCAGCCATTCTTGAACCTCCCTGTTTCGACACACCATTTTTTTTTTATTCTCTTGGTCGCCAATTCCAATTCCCGTCTTCGACGTTTTCCCCTACTCCGACGAGCTTCTTCGAAAACCCCTCTTTATTTTGGCGAGCAGGTTTTTTTAATTAAATATCTGTCTCACTTTATGAAGACGAAACTGGAAATTGGTTACGATGTGATGAGGAAAAAGCTGACTTATTCGCTAGACATTTATCACGAATATCCCATGCACACAACATTCAATCAAAGATTGAGCTAAGCACTGTAGAAATAGATAAACAATTAAACCCATTACTCCACTTGAAGTAGCAAAAGAAATAGATAACATTAATCCAAGAAAATCGCCAGCAGTAGATGAAATAGCGCCTCTAGCGTGTATTAAAAGAATTATCGAAAAAAGAAATAATACTACTAACGTATACGTATTTATCGACTGTTTACGCTTGTAACAGGTACCTGAAAGTTTTAAAACAGCTCAGATTGTTATGCTCCAAAAACAAGGAAAAACAGCGGAAGATATCATATCCTACCGACCGATATCGTTATTATCAGCAATATCTAAACTATTTGAAAAGTTGTTACTTAAGCGACCAAGTGATGCGCTTACCAGACTATCAATTTGGTTTTCGCACTCAACATTCTACTGTTGGCACATCGAGTAACCTCAACAATAGAAAGAGCGTTCAAAGAAAAAAATTTTGCTCGGCGGTCTTTCTGGATATTAAACAAGCATTTGACCTAGTTCAGCATCAAGGGCTTCTACACAAGTTATAGTCCTTGACTGCCTGTTAATTGGTGCCGTCTACTGAAATCATACCTCTCAAACAGACAATTCCGTCTAGCCTATGGAAATGAGAGATCATCCTTTCATCCAATACAGGCAGACGTACCACAGGGTAGCGTCCTCAGACCTATTCTGTATCTTCTGTATACAACAGACATACCAACAACACCAAATATTACGATTACAATGTTCGCTGACGATTCAGCACTATTGTCAGTAAGCGACTCACAAACTGAAGCAACTGAAAACCTTCAGTATGCTTTAGACCGTGTATCAAAAAATTGGAAAATCAAGCTCAATGAGCAAAAATCTATCCACACCTTTTTCGTACTTCGTAAACGAGATCCGTGTCACGTAGTGTGTTCATAAATAGACGACAAGTGCCAATCTCCGATTCAGCAAAATACTTTCGGGTGTGCATCTAGATGCGAAGCTGACTTGGAAAACTCATCACGCTGTGTCAAAAGCTCAGCAGATTCGAAAAAAGACACGTTAAATGTATTGGCTTGTCGGGCGACATTCCAAAATGAAGCTTGAAAACAAACGACTTATTTATGAAAACACTAGACCGATTTGGACTTATGCGGTACAGATATTATGGCGATGCACCAAAACATCGAACAGAAATATTATTCAAGCAGCCCAAAGAATAAATTCCTCCGTATGATAACCAATGCTCGATGGTTCCAACGGAACGAATCTCTACATACTGACTTAAGGATCAAATGGGTGGACGAAGAGTCATTAAAGACTTTGCCTATCGTCACGAAGAAAGACTCCATACCCATCCGAATTCGGAAGCATTTTTGCTTACTACAGAAGATGCAAGACGGCTTAAACGTTTTAAACCGAACGACGCCTAATTGTGTTGTAAATATTTATCGTTTTATTGTGTGTATGTCTCTATACAGAAATAGCAAAGAATAGTTATAGTGGACTATATTCCTTTGCATCATGTTACTTTTAGTTATAAATGTTACTTATTTAGAAATAGTTCTAAGATTGTAATAACCATACAGTTCCTCCTTAAAGGGATTGTTTTACAAAAAAAAAAAAAAAAAAATTTATGATCTTTTCAAAACTGTTGACATTTTATTCTTAGAAAATTTCCATATTTGTATTTTTTATTTCTTTACGGTCCTGTAGCTCACTTCTAAATACTATCGGCTTCTCCAAATCCGGCCAGATGACTTACTTGCTCCGCCATGATACCCTGCTGCATTTCTTACTTTATCATCGAGTTTGGTGATATATAATACTTCACCTTTTTTCCTCATATAACTGTCGGTATGTTCCATTTCTAACTGAAATTGTTCCGGATTTTACATTTTTCATTCCTTTTTCTCTATCATTACTGCCGTTTACTTGGCAATCTACTCGCTGTTGGTTTCTCTTCTTTCTCTAATCTTCATCGTTCTAGTCTGCCGTCCGGTCGGCCTCTTAAAGAAATTGTTTATTTCTAGCTTTCCTTTTTTGACTCTTCTCTTTTACTCCGTCAACTATTTTTAATTTTTGATATTTTAATTACATTTGTCAGACACTGATCACATCTTTAAATGTTTTTTCAATTTTTCCGACATTTCTTTATTATCAGTTTACATTTCTACTCTCTTAATGATATCGTCTTTCCATATTTTTATTCCCTTTGTCGACGATTGTTTCTGTTTTGATATCTCAATTCGGTGATTTCTTATTATTCTCAAGTTGAATAGTTGCTTTCCTACTAATTCTTCTTCGCCCATCTGCTCTAATAAAAAAAAAAAGAATTTTTTAAAATAAAATGTAGAATTTTTTTTTCTTTTTTTATTTATAATTGTTTTTGTCCGACACGAGTTGACCGATTAATTAATTTTTCATTTTATTTATTATTTTAATTGCGTGCACTTTTTCTTTAGTCAGGAGCAAAGCACGAATTTTCGCCATATGTTAATACTATTTGGTTCCATTTAGTGAAATAGTAAAACAGGATGGAAAAAAAACATTATCATTGCAGAAAAAATTCACTTTAAAAAAGTTTAATTTTCTTTCTCTCTAATAAAATAAAGACAGTAAAGTATTTTTGATTTGTGTTTTTTTTTTTTTTTTTTTTTGGCCTGAGCAATATAGTTCATTTAGCCAGCAAGCTAAGTCCTCTCTAACACAGTATCCTTTTAACCGTGGCCCCATCCTGATAAATTAATCGGTTTTGTTGATTCTATAACTCCTTGTTCAAGGATCTTTCGAACTTACCAAATTAGTGCAGGAAATACTGAAAATGCCGACTCATGTAGCGGACTTTGTAGATACTGTAGATATATGGAATTTTTGACTTTTTCATGTCTTTACTTTGGTACATAAACTCAGAAAGCGTCACGAAATGGAGCGTTACAGAAAAGCGTTACGAAAATTTCATGTCTCTTTACTTAGATACGACTGATTACTAATAAGAGAACATTGAATGAGACCAGTTTCCCACATTCGCGAGTATGCATTCAACAGAAGTAGATAAAAGATATATATATATATATATATATATATATATATATATATATGTATGCATATATTTTACATAATTCGGTGGACCTCTCGACAAATATGACGTGCATCGACGGAATCTTTACTCGAAACGTATCGAACGTATAATACAAACGTTAGCTTATGTGTATCGTACTTTTCTCACCATCGGCCATTGCTCACTATTGCTAACTCTTTACGATAATGATGTAAATAAGGAACCTTGTACTAGCGGTAATTAGTTGTTAAATATATGATATAATATGTATAAAGGAAATCACAGGTGCAGTACGTAGGTTCAATTTCGAAATTATACGTTGCGATATAATATGTACAAGGCATTTACAGGTTGCACGATGACATTTTCGTGCCAACGGAGACCGCGAAGCGAACGACATTCTAATGTTGACGGACGCCTGAATGGCTGCACAAAGTCCATTTTGAGGGAAAACATGAAAATGTCTCACTGTGTTGCGGACTTGTACGCTAGCTGACCTTTTTTTTCAATTTTCTAAAAATTTTTCTATCGCTAACTACTAGCTTTAAAATTCTTTAACATCATTAGAAAATTCTCTATATCCATCTTTCAATTTCATCTATTAAATCCTTTTGTTTATTCTTTGTCCTTTTAGTCCCTCTCTAATTAGTCTCGTCATAAATAACGATGCGATCTCTCTTTTTTCCTCTTTCCGCTATTTAGGCATTTTTCTGGATAGACGCATTTCGTTCCATAATCACATTAACCATCTCTACCTGTCTTTCCTCAAAAGTCCCTCTCCCATACTAATTGGAGCGGAAATCCGTGCATTCTACTAATGCTCTACATATCCTTTATTCGTTCTATCCTTGGTTATTGTTGTTTTATCTATGGAAATTCCTCCTGATCGTTGCTTTCCAAACTCTACCGTGTCCAGGATGTTTGTCTTTGTTTTTGTCTGGGAGCTAGTAAGTCTACTCCTATTCCCGCTTTACATGCCGAATTACTCATCTCCCTCTTTTCGCTCGGAGGTCCTATCTAGGTTACCGATTTTTAATCAAACATCTACCCATTTTGAATCGTCCCTTGTTAATATCTATTCTTATATCCACCATAACTGGCGATTTGCCATCAACAAAACTCCAATACTATCTCTCATTTTCACCCATCTCTCTCAGTTTCCTCCATATCTATACTTTTCTTTCAATTTTTCCACCCTTCTATATCCTATTAATTGCCTATTCTTAACTTGCCCTTCTAAACCTTTCCTTCATTATGTTGTCAAATCAGAGTCTTTAAGTACTTTTGGCTCTCTTCTCCCTAATTACTTTGCCATCTTCACTGACGGCTCTAAAGGGCTCAGCCTTCTTTTGTCCTTTCTTAAATTATTCTGAAACCTTTAAACTTCCTTCCTTCTATTCAGTTTTCTATGCCGAGTGTACTGCTTTTCTGCGTGCCATCCTTTTTGTTGCTTCTTCCCTAGTTTCTCATGAAGTCCTTATTATATCAGATTTCCAAAATGTCCTACAAGCCACTTCCTCTTTTTTTCCTTCTCCCTTTGCTGATTACGCAATCCTTCTCATACGCTGTCTTATCTATAAAATTTCCCTTTCTCACTACGTCCAAAATTACCTACTGCGGATTCCTAGACACTCTGGAATCGAAGGTACGACTAGCTCGTTCATCTTCTTCTACCGGTGAATTTCTCAGCGTTTTTTCATCTCACAATATTACTCTCCTCTCCACTTCAGTTCATTCCAAACTCTGGTTAAATTCGTATTTCTCCTCATTCTCAAATCCGGATTCCTTTTATCTCTTTATCTATCCTAATCTACCGTCTCATCCCTGGTTTTTCAATTTCCCCTCAACTATCTCTGCAATCTGTTGCCTACACTTTTGGTTACAGTTTGCTTCCTGCTTCCCTTCTCTCTAGCCCCCCTCCTCTCTATCCCCTTCACCCTTCTTCTCACAACTTTATAGGTGTCGCTAATCACATTTTGTTTGAGTTAAACTGTATCGCTTCCGAACGTTCTTCCTTTTACTTTTCTCTTCTGTCAATTGATCTTTCAACTCCGTATTGTGCATTTTTTGTTCTCTACTTTTGTCATCACTTTCGGTCATTCACTTAAGTCTTTTCTATCCTCCATGCCTTATCGCATAAATATCTGATTCCGCTTCTCATCCTTTTCCCCGCTTCTTGGGCCAATGTCTTTTTTGACGAACCCAATATAAAATAAAATAAAAAGAATAAAAAAAAGAAAAAAAGGATGACCCTACGGATTTGGTTTAGCCTCTTTTTTGTTTTTCGCTAAGCTACTCTGAATCCCTTAAAATCTCTTTTTTCTATTTAGCTTTCTACGTCGAGTCTGCTGCTATTTTATAGGTCACATTCACTTTATCTCCTGTTCCCTAAGCTCTCCGAAAGTCATTATTATATCAGATTCCTAAAATTTCCTACAGGCCGCTTATCTTCTCTCCCTTTCCACTCTACTAACCATGTACTTTTATACATTCTCTATTTCATAATTTTTTCCTTTGCTATCTAGATTGATTTCTTATGCATATATCGAAGGTAATGTCGCAGCAAACCGGCTAGCTTTTTTGAGTCTAGCAACGTGTCATTTCGTTCTGTAGTTGCTCATTTTAGCTTATGAAGTACAATCTGTCATCCACGCTTTGAACACAGTTTACATCTCTCATCGTTTTTCCGTTTCTTTATTCTTCTCCATTTTGCCACCTTTCTACTTCTCTTTTTACAAGTTATGCTGATCGTTTGATGCTCATTCATCGCTGCTGGACAATCAATCCTCTTTCTATTTGTCCCTTTTACTAAGTTTCCTTCTCCTGCTGCTTTACCGGTTCTTGTATCCTTTCACTTTGCTATTTTTGATCGCGTAAAGATCTAATTTATTTTCTTCCCCAGTTCTCAAATGGCAGTGTACAAAGTCTGAAAAAGAAAAGCTGTCGATTAATTGAATGCATGAATTTCTAAAATTTACCAAGACACGATCGTTCAAATACCGATGAATGATGAAAATGCGGTACGTTTCCTCCGTTAAACATTTAAAAAACTTACTACATGGTGGTTATAACTAAAAAAACAATTTACGGTAGACATCATGTTTACAAAAATTAATCTTATAATTTAATCTGAAAATCTTGACGTTTCAGACTTACTATCATCAGAATACATTTTAAATTTCAAGATTAATTTTTTAAACACGGTGTTTACCGTAAATTTATTTATTTATTTATTTATTTTACGTGTCGTATACAGCAACTTAGGCTAAAGACACGGCAAGAAATTACAAAATTATGAAAGTTGAAAGGAAGGAAAAAAGGAAAATAAAGAGAAATTAACAAGGATTAGCAAAATTATAACAACTTTAACAAATTAGTAGAATTTAGAAACTGAAATAATTGGTTAAGCACGATTTCCACAGCGAATCGTTTAAATTCGATGGTATTCCATGTTGTTTCCGATAATATTCATAAATTACGCATTTAATCAGTAGGTGTTCGACGGTTAATTAGCAATCACATGTCTCTGGCACTGGGGCGCAGGTTCTTTATTTAACAGGTATGAGTGTGTAAGCCGAGTGGTACATAAGTTGTAGTCTGCATAACGTTACCTCCTGTTTTCTGCTTTCTCAACTTGAGGAAAGCCACGGGGTTTCTTGGACGATTTTATAGAGCGTAATTTATTTCCTGTAGGTGTAACTTTTGCTAATTATTATTCCAGGTGTTGTTAAAATGGCATTTAAGCTGATGTTTAAAGACGGTGTAAACGGTACCGTTACGTTTGAAGTTGACGCACGTTTGTTAATCGTTTTAACACAGCTTTCCGCATTTTCAAAGCTCTGTATGCCGCCCTGGGCTCGGTTATACCATGGTGGTATAGGAGATATCGGGTCCCGGGCCAGTACTGGAATTTGGATGTTTAGCTGATGTAGAATGGACATAACGTGATCAATTGTTGTTCCGTTCTGGTTCTCAGTGATATCATCTGGAGAGTTTGGCTCTGTGCTCCTTATGAGATGCTGAAAGCCAGCACGGTTAGATAAGTTCGTCGCAAATCTAATGGCCACTCCGCTGAATCACATAGTAGACTCGGTATCGGGGAGGTTTGGAAAGCTCCAGTTGTCAACCTCAAAGCGGTATGATGGATAGTATCCAAACATTTTAGGGTCGATATGTTAAGGCTGGTGCACCATAATCCATTTTGGACCTTACAAGGGTACGATACAGCATTAATAGATTATGTCTGCTTGCGCCGTAGGTTGTATGCGATAGCTTCCGCAGTAGGTTTAGTTTTTTACCACAGCTAGTTTTCAATGCGTTAATGTGTGCTTTCCAAGTGATTTTGCTGTCAAATGTCTTTCCTAAATATTTTAACTTTATTTATGTATGTTATACGGTTGTTATTAACAGTTAGGCTTACTATGCGATCGCACTTTTTCCGTCTACAGAAATGGGTTGCTATGGTTTGTTTCCTAAGTTTCTTTCATTTTTGAATGTTAAATTATCTACGTATACAAAAACAGGCAACAAGTCTAACCCTATCTGTCGATTAATTCGAGAAAATTAAGCTTAGACAAGCGCAGAAATATATTTTGAAAAGCTATCTCTGTTTTAATCGATAACGCGGATTAAAATGGATGAGTTCTGGTAAAGCATAGTTAACTCCTTTTTATGCAAGCTTAATTTTCTCGCATATTGCTAATTTTCTTGACAATATTTTTTTTCTCTGTGAATGCCGTTTCAGTCGTAATATATTTAGAAGTACATTATTTTGAAGTGTATATTTTATTTTTTATCACATAATTATTTTTTCTCCATTCTTTATAAATTGTTTTGCAGTTGGTATTTTTTTAAATTATTTATTTTGGTTACCAAAGGTAATGAGACGGCGGATTCCTGGGCTCGCGTTATTGTTTTCTCTCGTTTCTCTTTTAAAAATGTTCCATTTTCCAACTTGAATTCTCCGTGCACTAAATTTCATCTCAAACTTTAGCCAAATATTTACCTTCCCTCCTTTCGTAACGATCAATCCCCTTTTTATTTATCTGTACTAATCTTCCTTCTAATATCTGATGTTCTTGGAGTTACTTTAACTTCCCCGTTCTGTTGTCATTTCTTTGATTCGCTTGCGTTTATTCTGCTCTCCGTTCCTCTCGTTTTCGCTGTTCCTTTGTCTCCTCTCCAAATTGTCCTCTCCACCCCAATGAAGCGGTGGTTTGCAACGCCAATCACGTATCTTTTTTGAATGCCCATTCCTTTCTGCCGAACACGTTGCGTATTTTATATTCTTGTCTGCTGAAACTCAAGCTGCTCCTTTTCGTGCATCTCATATTTTGTCCTTTTCCTATCCATTATTTCATCCGTATTTATATTGTCCATATCTGACTGAATCAAAATTTAACTGACGGCTCTTTTCTTTCCTGTTATTTCTGAATGTAGGTCCTTAGCTGACGTGCCCAAAGGGGGGATTAATAACGAAAACCACAGCCCTTTCGTATTTGATACTTTTTTTTTTTTTTTTTTAAAATAAAATTACGATATTGGTGATCACTTTTATCTTTAAATATAAACAAATCATTAACTCATCTTTTTCCGTCTCTAGGATTAACATAATCCTATAAATTCAGCGACAACTAAGAGTTTCTAGTTGCAAATTTCGTAGAAAATATTTTTTTGTCAGTTGGCTTTTATTCGTTTACCACATTTCCTTTTTCCAAAACAAATTTAACGAGCTTATCGATAATATCGTTTGAAAGCTTTTACGTATAGTATAATATAACAAAAAAAAATTAAAAAAAAACAATAAAGGTCGATATACACAAAACGTATGAGATCGGAATGGGTCTATTTGAATTCCAGAATACAGTTATGCGGTAAAGTTGAATTTTTTTTATGATTACGTAAATTGTAAAAAGTGACTTATATTGTCTGCTACTTTTGAGTAAAATAGTTAATACATCGACGTTAGTAAAGTTTATAAACCGGAGTTTTATCAAAAAGTACCGAAGAGATAAATTTCGTAATGAATTTAAATGAAATAAGTTTCGCTATTAGTTTAGCTCGGCGTGCGTGAGCGGATAGTAGCGAATTATGAACTGGTGGTACGTTTAAAAACCTAGTCGAGCACTATCTCGGTGAAAATGAAATTTTTCTTTAGTATTAGAGAAAGTTAAACGCTAACAACAAATATCGTCAGTTGTTCGACATTCGTCATTAGAAAAATGTCTTGCGTTTTACGAGCTACCGCGATGTCTTTAATTCGCCGGTTTATTGTAAACATTTACATTTGACTCGATAATAATGCAGACAGTTTAAGTCGTCGAAAAGTAAAACGAAATAAAGAAACTGGCGAAAAGATAAAAGCGAGTGATAAGATATGACTTGGCAAAGTGGAAAATTTCCTTAATTAATTCTGGGGAATTCGATGGAATTTTTATTACTTGGTCAGTTATCGGTGGTTTTCCTTCTCACTCTTGACGACATGCCATTTGCAGTTTTCCAAACTTTGTCGTTGCGAAGAGCGTAGCTTTCCGAATGGGTTTTATTCCATTTTTCCCCTATAGACATCTCGGGAAAGACCGTTGTTAAAGTTTCCCGAATTTACAACTTTTCCGATCATTTTGCACAATTCTTAAATGGTTTGAATTATTATTTTCGGTGCGCTTTTTATTTTAATTTAAAAAAAAAAAAAAAAATTTACAGGCAACAGTTTCCGTCAAAAAAATCGCAGATACGTTTTATGAATGAAGGTCGTTTGGCAAAATTCGCACGTCATGCAAAACGGTTACTCTTACATCTATTTACATCATAGAGTAAATGTTCTGTTCAATTTGTAATCAAAGTTTACGTTTTTATACTTTAAGCACCATCCGAATGACACATATCTTAAATTTACTCCTGTGCCGGAGGTACTGGTTTAATAAATTTTAAAAGTAATTTAACGTAATTATTATAATCTTTAATAATGAACAACTTTAAAAAGCGCATGAAGTAATTGGAAATATTTTTTCCGGATCAGACCATCATCGGTCAAAGGAAAAGTATGTGAATTTTTCAAAGGCAACCGTGTTTACTTAGAGAATAATAATTAATAAGAGAAAAACTGATAGCCTTTCTTCAAACTGTTTATCAATCGCACTGCTATCTAGATAAATGTGTAGCCGGGGGGGATATGAGCAAACACGAAATATTCCTTAGAACTAAATCCTTAGCCAAAGTGTGCAAGTCTAAGCAACAAATCGCCATCTATTAAATCTAATCTTGCAAACATCCTACTTTTATTGTGCTTACTAGACTTTGAATAATAACTTTCACCATAAATTCTGTCCAATTTTTCCACATTAGGGCAGCATCTTCTAATTTTCGCTTTTCCTTAATGTCCTTATTATTTAGTTTAGTTTCCATTTCAGAACGCAGGTGGCTCGTTCGAGCAGTCGGCTGCGCGCGCACATTATTCAACCGAGTAAAATTAATCTGAAAAATTCGAAAAAAATGTAAATAGTTTTACCGCGATGTGTTGGAAAATTATCGTTAGTTTGTTTCTCAAGCCTTTTCTAATAATGGGAGATAGTGTCGAAAAAACGCTCTCTTCTTTCAGAGTTTTCGTATAAATTTTAGTTGTTTGTTATCACAATAATATTATTAAAATTTATTTCGATAGAAATTATTACTAAATTACGGAAGAACAGTCTCGACAAGCTATACGAGAGCAGCTTTGCCCGCGTTTTATGGTATAAGTATCACGTTTATTTGTGTCGCAATAATGTAAATCACAGATCGCTTTGTTAAAAAGTACTCAGGAATCGTAAAATGTACATATATTCTCGGCTAAAGAGTTTCATGGAGATACACAAAAAACATTGTGAAATTTTTTTTTTTTTGTTTTTAGCAATTCACTCATAATTCAACTAATATTATGGTATAATATTAGTCCGCTTCTGGCGATTTATGTTTTTTTATTTGTTTTTTATTATTTTTCGAATTAAAAATACTTTTTATAAAAAACAAGAAGTAAAAACTAAAAAATGTGTAAATTTTCATTTTTAATCGCTTTTCTTTTATTTTAGGAGAAAAATTCCTCTTTTTATTCATTAAGCCGGTTCCGCCTTTTTTGAAGTAATTTCGTCGGTAGAAAACATCGATATTTGAATTCCGCGAGAATGTTACAAATTTCCTGCTACGAGTATGTATGGCAATTCTAAAAAGTTGAAATTTCAGTAAGCCTGGTTATCGCGCTGGCCTTGGTTAGCATATTCGCCAAAAGAGGAGCTCTCGCAAATATAAATAATATTTGCTATTTACTTTAAAGGAAAGTGGATTTAAAACAACTAACAGCTCGATCGCCCAGTTGAAAGAAAGTTTTCACTTACAATTAGAAAGATGCCCCGTAGAAATTTGCAATTCACATCGAAATTCAACATATCATCAACGGTCATCGAAAGGTGTTAGCTAATTTTTTCGAAAAGATTAATAATTTTGTTTATCCATTCAGAAAATAGAGCTGACTCTCTGAATGGCACAAATACGCTTTTGAGAATAGAAAAATAGAAAGCCTGCAATTGAACTAGGTATTTCATGTAGTTGGAAATAAATTTCACTGCGAACACTGCGCGGATCTTATTTTTTTAAATGATAGCGCCGAAAGGTTAGATCACAAAACGGCTAGTAAGTGCGATCTCGCAGTGTAATGAAACTTGCAAACTAAGATTGTCGACATGTATTTCATATTTAAATTATAGATTGGGGGTTAATTCGAGAAATTTTACGCATCAGTGGTCTGTTGCTTGCTGGTAACATAGAATAAATTCGTTTAAAACCATTAATTTAAGTTTTTTAATTTAATCTTTTTGTAAATGTAAGTGTAAAACTTTGCATAAATAACCAGCGTAGGATCACGAGCACACAGTTACATTTTAAAAACCAGCCAGAGTGTAAGTAAAAGGTCATCGACACCTAAACATCGCTTAGTTTTGAGCAATGCCTTAATCATAACACGTATTGCGGATTATTTCTTTCGCCTGTTTTGGTCTACGATTTGAATTTAAATTACGAAAATGTTATAACGACGTTTTGTATTCACACTTTTATTTGATTCTATTCAGTTTTTTTTTTTTTTTTAGTTTTTCTGAACTCGGTTTGAAATTTTTATTAATCATTTTACACGGGGAAGTATGAATTGATAAATAAATGTGTGTAACCTATCCGTTATTTTTGTACTCTTCTATTAATTTTTGCATCATGTAGTTAAACACAACTGTCCTTCGGCTTTTTAAAATAATTCAGTTCATTTTTTTGCGTCTCATTTTTGCACGTCTCTACACTTTTTATTATATTTATTCTTAATATAGCTTCTCCCCAGATTCTTTTTTCTCTTATTGGCCGATAATATCCATTTTTATTTCACTTCTTACGATCTCACGTCTGCAAAAAAAGGAACTTCCCTATCAAGATTAAATAACGCAGTCTCTGATCTTTCATTACCTCACCGTCTAAATTCGCCTATATTAATTTGACTTATTGACCGTTTAATTTTTCTCTATTAAATTTATCTTTAATTAACAATTCGACTTAATAAATAATCTCTGACATCACGGTTTATTTCTAAATACTGACATTTTTCGAACATATCAATTAGCTCCGCATATGCCGATACTTAAAAGATTTAATCTATTCAAATCTATTTTATCTTAGTCATGTTCTTTCCTGTCCCTCTCCCTCCCAACCTTCTCCACTCTGCACCTTCCATCCTATCCCTCCCCCTCCTAGCCTTCTCCACTCCGCACCTTTCATATAAAGATCTGCTAGATAGCCTGTAAGGGCTAGTTGTAGAAGGGAAATAAAAAAAAAAAAAAAAAAAAAAAAAAAATTTTATCAACAAAGAGAACAGGATACCCTAGTGTACCCTAATTACCTTACACAATTCCAAAATATGTTCTAAACTGGATACATTTTCTTCAATTTGTGGTAATTCCTTCAGATCTGTTCATTGTGTAAATTAATCGCGTACGAAATTTCTCCCTTTGTTTGTGTCTAGGATTCCTTTAAATCAACTTCCGTTCCTGCTAACTTTCCCTATCTGCCGATTACTTAGTTCTCTCACTTATTGTTCATGTTCGTATTTCATTTTCAATTTTTTCCACGAATTATATCTTACAATATAAACTTTTTCATTTTACTTTTAACTTCCCAAATTTTCTTTTTCTTCCTAACTTATCTTTTTTTGTCTCCCCGCTCTAAAACTTCATCACCGAATTTTATTAATTAAAAATTGCTTAATATTATTAATTTTTCATTTCATTTTCATTCTCTGTTTTCTACTGACGGATCCAAAGGTCTTCTCATGGGGTTGAAATATCTTTCCTATATCCAACTCACAGCTACTCTGAAAGTTTTAGACCAATTCTAGCTCTTATCATTTTCCTTGCGAAGTCTATTGCGGTATTACGAGCCGCTCTTTATTATTTCTTCTTCTTCCCATTGCGACCATCTACGGACCACCTAGTTTAAGTTGTCGTTCCTTCTTTTGGCTCTCCAATTTAAGAAATCAATAAGTTTCTAATCATTTCTGATGCTAATTGTCTTCTGCAAACAACCCCATCTTCGTTTTCTTTATCTTCTATGTGATCCTATCATTCTCCGTGTTCGTTCAGTTATTTTTGTAACCTTTCCCAAAAACTTATCATATTCAGATTGATTCCGTTTATACTCCAGGCCATGTTAGTATGGAGGGAAATAGAAGAATTGACGCGACTTGTCTCGTGCTACAGCCGTTAATGGTCTCTCCATTTGTCAAATATACTACCAATCTTGCACTTTTAATGTCTAAGAATTTTGGTTTCGTCAAACTCTTTATATCCTTTTGAAATCATTATCCCTTTTATTTTTCTATTCAAATCGTTCTTCCACCTTATTTTTGGCTTCATAATTTTCGTTCCTTATGTCACTACATTATTTCATCTTTATGTCGATTGCGTTTTAATCATAGACTCCTTCACTCATTTTGTTGTCGTTTTTCTCTTGCGGAATTTCCTTCCCAATGTTGAAGAGGAATATAATTCTAATCACTTTCTCTTTTCGAATGTTCTGTTTTGTCATCAGACCATTTTTTTTTCTTTAGTCCCAACCTGTTGAACTTAACACATACCTACTACTTTTAGTGATGCATCCCTTTTTTCACTTCCATGACCCTGTGTTACTCCTCTCTTTTTCCCATCACTGACATTCTTAATGATCACACACGAATTTAAATAAGTGATCGATTGTTACTTTTTGTCGAACATATGTCAGTGCTCTTCATTGATCCTCCTCACGAAAAAAAAAAAAGATAGTGGAATAAAGAAAACCTTCTGAGATGCTTGTATGTCTTTATTTCTGTATAATTCATTAATATAACAAAACAAAAAGTTCGTTTAATCGTTAAATTGAAGTAATTCAATCACTGCGGACTGTAAATTGCGCCGGACAACAGACTTAAATTAAAGGAATTCTGGTACATGACATATAAGAACGGCCTATTAACTGTGATTTGCCGTAGAGATGGAATATCTGAAACTTCTGTATAATTTTCATAAAAATCCAGTTTTGGCGCTGACCAGCAGTCTGTACGACACGTATTTAATTTATACATTTCGACGCTTACGGCACCTGCAGCATTCGTTCCAGATTCGAACACATTTAATACCGATTCATACCTAAAATACTTTAGATAGATTCCAGAGTCAATTAATCCGCTGAAGTTGGTGATTTGCTGCATGAACAACCGCACTATTCCTAGTAATTGCAGCGCGTTATTCAAACTACTATAGGATTTAAGGCTAAATTTCGGCACCTTATAGAGAACTCGTGTCGGCTTCGAATTCCAAAACACATTTTGATAGTTTTGAAGGGTCAGCTCCTTACTTAACGTAGCAACTGTCTCATTTCCATGAGGTAGTATTATGTATAAATGCTGATTTCCTTTAGTACATGGGATGCCGAACGATTGAAACCGTTCTGTTGAATAGAACGGAATTACCCCCTCGTTTACCATAAAGGGAACTCGTATTTTACTTGTCCCCTGGTAAAAGATGCCTCTGTAAATAAAGAGAGTAAACAGGTGATTTTCATTAAATATATAACAGGAAAATAAATATATATATATATATATATATATATATATATATATATATATATATTGGTACGGATTCGGTATTTATCTAGCGATGATGACGAGCTAGAAATTATTCTCTAATTAAAATCTATAATTTTCGATCTCTCGGCATCAATTCTATTACTCATCGTCGTCAGAGAATACGGCCCGGATATTTACACGACCGAATATGTAATTTCCGAGTCTCGTCAGATTTCTCGGCACGGGTAGTATTAAGGGGTTGTGTAAGTGTGCCGGTACGTGCGGTCTGCGACAGCAGGATTTCGGTGATGTACTGTTAGTTTATTGTATTATATTGAGCCGATTTAGTTAGGTAAACGTGGCCAGTAGATATTAGCGAGTGAGCGCAACGTTGCATGTCACTATTCGTCTTTCCGAGTCGCTATGTATATTTTTTTGGTCCAGCCGTCGTTGTCCTTTCATCAGGACACACGTTGTCAAGACTCAATTTTAAGTTTTAGTCAATTTTTTTTGTTCCTTTTACCGAATCTTTTTAGTCGCTCGGTAGCTGTAAGCATTTTGTTTTTTAAATTGTTTGCAATATACACGTTTATTAATTGGAAATTTCGTTATTGGACAAGTGGTGGGCCCTCGTGGTATCGCCGTCGCGGAGACATAACCCCCGTTTCTAGGCAGGTTCGCAAGGTTTTGTGATCAATTTATTTTTTTGTATAGTTATTTTTTTTGAAAAGGCCTAGTGTTCTGCCAAGTGGAGCTTTTCCAGTCATGACAAGCCGTGATTTGCCACTGGCGCCCATTTTCTTATATCTTTTTTGTTTGTTATCGAAAATTCAGTTCAAATAGTTAAAGAATAGCAAATGAAGAGCAATTAAAGGATCATAACATTGGCTCCCGTAAGCAGTGACACTAAATCGTAACAAATACATATATATATATATATGTATGTATGTATGTATATATATACAAAAAATTAATACGAATTAATTTGCATTTAATGAAATTTTTATTTAAAAATAATCGAAACTAAATTACATCGTCACATTTTCTCTGTTATGTTTTATTCGCACAGATCAATATAAATTTAAATATTACATTTCCACATGTAGCACGTGTCAGTAAAATATATATGGACACCACTGATAAACATGTATTATTTTGTTATTTCTTTAGATACCACTTTTAGGTTAATTTTTGCGTCAGAAATGATCAAAAGCAGAAAATCAGAAAAAAAAATGTTGCCACCAAACGATAATACAGGTAAGTTAACGGATTACGACGTTTCAGATAAAGATAAACAGATACGTACATAAATTGCTGGGAAATCAGCTCTTTCTGAAAGTGAAATTAACACACAGTCAGAAAAAGATTGACGAGCGGCTTCAACTGAAATTGGAAAAGTGTGCGGGCAATAATAAAAGTTAAAACTAGAATCATAAAACGGCGTAAATTCAATTTTAAAGTGTAACCTAAGTTACTAGCGTGAAGCTCGCATCGGTAATAGAAATTCTATAATCTATTTTACTCCATTTATAAGTTCAATCGTAATAAAATGACACACTAATTGAAAAAACAAAATAGCAGATTTAATAAGTTAGTACTAATCAGTCAAGAAAATATAAGAATAGCAGTAAAGCACACGTCTCCCCCCGATGGATGGGAGAGGATGGCGTGGCACAGCAGTAATTGATAAAAATGATATAAAACATTTTCAAAACATAGAAATGCAAAAGAACAACATGCAGATAACCGCCATTACCGTTCAATATAATAACAGCGAAATTAATTTAGCCGCAAACTACTTAAAAGAGGACTTAAAATAAGCAAAGAAGACTGCCTAACGGTGTTTACACAGTTAGGCAACAAATTCATTATAGGTGGCGATTTCAATGCCAAACATGTAGTATGGGCATGCCGCATAAATAATACAAGAGGAAAAACTCTACTTGAAGCATGTAATATCTCGGGTTACAGATGTCTGTCCGCAGGAGAACCAATCTATTGGCCAACTGATCTGAACAAGACACCGGACTTATTAGATTTCTATATATTAAAAGGAATCTCATGCAACTATGTGGAAGTAAAGAGCTACTACAATGATTTGACTTCGGACCATATTCCTATATTTCTTACCCTTAGTAATACGGTTATACGAAAACAAAAATGTCTAAACCTTACAAATAAATATACAGACTGGGACAGATTCAGAGATGAACTTGATCACAGAATTCATTTAAGAATGAAACTAAAAACAACACAAGAGTTGAACCTACAAAGTCAGTACTTCATAAGAAATAATTCGAAAAGCTGCAAGGAACGCAACACCAGTGTCCTGATAAACAGCAACATAACTCGTAAAAACTGCTATCATCTCGAAGTCAGACAACTGGTTAAAGAGAGAAGAAAAACAAGACGTATCTGATATAATACCCGAAAACCAGAAGACAAAAATACGTTCAATCGAATAAGCAACAAATTGAATAAGCGACAAATTGAATAGATTGATCTCTGAAATAAAACAAAAGAGTATTGCCAACTACTTGGAAGAATTAAGTCCAACTGAGGACAAAAACTATATATTCCCTATGAAAAGTGATTCGACGTTTCAAACGACCAGTAGTCAGAATACTGCTCATAAAAGACGAAATTGGAAATTGGTTACGGAAGAAAACGGATTTATTTGCCAGACATTTGTCACCAATATTCCATGCACACAACATTCAATCACAAATTGAGCTAAGCACTGCAGAAACAGATAAACAATTAAACCTATTACTCCACTTGAAGTAGCAAAAGAAATCGTCCGAAAAAATCGCCAGCAGTAGATGAAATTGCGCCTCTAGTGTGTATTACGGAGAATTATCGAAAAAAGGAATAATACTACTAACGTACATATTTAACGGCTGTTTACAACATGTATCTGGAAGTTTTAAAACAGCTCAGATTGTTATGCTCCAAAAACAAGGAAAAACAGCGGAAGATATCATATCCTACCGACCGATATCGTTATTATCAGCAATATCTAAACTATTTGAAAAGTTGTTACTTAAGCGACCAAGTGATGCGCTTACCAGACTATCAATTTGGTTTTCGCACTCAACATTCTACTGTTGGCACATCGAGTAACCTCAACAATAGAAAGAGCGTTCAAAGAAAAAAATTTTGCTCGGCGGTCTTTCTGGATATTAAACAAGCATTTGACCTAGTTCAGCATCAAGGGCTTCTACACAAGTTATAGTCCTTGACTGCCTGTTAATTGGTGCCGTCCACTGAAATCATACCTCTCAGACAGACAATTCCGTCTAGCCTATGGAAATGAAAGATCATCCTTTCATCCAATACAGGCAGGGTAGCGTCCTCAGACCTATTCTGTATCTTCTGTATACAACAGACATACCAACAACACCAAATATTACGATTACAATGTTTGCTGACGATGCAGCACTATTGTCAGTAAGTGACTCACAAACTGAAACAACTGAAAACCTTCAGTATGATTTAGACCGTGTATCAAAAAATTGGAAAATCAAGCTCAATGAGCAACAATCTATCCACACCATTTTCGCCCTTCGTAAACGAGATCCGCGTCATGTAGTGTTCATAAATAGACAATAAGTGCCAATCTCCGATTCAGCAAAATACTTGGGTGTGCATCTAGATGCGAAAATGACTTGGAAAACTCATGTTTTGTCGAAAGGTCAGCAGATTCCAGAAAAAACACGTGAAATGTATTGTCTTGTCAGGCGATGTTCTAAAATGAAGCTTGAAAACAAACCACTCATTTCTAAAACTATCGTAAGACCAATTTGGACTTCTTGAACAGAACAGAACGTATATTTGGCTAAGTACAGTAATACAGTATTTATAAACAAAATGCGTACTAGCTCGAAACAGACTTAACCGTATTACATTAGTGTGATAAAAAATAGAATATTTACGTATTGTTAACAAACATTTAAACACTATACAAAAAAAAATACAAAGGGCAAAAAAAGTATAACAAAAAACCCAAAATAATCAAAAATTACAACCAATTGTTACCATTGAAAACATTACTTAACAGCCTAGAGCTATTACTAACTCACTAAATTGTGTTTAATCCGACGATGCTTATATTTAACGTACATCCGGGTTAGTTGCTCGGAATTATAATCGCCTATATTCCTGATAAGCATATTGCTATGGTAGGAACAGCCATGAAAAAATTTATTTGCTGTATTAATTATAAAATCTTTTACATAAGGCAATTGTAACCAGTCATGCATATTATCTATTTTAGTCCAGCGGGGAACGTTTAAAATACACCGACAACATCTATTCTGCAGCAACTGAAGTTGATTAAAATCGGAATTTGAAATCGAGCACCAAACTGGAGCTGAATAAGTCAATATTGGTCTAATAATACTTTTAAGGATAATAAGCTTGTTTGCGGTGTTTAAGTAAGATCTCCGAATGATAATTGGGTACAAAGCTGCAATGGTTCTATTTGTTTTCGCTTCAGCGTATTTTAAGTGTTCCTTAAAAGATAGTCTTTTATCTAGAATTACGCCAAGATATCCAACATGATTAACCCATTTAATCCTGGTGCCATTAATAATCAATTGCCTTGGAGGGGTGGGATATCTACGAGTAAAAAGTATTGCTTCTGTTTTAGTTGGATTCATTTCAATTTTCCATTTTTCCAAAAATTTTAAAACCCGAAAACTGTGCAGCTGTAAACGATTATAAATGGTAGACATTCTATACGAGCTACAGTATAATATAGTAGTATCATCAGCATATAAAGCTAAACTCGTGTGTTGCAACTTAGGGAGATCGGACAAGTAGACTGAAAAGAGAAAAGGCCCCAGCACACTACCTTGAGAAACTCCTGCGGCGGCAGTTTTGGTCATTGACTTACCGTCTTGTAATGAAACGTAAAAAGTTCTATTCCGTAAGTAACTTCTAATCAATTTGATTAGATATTTCGGGAAATTATATTTTAACAGTTTGTAAATCAGCTCATCGTGCCAGATCGTATCAAATGCTTTTGCAATGTCAAATAAAATTAATCCAGTGTGTTTGCTTATATTAAAGTTATACGTGACATGATCAGTGATCCTAGCAACTTGATGCGTAGTAGAATAACCTGATAAACCAAATTACTCTATTAGAAGTATGTTACTACTATCGGCGAAATTACGAAGCCTGTGTAACTTTTTCCTCTATTTTGCTTAAATTGCTAAGTAAACTAATGGGTGGTCGTATATTATTCACTTGGGAAGAGTCTTTGCCTGGTTTAGGTAGCGCAATGATTTTGGCTACTTTCCAGAACTTTGGAAAATAGCCGAACCACATTGTAGCATTAATTATGTGCGTTAACTCTAGTACCCCCTTCCGAGGAATCTTATTTAAGATTTTTGCCGGCATATTATCATCACCACAAGAGTTTTTTGCTTTAGATTTCTTGAGGTACCTAAATATTTCAGCAGGTGAGGCAGGACAAAACTCAGAATGAAAAATAGGAGAACCTGTAATGTTATTGAAATCAGAACCAGTTAGTAAACGTTTTACTGTATTAATAACTAAATTATTCTGATATGTAGATACAAGACGCGTGCTCGTTTTATGAATATTTGAGTAATACTCGGCTAACAACTCCGCTTTAGCTTGATCCTTATAAACATACGTGTTAAGATCAGAATCAAATAGCGGTGGAATCATAACTCTTACTATACCTCGAAAAAACTTTCCATAAACTTTTATCTTGTGTATTAACATTCGTCAGAAATTTTTGAAATTTATCATTTTTGGTTTTTCTAAGTACAAATCTGACTATTTTTATTAAGAATTTGATTACAGGTTTCAGATAACCAATATTAGAGTGAAATCGGTATTTTGTCTAAATCCTCCGAACATAGTTTTTAAGTTTAATTATATTACGGACAAAACTCGGAACATAAACTTGCGGGAACATCTGACACGTCTTTTCTTTGGGATGTAAATAGATTAATACTGTCAGTAATTAATTTAAAGTTATTCAACCTGCTATCAATATCAGAATTATCTTTAATTGGTTGATTTAAATGTTATCTGAGATATATTTTTTGAAACTATCCCAATCCGCATTATTAAAGTCTAGATACGACCTACTATTTAAGAGCGGTTTTACATTATTAATAATCGTAAAAATTGGTTTATGATCAGAGATAAGATGATCGAACGTAACGGGGAGTTTTGCACTAACATTTTTTGCTACGATTAGATCTAAAACACTGCATCGAATCTGATTTGAAGAAGGAAAGTAAGTAGGTTCTCGAGGAGCTATTATTTGAAAATTGTCCCAAATGGACATATTGAATAATATATTACCTGCTAAATTGTTGTTGAAGCAACCCCATATTCTACTTTTAGCATTTAGATCGCCAACTAAAATAACCTTTGGATGTAAGTTAAGAAGTGATCTAATGTCATCAGCAAATTTTTGTGTAAATCTAGGTGGCTTATATACGGCGCAAACAACAAACGAGTTTAAATTTTGATTAACATGACATAAAAAATCCAAATATATTTTAACAGCAATGCATTGTACGTGCATTAAACGAGGTAAACGCAGTAAGACATGTTTAATATTATTGTTTATAATCAATGCTACTCCACCACTTCTACGATTAACATCTTCTCTATACAATTTGAAACCAGGAAATTTAAGGTTATATGAAGAGTGTAATTTAGTTTCGGAAAGGGCAATTATGTGAATCTGGTTATTGCAAATAAATTCATACAATTCCTCATACTATTTGGACTTACGCGGTACAGATATTATAGGGATGCACCAAAAAATCAAACAGAAACATTATTCAAGCAATCCAAAATAAATTCCTCAGCATGATAACCAATGCTCGATGGTTCTAACGGAACGAATCTTTACATACTGATTTAAGGATCAAACGGGTGGACGAAGAGTTATTAAAGACTTTGCCCATCGCCACGAAGAAAGACTCCATACCCATCCGAATTCGGAAGCATTTTTGCTTACTACCGAAGATGTAAGACTGCTTAAACGTTTTAAACTGGACGACCTAGTCGTGTTATAAATTTTTATTGTTTTATTGTGTGTATGTGTATATAAATAGCAAAGAATAGTTATAGTGGACTATATTCCTTTGCAACATGTTAATTTACTTTTAGTTATAAATGCTACTTATTCAGAAATAGTTCTAAGATTATAATAACCATACAGTTCCCCTTTAAGGGGCTGTTTTACAAAAAAAGAAAAAAAAATTAACGATTGCCCGCTCTGGTAGAACGTTAAATTGTGTCCAAGAATAAAAATGTTGATCGCGGGGATCAGCAGGAACATCATGCATCCTCTAACTGGACGCTAAAACAAAACGAACAAAAAGTTAAATTTTCTGGAACGCATTCGGTTTTCATGCAAATTTTTCGTGGATCTATTGTAATAGTAAATAATAAACAAGTTATAATATCATTGAAGTTGATTGACGAAAGCTGCCAATGAAATGTTTTGCTGTGTTTTAAGTTGACCTCAGCAGCGAATAAACTTAGTTCTTAAGTTACCGTGATTGGCGAAATATTTAGACGTAAATTAATATAGAAAATAATTTCTTATATTTATAGTTACTCTTTGGTGTTGTTCAAAAGGAACGGGTATTTCCAGAAGGACTTGAAGTGACCTGCACCGACTAGAAAGGCGCGAATATCAATATTAAAAACTTCAGAGAAGTAAAATTGTTCTATTTTTGTCCCCGATTGAGCACAAATCCACCTGAAATTAAAATTGCTTTCATTAAAATTCAACTTTTTAAGGCTTTCTACGAATTTGTTACGTTTCCGCGAGATTTCTATCAGTAATTAATAAACTGTAAACGAGGAATTAATTTATTAATTTTGTTGATTTCAACCCCTCTGGCCAATTTGCCCGTACTCGTAAAATTCCACAATACAAGTGGTGTTATTTTGAAATACAACCGGAACAATTTTAAAAACATTCCTTGATAGTCGATTGTTGTTTTTTCAGATAGAAAGTTTGACTTGCTTAATGTCCTACTATCAACAAAAGGTTTGGTAATCCTTACACTCTCATTTCTCTCTATTCTGTCATGGCTTACCTTCAGGTCCAAAATTCTTGTCATCTACTTCACGTTGGTTTTACTAAAATTCTCTCCAATCTTAACAATTCCCGTCGAATCCGTCTGCTATTCCCCAATCTGTTTTCGTAAATCTCCTTAAAGCTATAATTTCCGCCGGTAAACGTCTCCTACCCTTATTAATTTCTTTTCTCAAATTTTGAGGAATCGGTGCTTTATACCTAGAAAAATGTACAGCCCTTATTATTATTCTTACGTAATTAATAATATTCCGTATTTTCCCTTCAATTTTCTCCACTGTCTGCAATTACGGCGCATTATCGGAGTTCCCCATATTTCCTCCCGTAGTTGACTCTTTTGGAAACTTTTTTATATTCTTCCCTTCTCCTTAATCTTTTCAAACGAGAATTAGACTACCTTCGCTTCGGTGTTCGTAATGAGAGCGATCCAAAAGTAATGAACACAAACGCCGTACAAAAACGTGCATCATAGAGCGCAACATTTCAAGATTTTTTCGATAATATCTTTTCCGCCAGTGGTTACTTCTTGCCAGAGGTCAGGAAATTTTCCGGTGCATTTAAGATACCTTCTTTGTTCATCCCTTAGTGCGTCAAGTAGCAGAACCACTCTTCAAAACAGGACCTTCCGAGTATTTCTTTCAAGTTGCAATACAAACTGTCATCATCATACAGGCTCTTGTTTGCATCAAGCAATTCTATGCTTTGTTGAAAATACTTCAAGGTACGTACTCTTGGAGAGTGTAAAATAGTTAAATTCATTAAGAAAGAATATAGAATTAAAAATTATAAATTTTGCACAGTTGTCTAATTTTAAAACATCGATAGTAGTATAATGAAACAGTATATAACAAAAATTCTAAAAATTAAAAAAACAAATCCGTAAAAATTGATTAACATTAAGTGTTTCCCTAATTATCGTGCTCCTTGTGGTTTATTAGATACTTTACTAAATTAAATTAAAATTAAAGTTATAATTTTAATGCAAGCGAGCAATGCCTTGGAATGAATTTATAAGTAAAACTGAATCTCCATATTCTTTTTCAAAAATAGGGAAAAGTTAAATACCGTCAATTATACTTACTTGTTGAGAATCTTAGGTGCATCGCCAGACCTCAGATCAATTAGTTCCGTTGGTATTTCTAGATTTCTTCTTTCATACGTAAACAGGGAAACGTTTTGGTAATATACTATTAATTCGTCAGAAACTAATCTGCAAATCGAACAATAACAGGATATAAAACCAATTGTGATACTGTCCAATTGCATACCATTGCACTAGGTTTTACTCTTAATTGAATACAACATTTCCTTTGACTACTCATTGTTTAGTAGTCTTTTTTTTATATAATGTACGACTGTTTTTAATGTTACACGGCAATAACCCTGTAATAACAGAAATATTGTACTTTTTGGAATGCAAGCTAAATTGGCTTGGAAGTTACAAAAATTTAATGAGTGCTGCACTCAAAGCAATACGAAAGGATTTTAATATATATTAGCTGTGTCCCACTGTTTCGTCCGTGTATTAATGCCCGTTTAAATCTGCACTTGGAAATTCATAAAAAAGTGTTTATTTTATCTGGAATTGTATTTATGTAAAGATTCTTTCTCTCTCTTTTGGATGAAAGATGTTTATCACCGTCCAACAGAAAATAGTCTTCACGTTTCGCATTTAATTAAAGATTATCGATCTTTCTATAACCTGTCCAAAACAAAAAAAGTAGAAAAGTAAACCGTTGACTTTGCCAGTAATTACAGAGACATTATTAGTGACAGAAATAAATAAAGAATAGTAAAAAGAAAGTTAAAAAGTTAATTTAAAACATTTATACGGCGGTTTTGCATGGCCAGGCAATTCACAGAAATTTTTTAAACGATTAACAACGGCACATAGGACGGATAAAACTTACGAAAACGAAATAATTTAGATCTAAACGAAACGAAAAGAGAATATGCAGATTGAAACAAATTTGAAATGAATGCGGACAGTATGCAAAAGAATTAATTAGTATATTAAAAACGGTTTATATTTCCCTATTGATACGCTGTCCCTGTTCAGAATAAACACCATATTGTTTACTCTGTTATAAAATACTAAACGAACCAAAAAAGAAAAACTAAGTCGGAAAGAGAACATGTGTTGAATCGCTCAAGAGAAAAAAAAGCATCGGAATCAGATGAAACCACCATTCTCTCCATTTGAAATAAACAAATAATCGCAACATATTTTAACACTATGACTGAAGAGCATGCTTTCCTACTCTTTTTGGATATGATGAAAACTGTTCGACAGAAATATTTCTGTTTCCTCCGAATAATTGACAATTTTTGCAGTTTCTAAACCACTTTAATCCGAAACCGAGCTAAATACGTAAAGCACACTTCTTTCCGGATGTTGCGCGTGACATTAAGTTTTCTTAAAAATAGATTATAACCCTTTTTCACTCTTAAAATCCGAAGATATAAAAAAATTGGAACAACCTTCGTAAACATTATAATACGGTAAACCCATTTATTACGAAGATATAACACTTTAGTTATTTTTTGAAAACACTTTTCAACCACTTTTCACTATTTGAAGTTAAATTTTTCTAAAAATCTTTCTCATTTAATATTTTCGGGGTATGGTGTGTTGAAATGGGCATTCTGATAAATAATGCAAATGGTTTCGGCTGAGGCTTAATCATTTTTTATGCCGAAAAAGGCGTGAAACCTTTGATACAATTAAACTTTAGTGTACTTAAAACAAATCGTATTCACTTTTGGTATGCCGTAGAATATTAAAACAAAACTATAATTTGATAACTCATTTCTACGGGAAATATAATGGTTTATGTATTTTTTGGGAAATGGTTTTTTATCCCTTTCCACATATTCAAGTTCAAATTTTCAAAAAAGTGTTCTTATTCGACAACATTAGTATATATACACTGTATTCACACCGATAATCACGATTCGTTTGGACTGCAGCGTGATTTTTGTTTTTTTCAAAAATTAATTTTTGCCCTTTTTCTCCCTTAAAATTATGAATAAGGAAAATAATTTTGCACACTTTTAGTACACCATACACATATGTATGCATTCGAAATTACAATTAAACCTATTTGCACCAAAACAATAACAGTTTGCATATTTTTTTGAAAATGGTTTTTAACCCAATTCCACCCCTAAGAATCAGATTTTTCAAAACAGCGTTTTTATTTTATATTTTCAGTATATACACTGTATTCACATGAAGTTACACGCGATAATCACGATCCGTAGTGTAATTTTTCATTTCTTCAAAAATGATTAGAAATATTCTACCTTAAACTTTTGGGGATGAAATAAAAGTTTTGCACACATCTAGTACACAACTCATAAGGTATTTTAATGCGAAATTACGATTATGAAGAACCATTTTCACCAAAACAATAATAGTTGGTGCATTTTTCAAGAAACAGTTTTCAGCCCTTTTTTACCATTTAAAGTTCGAATCTTTAAAAAAGCGTTCTTATTTTACATATTCAATATATACATTTTATTCACACGAAATTACCCGTGATAATCATAATTCGTTTGGACTGTAGCGTGATTTTTGGTTTTCTCAAAAATGGAGTTTTGCAATTTTCCCCCTTCAAATTTTCTGATTTGAAAAAAATTTTACACACATTTAGCACACACCATATGAGGCATCTTCATGCGGAATTACAATTTGATAAACCCATTTGTACGAAAAATATTACAGTTTGTGTGTTTTTTGAAAAACAGTTTTTAACCCCTTTTCACCCTTTAAAATTCGAATTTTCAGAAAAGCGTTCTTATTTGACATATTCAGTATATACATGATATCCACATGAAATTACATACGATAATCACGATTCGTTTGGTCTGTAGCGTGGTTTTTGGTTTTCTCAAAAATGGAGTTTTGCAATTTTCCCCTTCAAATTTTCTGATTTGAAAAAAATTTTGCACACATTTAGCACACCATATGAGGCATCTTCATGCGGAATTACAATTTGATAAACCCATTTGTACGAAAAATATTACAGTTTGTGTGTGTTTTTGGAAAACAGTTTTTAACCCCTTTTCACCCCTTAAAATTCGAATTTTCAGAAAAGCGTTCTTATTGTTCATCTTCGGTATATAAGTAATGTTCATGTAAAATTTCAATTATCTAATGTAAATGATTTTGGCTGTAGCGTGATTTTTGGTTATTTAAAAAGCGATTTTCTGACTTTTACCCTCTTTTTCGCCCCTCAAAAATTCGATTTTTTTAATGCGGTTTTAGATGGTGCCAGTACATAGTGTAGTGTTATTAAGTGCCAATTTTCAGCTTCATAGACCTAATAGTTGCAACGATATATTAATAATTACTGTGACTTTCAAATATCTCCCGATTTTCGTTTACATATATATATATATATATAGATATGTATGTCGTCGCGTTGTCCTAGTGGCTAGAACGCTTAGCTTTCGTTACGAAAGTAATGGGTTCGATACCGGGCGATGACAGAATATGCGCGCTAGTTAGTATGCAGCAGTATAGACACACTTCGGGAACTACATTTGTATATCGATAAATCAAGCAACTATAATCAGTTCCAAATGTAGCCATGCGTGTTTATTATATATCACCGAGGGAAAAAATCCCTTTGTGAAGTAGAGTGAATTTTCTATATACAAAATGAACAACTGCGGGGAACGAATTTTAATCTAACGACAGTACATTTATGCGAGGATATTCATTCGATTCGCATATCTCTAGAAAATTGTTACCTCCTCTTGTCACTGGTTAATATCTAGGTTTTTAAGAAAAACGTTTTCTATAAAAAGTAAACATCTCTTAATACAAAAGTTTAAAAATATTGCTTAATTGTGTAAGATACAAAATAAAAGAAACGTAATGTCGCTTGTACATAAGTCATTTTAATTTCTCGAACACATGTTATCTCTAATGGAACACGATAAACAACTACGTCATTTTACATAAAAACCATTCAAACTGCTAAATTTATGTTCCAGAAATCTAACGGAAAGAAAATTACTAAACACTTACTTGCTGGTAGGAACATCTGGTTGTAGAACGTCAGATATCTCCGTTCTAGATCTACTATCGAGTGTATTCCAAATCTTAATCAACAGATCCAAGATGATATCAGGAAATAAGAGGACATTTCTGCATGGCAATGCCTCAATCTCCGCTGCAAGTATACTGGCACGGAAAGATTGGAAACTCGCACTCTAAAATTTAGTGCCAAGGTAAGTAATGGTAATAAAAAAATGATATCTTGAATTGATAAATTCACTTTTTTACAACACATTTAGTAATAAAGTATGTACAACTTTTTTAAACTTGTAATTACCATTCAGGTTACATTAAATTATATACACAAAAAACAGCATTTGTATTGACGTACATAAAAATATGTAAACATAGTTACTTGAAATTCCGAAACCATAGACGTTCTCTTAGTATTTCAATTTCGAAATACCCAAAATGTTTTCCTACATATACATGCAGTTATACCGTCTGTCGCATTTCCACGGTAAAAGGTATACTTTTTTCCCACATTAATGCAGTTTAAAAGTTTAAAGTGAACGAATAAAATTGATTTTTCAAATATTATTTTAAAATTTAATTGCGATTTTTCAGGTAAACGAGACACATACTCCTTGACTTCTTATTTAGGGATAAAATGTGTCGACTACAACAGTAACTGACTTACAAAAAAGTTAATAAAAGGGACAAGTATCAAAAAGAATTTAAAAAAATTTCATTTGAGAATAACGTCAAGTAAGGCTTCCACAGAAAAAAGCATTTCCCGCAGAGATTTCTGTGCACTTAGCCGCTTGCGCACAGGCCACACGGCCATGTCGCATAATTTTATTTTGCAAAGAACCCCCTCTCCTATGAATTGTCCTTTCTGTGGCCAAGATGTTGCTCCCTCAACTCCTTACTGTGCGACTGTCCAGCACTATCACCCCACCGGCCCCCTTCAATTAATAACAAAACAGTCACCAACATTCTTGAGAATTCTCCCGATGCAATTTTACCTGTAACACAATTTATCAGAACTAGCGGAATAAGCAGATATCCATAAAAATAAACTGCGCATCTTCGTACTGTAATAGCCATAGCAGTTAAACACGATACAGAATGTTGCGTTTAAAAAAAAAAAAAAAAAAAAAAAAAAAGTAAGGCTTTCAGTGCTGTAAATAAAGCTGAATATTCGGATCACAAATGTAGTTTTATAGGTAGAATTAGACGTACGTAATATTTCGGCGAGGAAAAAGCAGATTGTGTTTAAATCCGTTCCGGCTGTCATTAAAAATGTGCTTTTACGCTTTGCCGACAGACCCAGCAAAGCAAAGTACCACAGAGATTTAAATATCAGTAGTAGCCTAAAAAAAACGAAGATATTTTTCTGCTACTACAGCCACTAATTAAGATCGCCCTGAGACATATATTCATATTTATGAATATAAGTAGGTAGGAAAGCTACGTTCTAGGAGAACAGCCAATCAGGAACGAGTACTTAGTCACATAACCACGTCCCCTTTTACTCTACTAATCAAGAGTCAATTATTAATCAAATCACCATACCCTTTTCACATCAAACCATCCAGTAACAGTTCAACACTACACCACCATGTACTACTCCAATTACGTCCTTCTGCTTACTGCATCTTCACTGTTATAAACTAATAACCATATATCTCAACGTTCACCACACACAAATAAACCAACTGCTTTCTCTGCAGACACCTGTGCATGAAGGATCTCACTCACTATAGCACTTGTGCGGTATAGAGATTAAGAGGAAGCTTTAACCAGCCACTTATAATTGTTCTAACCCATACTGAGCTGCTTGGTGTATTTAGATGTTTGCATGTGTGTTCATGATACATTTACCATTGTTTCACCAATGTAATCATTTGCTAATCAATACTAGCTGTTCTGTTTATGTATGATTTGAGAATATGTTTCACCATTAACCAGCAACTTATAATTTTTCTAACCCATACTGAGTTGTTCAGTGTATTTAGATGTATGCTTGTGTGTTGATAACTCATTTACTATTGTTTGGCCAATGTAATAATTTACTAACCTATACTAGCGGTTTATGTTTGTGTATGCTTTGAGAATATGTTTTACTGTTGACCAGAGTCACCTTTAATCATTTTTAACCACTACCAAATCTGTTGTGTTTATGTGATTTAAAAGGTGCATTAATGTATGTCTGACCAAAAAATGAGCTCTGAACTAATATTTTATGAGAGGGAGTTTTTCGGTTTCTTGAATTTGGGGGTACTTCACATATATCCAGCTAAAACAACCGCATTACTAACCCTTTCTTGGTGGTTTATTCTTGTTCTAACCTATTTGTTTCCAATGTGATGCTTTGCATATGAGCAATGAAAGTTGATGATTGAGAAAAAAAGCTGATTAACCCACTAGCCTATAGTAATATATAATCATTTTAATTAGTGCAAAGGCTTTGTTTGATATTTAGCAGAGTTCCTTTACTAACATGTGTTGAGTCTGCTGTTTAGTTATGCATGACTCACTACAAAAATCTTAAACAGGCAATTGCATTAGGTCAAAAACTTCAACATGTGCATCGAGTCATCTATTTCGATCAGTCGCCCTGGCTGAAGCCATACATTGATTTGAACACCCTACAGTGGAAGCAGGCTACCAATGAATTTGAGAAAAACTATTGGAAGCTTATGAATAATAGTGTTTTCAGTAAAATGATGGAAAAGGTTAGACATAGGATTAGGATGCAGCTTATCATCAATGAAGTAAAATATACTAAACTTCTTGGTAAAAGTAATTTTAAGGACAGAACAATATTCAGTGAACGCCGGTTTTTAGCTGCAGTACATTTAAATCCTTCAACAATTAAATTTAATAAGCCAATTTATATTGGCATGTCTATTTTAGATATTAGCAAATTAAAAATGTTTGATTTTCATTACAACGTAATAATGTGTAAGATGTATAAAAATATTGATATTTTATATTGTGACACTGATTCACTTATTTATGAACTTAAAACGTTCGATTTTTATAAAAGTATTAAAGATAATGCTCAGTATTTTGATGCAAGTGATTATCCAAAAAGTTATCCATGCTATTCACTAGAAAATAAAAAGAAGCTTTGTATATTTAAGCATGAACTAAATGGGCAGTCCAATTAATGAATTTGTTGGATTTCGTCCAAAAATGCATTCTATAAGTATTATTGGTGATAGAGAAATTAAAAAGTGTAAAGGTGTACAACACAGTCTTCTATAATTAAGGAAGAACTTAATTTCATAGATTATTGTAATTGAGTGAGTAGTGTGTATGGTAAATTAAATGATAATTATAAGACATTATAATATTCAGAGTCTGAAGCATATACTGTATACCCTAGTGCACAATAAAGTAGTATTAAGCGGCAACGATGATAAAAGAAGAATATGTAGTAATAATATAGAACCGATGTTGCAGTTACAGTTACAAACATGCACAGCTCGCAGTTAATATTGCGGGCCCGCTGTCACATTTGCGGTCCTAACGTTAGATAGTGAAGTTCTTGTCAGCCGGCACCACGGGCGTTGCTGTTGTACTGTAGCCATAGTGTTGGATGTAAATTTTATTCATTTCCTTTTAACAGAATGGTAGGCGCTGTTTTCGCAGTCGTCGCCATAATTATTATTCAATTTTCATAATTTATGAATTATAAACTTTCCTTTTTATAGTGATGGAGAAAGCCATTGAACTTTTGGATAACTCTTCGCGGCACGTTAAGCGCTATGTTTTATATAGCTTTGGTGCTTGATGGCTCTAACTGCTTTTTAAATATCCCGTATTTCTTCTTTCTTAATTATTTGTAGTCTGATTCTTTTGTCCGTTGGTACTGTGGGCTCTGTATTTGCAGATGTGGCCATGATATGAGACAGCTAACTCCTTTTGCTCTTACCTTCGGCAATGTCATTCCTTCTCTTTTTAGGATGCACATGTTTGGCATATATCGACGTTGATTGTCATTGGTTCTCCATCCTTGGTATAGCGTTCTTTGTAAGATTCCATTCCTTGTAACTCCTAATTGCTTCTATTTACACGTGTTGATGGGTAATCGTCCGTTGCTGACAAATCCAGGGAATAATCCAAATAAGAAAAAAAAAATGTATATATATTGAGACACAATAGTTTATAGAAACTCTATGTATAGTAAATTCCATAAAAAGTTTAATATTGTTTCAGCTGAACTTAGAGCGTATTTATTAGATAAAAATATCTGTATTGCATGACTATATGGAGCTATGTACTGTTACGAAGTGTAATTTAGGCATTGTATATTTTTAATTTTACTATGTAATAAAATTTTTGTATTAGAAATTGTGTTTATTTCTTTAATTGATTATGTCTAAAAATTTTTCTAATTAAATGGTGTATTTGTACCAAAAATTTGAAACTTTTTCCCTAGGATGGGGCATTTTTCATTAAAATTTGATGTTTTCTGCCTAAAATGATAGCATTTGTACTAAATTGTGATATTTTACTATAAAATTGATGTTTTGCGCCTAAAATAAAAATATTTTTGTGTAAAATGGATTGTTACCTTTAAAATTTGATGTTTTGTATAAAATGTTGGTATTAATCCCTGTTTGTGATGTTTGGATGCATGCTTCAGAAAATTTACAATTCTTACATCCTAATGGTTGTATTAGTGCAACAAAGGAGCTGGGTTATTTAAGTGACGGCTCTATTAGGTTGTAAAGATATGTTTAAGAGAATTTCTGGGAGTGTAATTATGTTTGTCAAATAATAAAACTTTGAGGGAGTGATAGAGTGCGCGCTCCATTAAACGGGTGAGCGTTACTTGTTAATTGAATTCTTCATTGTAGTCATCGCATTGGTAGTTATAATATGAGCGGTCAAAACTAGTTTTTATATGTTGTTATACATTATTATTATTATTATCGTATCAATTACGCGCTTATTAAAGTTAAATATAGATTAAAAATACAAAATTACAAAATTACGAAATATCGTCGTCTATTTATAAATTAACACTTGTCAGCTATTCTACTGCGCCTTCCTCAAGAGAATGCAGCCCAGTCAATCCTTCGTTGAAACTATATACTTCACACAAGTTAACAAAGTGCGACATTGTTTGAGTCTCGCCGCAGCTACACAGTTCCGATTCCGAGAGGTTCCATTTGTTCATTAAATATTTGCAACGACCTTGGTTGGTTCTAACTCGATTCAAATTGCATCACGCTTTTCTGCTGAGATCAAAACCAGGCATCCTACTGGCTGGGTTCAAGATAAGTTGTCCATTTACTGGAGTCTGCTTATTCCAAAGTTTCCTCCACCTGGTAGCTGCGTCGTCACTTATCTGTAGCTCGTTGGCCGTCAACCATGTCGCTTTCCTAGACCGAAGACGTGTATATGGAATATCTTTGATAAATTTTTCCATGTGAGGGTGCGTGTTATCGTATTTGGCCCATTCTCGCTTTAATGCCTCTTCTTTGCGGATGAACGGTGGAAATATGTTTGCAAGTACGGGAAGCTGCATAGTCGGGGTTGATTTGAGTACCAGTAACTAAGCGTAGTGCCCTATTCAGTTGTATATCAATTTTCTTTGTACGCGAACTAGCCAGCCAAACTGGGCAACAGCATTCTGCGACTGAAAACAATAGTGCCAGTGTAGCAGTCCTGAGCAGTTCTGTCTTCGCTACCCATACTGTACCTGCAAAGCAAGCGATAAAATTTACTCTTGTCTTCACTTTTTGAGCTACTTTCTCTAAGTTCTCTTTGTATGTGAGTGTTCGATCTAAGACAACACCGAGGTATTTTGGCGTTGAATTAAAAGCAAGTCTTTACTATTGTACTTAACACTTATTTTAGCTTCTGCCATCTGTGAGTTAAGATGGAAAACTGAGGTTTCTGTTTTTAATAGGTTTAATACGAGTCTCCATTTAGCACAGTACTCGCCCATTCTGTGTAAATCCTTTGTGAGTATATCCTCGCCGTACTTTAAGTCTTTACTCTGAACTGCAAGTGCCATGTCATCTGCGTACTGGAATGCCTCCGCTTGAAGGACCGGTAGAACAATGGTGCCAACATTGAACGTTGTGGTAGGCCATCATTTATGTTTCGCCAACGACTGTGTTCAGAACCCGTATACACTGCAAATCTTCTGTCCGCCAACATATTTCCAAGTAACGTCACGATTTTATGACAGGGTATTACACGGGCTATTTTCAGAAGCAAGCCTTCTCGCCAAACTTTATCGTAGGCGGCTGTGAGATCGATAAAAACTGCGGCTGTCTTTAGACATTTCTGAAAGTCAGATTCGATAAACATAGTTAAAGCCATAACTTGATCGCAACATGATCTTCCTGGACGGAAGCCAGCTTGAAATTGTGGAAGTATTTTGCCTATTATAGGGTCAATTCTTTGATGTATAAGTCGTTCGAGCAGCTTGTAAACTGTGCTCAGAAGCGATATTGGTCTATAATCTGCCGGATCTTTTCCTACCTTGCCAGGCTTTTTAATAGCAATAACTTTGGATTTTTTAAAAATCGCAGGTAATTGGCCAGTCGCAAGTATGCGGTTAAACAGTTTCAGTAAGAAACTTCTAGTTTCTGCTCCAAAGTGTTTGATAAATTCCGGGTGTATGTTATCTAGTCCCGTGGATTTTCTGTTTCTAACTAATTTAATTGCACTTGTTAATTCTGACATATCGAACGGAGCTGATAGTACATTATCGTTTAGTAGTTCGCTTTTTGCTTTTCTTAACTTTCGTTTTACTTCTACTGACTCTTGTTTGTCGATTTTAACTTTGCTTATTTTTAGGAGTTTTTCTGCTATTTTATCTGGTTTTATTTTAACGCTATTATTGACTTCTGCGCTGTCTGTTCCAAGTCTTCTCAGTAGCTGCCACGCTTTCCTGCTCGAGTGTGTGAAGTCTAAAACTTCGACGGTATCTACCCATTTCTTCTGTCGTTGTTCGTTCAGTTGGTGCATGAGTTCACTTACGGTTTCCAAGTCGCCGGTCTTTTCGAATTTATTGTATAGATCTTCACATAGATTATTCCAGTCTGGAACGTACTTTTTTCTGAAGCCTCTTGGGATATTGTTTTTAGCACAACGAATTACTATTTTTGTAAACTGGTCGTAGATTTTTACCTCTGGTTCGATTTTTATTATCTCCTTCTCCAGCTCAGATGAGAATTTTTTCCAATTAGCTTTAGCAAAATTCTACCTCGGTTTGTTTGTGGACTTAACAGAGGGTATCTCCACACCTGTGGTTACTAACACCGGTACATGTTGGCTGTTCGGAAATCTAGATTCAATCTGTCTGTTTATGTTATATACATCCCTTGTAAGTTTTGTGTGGATGCAAAGGTCTGGAGCATACGATCTGTTCCACCTTGCCGAGTAGAATGTGCCTCGGCCGTTGGCGTTATAAGTTAGCATAAAGTCATTTACTTCCATCCATTCAATTATTTTCCGTCCATTTTCGTCTTCCACACTGCATCCCCAACACTAAGAATGGTTATTAAAGTCTCCAGTGTAAATAGACATTCTACTTTCGAAAACTGGAAGTGGCCGAGTGAGCCATTGGGGATTTGGAGGTTTGTATACATTTTTCTTTAACTTCAATAGCAATTACAAATACATTGTTCTCGGACGTCATGTATTTTACCCTGTAGGAGATGATTGAGTTTTTAATGTAAGTAACAATTCCATATTGCTTATGGTGGACAGCGGCCACTGGTGTGAAGTTGGTAATTATCCCTCTTTGGGACAGTTCCCTATCTGAAACTGTATGTGATTCTTGTAAAAGCATAATATCTGCTTTATCGGCATATTTTCTCTCAAGGTATTCGCATTTAGCTCCGCTGATTCCTTCTATATTAAGTTGAAGAATACGGAGGTGAGTCCCGAAATTCGACTTCAGACAGCCCTGAAAAGAGCTATTTCGGTTATATGCACTCATTGTCTTGTTTGCTTCTTCTTCTAATATTTTATTTTATTTTTCTTGCGCGCAATTGTAGTGGCAGAGTTAGCTAAAATCAATAATAAATCACTGAAATCGTTTCCAGGGGCACCAGTGCATTTATACAGCGGTTATCGCTAAAAAAACGTTCTGCACTTCGTGGAGGTCTCTGCCGCGCCCTCTTGTTATACATTAAACGTTCACACTAGGAGATGTGTACAATTCATTAACATCTCAATCCATGCAGTCAGTTTGATTTTTCTAATTTAATTCACACTAAGCAATTGTGTATTTTCAGAGCTGCAACAAATCCATTATGGTTGGTAATTTTTGGGAGTCAAATATCGTTTAGAAATTATATGCATGCACGTACACAGTCACATGTACATTCATGATTATTGTTACATCACATGCACACCATTACACTACACTGCACACACACACACACACACACACACACACACACACACACATGCACGCATGTACGCACGCACGCACATTTACCGTAATGTAAGCATGTAAGCTCCACACACATGTTACTGTGTTGGAAGTTCTGGCTCTTCATACACTGAAAATGTTATAGAGTCATGCATAATTAAATAGCAGACTCAACACATGTTAGTAAAGGAACTCTGCTAAATATCAAACAAAGCCTTTGCACTAATTAAAATGATTATATATTACTATAATCAGTTTTTTTTCTCAATCATCAACTTTCATTGCTCATATGAAAAGCATCACACTGGAAACAAATAGGTTAGAACAAGAATAAACCACCAAGAAAGGGTTAGTACTGCGGTTGTTTTAGCTGGATATATGTGAAGTACCCCCAAATTCTAAAAGCTAAAAAACTTCCCTTCATAAAAAATTAGTTCAGTGCTCATTTTTTGGTCAGGCATACATTAATGCACCTTTTAAATCACATAAACACAACAGATTTGGTAGAGGTTAGAAATGCTTAAAGGTGATTGGTCAACAGTATAATATATTCTCAAAGCATACACAAACATAAACCGCTGCTTCGCTTCGCGTGCAGTGTGAATACAGCCTAATGTGCCTTAATAATTCTTTTACGAATCAGTTCGCTGGATCTGTTTTATGTACTATGCTGGAATTATATAAACGAAATAAAGAGAATGATTACTAAGATGTTTATCAGTAATCGGAACCTAAAAATGTCTTCAACGTTTACACATCAGTCCAGGTCTCGCAATGAAATTTTGCTCTTATTTTTGTTAAAATCGGATAATTCCAATCGGCAGCTTTGGATTTTTAAGATCTGTCGGTGAGTAACAACTTTCCATCATCCGCTATACGAATATAACTATTTTCTTGGCGCGTATTCTTTCATATGCTAACGAAGCGTTTCTTGTTAGCATTTTTATGAACAGACGTAGATGCGCATAAGCCTGGTCGATACTTTACGAATTTGAAATCAATCGTTCAAACTTTAAATATTATCTCTGGGGTTTCATCTTGAGAAATGCAACATTGTACGAGGGAGAAGAAAATGGTTACTAGAGCGTAATTCATCTGCAAAATAAAAAAATGAATCACATTATTTAACTAAATAAACATAAAAATCTGCTGACGCAATAGCGCATCGTGATAATACTTGCGGTCATAGGAAAAATAATATGGTAGCTTTTCGATAGTTTTTCACGTTTGAAACATTTTTTATAAAAATTTAATGAGTGAAGAATTTTTCTGAACCATTTGGATTAATGTCACATTAAATGTAAATAAAAAACAATAACGTCTGCGACAAGCCGCTTATATATTGTCAACAATAAAAGCAACTGTTCGTGCACATTGATCAGATGATACTGTAAATTGTAATGTGACCATTACATGAATCGGTAAACTAAAAAATTCCAAGAAAAATAAAACAAAATAATAATAAAAATAATTTAGAATAATTGGTGCGAGTGCTAGTATGCGCGTGCCTGAAACTGTTTTCGGTTGGGTAGCCAATCACCGGTCATTATCAGGGAAGAAAGGATCTACCTGATTCGGTGGGCTCTAGCGGTCACGATTGGAAAGGCGGGCGGAAATGAGAAACAACGAGAAAAAGATTTGAGAAGAAATTCAGTTTACGTTTTACGGTGGAATCAGTCTCCGTTTTTTACCTTTCAGTCGAGTTGCATTTTTACCTTCGATCAGTTCGTGTTATACTTTTGAACAGTGGCATTTACCTCTTGTCAAGTAAAGAAAAGTCTTCTAGAATAACCGAAATTTAGCTATCGTTCGATAAGTGTTTGGTCTAGTTTGTAACAGTGACCAGAAATCGTCAATTATCAAAACTGTTAAGTTCGGTAAAAATTAAACGAATCCCGGAACCCCAATATAGAGCCCCGATTATTCGAATTCATCAGCCGATCAACAAATCGCCAATTCACGGATCACGGATCACCCCTCCGGCAACAGTGCTACGTAGAATTCAAACGTTAATTTTTATTATTTGTACAAATCCTTTGTTGTCGTCGGATTCATAAATTAATATCGTATTTTTTCAGCGGTCGACCGGTAATGAAAGATAGGTATCACGTTTATGTAATATGCTGTTTGTTTTCCAAAATTCAAAAAGTTAAATTATTCAAATCATCACTATCTTAAATAATTTAATAAAGATCTAAATAAATAAAATTCATGAGCATAAAACCTCGTGGTTGGCATACCCGTGGACGTAAGCGAACGGCTAAATACGTTACAAAATGCAGATAAATTTGGTGTATAAGTTGTTTCCGATCAAAGGTTTGCCAAGCGAAGCCGATTTTACTAAAATTAAATTTGATTATTCGAAAACTTTATTTTTAGAATTTATGGAAATCTACATATGTAATGCTATAAAACAACTGCCATCAGATGAGGTATTTACGATAGCGAATGATTTCGTTTTTTTTTATAGATATTATCACAAATATTTATTAAAAAGTCTATGGTAAAAGAAAATTGCTCTATGCATATCGTAAGTGAAACCTATTTTGCAAGCCAGAAAATCCGATTTCCACAGTTTTCTAAACTTTAAGAGATATGACTTATTCCATTTTCTTTTTTTTTTTTTTTTTTTATACAGCCTTATGGCAAGAGGCGTGAGTACTGTTAGGATATAGATTAGGGAGTTGAGACTGGTAGCTTGTAGGAAGGAGAAGAGCTTGAGAGTTTTGATATAATTATCTAAAAGTAGGGATTCAAAAGATTCGTTTCGGATGTGTAGGTTTCTTTGGGTTTGAAATTTTGGATAATCGATTAGAATGATGGGGAATGTGCAGGATTCACATATAGGTCGAGGCTGTTTGTTTAGTATATAACCGTAAGTGGAGATGAATGGCCCGTTCTTAGTCTGAATAGTATGACTTCGTTTTTTCTAGATTCTTGATAAGAAGTTCGCCAAATATCTATAATTTTCTTTATAGTTTTTAGTTTGTTCGTGTCTAGGATCTGATGCCAGTATTGTTGGAAGGATTTATGGACGAAGGATTTACTGAATATTTTCAGGTCTGAAAGAAGAATTGAAACATTTGGAATTGGAGAGATGGGCGAGGACAGTTTTGCTATTTCATCTGTGTTCTCATTTTGACGGATGTTGCGAGGGGATGGTATCCAACAGAAGATGATTTCTTTGTGAGAAGATGATATAGTACTTGCTATTTCTTGGGAAATGGGATGTTATTTCTTCCTAATAGTAGTTTTTTGGATTGCAAGGAGTGCTAACAATGAGTCTGTTAGAATTAGAATATTGTTTGATGAGAGATCCATTGAGTAGTTTGTGACTAATTTGAGAGCGTAAAGTTCGGTTGAGAGGACTGTAAAATGTGGAGGTAGTGGAAATGGTATTTCACTGTGATCGTAAATAACGGAGCATCCTGTTCCGCTTGATTTGGAGCCGTCATTGTATATTTTGACCAAATTTAGATATTTGGTAAGAAGATCGTTGAAGTGACGAATATAGATGAGATGGTTAGATTGAGATTTATCCAAGTGAGTGAGTGACAGATCTATCTTCGGTGTACATGAGGATCAGGGTAGATTGATATTGATGGGAAAGTGTTGAATATTGGCGTTTTTTAGGATAATTGATTTTAGAGATCGTCATTGTTGAGAGAGAGAGGGAGTTGGAAGGAATCATGAAATGGAGAGGACTGTTGAATTTAGGATTTGCGAGGATGTTGAGAATAGTATTTGTGGAGATAAGATGTCTCCGAATGTTTAATGGAGGTTCTGACGATTCGCTTTGAAAGCTGTCAATAGGAGTTGTTCGAAAGGCGCCTGTGATTAATCTCAGACATATATTGTGAATGGTATTTAGTGAGTCGAGTCGGGATTGAGATGCGAATCCGTACAGAGGTGAACCGTAGTCGATTATTGGTCGGATAAGGGTGTGATAGAGCTTCAGAAGTGTGGATCTGTCGGATCCGTATGAAGAATGAGCTAGTTTTTTTTGAAAGATTAATCTTTTTGAAGCATTTGCTTTTGAGGTTTTGAATTTGCGGATTCCAGGAAGAAGTGTTGTCAAAGATGACACCGAGGTATTTGACATGGTTAGCAAGTGGAAGAGGTATATTCTCGATATCGATTTTAAGGTTTTTCGGACATTTGTAATGCTTGCAGAAGTGAATTGCAGTGGATTTGAGGCCGTTACTCCGAGACCAGTTTATTATTCGGTTAGCTGCTTTTTGAAGGAGATTTTCTCCGATTTTTGGATCTTGACAGCTGATGGCTATGTAGAAATCATCTGCAAAAGTGCTTTTATGACGAGAGGAAGAACTGAAATAGCTAGATCGACGATGCCGATGATGAAAAGAGTAGGACTGAGAACAGCTTCCTGGGGCACACCATTTAGCAGTCCATGTGTGTCTGAGAATATGTCGGCATATTTTGAAGAAAATTGAATATGAAATGTAACATATTGCCGTATATATGTTAAATTATTTGAAGGCAAAAAAAAATTTGTTTCTTGATATAGTGTCGAACGCTTTAGTAAAATCGAAAAAACTCGTCAGAAAATGATTTTTGTTGTGATAGGCTTCGTTAATTTTGATATTCATATAGATTAGTTGGTGAAGCGTTGACCTGCCAGGTCTGAATCCGCATTGAGCGGAAGATAACTTGCCATTTTGTTCAGGATATCACAGCAGTCTTCTATTTACAATTCTTTCGAAAATTTCGCAGAGATATGATGTTAAAAATATTGTGGTCTGTAGCTGTCGGCATGAAAAGGATGTTTATCGGTTTTAAAAATGGGATTACAATTGCTTTTCTCCAGATAATAGGAAAGGAATGCGAGATCCAGATACTATTGAAGATTTGAAGTAATAGATGTTTTATATTATCTGGAGCGTTTTGGAAAAATTGAACATGAAAATGATCTGGACCTGGGGCTGAAATTTTTGAGGAGTTTATGGCATCTTCGAGTTCTCGAAGAGTGATGCCTTGATTGAAAGCTTGATTAGAAGCTTTAATTAAAATATTATCGACTTGAGATTGTTGAGAAACGGTTGTGTTTGATATATTGCTCAAGTGATCTGCAAAAGCATTTGCTATTGTTGTGGAATCTGTCTTCTTCACCCAATGAAATACATACCACATTAAAAATCCCAAAATGTAAAACCTCCACTGGTAAAAATTTAATACATACTATCATGATTAAAAATTTTCCTAAGAAGGCTATAATTAACGAACATAACCAATGCTATGTTACTTACTGGCTCTTCAGTACGGTTAAAGTTTATCATTATACCTATCCCAAAAGCACGAAAAGACTTGTCTCTTGTATACAACATACGCCCCGTTAGTTTAATTAGTAATATAAGTAAAATAGCCGAAATAGTTATCCTACAACATCTAACACTACACGCCTCAATATAATGTCCTAAAAGATACACTATTTGGATTCAAACCGGAACTATCTACCATTATGCAATTAGCTACCGACCAATTTAATCTAAATAAACATACTGGTCTGCTTTACCCAGACATCGAAAAAGCCTTCGATAAAACGTGGCATAATCGCATAGTATACAAAATGTTGCGCTACAGCTTCCAATATCTCGCGATTCTTATTAAATCCTATCTCTCTTTCAGATGTTTCAATGTCAGGCTGGTTAATACTTACTCCAATTCGAGAGCCCTGACTGCTAGCGTGCCACATGGCCCCTTCCTTTACATCTTATACATCAACGATTTACCACAAATACAAGACATCAACATCTCTCTGCATGCTGACGATGGAGCACAATATTTGTCTCTTCGTGTGGAGTCGATATCGTTAAAAATGGACTAACGAGTAGCTACAATAAAATATATAAATACCGTACTAAATGGAAAATAAAAATCAACCCCCTAAAAACTAAAGACATATTGTTAACCAGATAGAGGCCGCAAATAATTGTTAGAATAAATAATACCGAATCAGATTAGAAACCTGCAGTAGAATATCTTGGGTTCATCTTAGACAGACGATTAACATTTAATAATCATATAAACCATATCATTGGCAAATTTCACGCTCGTCTATACAAATTGTTGGCCTTATATTTAATGAACAATTAAAGCCTAATATTAAAAACAAAAATTATCCTCTATGCCCTACTCTATCTGGTGCAGCGTAAACAAATTGACAATTAACAAACTTCAACTTATACAGAGCAAATATCCTCCCGAATCTTATATACACCATATGCTGAACTTCCCGTGCTTGTCTGAAATTGTCAATAAACAAGCTGCCAAGTTCTACGACAAGTCAATATCCCCACTTCTACAACAAATTGAGAACTACACGCAGCTTGCAATCACGATATAAACAATATAAACATAAAACAGTTAATCATTCGCTTCTCACGTCCTAGTTAATCAAACAATATGTAAATCGCCGTTGTGCTGAAACCATCTCGCTCCAGTTATCAGCCGTATGATTTTATTCTGCGACTTTTGCATGATGGCACGATTGGATGGTGCAGAACATCCCCGCAACTGCAAACCATATGTCCAAATAGGCTTAATGATGATTAGATAAATGAGACTCTTATGGTATAGACTCAGCTTTGAATGTCATCCTAGTAACTAGTACAGCTGACGAATTCTGGCGTTAATCTGGTCACGCTTAGCTTTAATATGTGTCTGCCAGGTTAATTTTGCATCTAGGTGCATTCCTAAATATTTAGCTGATGCAGATATTGGCACTTTCTTACTATTGATGTAAACACCAAGATGCATATTTATTGGACGCAAGCCATACATAACGTGAACTGATTTCGTTTCGTTGAGTTTGATTTTCCAGTTCTTCATCCACATGACTGTCTTGTCTAGTGCACGTTGTAAAATAAGGTTCGCTTCAATTTGTGTGTTACCGACCGCAAGAATTGCCGTATCATCCGCATACATGGCGAGTGTAGTACCTTCAATTTTTGGTACATCGGACGTGAACAAAAGGTAGAGTGGAGGCCCGAGTACGCTACCCTGAGGCACACCCGCATATATCCGGTAGAAGTTTGATTTTGCCTCCTCGTGAGAAACGCGAAATTTTCTATCTGATAGGTATACATAATTACCTGGCAAGTAAGTGTTAAGCTTGACATCAGCCCTTCGTGCCACACTCGATCGAAGGCTTGGGCTACGTCTAAATATACTATCGAACAGTATTTCTTTTCTTCTAAGACATGGCTAATTACTGCCCATACTCGATGTACTTGTTGAATTGTGGAGTGTTTACAATGGAAACCAAATTGTTCATTTGGTATTACAGCCTCTGCAAATGGTTGAAGCCTCTTCACGAATAGTTTTTCAAGCAATTTCGAAATTATAGGCAGCAAGGAGATAGGCCTTACGGTTCCACTTTCTCTTCCGGCTTATTAGGCTTCTTTAGTATAATTATTTGAGCTGTCTTGAAACTTTTCGGTATGCACTTAAGACGAAGGCAGGCATTGAACAAATATGCTAACAGTACTATTCCTTTACGTGACAGCTCACATAGTACTCTTGGAGAGATGCCATCAATTCCAGGTGATTTCTTATGATTTATCTTTGTATCGATTTCTACTGCGACCTTGTGATTTAGAATAACTTAAACTGTTCCGCTGGTAACAGTATTAATCTTGGTACGGTGTTAGATGAAAGTTCATGTGGTTTAAATGTTCCCGAAAGATGCCCGGCAAAAAGTTCAGCTTTCTTATCTTCTTTTCTTAACCAGTTTCCAGACTCATCCTTAAGTGGAGGAATACGTTCTACTGGTCTCTGTAGTCGATGTGTGGCTTTTCATAACGAGTAATCTTTGTCAGATTCCACACTCAGATTTTCCAGGTAGTCTTTCATACTTTTGTGCTTAATGTCTTTGATCATCCTATTAAGTTTATTACTAAGCCGATTAAACGCCTTTTTATCAGCTGGATCACGAGAGTTGTGCCAGATTCGCCTTCAGTGCGTCTGTCCTTGACCAGTTTTCTAATTACAGCAGGATAGCACTATGCTTGGAATGTACAGTTCTTAATTAAGGGAGTAGCGTCAGCAGCCGCTTCGCTAATTGCCTTTATGAACTGTTGACACTGTGTTTGCAATTCCAAATCTGTTTTCAGACTTATTTTAAGATCAATGTTTTTATCAAGATTGTTGCGGAAACAATCCCAGTCAGTTTTCTTATTTGTAAGTGTAGCTCCTGGTTGCTTCCGAATCACAGTATCACTCAGAGTAAGCCATACTAGGATGTGATCTGAGGATAAATCAGTATGGTTCGTTACTTCCAAGTAATTTGATGCGATGCCTTTGCAAATGTAGAAGTCCAGTAAATCGGGGTTATAATCAGGATTAGTAGGTCAGTAAGTAGGACTTCCACCAGAAAAGCTGATACAGCCTATAGTATTGATCGCCCTTAGCAAGTTTCTTCCTCGCGTTAAATCTTCTCTTGACCCCCAGGACCTATGTTTTGCGTTAAAGTCTCCGCCTACGATAAATCGATTACCAAGTTGTTGAAACAAATTTATACAATCTTCTGTTGCAATCTTGAGACTGGATTTACTTAGTGGAAAGTAGGCGGCAACCAAGTTTAGCTCACAGCTGTTGCGAAACACTGTTACGATGGTGACCTGCATATTGTTCTGCTGAATCGAGACACCTTGGTAGTGCTTAATACTATTTGAAATGATTATTCCAGACCCGCGCCACCCATCGCCATCGGGATGCAGCGTGTGGTACAGTATATAATTATGAAATTTTATTTTATCGCCGTATTTAAGGTGTGTTTCAGATATAAGTGCAATATCGATATTATTGTGATTTAGATAAACGTCTTCGCTTGAGAAGACCGTCAGCATTCCAAGTCACTATTCTTAGAGATGTTTCCGTCATTGTGATTTCCCAGGCTGGTGTTGTTTCTGCTGTTTAATTTTATTTTCCAGGCGAGAAATTCTTGTATTCGCTGACTGACGTAACTTCCAAATATCAGCTGTAGTTGGCTGAACTACGGACTGATTTGAGGACGTTTCAGTCGCAGATGAGTCTAAACTTTCCTCATTGCTTTTACTATTACTACGACCAAAAAAAGGGGAACAAATAAGCCAACAAAACGAATATACCAATTTGAAAATTTTTCAATGATCATTTCAATATGAAATAAAACTTTACGTCAATTTAATCCCAATTGCTGTTAAAAGTTAAAGAAGAATCAATAATTTAATAAGTCAGTAGAGATGAACAATTTTAACGGTATATTAAACGTATTTAGTCCGAATCCGGAGTATTTATAATCGAAAAAGTATGAATTTCCTTCACATATTCTAACATCTCTTAATTTAATAGAAGAACTGAACAGTTTGTAGCTGGCAAATGCGGCGATCGAAATGAAACAAGCATTTTTGCAGATATCTCAACAAGTGATGCACTTCTTAGAACAAATTCTGTTGCCGAAAACTGTCTTTTGCGGTGTCATTAAAATATAGTAATGCTAACATGTCGCAGTGAAAAATCTTATAGTTGAAATAGTTTGTCATCTATATCAGCTTAAATCCTTCTATAAAAGGGCACGACCTTAATGACACCATCCAGCAGAAAGCAGGTATGATCAACAACAGAGTAGGAAACATAATAATAATAATTGTAGAATATTTTATTAAACGAAGAATTTAAAGAGAAACAAAACACAAGAAAACCGAGATGACTATCTTTAGTAATGTTGCCATCAGAAATGCAAGCTTAGAATAAAAGTCGGAACTCAAATAAGAAAACTAATCTACGCGGCGCGTATGAATGATTCGATTAATTGAAATTATAACGAAGAATAAGTAGGACGTATTTCCGATGTTTAATGAATCCCCGATACTAAAAAGGATAATTACAAGAAGCGTTACCGATGATCTTGAAATAATTTTTGAATTAGACTGCCGAAAATAAGACCCACGAGCAATATGCATTTCCACGTGTAATTGGTAAGATGAAAAACTTATACGTTTTTAGTTTCCATATTTTGAGATATATTTCTCACGGTACACGACCAAGAATCCTGCATTTTTTTTTTTTTTTCTTTTTTTAAATAAGTCGTGGATCTCACAGGGCAAGTATGCCCGTTGTATGAGTGCCCGACACTCTTATTACCGTTTATTTAAGATACAAAATTGCAATTATTCTAGCTCATCCTATACATCATAATAATAGTTAACTAAGTTTATATAACTTATGACATAGTACACACATACACATACACACACCGCAAGTACTCATCTACATACCGATACATGAGGGTAGCAAAATATCTTCAGATAAGAAGAAAAGCAAAGAAAAGAAAAGAAAAGAAAAGAAGAGAAGAAGAAAAAGAAAGGAACAATAATAGAAAATTATTATTTATTTATTTTTTTTTCTTTGGGCGCGTCAACTCAGGACATTTACCCAGCTCAAAGGACTAAAAAATAATGAAACGTAGGGACTTGAAAGTTAAATCAAGAAGCGATTAGAAACAGAAGAAATAAAGATAGCCAATATAGGAACAACAGAAAGAGAAGGAAGAGCAAGAATGTAGTGGGCACAGTAAGGGGTCGGGAGGCCAAGGCCAAGCAAATTAGAATAAAGGACTGCGCGTTCTGAGGAGATAGATGAACATTCGAATAGGAGGTGATTTACATCACAGGTCAAATTTAAGATAGGAGGATGGAAGGGACACAAGGGAGACTGAACAATATTAAAACGAAAGAGGGAAGCAGAAAGCAGACTGTGATTAAAGCGGAGGCGAATTATGGAAGAAATAACAGAACGGCTGATGCAGGGAAAATTGTTAAACCAGGAAGAAGTAGGTGGAGAGGGTTGTATAGCAAGGTAAAAAGAGTTAGGATTGGAGAAAAGAGACGGATAAAGATCAGTCCAAAAGTCATGGTGAAAACGATAAGAGAGTGGACAAAGACATTGGGAGGGGAATCTGTCTATGAAACGGCCATTTACTGCAGCTAGACATGTCAATAAATCGGCAAGATCGTTACCAACGATGCCGCAGTGGCCCGGAATCCAGAACATAAAATGTCATGATTGGAACCGTAACTTGGATTTTACTCTTTACACCATTCTTTCAGCCACTTCCTTACTTCCCCTTTCTACGCACCAAGTTTTTTTCCGTTTAGTATATGATGGGGTATTTTACTAATTAGTTTAATTAGAACTAAATCATCAGTATTATCAATTCGTAGATTTACGCCCCGGGGGTAGATGTAATATATATTAGTTTGGTTTCTTGTTAATTGAGTTTTTTGCCTAGATGGTAATTTTATATTATTGACATTAAATTCTATATAGTAATCTATAATAGAAATAGTACATCTTGGGGGACATTTCGTTGTTTTCTTTCCACCAAGTTGATCCAGAATCGTTTTGATTCCAGTAGGGGAGTATAAGTGTTTCAAGCACCTCTTCTGTATTTTGCTTATTTTGTTTATTTCCGTTTTCTTAGCCTCGCATAATATATTTGAATTCCATATAAAATTCTAGACATTATTACTGAATCATAGTATATACGTAATGTGCGATATGCTAAAACCTGTTTTATTTTATGTAAAGCTGGAATTGACTGTCTTATTTTCGAATTTAAATCTTGAATGTATTTTTTCCAGTTCAAGGATTTATCGATATATATACCTACGGATATTTAAAATTTTCTACGTTCTCAAGCGGTGGACAACAACACAAATCAGTGTTGTTATTTATATGCAGTTCATGTATGCAATCGTTATGATGGAGGGTAATTCGCGGATCGTGTGTCATTTAGTACTGTTTCGGATATATAACAATTTAGATTTATTTGTATTTACACATAACCTCCTATCATGTGCCCATTTACTAAAATTATCTATATCCTCTTGCAGTAATAATCTTTCCGCTATTTCTAAATTCTTGTGCTCGCCATTAAAATAAGGCAATATCATCATCGGCAAAAACACATACCTTTGCATTTTTAATATGCTTATGTAGCGAGTTAGTGTAAATTAAGAAGAGAATAGGGGCCAATGTGGTGCCCTGACCTACTCCGCAATGAATTGTTTTTTCATTACTTTTATTCCCTGCGATTTTTACTATACTTTTCCTATTTTTTATGTAATTCTTAAACCGCTTTAATTGATTATTTATAATTCCCAAATTTTCTAAGTCCTTGATCAATAATTCATGATCGACTAAGTCAAACGCTTTAGACAGGTCAATAAATGTAATTAGAAATTGGTTTGCCTTCGACAATCCCATATTTATCTTATTTACAATCGATCTTAGCAACGTTATCGTAGATCTTTTTTCTCTAAAGCCGTGTTGGTTTTCAAAGAGTAAGTTGTTTTTTTCTAAATAATTTCTTAAATGTTTATCAATGTAATGTTCTAATACTTTAGCTATTACAGGTGTAATTGTTATTGGACGATAATTTTCAAACTGAATTTGCGGTCCTTTTTTATATATCGGTCTGACAATGTCTTTTTTCAGTCCATCAGGAGTGTTAGTTTCCTTTATAGAGTAGTTGACCATGTTCGTCAAAATGGAAATAAATATATTTGGGTTTTGTTTAATATCTTTAACCCTGATTTCATCCCATCCAGGTGCCTTATGAATTTCTAGATTATTAATTATTAATTCTATTTGGGATTTATTTTCCCAGGTGAGGGAATAAAAAAAGAAGATAAAATAACATTATCGGAGTTAGTATTCAGTAACTGTGTGTGACATTTGTATCTAGGTTGTTCAACTGAACCTATAAAGTATTCACTAAATTGTTCAACTACTATTTCAGTATTTTCAAAATGTTTTATAATGAAATCATCAATTGTTGTTCTGTTTTTGTTTATTAACAATATTGTTAATTACATTTCATACGTTTTTACAGTCATTATTTGCTTTAACTATTTGACTTTGATAATACTTCTGTTTAGCATTTCTTATTTCTGTTGTAACTATGTTTCGATATTTCCTAAGCAGGTTTTTATATCGAATATTGGTTCTATTCCGTTTACTAAGTTTAAAATATTGGTCTCTAATTTTCATAAAATTGATTATTTTTTGACTCATCCATTCGTTCTTAGGGCTATACATTTAGTCATCTTTCCCCTGTACTTTCAAATTGCATTCGCTATAAATGCTTTTAAAAACTGAAAGTATATGATCATATATATTTCCTGCCGTTGTTAACTTCCTTACTTCATCCCAGTTGTAATTAATTATCTTTTTATGTAACCTTTTTTCATCAATGACATATTTTGGGCAGTTTTTAAGATGCTGACATTTCCGGTTCAGTGTACTAAATGCACAACAGATGACATAATGGTCTGATATTTTCGTATTAATAATTCCCGAAATAATATCATTTGAGTTATACTTAAGAAATATGTTGTCTATACAGGATTGTGTACTTCTATCTATCCGTTCTTCCTCTCTCGTAATTCCATTTATTAGCTGAACTGCTTCTGACCCATATATTACATTTAAAAAATTCTCAACCTGAACATTATGGAGCAAAAAATCGATATTAAAATCACCGCAAATCAGAAAATTATCTTTATTCCATAGTTTAAAATACAGCGCAGCATGTGCAAACGTTTACGTTCCAAATACATCCTGATAGTTTAGGTTTCCCAGTAAAAGATTATTCTGGTAGTTAAAAGTCAACATGTTATACTAAGGATATTCAGAATTTTATTCAATTGCTTATTTAATCGTGTTGGTTTATATATAAATTTCATTGGTTAGCCAGCTACCGTGGCACAGTTCACTAAGTGATGGTGTTTGTTTGGGTATGGCTTGGTTCGAATCCCGCTACTGCGTACCGAAGATATACAAAAATTCTATTTGCGCTGGTTAATATTCATAAATGACGCGTCACCCAATGCAAAAAAAAAAAAGAAAAAAAAAAAGATCAGTCCAACAAATCAGTAGCAGTTTTTTTTGTGTTTTTTACGCGACATTCTTTTTTTTTTTGTTTTCCATTACAGCGCATCACATTAATCTGTTTAAAGGTTTTTTTGAACTGTAACTTTTATAATTTGGATTGTTTTCATGCATCGCCTAACTTCTGCATATAGTATTAGTAGAGAAAATTTAGATTTTTTTTTTCTTTTTGATTTTATACTTCTCCCCACCACACCGTCCCCTACCGAAGTGAAACGTATAAGCTAGTACCGGTCCGATTAATTTCAGTTATTATTCGTATAACGGTCACAAATTTGGATCGTTTGCATTGGTTTCTACTTGATATTGAATAAAAACTTCTTAATTTCATTGATTTAAAAGAAACTACCGTTCGGTAAATAATAAATTCAAACAAAATTATGAGAAAATTAGTAATTTAATTTGTTAGTGTTTTTGTAATCTAGTTGGATTATGATATTATTAAAAATACAACAGTTTAAAAATAGTTATAAAGTTAACGTTCGCAAATTAAAAGAAATATGGAACAATTACAAAGATACGACACGTTTCAATATGTTTAACGGTTAAAAGTTTGAAACAACAATAAAGAATATGCGTTGAATTACTTCACCGTTCTAACATCATGAATATTGTATACCTACTTAATTCCGAAAATTGTTTAGTATGTGATTTTTGAGGCAGCGCAAGTCACATTCTTGTAGCCGTTGTCACGGCAAAAAAACTTAACGATTTTCCGATAAATTGCAAATTTTAATAAACTCACAATAGGCGAAATATAATACTGTAAGAATAATTTATACCGATGCAGAGAAATTATAAAATGAAATTTAATATGTTACCAAATAGTTAACTAAAGGATCATATTAACTCCATTAACTTAACACGTACCCTAATCGAATTTTGTGATCAGGCAAGAGGTGTCGGTTACTTCATAATAAATAAATATTAAATAAAAACTTTACCGGTAAACATTAAAATTAAAACCACGGTCATTTAAGATGAAGCCGGGGAATATCGAAAATGGTCAAGTTAGATTACATAAATACAAATTATAGTATTTATATACTATTGTACAAGTATAAATAAATAATACACGCTATTCAGGGCGCGTTTAATTAAAATAAATCATGTAGTTAATAAAAATTGGAAAACCTGAAAGTTGGTAATTCATTTTCTTTGCGACTGCATTTTTTTTGGAAAATAAACGAGAATAAACTTCTTCGCTGTTTTTTAATTTGCCACAATTAAGAAGAAAACAAAAAGAAAATTTTAAAATATGTTCTAAGGACAATAAATAAATTTTATACGCTGATGATATTAAAAACAAATAATAAACTATCGGTTGAATTAAATAAGAAAGTAAAAAAAACAAAGAAATATACATTTTATAAATCATAAGCTTACCTTCTTTGCAAATATACTTTCTTCGTTAACTGCAAATAACAAACAACGAATGGCAAATGCAATTCATTTCAGTTAGTTTTTATAATAATAATTATACAAGGAAAGTTGATTTCCGATGGTCATAGATTAGTTACCGAATGCATTACCGTGAAAAGCGCAGACTCAGGTAAAATTTATCATCACTATTAACAAGCATTACGTGCTAATTGTTCGGAAAAAATTATCAGGCCACCGCTTGCAATAATCGAAAACCTAGTCGCTGTAATAACTTTCCTAAAGATTCGCGCTAATAAGTTCTCTCTTACGCAAACGCTAGAAATTATTTATCAAAAATTAGATATAACTTTCATTTTTGTTTCTTCTTTCCGCATGTTACCTGCATAGATATATTTTTTTGTCCATCGCGTCATTAGGAGATCTCCCCGCTCAGGAGCAAAATAAAGGACGACTATTGCCATAGCCAGATTTCCAAAATGGCACACAATTACTACTAGCAATGCACCGATATTACTTATATTATTATGGTACAAAGCAGGGGTCATGTGACTATCAAAAATCAATAATAAGTTAATGAATTCAGTGATACTGATAATTTTTCTAATGTTGTTTCGTAAAGTATCCATGAAAGACTCTGTGAGCATTAAACTCTCCTTTTGAAATTGACGCAAAAACTTCGAATAACACCAGCCAGACGATGTCGGCTACGTCTTCAGCAGGTGAAAAATAAACTCTGTAGATCGCTATTGAACTTTTTTTATAAGAAAAAGCTGCTGTCAGTACTTTCAAATTTGCATGGAAGTTGACCTTTTCAAATTTAATGTTTGAACTTCGCAGCAAGAAGGATGTCTTCATGAGCTGCGTTAACCGGTCGTGTCGTTCTAGGACTTCTACAAATTGGAGTTGTACCGAACAGATTAAGGTTTTTTATAGGCTGATGGTTATTAAACTGTAGTGAAGCATCAAAGTTTCGAGATCTTCTAAACGACGATAGTAACCGTTACAAAAACTCGTGAAGATTAATTTAAAAACAGGTATTACGTACAAATAATTAATGGTTACCGTTGAGGTTCACGAATTAGTATCCGAAGAAAATATTTCAGACTAAATAAAAGAAGATTATTTTTGGATTTCGTGAACGAAGGTGCGTTAACGTCTTTTCGTGCGTTTATCTCTGATCTGAAGTTACCGCAGCCATCTCCTTTCATCATATTTACATTTCAGTCACACACACAATACACGGCAATACACTTTCGGTGCTTCGTATATCTATATTTCTATCGCTGTGTTTATTTCTTCTATTTCCCTATATATTAAAATCTAACTTTTCTTCTTCTTGGTGTTTTCACGTGCCATGTACTGCCGCTAGGCCAGAGGCACAGGATAAAGCACGAAAGGAGTTAAATTTTACTGTAGAGATTAGTATGTTTTAGGAATTGGAAAAGAGAATTTATTTTAGATAGATCATCAGAAAGTATTTCGGAGAGAGAGGGAGGGTGGTTGAGGAGTTGGGATCTTTCATTATGGAGGAGTGGACATGACGTTAGGATGTGTGAGATTGTTGTAGGTGAGTTGCAAAAGGAGCACTGGGGAACAGGTTGTTTTGTAAGGAGATGAGAATGGGACAGTGAGGAATGGCCTATGCGGAGACGAGTTAGTACGACTTCTTCCTTGCGGTTGGAGCGAATGGAGGTGGTCCATGGTTCCGTTGTAGCGCGAATGCTCCTCAGTTTGTTGGTAAGTGGAAGATTTTCCCAGTAGCAGTTCCATTGATGACGAATTGCACTTTTCACGTATTTTTTAAGATCGAATAACGGCGGTGATATACAAGAGGCGGGAAGCAAAATCGAGCCCTTTTTCGCCGCAGTATCAGCTAGGCGGTTTCCAGGTATTCCAACATGAGATGGAATCCATGCGAACGCGATTTGATTTTTAGATGCTGCGAGGCCGTGAATAATTTCTTTTGCAAAAGGGTGTTGATGTTTAGAATGACATTTCAAGATGGAATGAAGCGCATCGCGAGAGTCTGAACAAATGAGGTAAGAAGAAAGAGAATCGGAGGAAACTATCTCATCTATCACGAGTTTGATGGCGTAAATCGGCTGATAAAACTGAGAAAGAGTTTGGTAATGAGAATCTTAGCAAGATTCTATCTGAGGTGGCTGTTCCACATCCTGTACCTTGATAATTTTTGGCTCCATCAGTGAAGATAATATGATGGTTTGGAAATTGTTGAATCAATTCGTTGAACTTGGATAGGATTATGTTTGAAGGAGTGGTTTTCTTAGGAAATTGTGAAAGACTGAGGTTCACGGAGATTTGGAAGGAAGACCAAGGAGACATAGCACTTGAAGAAGATACGCATGGCGTTGGGAGGTGCAAACTCAATGACATAAGAAGGTCATTAGTTTGTCTAGATAGAGTGAAAATTGAACGTGATTATGTAGGATGTTGTTGTAATAAGTTATATGAAGGAAGATATGGGTTTGTTTGGGTGTGAAGGCGCGTGTTGAGTAGAGTGATGTTACGGTGATAGTGAAGAAGGATTTCTCCAGCTTCGCACAGGATGCTGTCTACAGGTGACGTTGGAAAGGCTCCAATTGATAATCTGATTGCGGAGTGATGGATAGTATTGAGGGAGTCGAGAAGTGATCTATTCGCAGAGCTGTAAACTGAAGAGCCATAGTTGAGTCTAGATTTAATCAACGAATTGTATATTTTTAAGAGAGAGGAGCGGTCTGAGCCGTAGGTTGTATTTGAAAGTTTTTTGATAATATTCATTTTCTTCATACAATTATTCTTCAAATTGTTTATATGAAGCTTCCATGATAGTCTTTCATCGAATATCATTCCAAGATATTTCACGGAATCTGAAGTTGTTACTGGCGAGTTATCTATGTAGAAAATCTAACTTTTATTCATAATTCCTTAATGATAAGTCAGTGCCCTTGATTGGCGTTCCCAAAAAAAAAAATATATATGTATATATATATATATATATGTATATATATTTTTATCGCCTTAAATAGATAATTTGTATGGAATATGTTAGACGATGATGGGGAGAACTACGGATGCACAGTGGGGTATTTCTTTGATTTAGGCGGCCAAAAGTCCATCTTGAAAAAGTGATGACGGTTGAAAAAAAATTACTTTTTCATGCAATGAAATTACTGACTCATCATAAAATGTAATTTCCAGTTGGTTGTTGTTTTTTGTTGTTTGCTGGTGGCGGTTACAATTTAATCATTGTTGCGAAAGTGTTTATTAGATCTGATGTTTGTTTATTTAAATTAATGTTACTTTTCAACAAAAAACATTATTTCAAGTAATTTACCGAAGGTATAATTATGGACATTACTGAAGCAGGTATGTAAAAGTGTTTTTAATATATTATAAATATAACTGAACTTATTATGTAGCATCTGTAATGAAAAAAATGGAAGCCTCCTTTTATTAGACATTTTTACGCACATTTTGAAATTTGCAAACGTTTTTGTTATATTTCCGGGTTCTTTCAAGTTATTTTGCTTTATTACGATATAAACGTCATGGTTTTTTCTTTCCAAATATCTTATTATCGTATGTGACGACCTGGGACTTTCTCAAAATAAACCAAATGTAAACTTATCCATTTACAGATGCAATTTTAAAAACAATGTTATATATTTGGCGGCTTATAGGACCTTCTGGCGTGGTATCTCGAATGCAATTATTCAACATTATGAAGTAACAAAAAGAACTGAAATGAAAGACGGCAGCATACAGAAAACAAGATTGCTATTTAAAATTAAATAGGAACTGGCTCTTAGGCATAATTGATTTACCACAAATTCTAGTTCGTACAGGACGCCGATGCAAAACATTTAATAAGTCCAGTGAAAGAAGTAAAAGACGAGAGATAGAAGAACTATACATAGTATTACAAAGATGGATAAATTAATTTATGCTACCCAAGTAATACTCTGAAGGTAAAAGGCAAGCTTCTAAAATACTGAAGGACATCACTGCTTCCGCAAGGCGAGCAAACCGATACCGAAAAGCGTACACAGGTTTTTATAAATCTCAGTCGTCATGAATTTCGCCTACTCGAGCTTTATCAATATTTGTTGAAGCAGGACTCTCTAGAAAGCAGTATAACGTTATTTTGGTACCAAGAATATATTTCCTTGTTATTCCATTTTACAAAAAAAAAAAACGAAAATGGACTGTTATCCAAGGAAAGAATCACATTGTCTGACACCTACCCGTGCAGAAATAAATTTACAGTACTCGGTAGACCATACTGCCAATCGATTATTGACATATTCGCGTGATGTTTTAGAAACGTTAATTAAGAAAGATGTCATAACGCTTAGATTACTTTATAAATGGGTTTGTGATGGATCGCAGCGAACACAACATAAACAAAAATTTGATAATATTTTAGATAGTTTCTGTTTTAAATCCAACATATACACATGTATATTCTGTGTTCATCTCTCGTTCGTTAAAGTGCTTGTCTGTAAAACATACGGTATCGTGCTATGCTGTGGTTTCTCGGCGACGACCGTTTAGTATAAACATTTCTTGCAGCGGCGATTGCTTATTATAAACATTTATGTTCTCGCGGTTTTTAGAAAGGCCGAGTAAAGTAACTGAGGCTAATCGGATTTTTCGTTGGGACTCTGTTCCGGTCGGTGAGGATATTTTCATTTTTTTTTTTTCTTCTTCATCTTCTTCTACTTTTTTTTTTTTTTTTCTTCTCTTTACATCACCGTTCGAAAAACGATAAGGGGGTTATAGCGCATTGGCTTAACGGTGTTACCATATATTCAATAAGAATATATCGCACACAAAATATTTCCGCTCAAGAAAACTTATACGATGGCGGGAAATAATAAAACAGTTTCATCATTAAAATTAAAACTTAATGACAAGCCGAAACGGCAAATCAGTGACAATGATATTAACACTGTTAATGGAAAAAAGGAAAACAAAAGGAAAAAAATAGAAACACGAGAAACTTCTACTCTGACACGGTACGAAGAATTAATTGCCAGCAAGGATAACCAAATAGCTCAACTGCAAAAGCAGGTAAATGAGCTTATCGAAAGGTTAAACTGCATTAATCAGTCACATTGTGTGGAATTGCAAACTCCGACACGTGACGGTACTCCCTCTAAATCAGTAGATATTTCAACTATGCCTGACATAACAAATGAGAATCAGCTGGTAAATAAATTTACTCCACTTCCGCCACCTGTATTTGTGAGTAACGTTAAAAACTTCAACTTACTTAAAAATAAAGTAATCACACAAACAAAAAAAGAACCTACCTTTAAGGGACTTCCTAGTGGAGATATTAAAATATCTGTCCGTAATAGTGACGATTACCGCTCCTTTACAGCCTTTTTAAAAGATCTGAATAGTAATTCAGCAAGTACGTCAAATGAGTTACTACGTGGAATTACATATCACACGTTTCAACCGAAATCTGAACGTCCTTTTGCGTTTGTGATCCGTGGATTACCGCCATCAATCGACCATGAGGACATAAAGAATGACTTAAGAAAAACTGGTCATGAAATTATTCGGATAAGCCCTATAGTGAAAGTATATAGGGATACAGAAGGAAGACGGCAAATCAAGAATTTTCCACTGTTCAAAATCGAAATCTCCCCAAAAGCGAACAATAAAAACGTATACGAAATAACTAATCTTGCACATTGTAAAGTCTCTATCGAACCCCCTCATAAAAACAATAAAATCAAACAGTGTCATCACTGTCAACGAATAGGGCATACCAAAAATTACTGCACTCATCCTCCTCGATGTGTAAAATGTGCCGGTAACCATCTCACCAAAGAGTGCAAGAAACTTAAAAAAGACCAACCAAAATGTGTCTTATGCGGTATGATAGGACATACAGCTAACTACGCTGGTTGCGAAGTCCATCAAAAGTCGAAAACGCAGTCCCAGCCTATAAAAAAAGTGGTAGATCGTGTTAGAGAGGAACGAATCAGACCTGCAGAAAAAGTGCAAGCAGGAAAAACATTTGCGCATGCAACCAAATTGAATTTAAAATCACAGGAACAAATACAGATTCCTCCACAACAAAAAGATCCAACCATTAACGACGTTATGGCTATACTTCACAGTATCCAAACTAGTATTAACCAGCTAAATATACGTGTTACTCAATTAGAAACTAAACCATTGAGCCAACACACAAAAAGCCAAGGAAAAATAGTGAAATGACTGACTCCTCGTTTCGAATACTAACCTGGAATGCCAATGGCTTGAGTCAGAGAGCTCAAGAACTCGAGGCTTTTCTTAACACACATGTTGTTGACGTCGCATTAATCTCAGAAACACATTTTACAACAAAAAGTTTTATCAGAATTCACGGCTACACTACATATTGGACTAACCACCCAAGTGGCAGAGGACGAGGAGGAACAGCAGTGATAATTAAACAGAATATCAAACACCATTTACAGGAAGAAATACAATTGAATTTCCTACAAGCCACAGTAGTAGCAATAAACTATAATGGCGCAGACCTCAATCTAGCTGCAGCATACCGTCCGCCCAATAGTAATTTCGAAAAAAGTCAATTTATTGATATCTTCAATCAACTCGGTCCTCGTTTTATACTTGCAGGTGACTTTAATGTAAAACACACCATATGGGGGTCACGTTTGACGACACCAAAAAAAGGTGCTGAACTTCTCAACGCTATCAACATATGTTCGTGTAAGTTCTTTTCATCGCGGAAACCTACTTACTGGCCAACAGATTGCGCGAAGAATCCTGATCTCCTTGACTTTTTCATTACTAAAGGAATCGCTGCCAATTATGTGCAAGTAGAAGGAATTACGGACTTATCGTCAGATCATACTCCGGTACTTATGACACTAAGTTCTGTAGTGATTAAAAAAAGAATTCCGCAAAATCTCACCAATAAATATACTAATTGGAATCAATTTAGAGAAAGCCTGGACTCTTCAATTGAACTTAAAATCAGGCTTAAAACTATTAGTGATTTAGAACAGTGTTGTACTCCTACCTATTTTTCCGTTTTTATTCTATGTTATTAATTATTATTATTATTATTATTATTATTATTATTATTATTATAACTATTATGATTATTAATATTATCTGTACCATTTTCGTTTCGCTATCGCTGCCTTATTTCCATCACCAATTCCGATAATCTTTATATTTCTTATTCGTGTTCTTTTACTTAACGTTGTCTACTGATTAGATATTTTACTCCGAACCGAAGTGCATTTTCCTGTCGCTGTTTTACATCTGTCATCCCTTAACCTCTGCCTATTGCATTTCCGTCCCCTATTTGCTCGATCCGTGTGTCCAACGATGTTTCTCGCGAACAGCCGTGTTGTTATCTAAGATCCTTTTCTGTTCGTCGATAAGCGAACCAATTAGTGTAGTCCTTATTTCTGCAACATGATTATCTTCTGTTTTTCATATTTCTGTTCTGTTTAATTTCTTTCGTCGATCACCCTCCTCATACAGCCATCTTAAGCGGCTTGCTCCGCATAACTTCTCTGGAACGGCAAAGTCGAATCCGTGTTTTCTCCCCAAAATCAGTCGAGTCTATAGATCCGTTCTATTCGGTTCCAGTCCTCTCGGTTTTCTTCGATCTTCGGAGTTTTTCTGCTACGTTCGGCAGTTCGAAGTCGTTTCCGTCAATCGAGCCGTTGGCTGGCTAAACTCGGTCTCATTACACGTAGTTGTAATTACTTTATTTAATAATAAATAAAGAACTACGGACCACTTTCGGGTCGATAGCGAAATAAAAAGAGTTTATTCAGAAAGTCGATCTTTTTGTTTTTTTTATTATTCGTTTACGTTCGACCGGGAGTGGAGGAACACAACATTAACTTTCTGGCGCAGTCGGGTAGGATTCCAAAATCGCGTTAATTACTAACGAAACTCGTCGAAAGTATCGTTCTATCACCGTCCGATTTTTCGATTTTCGTTCGCTATCATCATTCCTCTTGGTCTACAGTTCTTAGCTTACTTCGGTCGCAGTCACCGTTCCGAGAACACAAGAAGGAAGGACGCGAATTTCAGCGACGTTTGGTTTCAACTCAACGTAGAGATCCATCTCATCACGCTACGAGCAACGCTCAACGCTGCCGGTGAGTCTGCTCACTATTTTTCACTTCTTTTTTCCATAAATTCTCGTTTTTATTATTATCATTATTATTCCGTTATTTCTCGCTAAATTCCTAACTAAACGGTATACGCTTATACAAAAAATAAAATAATATGGCTAACTCATCGCAAGAACCATTATACTCGTTAGACTTTTTAGCTAAATTAATTCCTAGAGAATTTTCCGGAAATCGCGAACTATTATCCGATTTTTTATCTAACGTAAACAATGCGTTTCAGTTAGCACATGAATCTCAAAAAACACCTTTATTATACGTTGTCGCTAGTAAAATCTGCGGTAGTGCAAAGGCGCATCTTATAAATTACTCGTATAATTCTTGGGAAGAATTAAAAAATAAATTAAAAATTTTGTACCAAGATAAAAAACACTATGTACAATTAACAGAAGAATTAGCGAATATAAGACAAGGGCACAATGAGAACATCACTCAATATTTTTCAAGACTAGATAATTTAATGGCTCGCATTTTACAAAATATAGAATCTCAAAATGACGAAAATTTAAAACCAGGCCAAATTAAATCAATAAAAGACATGGCCATGAATCGTTTTGTATTCCATAGTAACCCAAAAATTTCGCAATTTCTAAGATGGAAAGAATTTTCTACAATTAACGAATGTTTTAGCGCTGCTTTAAGTGAAGAAAAAGCTTTAAATATGCAAGAAAATAAAAATTTTACTAAATATTCGTCGAAAAAATATTGCAAATTTTGTAAATTAAGTAATCACGATTTTAACGAATGTCGTAAGGCGCATAAAATCCTTTATACGGACAACAACCACTTTCGTAAATACGATAATAAAATGGAAAATAAACCTCCTGACAAAATTTGTAGATATTGCAAAAAATTGGGACATAATATCGAAGAATGTAGGAAATTAAAATATAAAAATCAACAAGATCAGCGTAATTTAAACTCCTTCCGACTTCCGGTCACGGATACCGAACCGCGAAGTGTCGAAGAAATACAGGTGTCCAAACGATAAATGAAAAAATATATAATGTAAATAATGCAATGTATATCGAATGTACATCAAATTTTGCGAAAAATAAAAATTTTGAATTTCTAATCGATACTGGAGCAAATAGATGTATAATCCAAGCTTCGAGTCTTGAAGCCTATACTAAATTTTACGATGATGAAAAAATTCTCCTAAACGGTATATGTGCGAACGCATCCATTGAAACACCAGGTTACACTTTTATTCCTTTAAATTTTGGAAACATCGTATTGACAGCAAAATTTCATATTGTTAATTGTTCCTACTAATATTCCGAAAGATGGAATAATCGGAAACGATTTTTTATTAAAAGAAAAAGCAAAAATAAATTACAAAGATCGTTCGATCCAGTTTAAAGGAACGAAAAATCCTATTAAATTAATTTTTGAAAAGGACAATGAAACGAAAGAATTAATACTATTACCAAGAACCGAAACAGTAATAGAAATTGATATAAAAAATCCCGAAATTGAAGAAGGATTAACCCCAGAAATACGTATAGCCGAAGGTGTTTACCTATCAAAAGCAATCGTTAAAGTTAATAAAAAAAATTCCAAAGCGATCGCCACGGTTCTTAATACAACTAACGATAATATTATTATACATAAATTGAAACTATTTTTAGAACCGATATCTGACGATATATTTATTTCGGTAAATCATTTAAAAGGCAATACTAACGTTTATAAAAAGGATAGAATTTCTGATATATTAAAAATCTTACCTTTAGAACACTTAAATAAAGAAGAAAGAAACGAAATAATCAAACTTTGTACTAAATACAAAGACATATTTCAGTTAGATAGCGATGAATACTTACCATGCACTAACAAAATTAAACATGAAATTAACACCAGTACAAATACACCTATATGTTCAAAAAATTATCGCCACCCAGAAATTCTTAAGGAAGAGGTAAATAATCAAATTTGCAAAATGTTAAAACAAAAAATTATAAGACCTTCAATAAGTCCATGGAGTTCTCCGCTGTGGGTAGTTCCAAAGAAAACTGACAATTCCGGAAGAAAAAAATGGCGTATAGTTATTGATTATAGAAAATTAAATAACATTACAATAGGTGAAGTTTTCCCTTTACCTAATATCGAAGAAATTCTAGATCAGTTAGGACGATCTAAGTATTTTACCACCTTAGATCTTGCTTCTGGTTTTCACCAGATAGAAATAAAGGAATCAGATATTGAAAAAACTGCTTTTAGCACAAATTTGGGACATTTTGAATATCTCAGAATGCCATTTGGTTTAAAGAATGCACCAGCCACATTTCAAAGATTAATGAATAATATATTGACAGGATTACAAGGAATACAGTGTTTCGTCTATATGGACGATATTATTGTCTATTCAACCGGTTTAAAAGAACATATAAACCGCTTAGATTCAATTTTTTCGAGATTAAGAGATAACAATTTAAGACTTCAAGTAGATAAATGCGATTTCTTACGAAAGGAAGTAAGTTATTTAGGACATATAATTTCGGAACAAGGATTAAAACCTAACCCCGATAAAATACGTACAATTATAAATTTCCCAGTACCTCAAACAGCTAAAGATATAAAATCCTTTTTAGGACTTGTCGGGTATTACAGAAGATTTATTAAAGATTTCGCGAAAATAGCTAAACCACTAACTTTACTTCTAAAAAAGGATACGATATTTACTTGGAAGGAAGAACAAAATAAATCGTTTGAAAAATTTAAAATTATATTAACTGCCGATTCAATTTTGCAGTATCCTGATTTTTCAAAAGAATTCATTTTAACTACAGACGCAAGTTCCTTTGCCGTAGGCGCTGTTTTGTCTCAAGGTGTAATAGGACAAGACTTACCTGTAGCATTTGCAAGTAGAACCCTAAATAAAAGCGAAATAAATTATAATACCACTGAAAAGGAATTAACAGCAATAGTTTGGGCAGTGAAATATTTCAGACCGTACTTATTCGGAAGAAAATTTACTGTGGTAACTGATCATAAGGCTTTAACTTGGCTATTCAATTGTAAAGACCCTGGATCAAAGCTTCTTAGATGGAAATTAAAATTATCGGAATATGACTACGAAATCAAATACAAACCCGGTAAGGTAAATAGTAACGCCGACGCCTTATCGAGGAATCCGATTATAGCGCAAACAGATATATTAAAATTAACTGACGAAAATATAAGTGTTAATGAATCCTATGAAGAATTCCTTAATTTCCAAAAGAAAAATGGTTCGTATCCTTCAGTTGCCGAAACTTCGGATAATATAAATTCCAAGAACCCTATCGCGTATTTTCTTTGTAAAAACGGAAACGATAATTTAGATTGGAAAGGAAAATTAATTCAGAATAACGAAATTAAAACTGTACAACACGTAAAGAAAGAAAAAAAAGGAATATTACTTATGCTGCTATAAGGAAAACTATTTTGATCTCACTAATTACAATGATTTATTTCTTACCATTAAATCGCTAAAAAATCCGTTATTGAAAAACAAAGAAAAGCAAATATTTATATAAAACAGAATATGACTATGAAAAGTTCAAATATATGGTTTTCTTTCTTTTCCATAAAACAAGCATAACACCAATAATTTGTAATGGTAAGAGAAAAGTTTTAACCGACCGAGAAGAAATTAATAAAGTATTAAACGAATACCACTGTTCATCCGTTGGAGGTCATAGTGGATTTTTCAGAACATATAATAGGATTAAGGAAAATTATTCGTGGACCAATATGAAAACAGACATTAGAGTATTTATAAAAAATTGTCATTCATGTCAGATAAATAAAACGAATTTTAAACCGCCGAAAAACAATATGGAAATTACTACTACAAGTTATTACCCGTTTCAAAGATTATCTATCGATATAGTCGGTCCGTTGACTATTACAGAAAAAGGAAATAGATTCGTTCTCACTATGCAAGACGATCTAACTAAATATTCATATGCAGTACCCTTACCGAATCACGAATCGAAAACTGTAGCGGAAGAATTGATTAAATTTTTTAATTTATTTGGAATACCTGAATCCATTTTGTCTGATAGAGGAACAGAATTTACGTCAGATATAATTCAACAGATTACTAAACTGTTTAAAATACGTCATGTTTTCTGTACGCCTTATCATCCGCAAACCAATGGTAGTTTGGAAAGATCTCATTTAACATTAAAAGAATACTTAAAGCATTTCATTAATAAAAGCCAATCCGATTGGGATGACTATATCTCTCACTCGATGTTTTGTTATAACACACAAATTCATAAAAGTACTGGAAAAACACCATTTGAACTTATATTCGGAACTAAGGCACGGATGCCGAGTTCTTTACCTAACGAACCCGAATTCAGATACACTTATGACGATTATTTTAACCAACTAAAATTACGTTTGAATATTATTCATAAAATTGCCAGAGAAAACATAATAAAATCTAAACAACGATCTAAAGAATATTATGATAAAAAGGGACTCAATCCACAAGTATTTAAGGAAAATCAATTAGTTTATTTATTAAATAAAGAAAACAAAAAGGGACTCTCGAAAAAACTTATGCCGAATTATAAGGGACCGTATAAAATAATTAAAGTCCATAATAATAATACTGTAGAATTATTAGTTGGAAGAAAACGTATCACCTATCACACGAATTTGTTGAAACATTGTTTTTCAGACAATGATGATTTGGAAGCCGAAGATTCTAAATGAACAAGAATTTCCGATACCGTTAAAGCTACAAAATATGTATAAATATTACGAAATAGCAAAATTGGACGTACTATTTTACAATAATTTATTTATTTTTGCGATAAATTTACCCTTAGTGGATAACTTGGAATATAAGCTATACCGCACCGTTCCCTTTCCTATATTATCTAATTTTTCCTCAAACATTTTCTATTTCATTAAACCAAAATTCGACTTCTTGATGGTGAGCAGAGCTGTAACTAATTATGCTACGTTCAACGAAATGAATAACTGTCTCCGAGTTAATAAAAGAAACTATATATGTAAGGAAAAGATAATTCATCAAATCAATGAAGGTTCCCCTTGCGAGTTATTATTATTATTGAACCGAACTGTTCGTATTCCAAAGGATTGCGAAAAAAGTGCGATTAATTTACAGACCACCTTATGGAATAAGTTGACCGACAATAAATGGCTATTTGTCACTCCGAGGTTTACAATGGTATCGATCTACTGTGCGAAAACTGGTGAAGCAGCAGATGTCAAATTATTCGATGTTGGAATTTTAGAAATAAAAATTGGTTGTAAGGGCTACGCACCAGCGACAATACTTAATACAGAGACTGTGATCACGCAAACTTACCAACACATTATTCCCTCGATAAATTTGAATTTAGACCAATGTTGTATCGAAAAAGATAAGTACAATCTTACGTCTCGACTCGATCCTGTTAAGTTAGACCATATGAATATGGAAGAATTAAAATTTATTCAACATAAATTAGCGCAATTTGGAAACGATTTGGACGACGAACTGAAAGGTCACAATTATGGAAGACTTCCTAGCGGATCCTTCCTTCACACCAGCTTATCTATAATTGTTTTGGTATTCGGAATTTATCTGTTTTATAAGTTGATCGTTTTGTTCAAAAGGAATTATTGCAGGAGTTCAGGAGTATCCCGAACTAGTCGACAACACTTATCTTGTTCTCGCCGTCGACAAGAAATAAGTTTACCAGAATTATCCGAAACACCGAATCAGGAAAACCCAGAGTGTTCGTACCAACTACGACCCAGAAAAGAAAATCGATTAATGAAATTAAACGCGGAATAACAAGAAAAAGATTTGTATATATATATCTTTTTTTGCGTTTGGATCTGACTGAATCCATTTTATTTTTGTTACTTATTTATTTGCATGCCTTTTTTTTCTCCTCAATTTTTTCTATAAAATTTCTTTTGAAAAGATAAAATAAGTTCATTTAAAGTTTTTCTATGATCTTCTTTTATTTTTTTCTTAGGGGGAGATTGTTGTACTCCTACCTATTTTTCCGTTTTTATTCTATGTTATTAATTATTATTATTATTATTATTATTATTATTATTATTATTATTATAACTATTATGATTATTAATATTATCTGTACCATTTTCGTTTCGCTATCGCTGCCTTATTTCCATCACCAATTCCGATAATCTTTATATTTCTTATTCGTGTTCTTTTACTTAACGTTGTCTACTGATTAGATATTTTACTCCGAACCGAAGTGCATTTTCCTGTCGCTGTTTTACATCTGTCATCCCTTAACCTCTGCCTATTGCATTTCCGTCCCCTATTTGCTCGATCCGTGTGTCCAACGATGTTTCTCGCGAACAGCCGTGTTGTTATCTAAGATCCTTTTCTGTTCGTCGATAAGCGAACCAATTAGTGTAGTCCTTATTTCTGCAACATGATTATCTTCTGTTTTTCATATTTCTGTTCTGTTTAATTTCTTTCGTCGATCACCCTCCTCATACAGCCATCTTAAGCGGCTTGCTCCGCATAACTTCTCTGGAACGGCAAAGTCGAATCCGTGTTTTCTCCCCAAAATCAGTCGAGTCTATAGATCCGTTCTATTCGGTTCCAGTCCTCTCGGTTTTCTTCGATCTTCGGAGTTTTTCTGCTACGTTCGGCAGTTCGAAGTCGTTTCCGTCAATCGAGCCGTTGGCTGGCTAAACTCGGTCTCATTACACGTAGTTGTAATTACTTTATTTAATAATAAATAAAGAACTACGGACCACTTTCGGGTCGATAGCGAAATAAAAAGAGTTTATTCAGAAAGTCGATCTTTTTGTTTTTTTTTATTATTCGTTTACGTTCGACCGGGAGTGGAGGAACACAACAACAGCAAGCCCAGCACTTTATCAACTTGTTGCGAAAAGCTGCTAGCCAGGCTACTCCAGCTCTTAAAGAAAACGTTCCAAATGAAGTACTGTATCCTATCGAAGTTAGGAAACTAATAAAAGAGAGAAGACGTGCACGGAAAATATGGCAACGCTCCCGTCATCCATCGGATAAAACAAAATTTAATCGAATTAGCAATAAAGTTAATAGGCTAATCAAGGATTTCAAACAGAAAAGCGTCACAAACTACTTAGAAAATTTAAGCCCTGCAGCGGACACAAATTATTCATTGTGGCGTGCAACGCGACGCTTCAAACGTCCACTACTTCATATTCCTCCTCTCAAGGATGAACAAGGGCAGTGGATTCGCGACGACAACAGTAAAGCTGAACTATTCGCTTCGCATTTAGCTTCAGTCTTTACAACACATAATATAAACTCCCAGATCGATACAACGAAAAATTACCAACCTTTCCAGCAAATAAAACCAGTAACTCCTCTTGAAGTTGCACAAGAGTTAGATAATAATATGAATCCCAAAAAGGCTCCTGGAATCGATGAAATTTCACCTGGAGCGCTTAGAGAATTACCACGTAAAGGAATTATCATGCTGACATATCTCTTTAATGCCTGTTTCAGAATGAGATACGTACCAAAATGTTTCAAAATCGCTCAAATCATCATGTTACCGAAACCTGGGAAACCAACAGAAGTAGTAACTTCGTATCGACCAATTTCTTTGTTACCTTCCATATCAAAATTATTTGAAAAACTACTCCTTAAGCGACTCAAGCCCTTATTAAAGATACCAGATCATCAGTTTGGCTTCCGCAATCAGCACTCTACGATTGACCAAGTGCATCGTATAACTAAGCTAACTGAAACAGCCTTTGAAGAAAAAAAATACTGTCCGGCGGTTTTTCTAGACATATCGCAAGCTTTTGATCGAGTCTGGCACGAAAGGCTGATCTATAAAATGAGCAACCTGCTATCGGAAAATATGTGCCAACTTCTTGAATCATATATCTCTGATAGAACCTTCAGAGTTTCTTATGAAGAAGCAAAGTCCAAATTTCATCCAATACAGGCTGGTGTTCCACAGGGTAGTGTCTTAGGACCTTCTCTGTATTTATTGTATACAGCTGACATTCCAACAACAGCCAAGACGACTACTGCTACCTTTGCAGATGACACAGCCATCTTGTCAGTTGGCAATTCCCCAGAATTGGCTACGACTAACTTGCAACATGCAGTAGAAAAAATTAGCAAATGGACATGTGATTGGAAGATCAAGATTAATCAAGAAAAATCAGTGCATGTTATGTTTACGCTTCGTAAATCTAAGACCTGTCCTATATATCTTGATCGTCTTCCTATTCCGAGATCGGACTCTGCTAAATACCTGGGTATGCATTTAGATTCCAGGCTGAATTGGAAGACGCATGTCAAAATGAAAAAGGAACAAACCATGCATAAATTAAGACAGATTTGTTGGCTGATTGGGCGTTATTCTAAACTCAATCTGGCGTTTGATTTATTGTCAAATCATCAGACCGATATGGATGTATGGTATTCAACTCTGGGGCTGTGCAAAGACATCCAATCGGTTGATTATTCAGCGCGCTCAAAATAAGTGTCTCCGAAACATCACTGGAGCTTTTTGGTATCAACGAAACGAAGAAATACATTCCGATTTAAATATTCCATGGATCGATGAAGTCATACGTTATATTGCAGAAGCGCACGAATACCGACTTCACAGTCACCCAAATCTAGAGGCTTTAGAACTGCTACTTTCCGATGATGACTTAAGGCGCCTTAAGCGCACAAAGCCTTATGAACTAGTCACCTAATTTATTCTGTAATATATTCGTATGTATGTATTTTGTGGATATGGGCATATACTTGGTGTGCGTGCGTGTGAGTATTTATATGCGCGTATGATTATGTATATATCTGTATATTAGGAGTTATGTAATTGTACATAGTTTCTACTCTGTTCATGTTACAAATTAGTTAGATTAAGTTGTAACACTGTTTTAAAAGTAGTGCTAATTTATTTACTATAATAAGATTGTACTGAAATATACGTGTAAAAAAAAAAAAAAAAAAAAAATATTTTAGATTCCGATTCGAACTGATTTCAGAGTTCTCTTGTACCTATACAATTAACGAATAGATCGCACGGCTGAATCCTAAATCATCCTCGTCAAGATATTGTTGTCCGATCAGGATTAGATTTGTAAAAGAATCTGTAGACATTATGAATGAAGAAATTAAATATGCTCAAAATGCCATCAAACGGAAAATGCAACGAAGAATATATATTGTGAAATATAACTTCGTATTTACAATGGTAAATGAAAAAGTATGCAATGGTATTACTGGCACGTCTTCAACGATGAAATGTTATATATGTGTCATAACTTTGCAAAATTTCAATAATTTAGATATATTAAATAAGGAGAAAGAACAAAATTTGGCATTCGGATTATCAATTTTTCATGCAAGAATAAGCATTTTTGAAAGTCTATTGCACTTGTGTTATAAGTTACCGATTAAAAAGTGGAAGTTGAAAGAAGTAAGCGATAAAAATATTATTAAAGAAAGAAAATTCAAAAAGATTTTAAAGATAGAACAGCTGTCTCATTGTCAATGTTCCAAAACCTGGTGTAGGAAATATTAATGATGGAAACAAAAATCGTCGATTTTTTGCAAACTTTAAGTTAGCTTCAGAAATAACCGGAATTGATTATACACCTTAACGTATAGACTAAAAGTTATACTAGAATTGATATCTAGTGGCTATAAAATTGATATTAAAAAATTTGGAAATTATGCGATAGATACCGCAAAATTGTACGTAGGCTTGTATGGATGGCATCCGATGACACCCACCATGCATAAAATTTTAATAGATGGACTAAAAATTGTACAAGAAGATTTAGTGCCCATAGGACAATTATCCGAAAAAGCAGCTGAAGCACATAATAAATATCTCCGATCTTTCCGATAGAACTATGTCAGAAAATTTTCAAGAGAAGCAAGCAATTTAGACATTTTGAATAGACTTCTTTTAACATCCGATCCTCTTATAACTGGCATGAGGCGAATATCAAGAAAGAAAAGTAAAAAGCTTTCTTAAAAGAAACTATAGAAATGCCGCTCGAGCCTGAGCTCCCTTGTAAAACAGACGAGTTAAAGAACAAACACGAAGGAATAAGACGAAATTGATGACGAAGAAGCGGAGAAAGAAAAAATTGATGATAAAGAAGAGCAAGAAGAAGAAACTGACGATGAAGAGAGAAGATGGCAAAGAAGTATTAATATCGACATAGAACGAAAAATGTGAAATCGTTGGATGAGAAGCTATATATTTGACATATCTTTTTTGAATTTGATAAGGTATGT